>JARQOC010000005.1:321552632-322806889 GCA_033576535.1 Allobates femoralis | reverse complement strand
ACTTTGCCAAAGAAGAATGGTCTAAAATTCCAGCAGAGCATTGTAAGAAACTCATTGATGGTTACCAGAAGTGGTTGATCGCAGTTATTTTGGCTAAAGGTTGTGCAACCAAGTATTAGGCTGAGGGTGCCAATACTTTTGTCTGGCCCATTTTTGGAGTTTTGTGTGAAATGATCAATGTTTTGCTTTTTGCTTCATTCTCTTTTGTGTTTTTTCATTGAAGATAAATTAAATGAAGATAATAATACCAAAGAATTTGTGATTGCAATCATTTTCAGGAAGAAACTGAGTATTATCTGACAGAATTGCAGGGGTGTCAATACTTTTGGCCACAACTGTACATCCATATAATGGCATAAATTACACTTATTTTCACCACACTTAAAAGATCCTTTGTAATTGAGCCATGTGGAAGGTTTTGGTGGCACACTGGTGTAAACACTTGGAGAAATCATACTGGCTATGCTAGGAGATTTTCTAGCAAAGGATTTCCATCCTTTAGAAAAGATTTTATACAGAATGTCATCCTGGCACAAAACTGATATGTTCTTATTTAATAGTCTTTTAATTTCTTCAAAATCACAACTAAACAAAGTAATAAAAGTAGGTAATTTGTGAAAATTTTTCTTTACGTTTTTCTTATTATTACCTACACTTCTAAATACTGAGTGTTCTTTTGTATTATGACCATTTTCCGTGACAGAATCTGCATTATTCAACAAAGAATCATGACTTTTGTTTTTTACTATATATTTAGCTCTTTCTAGCATCCATGGTTTACATCCTCTGGCATACAGTCTTTGTTCCATAACTGTTACCTCAGCCCGATAGTCCGCCACCCTGGAACAATTCATCTTGGCGCTAGTAAATTCTCCAATGGGGAGATTCTTTATAACATGTCCAGGGTGACAGCTATCAGCCCTGAGTACAGAATTGCCAGCAACAGATTTCCTAAAGAGTTTACACTACACTAGTCCCGTTAATATATCTCCTCTCAGGATTAAGTCGAGAAAAGGAGTTTCCTGATTATGGATTTCCAATGTGAAAGGAAGGTTATAATTATTATTCTGAAAATAATCCCCTAAAGAATATGGGGTAGGCAGAAGACCATATCGTCTATGTATCTCCCGTACCATCGAATGTACTGATAGAAAGGACCATCTATATCATAGATTAATTCTTTTTCCCATTTTTGCATGTACAAATTTGCTAATGACAGCGAGAGCTTCGCCCCCATTGGGCAACCACATGTTTGTAAAAAGTACTCGCTGTCAAATTTGAAAAAAATTCTGAAAAGAAGATGTTCCAGGCACATTAGTAGAAATTCTCTCTCATTTTGTTCAAAAATCATAGTGTTAGATAATATTTGTGAAATTACATCTATTGCTCTGCTGTGAGGAATAGATGAATATAATCTTTCTACATCACATGTAAGCCAAATAGAATGTTGATCCCACTTGATGTGCTCAAGACTTTGCACTAAATGTTTAGGGTTTGAAATTTTGCCTGCCATGCCCTCCACCAAAACCTGCAATCTGGCATCCACCCACTCAGATAACCTTTCATACAGGGATCCAATCCCTGCCACGATGTCCGAATTGGTGGGGGGAATTTGCCCTTGTGGGTGTTGGGGGGGCATGGAAAACAGGACAAATGGGTTTCCCTACGACGCAGAAAGTTATGTAACAAACAACACGCAAAAAACTACTACATTAATAGATTCCAGTTTCATATTTAAGACAGTATGAAGCAAGTGGAATCTACTGGCCATGATCCCAAATGCATTTTCAACAACACAACGTGCCCGGGTAATTGTAAAGGCGTTGTTCAGGGGTGACATTCCTCTGGGGGATATGGCTTGACGAGGTTTTTGTGAATTGGAAATGATTCATCCCCCACAAACACAAAAATAAGGTGTCCAGTGGTGACAGAATTTGGGGGCAAGTGGAGCCCACAATACTTGAGGTCCTGACCGAAGGAGGTGTGGTCCATAACCCCCCATCTGACACACGCTCGTTCATCCCCACAGCGACGTACAGGAACTCATTGTTGGCATTGATGAGGGCCATGAGGACCACACTGAAATATCCTTTATAGTTGTAATAAAAGGAGCCGCTGTTGGGGGGTTGTGTGATCCTCACATGTTTGCCATCCAATGCCCCCTGCAGTTAGGGAATTGCCACTTATTCTCAAATGCAGTGGGAACTTGCAACCATTCTGCAGGTGTTGTGGGAAACACCATATAGGATGGCAGCAGACACCTCACAATAGCCTCACATGTCTCGGGGATGAGGCGGCTCAGCAGTGGCCGTGACACAGCAGCTGAATACTTGAAGTCTGTCATCAAGTGGCCTGTTGCCAGGAAACGCAGAGTCACAGCCAATCGATCCTCTGGTGTCACAGCTACATGCATCACTGTGTTCTGCCGGGCAATAAATGGCCTAATGGATTCCAAAAGTAACTTGAAGGAGTCCTCTGACATCCGGACATAGTTTCTGAAGTAATGCGGATTCCTCATCAAGACCTCCTCCAACAATTCCACAGCCACTACTGCATGCACTGCAGGATTCATGATGTTTAACCAGTGATTTCAAACCTCAGAAACCAAGAAGAAAACAGGACTGTATGAGCCACAAAATATATTTCGTATTTGTAAATACAAAAACTGTCAGATGTCCACACTAACCTTTAACCCCAAAAGCTAACAGTTATGTTGCAAACATGTAACCCCAAAACAGCCCCATGGGAAACCCCTGCAGTTTGGCTTGTCCCGGCACACCAATATTAAATGTGGCTACCCATGGTACTCATCATGTGCACACAACAAATATTGTCCATACAGTATGGGTGTAGGGCCACCCATATGCTACACATGGATGGCTTTGGTAAACCTCATGGACACCAATGGAAGGCAAGGTCATGACCCCCTTGAACTTGTTGAGGCAACATTACACTGTACAATAGGGCAAGGATAGCACCTGCATGGTGATGTGCAAATACATATCATACTCTTGGTTATAGGGAGCACAGAACATACACGGAATATAACATTAGCATAAGGGACCAGGATGTCCTGGTGTAGTGGTGGACACAGCAGAGGAGACCGACTGTCATTACAATACACTCTTGCCATTCGGGTGTACAGCGTCATCAATTTGGCGTGGCAATAACCATGCCCTACTATTCTGATTGGCGGAAACAATGGTGTTCTCATTTGTTGGACGCCCTTTAAAAGATGGTGGGAAAGGTGGATCCTGTTGTGCATTTTCCTATGCAGCAAGGTGGTAGTGTGTCCTCTTCATCACACTGCAGGAGTGATGGTAGGTATGGGGGCTCTAAGCAATGATTGGTCGAGGGATATAAGGATCCAGCATGTCCGATTACAGGCTGTAGATCCTTTTATCCTGTAAGTGATAATCTGCAGTCAGAGGCGTCTAAGGCCCCTTTCACCTCAGCGGTTCTGTCTGGATCCAGCCGACTTGCAGTACGCTTGCGGCAAGCCCCCATTCATTCTCTATGGGGCTTGCGGCAATTGCGGTTTTGCTGCAATCCGGCAAATCCGGCAGTTGTGGCCGCAAAAAAACGCGATTAGCAGCTGGTTTTTTTGCCGCAGCAAATGCTGGATCTGCTGGATCTGGCAGAACCGCAATTGCCGCACCGGACCGCGAGCCCCATAGATAAGGTATGGGGCTGGCCGGATTGGTGCCACAAGTCGGCCATTAGGCGGCAGATCTGGCGCCATCTGCCACATCAGCTGGAAACATCAGCAAACCACTGATGTGAAAGGGGTCTAACAGCAGCTTCCCTACAGTATACAGGGACACTGGGAAGAATGAGTGCTCCAGTATATGGGAGAGAAGAGCAAGCTCGCAGCTGGCTGAGCGATCAGACACCTATCTATAGTGCTTGGTGGCTTTAGTCAATTGTTTGACTGACATTCAGCTGTATTTTTAGTCAAGGATACTTGCCCTATAATGTTTTAAGGTCCAGTCTGTTAAGTTAAAGATTGCAACATCCACATGACTACATCACCAGAACCACCGGCAATACAACAACACATCACTAGAACCCCTGTCAGTATATTGCCAGAACCGTTGTCAATACAGTAATACATCACCAAAACCAGTCAATACATCATCAGAACCCCCATCAATACAATAAGACATCATCACTATAACCCCTGTCAGTACATGACCAGAACTACCAGCAATACAATAATACATAATCAGAACCACCAGCAATACATCACCAGGACAATACGTTCCCTATATAAATGTGTATGCCATACTGCTCATCCTCCTTCCCCATGTCCCATACTGTTCACCCCCTATATGTCCCATGCAGCTCATTCTCCATCCATATGTTCCATGCAGCTCATCCTTCCCCCCATACCCCTCCCATGTTCCACGCAGCATTTCCCCTCACATGTTCCACGCAGCCTCTCCCTCATCCCTCATCCATGTAGCTTCATCCCCACGTTCCATGTAGCTTCTCCCCCATCCACCCATCCATCATCTTCTCTCCCCTTTTCCATGCCACCTCCCTCATGTATCCATCCAGCTTCTACCCCCTTTTCCATGCCATCCCCATCCATCTTCTGCCCCCTTTTGCATGCCCCCCTCCTCCAACCATGTTTTGCCCCCTTTTTCAACCTGCCCCATCCATCCATTAATCCATCCCATTCTGCCCCCTCTTCCAGGCCGCCCCATCCATCCATCCCATTCTGCCCCCTCTTCCAAGCCACCCCATCCATCCATCCCATTCTTTCACCTTCGACCAGGAGACCCCTCGTCCCATGGTTGTCAGCAGGGAGATTTCACAAAGACCTCCCGCCACTCCGGAACCGACTGCTTTGCCGGTGGATGTAAGTGTGGCGCCCTGCTAACCACAGGAACCCACAGACTCACCCGCAGCATGGATGGGTTTCCACAGCGGGTACACAGTTACACACAACACCTTCCACCGCAGCACAGTAGGGGGAGCCCAACCTGCTGCTTTTAGGCAGGATTCCCTATAAATACTGGTGCTGGGGGCAGAGTCAGTGAGAGTGTTGCAGACGCTACAAGAGCTGCAAGGAAGTGTAGGCATTCGGTGCTGCGTTAGGCCGGAGCCAGTTACCCTGACCAGTCTCCGGTAGTCCTGCAGGGCCCAAGAGTGGGGTTCAGAGGCAAGGAGAAGAGGCAGAACAGTGGGGGACCGTGGAGCCAGCTTTAGGTTCACCCTCGAGCAACCACCGGACACCGGAGTCCGCGTCCACTGGAGTGCACCAGGCCCAGTGGAGAACCCCAGAACACCATGGAGACTTCAGTCTCCCAGACCATTGCATGACCAAATACCAGGGAGCCAGGCACCGTGAGGGAGAGGAACAGCAGTAGTCAACAGAGGGCATCCCGAGGACAGTACAGGAGGAGGAAAAGAGAGCAGAAGAAGCCAGCCAGGTTTTACACAGGCAGGGGCTTCACACACACACACACACACACACACACACACACACACACACACACTGGAAAAGCAAACAGGAGGCCTTATACCCACTCGCTGTGGAGATCCTGAAGTGCATTCTGAACACCCAGTACTCTGGAAAATTTACCAGCTTCACCACCAGTAAAAAGGTAAAGGACAACCAGCGGTGTGTGTGTCAGTTCTTTCCCCGTGCCCCTGCTCATCCATCCATCACCAGCACCCCGACCATCACCGGTGCATCCCTGCCCCGGGGGGTTAGCTCTACCTTCAGGGAGCTGTACCATCAAGGCCGCTATACCACCACCCTCCGGAGGACTGAGGCGGCGCTGGTGCCTAATCATCAGAAGCTGCTGGTGGCGTCACGAGAACTATCATAAACTTTATTCCCATTCCCAACTCCCCTTTTCAAATGCAGACCACCAGGGCCACGGGTCTGGGCAGGCCACCATTGACAACCCCACAGAAGCAGAAGAGGGCCCAGACAACCGAGTCCCTATACCCTGGGCGAGTCATATGTACTGTAGTAATGTTGCAGGGGTTACCCATTGTTGGTTGTAGTCACTTAGCGTATTTAGTGGTGGAGTAACATATTATAGGGTAGGGCCACACCATTTAAACATAATGTCAATGTGATGGCTGACATACTGTAGGCTAATTACTTGATTTTAAGGGTCCACCAGTCACTTGCATAATAACGCTAATACTTTTTAGAACTTGGATAAATACTGTAATACCTCACATATGTCCTCTTCTTACCACAAGCAGTCATGGCAGGTGCAGAAGCAACAAAATTGTAGGCCAACTCTGTGTAAATATAGGTGTACACTTGGGCATGACAAGTGTTGTAAGGATTTTTTTTTGTTTTCATTCACAGGACCCAGAGGAATCCAGCTCCAGCATGACATCGGCAGCCCTCGTTGACCCTCCCCCAACAACATCCCAGGAAGGGGGAGGCATGTGAGGCCAGTGGGGCTGAGCAGCGCCCTGTGCCAAGCTTTCTGTCTCGGAGAAGAAGATTACCTCCGCCCCAAAACTCCGAGCTAGTAGCTTGGGCAAATAGGGTTCTGTTCCAGCAAGAAAACAAGCCCTTCTGTGTCTTTGCCCACGTGGTCAACGAGAGGTTGACCCAGCTGGAGCCACAACAGCGGATTAACATCGAGGGAGTCATCCACCTAGCCCTGGACGCGGGCCTAGCTGGGAGAGTGACCACAAGAACTATCTTGGCTGAGCCCCCGAAGCAGCCACCAGTCTCCCAGGCTTCAATGCCTACTATGTATGTGCCTGGACAAGCTCCTGACTTGCGTAGGGGCACTATGACATCCTACCCTATGCATTTTTTTTTTTTTTTTTTTTTTTTAAATCTTGTATTGTGTTTTTTAGTTTAGGTTTTTTAACCAATTTAAAAAATAAAGGCTTCAAAAACAGTCTGAACACACAAAAAACAGCCTGCAGAGGAGGTGAGCAAAGGGACTAGGGGTGTCCAGAAGTCTGACCTTCAACAAACCTCCTCAGAAGCTCCCCATGGCCCTGAGGCTCCTGCATTGCCCTGTCATGAAGGGCCAGGAGCTCAGCCAACGATGGAAGGCCTATAGTGTGTGAAAAAAAGTCAGTATGATGCTCTTGGCTGACTAGAAAAACTATGTGAATTTACATTTTAACTTACAGTTACACTACTCCGCCACAGGCGCCCTTTAGGGGGATGGGGAGTGCCTTCTTGGCCACCCAGCAGCGGCCCCTCTACCTACAGAAACATTCGTAAGATGAAGCACGACACTATTATTTTATTGGGCCAGTATACATTTACATTTATAAGTGACATATTACATTTGTTGCACTTACCAGAAAGCAACCCTCCACCCTGCTCAATGGGTGCCTGTGGGGACCATTGACCCACAGCCGACGGCCCTGATGAGTCCCCGTTTAGCAGTGGGGTGTGTGGAGGGGTGGTGACGCCTCTTCCAAGGGAGAGACTTGTGGTGTGGCTCATGGACTACAAGGCGGCAAGCCTGGTGAGGCAGCTGGCGAGGCTGGTGACCAGGCAGGTGGGGATGGGGAGGGCTCCCAATGTTCTTGAACAGCTGTGGGTTAAGACATTAAAGTATGGGTGACTGCACAAAACATACCCTAGGTGAACCAATATCAAGGCCATGTAGATGGTGGGCCAATGAGACACATTATGCTGATTTAGCATGCTTAGGCCCAAGGGAGGCGTAATATCATCTGTTTGGTTTGGGGCACAAAATCAAAATATGTGGTTGAAGTAGGATTCGCCTCCCCAGGCAGGACAGACATGTTTCTATTATTGGCTATACAAGTTTACATCACTGCACTGATTGGTGCCATAGTGTCCCTTCATTAGCTATGATTGAACTACATATTGATCACATAACCTGACAGTGAGTGGGTCTTTTGTCAGCCATGTAGCAGAATACAGTGATTGGATTGGTTACAATCAAATGTGTGATAGGTGAAGCACAGTATGGGCTAAGATATCAAAGCAAGGAGGACCATATTCCCAGTGTGTCTGTCATCTGGCCCTAAATAACTTACAATGTGATCATGCTGCATTCATGCTTACTACACAGCTCTGTGTGGTGTTCGTCTGCTTACACAATAATGTAGAGGGTATGAAATGCAATACACATAAGTGTAGGCTGGCCCTTCATGCCCCTCTATGCACCCCCTGCACATGAATACTGATCAAACATCATCATCATCACTTCAGTGTCACTATCAGACATGTGTTCTAAGTTGTTTTTTTGGTGTTGAAATAAATCATGTCTCTATATGGCTGGCTTCACATTTGCGTATGTGTCTGCATGCTGATGGCAT
Source organism: Allobates femoralis (assembly GCA_033576535.1). Classification (NCBI taxonomy): domain Eukaryota; kingdom Metazoa; phylum Chordata; class Amphibia; order Anura; family Aromobatidae; genus Allobates; species Allobates femoralis. Next base: position 322,798,594 of record JARQOC010000005.1, on the reverse strand, counting down.
GCAGACACATACGCAGTGCAAAGCAGGGTCCAAAAGATGTGTCCGCAGCGGAGAATGTCCGCCTGCGGACACATCACTGTGCAGGCTGCCAGCCAATCGGCGTTGTCAGGGGGCGGAGATCATGGCCGGAGATCTCCGCCTCCCAGCTGCCGCTAACCTCTGGGACGTGTCGGCGGGGAGAACAGCTGATCTGACAGCTGTTTGAATCTTCCCGCGCCGACACCGAGAGGAGATGTCGGCGCGGGAAGATTCAAACAGCTGTCAGATCAGCTGTTCTCCCCGCCGACATCGCTAGCAGATTATCAGTGGCCGGGAGGCGGAGGACAGCAGAGGCTCCAGCTGATCTCCCGGTGGCCGTCGGTGAGCTCCTGTGACATCACCGCCGGCCACCGGGAGATTTTTCAATGGGTCCGCAGCGTTCTCCTGCGCTGTCAAGCGCAGAACACTGCGGACCCATTGAAGTCAATGCATTTTTTGTGCGCTTGGGGACGCTTGCTGATTTTCCAAGGTCCCCAAACGCACAAAAAAAACCAACATGCTGCGTCCCGGGTGCGGATGCTGGACACCGGAATCAGCAGATATCGTCCGCATCCGCACCCGAACGCAGCAAACGCAGGCACCATGCGTTCCTATGTTAAACATAGGAACGCAGTGCGCATGCGTTTGACTGCGTATGGGAACGCAGCAATACGCTGCCTTCCCATACGCAAATGTGAAGCCAGCCTATGAGGTTGAAAATACTCACCACGCAGTCTCTGTATCCGGGCTCATATGGTGGCAAAGTGGTCCCTGGCCTTATATTTAAGGTCCGCAATTTTCTTGCGGATCTGAACAGTGGTCCGCTTAACACCCAGCATTCCCATAAGTGCCCGCAAGATTTTTTCCAGCAATGCCTGCTTCTGCAGGACCGGGTACACATGGTGCAAATTGCACCAGTAGTCCTGCTGGTTGCACATGTTAATGAGGAGCATGAGCTCTGCATCTCTGCATGGTGCTGAGCGATGCAGGGCAGCCATCTTTATGCTGGGGCAGAGAAGGCAGCATGAACACAGCCCTGAGCGTACTACAACGTCATTATGTCACGCCGCACGTTGGTTACGCTCAGGACGCTTTAGCGTCTGCAAAGGAGGCGTCAGCACATGCAGTTAGCGTTTCCGGACACAATACAGCGTTCACAATATGCCAGACGGGAACGCTCGTGCATGGGCCATGGTTCACTGGCTGTGTCCCTAAACACTTATGACATATTATGATGTATTTCCATTGTTACAACAATGATGGGTCAGATATAGTTGCATCTGCGACTATGCGTGTATGTGTATCAGGACCCCAATGTGTACATGTGCATACACATACATATGTATGTGTACATGTAACTGTATATGGTTGGTTATGTGTACAAATGTGTGTATGTACTTTGCATCTCTGAATTAAAATCATATATGTTGACATACTTTGGTATCAATGTAGCAGACATACATGTCCAATGAAGTTCTGAAGGTTGCCTTACAGTTGTGGCCAAAAGTATTGACACCCCTGCAATTCTGTCAGATAATACTCAGTTTCTTCCTTAAAATGATTGCAATCACAAATTGGTATTATTATCTTCATTTAATTTGTCTTCAAAGAAAAAACCACAAAAAGAATTGTCCTAAAGCCAAATTGGATCTAATTCCACACCAAACATAAAAAAGGGGTGGACAAAAGTATTGGACCTGCTTCTCTAATTTGTTTAATTAACAGCACCTGTAACTTACCTGTGGCACCTAACAGGTGTTGACAATAACTAAATCACACTTGCAGCCAGTTGACATGGATTAAAGTTGACTCAACCTCTGTCCTGTGTCCTTGTGTGTACCACATTGAGCATGGAGAAAAGAAAGAAGACCAAAGAACTGTCTGAGGAATTGAGAAATCAAATTGTGAGGAAGCATGAGCAATCTCAAGGCTACAAGTCCATCTCCAAAGACCTGAATGTTCCTGTGTCTACCGTGTGCAGTGTCATCAAGAAGTTTAAAGCCCATGGCACTGTGGCTAAGCTCCCAGGATGTGGACGGAAAAGAAAAATTGATGAGAGATTTCAACGCAAGATTGTGCAGATGGTGGATAAAGAACCTCGACTAACATCCAAACAAGTTCAAGCTGCCCTGCAGTCTGACGGTACAACAGTGTCAACCCATAGTATCCGTCGGCATCTGAATGAAAAGGAACTGTGTGGTAGGATACCCAGGAAGACCTCACTTCTTACCCCGAGACCAGTGGCGTAACTACTGTCTTGCGGGCCCCGGAGCAAGATTCGCTCAGGGGCCCCTAGGTGAGGACCGGGGGGGGGTGTTATGCCGGCCGCATGATTACCTGCTCTGCCTCCTGGCGGTCGGGAGGCTGGAGAAACAGGCAGCAGGGCCCCCCGGGGAGCTCGGGCCCCCCCCAGGTGATCTCTCAGGGGGGGAGGGGGGTTGCCAGCCGCACAATTACCTGCTCTGCCTCCCGGCGGTAGAGCGGTGAAGGGGCGGGCACTGCTGAGCGGCTGCAGGAAGTCACAGTGTCACTTCCAGCAGTCCTCCCTCAGCCTCGGCGCTATCGCGGTGGGGGCGGCTGGAGACACAGGCAGCAGGGCCCCCCGGGGAGCTCGGGGCCCCCCCCAGGTGACCTCTCAGCCCCCCACCTGACGGTCACACAAGGTAGCTGACCGGCATAGCAGCGTAGCGGCGCTGGGTCCGGGCCCCCCACAAGCGCCGGGCCCCAAAGCAACCGCTACGTCTGCTATGCCGGTAGTTACGCCCCTGCCCGAGACATAAAAAAGCCAGGCTGGAGTTTGCCAAATCTTACCTGAGAAAGCCTACAACGTTTTGGAAGAATGTTCTCTGGTCAGATGAGACAAAAGTAGAGCTTTTTGGGCAAAGGCATCAACATAGAGTTTACAGGAGAAAAAAAGAGGCATTCAAAGAAAAGAACACGGTCTCTACAGTCAAACATGGCGGAGATTCCCTGATGTTTTGGGGTTGCTTTGCTGCCTCTGGCACTGGACTGCTTGACCGTGTGCATGGCATTATGAAGTCTGAAGACTACCAACAAATTTTGCAGCATAATGTAGGGCCCAGTGTGAGAAAGCTGGGTCTCCCTCAGACGTCATGGGTCTTCCAGCAGGACAATGACCCAAAACACACTTCAAAAAGCACTAGCAAATGGTTTGAGGGAAAGCACTGGAGACTTCTAAGGTGGCCAGCAATGAGTCCAGACCTGAATCCCATAGAACACCTGTGGAGAGATCTAAAAATGGCAGTTTGGAGAAGGCACCCTTCAAATATCAGGGACCTGAAGCAGTTTGCCAAAGAAGAATGGTCTAAAATTCCAGCAGAGCATTGTAAGAAACTCATTGATGGTTGATCGCAGTTATTTTGGCTAAAGGTTGTGCAACCAAGTATTAGGCTGAGGGTGCCAATACTTTTGTCTGGCCCATTTTTGTAGTTTTGTGTGAAATGATCAATGATTTGCTTTTTGCTTCATTCTCTTTTGTGTTTTTACATTGAAGACAAATTAAATGAAGATAATAATACCAAAGAATTTGTGATTGCAATCATTTTCAGGAAGAAACTGAGTATTATCTGACAGAATTGCAGGGGTGTCAATACTTTTGGCCACAACTGTATGTGTATATTTATTTAGATATGGTGCACATGTTGCCTCCAACATTTTTAAAAACAAAATAATTAGGATTTCACGTAAGCGCATACATATGTATAGGACTGCTCAAATCTATCGTTACACCAATTGTTTACTTGCGTGCACACGTGGGTAGCTTAACGCTTAGAGGAAAGGATGGCGACTTCAATGAGTCTTCTTGTTTAAATATGAATGTACCAGGAGAAAAAGGGCACCAAGACTGGTTCAAGAAGCCTGTTTCAGCAGAGCCTGGCATTAATATCCGTTATTAATGCAAAATCCCCTTTAAGCGGCCGTCACACGCCACGATATCTTGAAAGATATCGCTTGAACGCGCCTGATGAAACATCGCTTGAACGATGTCTCTGCGTGTGACGGCAAGATACGACGAGCGATTCATGATCAAATCGCAAGATCGAGATCGGAGCTCCGGACCTCAGATCTTGCGATTAACGATTTCACGATCTGCGGCAGAGCCTATGCTGGGAGATGGTAACTATGGTACACGTCGGGTTACTAAGCGATGCGCGGCGCCTAGTAACCCGATGTGTACAATAGTAACCAGCGAGATCGCGGATCCACATCGCTGGTGAGTCTGTCTGTGTGACATCTCACCAGCGATGTGAGCGATATTGTAAGCGATCGCGCGTGCACGTGATCACTTACAATATCGCTAGCGATATCGTAGCGTGTGACGGCCGCCTTAGGTGCTCAATCCACAGATCAAGTATGATGAAAACCAAGGAAAAAAGAGATGGCACTCACCGGGATGAATTGCTGCGGTGCTTTATTTACAGGTTCGTTAGGCCTTTGACCCATTGAAGCGCAAACGCGAAACGGTGCCGTAATCTGTTCAGGTACCCCCTCCCTGCACGATGTTCTAATGAACCTGTAAATAAAGCACCGCAGCAATTCATCCCGGTGAGTGCCATCTCTTTTTTCCTTGGTTTTCGTTGTTTAAATGTGTTTCATGATAGTGTAAAGAATAAACAAGTCTGAGTCTGCTGATCAAAGCACGGATCAGAAAATATGGCACCTTTCCCAGAACCAACGCCAGCCAATCGGAATGCACTAGTGACCACAAATCGGCGCACACGGGGCGCGGAAAACACAATGCCAAGGCACGCCCACCGGATTGGTTTCAAATGTGATCGTTATCGCTGTGTCACACACAACGATGCAGCAGGTTGGCTGAACGAGGATCATCTGATTTGAGAACACGTTCTCAAATCTGCGATCAGCGATCAAACGATTTATCGTAGTCGTATCTCGGTGTCACACGCAACGACGTACTAATGATGTTGTTTGAACAACTCCAAACACGTGACGTTTCAGCGATATCGTTCACAATCCCGTACTGTGTAATGTGTAATTCTGATTACTGCAGGTGGTTGCCAATCCACTGTGTCCAAAAGCCGAGGAGCTGTGAGTCATTGTGGTGTAGCAGCCTCACTCCTTTCCCCTTGCCCTGTATGTGATTACCGTATGTTTTTTATCCTTTCTGAACAACTAGGTTAAATTTGTAAGCCATGCATGGCATATGTAGCAGCTTACTGACTTTTAAAGCCGCCACCCGCTTGCTGCCATTATCGCATACACAAGCAGGCCCATAGATGAGGGCCCTGCCAAATGTATACAGGAGGGCCCTCCAAAATGTATAGAGGGCCCTTCCAAATGTATAAAGGAAGGCCCTCCCTAATGTACAGATGAGATGACCTTTAGTGTAAGCAACCATGGCTTTGCTTATGCTTTGTTATTCTTAAGGCAGTGGTTTCAGAAGCAACTGAATAGAGGAGAGCCCTCCCAAATGTGTAAAGGAGGGCCCTCCAAAATGTATACAGGGCCCTCCAAAATTAATAGAGGAGGGTCCTCCCAAACATTTGTTACTGGGCCATCTCTGGACCCTCACCAAACTCGGGTTTGTATTTCCTCTTAACAATTGATTTGAAGGCTGCAGAATGATGTGGAGGATGAGGAGGAGAGGGAGGAGGAGGACGAGGAGAGACAGAAACTGGCATACGAGTAAATGGAAACCATAATGGAAGTTGGCAGAATACTTTTGGCGTGTGTAGGATGTGTGAAGTTCCATGCTGTCACTCTGTCCGACCCTCCACCAGGTTCACCCAGTGTGTTGAACAGAAATGTTTCATACCTGACGGTCCACAACTTCTTCACGTGTTTGTTGTTATGTTGACCCTCTTATTTACAGCGTTGGTGACAGCACGGTTGATAGTGTTTCACACATACTTATATAAGTTGTGGATAGCACACCAGCTAAAGTAGTGGCGGCTATGAACCAAGTATAGTGGGACAGCCACAAGCAAGAGATTATGTAAACATTCTGTTCTCACAAGAATAAATGTCAACAATTCCACAGATAGCAATTTGATGTTCAATTTTAGTATTTGTGCCTGTGGGTACGTGGCTGTTTATTTACGCTTCCTTTCCAAGTTCTCTGGTATAGACAACTTGACGCTTTGCTTGGGCAACTAAGTGGATGAGGTTGATGTTTGCTTTCTCTGTGCAACCATGCCTTGTGGGCAGGAGGTATTCATAGATAGGAGATTCTCAAGGACAAAGCACAAGCAGTATTTTGACCCGCAGACAGAGATTTGGTACCCTGGTGTTCCACCCACCTACTGGGGTGCTTGGCTGCCATGTGGTTACATACACTCGTGGTGCTCAGGTTGCCTTTGCCCTGACCTCTGCTCAGCTTGGAATGGCAGATGCTACAGATTACAATGTTTTTCTCTGAAGGATTTTCAGTAAAAGAATTCCAGACAGCGGCTGAATGACCCCATGCCCTGACTTTTGACACAGTGAGGGTGCTCTTGGGAACAGTTGACCCAGTTCTCAGTCTGGTCAAACCACTACACCTTGGCACCTGTGTTGGTGTTACGTATCAATATTCCTTTGTGTTGCTGTGCTAGCTTTGCATGCCAACGGTCCAGGTCATATTAATGGACTCATCATCGACCAACTCATCTTCCATGTCATCCTCCTTCACAATTAAGATTGTAGGCTGACCTGATGGCAACTCTGTCTCATCCTCATCGTCCTCGACATCTGGAGACAGTAAATCAGGTTCCTCAAAGTGGCTTATGGCTGTGGGTCCTCAAATACTTGCACATCAATGCTCGTCACCTCTTAACGCCCCTCTTCAATGCTGCAGTCAGAGGATATAGTCAACCAAAGGTTACCTACAAAACACATCCTAGGAGTGGGCAAGCTTTGGGTCATTTGTCTCCTGTGACTGATGATGGGGGAGAAAGGAGAACCAGGTTGAGGATTGGATGGTCCAGCCTTCTGTATATTGACAATAGACTGTGTAGTCGTGGACAATTTGGTGCTGCTTGGAAATGCGTAGACTAGAGGCCTTGTGTGCCATCCAAGACAAAATCGGCTCTCACTCTTCTGGCTTCCAGGCACATTTACATTCCAGACCAGGAAATTTTGCCAGAAACATAGTGGATGCATCAAGATTCTTCTGACCTGTCAAAGACTCAGTGTTTTGTCGCGCACCACTGACAACATGCTCATACCCACATCCCTGTCCCTTAACAACAGTCTTTTTTATCATTTCGGGTTTTCGTTACATATTTGTACATATTGATGCCAAAAGCCAAGCTAACTGTGAATCCCACAAAAATATAGGAGGAAAAAAGGACCAGTGCCAACATGCAGTGGCTTCACCTCCAAAGGTTTAGAGGAGGGCTCTCCAAAATGTATAGAGGGCGCTCCCAAATGAATAGAGGAGGGCCCTCCCTAATGTACACTGCTATAGAATATGTATTCCACTATCACAGTGTAAAGGAGGGAGGGACTGGCCAAATGTCTAAGTAAGAGCAGTCCCTCCAAAACGGACATTACAAGGCCATCTCTGGGCCCCAGGCAAACTCAGGTTCCTGCCTACTGCAGGCCCTCTAGACATTTGAATTTAGGGCTATAAAATGTCATGGTGGTGGAGGAGGAGAATTGTGAAGCCCAATGCTGCAATGAGCACATTGTAAATAGCTATGACGGCCTGGGGATGGTGTCCACTGCAACTCACTTCAAACCAGTTGATGTGAACAGCTATTTGGGGTTTGACAGTGGGCACCTCACCAGGTGGTTAAAGAATGTGCCCTATGGCCAATATTGGAGAATAAGAAAGAACTGCACCTCTGACCAGGATTTTTTAATTGAGGCCAGGATACTTAAAAAGAGGTTTATGGATGAGGGATATCCAAAAAATCTGCTGAAAGATGCTTTTAAGAAAACTGTCAATTTCATGCAGGATTTCTGCATAGAAAAAATGGCAGAAAAGAAATCAATACAAGCTGGAAAATTTGAGAACAACAAATGGAGTCTGGTCACTACATATTGTCAGCCCAGGTCCGTCATAAGGAAATTGCTGGAACAACATTGGCTTATCTTGAAAGGTGACCCTTTGTTGTCTTCAGTAATTCCTGACAGACCCAAGATAATATTCCGGAAAAACAGAAGTTTAAAAAATTTGGTGGCACCTAGTAGGGTGTGGCGAAAAAAAACAACTTCAGAGGTTAATGATACTTTTACCTGGGGGTGCTATGCTTGTAAGGTACCAAAATGCAAGTGCTGTGAGGTAATCCAAAATGGAGAAAAAAAATTTCGTTCAAATACCACCAATTAAATCTTCCAGATTAAGCATAGGGTTACGTGTTAGTCCACATATATAATTTACGTTTTGGAATGTCCTTGTGGGCTCCAATATGTGGGAAGAACGATACAAACGGCACATGCGCGACTAAACAAACATCAACAAAACATCCGTTCAGGCTACCAACTCCATAGTGTATTAGAACAAAATAGGGGAAACACAAAATACCCCTCTTTTTAACATATTAGGAACTCTTCAGACTATATATACCTCAGAAATGAGTTCTTTATTCTAATTCAAATATGTGTCTTATACCCAGTAGTTTTAAAGAAAACCTGGAAATCCCGCAAGTCATTTTTCTCCAAAAAATACTTTATTGAGAAACACACAGGTAACAATTAAAAAACCACAAGGTCATGACAACAGGATCACAGAGAAAGGAACGATTACATAAGACAAGTGGAGGAAGAAATCTAGAGCCGAAACCTCAGCTTAAGATCAAACCGGTTGCATACAACATAATGGATAAGGTAGTGCAAAATAACAGAGCAGTTGAAAGAAGAGGAAAGGCAAAAACCATCTGTGGCAGAGGATGGTGTAAATTACACCTAAAACCCTAACCTAACCAGCAGTGCAGCCCAACTCCATAGTGTGTCCCGACATTATGCGGGGAGTCACAGTAAAGATCCAGGAAAGATGAGAATGACCATCATTGATCATATCAGAGAGTCAGGGGAAGATAGATTGAGAAATTTGATCAGAAAAGAAAGTTACTGGATGTTTAAGATGGGTATGTTATATCCTGAAGGACTAAATTTAACTATAGAAAAAGTCTCCAGATAAGAATAGAATTTCTGCAGGAATCAGATTTTTTAAAGTATTTTTATAGAAGGATATTTTTATAGAAAGAGATTTTATACAATTTTAAAAATTATTTAGGGTTTTATTAACGTATATATTTTACATATTTTTTATAAATCCATAATTCAAGTTTTATAATTGTAACTGTACGGTATTTTAGGTAATGAATTCAGTATAATAATGCAGGGATTGATTATCTGTCTGGATAGGAACATTCTATATCAGGGCTGAAATGGTTAATTGTGGATCTGGGAAGGAAAGGGAGATAAAAAAAAAAAGGGTGGGGGAGGTTTGAGGGTTGATCTAATCTTGGCCACTATGTTCCTATATAAACTTTGTTAATAATTCATCCTCTATCCACCTGAGGAAGACGGATTACCGTGTAAACGCGTTGTGGGATACGGAGGACGAATAAAGTTAAGTTATATATCCTAATAAGATTCCTGGTCCTCCTTTAGCGCTCCTACAGACCGCTTTCTTGTGCTGCATTCGTTTTAAAGTCCTCTAGTGAGGTTCAGCGGCAGGAGCAGCTTGAGGGATACAAACTGAACAGGACCTGTGGTGACGTAATTCCGGCTGGGCCGGTCACGTGATCGCAGCTGGAGCCAAGGAAGAGCGGTGCCACGCTGGGAATAAGGAAGCTGGCGGCCATCATAGCCTGTAAGGAGTGAAGCTCCCCACCACCAACGTGAACACCTGGGTTCTGCAAGGACTGCACAACCCTGTAAGGTGAGCGCTACCACACTAGTCAGGCTAAAAATATTCATACGGGTACACTCATTGCGCCTCTGATTTCTTTTTTATTATATGATCTTTTTCTGACATCCTTAGAAAGCTCTTTGGTCTTGCCCCTGTAGAGGTTAGTGTCTGACTGATAAATTGAGTATGTGGACAGGAGTCTTTTATAAAGCTGACAATTTAAGACAGCTGTGTATAATGCAGGTAACAAGTTGATTAGGAACGTCTAACTGGGCTGTAGGAGCCAGAACGGTTGGCATGGGATCAAATATTTTATTATCTCATCAAAATGCAAATAGATTAGACAATGTGATTTTCTGGATATTATTTTTTATTTACTTTTGATAAAATTAACCTACCCTTAAAATTATAGTCTGTTCATGTCTTTGTCAGTGGGTATATATATAGAGCCCAGTAGCTGCCTTCATATATTATATATACACATCTCAGCAGCAACCTCCAGATAATGTGTACAGCTCAGCAGCAGCCTCCAATATATACAGCCAGCCCAGCAGCATCCATATTACACTGTATATTCAACCCAATAGCAGCCTCCAAATAATATTTACAACACAGCAGCAGCCTCTATATATAATCATGGAATGTGTTAAAGGGGCTCACTGGGACTGTTTTGCTTGAGCCCCCCAAAAACCTGGAGCTGGTACTAACATAATATTTTGTGCAGGAAATACAACGAGGAGAAATTATTTACTCAGCAACCACTGTAGGGCAGATATTTTTATTCAGGGACACTTATTTGTAAGGTCACTGTGTTGCGATGTGCTGCAGAAAAGCTGACAAGATGGAAGTCTGCAGAGGTGAGCTGTGGTCGTGAAAAGTTATCATATCATCTGAACAAGACGTAGAGAAGAAGAACAACTCTGATCGGAAACAGTCATCTATTAGTACCTGGATCTAAATAATTATTTGTGACTACATGGTTGCCCGATTCGGGTATTCTAGAATATGTGGGTATGTATTAGTGCGGGTGTACGGCAGTGCGGTTGTGTGAGTGTGCAGCGGTGGCCACCTCAGTTCTCAACTGCTCCAGGCTTCTGTCCAGCCGCCTCTCACCCTAGCATGCCTTCTTCTTCTTCTTCCTCCAGCATAGATGTCAACAATTCCAGGGGGCAGAGTTTCCAGGGGGCGTCATAGTAGGTATGTCCAAGCGCATAGCCATGATGTGGTGGGCGTGCCCTTGTTCACGGCCATTACGACACCCCCTTTGGTCGCTCCACCCCCACCCCCCGCGGCCTTTGAATTTCTGGAGTCTATGCCACGAAAAGAAGAAGAATGGCGGGGTGAGCGGTGGGCAGATGGAGCATGGAGCGGTGGCCGGGAGGGAGCGAGGAGCGGGTGAGCAGAGGGCAGGAGACCGAGCGGAGGGAGGCCGGATGACTGGGAGGACTGTGCCTGTTTTGCTGTAACGAAAATCCCGCTTCGCTGATTGGTCGTGCCCAGCCAGCCGCTAACAATCAGCGACGCAGGTTTTGCGTTAGAGATGGTGTGACGTGAGTGCAAAGTGAGTGCAGGGCTAAGTGTGAGGTGAGTGCAAGGTGAGTGTAGGGCTAAGTGTGAGGTCAGTGCAAGGTGAGTGTAGGGCTAAGTGTGAAGTGAGTGCAAGGTGAGTGTGACGTGAGTGCAGGGCAGAGAGTGACATGAGTGCAGGGCAGAGTGTGATGTGAGCGCAGGCAGAGTGTGACGTGAGTGCAGGGCAGAGTGTGACGTGAGTGCAGGGCAGAGTGTGACGTGAGTGCAGGGCAGAGTGTGATGTGAGTGCAGGGCAGAGTGTGACGTGAGTGCTGGGCAGAGTGTGACGTGAGTGCAGGGTAAGTGAGTGGTGGGTGAGTGTGAGTACAGGGTGAGTGTAGGGTGAGTCGCCAGTGCTTTTTTTGTAAGAAACGGCCGGTACGCATTTCAGATTAATTTCCCCTATGCACAGGGGTGCAGAAAGACTCTCTGCCACCTGAGCCTAGGTGAGGACCAGGGGGGTGGAATTGCTGTCACGCGCCGTCAGGTCGCAAGGTGGGGTGGGGTTGCTGTCGGCGCCACAGTGGGAGCGGGAGGGGGGGGTGCTGTTAGTAGCCACCGCTGGTGATTTTACCTTATGCAGCCGGCGAACATCACACAGGGAGCCAGCTTCATGGTGCAGGTGCCGCCCCCTTCTGCTCCACGGCTCTCCCTGCCTCCTTGCCGCCTGAGCCTAAAGGCTCATATTGACCATTGGACAGTGTGGCCCTGCCTATGCATGGCACACGTCCCCTATGCATGGCACACGTCCCCTATGCATGGCACACGTCCATTATGCATGGCACACATCCCCTATACATGGCACACGTCCCCTATGCATGGCACACGTCCATTATGCATGGCACACATCCATTATGCATAGCACACGTCCATTATGCATGGTACACATCCCCTATGCATGGCACACGTCCCCTATGCATGACACACATCCCCTATGCATGGCACACGTCCATTATGCATGTCACATGTCCATTATGCATGGCACACATCCCCTATGCATGGCACATGTCCCCTATGCATGGCACACATCCCCTATGCGTGGCACACATCCCCAATGTGTGGCACACGTCCCCTATGAATAGTACATGTCCATTATGCATGGCACACATCCCCTATGAGTGGCACACGTCCCCTATGCGTGGCACACATCCCCTATGCATGGCACACGTCCATTATGCATGGCACACATCCATTATGCATTACACATGTCCATTATGCATGGCACACGTCCCCTATGCATGGCACACGTCCATTATGCATGGCACACAACCATTATGCATGGCACACATCCATTATGCATTGCACACATCCATTATGCATGGCACACGTCCCCTATGCATGGCACACGTTCATTATGCATGGCACACATCCCCTATGCATGTCACACGTCCATTATGCATGGCACACGTCCCCTATGTGTGGCACACATCTCTAATGCATGGCACACATCTATTATGCATGGCACACGTCCCCTATGCGTGGCACATGTCCCCCATGCGTGGCACACGTCCCCTATGCATGGCACACATCCCCAATGTGTGGCACATGTCCACTATGAATGGTACACATCCATTATGCATGGCACATGTCCCCTATGTGTGGCACACGTCCCCTATGTGTGGCACACATCCCCTATGCATGGCACACGTCCCCTATGTGTGGCACACGTACCCTATGCATGGCACACGGCCATTATGGATGGCACACGTCCCCTATGTGTGGCACATGTCCCCTATGCGTGGCACACGTCCCCTTTGCATGACACACGTCCCCTATGCATGGCACACGTCCCCTATGCGTGGCCCACGTCCCCTATGCAGGGCACACGTCCCCTATGTGTAGCACATTCCCCCCTGTGTTAGATATGGCCCCCATGCTGCCCTCCTTGCTACTGTGATCGGGCAGAGATGATGATACAGATCTCCTTCACCTCCTGGTTTTGTGCGGTCATGTGATCGGCAGAGTGACATCATCTCTGCGTGCGATCACAGGAGCAGCCGGGAGACTGGAGAGACACCGGAGATCAGCGCTGGATGAGGAACCAGGAGGTAAGTGTAGAGTTTATTATTTTACTATGGCAGCAGCATGGGGGCAATATCTAACATAAGGGGGGCATTTGCCATCACAGGGGGGCACAGGACCATATAATATGCGCCGCTCCCCCAGCCCATCACCGTGGTGCAGTTTCAGCACCACAGTGATGGAGAGCGGCTATGCATATTATATGAGCAGGAGCAGGAGATTTCCCACTCCCTCCTGCAGCCTCCCCCAGCCTCCACCAGTTCACAAATATCCGGTACACCATACCGTCGCAAAAAAAGCACTGTCTGTCGCCGTCGCCAGGTTTTGAATGCGCGTGCCTATTTGCATAGTCTGCGCTCATTGGTGGCCGCCTCCAGTGTGGCGTGCGATTTCGACTTCAGACAGACACCTTAGACAATTATATAGTAGATATTGACTACAATTCATCAGTACTGTGGTTAGTATATGGTCTGATGGTGACTGATAACACCAACTCTCAGTACTTCTTACCATTGTTACAAACTGGAAGTTGTACGTTCATGTGACCAAACGTTTAGCTTCTTTTTTATAAGAGTGATTACTTCTGTCTGGTTGTTGTGATGCCATTTTCCTGGGGATGATTTGAAAGTGCATGAAGTTGTAATCATGCAAAATCTTAATGTTTCTCAAATCACATTTTATTTTTTTATGGCATATACAAGTCAGTAACATTATAACCATATATTTCACAAGATATAACATCTTACATATAAACAATCCATAGAAAGTTATTGCTGATATAACAGAATATTCTAAACTTCTTCTGAAAAACATCAAGACTATCTGTGGTCTGATTCAATTTCTATATCTTAGCAACCATCTCAGTCCGTATGGCTAAACAGCCTAGTTGCCGAAAATCTAAATGCACTACTATGTTAGAAATCAAAATAAGCCACATTTAACAGGACATAAAAGGGGTTAAACAAGGGAGGGGTGGAAGGTGGGAAAGGGGTAAGATTGCCGAGTGTCTTATAGTCCTACATAGTAAAATTTAAGTCCTAGCTCGATCAAATACTTCGCCTGTTCTGAGTACTCGTGGTCTCAATCTATAAATGAAACCCAGGATGTAAGGTCTGTAGATTCTCTATATATCAACCAAGAGGCCCATCGTTCACGATGTCTTTCCAGGCAACCGGGGTCCCGTGAGGCGTAAGATGCCAATTCCTCCATCCTGCACACCTCATTAAGTTCTGCAACCAATTCCCATCTTGAGGGATGTCTGGTCTTCTTCCACCACTGGGGTATAAGACGTCTGGCTGCCATCAGGAAGAACCTTAACAGCCCCCTCTTAAAGCCCCTGGTTGACATAGGGTGAAGGTTTAATAGAGCCATTTCTATGGTGAAAGATATCTGGAGAGCCGTTACTCGTGTATAAAGGTCATTCACATCTTTCCAAAAGGAGGATATCAGTGGACATCCCCACCACACATGGGTGTAGGAGCCCACTTCCTCCAGACATCGCCAGCATCGGTCCGAGGCATCCGGAAACACCCGGTGCACGTCAGCAGGGCACCTATACCATCTCGCCATCACCTTGTAATTCCTCTCCTGAGATAGCGCAGAGAGGGATGCCCCATAAGTGGAAATATAGATTTTCCCCCAGTCCAGGACAGATAACGTTTTGTTTAGGTCCTCCTCCCATCTGTCCACAAACCTAGGTCTCTCCCTCGCATCTGCATTCCTATGTGTATGAAAAATATTATAGATCACTGAAATAGTATGGGGTATATACGTCCGCTTGATGCATAACTGTTCAAAATCTGTCAAGGGTCTACTAAGGGATGAGAATGTCAGGGATCTCACATAACTACCCAATTTAGCATACTGAAACCAAGTTCCTTGGGATGTATGTGCTATATTAGGAAAGTCAGCTAGCGACTTGACTCCGGTCTGGGAAATGCAGTCCCTAAGAGTCGGACAGGATGTCTTAGTGAGTCCCAGAAAGGAGGTACAACCTGACTCCATTGGAAATGATGGATTATCAAACAAAAACGTCAGGGGGCCCGGATTTGTCGTGAGATGAAGGGAGCGGACCTGTCCTCTAAAGGATTCTTGCAATTGCAAGGACAAGAACGAGCGAGTTTCTCATCCATGTGGATCCAAAGACCAAATCCACATCAGGGGATCTAAGTGAAGTCTCTTTCTCTACGTCCACCCAACCCCTCTCCCCCCCCAATGAAGAGATGCAGAAGGCACTTATCTATGGCAGCATAATGATATAACTGGGGATCTGGTAAGCCCATTCCACCATGGGCAACTTTCCTGCTGAGAGTCTTAAAGGAGATTCTCGGGCGACCGTGGGACCACAAGAAGCGGGTCCACCCCTGCTTCAGTCTGGAGAAGAACGAGGCCGGCAAGTGGATCGGTATAGTTTGAAAATGGTAGAGCAGGCGTGGAAGGATATCCATTCGTAGAGCGTGTAATCTTCCCAGCCAAGTCAACGGAAGTTTATTCCATCTGGCTAAGTCCGATTCCGAAAGTGATAGCAATGGCATATAATTGTGTTCGAAAAGGAGCGATGGATCCCCGGACAACCTAATCCCCAAATAACCCAAAGACCCCTCTCTCCAACTAAAGGAGTATTCCCTGGTCAAAAGTGATTCTACTAAACCAGACAAAGTGACATTAAGCATTTCGGATTTTGAGGGATTAATTTTAAAATTACTCATTCTACCAAATTCCGTTAAGTTGTCAAGTATATGAGGAAGGGATATTAATGGGTTTGTGATATATATAAGCAAATCGTCCGCGAATAGGCTATCTTATGTTCTTTTTGTCCCACTACAATACCCTGCACCGATGTGTCAGACCGTAGGGCACAGGCCAGGACCTCCATGCAGAGGATGTAAAGTAATGGGGACAACGGGCACCCTTGACGCGTACCGTTGTAAATTGGAAAGGATTCTGACAATATGCCATTTATTCGTAAACACGCAGTTGGGTGGGCATATAGAGCCGCAATACTTTGAATCATGACCTCACCCATCCCCAAATGGCGCAAAGTGGCAAACATGAATCCCCAGTGCACCCTGTCAAACGCCTTCTCTGCGTCTACTGACAGGATGCACATGGGTATGGACATTCCACGAGCGGCATCGATTAGAGCCACAGACCTGATTGTATTGTCCCTGGCCTCCCGGCCAGGAACCAACCCCACCTGGTCACTATGGATTACCCCAGGGAGCAAGTGTTTAAGCCTATTTGCCACCAATTTGGAATAGAGTTTTATATCCAAATTGATTAAGGAAATAGGTCTGTAACTTCCGCACGACGCCGCATCCTTCCCACGCTTGTGCAGAACTACCACATGAGCCATAAGTGCCTGAGGCGGAAAAGATCCGCCCGAGGAAATGTCATTGCAGACTGACAAGAATATCGGTCCCAGAAGATCCACGTATTTTTTATATAAACCCGCGGAGTATCCATCGGGTCCCAGACTTTTACCAATTTTCATGTCCCTTATCCCGGCCTCAATCTCCCCTAGAGTAAAGTCTGTGTTCAGCTGGTCCTCGTCCCCCGAGGAGAACCGAGGCATGCCCGCCTTTCTGATATAATCCAGAAAATCTTCCTCAGAAGTCCGGGGAGTCTCCAAATTATATAATGATGAATAGAAATCTCTAAATATTTTTAGAGTATCGCTGGTTTTATGAAGCATTGTGCCCTCTGGATCTCTAATACGAGATATAAACGTTTGGGGAGGTCTGGGATGAAGATTCCTAGCCAGTAGTTTCCCGCTTTTGTTGCCTGATATGTAAAATCGAGACCTAGTCCAGTCCCTATTCATCTTGTACTTTTGGTCAAGTATAGATAATAGTTTGTGTCTAACTGTAGACAGAAGGGAAAGACCCTTCGGAGTTGGGTTCCTCTTATGTTTAAACTCCAGCTCAGCAATCTGGGAAAGCAGGTCCTCTATTTCACGTGACCTTTGTTTCTTGAGGCGTGTGCCATGTGCAATGAGCACCCCCCCGCAGAACACTTTTTAAAGCTTCCCATTTCACTGGGCCAGGAGTCGAATCTTTGGAATGATCTGTCACAAAATTTTTGATCATGGACTCTATGTCCAAATGACACTTCTGGTCTAACAGTAAGTTCTCGTTAAGCCTCCAGGTGAAGCCGCTCCCCCTGAAAGGAGAAGTGGTCAGTTTGAGATAAATTGGGGCGTGATCTGACCATAGAATCGAACCCACGTCAGCTGTCACCCCTTGATCTAATAATGTGTGTGAAACGTAGAACCTATCAATCCTGCTGTATGTCAAGTGTACATGTGAGAAGAATGTGTAGTCTCGCATGTCAGGGTGTAATATTCTCCACACGTCCACCAGGCGGATCCCATCCCACTGTTAGTTCAGGTAATGGAGAGATGGCGCAGGCTGAGAGGACTTACCCGCCGACATGTTGACCACCGGATCCCCAGGATATGATGATCGGGACCGAGCCGGCAAATGCCTCCAGATGCCTCCTAAGGCGTGCAGTGAATCTCAATTGCTTCCTATTAGGGAAATATACGTTAGCTATTATGAGTGTGAGAGAAAATATATTCACCTTTAGGAACACGTAGCGGCCCCCCGGATCAACCTCCTGAGCCAATATTTGTGGAGTGCAGGATTTATGAAACGCCCCCGAGACCCCCCTTGCCTTAGAACCAGAAAATGTACTATGAAACCATAAAGGGTAATCCCTGGTTTCACATCTAGGGATTTTATCAGAATGAAAGTGGGTCTCCTGCAACATTAAGACATGTGTTCTAGCTTTATGAAACGAATAACAGATCTGTCTCCTCCTTTCTGGTTTATTGAGACCATTCATGTTGAACGAGCAACAGTTAAGCGTAGTCATATGCATCAAGATAAACAAACATTTCTCGAGCCCTCTCTATCTGGGCACTCGGCTTAGGGATAAGAACAGGAATAGGGATCGACAGGTGGGGTAACAGAATAAAAAGTGGAAAAAACAACAGATGTGTACAAACATGTAGACATTAACCCAAAAGGGGCACCTTTCAGTGCGGTTTTGCGTGCGGCTATGGGTGACAAAAGCCATCCAACACTGGGGGTACGGATGTTCGGACTCAAGCTTCCATCCCTCCGCTACGCCACCTTTAACAACTATAAGATATTAGCTAACTAGTATCCAGCATATCAGTATCAGGCTTAGAGGTGGAAAAACAAATTTAAAACGTGCTAAATCCTAAGGTATCTCAAATTTAAATCCCGACATAAGTCCCCCCTCCCTCCCCTGGCGTCACCGACATCCCAGTGGTTTGTGGTGAGCAGGCAGTGGATGAAAGAGATACAGAATGGTTAGGGGAAGGAGCAGGGGGAGATGAAACCCAGAGTTGGCAAGAATGAGAGTATTGATTATAGAAGAGCAAGGAGCTCGGTAAAACATATGGGCAGGAAGCAGAAAAGGGAGTCATTGTTGTATGTGGGGGAAAGAAGATAAGAGGAAGGAAAAAGAGAGAGAGCGCCCTAGGGCAGACCAAGGCACTTAAAGTGAGAATAAGGAAAAAAAAAAAAAAAAAAAGGGGGATTCGAAGAAAGCCAGAGAATCACCATTTTGAAGTAACAGTATGAAAGTAAGGGGAAAGATAAAACATGAGGAGGGGAAATGAGAAGACGGGGGAGGATGACGAGGAGGAATTAAGAAGACTAAGAACATGTATAGAGTAATAACCACACAGAAATTTAAATGTTCAAAAAACAGGTAAAGGCAATGGAGTAGAAGGTGATCTCCCTCGACCCCTCCCAAAAAATCAGGGAAATAACGATTGCCATCAATCAATATCCCGGTAAAACCTGGAGTCACGTCAATCTGTTCCAGTCAACAGGACATCAGGCAGGGTCCCCACGTCTGCTCCACCAACGACCTGGTAGAGGGCTGTAAGGGCAGAAAAAGAAAGTCACGTAGGCCACATGTCACTCTCTTCTCCCTCAGGCAGGTGAATTCCTGGGTGGACGCTGGCGACGAACCCACTGCCATCTCACCGAAGCCGACGGCAGACTATGGAGCGCAGGCCAGTCAGGTAGAGCCATCTCCGGTATATCCAGGGCCTTACAAAACGCAGAATGGTCCGTCAGCCTCCTAAAAGACGCCGAGCGGCCCTCATGCGATGCAAAAAGCTGGAACGGGAATCCCCAGCGATACTTTATCTCTCGCTCCCTCAGCACCTCCAGAAGCGGACGAAATCCACTTCGCTGTTGAAGCGTACGGTGGGATAAATCCTGCAGGAAGATTATAGGATAGTCATGGTATAGTATTTTCTCCTTTTGTCTGGCCGCAGATAAAATAGCCTCCTTTATTGCATAGAAATGCACCCTGCAGATCACGTCCCTTGGTCTGGTTTCCTGCATGGGTCTTGGTGCCAGGGCTCAGTGCACTCAGTCCAATTCAATATTAGGGCCTTGATCATCACCTGTTACTTGTTTGAACAGTTCCTGAACTGTGTTAGCAAGCTCCAAGGCAGGAATGGATTCAGGCAATCCCCTTATTCTTATATTATTGCGACGATTGCGATTCTCCAAATCTTCCTGAGAATATGCCAATTCCTCCAAAAGGGCCAAGTGTGAGGCCAGCTTTTCTCTATGAGCCTGCAATTCGTCTAATACTGTCTCCTGCGCCCTTTCCACCTCCTCCACCCTGGAAGTGACCTCCTGCCTCAGAGCCGCCATCTCCTCTCTGTAGGTGTTTTCTATGCGGCGGACAAAACATTCCAGGTCGCCTTTGGTGGGGAGATTCTTCAGATAGTCTCCCAACTCACGCCCCGGGTACGTGTCTGGTGAGTCTGGAAAGTCTAATTCCTCCCTCTGGGCGCTACTCAGGGCTGCAAAGCGGTTCGCGCTTCTTCTCTCTCTCTCCTCCCATCCCCCCGCCACCTGCTGAGAGCGGGCAGGCGCCATCCTGTGTGACGAGCGGTCTGGGACCGGGGTTGCTCCAGACCTCAGATAGCGGTCCATTCTGCCCTGGGACCCCCCCTCGTCAGCCCAAAGGCTCCCTGAGGGCTTCCTTGTTTTGCCCATGGGAATCAAGTAGCGGGATCGGCTAATATTAGCTGGAAATAGCGGCTGCTTCACGGAGCTTCAGCTTTGCGCGTCTTACTCCTCCATTCGCTAGGCTCTGCCCCGACTGCCGCAAAATCTTAATTTTAACCAAAATGATTTTGAATATATGGTGATTTTGTTTTGCAAATACTATTTATTGATCACAATATGTTAATATATATATGAATTACTATTAATTCTTTACGATGCCATAACCTAGTATTTTGTAGCATAACCTCTTGCTTAATAACTGCACCACACTGACGGCGTATTGAAGTCACTATGGTATTCAAAACATCTTGAGGCATCTTGCGCCATTCCATTTGCAAAAAAATTAATTTGTGTTGCTATGGGTACAGGCCCCAACTCATCGTCCTAATTCATCCTAAAGGGTTTAAATCAGGCAATTGACTTGGCCATTGCAACAGACAAATATTTTTCTTTGCTAGCCGATTTTTTACTAAATTGGATATGTGCTTTCCAGCTCCTACCTATTCTGGTTTTACCATTTGGTAGCATTACATTCTCCAGTATATCCTTGTACATGGTGGCATTTATATTTCCATCAATTCTATGCAGATGGTAAACGGCAGATGCAGAAATGCAGCCCCAAACCATTGTGTAGAAGGGAATATTATATATATATATATATACATCTAATATATAAAGCTGAATGTATGTGTGTGGGTGTGTATGTATGTATCAAGCCCTGCCCACTCCCCATAGCCACTCCCACTCACCATAGCAACATCCACTCCCCATGACCACACCTACTGCCTACTCTACCTAGCCCTGCCCACTCCACCTGGCCATGCCCACGCTTCATAGCCCGGTTGCTACATATGGCCACACCCACTCCACATAGCCATGTCCACTCCACAACCTGCATCTCTATATATCCCTGTCTTCTCCACATAGCCCTGCCCTGGGACTATGTGAAGGGGTGGAGCTACAAAGGGCTGGGCTATACATAGGGTGGTGCTATGAAAAGGGTGGGGGCTACTGGGAGGGGTGGGACTATGTGTAGGGACAGAACTATGAAGGGGTACAGCTACTGGGAGGGGGGGTTATGATACATACACACATTACCATATATGGGCGATTTTGCTATATATGGGCGATTTTACTATATATGAGCATTACGAACATATATGGACATAAGGCCCACTCCACATAGCTATGCCACTCCCCAGCTGTGTCATCGCCCTGCCCACTCCACAAAGCCACATCGACTCCACATAGCCACAGCACTCCACATAGCCCCACCCCTTCATAGCTCCACCACCTTTGAGGCCCCGCTCCTTCACAATGCATGTATGTCCACTACAGGAATTTGCATTGTCACACCTACAATTGCAAAAATGTGTGCACACATCCCATTTGACTCGGTGTTTGTGGGGGGGGGTGCGGATATGGGGAGGCAGATTTGGGGGTGCAGGTGCAGTGGAGTCTTTTTTTGGGGGAAGGGGTGGTGTGGATTGGGGGGGCGGGGTGGGGCAGGTTTGGGAGGGTGTTGTTTTTGGGGAGGGGTGGGTTTGGGAGCTTTTTTGGGGCGGGGTCCTGATTACTCATTCTTGCACAGGGGAGTGCAGGTTTGGGGGGCAGGCTTTTTTTGTGGTGCAGGTTTGGAGGGGTGTGGGCTAAGGGGGGCGAGGGGGCAGCATTTTTGGGGGGTCAAGTTTGGAGAGGGTGTGGGGGGGGCAGTTTTGGGGGAGGGGAAGTTTTGAGGTGGGTGCAGAGGGGTGAGGGCTAGGTTTGGGTGGAGTTGGCATGGGTGGGGTGGGTTGGTGACAATGCTGGTGCCAGATTTATCACTTTTTTTTAACACCAAGTATTATAGGGTAGGGACCCACACACCAGATGACACACAGGTGGGTGTAAAATGTGCAAAACTGGGCCAATTTAAATAAACCACAACATCCTCTAGGGCTATCTGGGTAAAACTATGACAAGGAGAGAGAAGTTGACCAAGTGAAGGAGTACAGTTAGGGCCAGAAATATTTGGACAGTGACACAAGTTTTGTTATTTTAGCTGTTTACAAAAACATGTTCAGAAATACAATTATATATATAATATGGGCTGAAAGTGCACACTCCCAGCTGCAATATGAGAGTTTCCACATCCAAATCGGAGAAAGGGTTTAGGAATTATAGCTCTGTAATGTATAGCCTCCTCTTTTTCAAGGGACCAAAAGTAATTGGACAATGGACTCTAAGGGCTGCAATTAACTCTGAAGGCGTCTCCCTCGTTAACCTGTAATCAATGAAGTAGTTAAAAGGTCAGGGGTGGATTCCAGGTGTGTGGTTTTGCATTTGGAAGCTGTTGCTGTGATCAGACAACATGCGGTCAAAGGAACTCTCAATTGAGGTGAAGCAGAACATCCTGAGGCTGAAAAAAAAGAAAAAATCCATCAGAGAGATAGCAGACATGCTTGGAGTAGCAAAATCAACAGTTGGGTACATTCTGAGAAAAAAGGAATTGACTGGTGAGCTTGGGAACTCTAAAAGGCCTGGGCGTCCACGGATGACAACAGTGGTGGATGATCGCCGCATACTTTATTTGGTGAAGAAGAACCCGTTCACAACATCAACTGAAGTCCAGAACACTCTCAGTGAAGTAGGTGTATCTGTCTCTAAGTCAACAGTAAAGAGAAGACTCCATGACAGTAAATACAAAGGGTTCACATCTAGATGCAAACCATTCATCAATTCCAAAAATAGACAGGCCAGAGTTAAATTTGCTGAAAAACACCTCAAGAAGCCAGCTCAGTTCTGGAAAAGTATTCTATGGACAGATGAGACAAAGATCAACCTGTACCAGAATGATGGGAAGAAAAAAGTTTGGAGAAGAAAGGGAACGGCACATGATCCAAGGCACACCACATCCTCTGTAAAACATGGTGGAGGCAACGTGATGGCATGGGCATGCATGGCTTTCAATGGCACTGGGTCACTTGTGTTTATTGATGACATAACAGCAGACAAGAGTAGCCGGATGAATTCTGAAGTGTACCGGGATATACTTTCAGCCCAGATTCAGCCAAATGCTGCAAAGTTGATTGGACGGCGCTTCATAGTACAGATGGACAATGACCCCAAGCATACAGCCAAAGCTACCCAGGAGTTCATGAGTGCAAAAAAGTGGAACATTCTGCAATGGCCAAGTCAATCACCAGATCTTAACCCAATTGAGCATGCATTTCACTTGCTCAAATCCAGACTTAAGACGGAAAGACCCACAAACAAGCAAGACCTGAAGGCTGCGGCTGTAAAGGCCTGGCAAAGCATTAAGAAGGAGGAAACCCAGCGTTTGGTGATGTCCATGGGTTCCAGACTTAAGGCAGTGATTGCCTCCAAAGGATTCGCAACAAAATATTGAAAATAAAAATATTTTGTTTGGGTTATGTTTATTTGTCCAATTACTTTTGACCTCCTAAAATGTGGAGTGTTTGTAAAGAAATGTGTACAATTCCTACATTTTCTATCAGATATTTTTGTTCAACCCTTCAAATTAAACGTTACAATCTGCACTTGAATTCTGTTGTAGAGGTTTCATTTCAAATCCAACGTGGTGGCATGCAGAGCCC
Organism: Allobates femoralis; assembly: GCA_033576535.1. Classification (NCBI taxonomy): domain Eukaryota; kingdom Metazoa; phylum Chordata; class Amphibia; order Anura; family Aromobatidae; genus Allobates; species Allobates femoralis. The sequence goes on along the minus strand of JARQOC010000005.1, from coordinate 322,774,499 downwards.
AACTCGCGAAAATGTTGTCACTGTCCAAATATTTCTGGCCCTAACTGTAGTTAAGTGACCATACTGGTGTCTTTCCTGATACTTCTGTGCTTTTTAACTATTGGGTGTCCAAATTGCACTCTTGGCCTGACCTCTCCTTGTACGCCTTAGAGGTGCTGGCCTGCAGTGCTGCTAGTATGTTGTCTGTATGGGTTTTTAGTTCTGCTAGGGAAATCATAATGGGTAGCTACACTTGTCTGTTAGTGATGAGCGAGTACCAAAATACTTGGGTGCTCGATGCTCAGGCCGAGCATCCCAAGATACTCGTGTACTCGGGCCGAGCACCGAGCCCAATGTTATCCTATGGGAGACCCGAGTATTTTTATGAAATGACCCCCGGCAGCATGTAGAAACCCTACAAATGTCACAAAAGTCTCAGAAGAGCGCTCAAATGACATGGCAACAGCATGGGGAAGACCCCTGTAAACATTTCTCACTCAAAAGTCACAGCTGTGAACAATGTTGTCCGAGTTTTACGCCATTTTTACGGACTCACCAGAAAACCTTCCAAAATGACACCAAAAAGAATTTTCATGGCGGAAATGTTAAGGGCACATACCCAATAGTGAGATAGAGCTGGTGTATGTTACTTTTTGTGATTACATGAAAGATTTTATGTGAAAACATTGTGTGGCACCCCGATGTCCCTGAGAAGAGACGTACATGAAGGCCTCTTGACATAATGTGCCCATTTTGAGGAAGTGGGTCTATTGTAGTATTTTCCTTTGCCAGGGCAGCCAAAAATTGTGAGGTTCACCAATGCCCCTGGATACAGACGTGCATGAGAGTCTGTAAACCTGAAGTGCCCATTGTAAGGAAGTGTGTCTATTGTAGTATAGCCCTTTGCCAGGGCAGCCAAAAATTGGGAGGCTCCACATTGTCCCTGGATAGAGACGTGCATGAGGGCCTGTAAATCTGAAGTGCCCATTGTAAGGAAGTGTGTCTATTGTAGTATAGCCCTTTGCCAGGGCAGCCAAAATTAGGGAGGCTCCACATTGTCCCTGGATAGAGACGTGCATGAGGGCCTGTAAACCTGAAGTGCCCATTGTAAGGAAGTGGGTCTATTGTAGTATAGCCCTTTGCCAGGGCAGCCAAAAATTGTGAGGTTCAACAATGCCCCTGGATACAGACATGTATGAGGGCCTGTAAACCTGAAGTGCCCATTGTAAGGAAGTGGGTCTATTGTAGTACAGTCCTTTGCCAGGGCAGCCAAAAATTGGGAGGCTCCACATTGTCCCTGGATAGAGACGTGTATGAGGGCCTCAAAACATTGTTCCCATTGCAAAGGAGCGGGTCTCCTGTCGTTGTAATGCCCATTCTTAAAAAATGGGCGAAAAAATTTACCACTGGGGGTATACATGAAACAACGGCCTAACTTTTGTAACGGTCATCATGGTGGCGCATGAGGAGAAGGAGGAGCAGTCCAGCGATTAGCCAAAGTCCAGAAGTGGGTTGCTTGTGGTGTGGTGAAGTCTGGTCCAATCCAACCCTTGTTCATCTTGATCAGAGTCAGTCTTTCAGCATTTTCAGTTGACAGGCGGGTGCGTTTATCAGTAATGATTCCACCTGCGGCACTAAAAACACGCTCTGACAAAACGCTAGCGGCAGGGCAGGCCAGGACTTCCAAGGCGTAGAGAGCCAATTCATGCCACGTGTCCAGCTTGAATACCCAATAATTGTAAGGCACAGAGGAATGTCGGAGTACAGTTGTTCAATCTGCAAGGTACTCCTTCAGCATCTGGGCAAACTTACCATTTCTTGTGGCACTACCCCGCACCTCAGGGGCTGTGGTACGTGAGGGGCTGAGAAAACTGTCCCACATCTTAAAGACTGTTTCCCTACCTCTAGCGGATTGGACTTTTGCCCCTCTCGGCCGTACGCCTTGGTTGTCCACCGATTCTTGACCTATGCCACTAGCGTTTTGTGAGGGGAATGCTTTGCCTACTTCCGCAACTATGGCCTTCTGGAACTGCTGCATTTTGGCTGACCTGTCCGCCTCAGGAATAAGAGACATAAAGTTCTCCTTGTAGCGTGGGTCTAACAGTGTTACCAACCAGTAATGATTGTCGGCCAAAATGTTCTTAACGCGAGGGTCACGAGCCAGGCAGCTTACCATAAAGTCAGCCATGTGCGCCAGATCTTAACAGCCATCACTTCAATGTCCTGACCAACACGATGACTGAACATGCTGTCCTCCTCCTCCTCCTCCTCATCTCCCCTGTCCTCTGGCCAGCCACGCTGAACCGAGGGTATGACTGGTGTGCATGTCATATCCTCAATTTGGCCGGAGAGTTGCTCCATGCCTTCATCCTCCTCCTCCTCGTCATAGTCCTCCACTGCACACTGTGATGAGATGAGGCTGGGCTGTGTGTTATCACCCACACCCACTACTGTTTCTTGCTGCAACTCATCGCGCTCCGCCTGCAATGCATCATGTTTGTTTTTGAGCAGAGACCGTTTTAGAAGGCAGAGTAGCAGTATGGTGACGCTAATAATGGCATCATCGTCGATCACCATCTGGGTGGAGTCCTCAAAGTTTTGGAGGACGGTACATAGGTCGGACATCCATCTCCACTCCTCAGGTGTTATGTGTGGAATTTGACCCATTTTCAGACGGCTTAGGTGATGCAGGTACTCAACAACTGCCCTCTTCTGCTCACAAATCCTGACCAACATGTGCAGAGTTGAATTCTAACGCGTGGGGACATCACATACCAGTCTGTGAGCCGGAAGCTGCAAACGCCGCTGAAAGCCGGCAAGGCTGGCTGAAGCAGTAGGTGAGTTTCGAAAATGTGCAGACAGGCGGCAAACTTTTACGAGCAGATCAGACAGCTCTAGGTATGATTTTAGAAACCGCTGAACCACAAGGTTGAGCACATGGGCCACGCATGGAACATGTGTCAGCTGGCCTCGCCTCAAAGCCGCCACCAGGTTCCGGCCATTGTCGCACATGACCTTTCCTGGCTTTAGGTTCAGAGGTGTGAGCCAGTGATCTGCCTGCTGTTTCAGAGCTGTCCACACCTCTTCTGCATTGTGGGGTTTTGTCACCTATGCATATTAGCTTCAGCACAGCCTGTTGCTTCGCCGAAGCATTGCTGCAGTGCTTCCAGCTTGGGACTGTTGCGGAGGGTAAAGTGGATGAGGATGCACAGGAGGAGGAGGCTGAGGAGCATGACATTCTGGAGCTGTAGAGTGTGGGTGAAACCCTGACTGAGGTAGGGCCTGCAATCCTTGGTGTGGGAAGGACGTGTTCCATCCCTCGCTGAGACTGGGTCCCAGCTTCCACAATATTAACCCAGTGTGCCGTCACCGAGATGTACCGGCCTTGCCCACAAGCACTTGTCCATGTGTCTTTGGTTAGGTGGACTTTGGCTGAAACAGCGTTGTTCAGGGCACGTATGATGTTTTGTGATACGTGGTTATGTAATGCGGGGACGGCACACCGGGAGAAATAGTGGCGGCTGGGTACCGAGTAACGTGGGACAGCTGCCGCCATCAGGTCGCGGAATTCTTCCGTCTCCACCAGCCTAAAAGGCAGCATTTCCAGCGCAAGCAGTCGCAAAATGTTAGCATTTAGAAATGTGGCATGTGGGGCGTTGGCAGCGTATTTGCGCCTGCGTTCAAACGTTTTGTGCATTGATAACTGAACGCTGCGCTGGGACAAGGACGTGCTTGATGATGGTGTTATTTCTGCGTGGGAAACTACAGGTGCAGGGCAGGAGGCTTGTTCGCATGCAGCATGGACAGGGGATTGGCTCGCACGCACAACACGCGAAGACGTAGCAGTGACATCAGCAAGCACTGCTCCTCGACTCTGTTGTACATCCCACAAAGTCGGGTGCTTGGCTGACATGTGCCTGATCATGCTGGTGGTGGTCAGGCTGCTAGTTTTGGTACCCCTGCTGATTCTGGCATGGCAGGGGTTGCAAATGGCCTTTTTAGAATTATCTGGAGCCAACTTAAAAAACTGCCAGACTCGGGAAGACCTAACATTTGTACAGGCACCTTGTGTCGTGTTGTTGTTCCGGGGAACGGTTGCCTGACTTCTGCCTGGGGCCACCACCCTGCTTCTTACTGCCTGTTGTGATGCTACGCCTCCCTCCCCCTGTGCACCGCTGTCCTCGCTCTGCATCTCCTCCTGCCAGGTTGGGTCAGATACTAGATCATCCACCATGTCGTCTTCCTCTTCCGCACCCTGCTCCTCCTCCTGACTTCCTGGCAATTGTGTCTCATAATCGTCCACCCCTTGTTGAGACACGTTCCCACCGTTGCCTTCGTGAGACCGTGGCTGCTCAAATATTTGGGCATCGGTACATACGATCTCCTCATGACCCACTTCAACAGGAGCTGGCGAGAGGCCAGAATGTGCGAATTGATACGTGAACAGCTCTTCAGAGTGTCCAAGTGTGGGATCAGTAATGTCCGTGGATATGTACTCGGCCTGGTGGTAGGAAGGAGGATCAGGTTGTGGAATGTGCGGTGCAGTATAACAGCTACTGACACTTGACCGTGTGGAAGACAGGGTGTTTGTGGTGGTGCCAATCTGACTGGAAACATTATCCGCTATCCAACTAACAACCTGTTGACACTGGTCTGGGTTGAAGAGCAGTGTACTGCTGCGGTCCCCAAGAATTTGGGACAGGACGTGCGAGCGAGTAGATGTGGCCCTTTGTTGTGGCGAAATTAGAGCTTGCACACGACCTCGGCTTCTGCCTGCACCACCATCATGTCCACTTCCTTGTCCCTTGCCAACGCCCTTGCACATTTTCAATGCTGTGCTGACGGTGCACAGCTAAATTAAGGCGTCCCAACAGACGGATTTTACCTGGACAATCAGATTATAGCTATTGCTACCAGCTTTTTAAGAGCGACAATTATAGATTAAGTCAGACACAGACGGAGACGTGTATTCACTCTACTTGCGCGTTATATCCTAGTTTGTGAAAAACACACAAAAGTGCACCCGTGCGCTGCCACCGACGGGCACACTCTTGTGGTTTGTAAATGCACGCACTAAGAAGCAAACAGATTTTTAGAAGCGACAATTACTGAGAAGTCTGACACTATCAGGTGCTGTAAAGACGTGTATTATTGACTCTACTTGTGCGTTATATCCTAGTTTGTGCAAAACACACAAAAGTGCACCCGTACGCTGCCACCGACGGGCACACACCTTGCGGTTTGTAAATGCACGCACTAAGAACCTAACAGCTTTTTAGGAGCGACAATTACTGAGAAGTCTGACACTATCAGGTGCTGCTGACGTGTATTATTCACTCTACTTGTGCGTTATATCCTAGTTTGTGCAAAACACACAAAAGTGCACCCGTACGTTGCCACCGAAGGGCACACATTTGCGTTTTTTAAATGCACGCACTAAGAACCTAACAGCTTTTTAGGAGCGACAATTACTGAGAAGTCTGACACTATCAGGACTGCTTTAGACTGTGTACACCAGCCCCAGATATGATGAAGGCTGGTATACTGTCACTAGGAATTGCTATATACCCTGCCTGCCTAAATACAGCTACAATAGTCCTGAGAAGGACTGTTGTGGTCACTAGAAAGCCTGTACTCCGACCTGGCATACTCTCCCTGCCTGCCTATATCCACCTAGATTAGTCCTGAGAAGGACTGTTGTGGTCACCAGTTTGCAGCCCTGCAAAACTCTCCCTGATTCAGCAGACACTCTCCCTGCACTGACTGTCTGGATCGCTGTGTGTAAAGACTCGGTCATGCTGTGCGGCCGCCCAATCAATGCAATTCCACAACTAACAGGGCTGTGGCATTGCAGTGGTCTGCCAGCCAATCCCTGCATGTGGGCTGGCTCTCTAAAGAGCACCAACATGCAGGGATGAGGATCACGAGCACAGCACGAGTATCGTGAGATTACTCGGTACTCGCCGAGTAGCCCGAGTACAGTGATACTCGTGCGAGTACCGAGTAGTGACAAGCGTACTCACTCATCACTATTGTCTGTCAATGGAAAATGGAAACAGGTTTACTCTCATAAAATTCAAGAAGAGTTGAATTTCTCCAGACTTTGTAAGCCTTCCAGATGACAACTAGAGATGAGCAAACCTTCCCCGAAGGTGTTTGCCAATTTCAAATTTGGCCGAACATGGCTAACTCAGCTCAAGGATTGGAAATCCGACCACTTTCCCAAAATTCGGCGAATAGTGGGTACGGAAAGTATTCAGACCCCTTTACATTTTTCACTCTTTGTTTCATTACAGCCATTTGGTAAATTCAAAAAAGTTCATTTTTTTCTCATTAATCTACACTCCCCATCTTGACTGAAAAAAACAACAAATGTAGAAATGTTTGCAAATTTATTAAAAAAAGAGAAATTGAACTATCATATGGTCATAAGTATTCAGATCCTTTGCTCAGACACTCATATTTAAAGTGACACTGTCAGGTCATTTTTCAATATTATACTTCCAGACTCCCATACTAATATTACCCTTAAACAGGGCCTGGACAGATGTTGTCCTAAATGACTGGTAATGAATAGAATCCACCTGTGTGTAATCAAGTCTCCGTATAAATGAACCTGCTCTGTGATAGTCTCAGGGTTCTGTTTCAAGTGCAGAGAACATCATGAAGACCAAGGAACACACCAGGCAGGTCCAAGATAATACTGTGGCGAAGTTTAAAGCCGGATTTGGATACAAAAAGATTTCCCAAGTTTTAAACATCTCAAGGAGCACTGTGCAAGCAATCAAATTGAAATGGAAAGAGTATCAGAGCACTGCAAATATTCCAAGACCCGGCCGTCCCTCTAAACTTTCATCTCGAACAAGGAGAAGACTGATCAGAGATGCAGCCAAAAGGCCCATAATCACTCTGGATGAACTGCAGAGATCTACAACTGAGGTGGGAGAGTTTGTCAATAGGACAACAATCAGTCGTGCACTGCACAAATCTGGCCTTTATGGAAGAGTGGCAAGAAGAAAGCTATTTCTCAAAGATATCCATAAAAAGTCTAATTTGAAGTTTGCCACAAGCCACCTAGAAGACACACCAAAAATGTGGAATAAGTTCCTCTGGTCAGATGAAACCAAAATTGAAGTTTTTGGCCACAATGCACAACGATATGTTTGGTGTAAAAGCAACACAGCTCATCACCCTCAAAACATCATCCCCACTGTCAAACATGGTGGTGACAGCATCATGGTTTGGGCCTGCTTTTCTTCAGCAGGGACAGGGAAAATGGTTAAAATTGATGGGAAGATGGACGGAGCCAAATACAGGACCATTCTGGCAGAAAACCTGTTGGAGTCTGCAAAAGACCTGAGACTGGGATTTATCTTCCAACAAGACAATGATTCCAAATATAAAGCAAAATCTACAATGGAATGGTTCAAAAATAAACGTATCCAGTGTTAGAATGGCCAAGTCACAGTCCAGACCTGAATCCAATCGAGAATCTGTGGAAAGAGCTGAAAACTGCTGTTCACATTCCATTCAACCTCACTGAGCTAAAGCTGTTTTGCAAGGAAAAATGGGCAAGAATTTCAGTCTCTCAATGTGCAAAACCGATAGAGACATACCCCAAGCGACTTACAGCTGTAATTGCAGCAAAAGGTGGCCCTACAAAGTATTAACTCAAGGGGGCCGAATAATATTGCATGCCCCACTTTTCAGTTTTTTATTTGTTAAAAAAGTTTAAAATATCCAGTAAATTTCGTTCCACTTCACGACTGTGTCCCACTTGTTGATTCTTCACACAAAAATTAGAATTTATATCTTTATGTTTGAAGCCTGAAATGTGGCAAAAGGTTGAAAAGTTCAAGGGGGCCAAAAATTTTCATAAGGCACTGTAGGTAAGCATAGCTTGGATAGACACTTATATAGCAACAGATAACTGGTAAAATTCATAGCACACTCTGTATAGGATTGCTATTCTATGTCATACATTCTAGCAAAGGCAGCAACACGTCAATATTTGCCAGTATTCCACAGTGACTAAATTGTAGACATCTTTATAATCCTAGACAACCACGATTTGCTTAATCCATGCAATCCCCAGTAACAGAGATGGTTTTTACCTGTGTTGCAATTATTCTTGTGTGCCTTTGCTTTTTCCTGCAAAGTGGCCCCCCAGAAATGCATACATACGTTTCAAGTTACATACGTCTTCCTCAAGGTGTGCTGTAATCTTCTCCTTTATATAGTGCCCCCTGGAATGTGATCTGTGCCGCAGCTGTGAACAATTGCCAGCGCATGACTTCCAGGATTCGCCTCTCCGGTCGTGTGACTTTCCCCATCCGATCTTTGTAAAGCAAAAACAGAATGTCGATTGACTATCCGCGTGTCGGCGTTGTCAAGGTGACCGGACATTGGAAGTAAGAGGCTTCACCGCTCGTCATGCGCACTTGTCGTAATGCTAGCTGTTTGTTATTGCGGGGTTCTATCTAAACTAGGCATATTACCACTTGAGTGTGCCATGAATAGTATACAATACATATTCACCATATTGTGAAATACATAACAAGCAATAATGACTCCAAAAACATATCATATCTGAAAACATTACATAGTGAGTAGAACATATACTAAAATCTATAAACATCGATATGTGCATAACAGTATAACATTACAATTATACTCTTCTCAAATCAATTAAATTATTGAAGTGTTGCTGCCTTTGCTAGAATGTATGACATAGAATAGCAATCCTGTACAGAGTGTGCTATGAATTTTACCAGTTATCTGTCACTGTATAAGTGTCTATCCAAGGTGTGCCTACCTATGTAATATTATGACATTAATTAGCTCATTGTTGGTAACTGAATAATTTTAAAGTGTACTTTAATAAATAAAGAGATTATTAATGATGATGAAATTGGTGTAGTGTCACTTGTGTCATCTGTATGTGCTCCAGGTAGAGATTACTAACAGGTGGTTTTGAGTTGTAGTTCAGTAAAGGAGACATTGAATATAGATTGGACATTCATCTTCATTGTGTATTTCTTTTTTATAACAGAGGGTCCACTTACTAATCCATTTACAATGGACTTTAGAACGAGGGAGGCACCTTGGCAGTCTAAAGCCTCTGATTTATTTAAGAGAGGTACCATGATTACATCTATGGATACATCCATCTCAACAAATGAAGCACTGAGGCGATACATGAACGGTTTAATTTAAAAAAAAAAATTTGGTGGACTAAAACTGCCCTGGAGAAATATGTGAAAAATAAAGTCATTCCACGTGGGTTGAGGATTCAGCTCTGCCTCTCATTTGAGCTTGATGATGAGTTCTTGATTGGGAAATGGAGAGGAGGAGCAGCAGCATGTTAGGAGACTTTTCTGGGCATAATAATTGAAAAAAATAACAGCTTGTTAAGTGAGATAAACATAAATAAAAAAAAAGCATATCTTGCTTACAGAAATCTATTACTGACGAGTTGGGCCTAGAAAACTCCAACAATCATATAAAAGAAATTGATGTTGATATTGAAAAGTGTTAAAAAGAGATCAGTGAAGAGAAATATAGAACATTTCAAAGGGAATTGACCGATTATAAAAACCATAGGCTCTATCGATGGCAAAGTAGAAATACGGAACCTCAGTCAGTCCTCCAGAAAAAGAAGGGCATCAAGTGGTTCTCTAGCATCTACTGTGGGGAATCAGTCAGACACAAGTGAACGAAGCCTGTCTCTTTCTGCCAAAACAAGAACTAGAAAGTCAGGAAAAAGAAAGCACCAGGGGCAGACAGATGGTAATAATCGAGCAAAAGCTCAAAGAAATGATAGATTCAAGGTAATTATTCTCTCTCCCCATGTTCTGACATACTCAATTAAATTTTTAGAGAAAGGTCTCACTTTTTCATCCATAGACCTGTTTTTGACAGTCAAGGACGTTCACCTCTTTTTAAGAAAATTGATTTGGAAAAGATTACATCAGAAAGCCCATCCGGGTACTCCTTTTCCGATGAGGAATTCAAAACAATAAAAATGTTGGAAACAATGGATGATGGAGAGGATGGTGGTGATAAGTTAAATGTATTCCCTAATCATTTGATAAATGGTAAAAAGAAATTTCCCAGTTTGAATACAAGCCCCGCGGTGGACATATTTACCAAACTGGTCACAACAGACATTGAATCTTTAGCATTCAAAAACAACTACAACTCCAATATTACACAGAGTGAACGGGATGCGCTAAAGGACTTGAGGGGTTGACAAGATGTTTCATTTAAGCCTGCTGATAAAGGAGGCAACCTCGTAGTATGGCCAAATGACATGTATATTAAACAAGCTAAAAAAACTTCTTAATGACCCAAAATGTTACAAAAAGTTGCCATCAAGTCCTTTGGCAGAATTTCAGAAGGAGTTAGTACAGATTGTTGAGGATGCTTTTCAGGAGGAGTGGTCTCTAAGAAAATGTTAGATTTTCTAACAAAATTACAACTGCGTATGGTCGTGCTGTATCTAATCCCTAACATACATAAGAACCCAATAGATCCACCAGGGAGGCCGATAGTATCGGGAGTCGACAGTCTGTGTGACGTAGTATGTAAAGTGATCGATTACTATCTAAAACAATTAGTGACGACGCTTCCTTCATATATCAAGAATACTATTGCTGCGCTACACAGACTAGACGGTATGTACTTAACGGATAAGATGATCATGGTGACGGTAGACATCGAATCATTATATATGTCTATAAGACACCAAGATGGGTTGAATGCAGTCAGGTTGTTTCTGAGTGGTAGCATTTTGGACAAAACTATAATGTCATTCCTTCTGCTGCTACTTGAATTCATTTTGACCCATAACTGCTTTCTGTTCAGCAACCAGGTATACCTCCACATACAGGGTACAGTGATGAGGGCCAGCTGTGCCCCCTCGAATGCAAATCTGTTTCTGGGGGCATGGGAAAGAGAAATATTCTCAGGTGAGACCATCCCAACATTGAAAATGTCCACCATTGGATGCGTTACATTGACGATGTGTGGTTCAATTGGGATGGGTCTATTTCGTATTTGGATAACGAAATAAAATTGTAATAAGATAAGCATCATTAACAAATGGGAGTGGAAGAGAGATTGGGCATCCACATCCGAGCAGCAACCAAAGGTGATCTTATGACAGACGTATATCATAAACCCAGGACCAAGAATTCTCTGCTGCATGTAAAATCATTGGATGCAGTTTCCACTATACGTGGAATTCCAATAGGGCAATGTTTGAGAGCTAAGAGGATTGCTCAAATTATATTTTATTGGAGCAACAGGCAGAAGAATCGCGGCAGAAATTTGTGGACAGGGGTTACAGTAAGAAATCTATTCGCAATGGCTATTTAAGAGCAAAAAATATTCCTAAGAATGATCTTTTATAAAAGGATTCCAAGAAAGTGATGGAAAACGACAAAGATACTGTACGATTCATCACTACATACAACGAACAATGGCATGATTTAAGGGAGATCATAGATAGACATTGGTCTGTGTTAACAACTGATCCAGTCTTAAAGAACCATCTACCAACCAAACCATGCATTACGGAAAGAAGATCTCAAAATTTTAAAGATTTACTAGTAAAAAGCCATTTTGAACCTGAGAGAAAAAATCTGACTCAAAGATGGCTTGAATGTAAGGGATTTTTTCCATGTGGCCATTGTAAGGGGTGCAATAACATGGTGAAAACTAAAGAATTCCGAAATTTTTATACCACTCAGCGGTATGAAATTAGACATCATTTGACTTGCAGCTTTAAAGGGGTGATTTATCAGGTGGAGTGCCCATGTGGTAAGCTTTATATCGGTCTTACCACACATGAGTTACATGTAAGAACATGACAGCAGGTCAGGGATATTGAGAAATCCTTGGTGGAGGATGATCTCACCCAACTAAAGACTATCCCAAGGCACTTCAAGTTAGATCACCAAAGTGATACAAGGCAATTTAGAGTCAGGGAGACTAACAGTGTATCAATGGGGATTAGAGGAGGAAACTTATCAAAAATGCTTGCACACGTAGAATGTAAATGGATATGTAGGTTAGGAACACTTTCACCACAGGGACTCAATGAGAACTTAGGGTTTAGTGCATTCTTTAGGATGAGATACATTGATGTTAAGCCGAGCTGATGTGTTGTGATTTTAATTGCTGTTTTATTCATTTGATTCTCTCTTTATTTTTATCAATTTAGATTTTAGGGACTATTATTCAGACAATGCGATTAATAACCGCATTCATCCACCACCAGAAAATCTGCAAAAAATCAGTGCAAAAAATCCGCACAGGAATCACACAAAAAGCTCTCTGTTTATAATAAATATTTTTTCCAGTTTGTAGCAAGTGCTATCAAAAAAAGTATCAAAAACAGGGCTATTGGTCTGTACGTTTTTTGCAAAAAATATACGTAAGCTGTCTCACCTCGTCACGGTTGCCCTAGCGAGACAGTCCCTAGCTGATGTGTGCATTTAAAACCTGAGTGTGTGAACATACCTCCATCCAGGCTCCAGCCAGGACTTTACTCTGTGGGCTTTTTACCTGTGAAACAGCTTGTGTGTGGACTACTCATAGGGGAAGGGTGGGTCACTTCCCTTTCCTGCGAACAGGAGAAATACATTCACCAAACAATAATGAGTAGTCCAACACTGATGAATGCGATTAATAACCGCATTCATCCACCACCAGAAAATCTGCAAAAAATCAGTGCAAAAATCCGCACAGGAATCACACAAAAAGCTCTCTGTTTATAATAACCGCATTCATCCACCACCAGAAAATCTGCAAAAAATCAGTGCAAAAATCCGCACAGGAATCACACAAAAAGCTCTCTGTTTATAATAAACAGAGAGCTTTTTGTGTGATTCCTGTGCGGATTTTTTGCACTGATTTTTTGCAGATTTTCTGGTGGTGGATGAATGCGGTTATTAATCGCATTCATCAGTGTTGGACTACTCATTATTGTTTGGTGAATGTATTTCTCCTGTTCGCAGGAAAGGGAAGTGACCCACCCTTCCCCTATGAGTAGTCCACACACAAGCTGTTTCACAGGTAAAAAGCCCACAGAGTAAAGTCCTGGCTGGAGCCTGGATGGAGGTATGTTCACACACTCAGGTTTTAAATGCACACATCAGCTAGGGACTGTCTCGCTAGGGCAACCGTGACGAGGTGAGACAGCTTACGTATATTTTTTGCAAAAAACGTACAGACCAATAGCCCTGTTTTTGATACTTTTTTTGATAGCACTTGCTACAAACTGGAAAAAATATTTATTATAAACAGAGAGCTTTTTGTGTGATTCCTGTGCGGATTTTTTGCACTGATTTTTTGCAGATTTTCTGGTGGTGGATGAATGCGGTTATTAATCGCATTCATCAGTGTTGGACTACTCATTATTGTTTGGTGAATGTATTTCTCCTGTTCGCAGGAAAGGGAAGTGACCCACCCTTCCCCTATGAGTAGTCCACACACAAGCTGTTTCACAGGTAAAAAGCCCACAGAGTAAAGTCCTGGCTGGAGCCTGGATGGAGGTATGTTCACACACTCAGGTTTTAAATGCACACATCAGCTAGGGACTGTCTCGCTAGGGCAACCGTGACGAGGTGAGACAGCTTACGTATATTTTTTGCAAAAAACGTACAGACCAATAGCCCTGTTTTTGATACTTTTTTTGATAGCACTTGCTACAAACTGGAAAAAATATTTATTATAAACAGAGAGCTTTTTGTGTGATTCCTGTGCGGATTTTTTGCACTGATTTTTTGCAGATTTTCTGGTGGTGGATGATTGCGGTTATTAATCGCATTCATCAGTGTTGGACTACTCATTATTGTTTGGTGAATGTATTTCTCCTGTTCGCAGGAAAGGGAAGTGACCCACCCTTCCCCTATGAGTAGTCCACACACAAGCTGTTTCACAGGTAAAAAGCCCACAGAGTAAATTCCTGGCTGGAGCCTGGATGGAGGTATGTTCACACACTCAGGTTTTAAATGCACACATCAGCTAGGGACTGTCTCGCTAGGGCAACCGTGACGAGGTGAGACAGCTTACGTATATTTTTTGCAAAAAACGTACAGACCAATAGCCCTGTTTTTGATACTTTTTTTGATAGCACTTGCTACAAACTGGAAAAAATATTTATTATAAACAGAGAGCTTTTTGTGTGATTCCTGTGCGGATTTTTTGCACTGATTTTTTGCAGATTTTCTGGTGGTGGATGAATGCGGTTATTAATCGCATTCATCAGTGTTGGACTACTCATTATTGTTTGGTGAATAATTCAAAAGAACTGCACAGCTCTCAGCAGACCAGTGTGAACTGGTGCAAGCATAGGACGCAGAGATTAAACAAACTAAGTAAAAGTCCATGCAGCACACAGCTACCACCAATGATGCACAGTGCTAACAAGCCATATGTGTTTGAGGAAAAAATTCAAAACTTACGTTTTTCAAAAAACTCAATAATCTTTCTTTTAATCTGGAGTTCTTAGTACATACATTGGCCAATGTCTGCTTGCTCATCAACTACGACAAAGTTTGTCGTAGTTGATGAGCAAGCAGACATTGGCCAATGTATGTACTAAGAACTCCAGATTAAAAGAAAGATTATTGAGTTTTTTGAAAAACGTAAGTTTTGAATTTTTTCCTCAAACACATATGGCTTGTTAGCACTGTGCATCATTGGTGGTAGCTGTGTGCTGCATGGACTTTTACTTAGTTTGTATAATATAAACAAACTAGAAAGTTTTGCACACTATTATTAGATAAGAGATTGAGTTATGAAATAATTTTAAATATACTATAATGATGAAATTGTGAATTAAGATTAAAGCTACAAATTGTGAACATAAGTGTATGATCTGACATTATTGTAACAATGATATATTTTTAGGTCTGTTTTTTAATGTGCTTTAATGATGATGTATAATGGTTTTAAAGTTTTTTTCTGTAATTTTTTCTGTGACATCATATCCGGAGCCTTTATATAGCTGGTTTATGATTTATGCCTGTAACAACAGATTTTTATCTCCTGATGAAGTGCGCAGTCGGTGCACGAAACGCGTTGAGAATAAAGAAAATCGCTGCTTATTACAACCAACTAACCCTGTCTCTCTGCTGAACAGCACGGATTTTTCACACGTTCTTCTTAACTAGGTTATATTTTTCTTGGGTGTCCTGCAGCAGTTTGGCTTATATTGGAGTTGTACCTACACAATCTGATAAGGTGAGTACCCTTTCTTAAAAGATCACCTTATATATCATTGATAAGACCCTATTGCGCCTTTCCTTTCTTTTTAGTCTCTGGTTCGTCTGTACTGTTGTTATACACATATCGATGTGTATAAATTTTAGTATATGTTATACTCACTATGTAATGTTTTCAGATATGATATGTTATTGGAGTCACTATTGCTTATTATATATTGCACAATATTGTCAATAGGTATACTATTCATGGCACACTCAAGTGGTAATATGCCTAGTTAAGGCCCCTTTCACATCAGTGTTTTTCACTGACGTGCGGACGATCCGGCAGGTGGCGCTGCATCTTTCAAAGACCGGATGGGGAAGTCACATGACTGGAGAGGTGAATCCCGGAAGTCATGCGCTGGCAATTGTTCACAGCTGCGGTGGTGCGGATCACATCCCAGGGGGAACTATATAAAGGAGAGGATTTACTCATAACAGCATGCCCTGAGGAAAACATTAGTAACTTGAAACGTACGTAGGCGGTTCTGGGGGGCCACTTGGGAGGAAAAAGCAGAGGCACACAAGAATAACTGTAGCACAGGTAAAAACCATCTCTGTTACTGGGGATTGCATGGACTAGGCAAATGGTAGTTGTCCAGGAATATAAAGATGCCTACAATTTAGTCACTGTGGAATACTGGCATCCTATGACCATTCTCACACTCCTTTGGTCTCCTAAATGCTTCCTGTCAAAGTACATAAAAACGTTTTTATACTCACTCATTAGCCATGATAATGAGTAGGGACCATATTTGTCAGCCCTTAGGGCGTGTTTGTTTGGTGCCTTGGTTGTCATTAAATCACTCCCTAATTGGCGTGAACTTGTATTCATGTTCTGGGCAGGCCCTCCCTGCTTTCCACATTGCTGGCTGGGCATGAAATGACGCGAACGCATCATTTCCGGATAGGGTGACGTCAGTACACCCACGCCGCTAGTTCGGCTTCAAGCACCGCATTGTGCATGCGTGCTTGAAGCCGAACAAGCGGTGTTGGTGTACTGACGTCACCCTACCCGGAAATGATGCGTTCGCGTAATTTCATGCCCCGCCAGCGACGTGGAAAGCAGGAAGGGCCTGCATAGAACATGAATACAAGATCACGCCCATTTTGGGCGTGATCTTATGACGACCAAGGCACCAAACAAACATGCCCTAAGGGCTAACGAATATGGTCCCTACTCATTATCATGGCTAACGAGTATAAAAACGTTTTTATGTACTTTGACAGGAAGCATTTAGGAGACTAAAGGAGTGTGAGAATGGTCATAGGATGCTGCAGGGACATGTTTTTGTAGCTTAGGTGGCTTTTTGGAGGTGATAGCATCCCTTTAAGTTACTGGTACTGTATTTTAAGTTTAATGTTTCATAAATCATTCATAAAATTTTACAAAATTTAGATTGAAGGAACTAAATTATCCATCATACTTTCTATGATTACAAAGGGTCTTGTATAATTTGATTTACTAGTATTCATGTGAATTTACTGGGCACAAATGTCATTATTTCTTAAATTGTATTTATGACTTAATTGAGGTAATTGACATAAATATAATAATTCTGTATTGTGTACTGTAAAGGATTGTGGATCAAATACAATTTGTGTACGGGTAATTAGATATTTCTTATAAAGTGTAACATGCCAATCCCTCTATAAGCCAATCTCTGTAGTGTATATTAGTATTATTATTATTATTTATTTACATAGCACCATTAATTCCATGGTGCTGTATGTGAGAAGGGGTTACATACAAAATTATAGCTATAGTTTACAGTAAACAAATTAACAATGTCCGAAGGTAAAGAGGGGAGAGGACCCTGCCCTTGCGGGCTTACATTCTACAGGATATATATCTAGGTATATATATATATGTGAAATATATTTATATATTTACTCCACTGGTAGAAGAGAAAACCAATAAAAATGTGTTAAATTTGTTTCACACTAGTGTTAAGACCTCCAGCAATGGTGGAGGTCTGCACCCGTTTCAATACAGTGATGCCACTGACAGGGAAGACCACCTTCCAAACTGGTGGTATAATAATAAGATTTATTATGTCAAACTCTTCCCTGCTTTTATGAGGAGAAAAAAGGAAATTAATCTTCTTAAGTCTAACAGTAAATGGACTAAACAATAAAATTAACCCCCTCAACTCTCATGCAAATGTGTGCGGACCTAAACAGGGCTAGTTTCTATGAAGAAGAGAAGCCGTGATAATTGGTTCACAATCTTAATATTACCCCAGACAATTAACCTTCTGGGATCCTGGTGTTGTGTATCACAGCTGCACAGCTTGGCCAATTAAAAATCAAGTTCACGTAACAACTCCTCTAATATTGAAAACAACTGTATTTCATTCTGAATCACAGGAATCTGTTTGCTAGCAATTTCATTTAATCAGCAGTCTCTGCAGAAGATTCAATTTGGATAGACGGTGCCATGGGAGCTTCTCCACAGACTGTGGCCTTTTGGATCTTCACACGGTGCCATCTGCAGTTGTTGATAATGTCAACACAGTTCATGCTTTGCTGTATGAGGTGAGAAGAGATACTGATCATGACAATGCACACCATCCAAACAAATATATAAGAAAAAATCAATCAACAGGCTCTATTAGAAAATGAGTTCATGCTTTGCTGACACAGTCCCTTTAAGGAAAAGTCATTCAAATTAGTCCAATTACCTGGCTGACACTAACTAGCTCGTTGGACCAGTCAAATAGCATTCAATCATTTGATATAGGTGGATGAACAAAAGGTACCTTACCCTTGGTTGTAACACAGGGTGCTTTACTTTCTTCAGGCACCGCATCACTCCTCACAAGAAGGTGACCTTCTTTGGTTGCTAACCAGCTGATGGTTCCCTGCTCTCTCCGCCAAACAGGGGTAGGGTTTGACTGTTTCAGGTATCACCATTCACAGGAGCATGAAACTGCTGCACTCCACAGGGGACTAGGTTTTGCTTGCTCAGGTCATTTCCTTTGTTTGTTTCTTTTACCCAGGAGCTGAAAAAATGCGTGTCTAGTCCCTGCTTCATCTCCGTGGTGACCAACTGCCCCTCACCACCAATGCCTCGTTTATCTCTTCAGCTTAAGTGGCAGAGCGATGATGCATTAAAAGTATTTTACCCATCCAGCAACAAAATTATGTTTTCAATTCACAGTTTTTTTGTTAAATACATCACAGCATATATAAAATTATTCTAAATTTGTTTTTTTCAATACTTAATAAATTCTGAATAATAGTGTGTTACTGACATCTAGTGGTCAGATTTTATCATTAAAATGTGTCACCCATATTCATAGTTACAACTGAAATGTATAGCTCTGTACACCCTCTTACACAGGGCCGGCGTTAGGGGGGGCAGACTGGGCAGTTGCCTAGGGCCCCCACTCTCTTAGGGGCCCCCAAAGGAGCTGAACTGAAAATAGCAATAAAACAGTGAAAAAAATGTAAAAATACACATATTTGGTATCGCTGCGTTCGTAAGAATCTAAGCTATCAATATATGAAGTAAATTAATCCAATTGGTAAATGGCGTAATGGGAAAAAAATAAAAACGCCAGAATTATGTTTTTTAGGCCACCACGTTGTTACAATAAAATGCAATAAAAGGCAATCAAAATGTTGTATCTGACTCAAAATGGTATCAGTAAAAATGTCAGCTCAGGGCACATAAAGTAAGCCCTCACATATCTATGTATCTTCAAAAATTAAAACATCATAGGTCTCGGAAAATAAAAAAAAATATTTTTTTTTTTTTTACAAATTTCAGTTTTTTTTTTTTATGATTGAAATAAAAATGATGTTCAGTATGTTCTTATTCCGACCTAGATAATCAACTTATGAAGTCACTCTTACCATATAACTACAGCCTGTTCCACATCTAACGTTGGTGTGCGTTTTGCTAAATTTGCCTTTCTAGCCGTTTTTACTGCTAAAAACGCATTAAAAACGCTAGCGTTTTTTCCCCCATTGATTTCAATGGGGACGCATGTAAAAACGCATGCAAAACGCATGTGCGTTTTCAAAAACGCAAAACGCATGCATTTTTGCGAACGCAGCACAAAACGTCTTCCCCGATGTTTTGGGCAGCGTTGGCAAAAACGCATGCGTTTTCTGTTTTTGAAAACGCACATGCGTTTTTACATGCGTTTTTGCATGTGTTTCCATTAAAATCAATGGGAACAAAAACGCATGCGTTTTGATGCATTTTTGCGGTAAAAACGCATGGAAATGCAAATTGAGCAAAATGCAGCAAAGCGTTAGATGTGAAAGTGGCCTGAGCATTTAGGGCCCACTTTAACCTTTTGCCTAGGCCCCACTTTGCCTAAAACCGGCCCTGCTCTTACACTAGCAATTTCAATCACTTTTATACACTATAGAGTGAAATATTATCATCTTTATTCTTCATTATCTTTGAGATTTCCTTTTTTATATTCCTTCCAGGTCCAATACTTTTTATTGGCTGCAGCAAAAAAGTTGTAGAATTACATGATAGTCATCAAAACAAGTAAATGCATAGTCGACTCTGTATGCAGGACCAGAAAAGCTGCCTGTAACAAGCTCCAATCAATGATATAAAAGTCAATTTGCAGTAGTTACTTTTGCTTTACATTTAAGAACCTACTGGTAGGGTCACACTGGCATGAAAAATGGACGAGTGCAATGCAAGAAAATCTCGCATTCCACTCAGGCCAATTTAATGAGTCAGAACACTTTAAAGAGGACCTGTCACCCCCCTAGTGCTTTCCAAACTAAAAGCACCACTGAATGCAGTGTGTCTGCTGCATTCAGGGAAGGGGTCTCCCATGTCTCTATCCCCTCTGTAAGTTGTACAAAACACTTTAGAAAGAGTACAGATAACAAGTGCAGAGGGACTTACTCAGTTTGGAGTCATTGCTGTTCCCTAGTGTCCTCCCTGCCTCAAGCCCTCTCTGTGCCACCTCCAGTCCCCTCTGTGCTGCCTCCTTTATGCGTCTCCCCTGCTCGCCCGCTCATCCACCTCTGCATCTGAAGTCACACAGGCGCAGAGCGAGCAATGGTTTGGAGTGGGTCTCGGCAGCTGAAACGCCTCCTGCTGTTGATGTCAGCGCCGGAGCTCATCTGCATACAGCATAATCTGGAGCAGGGTGGGCTCCGGCGCTGATGTCACTGGCAGGAGGCATTTCAGCTGTTGGGACCTGCTCCAGCCCATTGCTCGCTCTGCGCCTGCGTGACTTCAGATGCAGAGGTGCATGAGAGGGCGAGAAGGGGAGACACATAAAGGATGCAGCACAAAGGGGGCTGGAGGTGGCACAGAGAGGGCTGGAGGCGGGGAGGACACCAGGAACAGGGATGACTCATTACTTAGTAAGTCCCTCCGGACTTGCTATCTGTACACTTTCTAAAGCAGGAGACACGTGAGCCCAATCTAGATATTCTATCTCAGCAATATGTGTATTGTATTCAATCATTCTATCTTGTCTACTCTTTTTTAACTTTATACAGCATGAGAAATGCCATGTAAAATCGCATTACACATGAACAACACACGGATGTCATATGAGAAACAATGACTAGCACTTGACCCGTTTGATTTAGACAGTGCCAGTGAAAGGAGCCCAAGGTTCCGTAGTCTATGTAAAATAGGAATCACTGCACAAGTACAAGGCAAATATGCATAAGGTGAAAGTTTATTTATAGTGCTCGTTTTTTGCGACAGGAAATGACGTTTCGGCCCATGTGGGCCTTGATCACACAGTCGCTGCAAAAATAGGAAATATATACAATTGAACTTTGTTTAGGACTTTTTACATCATATTTACAATATATGTACAACTCATATATACAAGTAAAGGTTTTGTAGGATACCATGTTATCCATTTATCAGGTTATTAGTGGTGTTCCAAAGAACCAAAATATTTTGAGAATAGACAAGGGAATGGAATAAGGATGGAAGGTACAGGGCTGGTTTGCGCAGGGTCAGTAGAAAAGATTTAGGATGTTGGTGTGTAACAGAGATAAAAAGGCTAAAACGGTGTAAATAAGAGCCTAACCTGTGTTGGATGGCATCCAATGTGCAGATGTAACCCCTGGAGGATGGTCAGCTATTGGTTGATATTGGAGGATAGTTCCTAAAGAGGAGTTTATGGAATATGGTGGGTGGATATGGATTAGGATTAACCAATAATATCAGTGTACCATTTCCAGAATTTAAAGAGGACCTGTCACCAAACCAGGCATGGTGATCTAATTACAGCACTGGATGCAGCATGTCTGCAGCACACAGACAAGGGGTCCCCCAGCACTTGAGCAGCCCTGTACCCCGAGATAATACACTTAGAAAACTTACATGCTCCAGCCACTAAGGAGGTGGCTAGGGGCTGCTGCCAAGGGCAGATTCACACCCCCTGCATGTTTAATCTGCCCACCGCTGCCAATCATTCTCTCCCACTTCAGCAGCATTTAAACAGAGTTTTTTTTTTTCTCTCTTAGAAAGTCCGTTAAGCCCGCCCCCTGAGGGGCGGAGCCAAACTGCAAGTTCTGGAAAAAAAAACAACTCTGTTTAAATGCTGCTGAAGAGGGAGAGAATGATTGGCAGCAGTGGGCAGATTAAACATGCAGGGGGTGTGAATCTGCCCTTGGCTGCAGCCCCTAGCCACCTCCTTAATGGCTGGAGCATGTAAGTTTTCTAAGTGTATTATCTCGGGGTACAGGGCTGCTCAAGTGCTGGGTGACCCCTTGCCTGCATGCTGCATCCAGTGCTGTAATTAGATCACCATGCCTGGTTTGGTGACAGGTCCTCTTTATTGCAGTGCATAAATGTTACATAATTGTGTATACATTGGTGCTCCCTACACTACACTTATGGCCAGGTGTGGATGGATTAACATATGTTACATTTAATGCCGGGCATAAGTTTATCTTTATCATAGGGGCCCCAGAAATGTGGGAGATTATCTATATTAGTTAATGGTCCATAATACACCAAGAGTGAGGAAAATTGTCTTGGGTTTCACCAGTACAGTTAATTACCCCCTCAGTCTAGGAATGCTGTCTCTGTAAGGGTTCTCAAAGCACAGGGATGCACAGTGTTAAGGTCACTTAGTGATAGGTGCCAGGCCTGGAGCGATCTCTTTGTGGGCTGTAGAGAGTTAACAATAGTGGGGTTAAGTGGGAAAATAGAGCGGTTACTTAACTTATTATGTGAAGGTCCATAGGTCCACGTACAGCGGAGGGTGTTTCCACCTCAATGTTCCAAGGAAAAGTGACAGTGTGCTGCTGGCCGGCGCTCCTATTTACAGGGTAGAGCGGTCATGTGACCAGAAGTGATGAATCGCCACCTGCGCATGCGCAGAAGAGTGCATGTCCAAGCAGCATAGTATAAACAGTGGAGCTTGTTTGTGGAGTTGCTATGGTTATCGCACATACGCCGATGCGCGCCTCTGCCTGTGTGAGATATGCCAATGCTGTGGGGAGCTGTAATAAGGAGCGGTATAGAATTAAAGCAAAAGGGGCTGAATATAGGTAAAGACCAGGTATTTAGGCACTGAATGGAACATGATAAAGTGTCTAAGGGATATATATTCTCATTGGGACTTGCAGAATGATAGGGGGATCCCCGTAGGGTTAAGCATAGAGCGTGACTCAGTGACAGTAGTGCAACAATTTGTGTGTACACCACTGTGATTGAACCTGATAGGTGCATATTAGCCATGAATAGTGGGTTGATATTTGAATAGATTATTCATATGATCTGGTCGTCCGATCGTCGCTTCCACAGACTATACTCAACTCCCTATCCATCTTTCTTGAGAAACTGTTGACTCCATATACTCACAACACTAAATCCTTCATTTTAGACACAGGAACATTAGTACAAAAATTAAGACACATGGGAACTATCCCCTGTAACAGCATTTTGAGTACATGGGATGTCAACTGTCTATATACATACTTCAATTGACCATAACAAGGATATCGAGGCAGTCTCACTCACACTACAAGAGGCAGATGTAGACAGCAAAGCCCAGGAACTCTGCATAGATTTGTTGAATCTAGTACTACGTGAAAACGTCTTCCTCTTGGAGGATGAGTACTATATACAAACCTGTGGCACCGCTATGGGATCGAATGTAGCACCAGCTTACACCAACTTCTACATGGACCGATTCGATCAAGAATACATCTATCCCAACCCCACATTCCAGGAAAACGCTTTAGTTTGGTTCAGGTACATTGATAATATTTTCTGCATATGGCAGAGTGACAAACAGAGCCTATTGGACTTCCATAACACCATTAACCAAGTCAGACCTAGACTTACATTTACCCTATCCCAAGAAACTGATGCCATTACCTTTTTGGACACCAGAGTACTTAAAAACCACCAAATTAATCCTTACAACCGATATCTACACAAATTCCACCGATTGCAATAGCTTTCTCTTATACGGTAGCTGCCACCATAAACTACCAGAAACAGTCTCCCAAGGTCCCAATTTAAAAGGGTCACTAGAATCGTTTCAGACCCCCAGACTAGAGAGTCTAGACTAAATGAAATGGCTGATAAATTCAGTAGCCTCAACTACCCTAAAAAACGTCTAGATGATGAGTTACATAAAATCAGAACCGAACCCAATTGCCCACCTATCAACATTAACAATCCAGCCAGACTCCCTTTTGTGCATTACCATCATCCCTCCATGCAGAAGATTCATAACCTGATCCATAAACACTGGCCCCTACTAACAAAATGCTATCCCAACATAGATGTGTTCAAAACACCCCCATCATGTGCTGCGACGACCTCCTAACATACGGGACAAGGTGGTAAGGGCTGGTTTGGGATCAAGTAAAAACAACCAAACACGGACTCTCACTGGATAAAATCGCACTGGCACATATCCTTGTCTGGCCTGTATGTTATGTTCAAATGTCATTAAAGGCAATGTAGTGATTCATCCCCGTTCTGGCAAATCTTACCCCATTAAAGATTTCTTCACCTGTGAATCTAACGTCGTGGTTTATGTGGTAAATGTCCGTGTGGGCTATTATACGTAGGTGAAACAACCCAAGCCATCTATGACAGAATTTCTAGCCACAAATCCACTATCAGGTGTGAAAAGACCTGGCTTCCCTTACCAGCCCATTTCAAAGAGGCCAGACACAACGTATCCCAACTCAGGTTCCAGGTGCTTGAAAAAGTTCATAGACCAAGACAAGGAGGTAACCACATCCAACTACTCAAACAGCGGGAATCATATTGGATATATACACTAGACACACACACAACTAGGGGACTAAACCGTGAGATAGACTGGCTGAATTAACGTGTGTAACTTTCTCCTAGGTCACCTAACATAATTAGAAAAAGCGGTCACACCAGACCTAGAACCTCATGGGTAAGAGTCATTGGCTATATAATAAGTTTCATTTTTACCTTTTTACAATTTTCAGTTTGGACTCCTACTTGTTTGTTTCTATGATATGGTTTTTTATGTTGATTTGACTACTCATATATTCTATCCCTCTCTATACTGTCATAGTATTTACTATAACCTACTGCTGTCTTGAGTTGCTACAACACAACACATACTCCATCATCATGATCATATGAATAACCTATTGAAATTCCAACCCACTACTATTTATGGCTAATATGCACCTATCAGGTTCAATCACAGTGGTGTACACACAAATTGTTGCACTACTGTCACTGAGTCACGCTCTATGCTTAACCCTACGGGGATCCCCCTATCATTCTGCAAGTCCCAATGAGAATATATATCCCTTAGACACTTTATCATGTTCCATTCAGTGCCTAAATACCTGGTCTTTACCTATATTCAGCCCCTTTTGCTTTAATTCTATACCGCTCCTTATTACAGCTCCCCACAGCATTGGCATACCTCACACAGGCAGAGGGGCGCATCGGCGTATGTGCGATAACCATAGCAACTCCACAAACAAGCTCCACTGTTTATACTATGCTGCTTGGACATGCACTCTTCTGCGCATGCGCAGGTGGCGATTCATCACTTCTGGTCACATGACCGCTCTACCCTGTAAATAGGAGCGCCGGCCAGCAGCACACTGTCTCTTCTCCTTGGAACATTGAGGTGGAAACACCCTCCGCCGTACGTGGACCTATGGACCTTCACATAATAAGTTAAGTAACCGCTCTATTTTCCCACTTAACCCCACTATTGTTAACTCTCTACAGCCCACAGAGCGACCGCTCCAGGCCTGGCACCTATCACTAAGTGACCTTAACACTGTGCATCCCTGTGCTTTGAGAACCCTTACAGAGACAGCATTCCTAGACTGAGGGGGTAATTAACTGTACTGGGGAAACCCAAGACAATTTTCCTCACTTTTGGTGTATTATGGACCATTAACTAATATAGATAATCTCCTACATTTCTGGGGCCCCTATGATAAAGATAACCTTATACCCGGCATTAAATGTAACATATGTTAATCCATCCTCCCCTGCCATAAGTGTAGTGTAGGGAGCACCAATGTATACACAATTATGTAACATTTATGCACTTCAATAAGTACTGGAAAGGGGTACACTGATATTATTGGTTAATCCTAATCCATATCCACCCACCATATTCCATAAACTTCTCTCTAGGAACTATCCTCCAATATAAACCAACAGCTGACCATCCTCCAGGGGTTACATCTGCACATTGGATGCCATCCAACGCAGGTTAGGCTCTTATTTACACCATTTTAGCCTTTTTATCTCTGTTAAGGCCACTTCACACACACAGATATCTGAGTCCAATATCTGAACAGATCTCTGGTTGCAGTGAAATCATGGATACATTGCTCCATTTTGTGGCTGTGTACAACATGGAGCAATGTATCCATGATTTCACTGCAACCAGAGATCTGTTCAGATATTGGACTCAGATATCTGTGCGTGTGAAGTGGCCTTCACACACCAACATCCTAAATCTTTCCTTTTGGCCCTGCGCAAACCAGCCATGTACCTTCCATCCTTATTCCATTCCCTTGTCTATTTGCACAATATTTTGGTTCTTTTGAACAGCACTAATAACCTGATAAACGGATAACATGGTTTCCTACAAAACCTTTACTTGTATAAATGAGTTGTACATATTGTAAATATGATGTAAAAAGTCCTAAACAAAGCTTAATTGCATGTATTTCCTATTTTTGCAGCGACTGTGTAATCAAGGCCCACATGGGCCGAAACATTATTTCCTGTCGCAAAAAATTAGCACTATAAATAAACTTTCACCTTATGCATATTTGCCTTGTACGTGTGCAGTGATTCCTATTTTACATAAACACACGGATGTCACACTGACAGCACTCTGATGTTATCTGAGAAAAAATGCATACCATATATACTCGAGTATAAGCCGACCCGAGTATAAGCCGAGGCCCCTAATTTTACCCTCCAAAACTAGGGAAATTTATTGACTCGAGTATAAGCCTAGGGTGAGAAATGGAGCAGACCCCCATCCTGTTATATAGTCACCCATCCCGGTATATAGCGCCCCCTATCAGTGGTATAAAGGCCCCCAGCAGTGGTATACAGGGCCCCAGCAGTGGTATACAGGGACCCAGCAGTGGTATACAGGGACCCAGCAGTGATCTACAGCCCCCTGCAGCAGTATACAAGTCCCCAGAAGCAGTATACAGGCCCCCTGCAGCAGTATACAGGCCCCCTGCAGAAGTATACAGGCCCCCAGCAGTAATCTACAGCCCCCTGCAGCAGTATACAGGCCCCCTGCAGCAGTATACAGGCCCGCTGCAGTGATCTACAGCCCCCTGCAGCAGTATACAGGCCCCCTGCAGCAGTATACAGGCCCCAAGCAGTGATCTACAGCCCCCTGCAGCAGTATACAGGCCCCCTGCAGCAGTATACAGGCCCCCATCAGTGATCTACAGCCCCTCCCCTCCTTAGTATTTGTCCCCCAGGCTGCGGCACACATTAAAATAACAAACATTTCATACATCACCTTTCCGGCGTCTCCTGGCTGGCTGCTTCTTCCTGCTTGTGCCGGCTTCTTTTGCTGTGGCCGACGCAGCAGATAACGTCATCTGCTGCGCCCGGTCACATGATGCCGGCACAAGCAGGAAGAAGCAGGGACCGGAGGAGCGGCGCTGCCAGCCAGGAGACGCCGGAAAGGTGATGTATGAAATGTTTGTTATTTTAATGTGTGACGCAGCCTGGGGGACAAATACTAAGGAGGGAGGGCTGTAGATTACTACAGGGGGCCTGTGTAGTGCAATAATCACCGCTCCCCCCGCCGCTGATGGACGGGGGGATGCCGTGCATATTCATTACACTAATGAGACGGCCCCACGTGACCTCCCGCGGTCACTGCGGCACCCTCCTGCCTCCTCCAGTCCCTGGTCACAGCCCCCCCATGCAAATACCCAGCGACTCGAGTATAAGCCGAGGGGAACACTTCAGCACAAAAATTGTGCTGAAAAACTCGGCTTATACTCGAGTATATACGGTACTTGCACAGCAGTTGCATGCCACATGGATCAAAAACGGATTTCACTCATCCGACCATCCTGGATGAGAAACTACCAATTTTTTTAATGCCAGTGCATCCCTACCCTAAGGGGGGCTCATACAAGCAACTGTTTCACTTGGACTTTTGGTCCCTCCAGGGAATGTATTGCTGAGCAAAGAAAATTATTTATGCCCATTTAAAAGAAAAGGGTCTCCTCCTTTGTTGTTTTATTGATAGGTAACAAACGTTCTTACCAATATTTTTATAGAGGAAGATATTTTGTTAGCAGTACTTATATTTTACTACTTGCATGTAAACTCGCTATATGAAGCCTAGAGATGAGCGAATACCTGAGTATTCCGAATCGGTTTGGTTCGCCAAATGGCTGGGTGTTTGCTGAACAATTCGCCGAACCCCCCCAAACACCATTGAAATCAATGGCAGGCAACATCAAACACATAGAAAACACCTTCAAAGATGCCTAAAAGCTGCAAAATACAGCTCAAATATAAAAAGTGAAAGAGGCCCGGAAAGGGACAAGAGAAGGAGTGCTGTTGCTGAACTGTTCCAGCTGCAGGGTTGTGTTTAAACCTGTGTTGAACTGTCTGTACCTTGTGAACTGCTGAGAGTTACGAGTAAAGTACCTGGTCAAACTCAGGACTTTGTGTGTGAGACTTATTAGCGCAGTGACAGCAGAGGCTCACCTGCAGAGCTACCACTGATTTTACAATCCACTGTGGAAACTGCCTGAATAGGCTGAGCGTGGCGTACTGACTTTACAACCTCTACACCTACCCTGGGGACATAGCCCTACCCATGGAGGTTTCACCATCACGGCTGTCACCATCATCATCATCCCCAGAGGTCTGAACGACAGCAGGGGTCACATTGGTCACGACCCACAGGTGGCATCACGAACATTTTATAAAATGACTTTATTTGCCTTTTCCTTAGTCAAACCCCTTTCATTGCAGCACCTGAGCTTGAGGAGATGGGTCATGTCGCTGTGACACCCGAAGCCCTGAACTAGATGAGCAGAGGGCCCGGCTCTGAGTACCCCTGCCCCGGGACGCAACAGGTGCATTCATAAGAAGTACCAGACTGTTCTAGTTGCCCTAGTGTGGTGGCAAACTGGGTAATAGAGGGCTAATGCCAGCTTTGTATTGTCAACTGGCCTAAGCCCAAAATTCTTAATGTCAGGCTAATGTTAGACCCAGCCATTAAGAATTTCAAGTAAATAGTAAACAAGACAACACAGAAAGAAAACATTTTATTAAAAACACAAACACGTATCTGAACTCCATCTTTATTGACCCCTCATACACATCCTCGATCCTCTGCTACATCTTTATTGTAGGCTGCAGTGAAGAACACAACATCCTGTCACCGCAGCCTCCAAACACTGAATGAATGAGCCGCCAGCTCCGATCTGGTAAGCGGTGACTCCTGAGGTCACCCGAGGAAAGCTAAACCAAAAAAAAAAGTTACTTTGTCTTTTTTTCATAAAAAACATTTGAAGAATCACCCATGGCCAAACTAATCCTGCACAAGCTAGGTGCAAGGAACTCACCAGGTAGAAACTGGGGAAGCGCTGGGGCGCTATGTAGATAACCCAGCCACTCACATCCTTTAAATAGAGGGGAACAGCTGCTTACACAAATTCACACTAATGAAGCTGCACAGGAAGTCAGTCATATAGATACGTCAGATATACACAAAGTGTCTGGACAAAGGCTTATTAAGGTGCCAGGTGCGGTGAACCAGATAACACTGCATGACAATATGCACTGTGTCTGAACATGGCCTATTAGTTACGCCGAGTATGGCAAGCAGGTTAAATACTATATGAGTGTACCTCACCTGACAGCTTCTACCATTTTTTCCTGCTAAACCTAGAAAGCTCCAATACACCCTGCAAAAATTATAAAATGTGCAAGGAAAAATGTGAGATATTGGTTGATATTTTGGCCAAAAGATGGAAGCCTGCAACCCAAAGCATCACGGATCCTCATGTTTCCATGTTCCTGTCTACATTAGCAATAGCTAAACTAAGAAAAAAAGTTACTTTGTCTTTTTTTCATAACAAAACATTTGAAAAAGCACCCATGGCCAAAATAATCCTGCACAAGCAAGGTGCATGGAACTCACCAGGTAGCTGCTGGAGGCAGCATTGGTGCACTATGTAGATAGCCCAGTCACTCACATCCTTTACATAGACGGGAACAGCTAATGATATAAATACACACTTATGAAACTGCACAGGGATTCCGTCACATAGATACATGAGACATACTCACAGTGTCTGGACACGGGATTATTATTGGTGCCAGGTGTAGCAGACCAGCAAACACTGCATGACGATATTCACAGTTTGAAGATGCGGCCAGTACAACCCTGTCACGGTGCCTCCTCCTAGACTTCACCGTTCCTGAGGGTACCGGAGCTTTGTTCAGGCCTCCTGCACTCTGCACCTTGCTGAGATCCTGGTGTGGGCTTCCTGGCAACGTCACTTCCGGTTTTGGGATAAAGAAATGGAACCGCACACAGCAGCATCTTTGCAGATTTATTGTGCTTCAAGGGCAACCCAATCATATGGCCGAATCAGCACCAATTAAAACCCGCGCTGATGTGGTCATGTGATCAGGTTGCCCCGCCCTCCCAGTGACATCATGCAAGGTCCTCGAATGGCCGGGAGATTCAGCGTGGGATACTCGTGGTCGCCGTAAGGTGAGTATTTATTATTTTTTATTTTTAACCATCCCTTTATTTAATATCACTTTAGCAGTGTATAAAGATACACTGCTAAAGTGATATTAGACAGATTTACTATGGGTACAGTGCAGCGCTCCTGTTCTGCACATGCTCTGTACCCTGGCACCGGATCTGAGAAACAATTCTGTTGTTTCCCAGATCCGGTGCCATAGGCCCCATGTTAAGTGTGCCGGACAGGATTAGTTTCTGTTCTGTTTTGTCACCAGAGCCCAAAAACGCTGCAGGCCTCGTTTTTGGGAGCAGTGAAAAACAGGACAGAAACGAATCCTGCACCGGATTCACAAAACCGGATGGCCAAATAGGGCAAATCCGGTGCCATAGGGATACATGGGGGCCAAAAACTATCCTGTTCTGTTCGTTTCAAAAATGTTTGTGTAGAAAAAAGCCCGAGTTTAGATTCCGCACAGACCACAAAGCAGGAAGGGAATGTTTGATGTCCATTTATTGAGCCTACGCATTTCACAGCAGAACCTGCTGCTTCCTCAGGGCAAACAGTGTACATACATGAACAACTTCTTTAAACAGCCTTTCACACATTAAAAAAGAAAAAATAACATCATAAGCTCCGCCCCCTAGCCAGACATCCTGTGAAAACACCCACTATTTGTATATATATTGATCAAACTGGCCAAATGACATCATTTTACAAAGATTTCATACATATACATTAGTTGAAATCTGGTATATATTACATAACCCCTATAGTAGGTGTATAGTCATATATAAAAGATTCATTGATGACTTATTTATGATTTTTGATAATACAGACAACACCCTTGAACCCTTTTTAAATGGGATAGTAGGAAATTGCTGGGGTTTGACACTAACTCCTGAGATGAGTACTACAGAAATAAATTTTTGGGATCTTACAATCAGCCACAATAATAGGGGAGAGATCTTTACTAAAACATTCTTTAAAACCTGTGATGCTAACAGCTATGTACATTTTGAAACCGGGCACTATGTGAAGTGGCTGAAGAACATTCCCAAACATCAATATCAGAGAGTAAGAAGGAATTGTACTAGGTTGGAGGATTTTAGGGACCAATCCAAGATTTTGAGGGACAGATTTTCACAAAAAAAGTATCCAAGGAAATTGGTAACAAAAGCTGATTGCTTGGATCTAACTCAAGATATACTTATTAGGAGTAAAGAGAAACACGTAGAGGAAAAAATAAAAAAAAATTACATTACTACTTATTCATTGCAGAACGAACAGATTAGAGAGATCCTCACAAAACATTGGGGCATCATTCTGAATGACCCAATATTGAAGGACATTGTCACTGAAAAAACAGTTATTACTTTTAGGAGAGCCCCGACATTGAGAAATTTGATAGCACCGAGTAGGCTTAAAACAAATAAAGATCCTACAGTAACAGTAAGACAGTCTTATCCATCTAGGTTTGGATCGTTCAAATGTCATAGAAAAGGGTGCCTCTGTTGTCTATTTGTGACAACAAGGAATCCTTTCGGTCCAATAACAACAGGTCTAATTCGTTTAAAATCACACATAGATTAACATGCCTGTCAAAGTACGTTATTTATTTGATTGATTGTGAGTGTGGAAAACAATATGTGGGACGCACCACACAGGCTTTGCATAATAGAATCAACTCACACAGGTTTAATATTCAAAATGGTTTCCTTAAACATGGTCTTTCTAGACATTGCCAGGAAATTTATGGGGGATCTGTAACTTTAATGGTAACACCCATTGATCATATTGAAGAGGAGGTACCAAATAGATTACAACAACTAAGTAGGAGGGAAATCTACTGTATATATAAGCTAGATACCATTAACCCTAAAGGGCTTAATGAATTAAGTGATCCATTCTAGCTTGGTTGGTTATGTGTGTGGCACCCTGGCACCCTGGTTGGGGCACCACAGAACTCTTGGTACACAAATAGAATGTACATAGCAAGCAGAACTCACTAACTTAAAACACCTTTTAACACCCCTTTTCACCCTAGACCTCTAGGGGGAACTCCACTGGCCACCTTTAGCCAGTTCCCCCTATAAATACGGGTCCTGGAGGGAGAAACAGGGAATTGTGCAGTCGCTTTAGAACTGTGAACAGCTAGGAGAGCTGACCTGGTACTGGAGCCACACTAGGCCCATACCAGCACACCCGGGAAAGTGAGAGACCCTTGCAACTGGGGTCATAGGACAGGAGGAAGTCCATACGGTATCTCCTGGAGCACTGTATCAGTGGGAGACCAGTAATGGAAGGCCTGGAAGGGAGGTCTATGAAATGGCTGGGAGGTGCCAGTCCCACGCTGGACCTGATACAAAGGGTTTGGGGTTCATTGAAGAAGGTGAGAGGGATACAGGGACTAACCAAGTATACGCCCATATGGAATAACAATGGTCTCCCTGAGTTGCAAAAAATTGGGACTATAAGAGAATGGGATGCCAAAGGAATAACTCGGATGGATCAAATTTTGGAAAATGGGAATATGAAGCCATTTCAACAGTTGCAGGGAGAATTTTTATTATCGGGCACGGAGTGGTATCATTATGAACAAGTTAAACATGCCATTAAATCCCAGAGGAATACACAAAGTATGAAGGTGGAAGTAGACCTGGTCCTTGATTATGTCTGCCAGGAAGGGATTACCAGAGGGGTTATCTCGAGCACATACAGGGATCTCATGCACACATTTTTGCTTCAGTTTCCACTGAAGGCAAGGGAAAAATGGGAGGCAGAGCTTGGGCATATTGAGAATGATGTATGGGAGACCATCGTGGAATATATTCCAAAGCTCTTTTTAAGTGAACCTGCAAGATTGTCACATATCTATGTAGTCCACAGGGTTTATAGATCACCACTACGACTGTATAAAATGGGGCTGAGGGAAACCTCTGCATGTCCTAGGTGTGGGAGTGACGGTGCGGGTATACTCCACATGATGTGGGAGTGCCCCAGGTTGGCCACATTCTGGTCTGGAGTATTGGATATGATTGGAGGGGCGTACGGATGTGTGGTTTCTGGAGATCCTGTTACATGCTTGTTGGGGTATGTGGAGGAGATTCCAGTTGTGTCTAATATGAAAATAGCCATTGCAAGGTTATTCTACTGTGCTAGGAAATTAATTGCGCAACATTGGACTGGGACTGACCCTCCTACTAACGAGGAGTTTTCCAAACGAGTGGAGTATATCATACAACTAGAAAGGAGCATCTATGAAAAGAGAGGGAAGCAATCCCTGCATGACATCATATGGGGACCATGGATTCAGTTTAAAGGATTGTGAGATCTGCTGTACGTTCTGAGAGGTGTGCGGGTGGGAGGATGAGCTGCTGACGTGGGAGGAAGCCAGATTAAGGGAAAACAACATATAGTTCCTTGCTTCATTGTTTGTGAAGGGAATTGAGGGAGGTACTGCTGCCAAGAGATGGGGAGGGTGGGGGTGGGGTTCATATTAAAATGATTGTATTTATGCCATGCTGAATTGAAATTACTGACATGTGTTTATCAAAAGTTCAATAAAAAAGTATTTGATTTAAAAAAAATAGGACAGGAGGAAAATTTCTCACAGGGACAGAAGAGTAATCCCAACTCTCCCTAACAATCCGGTTACTGGAACAGAGCTGCAGGAACTACAACGGGGACTGCAGAGAAACCAGCATCCCAACCAGGAAGTCTAGCAACCTGTACACCAGAAGCACCACCAGATGAGAGCCCAGGGAAGAAGGAAGAATTCTCCTCAGCCCTTATATAGTGCCCTCAGTGCAGTTAACTCACCAAACCTCACTAGAAGAGCATAGAAGGAAGCCTACACCATTGCTTGCTGTGGAAACTCCAGGAGTGTCAACCTCATCACCCCGTCGAGTGTACCTGTTGTCATCAGTAAAGGTACCAAAAGACTTTATGTGTCCGTGCATTATTCGTGGACTAACCCGCAGTGACTACTGAGCTGCCGTATTCCATCTGGTACAGCTCTTGGCCCCGGGGACCCCTGCTCATCCTGTGGGGAGCATCCCATCTAGCTGCCACACATTCCCCGGAGGCCCAAGCAGTGCCGGTGCATTCACCGGACTCCCACAGGTGACTGTGATTATTGAACTGTACATTTGAACAGCCATTGTTGCGTAAAAGGCGGGAAAAGAAGGGGCGTTACTGTGCAAAGGGTGCAAAGTTAGGCCCCGCCCCACACTCTGACGAGTTCC
The DNA here is from genome assembly GCA_033576535.1 of Allobates femoralis. NCBI lineage: Eukaryota > Metazoa > Chordata > Amphibia > Anura > Aromobatidae > Allobates > Allobates femoralis. The sequence goes on along the minus strand of JARQOC010000005.1, from coordinate 322,739,803 downwards.
GACGAACGCAGCAGGAACCGGAAACTCCCGTGGTGCCTCACTCCTCACCTCGAGGCCGAGACTTCCGCTGATATCGAGAGGAGTGGCCGCGCTCAACTAAGGGGGAGCGAGGATGAGCGACTCGGAGTCCAGCGACGCAGTAAACCAACCGGTTGCACTACCGGGGGCCACCAAACGTACCCCCGTCGGTCAGCCACCCATCGGCGGAATGCCGCAGCAACCCGCCACAATAATGCCGATATCTCTGCCATACGTCCCGATTGCGGCCTGGTTACCAAAGTACAGCGGTAAACCCGGTACCCTGGATATGTTCCGGAGGAAGATATGCCAAGTGCTGGATATGTACGCCGTGACCGCTAAGCAGAGTGCGTCAGTAATAATGGGAAAATTAACCGATGCAGCAGAGCTGGAGACCCGACACTGGTCTATAGAAGCTCAGGAGTCTGTTGAGTAGATATATGCTAAATTAAACCGGGTGTTTGAACATCATACCGAAGCTGAAAACTGTTGTTTTACCATTGCAAACAAGGGGTACAGGAGAGTGTCCTGGACTATTCACTGCACTTACAGGAAGCACTGAGACTGTTAAAACAAGTCGACCCTGATGGTGTTAGAGACGAAAACAAAGCGTTAATTGGACAATTTGTTGTGGGACTTAGACTACCTGATGGTAAGAAACAGGCACGCTGGTGGTCCCTGCAAAACCCTGGCACCGAGTTTAACACCTTAAGAGACTTAACAGTGCGGGGACAGCAGTTCCCTACAGTGCCCGATCTAAACTCACAGCCGCAGTATACTAACACCCCTTCCGTGCCGGCAGCAGCATCTCCAATCCCTACGGTTCAGTCCAGCGCACAGACCGTGACACCTGACCGGTTTGAACAACTGTGCGCCAATGTGCAGCAGCTAATGAAAGACATGGCCAAGCTCCGAGGTGAAAGAAGACCCAAGACAGATGCAAGGTCATCAGACAAGATCCAGCTCGCTGACAGCCCCGACGACGTCCCGTGGATGAAGAAGAAGACACAGCAGCCGCGAGGAAAACCCACAGTTCACTACACCCCTGATGGACATCGCATCTGTCAGAAGGGCGACCAGGAAGGATGTACCTACCAATCCAGTCCTTTAAACGAGCAACCCCTGGGCGAGAAGGGCCAACCCCAGGAGTACACTGTCCAGGCCCAACCAACTGGGAGTTCAAGTACGTGGGAGACCGTCCGTACTTGTCAATCATCATCGATGGCACCGCTACCACCGCGTTGATAGACACTGGATCCCAGGTGACAACCATCCCGAGTGTCCTTTACAAACGGTTCTGGCCAGATGTTAAGCTGGAACCCCCACACCCTGATCTGAACATTGAGGCAACTAATGGTTTGCTAGTTACAGTAGAGGGACAATGGGAAGCTACAGTAAAGGTGGGGAGGGTGCAGCTGAAGAACCAGCGTGTCATAGTGGTTCAGGACAAACCATACGACCGGGATCCACACGTAATACTGGGTACTAATGTAATGGTTAAATGCCTAGATGAAGTGTTGTTCTTACTCCAACAGAGTGCTGATGCTTGTAAACCAAGAGAAAGGAGAGCTATCCAAAGAGAGATCCGACCTCTGGTATATCAACAGCAGGTAAAAATGTCAAATGGTGAAATTGGCAGTGTATGGGTCACAGATCCCATTCCAATTGTGGTACCACCCAGAAGTGAAATGATGATCTGGTGTCGAGCAGCCATAGGCCTCAGAGGGCAGGACTACCAAGCTGTAGTAGAACCTGTAAAGTCTGATAGTAGTCCTACGCTCTTGACAGCCAGAGGGTTGGTTGATGTGAGAAAAGGGAGAGTCCCCGTACGCATATTAAATTATGGTGATGACGAAGTCAGACTGCCAAGATATTCTACTGTTGCAAAATTACACCAGGTTGAAAACAATGCTATGCTTGATGTGAAATCCTCTTCCCAAACAGTAACTGACGAACCCCCTCACTCCAAAGATCAGCTAGAGAAATGGTGTCGGGAACTCAGTGTAGGAACTGACAACACACCCTCTCATCAGAAAAATGGAGTATACCGGGTAGTTCGGGAGTATGAGCAAGTGTTCAGCAAACACCCACTTGACTTTGGGAGGATTAAAGGGGTACAACACCATATCCCCACAGGCGACCATGCGCCCATCAAAGAGAGGTACAGGCCTATACCACCCACACACTACCAAAAAGCAAAAGAAATGCTTCAGGACATGAAATATGCAGGGTTCATTAGGGATAGCGGTAGTCCCTGGGCAGCACCACTGGTCCTGGTTAAAAAGAAAGATGGTAGTATGAGGATGTGCGTAGACTACAGACAAATCAACAAAGTCACACACAAGGATGCATACCCGTTGCCCCGCATAGAGGAGTCACTAACTGCACTTAAGTCTGCCAACTACTTCTCCACATTAGATCTTACTAGTGGGTACTGGCAGGTCTCCGTTGCAGAGGAAGATCGTGAGAAGACAGCCTGCACGACCCCCATGGGGCTCTGCGAGTTCAACAGTATGCCATTCAGGTTGTGCAATGCCCCAGGAACATTTCAGAGGCTGATGGAGTATTGTTTGGGTCACAAGAACTTTGAGACTGTGCTGTTATACCTTGATGATGTCATTGTATACTCCCAGACCTATGAAGACCATCTGCAACACCTGAGTGAAGTGTTCGAGTCGCTATCCAAATACGGAATGAAGCTGAAGCCGTCCAAATGTCACCTGCTGAAACCCAAGGTCCAGTACCTAGGACACGTGGTTAGTGCCGAAGGCGTAGCACCTGACCCGGACAAGGTAACCGTCATCAAAGACTGGCCAGCACCAACCACTCACAAAGAGGTACGTCAATTCTTAGGACTGGTCGGGTACTACCAACGATTCATCAAAGTCTACACCAAGATAGCAGCACCCATGCAAGATCTCTTAGTAGGTCAATCTAAAAACGGCAAGATCAGGGGACCCCCGTTCCACCGGGAACCAGAACAGGAAGAATCCTTCAAAAAGCTAAAAGATGCTTTCACTGGGGAAGAAATCCTGACCTACCCTGATTACAATCTCCCATTCTTACTGTACACTGACGCAAGCATTGAAGGCCTAGGAGCAGTCCTAGCTCAACGTCAGCAGAGGAAAGAAAAGGTGATCGCCTGCGCCAGCAGAAAGCTCCGTCCCACGGAAAGGAACCCGGAGAAATACAGCTCGTTTAAACTGGAGTTCCTGGCCCTGGTCTGGGCGATCACAGAGCGTTTCAAGCATTACCTGGCCTCCTCCCCGTTCACAGCTTTCACTGACAACAACCCTCTAACACACTTAGAGACTGCAAAGCTGGGAGCTCTAGAGCAACGTTGGGTAGACTCTCAAACTATGACTTCACTGTAAAGTAACGGGCAGGTCACAAAAACGGCAACGCTGACGCCCTGTCCAGAATGCCTAACCTTCCTGAAGAAGGGAAAGACATAGATGACCTGGAGGAAATAGAACTACCTGCTTTCCACCGTACGGGTACGGCAACATGTCATCAGGCGAGCCAGAGACGTGTAGAGAGGACCGTGAACCCTTTACCTCATCATGACTGGAAAGAGGTTCAAGCCAATGATCCAGACGTCAGCCTGGTCAGGGAGCTGATAACTCAAGAGCACGCCAGTATGAACCCCGATGCCTCACCAAATGCCAAGCGCCTGTGGAAGGAAAAAGGGAACTTATTTGTTTACCAAGGGAAACTATGCGGAAGGTATCTGAATCCCAGAACACACAAACTCATCTGGCAGATCGTAGTTCCCAAAACTGAAGTCCAAATGATCCTCGAAGCCTACCATGACGATGCAGGACACTTCGGATGGAAGAAGCTGGAAAGACTCCTGAAAGATCATTTCTACTGGGTCGGCATGAGAGGCTCAATTGACAAGTGGTGTAAAAATTGTGGACCGTTTCATCTTCGAATAAAAGACCATCTGACTCAGAAAGCTCCGTTACAGCCAACTGTTACCAAGAAGCCCCTTGAAATAGTTGCTCTCGACCACGTAAAGTTAACCCCAAGTCGAACCGGTTATACTTACGCACTCCCAATAGTTGATCACTATTCAAGGTTCCTGGTAGTAGTTCCAGTTAAGGACTTAACTGCAGAAGTAGCGGCCAAAGACTTCCAGAGTTACTTTTGTCGCCCCCATGGGTATCCAGACCAAGTCTTGACTGACCAAGGGCCAGCCTTCGAATCAGCCCTATTTCAAGAATTTCTAGGACTATATGGGTGTAAGAAGAGTAGGACCACACCATATCATCCACAAACAAACGGTTTATGTGAGCAAATGAACCACATCGTGATCGACATGCTCAAAACCTTGCCCCTCGAGGAGAGAAATCTATGGCCTGAAAAACTTCCAGACCTTGTGGACATCTACAACCACATACCTGTTAGTTCAACTAACTACACACCTGCTTACTTGATGCGAGCAAGACCAGGTAAACTCAAACCACCAGTCACCCTACAGTAAAAATTGAAATACCACAAGAAAATCCAGTCCATACAGAAATTGGAGACTTACCAGCCGACTGGCCACAATGCAATGGTGCATATATAATACCAGTTATTTCTTTCTACCAACCTGTAGAAAATCAAGAACCAATACCTACTCAACCAGTTCAACCAGTTCAAGAAGAACCAGTTCAAATGCAAGAGATGCAGCCTGTTATCTTGAAACCTGAGATTCCTGTCATCGGTGAACCTGCTAGTCTCACAGTAAGACAAAGAATTCCTACACAGCTGCCTACAGAGGATAGTCCAGTAGACAGATTACGTACATATTATGGAATTACAGAAACACGTAGGAGCAACAGACCAACAACCAGTACGTACACTACAAACACAGCTTTTGAAACACCAACACTACGCAGATCCACACGTAGTAGATTAGGACAACCTCCAAGCAAATATGGAGAATGGGTTTAAAATGTAGTGGAACCATATTACCTGTTAAACACTGTAAATAGTACCCGTGTTCAAAATCTGTAAAAAGTAGTGTACAGAAGGGTGGAGGAACTAGGCTCTGTTCCAAGTAAATTAAGTTGGGGACAGAAAGTGCCTGGGTAGGGTAAGAAGGTTAGACCCGGCCTCCTAAGCAGAGACACCCATAGGGAATGTAAAAAGTTTATAATGTATACCCGTGTATGTGTTTAAGCCATCAGAGACTTTACTGCTGGACTTTACCCTTTTTCCCTTTTTACAAACTTGGACAATTGTCACAGGACTTGTGTGACCTAAAACTTATCTTTTTCCAGCCTGCGGCAAATGGACTATTGCCGTATGGACTGCTTTTCATATTTGTCCCTTTCTTTTTCAGTGATTTTTGTAGTTTTCGATTTAAGACTCTGTGAATACCGGTTATTAAATGTGTATAAAATGTTTAGAAGTTAAGTTGTAAAAAGAAAACTTTTTGCTCTGTCCGGGAGAACTGAAGTTAACTAAGGGGGAATGTGGCACCCTGGCACCCTGGTTGGGGCACCACATAACTCTTGGTACACAAATGGAATGTACACAGCAAGCAGAACTCACTAACGTAAAACACCTTTTAACACCCCTTTTCACCCCAGGCCTCTAGGGGGAGCTCCACTGGCCACCTTTAGCCAGTTCCCCCTATAAATACAGGTCCTGGAGGGAGAAACAGGGGAGTGTGCAGTTGCTTTAGAACTGTGAACAGCTAGGAGAGCTGACCTGGTACTGGAGCCACACTAGGCCCATACCAGCACACCCGGGAAAGTGAGAGACCCTTGCAACTGGGTTCATAGGACAGGAGGAAAATACTTCACAGCGACAGAAGAGTTATCCCAACTCTCCCTAACAATCCGGTTACTGGAACTGAGCTGTAGGAACTACAACGGAGACTGCAGAGAAACCAGCATCCCAACCAGGAAGTCTAGCTCCCTGTACACCTGAAGCACCACCAGATGAGAGCCCAGGGAAGAAGGAAGAATTCTCCTCAGCCCTTATATAGTGCCCTGAGTGCAGTTAACTCAGGTGAATCACGTTCCACCAGGACGTACAACCTGGTCCGGCAGGATTCCATATCCACCAGACCTCACTAGAACAGCATAGAAGCAAGCCTACACCACTGCTTGCTGTGGAAACTACAGGAGTGTCAACCTCATCACCCGGTCGAGTGTACCTGTTGTCATCAGTAAAGGTGCCAAAGACTTTATGTGTCCGTGCATTATTCCTGGACTAACCCACAGTGACTACTGAGCTGCCGTATTCCATCTGGTGCAGCTCCTGGCCCCGGAGACCCCTGCTCATCCTGTGGGGAGCATCCCATCTAGCTGCCGCACATCCCCCAGAGGCCCAAGCAGCACCGGTGCATCCACCAGACTCCTACAGGTGGCGTTACGACAAACAAGAACTACCCCCATCCGTTCATCCCCTTTTGATCTGACCACCGGGCCCCACAGCCTCAGGCGAGGAACCGTGACAAGTGCTGCATTGCCTGAGACGTGAGCATCCGGCAACGGTGAGTCATATGGTGTCTGATTATATTGATGTCCCCGCCATCAGTAGAAGATACTTTTTATTCAATACTATACGTTGTGACTTTCATCTATGTGAAATAGAGTTCCTGGAATCAATAACATTTGACTTATAAATGAGCCCCCTTATAAAGGACACCCTTGGAGATATGAATGTGTAATACTGGGTTACGGTTACCCCCGTAAATGGAAGATGCGTATTCTCCGGGATTCTCCCCCACTACCTCCGTTTTAGAGAAGAATTTAAGCATATAACAGTGTAAAAGCCACTGTGGCTCAGTGGTTTAATCATTTAATCTGGATAAGAGGAGAACTGGAGCTTGATGAGGATAGGTTCTTATCCCGGGGGGACATATATAAAAATGTTTAAGTTTTTTGCTTTTTAGATAGCTTATTTTTGTTTCCAAGTCAGATGATACTAAAAATATTTATATATGGTTGTATAATACAGATTGCATGAAATCTATGTCAAATATCCTGTGCTATCAGTATAGGATATTTTTACTCAACATTAGTGATGGCTACTCGTTGCGAGTCTAGCGAGTCCAATGTTAATGAATGGGGAAGCGAGTAATAGCGAGTAATGTGCGATTTACAAATCGCAGATGTCTCGGAAAGCGCTCGCATTGCCGTTTTGGAAACCCCACTCGCAACAGTTTTTTGCTGCTGTGTCCGTGTCTGTGGTTTTTATCCAAATTATATGATAACAAGAGAACAAGAGACAGGGTTTAATAGGGATATTGTCCCATCCCTGTCTGTAATGTGTGTTTTATAGACACTAGGTGTGGGAGAACACTTTTTTGTTATTTTAACAAATATTTATTAAAGGTTATATTTTAAAAGTGCACCTTAAGTAAGAAATGTGTCCGTGTCTGTGTAGCAGCACACTAGTCCCTGCAAAAATTATTAAGTGCGCACAAGTATTCGCACAAGCAGGTGGCGTATGTGCTATTTGCAGCTAGGAGAGCAGCAACGCACTGGTCTGCCACAGAGAAAGGAAAACTGAAGGGGTTATTATGACCAAAAATCTATCAGGTGCAAAAATATAGGAAAACCATCATAATAGTACCTCAGCTAAGCCTCTGACTTCAGCTAATAGGCCAGCTGAGTGAGTAAGCTAAGCTATGAGGTCGGTCCTGTGTGCACTGTAAGGCTGCACCTCCCTGCCTGCCTGCCTACAGTCCTCTACACAGTACTCCTCTGTCCTCCTGGTAGCTCTCAGAAGAGCTGTTTGGGTTAAATATAAGGAATTTTTAAGTTTCCCTACACCGACTGACACTCCCTATGATCTGCTCTAGCATCTACCTCACCCTGCACTAGGTCAGATCTCACAGGAATGTGGAGAAAATGGCGGTGGCAAGGCTTATATACAGCCTCGCCTCTCATGCATGACATAGGCATCACGATGTACAGAAGCCAATCATAGTCCTGCCACATCCAACATGGCTGTGGCATTACTGAATATGATTGGCACACATGCTTGTCCATCTTCACAAGTTTTCTGACCTAACACGCTAGGCTGTCTCGGAAGCTTTGTCGGAACATAACAGATTCTGTATTCGCGAGTCCCGAATACAGTATACAGGACTCGGATTCGTAGACTCGCTCAGACTCGCTGCTGACAGCGGGTATCCGTGAAGCGGTGCGATTGTTTAAACGATTTGGGGAGATTCAAGCTACATAGCGATGTGATATAGCGAGTCTAGCGAGTGAGAAAAAGTAAACTCTGACAAAACTAGGATTGGCATTGACTTGCATTGGACTCTTTACTGTGCGAGTAATCGCTGGGAAACTCGCAGAGTACCGAGTCCTGCGAGTCCCTTACTACTTGCCGAGCTTACTACTTGCCGAGTAACGAGTCCTAGCGAGTAGATTCGCCCATCCCTACTCAACACTATAAGATGTGATTTTCATTCACGTGAAATGGGGATCTTCGCATTGCTAACACTTACTTTGATTTATAAATGAGCTCCTTCATACTTGAAAAAATGCTGCAGCACTCTGTTATTAGATGTATCTTTATGCCTTTATTTCGGCCACAGGTACCATTTACAGTAGTATATAATAACCTGGCACACAATTTATATAAGAAATTATGATAAGGAAACGTCAGCTCAGACCATCAAAGTTTTATTCAGAGATAAATGTAGCTCAATCCTTGCCGGTTCGACCAAACAGGTCTTCGCAGAGGATACAGGAGCTGTGGCAGTGTATACAGAAACAAAACAACAGTCAGTTCTTGACAAAGAAAATCAGAAACAAAACAACAATCCTTATAAAAATTGGTTAAGGAAACTACAACTTAAACGATAGGAGATATACAGCTGCAGTTGTAAATAATGTAAATATTCAAAAGTAGGGTAATACTACCCTGACAGTGACACCCGTTACTATAATACATATACCCAAAGTGAGTGCCGTACAGTGGTATAGTGTCTACCTCAAGTGTAGAATGACAACAATTCTTAGTCATTCAATTACCTATGTTAAGTAGTGTCTAAATGAGGTAAAAGAACCCCTGTGCCAGTTCTAAGAACCGTGATATGTGGCTGTAAGGTATAGGGTTACTACCTGTGTTCAAAGAGAGGTGAAATTAAGTGCAATCTCCTTTCTGAAAGGAGTGAACAGCACCTAAGAGCATTAAAAAAAGGGGGTTAAAATACACAAACCATCAATCAGAGGTAAAGGATATGATGAGAGGCAAAAAAGTGATACCTATATCAGTGATGTGGAAAAAGAATCCAATTCTGGCCACTCACTTCAGGCCAATCATGGCCAATGCTAAATGCTGATAACAAAAATCATAGGGGAAACTTATCATTATTGATGGTATAAGAGAGATGGTGTCCATAAACCCAGATAGTGTCTATAAATACCTCAATAGCTGTGGGGTATATGGGAAAGGATGCTTCCTAAAAGCATAATATAAACAGTTACTGGCACAATCAAGTATCTACATAAGGATTAATAGTCCTAGGAGAAGCGGTACTATACCTCTGTGCTGCGGGGCGGCTGGTGTGTGAGTGGCAGCGAGCCCTGTGGAATCGCATCCTTATGACGCGGAAAGGCGGGACTAAGTGCGCCTGCTTCCGGTTATTGGAACGCAGGTGGAGCGCACGCCGAGTACGTGCCTAACAGCAGCGAGAATCACATTCACATCGAAGAACAACTCGAGAACACTACCGACCCTGAACAGTTCGAGGCTCTAAAGAAAAAGACGGGACATCGTCGTGGCCTATAGGAAGAACCTTCAGGAAAGAAAGAAAACAAAATTCAGAAGAGACCAGGAGGATTACGAGAAACAGCAAGTTTATCGTTGGAAATGTGGCTTCATCCCACCAGGTCCTCGCTACTATTCATCATCGGGCAGCGAGGGAGAATTTGGTCCACAAAGACCACGTCCTTTTTTAGGGCAACGAAATCCACGTCGCGGAAAACGAGGAGGGCCAGGAGGAGGAGGTGGTACACGTCCCAGGGAATTTCAACCCCCCCCAACCTGCACCGCAACCACAACTAGGGGACAGGATGGTACTCCGATCCCAGGTAGGACCACAAATCTCGTATACAACATCTCATCCTACACCCTCAACCCAGCTGAGTCACAGGTTTTACAAAAAGGACTCTCATTCTGCCCGACACCACTATTTAGCTCATTCACACTCGACCAGGAGCTCCAAAGATTCTATAGGAATCTTCGCCTCAAGGCCCACTACATGAATACTGACGACACAGGACTCACGGGGACAGTTGACACAGACTCCACCCACTTTTCCTTCAGACAATTGGGTCTGAAGGTTCCGAGTAACTTTCAACCTCCTAAGGTTTATCACCCTATCGAGACATACATTAACCTGGTCTCTAGAGATATTGACACCTTACTCAGAGACATTGGTAGGGGTAATTTCCCAATCAAAATGAATTTGACTCCGATAGAAACACAGGCGATTAACTCGCTAAAAAATAACAAACAACTGGTTATAAAACCAGCTGACAAAGGAGGGGCGATTGTCGTAATGGACCGTGATAAGTACATCAAGGAGATTGAATCACAATTGGGAGTCATAGGGACATACGCACCACTTCCCTATAATCCTACCTCTCATATACGGGAACGGATTAAAGAGAAGGTTGACCATTATTTACGACAGGGCACTATTGATGCCAAACTGGCAGACTATATGGTCCATCTTAATCCGGTGACACCTGTTTTCTACACGTTACCGAAAGTGCACAAAAACCTTTATAACCCCCCAGGACGCCCAATAGTTGCTTCTACTGATTTGTTACTCTCACCACTGGCAAAAACGGTCGAACGCATTTTGACCCCACTGATACCTCTAATCACATCTTACGTGAAGGACACTGGTGACTTCCTCGACCACGTCCGGAACCTGAGTGACATACCTTCGGGCTGCCGCTTGGTTACTCTTGACGTGGAGAGTTTGTACACCAGTATTGAACACGAACACGGAATTGAAGCTGTACGATGGTTCCTCGACAAATATAGTACGCTTTCTGACCTCCAAAAGGATTTCCGCATTGACCTGTTGACCATCATATTGAAAGAGAATTTCTTTCTGTTTGGGGACCAATTCTATGTTCAGCGTAGGGGGACTGCCATGGGTTCTAACGTGGCACCCCCCTACGCTAACATTTATATGGCTTTATTTGAGGAGCGATTCGTCTACACACATCCTTTGGCCCAGGTACATATCTTGTCCTGGCGACGATACATAGACGACATCTTCATGGTCTGGGAGGGCGACGTAGGATCTTTACTCCAATTCCACTCTGACCTTAATTGTTGCTCACCTAACATTAAGTTCACGATTAATCACGACATTAGTCAGATTAATTTTCTAGACACTTTAGTCAAGTTGAACTCAGGGCGCATCAGCACTGATCTATACGTTAAACCGACGGACCGTAACTCCCTTTTGCATTATTCCAGCTGTCATCCCGGGCACGTCAAGCAGTCTCTACCCTTATCCCAACATACGAGGATCGACCGTATAGTCTCTGACCCTACATTAAGAAGACTGAGACATGATGAGATGAGCGCCAAATTCATGGAGAGGGGATACACCGCCACTATAGCCACACGGACCTCACGTTCGACTGACCACAGACGCCATAAAACGAGCAGGGTTGCTTTCGTCAACACCTATCACCCGTATCAAACCCTTATACATAACACGATAAGGAAGCATTGGCCATTACTCAGTAAGGCCTATCCAACAATTCCGGAGTTCCAAAATCCCGTACTGGTTTGTCACAAGAGACCTAGTAACCTTAAGAACAAATTCATTAGAGCTGACATCGGTAGCCTGAAGTCAACAATGCATCAAAGGACCCTTGCCACACCACGCATGGGCAATTTTCCATGCCTAGGTTGTAGGCAATGCTCCAACATGACCAGAGGTAGTTTCTTCACCCATCCCATGACTGGAAAGAGATTTGACATAAAAGGTTTCTTCACATGTGAGTCAACTTTTGTGATCTACTTGCTAAAATGCCCGTGCGGTCTCGGCTATGTTGGACAGACTGTTCAGCATATCCGAGACCGCATAAGCAAGCATAAATCCACCATAAGATGTGGACACACATTACTTCCAGTACCAGCTCATTTCATTTCCAGACAGCATAGCATAGCACAACTAAGGTTTCAGGTAATCGATCATGTACCAATCAACAGACGAGGGGGGGATAGAATGAGGACTCTCAGGGAAAGAGAAATGTATTGGATTCATACACTAAGGACTCTTGAACCCAATGGACTAAACCGTGAGTGTGAGATGGTACCATAGACCATTCTCCCACTCAGAGACTAGATGTATTACCATTTATCCACATTCTGGGGGTCCCACCCACCTCCTCCTGCAGGGTAATTTCACATAGCAGGACAACTAGTATGATTTAGTTATTACTAATGACTATATTCTTTATGTATGGATATTATGTTCCCTTATCTAATCTATTGCCTCCTATTCCAGGCTCAAGTAGTCATATACATGTATTAATTCTTCCTCTTCTTTTCAACAGATCACTTAAGATCCCATACTGGGATTGACATCACAATGAAGCACCTTTTTCACCCTGCACTGAGCTCTGTGCACAATAAAGGCACTGTATCCTTTAGCAAATGCACCCTCACGCTGTTATCCAGCGTTTTCGTCACTAATCACACTGCGCATGCGCGGCGCGACCACCGTGATGCACTTGCGCGACTCGCTGCTGTTAGGCACGTACTCGGCGTGCGCTCCACCTGTGTTCCAATAACCGGAAGCAGGCGCACTTAGTCCCGCCTTTCCGCGTCATAAGGACGCGATTCCACAGGGCTCGCTGCCACTCACACACCAGCCGCCCCGCAGCACAGAGGTATAGTACCGCTTCTCCTAGGACTATTAATCCTTATGTAGATACTTGATTGTGCCAGTAACTGTTTATATTATGCTTTTAGGAAGCATCCTTTCCCATATACCCCACAGCTATTGAGGTATTTATAGACACTATCTGGGTTTATGGACACCATCTCTCTTATACCATCAATAATGATAAGTTTCCCCTATGATTTTTGTTATCAGCATTTAGCATTGGCCATGATTGGCCTGAAGTGAGTGGCCAGAATTGGATTCTTTTTCCACATCACTGATATAGGTATCACTTTTTTGCCTCTCATCATATCCTTTACCTCTGATTGATGGTTTGTGTATTTTAACCCCCTTTTTTTTAATGCTCTTAGGTGCTGTTCACTCCTTTCAGAAAGGAGATTGCACTTAATTTCACCTCTCTTTGAACACAGGTAGTAACCCTATACCTTACAGCCACATATCACGGTTCTTAGAACTGGCACAGGGGTTCTTTTACCTCATTTAGACACTACTTAACATAGGTAATTGAATGACTAAGAATTGTTGTCATTCTACACTTGAGGTAGACACTATACCACTGTACGGCACTCACTTTGGGTATATGTATTATAGTAACGGGTGTCACTGTCAGGGTAGTATTACCCTACTTTTGAATATTTACATTATTTACAACTGCAGCTGTATATCTCCTATCGTTTAAGTTGTAGTTTCCTTAACCAATTTTTATAAGGATTGTTGTTTTGTTTCTGATTTTCTTTGTCAAGAACTGACTGTTGTTTTGTTTTGTTTCTGTATACACTGCCACAGCTCCTGTATCCTCTGCGAAGACCTGTTTGGTCGAACCGGCAAGGATTGAGCTACATTTATCTCTGAATAAAACTTTGATGGTCTGAGCTGACGTTTCCTTATCATAATTTCTCATATAAATTGTGTGCCAGGTTATTATATACTACTGTTATTGATTTTCCCTGGGCACCAACTAAGGGTCAGAGCCAGACCTTTTTGTATGGTTTACAGGTACCATTTATGCCTTTATTTAATGAGCTCCTTTATAGAGGCTAGTTCTCTTGGATCATCCCATTTTGCTTCCCTTTTGGGGATGAATTTAAGCATATTGTTAATGTAAAAGCCACTGTGGCTTAGCGGGCTAATCATGCAAACGAGAATTGGAGCTTGAGGAGGGATCGATTCTAGCCCCGTTGGGGGACATATATAAAACAAATTTGTTTTTTACATTGTTAATTTTGGTTTTTGTTTTTAAGATAGATGATATTAAAAATACTTTTACCGTATATACTCGTGTATAAGCCGACCCGTGTATAAGCCGACCCCCCTACTTTTGCCCCCAAAATCTGGGAAAACCTATTGACTCGTGTATAAGCCGAGGGTTGGCCCCAGCACAGGTATACAGCCCCCAGCAGTGTGGTATACAGGCCCCCGCAGTGGTATACAGGCCTCCCCAGTGGTAGTATACAGCCCCCAGCAGTGTGGTATACAGCAGCCTCCCCAGTGGTACATACAGGAACCAGCAGTGTTACAGCAGCCCCAGAGGTATATACAGCAGCCCCAGAGGTATATACAGCAGCCCCAGTGGTAGTATACAGAAGCCCCAGTGGTAGTATACAGCAGCTCCAGTAGTAGTATACAGCAGCCTCAGTGGTATATACAGCAGCAGCCCCAGGGGTATATACAGCAGCAGCCCCAGGGGTATATACAGCAGCAGCCCCAGGGGTATATACAGCAGCAGCCCCAGGGGTATATACAGCAGCAGCCCCAGGGGGTATATACAGCAGCAGCACCAGAGGTATACAGACCTCCCCCCCCCCATCAGTAGTATACAGGGGCCCCAGCTGTATACAGCAGCCCCAGCTGTATACAGCCCCCCCCCGTGGTATCCAGGGCTCCCCTTGCTGCACACCTGTAAAGTAAGATGTCAGTATACTTATCGCTGCCGCCGCTCCGCTGCTCTGTCACCGCGCTGCTCTGGGTCTTCATGCTTCCTTCTCCGGCGCTCGAACAATGACGTCATTGACGTCCTGTGCGCCGGAGAAGGAAGCATGAAGACCCGGAGCAGCGCGGTGACCGAGCAGCGGAGCGGCGGCGGCGACAGCGATAAGTATACTGACATCTTACTTTACAGGTGTGCAGCAAGGGGGGCCCTGGATACCACGGGGGGGGGGGGGGCTGTATACAGCTGGGGCTACCGTATATACTCGTGTATAAGCCGAGTGGGGACTTATACACGAGTATATACGGTATATGGTTGTATAATGCATACATATGAAATCTTTGTAAAATGATTTTGGCAAGTTTGATCAATATATATACAACTAGTGGGTGTTTTCACAGGAAGTCTGGCCAGGGGGAGAAGCTTATGATGTTTTTTTTTTTTTTTTTTTAATGTGTGAAAGGCTATCTAAAGAAGTTGTTCATGTATGTACACTGCCCTGAGGAAGCAGCAGGTCCTGCTGTGAAACGCATAGGCTCAATAAACGGACATCAGACATATCCTTCCTGCTTTGTGGTCTAAACCTGGGCTTTTTTCTACGCAAACAGATTTCTCCCTCACCAGGTGTCTGCAGCGACCAGGATA
Organism: Allobates femoralis; assembly: GCA_033576535.1. NCBI lineage: Eukaryota > Metazoa > Chordata > Amphibia > Anura > Aromobatidae > Allobates > Allobates femoralis. The sequence continues at coordinate 322,724,312 of JARQOC010000005.1, read as the reverse complement.
ACAAGGCCCTTGCAGGTTGTTGTGACTCACACAACCCAAAAAGGTGAGTCACACTAATCGGGGGGCATTAAATTATTATCATAGATGAGACCCTATGTGCGCTCCCTTCTCTCTTTGTTTCAAAAACCAACAGAACAGGACAGTAAAAAACGTAGTGTGAAGCCAGCCTTAGTGCATTCAGCATCAGCATGGCGACGGGAGACACGCCTGTCCTACAGACCCGTGCACTCAGGTCTCCTTCGAGCTAGTAATGCGACGGACCTCCGCGGTTTGTCAAAGGAGATCGAGTTCTCCAAAACAGCGTTTCAGCCAGAGGAAGTACTGACAGACAAGCCACTGCATGTGATATTTCAGTTTTTCTTTTTCAATAAATTTGCACAAATATCTACATTTCTTTTTTTTCATTCAAGATGGGGTGCAGAATGTACATTAATGAGAAAAAAATGAACTTTTTTTTAAATTTACTAAATGGCTGCAATGAAACAAAGAATGAACAATTTAAAGGGGTCTGAGTACTTTCCATATCCACTGTATATGCTATTCTTGTGTGTCTGCGTGCCCCTGTACTGACACTTTTTCTCTCTGCAAGGGACTCACTTGCATCTAATTCACCTATTTAATAATTTATATATAAGTATTATCTATCAGATTATTCGTTTTAAGTAGCTACAAATAATTTATATGTTTATTTAATTTGTCATCTATCGGATTGTGTTCATGAGATTACTTCATACCCCTTATTTGGATGTATATATACTGTACATATTTATTGCGTGCCAGCATTATTACCTCTCCATTATTAGACTGAATTCAGACAGAGCATTTGTGCTCTTTTTTTTGTTTATCCATTTTTGGTGCAGTATCTGTAGTTTTGTTTTTTGCAAAAAAGCATCACAAATGCATAATTTGGGAGACACAATTGCATCATCATTTTGGGGGAAACAGACACAAAGACAGAGACACACACTCACTTTCTTACACTCCAAGGTGTTACCACGGTGAGCCCCGGTGATGTCTTCCTTCTGGGCACCGGTAGGACCTGTGAGTAGTATAAGTATTGCCAGGGTCTTGCCCCATGTGACTCACAGGATCACATGGGTAGGTCCTGTCAGTACCATACCCAACTACCCACAGGTCCTGCAATGCCCGGAAGGAAGACATCACCAGTGCTCACTGTGGGATACCCTGGAAAGGTAAGTAATTGGATGCTAGTGGTGCAGAAAGCGTACCAGAAAAAAAAAGCAATAATTGACACTCATTATTTTCTGGATGCGCTTTCTGCACCACTAACACAGCAGTCAAAAATGCTGACGTCTGCACAGCAAATTGAAAATCTCATTCACTTTGCTGGCAGATGTTTTGACTGTTCCATTTTTGGTGATGCAGTTTTTTGAAACTGCACCAAAAACGGATCAGAAATGTCCAGTGAAAACATAGCCTTACTGTGTGCCAAATATCCTCCATTTTTTGTTTTTGTATCTGTCCTTGTTTGTTGAATCTCTAATTATGATATTTTCATTGTTTTAATATATACTTTAATACTGTAGAAATTAATTTATTTTATGGGCTTGCATTTTCTTTTTTGGTGTTTTTTTTTCAGTGCATAATAACGTGTATTAGCCCCCACATGTGGATTTGTGGTATAGGTGTACAACATGACACCTGAAGGAAGTTTTGGAAAAATTGATGTTCTTTCTATTTCTCTTTATGTGGCGCCCCACTGGTCAGTGCACAGTAGGGGTACTGCACCCAAAACCAGTGAGTGAGGTGCCCCAGTTATTGGAATATGTGAAACTGAGGCTCTCATACCAGCATCCCTACACCTAGAATGAGGGGATCAATTGGCCAACCTGTTACCAGTGTAACCGGTCCCAGTGGGAGGAGTCTTTAGAGTAGTGGAGAAAAGCGGGAAAGAGAGAAATGAAGAGGGAAGTCACAGTGAGGGCGCCCGAAAAGGACCAGCCGCCCAGACAGAAGGAGGGAGCCCGAGGTTGTCGGTGAACACCTGACGCCAGATCGTACTGTTATCCGGTCCGGGGGGATCCTAGTAGTGAAATGGGGAACTGACTCCGAGAGCAGTACAGGCGAGTCCAACCCTGAGCTGCCAACACCATGGGTCGCAGGTCTGTTAAGCAGCCCCCGACCTTGTCCACAAAGCACAGCCCCACCAGGAGCTCCAAACCGGGTTGAACCCCTTAGAGAGAGGGGTATCTTCATTACACCCAACGGGCCTGGTAGGGAGAGAGTTGCTACAGGGCAGCGCACGGAAAGAAAAGAGAGCGCAAGGAAACCCATAGAGGGGCTGAACTTAAAATAGAAGGAACATCCAAGAGAGCCTTAGGGAGACATCGCATCCTTCAGTGACTACCCGGCCAGCTACACAAATTTGTGTAACTATGTACCAGAGAACTGTCATAAAAAGTTACCAGTAAACATCCGTACAGAGCCAGCAAGTCTACAGTGATTCATTTCTACTAAGGTGCAGAATTGCAAGTGTTATCAGACTCTGCCCTGGGGATCCCGCTCTGCCTGCGGGGAGCGAAAACATCTGGCTGCCTACCCATCGTCCCCAGAGGTTTGCTGGCAGCGCTGGTGCCATCACCAGGTACCGCAGGTGGCGTCACGGGACTTTATTTACTCTATTTTATTATTTTCTTACAACACTTTTCAGTGACTGCCAGGGTTACAGACTCGGGCACCGACCACCTGTGACAGCACACCAAATCAACGCCTGAGATCTGAGTATCTGCCACTGGGTGAGTCATTACTCCCCAAAACTCTGTTTCTCTGGATGCAATGAGCAGGATACTCTCTATTTGAATTTTTTTTTTTTTTTAATATGTACATTGATATGTAAACAATTTTCTTTATAAAGCGTCATATTTATTTTTCATTTTATTTTTATTTATGACAACCACATCAGATTTGTATTTTTGGATGTATTTTGATGTGAAATGCTTTTGTATGATTCAGGATTTTGTAAAAAAAATAAAAGCATTACAAAACATTTCATATAATAATTGATCATTGTTTTTCCAGGAGAAAGCTCTGTGCAACATGTCATTACTTCACGTCAGCATTTAATACACTGTTGTCTCTGGTTGCCCCCAAGAACTGGTTTTGCAGCATCTTCTTTCAGTAGCTCACAAAGGAAAACACTGAATCAGTATTCACATAATGTGTTTTTGCAGCAGCAAAAACGCAGCAAAACCTGAAGGGCGTGTTATAAATCTAGATTTGTAGGCAGGAGAAAACCAGTATTTTTTGCTGCAAATTTGCTGCATTTTCGTGCGTTAATGCTGCATTTGGTATGCTATGTTTTTGCCTATAGAACACTGCAAAAACAGAAATAAATTGACATGTGCATTCTTTTCAAAATGCACAAAACTTGTGCAGGTTTCAGTTTCTGCAAAGAAATGAAACCAATTTTGTAATCGTCTAGTGTGTGGACAGGTTTTCCCTGAATCACATAGGTTTTTTGGGAATCAAAAACGCAGGTTTAGATCAACGTAACGCCAAGGTAAAAACGAATCACAAAAATGCAGCAAAAACACAGTGTGTGAGCATAGCCTAAGAATTTTTGGACAATTAGAGCTAATGGAAAGACTTCTATCTAAACTATAGTGAAGTACCGTATATACTCGTATATAAGCCGACTTTTTCAGCCCAAAAATTGGGCTGAAAAGTCCACCCCTCGGCTAATACGCGAGTCATATACACTATAGTGTGGTGGGGGCTGTGTCCGGGCACTGCAGGAGGCAGTAGGAGGCGGGGGGAGGCTGCAGAATGAGCTGCATGTCACGTGGTGCCGCTCATTAATTATGCATGGGGAGCAGCGCATAGTATATTGCTGCTCCCCTGCACAGTATAGCCTCCCCCGCTGTCTCCCGCCCCCCCATGTATACAGAGGCCCCCCGCAGTGATCCATCTCACCCCCTCTGTCCTGGTCCTCGGTCTGCACCCGGGTCCTCCAGCTGCTCCGTCTGCGTGCCCCGCGGTTTCTAATACCGGCATCCTCCCCGCTCTTCCTGCTTGAATGTAATCATGTGACCCACGGTCACATGATCGCAATCAAACAGGGAGTGCGGCGAGGACGCCGGTATTAGAAGCCGCGGGGCACGCAGATGGAGCAGCTGGAGGACCCGGGTGCCTGCAGACCCAGGGTGAGCTAGATCACTGCTGGGGGGGCCTCTGTATACATGGGGGGCGGTGAGACAGCAGGGGAGCTGTATACCAGTCCTGGGGGCTGTATAGCACTGCTGAGGGGCCTGTATACTAGTCCTGGAGGGCTGTATAGCACTGCTGAGGGGCCTGTATACCACTTCTGGGCCTGTATACCAGTCCTGGGGGCTGTATAGCACTGCTGCTGGGCCTGTATACCAGTGCTGGGGGCTGTATAGCACTGCTGAGGGGCCTGTATTCCACTGCTGGGCCTGTATACCCGTCCTGGGGGCTGTATAGCACTGCCGAGGGGCCTGTATACCATTGCTGGGGCTGTATACCATTGCTGGGGCTGTATACCATTGCTGGGGCTGTATACCACTGCTGGGGCTGTATACCACTGCTGGGGGCTGTATAGCACTGCTGAGGGGCCTGTATTCCACTGCTGGGCCTGTATACCTGTCCTGGGGGCTGTATAGCACTGCTGGGCCTGTATACCACTGATGAGGGGCCTGTATACCACTGCTGGGGACTGTATATCAGTGATGGCGGCAGCTGTATACTAGTTATGGCCACTATATACCAGTGATGGCTGCTATATACAGGGATGGTGGGCTATATACCAGTGATAGGGGGCTTTATAACAGGACGGTGGTCTGCTGCATTGGTAGTTTACTGTTTCTATTTAAAATAAAAGTTCAACATTTTATTCGTATCTATTTTCATTTTTTACATTTTTCAGTACCGGTAGCTGCTGCATTGTGCACCCTCGGCTTATACGTGAGTCAATAGGTTTTCCCAGTTTTTGGGGGCAAAAGTAGGGGGGTCGGCTTATACACGGGTCAGCTTATACACGAGTATATACGGTACTTCCAACAATCACTGTGAATCAAATGTAAGAGATCAGAAACAAATGAATATAATTCAAGAAATTAAAGAGGTATAAATGGAAACACTGAAATAGAAAGAGTAGTCATCTGGAATGAAGATAATAACATTACATTTCCATTCAGTTTTCGTTATTTGACTGGGTTCACATGACCATATTTCCTCCATTGGAGAAAAATAATTTGATTATGCTAATCATACTCTGATAAGAGTGGGATTCATTTTTCTTGGAGGTAGAGAAAAAATTTTAAGTTTCTCTAACTTCTCTATTCTGTTTGTCTTAGTACAGTCTGATTTTTTTCACAGACCCATAAACTTGAAATGGCACCACAGTTTTGGAGCTGTCAGGCTGTGTCCGGTGTTTTACTGGATGCACCAGACACAGCCTGACAGCCCCGGACAGAACAAAATAAGCCCTCCGATTCTGTTTTCTGCCTGATTCAGGATTGCGTGGCTGCTGCCGCTGTCCGGGTCCTGAAATTCCCAAATCGCGGCTAGTGGGAGCTAGTCACGGTTCTGAAATCTCAGTGGGGAGCTCTCCAGGTGCTGAAGTTCAGCGCCAAGCGGCGCTGAGCTTCAGCAACTGGCGTCCGGGAACTGGACAGATTTTTCTGTCGGTTCCAGCACGATCTGGTGCCCGTAGACTCCCATGTTACTGGGCGCCGGACCGTGCCAGATCTGGGAGGAACCAGGTGGATCGGGTTGGATCCGGTTTTGTTTAACTATTTGCCCTGGACACAAAAATGCTGCAAGCTCCGATTTTGTGTCCGGGGCAAAAAACAATGTCCTGGATCCTTCCAAATAATTGCCATCCGGCCCCATAGGAATGCTATGGGGCCAAAATTGGATCCGGGGCTGTCCGGTTCACACAAACCGTGGTGTGAAATCAGCCTAAGTGCCATTTGATTTTAGGGACAATTTGAGTATGCTGCTATTTTTTACTTGGAGCACTTGATCCAAGGAAAAAACAGGCATGTGCACTGTCTCACTGGATAATATTTGAGTGCAATTCAAATTTTTTTACGCATAGCACTAAGGCCGACTTCCCACCACGGTTTTGTGGATCTGGGGCTGTCTGATGTGAACTGGCTCCGATTTCAGCCCCATAGTATTCCTAAGGGGCCGGATGGCATTGTTTTGCCATCTAGTTTCCATCTGTCTGGGAGGATCTGGGAGAATTCAGGTATTTGTCAGGGACACAAAATTACATCTTGCTGCGATTTTCTGTCCGGGGCAAAAATCTGAACAAATTGGATCCTCTCGGATCCGGCGATCAGGCGCCTCCTAACATGGAAGTTTATGGCGTTGGATCTGACATAAAACTCGTCCGTCTCCCCGGACGCCGGGTGCTGAGGCTCAGCACTGGCTGGCGCTGAACTTCAGCACCATGGAGAGCTCACGCTAGCCGCGATTTTGAAATTTCAGCAGGGACAGCTCCTGAAAGCTGCAATCTGCCGATCCCGGCAGAAAACAGGACCGGAGGGCATATTTTCCCTCTGGTTCTGTTCTATTCGGGGCTGTCAGGTTCTGTCCGATGCTTCCAGCAAAACACCGGACAGAACCTGACAGCTCAAAGCCATGGTGTGAAGCGGCCCTTAGACCAAAAATAAGGTAAGCTCTATATCATATAATAATATCAGCCCTTGAGGAATAAAATACGTTTTGAGCATGTAAAGCTATATTTTGTCATACAAATGAAATAAAATTTATTCAGAAACAAATACTATTCTATAAAAAATAAACTTTTAAAGGAAAAATATTCAATTATATTAATGCATTTATAAAATTTTCACATTATATTAATTTTTAATCCAAAACCAATATTGTGTTGGGATGCCATACTGAGGTTGTGCATGTGAGAAAATTTTGAAATGGATTAGCTGGAATTTAGAGCCAATCTTCCATATTTAAAAATAGGTTTTAGGTTAGAAATGATTCCTATGATTTGACAGAGTAGGCTGAGGTATGAGTTTAAAATCTAAGTAGACAGTTTAATCAGTATGGATGTTAAAAAGCAATCAAATCATTTAAAAGAATTCTAATTATAAGATGGCATGTATCATTCATTCAATCTAGCTAAAAAGGCTTGAAATAAAAAATGTAAAACTTCAAATGTGATAAATGCAATAAATGTTTAAGAACTCACTTTTACCTCTTCCCACGGATTACCCTAAAAAATTCAGAAACAGAAAAGAGTAGCATTGTCAGCTCACCCCTCCATGACCTGTGCGCGGACTTCCACAGCACATGCAGAAATCAGGGGCGTATCTAGGGGGGTGCAGCCGGACCTTTTGCCCCGGGCGCAGCTCAGCAGGGGACGCCAGCGGCACCCCCCCCCCCCCCGCACCCCTCCCCCCGGACGTCACTGACGCTGCCCACGGAGTAGCAGTTATCCCCGGGCTTGACGGCTCCGGTGATCGTTGTGACCGTTCTATGGGGTCTGATAGAGGAGACAGCGGTGCGCTGCAGAGCACTGACTTGAGTCCAGACCTCCCCGCTTTCCTGTGAGTTGCGCGCTACAGAGTACAGAGTCCAGTGTAATGGGCCGCGGCTCCCATGGGCATGAGGAACTCAGCACAAGCGCGCACAAGGTTTTTGTTATTATTTTACATTTCTTCTCTTCTTGCCGTTATTTGCCGGCTCTCCTCTATCAATCTTCCCCGGCTCAGCAGAGTCCTGTGTCCGCTCCTCCCTGTCACCAGGGCCACAGCACAGGGCTCTGTGTGTCCCGGGGCTCCGCACTGTGGAGGAGGACAAACACCAAGTAACCCTCTCTCTGCTGCTTACTGTGTCCACTGGGGGTATGGGGTATATCTGGGTATAGGTGTGTGGGGGTGTATATATGGAGGGCTGTATATGGGGGTATGGGGTATATCTGAGTATAGGTGTGTGGGGGTGTATATATATATATATATATATATATATATGGAGGGCTGTATATGGGGGTATGGGGTATATCTGGGTATAGGTGTGGGGGTGTATATATGGAGGGCTGTATATGGGGGTATGGGGTATATCTGGGTATAGGTGTGTGGGGGTGTATATATGGAGGGCTGTATATGGGGGTATGGGGTATATCTGGGTATAGGTGTGTGGGGGTGTATATATATATATGGAGGGCTGTATATGGGGGTATGGGGCATATCTGGGTATAGGTGTGGGGGTGTATATATGGAGGGCTGTATATGGGGGTATGGAGTATATCTGGGTATAGGTGTGTGGGTGTATATAAATATAGAGGGATGCAGGGGCGTATCTAGGGGGGTGCAGACCTTTTGCCCCGGGGCACCCCCCCCGGTCCTCACCTACTTTGGGGGGGGGCGCCAAAACAGAACTTTGCCCCGGGCGCCGGCAAACCTAGTTACTCCACTGGCAGGAATAGTGAGAGAGGCAAAAGTTCATCCAGCATCAGTAGCGTAGATCCATAGTTAAAAAAATATTCTTTATTAATTCATTAAAAAAGTAACACTGATCTGGCCAAAAAAACATAAAAACTTTAGATAGTACAATGCCATCAAGACGCGTTTCAGATGCTAGTCCTTATTCATGGAAAACAGCAGAGGGAAGAAACCCTATGTCTTACATCACATTCATGGCTAGATAATCAAAGATCACCTGAACATTAACCCTTATATAGCCATATATAAAACAAGTCTATTACAAAAAACAATCTTTCACTAAAGACCATACGGTCAATAGACATACAGTATATAGTATTACTTAATAGCAAGTACAATGTAAGTCAACGGGAAACGCGAGTACTTTTCTGCTGTACCCAACAGGTCTGGGAGGGCTGAAAAAAGGCAGAAATGGCTGATAACATTCTCAAAATGCATGGGAAATGTATTGTGAGGTAGCGATGTCGGATTGCACGGCAGAAGGCAAGGACCCAGACACAGAAGTTCACAGCACACGGTTTATTAGGCACAAGTCAGTATGCACAAACCTCCGGGTTCCGGGATGCAGCTGGGCACACTTCCTACAACCATAAATTTGCACACAGTCCTTTATTACGGGTTCTCTCTGGTCCAGGTCTCACTGAGATCAAGCCCTTCCGGGCTAGGCCGTGTTGTATCAGCACACAGTCTCTGCACTCTCCTGCCCTGGCCGCTCACTAGCCTCATCAGTCTTCCCTCAGACTAAAGCTCCACTCAGAGAACCCCACCATGTGTTCCTGCCTAGCTTTTAACCCTTGCCTCCCTCCGGGAATCCTCCATGAACCCGGAGTGGAGTGCTTCCTATACGTGGAGGGAGCACAACCTGGGAGACACATACCGGCCGTCACAGATCATCCCGGTCACTGTCTCACAGTATGCAGACATAAAGTAGACTTTGTCTGCATACTGTTCTGCCATACAGCTGTCTACTCTGAGTGACAGGACCTAGGATAGATAGATAGATAGATAGATAGATAGATAGATAGATAGATAGATAGATAGATAGATAGACAGACAGACAGACTTCAGGTCCGATGAATCCTAACGCTGACACCCAAGTCCTCCTTGTCCACCCTACCCCACTACTAAGTGGGCGGACACCATCTAGACCCTAGATCACCTGTCAGCGTTAGGACTCATTGAACCTGAAGTGACTTTGTCGCAGTTGATGAGCAAGCAGACATTGGCCAATGTGTGTACTAAGAACTTCAGATTTAAAAAAATAAGAATTTTGAGTTTTTTTGAAAAAACGTAAGTTTTTAAATCTTTTCTCATATATATATATATATATATATATATATATATATATACCGTATTTTTCGCTTTTTAAGACGCACTTTTGCCTCCCCAAACTGGGGGGGTAAAAGGGGGTGCGTCTTAAAAAGCGAACGTGGAAAAAAAAGTAATAGAAAAAAATATAAAAAATATATATATATATTACCGGGTGCGGCTGCTTTGTAGGGGTGCTGGAGGCAGCTTCCGTGGGTTGAGGGGCACAGCAGCACTACCGGAGCTGCGGGGGATGATCGGCGGTAGCGAGCGGTGGGCGCCGCCATATTATCTCTGCCCGGCTGCATTCACTAAGCAGTGTGCAGCCGGCCGATAGAGGTAGAGACTCCACAATGGCCGCGGGTCTCCGTTATGGCCGCGGCCATTTTGTTGAAGTCTCTCCCGACTAAAGGGAACCAACCACCTCGGATGACCCTCATACATGCCTGCTCTCCCCCTCCCTTATGCACGCCCCCTCTCAGCCTGCTATAGTGATGTGAGGCTGATCTCGTCATAAAGGGGCGGGGCTAAATCGCGGCATCCCGGTAGCCCCACCCCCTTTATGACGCAATCAGCCTCACACAGTATAGCAGGCTGAGAGGGGGCGTGCATAAGGGAGGGGGAGAGCAGGCATGATGAGCACAGCCCACAAGTCCCAGCACACACAGGGAGACGCCCAAAAGTCTACAGGCATGTAAGTTTATAAAATCATTATCTCACTTCTACTGCAGCCACTTTTCACACAAAAGCAGTGCTGCAAATGGTTTACTAGGCTGCAGGGGCACATATTAACAGTGTATGAGGGTCATCCGAGGTGGTTGGTTCCAGTGAATGCAGCCGGGCAGAGAGAATATGTCGGCACCCACTGCTCGCTGCTGCCTCTCATCCCCCGGTACTCCGTTCCTGCACCCGAGACCCCCCCCCCCCGTAGCGTTCGTCCTGCGCTTGTGCCTCTCACCCTCCTGAACCTGCCCCTGGGACCCCCATTCAGCAGCCGCATCTTGGTAAGCCATTGGGGTCCGGGGGGGGGGATGATGGGAAGAGGCACAAAAGGGGCAATTACACAGGATGGGGACATATATACAAGATGGGGGGCACATATTTTCAAGATGGGGGGCATATATACATACATATGTGGACATAGTTTCAGGATAGGGGCATATATAAAGGATGGGGCGCATATATACTGGTTGGGGGATATATATACAGGATGGGGGGACATAGTTTCAGGATGGGGGCATATATACAGGATGGTGGACATATATACAGGATGGGGGGCATATATAGATAAGATGGGGGAATGTATATGCCAGGATGGGGGGCCATATTTACAGCATGGGGACATGTATGCCATGATGAGGGACATATATGCAAGGATGAGGGATATATATACCAGAAAGGGGGGGGACATATGTACCAGGATACCAGGATGGGGGGGTTTATATACCAGGATGAGGGACATATATACTGATTTGTAAGACGGACACTGACATTATAAGACGGACCCCATTTAACATTAAAAATTATTTATTTTCTCTTTTCCTTCACCAAATTTGGGGTGCGTCTTATAATCAGGTGCGTCTTATAAAGCGAAAAATACGGTAGCTTGTTAGCATATGTACATCACTGGTAGTAGCTGAGTGCTGCAGAGAGTTTTTTTCTAGTAGTTTGACCCAGCGTCCATGCTGGCACCAGTTCACATTGTCTGTGAGTGCTGTGCAGTTTTTTCTCTCTAGATCGATCGATCGATCGATCGATCGATCGATAGATAGATAGATAGATAGATACTAGAAAAAAGCCTTGCAGCACACAGCTACTACCAATGATGTACATATGCTGACAAGCTATATATATGAGAAAAAATTTAAAAACTTACGTTTTTTTCAAAAAACTCAAAATTCTTCTTATTTTTTTAAAATCTGAAGTTCTTAGTACACACATTGGCCAATGTCTGCTTGCTCGTCGACTGCGACAAAGTGACTTCAGGTCCGACGAGTCCTATCGCTGACACCCAAGTCCTCCTTGTCCACCCTACCCCACTACTAAGTGGGCGGACACCATCTAGACCCTAGATCACCTGTGTGCAACGAGGGTGCACATTGCAGTAATGGAGCCAGCCACTCCACACGATACAAAAGAGAAAAAAAACTGCACAGCACTCACAGACAATGTGAACTGGTGCCAGCAGGGATGCTGGGTCAATATACTAGAAAAAAACCTTGCAGCACTCAGCTACTACCAATGATGTACATATGCTGACAAGCTATATATATGAGAAAAAATTTAAAAACTTACATTTTTTTCAAAAAACTCAAAATTCTTATTATTTTTTTTTAAATCTGAAGTTCTTAGTACACACATTGACCTGAAGTCACTTTGTCGCAGTCGACGAGCAAGCAGACATTGGCCAATGTGTGTACTAAGAACTTCAGATTTAAAAAAAAATAATTAGAATTTTGAGTTTTTTGAAAAAAACGTAAGTTTTTACATTTTTTTCTCATATATATAGCTTGTCAGCATATGTACATCATTGGTAGTAGCTGAGTGCTGCAAGGTTTTTTTCTAGTATATTGACCTAGCATCCCTGCTGGCACCAGTTCACATTGTCTGTGAGTGCTGTGCAGTTTTTTTTCTCTTTCTTTTCTCTTTTGTATCGTGTGGAGTGGCTGGCTCCATTACTGCAATGTGCACCCTCGTTGCACACACGTGATCTAGGGTCTAGATGGTGTCCGCCCACTTAGTAGTGGGTAGGGTGGACAAGGAGGACTTGGGTGTCAGCGATAGGACTCGTCGGACCTGAAGTCACTTTGTTGCAGTCGACGAGCAAGCAGACATTGGCCAATGTGTGTACTAAGAACTTCAGATTTAAAAAAAATAAAATAATAAGAATTTTGAGTTTTTTGAAAAAAACGTAAGTTTTTAAATTTTTTCTCATATATATAGCTTGTCAGCATATTATTATTATTATAATTATTATTTATTTATATAGCGCCATTGGGTCCATGGCGCTTTACATAAGAAGTAGGGGTAACAAGGACAGGTACAGTACATATGAGCAGTCAAGCCTTGCTGATACACGACGGGAGAGGATCCTGTCCACGAGGGCTCACAGTCTACAGGGGTGGGGGAGGACACGATAGGGGGGGGGAAGCTCCAAGCGTTTGGTGGAGCGGCGCTGGGTCTCAGGGGGGGGGGGGAAGCGCCAAGTGGTTGGTGGAGCGGCGCTGGGTCACATCATGGGTTGTAGGCTTGTTGGAATAGATGAGTTTTCAGGTTCTTTTTGAAGCTCTTGAGGGTAGGCGAGTGTCTGACGTGCTGGGGGAGGGAGTTCCAGAATCTAGGGGAGGCACGGGAGAAGTCTTGTATGCGGTTGTGGGAGGATGAGATGAGGGGGGAGGAGAGGAGGAGTTCTTGTGAGGAGCGTAGGTTGCGTGCAGGTTGGTACTGGGAGACCATGTCGGAGATGTAAGGAGGGGACAGGTTGTGGATGGCTTTGTAAGTCAGGGTTAGGATTTTAAATTTAGATCTTTGGGGGGTGGGGAGCCAGTGAAGTGGCATGCGGAGAGGGGAGCTAGGGGAGTAGCGAGGAGACAGGTGGATTATACGAGCAGCTGAGTTCAGGATAGAGTGGAGAGGTGCAAGGGAGGAGGCAGGGAGACCAGTTAGCAGTAGGTTGCAGTAGTCAAGGCGGGAGATGATGAGGGCGTGGACGAGAGTTTTGGCGGTGTCGTGGTTAAGAAACGGGCGGATGCGTGAGATGTTCTTGAGTTGGAGTCGGCAGGAGGTGGCAAGAGCTTGGATGTGGGGCTTGAAGGAGAGGGAGGAGTCGAGGGTGACCCCGAGGCACTTTGCGTGGGGGACTGGGGAGAGAGAGCAGTCGTTGACTCGGATAGACAGGTCTGGCAGAGGGGGAGGGCGGCTGGGGGGGAAGACGATGAACTCTGTTTTGTCCATGTTCAACTTGAGGAAGCGAGCAGAAAAGAAAGATGAGATGGCGGACAGGCATTGGGGGATTTTAGACAGAAGGGAAGTGATGTCGGGCCCGGAGAGGTAGATCTGGGTGTCGTCGGCGTAGAGATGGTACTGGAGGCCGTGGGACTCAATGAGTTGACCTAGGCCGAGCATATGTACATCATTGGTAGTAGCTGAGTGCTGCAAGGTTTTTTTTCTAGTATATTGACCCAGCATCCCTGCTGGCACCAGTTCACATTGTCTGTGAGTGCTGTGCAGTTTTTCTTTCTCTTTTTTTTCTCTTTTTTCTCTTTTTTTTTCTCTTTTTTTTCTTTTTTCTTTTTTTCTCTTTTCTTTTTTTCTCTTTTATTCTTTTTTTCTTTTTTTCTTTTTTTCTCTTTTTTTTTTCTCTTTTTTAGATAGATAGATAGATAGATACAGAAAAAAAGAAGTCAGGCAGCACTCAAACTATGATTCAAAAAAAGGCTGTAATGAGCCTGTAAAAGTGGCACAACGTTTCGGTGCGGGGAATGCACCTTTCTCAAGTACATTGTATGTGCATACACATCTGGTATTTAACCCCCAGCAATAATTAATAGTGATCATATTCAATATAACAATAAAAGCAATACAATATATAGTAAACCGTGTCAGTGTACATTATATTATAAAGTGGAGCTTTTCCTAGCTCCAAAGTGTTTCAGTGCAAAAGTGCTCTTTAAAAATCGTACAGTCATCCATAGAGTGGTTAATAAGTTGTGATTAGTTCATAGACACACCTGTGAATACATGTAAGAAGAGTAACAAGAGTTAATTACCATCCTCCCCTCCTGCAATGTGCAAACATGCTGTTCTCAGTGTGCCTGTGCTTCCAATGCCCATGCCCAGAACACAGCACTATGATTGGACAGACAACCAGGCAAACAGGTCTCCAACAGCGCCATCTTGCTTGTGGGAAAACATTGCCAGTACTCTTCACATATACAGAGCGTGGCTATTATGTTAATATAAAATTCCCGTTTTTAAAGCGGTAATGCTGCAATTAGTTAATAGATCGCTCCAAACACAGATGGAACACTAAAATAAGCAGCAGAAAATATATTGTATAGTGTGGTACGTCCCTGGGTCAGGTTAAGCGGCTGGTATGTATGGAACAAGGCATCCCATTCTCTATATATCACAGACCTCAATGGCACAGTATATTTAAGCTCCATAAAAAATAATAATACAACACTGGAGTTATATATAAGTGCCTCAGCCTAATGTCTATGCAGACAAAAAGAGAACATAAGGGATAAAAAGACACTTCCCAGCCACAAACAATACCAACAACATAATTATTTTCATTTTTTTACCGCTCAAGGGAGAAATTTCTTCGGGAGGTGGGAGGGGGGGGGGGGTTTACTTCACAATCACCAGGTGTGGAATTCATCTCACCACCCTATGGATATTAAATACATTCATTATAAGAATTTTTTTAATATTTCAAATACACAATGCATCCCACCCTAAACAGAACCGTTCTGCAAACACATGGGTATGGGGAACTAGGACCCGAGACCATCACATTCCGAATCTCACAGTGTATGTATTTTAAAATCAACATTTAGACAAGCAGGTCTCAATGTATTCAGTTTAAAAATCCACTCCATTTCGTTTTCCTTTAAGATCTGTACCCTATTGCCCCCTCGTCTCATTTTAGGGACGTGGTCTATTATACGGAACGTGGGAGGAGAGGCTGGTTTTCTGAGTACCCCCTCAGTTCCAGAGCATAAGAGAAAGTTTGAAATGATCTGAAAAGGGAGATTACTCTCAAGCTTCATCTCATTACCCTTGGGGAGTATTATAAGGCAAAAATTATTCCCAGGGGTTTGAGGTCTAATGTGCGACCAAACTTGATGATTAACTCTAAAAGATTCTGTGCCAAGTTTTGCTTATCAAATAAGTATGCCTTTGATACTATTTTACTCAATATGGAATTTTTGCAAGAAGAACTTAAGACTCTTAAGGGGAATATCTTGATATTGGAGGAGAAGCTTAAAACTGCATTGACTTCAGAGGAGTGGAAAGTGTTTAAAGAGGTGGTCGATACACGTGTAACGAAACTTTGTACTGAATTGGAGGAAACTAAGAGGAAGAAGTGGGGACATGATATGGAGGACTATGAGTTGGGCAACATTTATAATTGGCAGAGAGATAGAACAGATGGGTTGAAAAAGAAAGGTCATAAATGCCACAATGTTGGTCAGAATGGTACTTGTACTATTGAAAATGTATGTAAGATTAAGAGGGGTGCCCAAACTTTTTCATATGACTGTATATATACAGTGGGCCTTCACTAAGGTGTTAAATTCACCATGGTTAGTTCTTTTGAGTGTTTACAATTTCTAGATGTATCTTTGGAAAAGAAAGGAAAAACACTAACTATAAAAACATTTGTGAAACCGACAGATAAAAATAATATTTTACTATTTTCGAGTCACCATCCCCGCGATATAGTTGAATCAATTCCATTCAGTCAGTATTTGAGAGCTAAGAGAATAGAAAGTGATGAACATAACTTGGATAGGACCCTGAATGAAATGACTGAGAAATTTATTAAGTGTGGCTATCCTAAAAAGCTTCTAGAAAAAACATAAAAACAGACTAAAAACAGTTGAGAAGGAGGATTTATTGATTCCTAGAGTTAAGGCCACTTCACACGCTAGGATATAGGTGAGCGAGATCATTAGCTATGTCACATGACTGCGATCCTTCCGACATCGTTAGTGCGTTGTTACACGCAAGGATTATCGTTAACGATCTTAAATTTGGCAATGCGCCAGCTATTTTGAGAAGTATAAATATAACAAGAGGGCGTGCACTCTGAGACCTATTTCACAAGTAGAGGAGCTGATTGAGGGGTCTGATGAACCCACGTTGTAGATTAAGAAAAATGACAATTGCACACTCATATGTTCTTTTGCAAAAATTAGTCTTTTTTATTGAGGAGCAACGAGAAACCAACGGTTTCAATTTTAAAAGACTCTAACTTTTTGCAAAAGAACATATGAGTGTGCGATTGTCATTTTTCTTAAGCTATTTTGAGAAAAACAGTTGAACGATGTAAAACAGCGGCAGTAATAGGAGAATTATGAACGACATCGTTCAAAAAGGTGTCACACTGAACGATGTAGCTGCTTCCCAGAACGTTAATTGGATGACGAATGATAGATTAAAGGTCAGGATCTAAAATTTTTGATTAACGTTCCAACGATTTTTCCTTCCTACATCGTTCGTTTACATGCAACGACACACAAACGATATCACTTGAGCGATCACAAATCCGTGACGTTTCAACGACATCCTTAACAAGATCCTAGCGTGTGAAGTGGCCTTTGGGGATGGAATGAAACGTATCCCGTAGACTGGCATTCAATGTGTGTATGCATGATGAGGTTCTGAATGGTGAGTTGGGGATTTGGGGATCTCAGATTAATCACTGGGTTTCCCTTATCTCCAAACACACAACCTCTCTATTCTTGTCCTGTGAAGGGTAACATGGAGTTGGTTTTCGGATCTCTGTATGTTATAAATGTAATGGTCTCTGCTCTAATTAATCTTATGATGATCCATATTAAGAGGTTTTCTACCTATATTTTATAAAATACATGGGAGTTTCAGCTTTTAATACAGCATTGGAAAAATCGATCGCCGGCCAATAACTAAGATGGCGGCGGAGGAACTATGCACTACTGCGCATGCGCGGCGACGCTGCAGCGTCATGGCGTCGTGCTGCGCATTAAGCATGTGCGTTTAGACCCGGAAGACGTCGGGAACAGAGTCCACATGTAGTATGAAGTGATGGGTGAGCATAAATCAATCACTATATATATATTATGCCCTCTTGTTTTTAATCATAAACAGGTGTCACTTATCGATTACTAAGCACAAATCAAGATATACTGTGTGGACAGGATCACTGTACCTGCCATATTTCAGCAGTATAACTGCACTTTATATAAATAATGCAATTCGACACAATTTGATTAATGCACTTTTATTATGAAACAGCATTTGTATAAGAAATTTTAATAACTGGCTGTATAACACTTTTTAAATAAATAACACAGTTGTACCCAAGATGCACTATGCTTGATGAAAACCGCAAGGTTGAAACGTCGCAACATGTGGATTGATTAAAGCTGTCCTTCTCACACTAAAGTTGGAGTGCTGCCTGTCTTTTTGCATTCTTTACATTGCTGCAGCTGAGCCCTGCTTACAGGAAGTATTTGCACCTGTTTATATGAAATTTTAATGTGCTGATTCTGTTTTTTCCTCTTTAAGGCCCCTTTCACATCAGCGGTAATCGCTGATGGCGGCAGTTGCGGTGAAAAAACGCAACTGCCGCGATTACCGCATAACGGCCGCACTTG
Organism: Allobates femoralis; assembly: GCA_033576535.1. NCBI lineage: Eukaryota > Metazoa > Chordata > Amphibia > Anura > Aromobatidae > Allobates > Allobates femoralis. The sequence continues at coordinate 322,706,191 of JARQOC010000005.1, read as the reverse complement.
CAGTTCACCTGTGGCAAGCCCCATGCAATGTCTATGGGGCTTGCGGTAAGTGTGCGGCATGTGCGGTTTCGGCACTTGTAGCAGATGCGGCCGCGAGAAAACCGCGGCTGACCGCGATATTTTTCGCGGCCGCATCTGCCATAAGTGCCAAAACCGCAACTGTACTGCACTTGCCGCACCTGCCGCAAGCCCCATAGACATTGCATGGGGCTTGCCGCAGGTGAACCGCAAGTGCAACCGTTATGCGGTAATCGCGGCAGTTGCGGTTTTTTTCACCGCAACTTCCGTGATCAGTGATTACCGCTGATGTGAAAGGGACCTTAGATAGATAGATAGATAGATAGATAGATAGATAGATAGATAGATAGATAGATAGATAAATCAAAATAATAGCAGCACACTGGTAATGCCAATCAAATGCTAACAATAATTTTCCTGGATGATGTTAGTAGATTTTTTTGAGAAAAAATAAAAACTAAAAAGTTTTTTGAGAAAAACTCAGATGGAATTTTTTTTTTTCTTAATGAAAAACTGCTATAATAAAGTTCTTAGCACATGTATTGGCCAACAAATGCCTGCCCTTCAACAACGGCAAGGTGATCTTAAATCTGAAGGGTCCCTGTCTACACTTAAAATCTCTCTCGTACCTTAGGGGTATTGGCCAATAGATGCACTAAGAACCTTATTATAAGATGAGCAGTTTTTCATAAAAAAAAAGTTCCATCTGAGTTTTTTTGAAAAAACTTTTTAGTTTTTATTTTTTCTATAAAAAAACATCTAACATCATCCGGGAACATCATTGTTTGCATGTGATTGGCATTACCAGTGTGCTGCTATTATTTTGATATATATGTAATCCAGTATATAGACTTGTACCTCGGCTGAAAGGTTAAAGGAAGTGCTTTCTGGCTTTTTTTTCTTCATAGATAGATAGATAATAGAATAGGTGAATCAAGCTTACCAGTCTCCTCCTGCTCCTTTCAGGTCAGCTCAGTCTCCCACACTCTCACAGAATCACTTTCCAGGGCCCCTCATTAATCTTCCTTCATATTCACTGCACTGACTGCCAAACAGCCAATGACAGATGCTTACACTCTGTGAAAGTCTTTGTTATTGGCTGTTGCAGTCAGACTGTATTTCCTCAGTCTAGACCAGTGATGGCGAACTCCAGGCCTCGAGTGCCACCATCAGTGCAGGTTTTCAGGATTTCCTTATATTGCACAGGTGATAATATAATCACCTGCACTGCTGATGATTCCAACCTCTGTGCAATGCTGAGGAAATCCTGAAAACCTGCACTGTTGGTGGCACTCGAGGCCTGGAGATCGCCATCACTGGTCTAGACGGTCATTGTGCTTGGTTGCCATACACATTAGTGTATGGCAACTAACCTGCCGTCATAAGTAGTGATGAGCCACCACCTCAATGTTTGAATTTGGTTCGATTCATCGAATTAGTGATTTGTTCGTCGACTGTTCGTCGAACATTGCGAACCCCATTAAAATCAATGGCAGACTACAGCAAACACATAGAAAAGACCTTTAAAGGTCTCCAAAAGCTGCCAAACTACTCAGAGTGAAAAACAAAAACAAACACCAGGAAAGTGACAACAATCCAAACACCGTACAAATAGTCAGAGGCAAAGTGGGACCACCATTAGTTTGAATATTCAGAAACAGAGGCAGGAGTTTCAAGGATAGGTATTCAGCTCAGAGGGCCTTACTCAAGTCAAGCAACAAACAGCAAGGAGACCCCAACAACAGTCTCCATTTTTTTTCTTTTTTTTTTTTTTTTTTATAAAATTAGGAACAGCCACTACTTAAGTGACATCAATTGCCCCAGACTAGAAATATGGAAATGTGGAGTTTAATGCAGTACATTGTAAAGTACACAGCCATTCAGTCTCCCCAGGCTGACACAGGGGTGGCAAAGTCTTTGTGGATCCATGACTTGTTCATTTTGATAAATGTTAGTCTGTCTACACTGTCATAAGATAAGATAAGATAAGATAAGATAAGATAAGATAAGATAAGATAAACTTTATTGATCCCGGAGGAAATTACAGTATTACAGCAGCAGAACAAAGATCAAGAACATTACACACTTTACAAAATAAGTCTATATGGACAGCAGATGCGGGTAGACTGGTACATGTACCTCACCTATTCCCCCCATACCCTTAGAACTTCACTTAGTCTTGGCATGCTTTACACTTATACATTTGTTAAACATCCCCACAGCTGTCGGAACAAACGATTTTCTGTATCTTTCCTTTTTACACATTAGTTGGATTAGACGCTTGCTGAATGTGCTCTTCTGCTTCGCAAACAGTTCAGAGAGCGGGTGTGTATTGTTGCTCATTATAGCCTTGCATTTCTTGTTAATTCTATCCTCTAATACTTCCTCGAAAGTCCTAAGTTGTAGACCCACCGCCGCACTAGCCTTCTTGATAAGTTTATTCAGCTTATTAGCGTCAGCTGTGCGCACACTACTACCCCAGAATATTATTGCAGCAAAGATTGCACTCGCCACAATAGATTGGTAGAACATTTCAAGCATTTTGCTACACACATTAAACGACCTTAACTTCCTTAGGAAGTAAAGTCTAGACGCGTGCGCTTATCCATTAGCACACTACCAGCAGCGCTGAATACACGTTCAGAGAGAACGCTGGCTGCGGGGCACGACAAAACCTCCAAGGCATGAGTGACAAGCTCAGGCCATTTTAACAGTTTGGAAGCCCAAAATGAACAAGGCTCTAGTTGCCCAGTCATGGCATCAATATTCAGCTGTAGATACTCCTGTACTAACCTCTCTAGCCGTTCACTATGTGTCAGACTTGTTCTCTCTTCTATCATTGCAAAGGATGGTATAAAAGATTGGTGAAACGATTCCACAAAATTTATGTTACTAGATAGACTGTTACTGTTAACGTTTCAGTAATGATGATACTTGGTCGTTCCCAGGGTTGGAAAGTTAGAACTGCAATATTCACTATGTGCTCCACTGGTGTTTTGGGGAAAAGCAGATCAAAGATTAAGGAAAAGCTTCTGTTGATACTCTTGCATGTGTGAATCCCTTTCCAGGGCAGGCATCATTTTTCTAAATTTACTGTTGTACCAGGGATCTAAGAGTGTGGCAACCCAGTAGTTGGCATTACTTCAGATTCTAACAATACGAGGATCATGTTGCAGGTAGCGCAAGAAGGCGCTCATGTGTCTTACGCATCCAGGAGGACCAAGTCATTGTTGGTGGCGGCGAGGTAATATTCACGCTTCCTTCCTCTGCCCTCTCCCCCCCCAACCTCGCACAACAGAAAAGTGATCCAGATCTCCCTCATCTGCTGAGTCTTCCATGCCCATCGCCTCTTCGTACTCCATTTCTTCCTCGGCTCCTGCACCTTCACCAACAGTTTTGGCTGCTACCATGCGCCCTCGTTAATCCTTCTCGCCCACCCTCCCTTGCTAGCCGCCTTGGTGCTGCCGACCATCTGGACCTTTGAGATCTTGTTATGCCTTTCGCATACCCCTCCTCCTGTACTTCCTCCCCTACCTCTTGGCCCACCACCTGACTCCGAATACCAGTTAAAGTATGCTCCAGCATGTAGATGACCGGAATTGTCATGCTGATAATGGCATCGTTAGCGCTAAACATCTTATTAGCCATTTCAAAACTCTGCAGAAGGGTGCAGAGGTCCTTGATCTGAGCTCACTCCAAGAGTGTGATTTGCCCCACCTCTGGATCGTGTTGGCCCAGGCTATATGTCATAACATACTGCACCAGGGCTCGTCGCTGCTGCCACAGGCGCTGCAACATGTGCAGAGTGGAATTCCATTGTGTCGACACATCATATTTTGTGTCTGCACATCATATTTCAGTCGGTGAACCGGCAAGCCGAACGACTTCTGCAGAGATGCAAGTCGTTGAGCTGCGAGATGCAAATGGTGGAAGTGAACACACAGCGATCATGCCCTGTGCAGAAGCACATCTAGGCCGGGATAGTGGGCTAGAAACTGCTGGACCACTAGGTTCACGACGTGAGCCATACAAGGCACGTGTGTCACCTTGCCCTGGCGAAGGGCCACGTCGAGGTTTCCAGCATTGTTGCACACGGCCTTCCCTGGCTGCAGGTACAGTGGAGACAACCATTCATTAAACTCTGTCTTCAGAGCTGACCACAACTCCTCAGCTGTGTGACTCATATTTCCCAGACATTTAAATGTAAACACCTCCTGATGACGTTGAGCCCTGCTGCCAGCTTAGTAAGGAGGTATGCTGGATTCCGTCTGAGCAGTTTGAACGCGGGTCACATTACCAGACAGGCTTTGGGTGCAGGTGGAGGACCTAGAAGAGGTGGAGGAGGCAGAAGCAGTGGAGGAACATCTAGATACAGAGGTTTGATGTGCAACCCATGGGGATGGCAAGACTTGTAGACTTGTAGAGCAGCCCCTTCTCCTGTTGTCACCATAGTCACCCAGTGCCCAGTCTGCAACATGTAACGCCCCTGTCCATGCTTATTCGTCCAAGTGTCAGTGGTGAAATGCACCCTGTCACACACAGAGTCTCTAAAGGAAGCCGTGATGTTGTGTGTGACATGCTGGTGTAGCGCAGGAACAGCTTTCTTTGAGAAGTAGTGGTGACTGGGCATCTGGTACTGGGGGACTGCGACGGCCATAAAGTCTCGAAAATCCGCTGTTTCTACCAGATGGAAAGGCAGCATTTCTGTAGCCAACAGCTTGCAGATGTTGAAATTCAATCTCTTAGCTTTACAAACGAGACCTTAGGCTGTAGGTCTAAAGGGGATAAAAAAGCAGAAGGCACAGACTTAGGCTGCTTTCACATAACGATTTTAGCATTTCCGATGCTGTCCGATAAAAATCGGACAGCATCGGACCGATTTTCGGACCCCATGCAGCCCTATGGGCATCGGACCGAATCGGATGTGCACTAAATGCCATCCGATTTGGTCCGATCCGAATCTGTCCGATTTTTTTATCGGTGCAAAAATCGGAGCTTGCTCCGATTTTTGCACCGAAAATAAAATCTGACAGATTCGGATCGGACCAGATCGGATGGCATTTAGTGCACATCCGATCCGACCCGATCAATTTAACATGGGGCCCTATGGAGCATGGTCCGAGGAAACATCTATGTCTCCTCGGACCGATTTTAGTGTACTGAGCATGCTCAGTACACTAAAATCGCTCCAAAAGTGAATGAATGGGTTAATTAAAAAAAAAAAAAACTATGCTCACCTGTCCACGAGGCCCCCGACGTCTCCCGGCGTCTCCGGTATCTCCATGTATCTTGCCGTCTGTGCTGATAAGACCTGCCGTGATGTCACAATCACATGACTGCCAGGAACCAATAGCCAGCAGTCATGTGATTGTGACATCACGAGAGGTCCTGGCAGCACAAAAGACAAAACAGCAAGATACCGGAGACGCGCGGGACCGTGCAGGAGTCGTGGACAGGTGAGAAAGGAGAGGAGGGGGACACATGGGGGGATCGGAGGACACATGGGGGCAGCACATTGAAGGACTGGGGGAGGACACATAGGAGGACTGGGGGCCAAGAGGGGAGACACAGGGGATGAGAGGACCGGGGGCCAAGAGGGGAGGACCGGGGGCCAAGAGGGGAGACACAGGGGATGAGAGGACCGGGGGCCAAGAGGGGAGGACCGGAGGCCAAGAGGGGAGACACAGGACCGGGGGCCAAGAGGGGAGGACCGGGGGCCAAGAGGGGAGGACCGGGCGATAAGAGGAGAGGACAGGGGGCCAAGAGGGGAGACACAGGGGATAAAGAAGAGGACCGGGGGAGAGACTGACAGCTCTCAGGGAGCGATCTGACAGGAGGGCGGGCATCCTATTTTCTGTCGGAATCGGATGCCTATTTGGCACCCGATTCCAGGCATTAGAAGAATCCGATGCTGTCCAATTTATATCGGACAGCATCGGATTTTACAAAATCGGTATGTGAAAGTAGCCTTAAGTGTAGAGGTTTTATATTTATGTAAATTATAGGCAAGCGCACTCACCTATAGTGTATCTTTATACAATGGCACATCGATCTCTTAGGATCTGATAAGGCTCCTATGGAATGCTGCTCCAGTCCGGGGGAAAGTGGAACTCTCAGCCGGGAGTCCGTGGATTGACTTCAGTTTTGATACAAGTTGACCATAAGAAATTGATGGCTGCCCAAACTCAGAAAGAGGAAAGAAATTGAAGTTCAATTGATTGGTTCCGAATGTGAGAGCGCTCATCTACCCGGCTAATACACTTCTGAAATCTCTTAGCTTTGGCATGGGTAGGAGGAAATAGTCTTTTACTTGTCCACATCAGAGGGCTCGAGGGCTGGCTGCTGTGCTGAGACAGGGTTGATTAGGGTGTCCCAGACAAATTATTGGTCTGTGAAGGAGGTGCAGGCGGACTTATTACATCGCATTCATGAAAAGGTGGTGCTAACGATGGGTGACAGCGCTCAATTCCATCAGGTGTTTCCACTTCCAAAACAGCTTACTACCTGTCAATCACACTGGCTGTTGCGGGTAAAGAGGTGGAAGTTACGCGTCCGAAAGCTGTCTCCACAGTCACAGAGGAGGGAGAGGCCGCAGATGCACTTGATGGGGCAGACAGTAGTTGGCCAAACCCGCTAGGCCGCATTGTAGCACAGTGAGCTTCCCACTGTGACTTATGCTTCATGTCCATGTGACGGTTCATGCATGAAGTACTCAAACTATTGAATTTTTGACCAGTACTCAGTTTTTGTTTACAAATTTGGCAGATAACATGACTTGGGTCATGCTTTGTGATCTGAAAAAAGGTGCAGCCTAGGCAAGGCTAAGCACCCATGCGACCTGCAGAGCCACCACGAGTTCTGCACAGAGGCAGAGTTGTGGCTGAGGACGCAGTTGTTGACATGCTTACAGGACATGCTTCCGGGGGGGAAGGGGGGGTTGGGGTGCTGTGTCGGAAATTTTCGGCGGCCCATCTCAGTGCTGGCAGCCTTTAGGTGAGGTCCGGGGGGGGGGCCGGCCCGTTTCTGTGGGTAGGTGGCCCTAGGTTGGGGCTATACCACCAGCCCAGGGGCCACTTGTTCCCCTGCCACCTGGGCCAGTCCGCCCCTGGGCTGGAGACTTGTGAGCTGTGAGGAATCAAGTGCAATTGGGGTGACACCTCTGAGGACTGGAGTGTTTGTGATGTTTAAGTTGAAGTGGAGGAGGGCCCACTTAATGGAGCGCTTGATATCCATTCAAGCACCTGCTGTATTTGGGCCTCATCTACAAGTTTTAGCGATGCTCTGCTGCGTAAGAAAGGGATGATATCAGATCGTCCACAAAAAGAATTAGACATTTTAGTTTGGCTTGAAGACGGTATTTGTTCACCAGATGTTTCTGTCACATTAGCACCTACCCCACGGGCACAAAGATTTTTACCCTTTCCAACACGCCTATTCCCCGACCTTTTACCACTCATTTTGGAGAGTAAGTAATTGGCAACTCTGTAGTTGTTGGCACAAAAAAACAATGGATGCAAAACTAGCAGAGCTGAGTGGCCAAACAGTGGTACTACCCTAAATAGCTGTTGGTAAGTAGTTTTGGTCACATGCAATACAAAAGTGTTTTCTGCACTGTGTGGCGGTACATTTCAGAGGAACAGTGAAGTATTGCTAGCTACTAAAACTGTGGTACTAGCATAAACAATATTTGGTAAGTAGTTTTTGGCAGATGCAATCCAAAAGTCTTTTCTGCACTGTGGGGGCGGTACTTTTTCAAAAGAACAATGAAGTACTGCTATCTAGTCTTAGGCTAGAGTCACACTTGGAAGTGCAATTGCGGTTACTGCATCCACATCCGGATGCGGTAATCGCAATTGCATTCACACACAATTTGGACACATTTTGTGTCCCTAAGCCGGAATCTGGCAACCGGATTGCTCTGAATGTGCAATCCGGTTGCCGGATACTTTGTTCATCCCTGCTGCCGCAGGGATGATCAAAGAGTTAATCTTGTGAAAAGATGTGGGCAACATGTCTGTAGGGAGGGTAGGCAGGGTTGTCCACACAGGATGGCATGTCAGGGGTTAATTCTATAATTATACCTTTCGGCTCTATTGTCGGCTTTTCAATAACTTTTACATTGACAGCCGCCGGCTCCTGCATCAGGACCAGTACACTACGCAATTTGCTTAAGCACATTACAGAACAGCATCCTCAATGAGGAGCTGTTTGTGGTGCTTACGCAAATTGCGTAGTGTACTGGTACTGATGCAGGAGCTGGCAGCTGTCAATGTAAAAGTTATTAAAAAGCCGACAATAGCGGCGAAGGGGTTAATTATAGAATTAACCACTGACATGCCGTCCTGTGTGAACAACACGTCTCTAGGGGGGTGAGCACCCCCTAGAGACATGTTGCCCACATGGATTATTAATATTTAACCCTTTGTTCATCCCTGCAGTAGATGAACAAAGGCATTTACATATGCCTTGCGGCAGCCACATGGGCTCCCATAGGAGCCCATTATAGGAATTCTTCTGTGGCAGAGATACTACTCCAAAAAACGTTGCCTGCATGATTTTTCACGCAGGGAACGAAACCGGAGCCGGTAACCGGATTGCATGTAGTGGACCAGCGCTAGTGATTGGGGCTGGTGTCTTGCATTCATAATGCCTTCAGTTATAACCTGGGCAAAGCTGCACACAGCACTTAGTGTAATGGTCGTCTGACCTGAATCTGCTGTGGTAAGAAAATTCATTTTCTATTTGTGTCCTTTGCTCACTTGAGATGAGAATTTAGTGGATAGGACTTGTGATGTGTGGGGAGCCGTGTAGTGGCTCACAAGCTTACGTGTTTTGGACCAAAAGACAAACCAATACCCCACAACCCACTTCAACTAATGCCCTGATTAAGTGGCCATATGGCTACGAAACGCGTCAGCTTCCTTTTGTTTGGTGTGTGGTGAATAAAGAATAAAATCAAAATGTCTCCTGAGGTCAGTGCGGAGCAATCCCGGTAATACAAAAACCTTGCTAACTTGACCAGAAGGCAGAGGTCTGCGATTAAGTCTTTAAAAAATCTTAAAGATGTAGCAATAAAACTGATCGACAAGGGTGGGAATGTGGTTGTGTGGCCTGTGCAGATGTACAATATATATGTTACAGTGGTGTAATACTGCGACAAAGTTATTCCCACAAACCATATGTGAGTCAGAAATACATGCAGGCATATTCTCTGCAATTATAGTTTATGACTAATGACTGGGGTAGATCTCTTTCACACAGGCTCTGGAGATCTGAGGGTGGGTTTAGACGCTCAGATATCTGAAACGATATGGTTTAAACATCACGCTTTTCACATCGTTCAAACGATATCGTTTTTGCATCGTTGCGTGTAAACATCTGATATCTGCAGGAAAAATCGTTAGATCGTTCATCACAAATTTGAGGTCCTGAGCTCAAATTTATCGTTCATCGTCCAATTAACGCTGCAGCAAACTGCAGCATCGGACAGTGTGACACTATGATGAACGATCTCCTTCAGATTTCTCCTATTCCTGCCACTTTATGTAATCGATCACTAAGATCTGCGGATCGACGCTGGTGCAATGCCAAATTAGAGATCGTTAACGAGATCCATGCGTGTGACATCGCACGAACGAACTCGAAACGATAGCGCTCACGTAACTTTTCTAATGATATCGTTTCAGATATCTGAGCGTCTAAACCCACTGGGATTGATTCTTTCAGGCCTACCAACCTCAGTTTGCTGTGCCTAGATCTATTTTCAGGGTCTTTTACTTATTCTGCAAGACTCTTAGGGTACCTTTACACGCTGCAACTTTTGGAGGCGATCGGAGGCAGCCGAACGTGCGCGTGGACCTTTTTCATGGTTGCCTTCGAGCGGCGAAGGTGCATGTACACGCTGCAATTGCGCCGTCAGCCCAACGGAACTTGGCTCCCCGAAAGTTGCCACAGAAACTGCGGGAAACATCTGGTAGACTCCTGACGCCGCAATCCCCAATGGAATGTGGGCGTACCTGTGCAGCGCCACGAAAACATAGGCGTGCCAAACTTCTCTACACCACGCCCAAAAACACGATCATTGGACAACGCAATAGCGTACTGATTGGCCAGGGCACGCTGGAAGGCTGGCTAATACATGACGCAATTGTGTTGCATTTTCACAAGGAATACACGCTTGTGTCGTGGACAAGTGTGCTTCAATCCACTTTTGAGACATTCAAGCGTCCCACAGGAGCGGTTTGGAGCTGCACAGTGGCTTAAACTACAATATGGTTTGCTATGTGTGCGTCTGTAGGTGAAGGTGGGGACATACACACAATACTTGCCACAAATGTGCCTACATTGGTCCATGCCATTGTCCAGCTGCCATGGCACCACTCTACTATGTGTGTTTCCACATGTTTGTGACAAATTGACTCTACCTACATGCCCCACAAGAACATGTCATGGATGACTGTGTGGTGGCCAGGTGGCCCTCTGCCCACAACACAGTACAATGGATATGTACACACATTTGCACCATACAGTGTAGGGCAAACGGCATAACCTGGGTCCTGCATATTATCACACCATGTTTCACAGACCCATCAATAGCTTAGAATGAGTGACATACCTCTGTTCACAGCATAAAGCTATGTGCAACTGCCCTCTATCCCCAAGTAACGAGTCACACACGTATTTTTTTGGGTCCAATATTAAATTATTATTATTATGATTTTGTGAAACATAAAATAATGAGCTTAACAACACAAAATTTGGCCTACAAAAAAAAGGTTTCATGAAAAAAAAAAATTACATTCCAATAAATAAGGAATCTAAGAAAACATGGAAAAGTGTGCACCAACCCCAATTCAAAACAAAAAAAAACCTAACTAGCTAAACAATGTGCACACAATAATAAAACAACAATATACACATGGTGCAGCCACCCTGCTGACTACACCATGCACAACATGTTCATGCCTCACAGCAGCAGGCACACTACACCTGCTGGTGCTGCCACGCCACTGCCCCAGGGCCATTAAAATAGGAGCAGTATGCGTCTCTACTGTTCCTGGCATCCTGCTGAGTCCGACCCTGGCTCAGTGGCTGGAGTGGCGCCACACCATGGTCAGTCTCACGCCAAGCCCCTGGACGGACCTCCCCTGTTGTGGGGTCCAGTGAATCCACATAACTTGCCGGCGTATATGATGACCGATCCCTACGACGCAGGAAGTTATGCAGCACACAGCAGGCCAGCACTACCACATCAATAGATTCCAGTTTCATATGCATACGTGTATGAAAAGCTCGGAATGTATTGGCCATGATCCCGAACGCATTTTCAACCACACGGCAGGCCCGGGATAGCCGGTAATTGAAAATGCGCTGCTCAGAAGAAAGGGTCCTCCTCTCTGGATATGGCCGTAGTAGGTGTGCCTGAAGTGGGAAGGCTTCATCCCCCACGAACGCAAAGTTGAGATGATGGCTTGTCTCTTCATTTGAGGGCAAGTTCAGCCCACCTGTCCTTAGTTCTTGCACCAAGGAGCAGTGTGCAAACACACCCCCATCTGAGATGCGGCCGTTTATACCAACGTCCACGTAGAGGAACTCATAGTTCGTATCCACCAGGGCCATGAGGACAATACTAAAATAACCTTTGTAATTGTAATACAAAGACCCCCCGAGTTGGAGGGTTTAGTTATCCTCACGTGCTTACTATCCAATCCCCCACCGCAGTTTGGAAATTGCCAGCGGCTTTCAAAGCCTCTGGCTACTTCCATCCATTGAGCGGGTGTTTCTGGAAACTGCATATAGGATGGCAGCAGACTACTCCAGATAGGCGTGGGAGGGGGCTTGTGTACCCCAGAACTTGTGTTTTATTCGTATGGATGAATAAAGAATTGGAGTTTTAAACCAGAATACCCGGTCTGTGCGGAATTTTTCTATTTTTACTTTACTCCAGGTAGCCTCACACGTCTCGGGGATCAGGCGGCACAGCAGGGACAGTGACACACGTGAAGTGTGTTGCAGGTCGGTCCTTGACCAACCTGTAGCCAGGAACCGCAAAGTTACTGCCAAATGCTCCTCAGTTGATACTGATCGACGCATCACATTGTCCTGACGGGCTATCAATGGCCGTATGTGTTCGTAAAGGAAGGTGAAAGAGTCCACGGACATACGGAGGTAGTTCCTGCAATTGTGCAGACTATGATCCTCCAGCTCGCACAACAGCTGCATGTGGCTCTGGGTGTCCCGGCGGCGAAGCCAATCCCGAGTCCACAGAAGCTGTGGTCTGCGAGCCTGCAACCTCTCATATCTATCCTGCAGCCACAATTGCTCTTCCACCAAGGCAAGAGCCACAATCACATCTCCATCAGGGTCAAACATCATATCACGTATCAGCACCTGGAAAAAGTAAACAAATAAAAATCAGTACAATAACACATCTTCCCACATCATATACACAAACCAACTCTTCTATATACATCTTCTGCCAACTTGCACAAAGCATAACCAACAGTGGTGAGCTGCCCACACACAGAGAATTCCCCTTTCCAAGGGCCCAAACAACATTGCCCTGGAAGAAAAGGAAACATGGTCACTCCACAGCCCTGGCCCTCCTTCATCCCTTTTGAGACGCAAAACGTCCTAAGCGAAAGGCCATATACGTGGGCGTAATGTACATGTGTCAGCACAAGGCATGTCTGTACATATATGCCAAATTTTGATCATTAAATTAATAGTAAGCATCTACACTATGTATAATAATACATGTACCACAGCTTTTGTGTGTCATGCTGAATATGTGACACCACAAAGAAGACTATTGATTACTCATCATGTTGATAACAAGTTCCTGATGTGTTGTGAAGGCTGGATGTCCAGAGCCATACATTTGCTGATGCTACAAGGCCAACTCCATTTCTGATAATAACCATCTACGTCCCAGTGTGTGTTGGTCAACGACAGTACTGTGTCCACAAATCTGATGATCTTGAGATCATGATGATGATCTTGAGATGGTGGCGGGGGGGCAGGATGGAGCGAGTGGGGCAGGATGGAGGCGGCGGGGCAGGATGGAGCGAGCGGGGCAGGATGGAGCCGGCGGGGTAGAATGGAGTGAGGAGCTGGATGGAGCCATGGGGCCGGTTGGAGCCAGGGGGGCAGGATGGAGCGAGCAAGGGCAGGATGGAGCCGGGGGGCAGGATGGAGCGATCGGGGCAGGATGGAGCGAGCGGGGGGCGGGATGGAGCCGGCGGGGGCAGGATGGAGCAAGCGGGGCAGGATAGAGCAAGCGAGGCAGGATTGTGGTGGGGGGGGCAGTATTGTGGCGGGGGCAGGATGCAGCGAGCGGGGCAGGATGGAGGTGGGGGGGCAGGATGGATGCGGGGGGGCAAGATGGAGCCAGGGGGGAAGGGGTGCAGGATGGATGTGGGGGGGCACAATGGATGCTGGGGGGCACGATGGAGGCGGGGGGCAGGATCCCCCTCACCCTCCCCAGTTCTCACTCGTCTTCTGTAGTTGTCATGTGACAGGGCGGGCTGTGCAATGTCACATCAGTCCACCCTGTCACATGATCGCAGTGTGACGGAGAAGATGGGTAAGAACAGCGGGAGGCGAGGGGGATCAGTATGGATGCGGGTGGGAGGCAGTATCCCCCTTGCCTCCCACTGTTCTCACCCATCTGTACACAGGGCGGGCTGATGTGACATCACACAGCCCGCCCTGTGTACAGACGGGTGAGAACAGCGGGAGGCGAGGTGGGGGTTTGAGGGGAGAGGCGAGTACCCTGTGTATCCCGGTAACAGTGGCGCTAACACGCCGGGCTGCACCTTGGCGCGCAATTCGAGCTTTGAATTTGCGCGCCAATTTGCATAGTCTGCCTACGGCGGGCACCAATGAGCGGCCTCTGCCTGGCGCGTGATTTCTGTGACCAACAGACGCCTTAGATAATTATATAGTAGATAGTGGTTTCCTACTATTTCTAGCATGCTTATTCCCATAGGGTATATAATGTGCACAGGTCCTATTCAGGATGCTAATAAACGTCTCCCATTTGCTTTGTGTACTTTTATGTCTCAGGACATTGTCCCAGTTTATTGCACTAAGATCATCTCTCAACCATTGGAAATTTGCCTTCCTGAAGTTTAGTGTCCTTGTAGCCCCTTTACTACACATCTTATTAAAGGATACTTGAAAACTTATAATTTTATGATCACTATTACCCAGGTGATCTCCAACCCGTAAATGTGATAGGCGATCCGGCCTCTTGGTTAATATTAGGTCCAGCAGTGACCCCCTTCTTGTTGGGTCCTGAACCAGTTGTGAAAGGTAATGGTCTCTCATAGTTGTCAAAAACCTATTTCCTTTGCTGGAACTGCAGGTTTCTGTTCCCCAATGTATTTCAGGGTAGTTGAAGTCACCCATAATAATGACTTCTCCCTGAGTCGCTGCTTCATCTATTTGCTTTATGAGGATATTCTCCTCCACTTCCATTATTGTTGGAGACTTATAACAAACCCCTATCAGTAATTTATTATTTCTTCCCCCTCCCCTTATCTCCACCCACAGGGACTCTACATTTTCATTAGATTCACCTATATTATCACGCAGGATGGGTTTTAAGGATGATTTTACGTATAAACAGACACCTCCCCCTCGCTTATTTGTACGGTCATTTCTGAACAGACTATAGCCCTGTAAATTAACTTTGTGTAAGTGACTTTGGTGTAAGGTTTAAATGCCAGGAGAAGGCAAGGCTCACAGGTTGGACATGAGATGGAGAGCCTCCAGATCTGGATAAGTATCTAGTGTTATATCCAGTTCAGCGCAGAACTCTTTAATGTCTGCTGACGTTCTGCCTTGTATTCTCTTGCCCTTGGCTGAGATAGATATTCCAAAAGGATACAGCTATCTGTACACGAGCTGTTACGAGTGAGTTCTGTGGTGAACGATTTAAGAAGGCGACGCGATTCCTAAGGGTGGTTGCAGCAAGGTCCTGGTAAATCTATATGAGAGAGCTTTCATATGTGATGTCAGTGGCTCCTTTAAGGACAAGGTCTTTGGTGCGAAAGTCCAAGAACCTACATAGCACATTTCTTGGGGATTCTCCTTGGCGGGTCTTGGGTGGAGGGTTCTATGGACTCTCACCAAGTCCAAGGTGGTTGGGTCAGAGTCAAGGAAAAGCTGTTTGAAGATAATGGTGGATGCCGAGACGAGGGTTTCGGGGGCAACTGACGCTGGTAGGCCCTTAATTAATAGATTATTTTTTCACTCCCTATTCTCATGATCTTTGAAGGCAATATATATAGAAATTACGTGGGTTTCATGGACCATAAGACAGTTTAAGGTGTCATTGGTATGGGTGATGATTGAGGCTTGTGAAGACTTTAGAGTCTCCTTTCTCTGACCAATGTGGACAATGTCTTGTGATTTAGGCGCGGAGGGCATAGAGGCTTATTTTTTTAAGGAACTTGCTGACGTCTGCTTGTGTAACATTAGAGGTAGGATGTTAAGATGACTAGATGGAATCTACTGCTAGGAGATTGCTGATGGTGCAGCAGGAGGGTGAAAGTCCTCAGTAGATAATCCTCTTACCCAGTTATCAAAAGCTGGGGCTGTGGGATGGATCAAGCTGCTCTCCCTCTGAGACCAGAGAGTCAGCGAGGTGTCAGTGGAGGGGTATTATGAAATACCCTTTTGCAAGGAAGGGGTGGGCACCGCAGTTTAGGGGGCTTCCAGCCTCAGATTGCAGCCCTGGTCTGACCTCAGGCATTCCAGATATGTTCTTTGGGGTTATTAGATTCTTGCCATCTTTTGGCCCCCTATGAAATCCTGTGTGTCTGAAGCAGGTGGTGAACCTGGCAATATAATGTGGAGGGGGTAGAGTTTAGCATTAGTGTCTCAGGATGCCAGGGGTTACAAGTCACAAATGTTGTAGAGTAGCTGTCCTCCGTTAACGTAATCGTAGAGCTGACTGCTCCAGCTCTGTTATCAAGCGCCCTGCGGTGTCTGGATGGTTAATATGTGCAGCCGCGTACCGCTGGGACTCACTGTAAACCCCAACTATGGAGACAAGGTTTTGGCGGCCTCGGAATGCCCCTATTCTAGGCCGCGGTTTCGGCTTTCTTCCCGATGCACCATGTCTAAAGTTGCGGGAAGCGGAGGGGAGATCGGGCTTGGCACCGACTGGGAGCAGTCCGCCTGGCTTATGGTGAACTTCGGCGGGGGAGGTGGAGCTTCGGCGACCTCGGCGCAGCAGCAACTATAAGCCGTGGCTGCGTCCTACTCCACAGTGCCCTGTGCCTGGTGTAGTGGGGAGCAGAGAAGAGATTGGGGTTTTACTGCATTGGCTTTGGGGGGATTAACTCAGCAGACGGAGGTGAGGAACATCTCAGGGGTAACCCAGCCACCGCTTGGGGTGTCACCAAAATTGGGCCTCCAGGCCAATGGGACCACACCGTCTGCGGATGTATCCTAGCTGGATGGCAGATGGAAGCTCTTTGGCAAGCTTCACCCTCACTTTATGGCTGGATGGGTAGCTTAGGCGAAGCTGAACCTGCTGTGTTGATTGTGTATAAGATGGAGAGACTGTGTTCACAGATGGCTGTGGATGGCAGGGAGAGCAGGCCAGCCCTTCTTCACAGCACGGCAGCCATCTTGGATCTCCGGAACTACCTGACTCACTACAGTGACTGGAGGTGAAATCACAAAAGTTACCAGAGTTCAGACTAGCAGGGTCACACAGGGGCTATCCCAAAAGTTTGAACGTTAGTGCCCTCAGTGACTTCACCAAGTCACATGCAGTAGACTGAGAGTCAGGTGATATTTTACGTCTGCATAGAGACCTTTGCGGTTTGCACATGGTTAGATACGTTTTAAGTTCTGCAAGCATTGGGGCACAGCACAGTGCACCTGAGACTTGAAAACTGGATATGAATAGGAGGTATTATCTAAATTATTCAGAAGAAGAGTCAGTTTTATGGCAAGAGAGGTGGAACGGACTGCAGGAGAGGCGAGGCAGACTAAACTGCAATCAAGCCCATCGGACCGTAAACAGGTATTTATAATACCAGGTGGGTAGTTTTATTAATTATTTATTTGGTGTACAGGGGGTGTCAGGGCATAATAGCCACCTGTCACGGGTGTGTCAGGAGGCATGGATGAGACTGTAGAGGCCACTCGCAGAAGGTCCCAGCATTTGGCCAAACAGTCAAAATCCTAAAAAAAAGTCTCTGTCGCTTTAAGAGTTATTTCCCTTTTAGTGAAAGCTGGAGATCACTAGGACCCTTACCTTGAGCTGTGTATATATTCCCCTTTAATCCCAGGATGCCCTGCTGATGATAGTTTGTCAGGTGTTTGGAGGAAGCTTCTCAGCTCTTGCAGTGCATCCTGGAGTTCTGTTGAATTGCTGTGTGGATCTTCTCAAGCTAAGTGTTTCTTCCCTACCCTCCTTGTTTGTTTCCCTTGTGTGTATCTTTACTTGGTAGCTGGGCTGACTAGTGTTCACCCGCTCTGATCCTTATTTAGTAGTAAATCAGGGTCAGTCAGGGAATAGGTATCCTGCCGGCGATAGTTGCGGAGACTATATAGGGATGTTAGGGGTGCTAGGTGCCAGCGCTAGTTTATCTAGGGATCACCATCTCCCCTTTTGCCCTTAGCATCAGGGACTCTTGTCCCCCCCCCCCTGTCATCGTCTAGCACTGGGTGTCTCCCTACACGCAGCGTGACACCACCTTCTTAAAACACACAAATCTGGTGACAGGTAACCTTTAAGAGGAATAGAGGCCGCTGTCTGCAGACCCGATATAACCTCAAGAGAAATGTGCTGTCTTCTAGGTTAAAAAATCAAAGATGTGTCTGACAGGATGACCTGTGTGTCAGACCTACAGATGACTACCCATCCCTGCTAATACATGTGGGGACAAATGACACCGAAAGAAAGAATATGGAAACCATCTGAAGTGATTTTCAAGATTTTGGCAAGAAAGTGAAAGAACTAGGAGTGCAGGTGTCTTCTCATCCATCCTTCCAGTGGATGACCATGGAACAAGAATGTGGAACAAGATTCTACAGCTGAACCACTGGCTACGTTGATGGTGCTGTCAGCAAGGATTTGGATCACGGGGGAAATTATCTATATGACGGACTACTTGCTTGAGATGAGTTGCATCTTACCAAGACTGGAAAACAGATATTTGGAAGTCACCTTGCTACACTCATCAGAAGAGCTTTTAAACTAGAACAATGCAGGAAAGGAAGAAAGGCCAGGGAAAGCCATAAGCTATACTGCTGACAAATACTACTGAACTCTGCTAATCGAAGTGGAAAAGAAGAACAAAATATATATAAAAAATATTTGGAGAAAGAGAAATCAATCACAAATTAAAATCTTTGTTTACATATGCACAAAGCATGTGCAATAGACATGGAGAACTGGAGCTACTAAAGCCGGAAAAGAAATATGATGTACGAGACACTGAAACTTGGTGGGATGATACACACGGTTGGAATACAGGGCTTAGAAGGATACAACTTATTTAAAAAGAAAACAAACTTAATAAATGGTCAAAGGTGGGGGGGGGAGTCGAATAGTATGTTAGAAAAGCATATATCTACACAGAGATTGAAACATCAAAGACTGGGAGTTCTGTGGAAACTGTTTGGGTAAGAATACAAAGAGACAACATTGGAAAATATACCATTGTAGGTATTTTCTACAGGTCGCCTGGGCAAGCTGAAGATATAGATGAACTCTTTATGCATCAGATGGCCAAATTATCAAAAAAATATGACATAGTGATCATGGGATATTTCAACTATGCAGACATTTGTTGGGAATCTCTCTCCAGCAAAACTATTAACTCCAGCAAAATATTATTATCTCTTGCTGACAACTTTATCTTTCAAAAGGTAAAAGAGAAAACAAAGGGATCTGATACCATGGATTTAAAGGAAACCTGTCAGCTAGTTTGTGCCCCTCCAGCCATCACTACAATTGCTATTGTGAATCAAAGTTCCATCTTTTAGGCTGCCTTCAGACTTGCAGATGCATCTGCAGCGTTTTGCAGATGCATCTGCAAGCATCTGCATGCAGACCGCGGCCCCTATGTTTATAATGGAGCGCACGGCGGTCTGCAGATGCTTGCGGACCGCCGTGCGCTCTCATTGCCCGCCATTAGTGATCTGTGCGCAGGCGGATGCCTGCGCACAAATCACACACTCTCGCCCGCACCAGGGACGCGAGATGTTGCGTCCCTGGTGCGGGCGAGAGTGTGTGATTTGTGCGCAGGCGTCCGCCTGCGCACAGATCACTAATGGCGGGCAATGAGAGCGCACGGCGGTCCGCAAGCATCTGCAGACCGCCGTGCGCTCCATTATAAACATAGGGGCCGCGGTCTGCATGCAGATGCTTGCAGATGCATCTGCAAAACGCTGCAGATGCATCTGCAAGTCTGAAGCCAGCCTTATTGCCACAAGTCAAAACTAAAAGAGCCCACCCAATGTTTTGGCCATCATAGGCCTTTATCAAGGGTCTCTGGTCTAAATGGTACAACAGAAAGAAAATACAAATAATAAAAACAGGTTTTAGTAAATACTTACACAACAATATTGTCATCATGTATTCATGCTAATTGCTTAGTGAAAGATAATGTGCAAATATATATAGGCAATAAAAGTAGTGATCTCTGAACCGACGAGTAATGTATCAGGGGTGAGAAGGTGAGATCCTAACTATATAGTTCGGTTTAAAAAGAAGAAGAATGTAGATCAGGTCAAAATAGAACAAAAAAGGGGGAAAAAAAGGAGGAATAAAGTAATTGACTACTATATATAGAAAAATCACAGTATTTGTAGAGATGTGGATTTCTCAAAAAAAGGGAGATCTCGGTCTATCTGGATCAAGGATGAGCCAAAGAAATGCTAGTCTCAAAGAGATGGGGGAGGGGAAAAGGATATTATAAATGGATTTATAACGCAAGTTCAGTTGGATTAAAATACAATCTATAATGTGAGGAAAAAACTTATTCCCTATGTTACCTGAAATAATCATCATGATCAACAACCTCATATACAATGGACTGAAGCAATATGCATTGTGAAATGTATTATATCTTTGAGTTATTTAAAGCAATATTATCTATCAATATCAGGTAAAGGCCATGTGATCTATTATGATGTGATCTCAGGTCAGTTGTCCATGCATAAGTCTATTAGAGTGCACTCTAGGATTTCAACTTGTGAAACATCTTTTGTTTAATACAAATTACCTGAATCCTCTTATAGGATAAATGTGGACTGAAAAAGATCAGAGGTCTTTTATTCTAATGATCTACAAGAAAGGGAGCTGATTAAATCAGACTACACGAACTATAAGGAGCTAAAAAGATAGTTGATTACATACCAGGGGTGTAAAAGGCAGATGCTCTAGGATATAAGCCTAAGAGAAAGAGTAACCAATCAGATCACAAGGGGTTAAAGCGCTTGGAGACAGAGTTGTCTGAGCGCAAGAGTTTACCTGTCGGCTAGTGCAAAACCGGTGGCGTTGTGCGGCCGCTCTGTGTGAGGCGCCGCTACTTATGAGCACGAGGCGGGCCCAGCAGGAAGTCACTTCCGGCGTGTGGAACGCACAGAAGATCCGGCCGCTGGACCGCAAGCTTGCGCATGTGTAGTGCGCGGTGATGTCTGCGCGTGTGCAGTGTATTTCTATTGTCTAAACATAGGAAAGCGCTATTGAACAAGTGCAGTGTGCTTGGCTTGGTGACAATAGACTCCAAGGTGGTGATGGTGCACCGATCAGTGCCATCCCATTTCAATAATGAGTCTGTAAGAAATACAGAGAAGGGCAATTAGGTTACCATCAATAATGCGATGTAATAATAACAAGCTACAAATAACATTAAGTCACAAAGGTTATCTATCAAAAGTATATATGATTACGTACATAGGGTTTCATTAATATGGTCACATAATAAGGCAAATCTGTTCCATCAGTTAATACAGAGTGTTGAATGGGTCATACAGTGTTCCATGACAGACTTATTACAATGAGTTTTTTATGAAAACATCAAATCGAATTAGGTGACCAGGTCATAGTCCTCTATTGAAAAAAAAATATTTGAAGTGTATCTAGTACCTTATAACTGAAACATGAAGCATCATAACCTATGATATAGGAACAATGAAATAAATGTGTCATATTCACGGTTCAATCCATGGGGTTCAAGGGTCTGTAGGGTATGTATCCAGTAGGCTTCCCTCTCTTTCAGCCTCTGGATACGGTAGCCCCCCCCATACCCCCCGTTTTGGGATTGGTACAGTTTCAGTAACCTGAAATCTCAATCTCACTCTGTGATTATGTTCCACAAAATGATACGGAATTGGCAACAAAGTGTTTTTTACATCTGATCGTTGACTTATGTTTACTGATGCGGTCACGTATATGATGGGTGGTCCTCCAACATATACATGACCGCACGGACACTTAATAAGGTAAACCCCAAATGAAGACTCACAAGTGAAAAAACCTTGGATTGGGAACCGTTTGCCTGTGCGGGGATGATTGAAATATTCGCCCTAATGGTACCTTTACACGCCGCTACAGAAGGTTGCACGAGCACGTTCCAACGGTTGCAAACGGTACCCGATACCGCCTTTACACGCCGCTACAAAGTGCTCTACAGAAGGTTTAATCTATCTCTGGAGGCACCGCCGGGTGCCACAAGTTACCTTCTATAGAGCACCGTCCCTCATTTACACGCCGCTACAGAAGGTAATATGGGAGGACCTGGGGCAGCAGGGACAACACATAGGCGTGCCAGAATTGTGGATTACGAGACGCTCGTACGGTGATTGGACAAAGCAATAGCATCATGATTGGCCAGCCAGCGCAGGAAGGCTGGCTAATACATGATGCTATTGCAATTGTGTAGTGTGACTGGTCAGGTCCTTAAATATGCCGCCGTATGCAGCGACAACCAATCGTAACGCAGGAGCTTCCACCAATGATCGCTGAAGGGGGGCGGTTTCCCGGAGGCTGTGTCACGCCCCAGGGAGTTAACTAGGTGACGAAAAAACCTTCCTGTACCTCATTTAGACGCCGCTACCATCGGGTTTAAATCAACCTGTTTTAGAGCACTGCTCTGAAACAGGTGCCGAAAGTGATGGGTGGCAACAACCTACTTTACACGCCGCTACCTCAGGTTGATTTGACGGTGCAAGATACATTTGTCTCCGAAACCTGGTTGTTTCCAACCTTCTGTAGCGGCGTGTAAAGGTACCATTAATGACGTTGTTGCATGGATTGCAATGTAAGCATTGAAATGTACTCCTGCTTGCAGGTTGTAATGTCATCTGGTGTAAAGTTCTTTTGCTTGAACCTATGTCAGCCCTAATAAGGTTCTGCTTAATGTTGTGAGCTCGCTTGTGACAAAATAATGGTTTTTGGCCAAATTCAGGAATATTGGGGTAACTCGTGTGTTGGACCGGCCAAATTCTCAGGATAGTGGCCCTAACAAGGGTATTAAAAGGATGATAAGTAGTCACAAAAGGAATTCTTGGGTGTTGTGGACGGTCTTGGGGGATCAAACGTTTCCCTTGTGCAATATCTCTAGCATAACCCCGGTTCCTGAATTTGGTCACCATCTCCACGTGTCTCTGTGCTCTTTTAAGTGGGTCTGGCACAATCCTGTCGACCCTAGCATGCTGTGAAATTGGTAAGGATGTTTTAACGTGTTTAGGATGGCAATTGTCGTAATGCAACAGACTGTTTTTATCAGTCGGTTTGGTGGACAAGTCAGTTGACAGACAGCCCTGCTGGTCCATGATGACCAATGTATCTAAAAAACTTATTTGTTTGGCATTACTATGAATAGTAAAAGTGAGGATAGGCTCTAAGGAGTTGATGTCATTGTGGACGTTTTCTAGTTGTTGTTGGTCTCCTTTCCAAATAATGAAGATGCCGTCGATGTAGCGGCGCCATGTGAGTACAAGTGCCGCTACATCGGAATTGGTATAAATAAAGTCATGTTCAAACTTCTCCATGAAGATATTGGCGTACGGGGGGAAAAGCCACATTTGACCCCATGGCTGTACCTTGTCTCTGTATATAAAAGGTATCCTCAAAGAGGAAAAAATTATTTTCTATGACCAGGTGTAGTAATCTAGTACAAAAAATTTTTTGCATCGGAGAAAGAGTGGTATACTCGTCTAAAAACCATTGTACCACCATTATACCCATCTTATGGTCAATGCTCGTGTGCAAGTTATTGACGTCCATGGTCACTAACAAACACCATTCAGGGATTTGACCCAAACTCTTTATAGTGTCTAAAAAAGCATTGGTATCCTTTATATAAGATCTTAGATTTGGTACCAAGGGACTTAAAATCCTCTCCAAAACGATGGCCAAAGGGGATACTAAGGAGTCCGTGGACGCCACAATAGGACGTCCAGGTGGACACATCAAATTTTTTGTGAATTTTTGGTAAGATGTACATGACTGGTGTCACTGGATTTTTCTTATGGAGATAATCAGCCAATTTTTGGTCGATTACTCCAACTTGTGAAAAGTGATCGATTGTCTCTTTGATCTCTTTAGCAATCCCGTGTGAGGGATCCCTTGGTATTGGTTCATATTTGGTTCTATCCGCTAACTGTCTGTATACTTCACCAAGGTAAAATGACTTGTCCATGACTACTGTAGCTCCGTCTTTGTCAGCCGGTTTGATAACTATGTGTGGATTTTGAACTGGGTATTCTAAGACCCAGATCAGAGAGACAGAAGGTATTCATCTCATGAATCAGTGTATTTTGGGTGGGTATCTCAGCAAAATGGGCCTTGAGTCTAAGAGACCTATAGAACCTTTTCATCTCCTGATCCAATTGGAAGGAGTTGAAGGCTGGAGTTGGACTAAAGGAAAGTCCCTTCTGTAAAACTCCAAGTTCTGAGGGAGAGAGGTTATACAAGGAGATATTGTAAACGAGTTGGACCTACCTGTGACGTGGTCACCATCCGACTGGGCCCAGACCCGCCTCTAGCTCCTCCTTGTCTTTTTCGTTGAGGACGTCTTCCTAAAAAAGGTGGCAATGGATATTGAGGAGGAAATTGTGGCTAGGTTGGATATGGATGCCCATATTCGTTCTCCGAACCTGAAGAGGAGTAATATCCAGGTCGATAGGGTTGAGGTTCCTGTGTCCTCCATTTTTATACTAGATTTTTCTCGTAATCCTCCTTGCCTCTATTGAACTTGGATTTCTTGCGCACTTGCAAGGTTTATCTGAACTCGTTATTCGATGTGATCGCTTTCTTTTTGGCTTTTTCAAAGTCGGAGCTTGACAGTGAGTCACGTAATTGGTCCTCAAGAGCCTGGACGCTCTGGCTAAGAGTTTCTAGTTCGTCGTGTAAATATTCAATTTGTAAAAGAATAAGGTCCATTGAACATTTGTTCAAAATGCTTTCATATTTCTGACAGTATGACTCATTGTCAGAAAAAAGTGTTGGTCGAATGGGGTACCCGCAGGCCTCTAGGTATACGTTGCGCCCTGTGATACTTGGCCAAGGTTACATAGTATAAGTCAATTGCAGTCTGTTTTTTCAGTTCTCTTTCATAGCAAGTTGCACGTGACTCCTCAGGTGGAGTAGTGAGGAACTCCGTGGGTTTTCTCACTCTTGATAGAATAGTGGTAGTATGACTGTCGTCATAGGAGAAAGTCTGAAATGACATGGATCTTTGTGACGTGGGTGGAGCTCTGTCAGAAAAAAATTGGCAACTTCAAGAGTAGAGGCAGACTCACTTGTCACTTACACTTATCACGCATCACTTTGTGGAATATAATCACAGAGTGTCTCAATTGAGATTTCAGGTTATTGAAACTGTACCAATCCCAAGACGGGGGGTGCAACCGTATCCAGAGGCTGAAAGAGAGGAAATCCTACTGGATACATACCCTACAGACCCTTGAACCCATGAATATGACACATTTATTTAATTGTTCCTATATCATGATTTATGATGCTTCATGTTTTAGTTATAAGGTACTAGATACACTTCAACCAATTTTTTTTAAACCAAACTATATAGTTAGGATCTCACCTTCTCACCCCCGATACATTACTCGTCGGTTCAGACATCACTACTTTTATCTCCAACTTTTATTGCCTATATATATTTGCACATTATCTTTCACTAAGCAATGAGCATGAATACATGATGACAATATTGTTGTGAAAGTATTTACTAAAACCTGTTTTTATTATTTGTATTTTCTTTCTGTTGTACCATTTAGACCCGAGACCCTTGATAAAGGCCTATGATGGCTGAAACGTTGGGTGGGCTCTTTTTGTTTTGACTTGTGGCATTAAAAGATGGAACTTTGATTCACAATAACAATTGTTGTGCTGTGTGTTATCAATTTTTGGTGTGCCCAGATACCCTAATTAATTGTGATTTTTTTTTTATTGGAGCACCCAAATAAGTGACAAGTGAGCCTGCCTCTACTCTTGAAGAAGCCTCCAGCCATCACTGTCTGTAGCTGCAGCTTTATAATACCAGTCTAATCATCCCTGTCTGAGATCATAGTGTAATGTTAAAAGTGAAAAAAAGAATTTATACACTTACATTTCCTTATCTAATGAGGCACTCAGTCTCCAGCTTGGAGGACGGAGACTGTTTGGAAGGTTAATAGTTAACATTTCAGCCTTATGTTAGAACATGTTAGTAGACCTGATGTGATGTCATAACCATGTGACTACAATAGGCGGAGCTAAGTCCCTATAACATAATATGAGTTTGCTTGCTTAGCTCCGCCCACTATGGTCACATGATCCTTACATCACACAGGTCCTTTAGCCATGCAAGTTAATAGTGAGTTAACTATTATCCTGCCGGACAGTCTCCCTCCTCCAAGGTGTAGACTGAAATGTAAGTGTATAAATGCTTTTTTTCACTTTTTACATTACACTATGAGCTCAGACAGGGATGATTAGAATAGTATTATAAAGCTACAGGTACTGATAGTGATAGCTGGGGGACATAAACTAGCTGACAGGTTCCGTTTAATAGTTTTTAACAGGTAGGAAATGGTTGAGGAGGTAAGGGTGGCTGGGATCCTAGGAGGCAGCAATTGTACATGCTATCATATTTTGGATAACTAGAGGAAGAAGACCTACAAAAAAATCAGACTTCAAGGTTGGGTTTCAGAATGGCAGATATGAAGGACTCAGAAAGCGTATAGGTGGGTTCCAATGGCTAGATGTCCTTAAGGACAGTAATGTCCAGGAAGGATGGGAAATATTTAACAATTACATTCTCAAAGCACAATCGTTAAGAATCCCTAAAAGAGGAAAGAAAAGCAATAATTTAAGGAAACTAGGATGGATGAACACAGAACTTAAACACATGGTCAAAAGAAAGAGAAATGCTCATCACATGAAAAGAGGGAGGCATATCTAAAGTATATATTACAACCTGCAGAACCTGCAGGGCATGCATCAGGTTAGCTAAAGCTGATAATGAAGTAAGGCTTGTCAGGGATTTCAAAAGTAATAAAAAAGGATTTGGGGGTATTTCAAAAGTCAAGAATGCTATAGGATCTTTACAGGATGAAATGGTGAAGTGGTAAAAAAATAATGTTGAGAAGGCTGAAAGTTTTTAAATTCTATTCTGCATCTGTTTTCTCTCAAATAGTAAATGTAACATCAACTGATCTTCACTGTACTATTAAAGGAATGGAAGAGTCTAGACCAGTGATCGCGAACCTATGGCACACGTGCCAGGGAGGGCATGCAGAGCCGTCTCAGCTGGCACGCGGCCTCGCCTCTGCACTGATGCGTTGAACTGCCGGCACTATGGCACCGGCAGTTCAAAGCTGTTTTGTCGGAGTGAAGGAGATATTTCTCCTCCCTCCGACACTCTTTTCTAGCCCCGCCTGCCCGCCCGGCATCACGTGACCACGGTGATGCGATTGCGGTCATGTTATGCGCAATCGCGTTCATGTGACACAGTCGGCGTCATGTAACCACGGGAGAGGAGAAAGCAGCGGTGGAAGCGGGAGTTCTACAGTAGGTGAGTATGATTTTTTTTTTTTAGGTATGAATCACATCCAGTATGGGGCATGATGGGCCAATGCTACAGGAGGGGGCAATACCACGGGAGGGGGCCATATTACAGAAGGGGGCATGATGGGGACATAGTACAGGAGGGGGCATGATGGGGGCAATACTACAGGAGGGGGCAATACTACAGGAGGGGGCATGATGGGGACAATACTACAGGAGGGGGCATGATGTGGGCAATACTACAGGAGGGGGCATGATGGGGACAATACTACAGGAGGGGGCATGATGGGGGCAATACTACAGGAGGGGGCAATACTACAGGAGGGGGCATGATGGGGGCAATACTACCAGAGGGAGCATGATGGGGACAATACTACAGGAGGGGGCATGATGGGGCAATACTATAGGAGGGGGCAATACTACAGGAGGGGGTATGATGGGGACAATACTACAGGAGGGGGCATGATGGGGGCAATACTACAGGAGGGGGCAATACTACAGGAGGGGGCATGATGTCGGCAATACTACAGGAGGGGGCATGATGGGGGCAATACTACAGGAGGGGGCTTGATGGGGCAATACTTCAAGAGGGGGCATGATTGGAAGTACTACAGGAGGGGGCATGATGGCGGCAATGCTACCAGGAAGGGGCATGATGGGGGGCAATAGTACCAGGAGGGGTCATGATGGGGCAATAGTACCAGGAGGGGGCATGATGGGGCAATAGTACCAGGAGGGGGCATGATGGGGAAATAGTACCAGGTGGGGGCATGATGGGGCAATAGTACCAGGAGAGGGCATGATGGAACAACACTACCAGGAGGGGCATGATGGGGAAATACTACCATGATGGGGCATTACTACATGGAGAGGGCATGATGGAGCATTACTGAAAGATGTGGACATGAAGGGGCATTTCTGTAAGGGGGGGCAGGATGGGGCATTACTACAAGGAGTGGGCCTAGATGGGGACATAACTACAAACAGAGGGTCAGGACGGAGCACATAACCTCAAGGAGAGGGTCAGGATGGAGCACATAAACTCAAGGAAAAGGACAGGATGGAGCACATAACCTCAAGGTAAAGGACAGGATGGAGCGCATAACCTCAAGGAAAGGGACAGGATGGAGCGCATAACTACAAGGAGAGGGTCAGGATGGAGCAGATAACTACAAGGAGAGGACCAGGATAGAGCACATAACCTCAAGGAAAAGGACAGGATGGAGCACATAACCACAAGGAAAGGGACAGGATGGAGCGCATAACTACAAGGAGAGGGTCAGGATGGAGCACATAACTACAAGGAGAGGGCCAGGATGGAGCACATAACCTCAAGGAAAGGGACAGAATGGAGTGCATAACTACAAGGAGAGGATCAGAGGGCAGGGCCAAATGGCAAGTTCTGATAAAAACAAACAAACTCTGTTTAATGCTGTAGAAGAGGGAGAGAATGATTGGCAGTGGTGGGCAGATTAAACATGCAGGGGGTGTGAATCTGCCCTTCGGCTCCAGCCTCTAGCCACCTCCTTTCCGGCTGCAGGATGTAAGTTTTCTAAGTGTATTATCTCGGGGTACAGGGCTGCTCAAGTGCTGGAGGACCCCTTGCCTGGATGCTGCAGACATGCTGCATCCAGTGCTGTACTTAGATCACCATGCCTGGTTTGGTGACAGGTCCTCTTTAAGTCATGTCAGAATAACTTAATTTCCTTCTATGACAGAATTACTAACTGGGTGGATCAGGGAAATGCAGTATATGTTGTTTATCTTGACTTCAGCAAAGCATTTGACAAAGTATCTCATACAGTTCTTATTGGAAAAATGAACAAGTATAGAATGGACAAGGCAACTGTTAAGGTACCTTTACACGCCACAACTGCGGTGAAGCAACTGCTACGCAATCAGGATTTTCATCACGGTTGCTTTGAAGTTGCTACGAAATTGCGGCGTGTAAATGGGGAACTTGATCGTGATTTTCGAAGTTGATCCCGGTTGCAGTTTCAGAGCATTGTTCTAAAATCAGAGGCAACCCAGAAGGTGAATTACCCTGGTTGTGGCGTGTAAACGGGGTATTTGGCTGGAATCTGCGTCACCTAGTGATTTCCCAGAGTCGTGCCACAGCATGCTGGATACCGCGCTCCATCAGCGATGATTGGTGGGGGCTACTGTGTTTGCATTGGATGTCCCTTCACAGGGCACCATATTTAAAGAGCGGTCACTTCAGCACCACACGCATCAGAGCCTACACAACAATCCACTACATAAGTTCAATTACGCGGGCCCTCCATAGCACTGCAAAATTTTGTACTGTTGTTCGGATCATGTACTGTGTACATTATATTGCTACACATGACAGGGAATATATGGGCGTACACACTGCACATGGCTGCCATAGGTAGCGCACTGAAATGTTTGCACATTAGGTGACGCTGATGTGTTTGCACATTAGGTGACGAGGACGGCTACCTTGTTATTGTTACCAGTTTTGTTGCGGCGCAAGTAAGCGTGGAGACGTCATGACGTTTCTTTCGGTTTCACTCTGCCTGCAAGGTGCCTGGCCCTCCCCTGCACATAGCAGCGGAGTCATAGCCGCCGCACAGCGCGCTGCCACATGGGGTCTAGCGGAGCTCTTGGTCCTCATAGACCTGTGTGACCGCCATGATTATTGGTGTGACCATCATCACCGGCTCCCACAGCTGCGCAAACGCAGCATCCTGCAAAGGATCCAGCGGGCCCTGCTGCACAAACTGGGTGTGGAGAGGACCTGCAAGCAGATCCAGAAGAAGATCGCTGACCTCAAGCATAAGTGCCCAGGCCGCATTGTGGATCTTCGGGCCAGGATTGCCAGGCTGCGTGGTGAGTATGTGCCACTGGCAAACACACACCTTGAAAGTTACATGTAAATAACAAGACACAATTATCTGGTTGTTGTGGCCTACGGCACATAAAGTGTAGTTTGGGACCATGTTGAGGTGTCACCAATGTGCATTGCCTTGTTGTTTACACTGCAACATGAAGGTGTCTGCAACACTCATTTGGCCCATAAATGCAGACGCCTATACTAATCCTTAACCTATGCTTCCTGAAAAAAGAGGTGTGTCCAGAGTGTAAATGTGACAAATACATATCAATGCCATGTTCAACACACACATGACACCTTAGGCCACATATGTTTAACCTGTGGCACATTAAATGTAGCCACACAATGATCACACAACAGATCAAAAATTAGTACATGTCCAGTATGTGTAGGCAGCCATGGTGAACATGTTTTGTTGTTTGTACATTTTGGCAGACGGACAAAAAGCACATGAGGCCGAATGGACTCTCAGCCCATCACCATCTCCTCCTCATGAGAACCGTGATGGTGATGTTGAGCGTACGTAGGCTAATTCAATTTGTGAAAAATAAACACCTCAAGCAAATGTAGTGAATTAATGTGTGCCTAATTCCCTGTACAGGTGTACCAACTATAGAAGAGCTGATGGAGGCCCAGCAGCTGACAGAGAGGACACACCAACAAGGGCAGCAACAACTTGCCCGGTTGGGTGCCATGATCGGCACTCTCCATAGAGCCCATGGCCGCATGGGCCCAAACCCATCACACCCACCACAATAATGGCACCACATGGCCATGAACTGTCTTGTCCATGTTGGACATTTGTTTTCCCCCTGTTGACCTGTTGGCACTTTTTTGTTTTAAGGCCACGTTGGCATCTTTTCTTATAGTGTCCCACAATGGGACAGTGTGTAGTGTGTCGGCGCTAATCCTAAACCAAACCAAGTCTTGTTGTGTGTGCTGACAAAGTTTGCCACACATGTTGTATTTAAATAAAATGTTGCTATTCAACTCCTGTGTGTTCCTTGCTGACAATCAGATGTAAGGAAAAGGTGTATCACGGTCCGCGCTGCTGTGCCACAAAATCACGGAGAAGACAGTGCTTCAGTAAAATATCCTTTTTTCTTCCTGTCCTACGCGTTTCGGAGCCACCTCTGAGCTCCTTCCTCAGGGACACCAGAGTTGACAGGAAGAATAAAGGATATTTTACTGAAGCACTGTCTTCTCCGTGATTTTGTGGCACAGCAGCGCGGACCGTGATACACCTTTTCCTTACATCTGATACCAGTGTTCCACGTCCTGTGGTAGGTGGAGGTCCAGCGGCAGCTATATTTTCGCGCTCCAGCCGGTTGTGGGTTTACACAACCCAGCAAGGTGAGTAGCCAGTACACATCACCTCTTTCCAACAAGTGTCATCATTGATAGGGCACTATTCTGCGCCTCGCTTTGTCTCCTTGTGTTTACACAGTTCCTTGCTGACAACAACCACATGTTTGTGTTACATATTTTCTATTTGGCTTACACACTGGCCCACGTTGTAAAAATAGGTGTCTGTTGTCACATAATAAACATGTCACCATACTGTCCCATAACTTCCGCCATGGGCCACAATGTGGCCTGAATGCACCCTAGATGTCACACACATCCAACTCACCCCTCCACACACTTGTGTATGTTACACAGATATGGACATAGTGTTTAGTGTAAACCAAAATTGTTTTATTTATTTATTTTTTTTAAATTAAAGAAAGATGGCAAATTTAACCATAATGAGGCCTAAACATAAAAGTATGGGCAACGTCCCTCTACAAATGGCTAATGCCAGTCCAAACTGCCAATGTAGTGCATTGGCTAGTAGTGTCTGCTCTCTGCATCATCCTCTGCTGGATCAGACAATGGCGCCTCCCCCACCTCCTCATGGTAGACCCAGTGTCCATGTGAGGCAGATGTTGGTCGGGTGCTTCTTCTTGGGGTAGGTGGAGTATCAGGAGGTTGGGACCTCCTCACCCTGCGTCTGGCGGGCGCAGTGGGCCATGGGGTGGTCTTCTGGGGTATTGGCAACATCGACCCCCATCGCAGAGACCCATCTACGCCTGCCTCCAGGACCCGAAACATGGCCCGCTTTGCAATGTTCCGCTGCTCTGGCTCCATCTGGGCCAGCATTTCACTGGCGACAAACCCGAAAACAGAGCCAGGATTCCTGTCTCGGTCGAGAAGAACCTGTTTTGCCCAGGTACCCAGGTCCGTATTTGGTGGGGCAGGTGGTCTTCTTCTTCGAATCTCAGAGCTAGGCCCTGGGCTCGTTCCCCCACCACTGGTACCAGGCACTGGCTCTCCCGCAGATGTCGATGGGAGAGCCTGGCCAGCTCCTGACTCCTCTTCAATGGAGCCAAGCGCCAGAGGGTCCTATAAAAAAAAAGGAAGGAAACACAAATGTCAAAAACATGAAGCAGTATCATTGATCACAATAGGCCACAGATATACCACCATGAAACTGAGCACAACACCATGGCAAAAGGGCAGGAAAAAAAGAGAAGAGTAGAGAGCTACAAAAGGGCAACAACAGCACTAGTGACGTATACTCACCGGTTGTCACATCGCCATTGGACTCGGTGACTGGTGTTCCTGCCTCGGCTGCTGGGAGGCGCCGGATTCCTTCAGCTGATGGTGCCGGTGACAGGAGGGCCTTGTCCTCATATGGACCTGCTCCTTCGACATCTGCCTCTGTCACTGAACTCTGTCTGTTTTCTCCTTTGGGTGATGTTGGTCGCAGAGGAGCGGGCCCTATAGAGGTGTCTGATAGGCGCAGCCTTCATTCTTCTGTCAGAAGTGGGGTGGTTGGTGCCAGTCGTGCATCACCATCTGGCCTGGTTCTAGGGGCGGTCCGGATGAGATCATCAGACTGTGAGTTCCAGCCTATGGGAGGTAACCGCGCCCTTCAAATACATTGGAGCCTGTCTTGCAGGCCGCCAGATATAGTTTTGGTTCCCCAGTGATAGTGTGTGTTTAGTTTTGTCTCTGACCTTTGCCTGGATTTCTAACTCTGCTACAGCCTGTCGATTTTGTGCCTCAGCTGCTCTCTTGGTTTTGACTTTGACCTTTGCCTGGATTTTCGACTCTGCTACAGCCTGACGATTTTGTGCCTTTGCTGCCCTCTCGGTTTTGACTCGGACTCCTGACTACCTTTTTTGGGTCCTGATTTTTCCCTTCCTGGCGACCTTCCTGCTCTGCTGCTCATAATAGGTAGCTACCCCCTGGACTCCGCTGTAATTCCAGATCCCTGTATAGGGGTTAAGGGTCTCGGGGTTTCTCAGGTGCTGCCTTACCAGCAGCTCAGCCTCACAGCGGATGGTCATCACATTATATCTGGCCCTACCATTTTTTTTATATATGTATATCGACTATATATTTAAAAGCATTCCCTTATCTTTTTTTTTCTCCTTTTCTCAATGGTTTTCCCTGTTTTTTTTTCTTTTCTCTGAACTGTGTCTGCTGCTGATTGCTTTCCCTGTGCACCTGTGCCCTGCTTCTCAGCCTTGTGGAGGATCATTCCCATCATCCCATACCAACATGCTGTATAAGCCACAATCTGGAGTCCTCTGCATGAACATTGGAGATCAGAAGGCCTCGTTCCCTGGATATCAGCACCTGGGTGGCTCTGGCTCTGCCTGCCCAGGTGCCCAGGTATTGCCCGCGGATGCGGCCAAAGTCTTGTTACCTATTTCTTTGTCTAACCTTAAGAAATCTGTGTGTTTGGAGGCTTATATAGACAGTGGCTCAGAGGGGAATTTCATAGATCTCCAGGTAGCAAGAAATCTAGGTGTACCACTACTAAGGCTTAATGCCCCCATTAAAACCACTACAGTTTATGGCACTCCCCTCATCCAGGGTGGAGTGGAATTTGTCACTAAGGAAGTGTCAATGCTGGTGGGGTCTTTACATGCTGAAAATGTGTCATTTTTTGCTATCGGTAATTTATCATCTGCAGTAATCCTGGGCATGCCATGGTTACATAAACATAACCCAGTCATAGACTGGCACTTGGGTGACATCGTGCGTTGGAGCCCAAAATGTTAGGATAACTGTATCTCGTTATCTGTAAACCAAGTGAAGGTCAAGCCTCCTCCCTTTGTACCATATGCCTTTAGAGATTTTGAGGATGTATTTTCTATTCAGGAATCAGAGAAATTACCCCCTCATAGAGAGTATGATTGCGCCATAGGTTTGATACCTGATTCTCGTCTCCCAAAGGGAAGAATATTTAATCTCTCTGGTCCAGAACATCAGGCCATGAAAGATTACATAGCAGACAGTCTGCGAAAAGGGTATATAAGACCGTCCACCTCACCAGTAGGGGCCGGTTTCTTTTTTGTGGGAAAGAAAGATGGCGGCCTCAGACCTTGCATTGATTACCGCGAATTAAACGCGATCACTGTGAAAAACCAGTATCCTCTTCGACTCATCACTGATCTTTATAATCAGCTGTTGGGAGCCAAGTATTTCACCAAACTGGACCTCAGGGGAGCATATAACCTTGTCCGTATAAAAGAAGGCAATGAGTGGAAGACAGCATTTAACACGCCTCTCGGCCATTTTGAGTATCTCGTAATGTCATTCGGGTTAAGTAACGCACCTGCAGTTCTTCAGAATTTTGTCAACGATATTTTCAGAGATATCAGTGGTGTATATGTGGTCGTTATTTGGATGACATTCTGTTTTTTTCTCCTGGTCTTTGGTCGCACGACCGACATGTCCGTACTGTACTCCAGAGACTCAGAGAGCATTCTTTATTCGCTAAATTAGAGAAATGTGTCTTCATGAATGAGGAGATAAATTTTTACTATGGGAGGTAACCGCGCCCTTCAAATACATTGGAGCCTGTCTTGCAGGCCGCCAGATATAGTTTTGGTTCCCCAGTGAAAGTGTTTGTTTAGTTTTGTCTCTGATCTTTGCCTGAATTTCTGACTCTGCTACAGCCTGTTGATTTTGTGCCTCAGCTGCCCTCTTGGTTTTGACTTTGACCTTTGCCTGGATTTTTGACGCTGCTACAGCTTGACGATTTTGTGCCTTCGCTGCACTCTCGGTTTTGACTCGGACTCCTGACTACGTTTTTCGGGTCCTGATCTTTCCCTTCCTGGCGACCTTCCTGCTCTGCTGCTCATAATAGGCAGCTACCCCCTGGGCTCCGCTGTAATTCCAGATCCCTGTATAGTGGATAAGGGTCTCGGGGTTTCTCGGGGTGCTGCCTTACCAGCAGCTCAGCCTCACAGCAGATGGTCGTCACACCGGTGGTTCCAACATATCTAGGAGAAATGGTCATTAACAAGAGAAAAGTTGCACACACACCAGCAAGAAAACATGCTTTTTAAAGAGCATTGAAAGACCAAGGTAAACCAGATGGGCAAGTGTAAAGAGGAAATGCATGCACCTACTCACACCTGTGTTGCAAACATGGTGAAAACTCACACAGACAAACACAATCACCCACCTCCTAGGCCGGGATGGGTCTTGGGCTGGGCCTAGTGAAGGCTGCGGACGTCGCATGCTGCACCGTGTTCCAGACGGCCCCTCTTGGCCCAGGGTGAAGGTGAGGAGGTCATAGTACCACAAATAGGGCCTTTGGACCTCCTCACCTCCAGCCCAGGACTGTGCCTCATTGTATTTTTTGTGGGACCACTGGAACACGGTGCGCAGGGCTCTTATCTTCTCCGCAACCTTCACGCTGTTACACCTCTTGTTGGGCTGGAGGTGATTTGCCAGCGCCACAAGAGGCTTGTAGGTTGCAGCCCGTGCTGCCAGATCGTGATAGGCAGGCAGCGCCCTCCGCCACAGGCATTCGTGCTCCTGGTACAAGGTGAGGAGTTGGGTCACAAACTCCTGATACTCGGCCATCTGTGAAAAATGTACACATATCAACAAACGTGCTCACAAACACATGGCTAGCATACATCACACACTAATCTGTGTCTAACTACCCTCTGGTGGCACCTAAAAAACATGTGTGGAGCATGTAAGTTTGCATGTGGGCCACACTTTGACATGTACGCTACATTATTATTATTATTATTATTGTTATTATTTTATGCTGTGATGTTAATCTAGTTTAGGCTATGTGAAGGGTTAATATTTAACAATATAGAGATGAAGGGCCATAACATTGCCTAAACACACAGCTCACACACAACTCTTTAGGCAGACAACCAGGTTCTGCATGAAACATTTAACAAGGCTAACTACCTACATTACAATGTGTAGGACCAAAGAAATCTCACAATGGGAATTTAATCACACTAACGACACTTCTACATGACGCTACCTGCAGTATGTTTGACTGCGCCTAAGCAGCCTGAAAAGCAATAATGCTCAAACGTGACAAAATTATGACGCCAATAATATCTCCATGTGAGTCCACTTACCGTCTGTCCAACAGAGAAGTGCTGATAAGACACTACTAGCTCAATGCACATAACAGTCTGGACAGCGGCTAGGCAAAAACAGGAGTTATTTAAGCAGAAAGTGATCAATCATCACACACCAATTAGGCACATTACTTGGCAACACCTGGGAAGGCTCATGCGCCTGCTGATTACGTGATGACAAAGCGTTTCTGATTGGTTAATTCACAGATAAAATGTGGTCACGGCGGATGTCTGACACGCTTGCTGTCCAGAGTCATTAAGTAAGTAGTGCTGTGCAAACATGAATGTTGATGCGTGTTGTCGTTGTTAAGCTGCCTTCACACTGCATTTATTCATTGATCAGTGTTCATCAGTGTTTGTGTGCCAAAACCAGGAGTGTCTCCAAAACTCTGAACACGTGTGAATCTTTAAATTTTGTATTTTCTCACCAAGTTCCTCTACTGGTTCCTCTCCTGGTTTGGGCACACAAACACTGATGGAGACTGATCAGTGAATAACTGCATTGTGAAGGCTGCCTAATGGAAAAAACATTTGGTAAAGCAAAAATGACGTATACACGACGGCCAAGTGCTGCCCTTAATGTTAAACACTAATGGTCACATACACCATTGTGTGTCGCCAAATGCATGTTTGTTTAATTCATTGGAACATTGTAGTTTGTAATGCAATGTGGTTGTTTCCATTTGCCATACAGGATCATGTTTGCAGGATGGTTGTGTCTTTGTTAGCGGGGAGGAACATATTAGTGGACACAAATTACTGTTTGTGAAGGACACACACTGGGACGTACATGGCTACTATGAGGCATGGATGTAGCCTTGTGGCAGCACCTAACGTATAGCTGTGGACATGCACCCTTGACAACACATCTGGCTCTGGAACACTACATGATGAGTCAAGTATACTCTTCTTCGTGGTGTCACAGATTATTCGTCACCCACAAATGCAGTGGTACGTGGTTACTTACATACTGTTCATGTGTATAAATATGCAATACAAAAATATTTTACACACATGTAGGGACCTGCCTTGTGCTAACACATGTAAATTGTTTCCCACATAAGGCCTGAAGTGTTTTAATTTTGCCGTCTACAAACTCAACAAGGATGGACAGGGCTGATCAGTGAGCATGTTTCCTTTGTTTTCAGGGCACTATGGTTTTTGGCCTTGCAAAGGGTTAATCTATTGTTATGCAACACACAACACTGTTTGTATATGTTTTGCCCTAGTGGGCAGTATCAGTATTTTGAGGCTTAGTTTATATGCAAACATGTGAATAAATGTTACATGGGACTTATATTTTATGTTTATCATATACAGGTGCTAGTACTGGAGATGATGTTTGACCCTGATGGAGATGTGGCTCTTGCCTTGGTGGAAGAGCAATTGTGGCTGGAGGATAGATATGAGAGGTAGCGGAGTCGCAGACTACGCCGTGTGTGGAGTCGGGATTGGCTTTGCCGCCGGGACACCCGGAGCCACATGCATCTAGTCCGTGAGCTGGAGGATCATAATCCGCATGATTTCAGGAACTACCTCCATATGTCCGAGGACTCTTTCACATTCCTTTTGGAACACGTAGGGCCATTGATAGCCCGTCAGGACACTGTCATGTGTCAATCTGTATCAGCTGAGGAGCGTTTGGCTATTACTTTGCGGTTCCTGTCTACAGGGCGGTCAAGGACTGACCTGCAATACACTTCACGTGTATCACTGTCCCTGCTGAGCCGCCTGATCCCTGAGACTTGTGAGGCCATCTGGAGTGCTCTGCTGCCATCCTATATGCAGTTGCCACAAACACCCGCTCAATGGATGGAAGTAACCCGAGGCTTTGAGAGCCGGTGGAACTTCCCAAACTGCGGTGGGGCATTGCATGGTAAGCACGTGAGGATTACTAAACCCCCCAACTCGGAGTCGTTATTTTAGTATAGTCCTCATGTCCCTGGTGGATACGAACTATGAGTTCCTCTAAGTGGACGTTGGAATGAACGGGCGAATCTCCGATGGGGGTGTATTCGCACACTGCTCCTTGGCACAAGAACTAAGGACAGGTGGGCTGAACTTGCCCTCAAATGAAGAGACAAGCCATCATCTCAACTTTGCGTTTGTGGGGGATGAAGCGTTCCCACTTCAGGCACACCTACTACGGCCAATACATTCCGGGTTTTTCATACACGTATGCATATGAAACTGGAATCTATTGATGTGGTAGTGCTGGCCTGCTGTGTGCTGCATAACTTCCTGCATTGTAGGGATCGGTCATCATAAACGCCGGCAAGTTATGTGGATTCAGTGGACCCCACAACAGGGGAGGTCCGTCCAGGGGCTTGGCGCGATGACGACCATGGTGTGGCGCCACTCCAGCCGCTGAGCCATGGTCGGACTCAGCAGGATGCCAGGAACAGTAGAGAGGCATATTGCTCCTACTTTAATGGCCCTGGGGCAGTGGCCTGACAGCACCAGCAGCTGTAGTGTGGCTGGGGCTGTCTGGCCTGCACATGGTGGCCATGGTCTATTCTGCAGGGTGGCTGCAACATGTATTGTTTACTCTTATGTTATTGTGTGCACATGTTTTAGTTAGTTATGTAGTTGAGGTTTATTTGCTATTTTGTGGGTGGTGCACACTTAATACTTTTTTTAACATTTATTTGGTATTTGTGTGCCAATGTGTTTGTTGTGTCTTTACAATGTAACATGATGCTTTACGGTGCATTTTTTTTTTTAAATTACAAGCCTTTTGCCATTGATAATAAATTTAAAAAAATTTCTGGGATCCAAATAACAACGTGTGAGACTTATTACTTGGGGATGGAGGGCAGGTTAACCAAGCTTTCTGGTGTGCCCAGTGCTTTGTCACCCATTGTCACCTATGGCTGGGTACCAGACACAGTATGTGTTGATATGCATGAGCCAGGTTAAGCAATTTGTCCGACAGTGTATGTGGCAAATGTGTGCACACATCCATTGTGGTGTGGTGTGGTGTGGCCAGAGGGACACCTGGACACAATACATTGATCCAGGCCATGATATTGTGGGCCATGAAGGTTGACACAATTTGTGGTAGACATGTACACACACACACATAGTCTAGTGGTGCCATGGCAGCTGTACAATGCCATGGACAAATGTAGGCACATATATTAGCTGCATTTTGCCGATATTCCCACCTTTAGCTACTGACGCACACATAGCAAACCACATAGTATGGTAACGCAATTAGTGTGTAACTCCAAACCGCTCCTGTGTGATGCATTAGCACACTTGTACACGACAAAAGAGTCTATTCCGTGTGACAAGCCAAACACACTTGTGTCACGTTTTCGCCAGCCTCCCTGCGCACCCTGGCCAATCAAGACGCTATTGTGTTGGCCAATGATTTTAGTTTGGGCGCGGTGTAGCGGAGTTTGGTAAGTCTATATGTTCAAGCCGCTGCACAGGTACGCCCACATTCCCTTGGTGGTTACGGCATGTAAAGCGGCGACGGAATTCAACCGGATGTTTCCCGCAGGATCATTCTCAACTTCCGGGGAACCATGTTCCCTTAGGTTGAGGGCGCAATTCCGGCGTGTACATGCGGCATCGGCGATCGGTATCAATCGTTGAAAACGTGCTTGTTCGGTTGATACCGATCGGAGGTGATAGTTGCGGCGTGTAAAGGTACCTTTAGGTGGATTCATAACTGGCTTAGTGATTGGACCCAAAGAGTGGCCATAAATGCTGCACATGCATTTGGAAGAATGTTTCAAGTGGCATACCACTGAGCTCTGTCCTGGGCCCTGTATTGTTCAACTTCTTTATCAATGATTTTGATTAAGGAATTGAGGGAAAAGTGTATAAATTTCCCATTGACACAAAGCTAGGAGGGATAGCTAAAACTAGAGAAGAACAATAGAGAATTCAAAAGATCTAAACAAAACAGAAGTAATTTAACAGGGAAAAATGTTCTACATCTGGGCAAGAAAAATGAAAAAAAGCATATTCGGGATGGGAGCAATAGGGCTAAAGGGCCAGTTACACACAACGATATTGTTGCAACGTCACTGGTTTGGTGACGTTGCAGCGATGTTGAAACAACATCGTTGTGTGTGACACGTATCAACGATAAGTCGTTGATCGTAGATTTATGGTCCTGTCCATAAATCTATCGTTGGTCTCCCGCTGGACGGCCAGCATCGGCGTGTGTGACAGTGGTAAATAGCGGATATCTAGGCAGTGCACAGCGCCTAATTACCCAATGTATACCCTGTTACCAACCTTCTCTGCTTACAGTCTGGTATCCAAGGTACACAGCTGGTAACTAGGGACAGCACTGTCCCTAGTTACCCGCTGTGTACCTTGGATACCAGCCTGTAAGCGGAGAAGGCTGGTAACCAGGGTATACTTTAGGTAACCAGGCGCTGTGCGCTGCCTAGATACTCGCTGTTTACCATGGTTACCAGCCTGCTCCAGCTTACCGCAGCCTGGCAACGGGAGCTAGACATCGAGGAAAGAATTTTCCATGACGTCGCTGGTCCACTAGTCAGTGATGAGTCTGGCTGTGTAACAGCTCACCAGCGATCAGTTCACGATGTGGCAGCGAGCTACATCCCACGGCTACTTCTAGTTGTGGTGTGTAGTCAGGGATGCGGTCAGTACAGTTACCAACGACTTCTATGGAATCTGAATGTTACTTCTGAGTCATCGGTTCATAACAGTACAACTGGCCCAAAGAGTTAAAATCGAGATACATGCATCTCAGAAGAGTGGAAGAGAAGTGTTGAGGCTGTTGTTTCTTTATTCTTTCTTCC
Organism: Allobates femoralis; assembly: GCA_033576535.1. Lineage (NCBI taxonomy): Eukaryota > Metazoa > Chordata > Amphibia > Anura > Aromobatidae > Allobates > Allobates femoralis. Next base: position 322,665,088 of record JARQOC010000005.1, on the reverse strand, counting down.
CTCTTTTTCTTTGGGTGACTGTGGAGTCTTGTGCAAGTATGAGTGTCCAGGAACTAGCTTCTCATTTAGACCAGATCACTGCAAGGGTACAGGGAATTTCTGAGTATATAGTTCAGACTCCAGTTTTGGAACCAAAAATTCCTACTCTAGATTTGTTTTATGGTGATTGGTCCAAATTTTTCAGTTTCCAAAATAATTGTAAACTGTTTTTTGCTCTGAGACCTTGATCCTCTGGTGATTCAGTTCAGCAGGTTAAAATAGTTATCTCCCAGCTGCGAGGCGATCTGCAGGATTGGGCGTTTTCTCTCCCCTCTGGGGATCCGGTTTTACTTAATGTGGACTCCTTTTTTCAGGCATTGGGTTTAATTTATGATGAAACCGATTCTGTGGATCAAGCTGAGAAGACCCTTTTGGCCCTGTCTCAGGGTCAGGAGGCGGCGGAATTGTATTGTCAGAAATTCAGGAAATGGTCTGTGCTGACTAAATGGAATGATGATGCTTTGGCGGCGCTTCTGACGCTGTTAAGGATGTTATGGTGGGGTTTCCTACGCCTGCAGGTTTGAACGATTCTATGTCTCTGGCCATTCAGATTGATCGGAGTTTGCAGGAGAGTCGAGCGGCTCGCTCGGGACTGTCATCCTCAGAGCTGATGCAGTGTGATAGGATTCTATCTCACACTGACTGACAAGAACTTAGATGCCGTAATAAGCTGTGTTTTTACTGTGGTGATGCTTCTCATGTCATCTCTGTTTGTCCCAAGTGGGCACAGAGGATTGCTGGTTCCTTTACCGTCAGTACTATACAACTTGTCGTCATTTTCTGTTATGGCATTTGTGGATTCAGGTGCCGCTTTAAATTTGATGGATTTTGAGCTTGCTAGTCGTTGTGGCTTCTCTATGCAGCCGTTGAGGGACCCTATTCCTTTAAGGGGCATCGACGCTACACCTCTTGCGCAGAACAAACCTCCGTTTTGACCATGCGCATGGCCCCAGCTCATCAGGAGGATTGTCGATTTCTGGTTTTGCATATCCTGCATGATGCGGTGGTGCTGGATTTTCCGTGGTTGCAGGTCCATAATATTGTTTTGGATTGGAAGTCTATGTCCGTAACTAGCTGGGGTTGTAAAGGGGTTACATGATGATATTTCCTTGATGTCTATACCATCTCTGCCCCAGGAGATTCCGGAGTTTCTGTCTGATTTTCAAGATGTTTTTGCTGAGCCCAAGTCCAGTTTCTGCATGACAATGCTTTGTATGTTAAGGGGTCTTAGTGTTGCTTTGGTGTCCAGAAGGTTTCTTTTTTGGGCTTCATTTTGTCTCCTTCTATTGAGATGGATCCTGTTAAGGTTCAAGCTATTCATGATTGGGTTCAGCCCACGTCCGTGAAGGGTCTTCAGAAATTTTTGGACTTTGCTAATTTTTATCGTCGGTTCATTGCCAATTTTTCCAGCGTGGTGAAGCCGTTGACCGATTTGACTAAGAAGGGAGCTGATGTGGAGCATTGGTTTCCTGCGGCCATTCTTGCCTTTCAGGAGCATAAAATACGGTTTACCTCTGCTCCAGTGTTGCGCCAACCGGATGTTTCCCTTCCGTTTCAGGTGGAAATTGATGCTTCTGAGAAATGGTGAAGGGCCGTCTTGTCTCAGAGGGATCCTGTTGGTTCCGCGATGCACCCTTGTGCCTTCTTTTCCTGTAAATTTTCGCCGGCGGAACGCAATTATGATGTTGGCAATCGGGAATTGCTGGCCATGAAGTTAGCATTTGAGGAGTGGCGTCAATGGCTGGAGGGGACTAAACATCATGAGGTTGTCTTGACTGATCACAAGAATCTGGTTTATCTCAAGTCTGACTCCTAGGGAGGCTCGTGTGGTCCTTGTTTTTTGCTTGTTTTGATTTAGTGGTTTCCTATCTTCCTGGTTCTAAGAATGTTTAGGCCGATGCTCTCTCTCTCAGTTTTTTGCCTGATTCTCTTGAACCTTCGAAGTCGGTCTGCATTCGGAAGGAGGGGGTTGTTCTTTCCGCTGTTTCCCCTGATTTACGGCTTGTTCTTTAGGAATTTCAGGCGGATAAGCCTGAGTGCTGCCCTGTGGGAAAATTGTTTGTTCCTGCCCCGTGGACTACTAGAGTGATTTCGGAGGTTCATTGTTCTGTGTTGGCTGGTCATCCTGGCATCTTTGGTACCCGTGATTTGGTTAGCTGATCTTTTTGGTGGCCCTCTTTGTCCCGGAATGTGCGTTCCTTTGTGCAGGCCTGTGGGACTTGTGCACAGGCCAAGCCTTGTTGTTCCCATCTTAGTGGGTTGCTTTTGCCCTTACCTGTCCTTTAGCGGCCGTGGACGCATATTTCTATGGATTTTGTTTCGGACCTTCCTGATTCCCAGGGGATGATGGTTATCTGGGTTGTTTGTGACCGGTTTTCTAAGATGGTTCATATCGTTCCTTTGGCTAAATTGCCTTCTTCTTCGGACTTGGTCCCGTTGCTTTTTTCAGCATGTTGTTTGCATGGTATTTCAGAAAATAGTGTGTCTGACAAGGGTGCCCAGTTTGTTTCTCGGTTTTGGAAGTCTTTCTGTGCTAAGCTGGGTGTAGCTTTGTCTTTTTCTTCTGCGTTTCATCCGTAGTCTAATGGTCAGACTGAGAGAACTAATCAGACTTTGGAGACTTATTTGAGATGCTTTGTGTCTGCAGATCAGGATGATTGGGTTGCATTTTTGCCTTTGGCCGAGTTTGTGCTTAATAATCGGGCGAGTTCGGCTACGTTGGTTTCACCCTTCTTTTGCAATTTTGGTTTTCATCCTCGTTTTTCTTTCGGGCAGGTTACGCCTTCTGCCTGTCCAGGTGTGGATTCTGTGGTTGAGCGGTTGCAGCAGATTTGGGAATTGTGCGGTTGCCAACTTTCATCTTTCTCAGGAAGCTGCTCAGCGTTTTGCTAACCGTCATCAGTGTGTTGGTTCTCGGCTTCGTGTTGGTGATTTGGTTTGGTTGTCCTCCCGCCATGTTCCTTTGAAGGTTTCTTCTCCTAAATTTAAGCCTCGGTTCATTGGTCCATACAGGATTTCTGAAGTTATTAATCCTGTCTCCTTCCGGTTGGCGCATCCAAGCTCTTTTGCGATTCATGATGTTTTTCATAAGTCCTTGTTGAGGCGCTTTGTCGAGCCCATGGTTCCTGCTGTGGCCCCTCCGGCCCCGATCCTGATTGATGGTGAGTTGGAATATGAGGTTGAGAAGATTTTGGATTCTCGTCTTTCAAGATGGAGGCTCCAGTACCTTGTTAAGTGGCGGGGTTATGGCCAGGAGGATAATTGGATTTCTGCCTCGTATGTTCATGCCCCTGACTTGGTTCGTGCTTTTCATCTGGCTCATCCTGATAGGTCTGGGGCCTCTGTTGAATGTTGTGAATTCATTGGAGCCCTCATTCATTGTTGCTGGTGATGCAGCTGACAGTGTGGGCTTCACAGGTGATGGTGATGATCGGCAATCTGGTTCTTGGAGCATATAATGGTTTGAAGTGGATCAATCCTTTGCCAGTTGTCTTTGGTTCCTGGAGGAGTTCACATCTCTCTGGTTTCTTCTGCTCTGTGGAATTCTTTGCAAGCTAAGTAGATGGTTTTTTGATATTTTGTGTGCTTAAGGTTTTGCTTATGTTTTGTCTTATTCTGATTGTGGGTTTGCAGTTTAGTCCGTATATTTGTTTATCTGCTCTGTTAGGAAGTTTTCTTCCTAGGAATTTTACCATTCACTATTATGTTATTTCCAGTTCTGCTGGCATTTGATTTATAGAAGTCTGCAGATATAGAGGGCGCCGAGTCTTAGTGACTCAGGGTCATTTTTGTTCTATCTGCTGTTGGTGGTTTTTTGATAGTGTTTTATACTGACCGCAATAGTATTCTATCCTGTCCTTCCTATATAGCTAGTTTGGGCTCTTTTGCTAAACCTTTTACTCTGCCTGTGTTCGTTTTTCTTTCTCTTGTTTCCCAGTTAATATCTGTGGGTGCCTGCTATTCTTTTGGGGTTCTGCTCTGAGGCAAGATAGCTTTTCCTACATCCATCTTGAGGAGCAGTTAGTTCTCCGGGTGTGCAGAGGTGTCTAGATCTGGTTAGTTACATGTTAGTTAGGGATGCGGTCAGTACATATACCAACGACTTCTATGGAATCTGAATGTTACTCCTGAGTCATCGGTTCATAAACAGATACTGGAAGTGGATGAATGGTGAATGCTACCCAAAACATCCAGAGCGGTAACAGACTTGAAAAACCGCGAGTAAAAGCAGACCAAAAGCCAGTGGAGTCTGTATGGTCAATTGCAGCAGTGAAAATACTGTGTATAATATGTATACTGCTAAACAGTCAAAGCAAGGCTCATTTTATTATGTGGTTCTGGTGTCTTATGAAAGGTAAATGAACCAAATGAAATTTATTTAAATAGAAACCATTGCTGTGTGCGTCAATTCCACTACCAAGAAAGTGAACCTTTCACGCTGGGTGTAGGGAGACACTTGAAAATTATATTCTGAAATAATAATTGGGTGTGACTCTATACACAAATAATAATAATCTCCAAAGAGTGCACATTAAAATGAATTCTTTATTTAGTCATTACTAAAAACAATCAATAGTGTGTGTAACCCTACACCTGTATCTAGTAAAACAAGGGATGAACAGTTGTAGGGGAGGATCCCTATGTCTCTATCCTTCTCCTACCAACTGTCCCTGCCTGACTACGGAGATTTAGACACGTTAAGTAAGTGGTGTCCCCGTTCCACGGCGGCTCACCCTGAGTGTCCCTATGTCCTCACTCGGGGCAATTTGCTACCGGCAGGGTACCTGTCAGTTATATCTTGAATGTGCTAGAATATGAGCCTGGGTCAAACCCCAGTGCCCTTCCTGCGTGTGTGTGTGCAGCTTGGATGTATGCGTTTTTAGGGGAGTGTTCTACTTGATGTTACCATAAACCCAATATAGCAAGTCTCAAGGTGGGGTACCATCTATCCCTTGAAACCTCCTCACATCACCAGCATATATGTAAACACACCAATTCACCCCTATTCTACTCAAATAGTGGGCAATAACGCAGGTTAAGCAGTCATCACAAGTAGACAGGTTAGTAACCCATTCAAGCAGAGTTAGACCTTATCATTTTCACTTATCTGATGTTATAAAGATGTTCCATCAGTCCCAGTCTCTATCATACAGCGTACGACTTCTCAGTCTCTGTCATACAGCGTACGACCTCTCGACGCGTTTCTGCCCGCTAGTGTAGCTGGGCGTCCTCAGGAGCGACTGTGCTGTGTTGGTTACCAGGTGGTTCCATATAAGTCACCCGGAGCGCTGTAAGAGGTGGTATGGTAACCTGCCCTCTACTCCTCATTGGTGTCAGCAGCAAGGGGCGCCTCCAGGAACCCCCTTATATACCCAGTGTCCTTCCATTAGTGAGGACAGGTGTCCCAGCCTGCTTCCCCGCCTTAGAAGCGCTACTTCCAGTTCCGCGACGCGAACCGGAAGTGCGTCATTCCCGGTATTAGGGCGGACGCAGCAAATGCTTGCGTTCCACAGGCTGTACCCGCGACTTCCGGTGTGCGTTCCACACACCGGAAGCGCGTCATCTACAGCTCAGATGCAGCCCGCCCCACAGAAACCCGGGCTAAACAGGACAGTGCAGCAGTATTTACTGCCCGCACTTCCTGTGCACCCCGGATAGGGGCTAGATGGGAAACATGTATGGGGACACAATGGTTCCACCACAAGGACCCTCACAATCAGCAAAGTCCAGGGTGAAACCCTACCTGCAAATATCGGTCCAAAGGACCCATATATACATATGGATGATATTACCTCAAGATTAAGTGGTTGTCATGTCCTTTTCTTTATTTCACTTTTACAGGTAATCCAGTTACCCCATACCTTCCCCATCAATCATTTTAGATCACATTTATACAGTTTTTCTATCTTAGCGGTGATGAACCATCACACGCAGTTAGATCACTGCGCGTCACTCATCTCCATCATAGTTCAATCATGTGAACAAAATGATGTGCCATATACATATGTAATGGTCACCTTTCAATGCTCAGCTATACTTTCATTGATATCTTCCTCACGTGTGTCTGCACTGAACATCACAAGGAAAAAGAGTTTCATTACAGTTTTACCAGACGTAGTTTAGATATTTGTGTCACCTTAATAGGAGACCAAGATAAAGTAACCTTTTGGTCCATTTAGGACTAATAGTTCAGGTGGAATCCTGTACCGATGCCCAGGGTCAAAAGAAGTAATACCAGAATATAGATATGCGCCCCCTAAAAACGCAAGGATGTGACAGGTAGTTAAGGGATTACAAGAACGGGACATAGGATATCTGTTCATTTAGACCTCCCCTTCCGGTGGAGTCCAGTCTGTATATCCATTTGCATTCCCTCCTGAGGATTTCACCATCCCAATTACCTCCTCGTTTGGGCTTCTCCACCACTTCCAAAATCTGGAAACTAATGCCTTTTATGTCTCCCCCATGAACCTCATGTACATGTCTGGATATTGGGGTATCGCGCTCATTCCTTATATCGCCCATGTGGTCCCCAATTCTCCTCCTAAACTCCCTTTTCGTTTTTCCCACATAGTCCCTTGGGCAACCACATTGGAACAAGTATACAACTCCTTCGGTTTTGCAGTTGCCAAACTGTCTGTTTTCATATATGGCACCTGTGGTACTACTTTGAGCTGTCTTTGTTACCCTTACGTGGTTGCAGAATGAGCCCTTCCCGCACCTAAATGTGCCAGATTGTCTCTTTTCCAACCATGTACCTTTTCTTTTGGGGGGGCAATATTGGCTGTGGACAAGTTGGTCTCTTAGTGACCTCCCTCTCCTATAGGTAATGGCTGGTCTCTCAGGGATTAAGGGTGCCACATCTTTATCTGCCTTCAGGATATCCCAGTACTTCTGGATGATATTCCTCACCTCACCAGCCCTATCATCATAGGTGCCTATGATACGGATCATATCATCTCCTGATCTATGTTTGTTGGGTCTCAGTAAAGATTCCCTATTGCTGTCTCTCGCATGTTTATAAGCTTGGTTTAATACATGAGGTGGGTAGCCTTTCTCGGCGAACCGTACCTGCATCCGTCTCGCCTCAGTTTGAAATTTAATAACATCGGAACAATTCCTTCTGGCCCTTAAGTACTGACCCCTTGGTATCCCCTCCCTCAATCCTCTTGGATGGTGACTGTCCCACCTCAGGAGATCATTTGTTGCAGTTGGTTTTCGGAATATAATGGTCTGGAGGCCTCCCTTCCCATCCTTATAGATATTGACATCTAGGAAATTTAGAGAATGTTCGTTTATTTCTGATGTAAATCGTAACCCTAGGTTATTAACGTTTAGCTGCCTGATGAAGTTATTAAATGATACATCATCCCCCCTCCACAATACCAGCACATCATCGATGTATCTGCCCCAATAAACTATTTGGGGCTCCCACCATGATGTGTCCTCATTTGTGAAGACGACCGTGTCCTCCCACCAGCCCAGGAGCAAGTTAGCATAGCTTGGGGCACAAGAATTCCCCATAGCTGTGCCCCTGAGCTGGTGGTAAAACTTCCCATTGAATTCAAAGCAGTTATGCGTTAATACGTAATTCAGCAAATCCAGGACAAATTTGTTATGTCTCATGTACTGGTTCCCACGTCCAGATAGATAGAACTCAGTGGCACGCAGCCCCATCTCATGCGGGATGCTGCTGTACAGGGCCTCCACGTCAATGGAGGCCAACTGCACATCAGCCCCCACAGATACACCATCAAGCTTACTGATTAAATCCAGGGTATCACGGATATATGATGGTAGACTCGTGACATAATTGCGAAGTATCTTATCAAGGTATATCCCACATCTTTGAGTTACTGAATTAATGCCTGATACTATTGGTCTCCCCTTAAGGGGGACCAACCCTTTGTGTATCTTGGGGAGTGAGTAAAAAACTGCTGTCACCGGGTGGGAATTGTACATGAAGTCCATCTCTTTTCTGCTGATTACGCCCTCCTCAAATGCCTCTGTCAGTAAGGTGTATAATTCACATTGATACTCCTCTATTGGGTTGTTGTCTAACTTCCTGTAAGTGGTTTGATCATCCAATATCCTGGCGCACATTGATTTATAGATGGTATGATCCATTAATACCAAATTGCCGCCTTTATCCGATGGTTTCAATATTAGATCATCTTTTGCAGCGAGAGCATCAAGGGCCACCCTTTCCTCTTTTGAGAGGTTTGGTTGGTAATTGCCCCTTCGCTCTCGTAATTCTCTCAATTCCTTAGTAGCCAGACTTAGAAAAATGTCTATGCTTGTCACCTCACCGACAGGAGGCATCTTCTTACTGGGTGGTCTACAATCAGTAAATGGTCCCTTCCCTTCCACTCTAAGGGTGTCTCTGTGTAAATCCACCATGACCCCAAAGGTAGCTAAATCCTCCTCCTCTATTTCAATATCCCGGTACCTAGTCTCATCGTTAAGTCTAAAAAACCTTTTCCACTTCAGCTTTCTCGCAAAAAGGTTTAGGTCTTTAACCCAATCGAAATCGCTGAAGTGGTTGGTGGGAACGAATGATAAACCTTTAGATAGAACGTGTTTATCGATATCAGAGAGAACATGGTTTGTCAGGTTTATTATCCGATTCTCATCAATTACGCTAGTCCTGTGGATGTTGTTGGTGTTTTGTCTCTCAGTAGGTAAGGGTCTCTTCCTAAAAAAGGACCAGTAACTACCGTCCCTAAAAGGGTTGGTCTCGATGAATAAGATCCAAACCGTGGCCCACCACCATATCGATCCCCTCCACCAGGGCTTAGATCCCGATCTCCTGATCCATGATCTTCTGAACCACCCCTGCCTTGGCCACCTCTGCCCCTTCCTCCCTTCTTTCTCCATTTCTTTTTCCCTTTAGGTTTCGGGTTGAAACCTCCTGGGTTAGGTCGCTTATCACCCCCTTGTCCTTCTTTATCAGAAGGGTCTGGTTCGGAGGCCGAGGTATCTGTGTTGGTAATATTTCGGTCACCTCTCTGAATAAATAGGTAGGCTCTCTTTTCTTTAAATTCCGCCAGATCTCTCACAAATTGCTTGTGTTTCCTTTCCTTAATGAACGATTGTAAGCGTCCTATACTGTGTTCTAATGCGGCTTCACGTTTACCGAAATCAGGATCCTCTTTGTGTTTCTTCGCCTCCTCAGTTAGATTTACTAGTTGTTTTGAGGTGGTTTCAAATGACTTTTTTTCTCCCTCCAAAAGCAGTTTCATGAACCTAAGGGAACAATTTATCGATTCCTCCTCCCACTTCTCTAGTAGGGCCGGTGTCCTAGACCTTTGGGCGGGAATGATATTCAAACGGAGACCTTTGGGGACTATCTGGTGGGTGATATATTTTTCAAGGCACTCTATCTCCCACCATGATTTTACATTTTCCTTATACGTGTTGTTTATTTCATGAAAAAGGTCTCTCAAAGCATCAGAGGTTTTGGCACCAGTACTACTCCCCACTTCCCCTGAAAAAACATCCTTCGCTTCCAGGGCCCATCTACTTCTGTCAATTGGTCCCGACAGGAATCCTGCCATAGAGTATACTTGAAAATTATATTCTGAAATAATAATTGGGTGTGACTCTATACACAAATAATAATAATCTCCAAAGAGTGCACATTAAAATGAATTCTTTATTTAGTCATTACTAAAAACAATCAATAGTGTGTGTAACCCTACACCTGTATCTAGTAAAACAAGGGATGAACAGTTGTAGGGGAGGATCCCTATGTCTCTATCCTTCTCCTACCAACTGTCCCTGCCTGACTACGGAGATTTAGACACGTTAAGTAAGTGGTGTCCCCGTTCCACGGCGGCTCACCCTGAGTGTCCCTATGTCCTCACTCGGGGCAATTTGCTACCGGCAGGGTACCTAAATAGTTTATTGGGGCAGATACATCGATGATGTGCTGGTATTGTGGAGGGGGGATGATGTATCATTTAATAACTTCATCAGGCAGCTAAACGTTAATAACCTAGGGTTACGATTTACATCAGAAATAAACGAACATTCTCTAAATTTCCTAGATGTCAATATCTATAAGGATGGGAAGGGAGGCCTCCAGACCAGTATATTCCGAAAACCAACTGTAACAAATGATCTCCTGAGGTGGGACAGTCACCATCCAAGAGGATTGAGGGAGGGGATACCAAGGGGTCAGTACTTAAGGGCCAGAAGGAATTGTTCCGATGTTATTAAATTTCAAACTGAGGCGAGACGGATGCAGGTACGGTTCGCCGAGAAAGGCTACCCACCTCATGTATTAAACCAAGCTTATAAACATGCGAGAGACAGCAATAGGGAATCTTTACTGAGACCCAACAAACATAGATCAGGAGATGATACGATCCGTATCATAGGCACCTATGATAGGGCTGGTGAGGTGAGGAATATCATCCAGAAGTACTGGGATATCCTGAAGGCAGATAAAGATGTGGCACCCTTAATCCCTGAGAGACCAGCCATTACCTATAGGAGAGGGAGGTCACTAAGAGACCAACTTGTCCACAGCCAATATTGCCCCCCCAAAAGAAAAGGTACATGGTTGGAAAAGAGACAATCTGGCACATTTAGGTGCGGGAAGTGCTCATTCTGCAACCACGTAAGGGTAACAAAGACAGCTCAAAGTAGTACCACAGGTGCCATATATGAAAACAGACAGTTTGGCAACTGCAAAACCGAAGGAGTTGTATACTTGTTCCAATGTGGTTGCCCAAGGGACTATGTGGGAAAAACGAAAAGGGAGTTTAGGAGGAGAATTGGGGACCACATGGGCGATATAAGGAATGAGCGCGATACCCCAATATCCAGACATGTACATGAGGTTCATGGGGGAGACATAAAAGGCAATAGTTTCCAGATTTTGGAAGTGGTGGAGAAGCCCAAACGAGGAGGTAATTGGGATGGTGAAATCCTCAGGAGGGAATGCAAATGGATATACAGACTGGACTCCACCGGAAGGGGAGGTCTAAATGAACAGATATCCTATGTCCCGTTCTTGTAATCCCTTAACTACCTGTCACATCCTTGCGTTTTTAGGGGGCGCATATCTATATTCTGGTATTACTTCTTTTGACCCCGGGCATCGGTACAGGATACCACCTGAACTATTAGTCCTAAATGGACCAAAAGGTTACTTTATCTTGGTCTCCTATTAAGGTGACACAAATATCTAAACTACGTCTGGTAAAACTGTAATGAAACTCTTTTTCCTTGTGATGTTCAGTGCAGACACACGTGAGGAAGATATCAATGAAAGTATAGCTGAGCATTGAAAGGTGACCATTACATATGTATATGGCACATCATTTTGTTCACATGATTGAACTATGATGGAGATGAGTGACGCGCAGTGATCTAACTGCGTGTGATGGTTCATCACCGCTAAGATAGAAAAACTGTATAAATGTGATCTAAAATGATTGATGGGGAAGGTATGGGGTAACTGGATTACCTGTAAAAGTGAAATAAAGAAAAGGACATGACAACCACTTAATCTTGAGGTAATATCATCCATATGTATATATGGGTCCTTTGGACCGATATTTGCAGGTAGGGTTTCACCCTGGACTTTGCTGATTGTGAGGGTCCTTGTGGTGGAACCATTGTGTCCCCATACATGTTTCCCATCTAGCCCCTATCCGGGGTGCACAGGAAGTGCGGGCAGTAAATACTGCTGCACTGTCCTGTTTAGCCCGGGTTTCTGTGGGGCGGGCTGCATCTGAGCTGTAGATGACGCGCTTCCGGTGTGTGGAACGCACACCGGAAGTCGCGGGTACAGCCTGTGGAACGCAAGCATTTGCTGCGTCCGCCCTAATACCAGGAATGACGCACTTCCGGTTCGTGTCGCGGAACCGGAAGTAGCGCTTCTAAGGCGGGGAAGCAGGCTGGGACACCTGTCCTCACTAATGGAAGGACACTGGGTATATAAGGGGGTTCCTGGAGGCGCCCCTTGCTGCTGACACCAATGAGGAGTAGAGGGCAGGTTACCATACCACCTCTTACAGCGCCCCGGGTGACTTATATGGAACCACCTGGTAACCAACACAGCACAGTCGCTCCTGAGGACGCCCAGCTACACTAGCGGGCAGAAACGCGTCGAGAGGTCGTACGCTGTATGACAGAGACTGAGAGGTCGTACGCTGTATGATAGAGACTGGGACTGATGGAACATCTTTAACATCAGATAAGTGAAAATGATAAGGTCTAACTCTGCTTGAATGGGTTACTAACCTGTCTACTTGTGATGACTGCTTAACCTGCGTTATTGCCCACTATTTGAGTAGAATAGGGGTGAATTGGTGTGTTCACATATATGCTGGTGATGTGAGGAGGTTTCAAGGGATAGATGGTACCCCACCTTGAGACTTGCTATATTGGGTTTATGGTAACATCAAGTAGAACACTCCCCTAAAAACGCATACATCCAAGCTGCACACACACACGCAGGAAGGGCACTGGGGTTTGACCCAGGCTCATATTCTAGCACATTCAAGATATAACTGACAGGTACCCTGCCGGTAGCAAATTGCCCCGAGTGAGGACATAGGGACACTCAGGGTGAGCCGCCGTGGAACGGGGACACCACTTACTTAACGTGTCTAAATCTCCGTAGTCAGGCAGGGACAGTTGGTAGGAGAAGGATAGAGACATAGGGATCCTCCCCTACAACTGTTCATCCCTTGTTTTACTAGATACAGGTGTAGGGTTACACACACTATTGATTGCTTTTAGTAATGACTAAATAAAGAATTCATTTTAATGTGCACTCTTTGGAGATTATTTTTATATTTTGTGTAGGGAGACACCCAGCACTGGACAATGACAGGGAGGGAGGAAGGAGTCCCTGATGCTAAGGGCAAAAAGGGGAGATGGTAACCCCTAGATTAACTAGCGCTGACACCTGGCTCCCCTAACGTCCCTATAAAGTTTCTGCAACTGTTGCCACCAGGAACCTATTTCCTGACTGTCCCTGGATTACCACTACAGAGGGATCAGAGCGGGTGATCACTAGTCAGCCTGACTAGCAACTAAAGAAACACACAATGGAAACAAACAAAGAGGGAAGAGATACACTTAGCTTGAGCAGATCCAAGCAGCAAACCAACAAACTCCAGGAGACACTGCTTTGAGCTCTGATGCAACCAGGATCACCTGAACAGCTATCACCAGCAGTGCATCCTTGGAGTCCAGGAGATTATATACTCTGCTTAAGGTAAGGGATCAGTTGGGTCCTAGTAACCTCCAGCTTTCACTAAAAGGGAAATGCCTCTTAAAGCAACAGAACATTTTATTAAGATTTGGACTGTTTGGCCAAATGCTGGGACCTTCTGCGAGTGGCATCTACAGTCTCATCTGTGCCTCCTGACACACCCATGACAGAACTCCTACTAGATTCAGAAACTGTAGCCTCAGAATGTATACATGCATGCTATTGCCTTATGTTTTTTAGATGAAGATGTGCCAGGGATGACAAACTTCGAGAGAGGAGACGTGGTATCCCACAAAGTGGCCATGCTGTGATTTTCTGTGTATATTGTGAGACCTGCTGACAGGCAGCACTGAAAGGGTTATTCTCTCCCCACTTACTTGTGCATGTGATATGTGACTCAGTGTCATGATGGTCTCCCTTTCCTAGGATACTTGTGACTGCTGTGGACCTCAGTCTCATGTCTGAATTAAGACTTCATATTAAACATGTCCTTTTCCATTTGCAGTGGAGGAGTTAATGTTAGCCACTGTTGCCAGCAAGCTAGCTGGGCCTCCTCCAGGTGTAGCCACTCTGTAATTTACTCTGCCTTTATAGGATCACAGGGTTCCAGCATGCTTTGCTGGAGAGTGAACTTCATTCCTGACCAAGCTCTTGAAGTGGAGGGAGCTCTGTGGAAAACCTATTGCTGTCAAGCCGTCTGCTGTCTGGTGAAGTCTCAGCAGGTGTGAAGTTGCTGTCCTGTTGTTCTTTGTCTGTCTGTCTTCCCCTTCCCTCATGTCTCTTTATTGTAGTGGATGGGACTAGTGCTCCCGCCGGGCTTTCCTAGTGAGGGTTAACATCAGGGCCAGCAGAGGGCTTAGGTTTCCTGCTCGGCAAAGAGGTGAAAGAACTTGTATAGGGACGGTAGGGCGATCAGGGCACAGCCGCAGGTGAGTGCAGGAGGTCACTTCTTCCCTGTTCTCTATGAGCAGGGCCCTCCACTGTATTTTTGAAATGTGTGAGAAGATGCTTCTTTCAGCAGTCAGTCAATGACTGTAGTAGTAAGAGCCATATGTAATAGGAAGATATAAACTCCAGCTACTGACATAGACATAGAAAAGTGTGCTGACGCAACGTTCACCCGTTTAAGTAAATGTTACAAATTGTTTCATCCTGTTAATGTGATTATTCTACTGAATATCAGCAAATCATCACTAAGTTTGTATGTGCGATACCTGTTTTAATTGCACCCTGTTTAAAATTAATAAAATAATTTGAACAAGAAAAGTGTGCTGATGAGATCCATGTGGAAAAGGCTACTATTGTACTTGGAGAAGAAAAAGTTAACAGAACAGAAGCACAGCTCAGCCTACAAAATGAATAGAGGATTACCAGAAGGACAGTCTGGGAACCAGTTAACGGATTTGATGAAAAACGTATCCTCAGTGGTCTGCCTGTCTACATGTGTGGGTCAACCCTTAACTGTAAGTTCGAAAAAGACTGAGCGACTACTACCTACTATATGTATATAGTTGTCCGTCTTATCACCAGTATACAGTATTTCCTAGGTGTAGTTGTTCTGTTCATGATTGAAGATTAACTGCACAACTATAACCACCATCAGATTTTACCCAAAGCTACTGTGCAAACACTATATCCCACTGTTACATTCCCTTTTACTGGCTGAGAGTCGAGTCTACAACTAGACAGCTCAAGTAAAAACATTTACCCACTGCCTGCGTTTCCTGCGTGGAAGGCTTATTACCTCCAGTGGTTTCAGGAGGAACCTCTACCATAGTAAAAAATAGAGGAAAACCTGTCTACTAAACAGGTTTAGGGATGCCCAGAAGTTTATTAGTTGGAATACGTACGTATTCTCCGAACTCCCTGAACGTATATCCGAAATTCAACATTACATTATCACTGAGCCCCAGGCCAAAGTCTTATTAAAGCTTTATCGGATGCCTGAGGCTTGAAGCTTGGCAACAAGTTATCTCGGAGGAGGTGAAGTCAATGTTGCGACTAATGGTCATAGGCCAAAGTCTTATTAAAGCTTTATCGGATGCCTGAGGCTTGAGGCTTGGCAACAAGCCATCTCGGAGGAGGTGAAGTCAATGCTGCAACTAATGGTCACAGGCCAAAGTCTTATTAAAGCTTTATCAGATGCCTGAGGCTTGGCAATAAGCCATCTTGGAGGAGGTGAAGTTAATGTTGCGACTAATGGTCACTGAGGAGTCACGGAGTAAGTGGGCTATCCTGATAGTCTTTATACCTCAGCCAGATGGTACTTTATGGTTCTGTAATGACTTTCAGAATCTCAATAAAATATCCAAATTTGACACCTATCCCATGCCTCTGGTGGATAAGTTGCCTAAGCCCCAGTATTTTTCAACCCTGGACCTCATTGAAGGGTACTGAAAGTTAGCCTTAACAGAGGCCATCAAGGAGAAAACAGCCTGTGTAACCCCTGGAAAGGTTGTTTCAATATAACGTGTTATCTTTTGGTTTGCATGGTGCTCCCACAATGTTCCGGTAGATAATGGATATTGTCCTCCATCTCCATTATGCCTAAGAATACCTTGATTACTTTGTAGCGTACAGCGCAAACTGGGAGAGAAAGCTACCAAAGGTATAAGCGGTAGTGGAATGCCAACTCAAAGAAATGTACCAAAAGATAGGAAGAACTTGGTACCTAGAGTATATAATTGGGTGAAGATTCCCCCAAGTGAACAAAGTAGAGGCGATTCAGAACTGGCCCGCTCTTCGTGACAAAGCAAGGGAGAGATTTCCTGGGGAACGTTGGATATTATTGGTGGTTTATTCCTGATTTTGCCACACTCTCAGCTCCATAAATGGATTGCTTGAAAGGGGAAATCCGTGATGGTCTGCTTGAATAATCATGCAGAGGAGGCATTTATGACATTGAAGTTGGTATTGCTTGGGTCACCTGTTCTAGTTACAACCACCTTCAAAAGTGAGTTTACTGTGCAAATGGATGCCTAGGAACAAGGTATAGGTACGGTGCCGTCTCCCAGGAGGTTAAGGGGTAGAGCATGCAGTCGGTTTCCTGAGCTGAAAGCTCTCAGGCTGAAATCAAGTATAGTAGAATGGACAGGGGGTGCCCGCCATTAATTGGGCAGTTGAGTCTCTTCACTATTATTTGCTGGGGAGGACATTCTGCTGGTGACCGTCCATTCCACTCTTATGTGGATGAGTCAAGCCAAGGAGAGGACTAGGAGAGAGAGAACTACAGTCATGGCCAAAAGTTTTGAGAATGATACAAATATTAATTTTAACAAAGTCTACTGCTTCAGTTTTTCTAATGGCAATTTGCATATACTCCAGAATGTCATAAAGAGTGATCAGCTTAACAGCAATTACTTGCTAAGTCAATATTTGCCTAAAAAATGAACTTTAACCCCCAAAACACATTTCAACATCATTGCAGTTCTGCCTTAAAAGGAGCAGCTAACATCGGTTTAGTGATTGTTCCATTAACACAGGTGTGGGTGTTGATGAGGACAGGGCTGGCGAACAATCAGTCATGATTAAGTAAGAATGACACCACTGGACACTTTAAAAGGAGGCTGGTGCTTGGTATCATTGTTTCTCTTCAGTTAACCATGGTTATCTCTAAAGAAACACGTGCAGCCATTATTGCACTGCACAAAAATGGCCTAACAGGGAAGAGTATCGCAGCTAGAAAGATTGCACCTCAATCAACAATCTATCGCATCATCAAGAACTTCAAGGAGAGAGCTTCCATTGTTGTCAAAAAGGCTCCAGGGCGCCCAAGAAAGACCAGCAAGCGCCAGGACCGTATCTTAAAACTGTTTCAGCTGCGGGATCAGACTACCAGCAGTGCCGAGCTTGCTCAGGAATGGCAGCAGGCTGGTGTGAGTGCTTCTGCACGCACTGTGAGGCGGAGACTCTTTGAGCAAGGCCTGGTTTCAAGGAGGGCAGCAAAGAAGCCACTTCTCTCCAGAAAAAACTTCAGGGACCGACTGATATTCTGCAAAAGGTACAGTGAGTGGACTGCTGAGGACTGGGGTAAAGTCATTTTCTATGATGAATCCCCTTTTCGATTGTTTGGGACATCTGGAAAACAGCTTATTTGGAGAAGAAGAGGTGAGCACTACCACCAGTCTTGTCTCATGCCAACTGTAAAGCATCCTGAAACCATTCATGTGTGGGGTTGCTTCTCAGCCAAGGGAATCGGCTCACTCACAGTCTTGCCTAAAAGCACAGCCATGAATAAAGAATGGTACCAGAATGTCCTCCAAGAGCAACTTCTCCCAACCGTCCAAGAGCAGTTTGGCGCCCAACAATGCCTTTTACAGCATGATGGAGCACCTTGCCATAAAGCAAAGGTAATAACTAAATGGCTCAGGGAACAAAACATAGAGATTTTGGGTCCATGGCCTGGAAACTCCCCAGATCTTAATCCCATTGAGAACTTGTGGTCAATCATCAAGAGACGGATGGACAAACAAAAACCAACCAATTCTGGCAAAATGCAAGCATTGATTATGCAAGAATGGACTGCTATCAGTCAGGATTTGTTCCAGAAGTTGATTGAGAGCATGCCAGGGAGAATTGCAGAGGTCCTGAAGAAGAAGGGTCAACACTGCAAATATTGACTTGCTGCATTAACTCATTCTGTCAATATAACCTTTTGGTGCTCATAATATGATTTCAATTATATCTCTGTATGTGATATAAACATCAGACAAACACAAATAAAAACCAGAGGGCAGCAGATCATGTGAAAATATAATTTTGGTGTCATTCTCAAAACTTTTGGCCATGACTGTACTAAGTAACATAGTAACATAGTAACATAGTTTTTAAGGTTGAAGGAAGACTTTAAGTCCATCTAGTTCAACCCATAGCCTAACATGTTGATCCAGAAGAAGGCAAAAAAAAACCATGTGGCAACACTAAGCTCCACATTGGGGGAAAAAATTCCTTCCTGACTCCAGGTATGGCAATCAGACTAGTTCCCTGGATCAACGCCCTATCAAAGAATCTAGTATGTATAACCGGTAATATTATAGTTTTCAAGAAAGGCATCCAGGCCCTTCTTAAATGTTAGTAGTGACTCACTCATTACAACAGCATGTGGCAGAGAGTTCCATAGTCTCACTGCTCTTACAGTAAAGAATCCGCGTCTGTGCTTATGATTAAACCGTCTTTCCTCCAGTCGTAGAGGATGCCCCCTTGTCCCAGTCTCAGGCCTAAGAGTAAAGAGATCATTAGAAAGGTCTCTGTACTGTCCCCTCATATATTTATACATTATTATAAGATCACCCCTAAGCCTTCGTTTTTCCAAGCTAAATAACCCCAAGTTTAATAACCTGTCTTGGTATTGCCGACCCCTTAGTCCTCTAATGACTTTTGTCGCTGTTCTCTGGACCCGCTCTAGTTCAGCTATGTCTTTCTTATACACCGGAGACCAGAATTGTACACAGTATTCTAAGTGTGGTCGCACTAGTGACTTGTATAGAGGTAAAATTATGTTCTCCTCATGAGCATCTATGCCTCTTTTAATGCATCCCATTATTTTATTTGCCTTTGCAGCAGCTGCCTGACACTGGCCACTAAATGTGAGTTTGTCATCTACCCATACACCCAGGTCTTTTTCAGTGACAGTTTTGCCCAGTGTTTTACAATTAAGCACATAATTATACCTTTTGTTTCCTCTGCCCAAGTGCATGACTTTACATTTATCCCTATTAAAGCTCATTTGCCATTTAGCAGCCCAAGCTTCTAGTTTACATAAATCCTCCTGTAATATAAAATTGTCCTCCTCTGTATTGATTACCATGCAGAGTTTAGTGTCATCCGCAAATATTGAGATTCTACTCTGTATGCCCCCTACAAGGTCATTAATAAATATATTAAATAGAAGCGGGCCCAACACTGACCCCTGTGGTACCCCACTGTTAACTGTGACCCATTCTGAGTGTGTTCCATTAATAACCACCCTTTGTTTCCTATCACTAAGCCAGTTCTTAACCCACTTATACAAATTTTCCCCTATCCCCATTGCCCTCATTTTATGTATCAACCTTTTGTGTGGCACCGTATCAAAAGCTTTTGAAAAGTCCATATACACCACATCCACTGCATTTCCTTGGTCCAGTCCAGAACTTACTTCTTCATAGAAGCTTATTAGATTAGTTTGACAGGAACGGTCCCTCGTAAAACCATGTTGATAATGGGTCATGAGGTTATTTTTCTTCAGATACTCCAGTATAGCATCTCTTAGAAAACCCTCTAGGATTTTACCCACAGTAGAGGTTAAGCTTACTGGCCTATAATTTCAAAGTTCAGTTTTTGTCCCCTTTTTGAATATTGGCACCACATTTGCTATACGCCAGTCCTGTGGTACAGACCCTGTTATTATGGAATCTTTAAATATTAAAAATAATGGTCTATCTATGACAGTACTTAATTCCTGCAGCACTCTGGGGTGTATCCCATCCGGGCCCGGGGATTTGTCAATTTTAGTGATTTTTAGACGATGCCGTACTTCCTCTTGGGTTAAGCAGGTGACATTTAATTGAGAATTTTTGTTATCACTAATCATATTGTCTGTCATGGGATTTTCTTGTGTAAATACTGTTGAAAAAAAGTAATTTAGCATATTGGCTTTTTCCTCATCCTCATCCACCATTTCACCCAGACTATTTTTAAGTGGTTCCTGCACCTGCCAAACTTCAACTTTACGGCACGGTGCAGGGAAGTGCAGACACCAAAGTCTACTGTATGACTTGTGTCCACTACATCACTGTTGAACAAAGGGGGTGTATGTATGTAATATAGTTAAGCGTTTGTTGCTGGATGCAAGGTACATTTCTCACAGCAATATTTAAAGTAGTAGTGGCAGTGCTATATAGAGTGTGAGCCCTGTGATGATGAGAGTCGTAGTGGCAGTGCTATACATGAGGTTAGCACTGTGATGATCAGAGTGGTAGTGGCAGTGCTATGCAAGGTGTGAGCCCTGTAATGATGAGAGTGGTTGTGGCATTGCTATGTAAGGTGTGAGCCTTGAGATAATGAGAGTGCTAGTAGCAGTGTTATGTAGTGTGTGAGCCCTGTGATGATGAGAGTGCTAGTGGCATTGCTATGTAGGATGTGAGCCACTCAGTGATAATGAGAGTGGTAGTGGCAGTGCTGTGTAGGGTGTGAGCCCTGTGATGATGATAGTGGTAGGGGCAGTGCTGTGTAGGGTGTGAGCCCTGAGATAATGTGTCACGGTGTAGTGAGAATGCTGATGAGGGAATGGCAGGTATGGGCAGGGTAAGCAGGGAAGACTAGTCTGACCTTAGTCTAGGAACCCTGAATGGCCCTGATCCCGAAGGTATCTCTGAAGGTGAGAAGGTTCGGTCCTCCAGCCTCTCCATAAAACTCCTCCACCAGCCCTGCGCTATTTCCCCCTCACCTCCCTCCACAGAACTGGGATACAGCAACTCCAAAGGAAAGGACTTCAGCAACACAAACACACAGATCAGCACAGCACGGCTTCCAGGCATAGAGTGAAACTCTATCAGCAGCACCACCTGGTGGAAGGAAAGGCTACTTAAAGGCCAGGGGGAGGGGAACCCAGGTACGTCACACATTAACAAACCTCATAGTGAATGCAGTTCTGGTGCACAAAACAGGAGGCCCAGGACCTTCTCAACTATCAACGATGCAGCTGTTAAAGACAAACACATACACAGTAGCATCCAACAATGTCAGCGCCATCTTAGCGCGTGACATAATGAGAGTGGTAGTGGCAGTGTTATGTAGTGTGTGATCCCTGTTATGATGAGAGTGGTAGTGACAGTGCTGTGTAGGATGTGGGACATGTCATGATGAGAGTGGTAGTGGCATTGCTATGTAAGGTATGAGCCTTGAGATAATGAGTGTGCTAGTGGCAGTGTTATGTAGTGTGTGATCCCTGTGATGATGAGAGTGGTAGTGACAGTGCCTTGTAGGATGTGAGACATGTGATAATGAGAGTGGTAGTGGTAGTGCTGTGTAGGGTGTGAACCCTGTGATAATGAGAGTGGTAGTGGCAGTGCTGTGTAGGGTGTGAGCCCTGTGATGATGAGAGTGGTAGTGCCAGTGCTGTTTAGGGTGTGAGCCCTGTGATGATGAGACAGGTAGTGGCAGTGCTGTGTAAGGTGTGAGCCCTGTGATGATGAGACTGGTAGTGACAGTGCTGTGTAGGATGTGAGCCATGTGATGATGAGAATGGTAGTGACAGTGCTGTGTGTAGGATGAGCCACATGATGTTGAGAGGGTAGTGGTAGTGCTGTGTAGAGTGTGAGCTCTGTGATGATGAGAGTGGTAGTGACAGTGATGTGTGTAGGATGAGCCATGTGATGATGAGAGTGGTAGTGGCAGTGCTGTGTAGGGTGTGAGCTCTGTGATGATGAGAGTGGCAGTGCGGTGAAGGGTGTGAGCCCTGTGATGATGAGAAAGGTAGTTGTGGTGCCCACTGGGACGGGGTACTCGGTACCGGACCGGGGTATCACGGGGGAGATCACGGCGGTCCTTAGTCCGGACCGTATCCCGAGCCCACAAATAATGGGGGGTATTTGCAGGGGAGTTTGTCGTGACGCCACCGACAGGTTGTGGTCAGTGTGGGGACCACCGCTGCTGCAGAACCTCCGGGGATGATGTTTGGGCAGCTGGTGATGTAACGGCTCTCCGCGGGCAGAGCCTGGTTCCCCGGGGCAGTGATGATAACAGTCTATGATGGATGCTGAATAGGGGTAGTGGTGGAGATAATAGCTGCTTGTGAGGGAACGTAGGGTTTGAGCACAAGGATCACACAGACTCACGGTTTTGTAGTTTTCCACGTCTTTAATGCAGTTGTTGGTAAGCAGAGTACTGTCCACTGAGTCTGTACCGGGGCTGGGTTGCTCCCACCCTGACCGGGTCCTTGGCTTCCCACTCCTGCGTCTTGTGTGTGGCCCTTCTACTGCTTTAGCTGAGCTGCCGGCCCTGTCTCTCCTCACAGGTACCCCCTTGCTAGGCAACTTGAGTCTTGTCCGTGTATTTCTGACCCCGCCGTGTTGCTTCGCTGAGGTACAGTGTAGATCTATAACCTCCACTAGTCCAGTGTTTACTGTGCTGCTTTTGTCAGTCACAGTTTCGGATCCAGTATCCAGTCTTTGTGCTCCTCCGGGGCGAGTTATGAGGTAACTCAATCTCCCAGACGTGTTCTCCTGTTTCTATGGACTCCTTTCCTCAGACCCTGGCTAGGCCTGGAATTGAGTAGCAGACTGTGGAGAAGCCTAAGGCAGCTCCTTTACACCACAGTCCCTCTTCCTCAGTTCTCCCAGGAACTGAACTACTTCCTCTCTACACCAGAATATATAGGGGAGCTGCTTTAGCTCCACCTTCTGGCCTAGAGGCGCTAGTGTAGTGTTGTGTGTTGTGTGAGGTACTAACCCTGGTTGATGTTACTTTGCACATTAACCCCTGGGGTGCCACATAGTGGCAGTGCTGTGTAGGGTGTGAGCCAAGTGATGATGAAAGTGATAGTGGCAGTGCTACGTAGGGTGTGAGCCCTGTGATGATGAGAGTGGCAGTGACAGTGCTGTGTGGCATGAGCCATGTGATGATGAGAGTGGTAGTGGCAGTTCTGTGTAGGGTGTGAGTCCTGTAATGATGAGAGTGGTAGTGGCAGTGCTGTGTAGGAAATGAGCCATGTGATGATGAAAGGGGTAGTGGCAGTACTATGTAGGATGTGAGCCCTGTGATGATGAGAGTGGTAGTGTAGTTGCAGTGCTGTGTAGGGTGTGAGCCCTGAGATAATGTGTCACGGTGTAGTGAGAATGCTGATGAGGGAATGGCAGGTATGGGCAGGGTAAGCAGGGAAGACTAGTCTGACCTTAGTCTAGGAATCCTGAATGGCCCTGATCACGAAGGTATCTCTGAAGGTGAGAAGGTTAGGTCCTCCAGCCTCTCCCTAAAACTCCTCCACCAGCCCTGCGCTATTCCCCCCTCACCTCCCTCCACAGAACTGGGATACAGCAACTCCAAAGGGAAGGACTTCAGCAACACAAACACACAGATCAGCACAGCACGGCTTCCAGGCATAGAGTGAAACTCTATCAGCAGCACCACCTGGTGGAAGGAAAGGCTACTTAAAGGCCAGGGGAAGTGGAGCCCAGGAGCGTCACACATTAACAAACCTCATAGTGAATGCAGTTCTGGTGCACAACACAGGAGGCCCAGAACCTTCTCAACTATCAACCATGCAGCTCTTAAAGACAAACACATACACAGCAGCATCCAACAATGTCAGCGCCATCTTAGCGCGTGACATAATGAGAGTGGTAGTGGCAGTGTTATGTAGTGTGTGATCCCTGTGATGATGAGAGTGGTAGTGGCAGTGCTGTGTAGGGTGTGAGCCCTGTGATGATGAGAGTGGTAGTGGCAGTGCTGTTTAGGGTGTGAGCCCTGTGATGATGAGACAGGTAGTGGCAGTGCTGTGTAGGGTGTGAGCCCTGTGATGATGAGACTGGTAGTGACAGTGCTGTGTAGGATGTGAGCCATGTGATGATGAGAGTGGTAGTGACAGTGCTGTGTGTAGGATGAGCCACATGATGTTGAGAGTGGTAGTGCTGTGTAGAGTGTGAGCTCTGTGATGATGAGAGTGGTAGTGACAGTGATGTGTGTAGGATGAGCCATGTGATGATGAGAGTGGTAGTGGCAGTGCTGTGTAGGGTGTGAGCCCTGTGATGATGAGAGTGGCAGTGCGGTGAAGGGTGTGAGCCCTGTGATGATGAGAAAGGTAGTTGTGATGTCCACTGGGACGGAGTACTCGGTACGGCGGTCCTTGGTCCGGACCGTGTCCCGAGCCCACAAATAATGGGGGGTATTTGCAGGGGAGTTTGTCGTGATGCCACCGACGGGTTGTGGTCAGTGTGGGGACCACCGCTGCTGCAGAACCTCTGGGGATGATGTTTGGGCAGCTGGTGATGTAACGGCTCTCCGCGGGCAGAGCCTGGTTCCCCGGGGCAGTGATGATAACAGTCTATGATGGATGCTGAATAGGGGTAGTGGTGGAGATAATAGCTGCTTGTGAGGGAACGTAGGGTTTGAGCACAAGGATCACACAGATGCACGGTTTTGTAGTTTTCCACGTCTTTACTGCAGTTGTTGGTAAGCAGAGTACTGTCCACTGAGTCTGTACCGGGGCTGGGTTGCTCCCACCCTGACCGGGTCCTTGGCTTCCCACTCCTGCGTCTTGTGTGTGGCCCTTCTACTGCTTTAGCTGAGCTGCCGGCCCTGTCTCTCCTCACAGGTACCCCCTTGCTAGGCAACTTGAGTCTTGTCCGTGTATTTCTGACCCCGCCTTGTTGCTTTGCTGAGGTACAGTGCAGATCTATAACCTCCACTAGTCCAGTGTTTACTGTGCTGTTTTTGTCAGTCACAGTTTCGGATCCAGTATCCAGTCTTTGTGCTCCTCCGGGGCGAGTTATGAGGTAACTCAATCTCCCAGACGTGTTCTCCTGTTTCTATTGACTCCTTTCCTCAGACCCTGGCTAGGCCTGGAATTGAGTAGCAGACTGTGGAGAAGCCTAAGGCACCACAGTCCCTCTTCCTCAGTTCTCCCAGGAACTGAACTACTTCCTCTCTATACCAGAATATATAGGGGAGCTGCTTTAGCTCCACCTTCTGGCCTAGAGGCACTAGTGCAGTGTTGTGTGAGGAACTAACCCTGGTTGATGTTACTTTGGCACATTAACCCCTGGGGTGCCACATAGTGGCAGTGTTGTGTAGGGTGTGAGCCAAGTGATGATGAAAGTGATAGTGGCAGTGCTACGTAGGATGTGAGCCCTGTGATGATGAGAGTGGCAGTGACAGTGCTGTGTAGCATGAGCCATGTGATGATGAGAGTGGTAGTGGCAGTTCTGTGTAGGGTGTGAGCCCTGTAATGATGAGAGTGGTAGTGGCAGTGCTATGTAGGAAATGAGCCATGCGATGATGAAAGTGGTAGTGGCAGTACTATGTAGGATGTGAGCCCTGTGATGAGAGTGGCAGTGACAGTGCTGTGTAGCATGAGCCATGTGATGATGAGAGTGGTAGTAGCAGTTCTGTGTAGGGTGTGAGCCATGTGATGATGAGAGTGGTAATTGCAGTGCTGTGCAGGGTGTGAGCCCTGTAATGATGAGAGTGGTAGTGGCAGTGCTGTGTAGGAAATGAGCCATGTGATGATGAAAGTGGTAGTGGCAGTACTATGTAGGATGTGAGCCCTGTGATGATGAGAGTGGTAGTGTAGTTGCAGTGCTGTGTAGGGTGTGTACCCTTTGATGATCAGAGTGGTAGTGGCAGTGCTATGCAGGATGTGAGCCATGTGATGATGAAAGTGGTAGTGGCTGTGCTGTGTAGGATAAGGCCTATGATGATGAGAGTGGTAGTGGCAGTGCTGTGTAGGGTGTGAGCCCTGTGATAATGAGAGTGGTAGTGGCAGTGCTGTGTAGGGTGTGAGCCCTGTGATAATGACAGTGGTAGTGGCAGTGTAGTGTAGGGTGTGAGCCCTGTGATGATGAGAGTGGTAGTGGCAGTGCTGTGTAGGGTGTGATCCCTGTGATAATGACAGTGGTAGTGGCAGTGTCGTGTAGGGTGTGAGCCCTGTGATGATGAGAGTGGTAGTGGCAGTGCTGTGTAGGGTGTGATCCCTGTGATGATGACAGTGGTAGTTGTGGCGCCTCTGTGGTCTAGTCTCCACAGAGGGGTACTGAACCCAACCCAAGGGTGTGGTATTCCTGTTCTCAGTAAACGGGATAGTAAGTTTGAGATACCCACAAAAGCACCCAACACACCCAGTCCCAGGGACAGCGGGCGGACCTGATAGTGGGAGGGCCCAGGTAGTCAGTGGGACTGTGGGGAGAAAGTTGGAGGGTGGAAAGTTAGTAGGAAAGCAGTCAGGCAGTAAGAGAGGAGTTTAAAAGGAACACAACAGGAAGAAGTCAGTCAGTCAACAGAGGCAGTAAGCCGGAGGGAGAGCATAATGTGGGAGCAGTGAAAGGAGAAGGTCCCGGAGGATTTGAGCGGAGATGAGGCTTGTCCTGGGTCCCGGAACAGCAGACTGCAGAGAGACAGATGAAGCCCTAGGGGCACGGGCAGTAAGCGATCCACCCATGCGCCCGAATCTGAAGTGAAACGGAAGGGCTGTTTGAGAACCAGGGGACCAGCCCTGAAGGTGGTGAAGAGACTCTATGTTCCAACCATGGAATCAGGGGGCTACTAGCTGTAAAGGAGCTGTGGCCAACTCCCGACACATCCGCCGAGAAAGTAGCCATACTAGGGTCAGGGGACACGGCCGGTCGCCTGACAGGACCCGTGGTTGCTGTATTGGGGCACTGTGTGCGGAGGCACGAGCAGGAGTGAGGAGGACAGCCAGCGCTGAGAAAGAAAGCAACCCGAGATGGAAGGAACATAAAGGGGGTGTCTTGGATGAGCTATCTCGGTTATGGAGGGCTATGCGGATTGAGAATGTGCAATGACAGTACCCTGTAAAACCACCAAGTGAAAAGCTAAGTAAACCGGGTTTAGAACACAGAACTGTGTGTGAGACTGTTCATTTCTCACCTGCGGAGCAGTAGACTGATAAGACGCGCAGGCCGCAGTAGTCCTGCCAAAGAACCGCTCCAACCCCCCTACCCCGCAAGAAACAACCCTGCTGGCCCTCCATCATCCGATTCTTGGGGAATCTCTCCACCTGTGGGAACGAAATCACCAAAGCTGCACTCCCATTATCCCCAGAGGTCCCGCATTGCAGCTTCAGCAATCAATAGCTGAATACCACGGGTGGCGTCACGACAATCCCCCAACTATCCCTATAACCCCTATTCCATGAACCAGCTAACCACCATCCGTCCCCTTTTATTGACCACTATGGGGCCACGGACTGGGTCACGCCACCGTGACATCCCATTCCTGGATGACATCATCAGGCCCGGCTCCGAGTACCCCACGAACCCCATGAGTCGCGTCAACTTGGCATAACGAGCAGGATGAACAGGGCCGGGCCCCATGCGCCTTGAGGACTGTGTTGAAAGACTGTACTTTTGAGGCCAGAAAAATGGCGGCCTCAAGAGACTGAGACCAAGTGCTGGCTGGGGGGCGTGCCGCAGTCCCCCATCATGGGCCAGGCCAGCACAGAGCGGGAGAAATGGCCTACACCCCTTCACCCTCCGAGAGTCAGGAGGGTGCACCAAGAGACTGTTACTCCACCCAGAGGTGTGGCCAAAAGCAAAAGAAGAAACACGCCCATGAAAGGGGGAGGAACTAGAAAGTTCTGGCGGGATAAGAGCAGCAGGGAGTGG
Source organism: Allobates femoralis (assembly GCA_033576535.1). NCBI lineage: Eukaryota > Metazoa > Chordata > Amphibia > Anura > Aromobatidae > Allobates > Allobates femoralis. Next base: position 322,637,497 of record JARQOC010000005.1, on the reverse strand, counting down.
CGCGAACAACGCAGGTATGGACCCGGTTGGCGTGAAGAGGCCAGGAGAACGCGGAGCGTGGGCTGGCAGAGGAAGTCTCTCCCAGCGAACTGGAGGAGGGCCTGAGCCAGCCGCCCGTATTGGACTTGGACTTTCTGTGGGATGAGATTCGTAAGCTGAGCCACCAGATTATGTGTACACAGATAATCACCGTGGGACGATGGAGGAAGGCCCTGATGGAGAAGGCGACAGCACAGTGGGCTGATTCGCGCCCTGTTTCCCCGACCTTCCATGCAGAGGGAGAAAGAAAAGAACCCGGTGCCTGGAAAGACATTGACCAAGGTATGAACATTGCCCCGGTTGCCAAGGAGACCTTGCTATGGCCTGTCGAGCCCCCTTGAATTGTAGACCCTGGTCAGGCGCTGCAGAGTCTGGCGAGGGAGGATGCCCCCGTCACCGGAGAGGGGTTAGCCATCCCATTGACCCCAGAACCCCTGTCCCAAGAAGTCTGCGGGGAGCCGATAGTATTTCAGTGGGAGAACCCGGGTGGAGTGCTGATGGGGTTCCCAGGCGAGATGAAGGCGGGCAAAGTCGAGGTAGAGACCCTCAGCTGGACCGAGTACGTCCGGCGGGTCGCCCAGTTGGAGGCAGAGAACTGGATGACCCAAAAGACAGCCTTAGAAGAGCACAATATGCATGCGAAGGCAGAGGCCCGCAAAACCCGGTCCGCTAACAGAATGGCCGCGGTGGCAGGGCACGGTGACCACCTTTGACCTCCGGAGAGGCTGGAGGTTCCTCAAAGTACCAGGGGCAGCACAGGAACTCTTTGTGTCCTGCCGAGACATTGAGGAGCATCTGTCCAAGGGCCACCCGGACAGGGATCTGCACCCCAGAGACAGAGTCACGCTTGAATGACGGGAAGGTGAAAGCAGACCATATGCCCTTCGAGTAAAGCGGGTGCGCTCGAGGCTGACGCCGTGACCGAGCCTGCCCTGGAGAGGTGTGATTGGCCTAAACTGCTGCAGCAAGGAACTTAGAGCCCCATTGTGGGGTACCTGCACCCTGTGCCGCAGGTAAAATGAGCAGCGAAACCGGTTGGACTGCCATGGAAGAGGGAATAAGGAGAGTAGGCTGAATGTTTGTATATAGTTAAACCTGTATATTGTGTGAGTGTTGATTGTTTGATGGACATACTCGATCATGGATAGTGAATGATCTGAACTAGTTGTACATAGTTGGCACATTACGGTGTGCACCCTGTTGGTTTTAGACCATTTCGCTTTTAATTGTGCCCAAATTAAGCTGTCAACCTTAAGGAAAAAAACACTCGGTGTGGCCAAAAGACGTTGGTCCATCGTCCTGTCACCCACCCAGGACCTACATTGGAGGTTTACTGGTGGTGAATCCCCATAAAGAAAATAACAGAACTGAACAGACAATCATAGAGACACCCGGTGAGGGACGCTCACCGGATTAACCTTTTTTTTTTTTTGCATTTTTTCCTTTTCTACATTTATAACTATATATTATATATTATATACTCATAGTGTGTTTTTGTTGAACTAACGTTTAAGCAAAGAACCTCCCGTTCGGGAAGAAGCACTTTTGTAAAGTTTATTGTTGTTATGCATGCTATAAAAATGTGACTTCTATTTGAAACATCTATTTTATCCATGTAACTGCACGAGGACATACTAATCTTTGCTAAGGGGGAATTTGGCGCTCCTGCGGTCTGGTCGCCACAGAGGGGTACTGCACCCAACCCTCGGGTGTGGTATTCCTGTTCTCACTAAATGGGATGGTAAGTCCGAGACACCCACAAAAGCACTAAACACACCCCGGACCCATGGACGGCAGGCGGACTCAATAGTGGGAGAGCCCAGGTAGTCAGTGGGATGGCGGGAAAAAAGATGGAGGGTGGGAAGTTAGTAGCGAAGCAATCAGGAAGTAGGAGAGGAGATAGAAAGGGAGACAACAGAAAATGTTCAGTCAGTCAGCAGAGGCAGTAAGCCAGAAGGAGAGAAGAATGTGGAAGCAGTGAAAGGAGACGGTCCAGGAGGACTTGAGCAGAGATGAGGCTTGTCCTGGGTCCCGGAACAGCAGACTGTAGAGAAACAGGGAGAGCCCTAGGGGCACAGGCAATGAGTGATCCATTCATGCGCCCGAATCTGAAGTGAAACAGAAGGGCAGGTTGAGAACTAGGGGACCAGCCCTGAGGGTGGCGAGGGGATTCTACGCTCCAACCACGGAACCGGAGCCCACTAGCTCTAGAGGAGCTGTGGCCAACTCCCGACACATCCACCAAGAAGGTAGCCGTACTAGGGTAAGGTGACATGGCTGGTCTGCCGACAGGACCCTTGGCTGCTGTATTGGAGCACTGTGTGCGGAGGAGCGAGCAGGAGTGAGGCGGACAGGCAGAGCAACCTGAAAAGGAAGGAACATAAAGGGGGTGTCTTGGATGAGCTATCCCGGTTGTTGAGGAATATCCGGCCTGAGAATATGCAAGGACATTACCCTGTAACACCACCAAGTGAAAAGCTATGTAAACGGGGTTTAGAACTCAGACCTGTGTGTGAGACTGTTCATTTCCCGCCTGCGGAGTGGTAGACTGGTAAGATGCGCAGGCCGCAGGAGTCCTGCCAGAGAACCACTCCAACTCCCCTACTCCGCCAGAAACAAGTCTGCTGGCCCTCCATCATTCAAACATCACCCCGGTTGCCCTGGGGAACTTCTACACCCGTGGGGAATGAAATAACCAAAGCTGCACTCCCATCATCCCCAGAGGTCCCGCAGTGTCAATAGCCGAATACCACAGGTGGCATCACGACAACCCCCCAACTATCGCTATAACCCCTATTCCATGAACCAGCTAACCACCATCCGTCCCCTTTTATTGACGGACCAGGTCACGCCACCGTGACATTCCATTCCCAGATGACATCGTCAGGCTCGGCTCCGAGTACCCCACGACCCCCACGGGGCACGTCTGTGGCGCCCTATGGTTCAGGTAGCCACAGGAACCCTAGTGCATGTAGGGATTTCCACATCGGGTACACCTCACACATGCAACACCTGCCACCCTTGGCCTGTAGAGGGAGCTCTAACAGCTGCCGTCAGGTGAACTGCTGACGTCTGTTGTATTCCCCTATAAATACAGGTGCAGGGGGCGGAGCTAGTCAGACAGTCAGTGGAGAAGAGTGTCAGAGAGTCTGTGCGGTGCGGGTAGCACTGTGAAGAACCTGGTGAATGGAGCCATGCTAGGCCTGTACCAGAGAACAGCCCGAACCAGTGTGAGGGTCCCTGGAGTAAGGGACGAAGGCACGGCGAAAAGGACACAAACAAGGGGCAGAGGAGCCATACTGGCTCACCCCACGAAGTACCCAGATACCGGAGTCCGAGTCTGCCTAGGAGAGTTTAGCCCAGCAGAAAATACCAGTACACCGAGAAGACTCCAGTCTCCCAGACACCCGCAGCACATTCAACTGGAGAGCTAGGAATCGCAGAGAGAAGAAAAGCGGCATCCAATAAAGGGTTCTCAGTGCAGTTAATACGGGTGAGAGACACAGCAGAGGCCAGACTAAGTTTTATATAGGTCAGGGCTTCAACAGGAAGAAAACAGGGACCAGGAGATCTTACAAACCACTTGCTGTGGAAATCCCGAAGTGCTACCCGACTACCTGGAGTGTACATTGGACTATACCTGCTTAACATCAGTAAAAGGTATGAAAACTACTCCCAGTGTGTGCCTGCCAGTTCTTTCCGCCCTGAACCTGCACCAAATATAGACTACGTCATAACCTCCTATTGAGCTGTTCCTGTGTGAAACTATTTCTTTACCTCACTGCCCTGGGGACTTCGCTCGGCCTGCAGGGAGCAACATCATCCGGCTGCCTACCCCTAGTCCCTTGAGGTCTGCTGGCAGTGCTGGTGCCATCACCAGATACTGCAGGTGGCGTCATGTTAAAAAAACTTTTATTATTCTATTTTTACTAAACCCGGCCACCAGTGACAGTCCCTTAAAGCTACACCCAGGATCCGAGTACCTCGGCCCTGGGGTGTGTCATCATTTGGCGTCACAAATAGGATCTCATGCCCGGTATTACCGGGTACTGTGTGCTATGTATTGACTGTGTTTTGTGATCTGTTGAATCGGGTCGCCATTACTGCGCCACAAAAATTAAACTGTGTCACAGAGCGGGAAGGAAGAGGATGTAACGATTGAAAAAAGAGTGTGAAGATAAACCTCGCCCCTTCGCTCTGCCGAGGACTGATGAAGCGCAGCGGCATGAGCTGAAATTTCCCGAGTGCTAAAATTCCCACCTGCAGAGCCACCGCTTGCATTGTTGATATAGAGACTGGCTGTGATTCACTAGGGGGGAGAAAGAATAGAAGCACCAGGGGATGCAGCAGTTCTAAACCCAAATAATGCTGGCGATACAGTGTCAGGCAGTACCTCAACCAGTACCACAGCCAATACCTCAGCTGGTGGAGTTGCTGCAGTATTAGGTGCTGTGGCACCGATCATACCAATCTCTCTGCCATATGTTTCGGGAGCTAAATGTTTACCTCAGTATGATGGCAGGCCAGATACCTTGGCTGCATTTAAAAGAAAGATATGGGCTTCTGGTTCCGGCGCCATTGTGGATAGTCTGGGGTGAGGAGGCTCCGGGCACCATCCGGCCATAGACCGTCAAAGCAGACCCCAACAGCGACGTGGACTGAGCGTTAGGCAAGCTAACACAGCCTGGAGAAATCGCCGCCGTGGACCGGTGGCTGCGAAGTCCAAGATGGCGGCGGCCGCTGGAGCTGCAGGCGCAATGAAGAAAAGGGAGAGCGAGAGGACAGACTCTTCACAGCACCGCCGGGCAGACCGCAAGGAGTACGGAGGAGATAAAGGTACTCAGGGGCAGACAGGAGGAGGGAGCCCCAAAGACAAGACCGCGGGGATGCTGGGCACGGGCCAACAGAAAGCCGCAATTGCGGGATCAAAGGAGCTATATGAGGCACTCAAGGCAGACATTACAGCGGCAGTGAGGGAGGCTGTGAAGGAGGCAGTAGAGGACCTTCAGGAAACTGCAGCCAGGCATGCCAGCAGGCTGGATGAGCTTGAACAGAGAGTGTCAGATTTGGAGGACAAGCTCACTGTAAAAGAACAAGAATTGGAGGAGATACAGAAACAAAATACCTGGATGTCTAATAAAATGGAGGACTTGGAGAATAGATCCAGGAGGAATAACTTGCGCCTCACTGGTTTGCCAGAATCCATCACTTTCCAACAACTGGATGCCATATTTGAAAAGGAGCTCCCCACAGCTCTTGGCATTGACAATGTGTGCAAAGTAGAGAGAGCTCACAGGCTGGGGCCACAAAGAGAGAACACCCGCACAAGCCAAAACACTGAGGGGGGAAGCCGCAATACCCAAACATCTAGGAGTCCGAGGCAAGCAATTGCTAAATACCTAGACTATAAGGACAAAGACAAGCTCTTAAGGACCTTTAGAGCGAGACGTCGACCCCTTGAGATAATGGGCCACAGATTTGTATTGCACGAGGACTTCTCAGCGCTAGTGGCAAAACAGCAGAGGGCGTATAGCGATGTGTGTAGCATGTTGTTTAAGAGAGGTGTGCAATTTCAGCTCCAATACCCAGCAGTCTTGAGGACAAAAGAAGAAGATGGCACGTTCAGAAGATGGAGAGACCCAGATGAGGCTATGAGAGCCTTCATGAGATCATCCAGAGGATCTTCACCAAATTACGACAGGGGGAGAGCTAACAACAAGGACGAATCGGCGAGCCCAAGAAGTGACGCGGTTCGATGAGATTGAGAAAGAGAACTATGTGAAGCTGCGGTACTGGAGGCTAGCCTTGGGAATGCTCAATTGTGAGGGGGAACTTCCCTCTTGTTAGGGGTAAATGCAAGGGGGATTTTGTTATTTAGAGTCACCAGCCTGGATGGTGTAAGAGGGAGGTATCCGTGGTGGAAAAAAAGGGAGCCACGAAACAGTGGAATATATGGAGGGAGTGGGGGGGGAGGGAGGGGAGGGGAAAGGTGGGAGATGAAAAATCTGGTTGGGGTATTAGAATTTGAGTTTAAAGGGGAGTTGGGGCAGGGGAAAATAAGTTATCCGACTGATGAGCAATGGCCCCATTTGAAAAATGACGAGGTTTTGGATTTTGTATGTTTTTATATCATAGAAGATAATATGTACGCGGAGTCCCTGTGGCATTGTGACAATGGTTAAGATTGTCTCCTGGAATATTAAAGGACTAAGGTCCCCAGAAAAACGGCTAATGGTTCTTAGGCATCTGAAAAGATTGGGAGTAGATATAGCGTTATTGCAGGAGACACACTTATCCCAACAGGACTTTTATAGGATGAATAAATTATGGGTGGGAGAGGTGTTTGGTTCAGGAGCCGTAGGTCGACAAGCTGGGGTGGTCACGCTGGTGGGGAAGAATTTTCCACATAAGTTGATAAGGCACACACATGATGAAGGAGGAAGGCATGTGCAAATAGTCTTAGTCACACCATGTGGCTTATTAAATATACACAACGTATATGCGCCAAACTCAGACAGAGGACCTTTTTTTGCTGCCTTAGGGGCTAAGTTATCAACGGAGGAAATGACTAATCTGATAGTGGGTGGTGACATGAATGAGGTGGTGGAGGAATTGGAAGACCGAACTGAGACAAAGGGTAGTGGGAGAGGGAGGATGAGGACAACGAGAGTGGGACCATTACGAGGTTTCATAGACGACTTAGGCCTACGAGACGCCTGGAGATTACATCACCCAGTTGACCGTCAATACACACACTTTTCCCATCCGCACGGAACATGGTCGAGAATCGACACAATTCTCACTAGTGGGGACTTACTTCACAAGACAACTGCTGCTGAAATATCAGACTTGGTGATTTCAGACCATTGTCCGGTGGACTTGACACTACGCGACACCTTCCCAAGAGGCACAGATTACATCTGGCGATTCCCACATTTTTTAAAAAAGGATGCTGAATTTGCACTACAGTTGGGGGAATGGTGGACAGACTTGGTCTCCAACAACCCTCCGGAGTCAATGGAACCTACCCTGTTTTGGGAAACGGCTAAGGTGGTTTTACGAGGGAGAATTATGGCTTACACAGCTTCACTTAGGAAAAAGATGCAATCTACATATTTAAAAACAAGCACAAAGGTGCGGGAGGAATATGTAAATTATCAAAGATGCCCTTCAGACGCAACCAAAAGTAGTTGGATGGAAGCAAAGAGGGAATTTGATGCCTGGGCTCGGAGGAGGGAAGACATGGCAAAATCACAGTGGGAGGCAACATTACATACACAGGGGGACAAGGCGGGGAGATTGTTGGCACACCTGGCGAAAGGTCGAAAACCCATATCACATATTGTGTCTCTTAAAAACAAGACAGGGGCAATCACATCGGATCCGAAGGAGGTTAACTCTATTTTGGGATCTTTCTATACAGATTTGTATAAAGCAAAATCACACGATAGTGAGCTAGGCCGCCAGTGGTTGGAGGAGGTGGAGTTACCGGAATTAAAAGAGGAAGACTTGGAAGAGTTAAACAGGGAGGTGTCAGAGGAGGAAATAAAGGCGGTGATTAGGCAACTTAATGTACACAAGGCACCGGGTCCAGACGGCTTTGGCGCCAGTATGTACAAGATCCTAGCTGACCAGGTTGCCCCCACTTACGTTCCATGTATAATAGAGGGTGGGGAGATTCCAACACAATTGAATACAGCATACATAAGATTGCTGCCAAAGGGGGAAAAAATGTCAGATGACCCGGCGTCGTATTGACCGATATCCCTGATCAACCAGGATCTGAAGATCATCTCTAAGATCTTGGCAGATAGATTGGCAAACTTGATGCCTAGGTGGATAGGACAAGAACAGGCGGGTTTTGTACGGGGCAGAGCTGCTGTTGCGAATGTAAGAAGGGCCATTATGGTGCTGGAAGCAGTACGACTGGAAGACGGAGCGGCAGGGGATGCTCCGGCCATGGTAGTTCTTGATGCCGAAAAGGCTTTTGATAGTGTGGGATGGCCGTGGCTGGAGCAAGTCTTGGATAAGATGGGAGTGGTGGGAGGTTTCAGAAGGTTTTTGGGAACCCTTTATGCGAATCCAAAGGCAAGGGTGCACACACCAGATTTCCTATCTGATGTGATCAGACTCGAAAGGGGAACGAGGCAGGGATGTCCCCTGTCGCCGCTGCTTTTTAATTTGGCCATCGAACCTCTCTCCAGATAACTCAATGGTCCAAATAGTTTCAAGGGGATAGTAGTAGGAGGCACTCCAATAAAATCTAACTTGTTTGCCGACGACATCATTTTATATATGGCGAATCCTGCTAATGATTTGGATGGGGTGCTGGAGAGATTCGAGATGTTCCATAAGATATCGGGATTCCGATTAAATCTTTTAAAATGTGAGATTATGCCCCTCACAGAAGATGGCAAGAGAGCATTACATGATGGGCGGCGGCGGGACACATTCCTGGGGATTAAAGTGAATTCGAGGGAGGTCAAGTATTTAGGCATAATGATGAGTAAAGATGCCAGGGACCTGTATCGGCTAAATTATAGTCCTATTATACAGAAGATAGAACAGGAGCTGGCTAGATGGAAAGATCTACCGTTGTCTTTGATAGGGAGAATACACCTTGTCAAAATGGTCTCATTTACTCGCTTGTTGTACCCTATGCAGACGATCCCGCTGCTGCTTCGTCACACGGATGTCAATAAAATAAACAGAGCCATTGCCAAATTCCTTTGGAGGGGAAAGAGGCATAGGATAAAGTTTAGAACATTAATGTTTCCCAAGGAGTAAGGAGGCTTGAGTCTCCCCAATGTACGGGGATACAATTTGGCATGTGTGTGGTGTCACGTGGTGGATTGGCTACGAGGGACGAGTAATTACTCAGACTTAGAATTGGAGACGAAATGGTGTAGGCCATGGAGCTTAGGGTCATTGCTACATGCGCAAAGTGTAGTACTGGAAGCACGTATCAAACACTCAGTATTGTTTAGGGACACTAGGGCGGCCTGGAAGGCGGTCAGATATAGAATGGGGCTGTCATAGCGAATATCAAAACATACGCCGCTATGGGACTATCCAGACTTCCCACAGGGGATAGATAATGCTTTATTTCAGACTTGGAGGGAAAAGGGGATTAAGGCGCTAGGTGACTTAATGATTAAGACAGAAGGAAGATGGATGTCGGCAGCAGAGATGATAGAAGTATGGCGATTGGGATCTTCTCAGCTGCTACAATTCGCACAAATAAGAGGTCACTTGATGTCGAGGTTACATGATATTGGGAGGGAATGCCAGAGATTGATCATAGATGATCTGTTGCTCAGTCGGGCTCCCGTGGCGACGATTTCCTCATTATACGCGGCAATGAAAATTAGATTGTTACCAACGGGACCCACACGACTTCTCACAGGTTGGGACACCAGACTGGGGGCCGAAGGAGCGGGGGAGGGGGTGCTTGCGGGGTGGAATGCTATGCGTAAACATGTGACTGATAACCGTTGGCGTGATACCCAATATAGAATGATTCATAGGGCGATACTGGGCTTCAATATCCCAACGACACCTGCTAATCCTGATAGGATGACAAAATGCCCGAAGTGTGGGGAAAGTAAGACGGACATGTTTCATGGAGTCTGGGAATGTCCAAAGATACAATTGGGATGGGAAAGGATTAGGAGATGGATGGGGGAAATGTTGGATTTGGATGTACCAATGAATAAGATGATTATGGTGTTCCATGGCTTGGAGGGTTTTGTTGTTCCTAAGAGAAAGCGCACATGCTTCCACTTAATCCTAATAACATTTCTACGTCTCATTCTGCGACAGTGGTTGGACACACAGGTGCCTGGAGTGTCGAGCTTATGCCTGGAATTGAAGTGTATTATGAGAATGGAAAAACTAGTAACGGAAACGGATAAAGAAAACAAAACCTCCAAATTTATGTCTGTATGGCGAGATTTCATAGTATGTTGTTTACCTAGAGAGGAAATTGTTACACTGATGGAAGTTTTCCGCAATACAAGATGGTATTGTCTTGAAGATTTAGGTAACACATTGGGAGCGCTGAGAATTGGAATTGAGGAATGACATGATATGTTTTTGCTTTGTTTTCTATACAGGAGAGAGTGGGTGCTACGGCTAGCTGAGGTTGGATAACAAGGGGGAGGGGAGGGGAAAATTCTTACTTCCGTTATTGTCAATTGACTTTATACCAGTGTTGTACATGTTATGTTACTATATGCAAAAATCTAATAAAAATGATTTGCCAAAAAAAAAAAGGAAGATATGTAGCGTACTGGACATGTATACAATGTAGCGTACTGGACATGTATACAATGACTGGTAAACAGAGAGCATCTGTTGTATTGAGGCAATTAACAGGTGCAGCAGAGCTGGAGATTGAGACCTGGTCAGAGGCAGACCAGGAATCAGTAACTATCATTTTTGATAAACTAAAAGCTGTTTTTGAAAACCACACTGAGGCTGACCTAAGAATGAGGTTTTATCACTGTAAACAGAGGCAAGCAGGACAATATTAGAGTAATGGTGGGTTTACACACACCAATTTATCTGTTCAATATCTGAACAGATCTCTGGTTGCAGTGAAATCATGGACACATAGTTCCATTTTGTGGCTGTGTACAACATGGAGCAATGTATCCATGATTTCACTGCAACCAGAGATCTGTTCAGATATTGAACAGATAAATTGGTGTGTGTAAACCCACCATAAGGCTACAAGCTAGCTGAAACATGTTGCCTGAAGACATGATAAACTGACCAGTGTGTTTTTACGTGTTAAGAAACCTGTTTTTACCTGAATACCAATAAATAGATATTTTATAAAGAACTTAAGGTGCAATTTTCCTCAACTCGTTGGACAATTCTTGGAAGTGATTTGAATGCAGCTACAGGCCCGCTGGAGTCCATGCTGAGAGGGAGGAAAACTGGAGAGTGAAGTCAGGTGAGCGGACCCTTTTTTCTTAACATATTATACTTGACTAGATGGTGGCCCGATTCTAATGCATCGGGTACTCTAGAATATGTGGGTGTGCGGTAGTGCGGGTGTACGGCGGTGCGGTTGTGCGAGTGTGCAGCGGTGGCCCCCTCAGTTCTCACCCGCTCCAGGCTTCTGTCCAGCCGCCTCTCACCCTAGCATGTCTTCTTCTTCTTCCTGCAGCATAGATGTCAACAATTCCAGGGGGCAGAGTTAACAGGGGGCATCATAGTAGGCGTGTCCAAGCGCATAACCCCTTTTGGTAGCTCCACCCCCCACGGCCTTTGAATTTATGGAGTCTATGCCACGAAAAGAATAAGAAGAATGGCGGGGTGAGCGGCGGGCAGATGGAGCGGTGGCCGGGAGGGAGAGTGGAGCTGGTGAGCAGCGGGCAGGAGACCGAGGGAATGGGGGCCAGGAGACCAGGCGGACTGTGCCTGTTTCGTTGTAACGGAAATCCCGCGTCGCTGATTGGTCGCGCCCAGGAAGCCGCGAACAATCAGCGATGCGGGTTTTGTGTTAGAGACAGTGTGACGTGAGTGCAAGGTGAGTGCAGGGCTAAGTGTGAGGTGAGTGCAAGGTGAGTGTAGGGCTAAGTGTGAGGTCAGTGCAAGGTGAGTGTAGGGCTAAGTGTGACGTGAGTGCAGGACAGAGTGTGACATGAGTGCAGGGCAGAGTGTGACATGAGTGCAGGACAGAGTGTGACGTGAGTGCACGGCAGAGTGTGACGTGAGTGCAGGGCAGAGTGTGACGTGAGTGCAGGGCAGAGTGTGACGTGAGTGCAGGGCAGAGTGTGACGTGAGTGCAGGGCAGAGTGTTACGTGAGTGCAGGGCACAGTGTGACGTGAGTGCAGGGCAGAGTGTGATGTGAGTGCAGGGCAGAGTGTGACATAAGTGCAGGACAGAGTGTGATGTGAGTGCAGGGCAGAGTGTGACGTGAGTGCAGAGCAGAGTGTGACATGAGTGCAGGGCAGAGTGTGACGTGAGTGCAGGACAGAGTGTGACGTGAGTGCAGGGCAGAGTGTGACGTGAGTGCAGGACAGAGTGTGATGTGAGTGCAGGGCAGAGTGTGACGTGAGTGTAGGGCAGAGTGTGACATGAGTGCAGGGCTAGGTGTGACGTGAGTGCAGGGCAGAGTGTGACGTGAGTGCAGGGCAGAGTGTGACGTGAGTGCAGGGCAGAGTGTGATGTGAGTGCAGGGCAGAGTGTGACGTGAGTGCAGGGCTAGGTGTGACGTGAGTGCAGGGCAGAGTGTGACGTGAGTGCAGGGCAGAGTGTGACGTGAGTACAGGGCAGAGTGTGACATGAATGCAGGGCAGAGTGTGACATGAGTGCAGGGCAGAGTGTGACGTGAGTGCAGGACAGAGTGTGACGTGAGTGCAGGGCAGAGTGTGACGTGAGTGCAGGACAGAGTGTGATGTGAGTGCAGGGCAGAGTGTGACGTGAGTGTAGGGCAGAGTGTGACATGAGTGCAGGGCTAGGTGTGATGTGAGTGCAGGGCAGAGTGTGACGTGAGTGCAGGGCAGAGTGTGACGTGAGTGCAGGGCAGAGTGTGATGTGAGTGCAGGGCAGAGTGTGACGTGAGTGCAGGGCTAGGTGTGACGTGAGTGCAGGGCAGAGTGTGACGTGAGTGCAGGGCAGAGTGTGACGTGAGTACAGGGCAGAGTGTGACGTGAATGCAGGGCAGAGTGTGACGTGAGTGCAGGGCAGAGTGTGACGTGAGTGCAGGGTGTGAGTGGTGGGTGAGTGTGAGTACAGGTTGAGTGTAGGGTGTGTGTGTGTAAGTGGTCTGCAGTACCTGGCTCCTGGTGCTGTGTGCGTTTAGCTTAAGGACCTCTGGTGATGTCACAGCCATGTGATCTCGCTCCGGCCATGATTGTGACATCATCAGAGGTCCTGTAAGTATAGAGCCCCGTCACACATAACGATGCACCAGCGATACCGATAACGATACGACCTGGCCGGGATCGCTGGTGCGTCGTTTTTTACATTGCTGTTCATTTCAAGTAGCAGGACGGGAAAGCCGACAGTGAAGTTGGCTTTCTCGCCCGCTATGTGGGTGTAGTGCTGTAGTGGGATCACAGCAGCAGCCGGGAGACCGGAGAGACACCGGAGATCAGCAGTGGAGGAGGAGCCAGGAGGTAAGTATAGAGTTTATTATTTTACTATGGCAGCAGCATGAGGGCAATATCTAACATAGGGGGGGCATGTGCCATCACAGGGGGATGCAGGACCATATAATATGCACCGCTCCCACAGCCCATCACCGTGGTGCGGTTTCAGCACAACGGTGATGGAGAGCAGCTATGCATATTATATGAGCGGGAGCAGGAGATCTCCCTCTCCCTCCTGCAGCCTCCCCCAGCCTCCACCAGCTCACATTTTCCGGTACACCGTACCGTCGCAAAAAAAAGCACTGTCCGTCGCCGTCGACAGGTTTTGAATGCACGCGCCTATTTGCATAGTCTGCGCTCATTGGTGGTCGCCTCCAGCGGTTTACCTTTGTGGATCTCTGATGAAGTGGTCTGAAGTACCACGAAACGCGTAAGAATTAGACATTAAAGGTATTGCTTTTAACATCTTGTGATTCCTTGGATTTCTTGGAACCAACGGACAGACGGCAGCGCACGAACTACCACCTTTCATCTAATGCTTTAATCTGTATGAACTTTAACATTTTCCCTGGATTCCCCATTTTACATAAAAGTGGATCATATCCATGGGACTGGTGGTGGCAAAGACTTTTCTTTTCCAGCCTGCGGCGGATGGACTAGCGCCGTATGGACGGCACCCTTTACCTGTTTTTCATCATTTTTATTGTTTTTTGTAATTTTTGGGACTCTGTAAATAATACCTGCTGTTGCTGTTGAATGTAAAAAAAAATGTTCTCTCAGTCCAGGAGTACTGAAGTTAACTAGAGGGAATGTGGCGCCCTGTGGTTCAGGTAGCCACAGGAACCCTAGTGCATGTAGGGATTTCCTCATCGGGTACACCTCACACATGCAACACCTGCCACCCCTGGCCTGTAGGGGAAGCTCTAACAGCTGCCGTCAGTTGAACTGCTGACGTCAGTTGAATTCCACTGTAAATACAGGTGCAGTTGGTGGAGCTAGTCAGACAGTTAGTCAGCGGAGAAGAGAGAGTCAGAGAGTCTGTGCAGTGCGGGCAGCACTGTGAAGAACCTGGTGAACGAAGCTGTATTAGGCCGTACCAGCCTGAACCAGTGTGAGAGTCCTGGGAGTAGGGGACGAAGGCAAGGTGAAAAGTAGACAAACAGGGGGCAGAGGAGCCATACCGCCTCGAAGTACATGGATACCGGAGTCCGAGTCTGCCTAGGGGAGTTTAGCCAAGCAGAAAATACTGGTACACCGAGGAGACTCGTGTCTCCTAGACACCTGCATTCAACTTGAGAGCTTGGAACCGCAGAGAGGAGAAAAAAGCGGCATCCAGTAAAGGGTTCTCAGTGCAGTTAATCCGGGTGAGAGACACAGCGGAGACCAGAATAAGTTTCATGCAGGTCAGGGCTTCAACGGGAAGAAAACAGGGAATAGAAGGCCTTACAAACCACTTGGTGTTGAAATCCCGAAGTGCTACTGTGGCACCCTTGCGGACAGGTAGCCACAGAGAAGTGCAGCAGCTGGAATGGTAAACCGTCCGCCCCAAACTAAAAGCATCCAACACATCCCCGAATTCCTATACCTAGGACTTTATGCCAGGCAAGGGAGGGAGAAGTGGGGAAGAGCAGAGTGGTGGATGGAGCTTAGGTGGCACCTGTGAGAGGGCTAGGAACTACAGTAGTTTACCTCAGAGTGAGAGTGACAGCTAAGGTACTGTTACACGGCACGACGTTGAAACTATGTCGACAACAATCTCGGGGGCGCTCGGTCATTTTTTACATCATTTCAACATCGCTGGTGAGATGTCACAAGTCTTGATATTGTGGACAACTCACCAACGATGTTGTGAGCAGGTATACTTCGCAAACCCCGCAAACGATCCCTGCTCATTGCTGTGAATGGGCGAAGTCGTCCACGACATCGTTATCGCGGGTTCACACAGAACGATGCAGCAGGTTGCTGGAGTTGAGATCGTCAGGTTTTCCAACATGTTGGTAAACCTGTCAACTCCGATCCAACGATTTATCGTGGCAACTTGCCAACGTCACTCGGAATGAGGTTACAACGACGTCGCTGGTACGTCTCCAAACCCGTGACATATCAGCGATGTCATTGACTATGTCGTGCCGTGTAACAAGGCCTTCAGCGAGACGGATGTTGGAGATGAATGAGGGCTCAGGACTGAGCAGAATTACAGAGTAAAGACAGTAAACAAGAGAGGAAAAACACCGGGACCCGGCAGCTGATGTCATCTTATGGCTGACTGGGTCCGAGACTACTTAACAGGTGTAGCGGAGAAGGAGTCCAAGGTGGAAGACCGGCTTTACGGAGACACCGAGGGACTGGGTCGATGGACAGGGTACCGTCCCTGTAAAAGTGGTTTGAAACTACAAGGCCTGGCCACAGATTAACCGGTGAGGTGAAGGGTCTCTATGCCGGGAACCGCACAGCCCGTCACACCTAGGAAAAGCCTTTCATAGGACTTGGGGGTTAGAGGGAGGACCCCCTTGAAAAGTCTGCGACTGCTGGCCCTGAGGTAGTGAATGGTCCTGAGGAGACAGACCCGGAAAGGCTAAAGAAAGGGGGTGCTTTGGTGAACCAGACCAGCTGCTGACCGGTTACCGGTACGTTCACTGTAAAAGAAATTGTGACTGAGTGAACTAAGAGCAGTGAGTAAAGTACCCGGTTAAACCTGAAACAAGTGTGAGAGTCTATTGAAGTTCCACGGCTGTGCAGAAAAGCATCTAAGGAGAGGTCGACCCTGGGAGATCTAAAGGACACCGGTCAGTATTAAGTGCACTCCCATCATCACCTCACAACAACTTCACCAATAACAACTATTACCACTGGCCCAGGGATCAACCTAGCCCTACCTGTGGATGGCTTATAACCTTGGTGCATCCTATAATCATCCCCTGGAGCTGAAGCAAACAGCGGCGGTCACATCTGGCCGCAAACAACAGATGATGTCACAGTGACATTCATTTTTATTTATTTTTCTCTTTTTACAATTCCCCTTTTTATTTGCGGTCCCTCAAGGGCCACGGAACCTGTCAAAGGCCACTGCCATGACATCCCCCTGTGAACAGCCAGCCAGAACGGGTCCCGAGTAACCCACGGCCCCGAGGGCAATGCACTACCCAACTACCTGGAGTGTACATTGGACTATACCTGCTTAAAGTGATCCTAAACCCAGAAACTGACCCCCCCTTATCTTTAGACCTGTCCCTGCACCCCCTCTTATCATTTCTAGCCATCCCTTTTGCAGAAAAAAATCGCTTTTGTAAAGTAAGAGAAAAGGTTATATTCACCTCGTCCTGTGTGAGTTCTCTCTTTCTGTGGAAGCCGCAAATGCCCCTCTCTGCTTGTAAGAGCCTGGCCGCATCATGAAAGGGGCGGGGCTAAATCGCGTCATGCCGGAACCCCGCCCCCTTTCATGATGCGGCCAGGCTCTTAGAAGCAGAGAGGGGCGTGCATAATTACCAGGCAGCAGCAGACAGGCGGGGCATTTGCAGCTTCCACAGAAAGAGAGAACTCACACAGGACAAAGTATTTAAACCTTTTCTCTTACTTTATAAAAGCGATTTTTTCTGCAAAAGGGATGGCTAGAAATGATAAGAGGGGGTGCAGGGACAGGTAGAAAGATACGGGGGGTCAGTTTCTGGGTTTAGGATCACTTTAACATCAGTAAAAGGTATGAAAACTACTCCCAGTGTGTGCCTGACAGTTCTTTCTGCCCTGAACCTGCACCAAATATAGACTACGTCATAACCTCCTATAGAGCTCTTCCAGTGTGAAACCATTTCTTTACCTCACTGCCCTGGGGACTTCGCCCTGCCTGCAGGGAGCGACATCATCCGGCTGCCTACCCATCGTCCCCGGAGGTTTGCTGGCAGCGCTGGTAACATAATCAGATACTGCAGGTGGCGTCACATTAAAAACACTTTTATTATTTTATTTTTACTAAACCCCTTTTTCGTGACCACCAGGGCCATGGATCCGGGCCCCGGCCACCAGTGACAATCCCTTACAGCTACGCCCGGGATCTGAGTACCCC
The DNA here is from genome assembly GCA_033576535.1 of Allobates femoralis. Taxonomy (NCBI): domain Eukaryota; kingdom Metazoa; phylum Chordata; class Amphibia; order Anura; family Aromobatidae; genus Allobates; species Allobates femoralis. The sequence continues at coordinate 322,620,291 of JARQOC010000005.1, read as the reverse complement.
GGCCCTGGGGTGTGTCACATCAATTTCCCATTCCTGGATAAGATAGTCAGGCTCGGCTCCGAGCACCCCACGGGACTCGTCATGATGGCAGTGCTGTGTAGGGTGTGTGTGGTGGCTCTGCGGACCGGTCGTCACTAAATGGCGCAGCAGCCGGGATTGGTAAGTCTGTCTCCCCACACACACACCCAATACACTCCCGATCCTAAGTCTAGGTACTCTATGTAACGGGATAGCGGGAGGAGCCAGGTGGTGGGTGGAAAGTTAGACCCCGGTTAGGGCAGGTTATAAAAGGACACAACACCAAGTCCAGAGTTTGTTAGGTAGTTAGAGAGGGAGTTAGAGGAGAGAGGACAAGACCAGATCAACCCAAAGTCAGACCAGTCAGAAGGAGAGGCGAGACCATCATACAGGACTGAGAGAACCTGCACCCGGTGGCCTGTGCCACTATGAGGCAAGCCCAGGTCCAAGGCTGTAGACCGTGGTGAAAGACAGAAGGAGTCTAGGTGTGCCCGGATTAGTGGAGACACCTAGTCACCCACTGAAAGCCCGTGACCGCTGGATCGCAGCTAGCATACGGAACAGGCCGAAAAGGCCCGAAATAGACAAGAAAGGGGGTGACCCAGACAAACCATCCCGGCTGCTTGAACCACACCAGAGCCGCTGCTGAACTGTTGTAAGTGGTCCACCTCAAGACCGTGGGGAATCGGTACCTGGGTGGTTACTGTAATGGCCCCTTTACACGCAGCTACAGGTAACAGGTTTTCCACAGGTAACTTACTGGCTGCAGTGAAATCATGGAGACATGGTTCTATCTTGTTGCTGTGTACAAATGGAATAATGTCTCCATGATTTCACTGCAGCCAGTAAGTTACCTGTGGAAAACCTGTTACCTGTAGCTGCGTGTAAAGGGGCCATAAGGGTACCTTTACACGCGGCAACTTTTCTAGGAATTTCACTGGCAACTTACTGGTTGCAGTGAAATCATGGACACATTGTTCTATCTTGTTGCTGTGTACAAATGGAACAACGTGTCCATGATTTCACTGCAACCAGCAAGTTGCCAGTGAAATTCCTAGAAAAGTTGCCGCGTGTAAAGGGAATGTCACTGGTGGCCTGCCGGTGGCCGTGGCCCTGGTGGTCGCAAAAAAGGGTGTTGGGGAATATAAACAAAAGAAAAGGAATAAAGTCTTGTGACGCCACCTGTGGTATCTGGTGATGGCACCAGCGCTGCCTGCAGACCTCTGGGGATGATGAATAGGCAGCCAGATGTTGTCGCGCCCAGGAGTCTGATAACACTTGTGGCTCTGCACCTTAATATAAATGAAACACTGGACACTTGCTGGCTCTGTACGGGTGTTTACTGGTAACTTGTCACTACAGTTCTTTGGTATACAGTCACACAGATTTGTGTAGCTGGCCGGGTAGTCACTGACGGATGCAATGTCTCCCTAAGGCTAGGGTCACACACACAGATATCTGGGCAGATATTGGTCACAGATCTCTGGTTGCAGTGAAATCATGGACACATGGTTCCATTTTGCGGCTGTGTACAAATGGAGCAATCTGTCCATGATTTTACTGCAACCAGAGATCTGTGAACAATATCTGCCCAGATATCTGTGTGTGTGACCCCAGCCTAAGGCTCTCTTAGATGTTCCTTCCACTTTACTTCCAGTCCCTCTGTGTCTTTCCTTGCACTCTCCTTTCTATCCGTATGCTGCTCTGCACAAACCCCTTTCCTACCAGTACCGTTGGGTGTAATGAGGATACCCTTCTCTCTAAGGGGCTCAACCCGGTTTGGAGCTCCTGGTGGGGCTGTGCTTCGTGGACAAGGTAGGGGGCTGCTTGACAGACCTGCAACCCTCCGGTGTTGGCGGCTCAGGGTTGGACTTGTCTGTACCGCGCTCGGAGCCGATTCCCCGGTTCGGGACTAGGATTCCCCCAGACTGGATAAGAGTACGATCTGGCGCCGGGTGTCCACCGACACACTCAGGCTCCCTCCTTCTCGTCTGGGTCACCACTCTTCCTGGGTGCCCTCCCTGGAGTGTCCCCTGAAGGGTCCTCCTCTGTCTCTCTCCACAGACATTCTGCCTAAGGCTGATTTCACATCGCGTTTTTCTGCATTTAAAATCGGACAGCATCGGATCCGATTTTGGCCCCATGTAATCCTATGGTGACATATTGGATTTGCCCTTAATGGCATCCGATTTGCTTCCGATCCAAACCTGTCTGATTTTTTTCAGCAGCCAAAATCGTAGTCCACTACAAAAATCGGATCGAATCGGATCCGATACGATCTGATTAAAATAATATGGGAGTCTATGGGGATCGGATCGGATAGAAAATCGGATCTGATTTTTTGTATTGAGCATACTCAAACTCCAAACCTCCCCCAGCCCACCTCCATTTAAATCGGATCCGTTAAAAAATAGGATCGGATCAGATGCCATCGGTCTGATTTTTTTATCGGATCCGGTAACCGGATCCGATAAAAAAAATCGGACCGATGGAATCCGATTTTGAGCATCCGATCCGATCTACAACTCACAGCGTTGGATTGCGGGAAAACGTGATGTGAAAGCAGTCTGACTTCTTCCTGCTCTCACACTGCTCTGGCCTGACTGGGACTGGGTCTCTTACTAGAAGATTTAACCCTGTAGTCCCCTGCTCTAGACTGTGTGAATGCAGAGTGAAAGCCTCAGTTTAACATTACATCCTCCAATAACTGGTCTACCACACACACTAACTTGGGTGCAGTACCCCTACTGTAGCGCACTGACCAGTGGGGTGCCACATAACCTGTACCATCTGTCGAGTAAAGAGAGTAAGCCCGGTTAATGCCTCACACTATCTGAAACTGTAATTCTTGCGCCACAGAGGAGATATACTGATGCTGTCATCCGGCAGCAGGAGGTTGCCAGTAACTGTGAACGCTGCACCCCCCCACCCCATACTCAACATCCGAGCTACTACTCCCATCATCCATAGAGGTCCTGACTACAGCAGCAGCTACCCATGGCCGCACACCACGGGTGGCGTTATCACATTTTCCAAATTTGTTTTAATTTTTTCCCCAACACGCTTTTTATTGATTGCCCAGGGCCACGGAGCCGGGTCTCGACCCCTGTGACTCCCGCAGCAAAACTGCAACCCAATTCCGAGTACCCCACGGCCCTGGTGGGCGAGTCATGTGCGCCCTGTGATGATGAGTGGTAGTGGCAGCGCTGTGTAGGGTGTGAGCCATGTGATGAGAGTAGTAATGGCAGTGCTGTGTAGGGTGTGAGCCATGTGATGAGAGTAGTAATGGCAGTGCTGTGTAGGGTGTGAGCCATGTGATGAGAGTAGTAATGGCAGTGCTGTGTAGGGTGTGAGCCATGTGATGAGAGTAGTAATGGCAGCGCTGTGTAGGGTGTGAGCCATGTGATGAGAGTAGTAATGGCAGTGCTGTGTAGGGTGTGAGCCATGTGATGAAGAGAGTGGTTGTGACAGTGCTGTGTAGGGTGTGAGCCCTGTGATGATGAGAGTGGTAGTGGCAGTGCTGTGTAGGGTGTGAGCCATGTGTTGATGAGAGTGGTAGTGCGGCACCCCAGGGTTCATGTGCCACAGTAACATCATCAAGGGTTAACTCCCCACACAACTCACTACACTAGCACCTCCAGGCCAGAAGGGGGAGACAAAGCTGCTCCCCTTGATATATTCTGGTCTGAGGAGGAAGTAGTTCGTTGATAGATGACAGTTCAGTTTAGTGCAGGGAGCACTAGGAGGAGGACCTGTAAATGGGAGCATTGCTGAGCTCCTGACTACTCCTTTCAGGCCTGAAGCCGAGGGTCTGAGGAAAGGAGGCAGAGAAGCGAGGGACATGACATACCTGGGAGGCAGAGTAGTGCTACACTCACCCCAAAGGAGCACACAGACCGGATTCGTAACTACGCAGGTTTCACCCGCATAGTAAAACCAGAGAAGTGAAGATTCAACCGTCTTCATTAGGGCCAAAGACATAGCAACACACCAGAGTTCAGCAGTACACCCGGCAGAGGGTAGGCAGAAAGGACTTGAGTTGCCTGTCAGATTGGTACCCGGGAGGAGACACAGGCCAGCAGTCTAGCTTATGCAGCAGTGGGGCCACACACAGCGCAGACATGGAGCCAAGGATCCGGCCAGGGTGAGAGCAGCCAGGGTGGGAGCAACCCGACCACTGCACAGACTCCGTGGACAGTACTCAATATTTTACTGAACTACCATCTACAGTAAAAGACCTGGAAAACTACAAAACCGTGAGTCTGTGTAATCCTTCCGCTCGAGCCCCGCTTTCCCTCACAAACTGTTATCATCACTACTGCCACGTGGATTAGGCTCTGCCCGTGGAGAGCAGTCACATCACAGGCTGCCATCCATCATCCCCAGAGGTTCTGCAGCAGCAATGGTCACCCTGACCACATACCACGGGTGGCGTCACAACTATATCCCCTGTAAATAACCCCAACCTTTACTTATTGGCTCGGGACACGGTCCGGACCAAGACCCCCGTGATTCCCCATGATACCCCGGTCCGGTACCGAGTATCCCGTCCCAGTGGGCTCCACAGTACTGGCAGTGCTGTGTAGGGTGTGAGAAATGCGATGGAGAGTGGTAGTGGCAGTGCTGTGTAGGGTGTGAGCCATGTGATGATGAAGTGGTAGTGGCAGTGCTGTGTAGGTTGTGAGCCATGTGATGATGAGAAAGGTAAAGGCAGTGCTGTGTAGGGGGTGAGGCCTGTGATGATGAGAGTGGTAGTGGCAATGCTGTGTAGGGTGTGAGCTCTGTGATGATGAGAGTGGTAGTGGCAGTACTATGTAGGGTGTGAGCCTGTGATGATGAGAGTGAGTGGTATGGGTGACCCTGAGAAGTTTGCTTGGGCCGTTAGGGTGTGTGGGGCCGTGATGATGAGAGTGGAGTGGCAGCTTGTAGGTGTGAGCCTTTGGTGATGTGGGAGCGTTGGTTAGTGGCATATTGTAGTTAGCTGGATGATGAAGTGTAGCATCTGTAGGTTGAGCTGTGATGATAGAGTGGTAGACTGTAGGGTGTGAGCCCTGAAAGAGTGTAGTCTTGTAGGGTTGAGCCCTGGATGAGAGAGTTATGCTTGTAGGGTGGAGCCCTTGATATGAATGGTAGTGCATCTTGTAGGTGTGAGCTGTGATGATGAGTGTATGGCATCTTGTAGGTGTGACCTGTGATGAGAGAGTGGTAGTGCAGCTGTGTAGTGTGAGCCCTGTGAATGAAGTGGATGCATCTGTGTAGGTGTGAGCCGTGATGAGAGTGGTAGTGGCATCTTGTAGGTGTGAGCCCTGTATGATGAGAGTGTAGTGCATTGTAGGGTGTGAGCTGTGATGATGAGAGTGTAGTGCAGCTTTAGGTGACGTGATGATGAGTGGTAGTGCATCTTGTAGGTTGAGCCTGTGATGATGAGATGGTAGTGGCATGCTGTGTAGGGTGTGAGCTGTGATGTGAGATGGTAGTGCATCTGTGTAGGTGAGCCCTGTGATGATGAAGTGTATGCATCTTAGGGTGTGACCTGTGATGATGAAGGGTAGTGCATTTGTAGGTGTGAGCCTGTGATGATGAAGTGTAGTGCATCTGTGAGGTGTGAGCCCGTGATGATGAGATGGTATGATGCTGTGTAGGGTGTGAGCCTGTGATGAGAGAGTGGTAGTGGCAGTTGTAGGGTGTGAGCCCTGTGATGATGAGAGTGAGTGCGTCTGTAGGGTGTGAGCCCTGTGATGATGAGAGTGGTAGGCAGTCTTGTAGGGTGTAGCCCTGTGATGATGAGAGTGGTAGTGCATGCTTGTAGGTTGAGCCTGTGATGATGAAGTGGTATGGTGCTGTGTAGGGTTGAGCCCTGTGATGATGAGAGTGGTATGGCATCTTGTAGGTGTGGCCTGTGATGATGAGGTGTTGCATCTGTGTAGGTTGAGCCTGTGATGATGAGAGTGTAGTGCATACTTGTAGGTGGAGCCTGTGATGATGAATGTAGTGGCAGTTAGGTGAGCGATATGAGAGAGAGTTGGTGGTATGATGTGAGTGGGTGGCATTGAGTGTGGCCTGGTGTAGAGGGTATGATCTGTAGTGTGGCTGTATATGGGGTTGCAGTGTGGTTGAGTGTGATGATGAAGTGTATGCTGTTGTGTAGTGTGGAATTGTGAGTTGTAGGTGGAGGTGATAAATGGTTGCTTAGTGAGCTGTGTTGAGAGTGGTGCATCTTATGAGCTGTGATGATGAAGTGTGCATCTTGATGTATGGTGATGAGTGGTGGTGTGTAGTTGCCTGTGATGAGTGTAGTGCATCGTGGTGGACGGATGAGAGGTCAGTGTAGTGCTTGATGAAGTGTATGCAGTTGTAGTGTGATGAAGAAGTGAGTGCGTAGGTTGACTTGATGAAGGAGTGCGTGTAGGTGTGGCGTATAGGTAGTGATGTGTGAGTGTAGCTGTGATGAGAAGTAGGATGCTTTAGGTGAGCCTTGATGTGAGTGTAGATCTGTGGTCTGTGAGAAGTGTTGCATTTGTAGGGTGTGAGCCTGTGAGATGAGAGTGGTAGTGGCATCTTGTAGGTGTGAGCCTGTGATGATGTAGAGTGGTAGTGCAGTCTATGTAGGGTGTGAGCCCTGTGATGATGAGAGTGGTAGTGGCAGTGCTGTGTAGGGTGTGAGCCTGTGATGATGAGAGTGTAGTGGCATCTAGTAGGTGAGCCTGTGATGAGAGAGTGGAGTGACTGTGTAGGGTGTGAGCCTGTGATGATGAGAGTGTAGTGGCAGTAATGTAGGTGTGAGCGTGATAGAGGTGGTAGGCTGTGTGTAGGTGTAGTGTATGATGAGTAGGTTAGTGATGTGTGTAGGTTGCGTGATGATAGAGTGGTGTGGCTGTATGATAGGGTGGCCTGTGTGAGGTGGTAGTGCTGTGATGAGGGTGTGAGCCTGTGATGTGAGAGTGGTAGTGGAGATATGTAGAGTGTGAGCTGTGATGATGGAGGGTGTGAGCTGTGTAGAGTGTGAGTTGATGATTGAGTGGTAGTGCATGCTTGTGTGTGACTGTGAGAGAGAGTGGTAGTGCAGTAAGAGTGGTAGTGATCTGTGTAGGTGTGAGCCGTGAGGGATGAGTTAGTGAGTGCTGTGTAGGGTGTGAGCCTGTGATGATGAGAGTGGTAGTGCATCTGTGTAGGTGTGAGCCCTGTGATGATGAGAGTGGTATGCATGCTGTGTAGGTTGAGCCTGTGATGATAGAGTGGTAGTGGCAGTCTGTAGGGTGTGAGCCTGTGATGATGAGAGTGGTAGTGGCAGCTTGTAGGGTGTGAGCCTGTGATGATGAGAAGTGTAGTGGCGTATGTGTAGGGTGTGAGCCTGTGATGATGAGAGTGGTAGTGGCATGCTGTGGGTGTAGGATGTGAGATGATGCGTTGTATGATTGATGAGAGTGGTAGTGGCAGTCTATGTAGGTGTGAGCCTGGATGATGAGAGTGGTAGTGGCAGTCTTGTAGGGTGTGAGCCTGTGATGATGAGAGTGGTAGTGGCATGCTGTGTAGGGTGTGAGCCCTGTGATGATGAGAGTGTAGTGCATGCGTGTAGGTGTAGCCTGTGATGTGAGAGTGTAGTGGCTGTGTAGGTGTGAGCCTGTGATGATGAGAGTGGTAGTGGCATGCTGTGTAGGTGTGAGCCTGTGATGATGAGAGTGGGTACTGTGGTCCCATGTGTGTGTGTTTGGTGTGAGCCCTGTGATGATGAGAGTGGGGCATGCTGTGTAGGGTGTGAGCCCTGTGATGATGAGAGTGGTAGTGGCATGCTTGTAGTGTGGCCTGTGATTGAATTATGGATCTGTAGGTGCTGTATGATGAAGTGATGTTGTAGGTGTGAGCCTGTGTGATGAGAGTGTATGCATCTGTAGGTGACTGTGTGGAGTGTGTGAGCGTAGGTGTGAGCCTTGATGATGAGAGTGGTAGTGAGTGCTGTGTAGGTGTGAGCCTGTGTGATGAGGTGTGTGCATCTTGTGGGTGTGCTGTGATGATGAGTGTATGCATGCTTGTAGGGTGTGAGCCTGTGATGATGAGAGTGGTGTGCAGCTTGTAGTGTGAGCCTGTGATGATGAGATGGTAGGCATGTTGTAGGTGTGAGCCTGTGATGGAGAGTGTAGGCAGTTGTAGGTGTGGCTGTGAGTGAATGTAGGGTGTGTGTAGGTGTGACCTGTGATGATGAAGTGGTAGTGCAGTTGTAGGGTGACTTGATGATAGAGTGGTAGTGCATGCGTGTAGGGTGTGAGCTGTGATGATGAGAGTGTAGTGCATCTTTAGGTGACCTGTGATGATGAAGTGGTAGTGGCATCTGTAGGTTGACCTGAGATGAGAGTGTAGTGATCTGTGGTGTGGCCTGTGATGATGAGAGTGTAGTGCATGCTGTGTAGGTGTAGCCTGTGAATGAGAGTGGTCGTGCGTTGGTGGAGCTGTGTGATGAGAGTGGTATGCGCTTGTAGTGTGACTGTGTGATAGAGTGTAGTGCATGCTGTAGGTGAGCCTGTGTGATAAGTGGTAGTGGCAGTATTGTAGTGTGAGCTGTATGATAGGTGTGCATGCTGTGAGGGTGTAGCCTGTGTGATGAGAGTGGTAGTGGCAGGCTGTGTAGGGTGTGAGCCTGTGATGATGAGAGTGGTAGTGGCAGTTGTAGGGTGTGAGCCTGTGATGATGAGAGTGGTAGTGGCATGTGTGTAGGGTGTGAGCCTGTGATGATGAGAGTGGTGTGGCATGCTGTGTAGGGTGTGAGCCTGTGATGATGAGAGTGGTAGTGGCAGTCTGTGTAGGGTGTGAGCCTGTGATGATGAGAGTGGTAGTGGCATGCTGTGTAGGTGTGAGCCTGTGATGATGAGAGTGGTAGTGGCATGCTGTGTAGGGTGTGAGCCCTGTGATGATGAGAGTGGTAGTGGCATGCTGTGTAGGGTGTGAGCCCTGTGATGATGAGAGTGGTAGTGGCATGCTGTGTAGGGTGTGAGCCCTGTGATGATTAGAGTGGTAGTGGCAGTGCTGTGTAGGGTGTGAGCCCTGTGATGATGAGAGTGGTGGTGGCAATGCTGTGTAGGGTGTGAGTCCTGTGATGATGAGAGTGGTAGTGGCAGTGCTGTGTAGGGTGTGAGCCCTGTGATGATGAGAGTGGTAGTGGCATGCTGTGTAGGGTGTGAGCCCTGTGATGATGAGAGTGGTAGTGGCAGTGCTGTGTAGGGTGTGAGCCCTGTGATGATGAGAGTGGTATGGCAGTGCTGTGTAGGGTGTGAGCCCTGTGATGATGAGAGTGGTAGTGGCAGTGCTGTGTAGGGTGTGAGCCCTGTGATGATGAGAGTGGTAGTGGCATGCTGTGTAGGGTGTGAGCCCTGTGATGATGAGAGTGGTAGTGGCAGTGCTGTGTAGGGTGTGAGCCCTGTGATGATGAGAGTGGTAGTGGCAGTGCTGTGTAGGGTGTGAGCCCTGTGATGATGAGAGTGGTAGTGGCAGTGCTGTGTAGGGTGTGATCCCTGTGATGATGAGAGTGGTAGTGGCATGCTGTGTAGGGTGTGAGCCCTGTGATGATGAGAGTGGTAGTGGCAGTGCTGTGTAGGGTGTGAGCCCTGTGATGATGAGAGTGGTAGTGGCAGTGCTGTGTAGGGTGTGAGCCCTGTGATGATGAGAGAGTGGTAGTGGCATGCTGTGTAGGGTGTGTAGAATGCCTGCTGCCGGTCGGATGAGTGGTACCTTCCTGGACAGGGTGCCCGTATCCAGGGCAGATAGCAGGGGGCGGGGTGGTGCAGCCCCTCTCCTCTCCAGCCTCCTCCTTGTGCTGTACGTGCCAGTGTGCAGTGAGCTGCAGATCACCAGGGGGACCCGGAGAGCTCTACTGCTGCTGGGATAGATACAGGAATGTGGATGTGATCAGAGGATCTCCGCCTGGATCTATAGATCTGCCGTCACTGACATCCCGGGCTCCGGATCCACCTGCTCTACTTGTGCTCCGGATCCACCTGTTCTACCTGTGCCCCGGGCTCCGGATCCACCTGCTCTACTTGTGCTCCGGATCCACCTGTTCTACCTGTGCCCCGGGCTCCGGATCCACCTGTGCTACCTGTTCCCCGGATCCAACTGTTCTACCTGTGCCCCGGATCCACCTGTTCTACCTGTGCCCCGGGCTCCGGATCCACCTGCTGTGCTATCTGTGCCCCGGATCTACCTGTGCCCCAGCCTGCGCTATTCTTCTTCCTGGCAGACTTGTGTCTCTCTCCCCAGCTGAAGTAGAACTCTCCCCTCCTCCTTCACTCTACTCTTCTTCCCTCCTTGTGTCTTGTGTGTGATCTCCAGCACCAGCCCTCCCTGCTCCTCTGTGACCCCTGTCCAGGTGAGTTGTGTCTTTTCTGCACTTTTCTTGTCTTCTCCTATGTGATGGATGCCTTCCTGGATGTGGTGCTTGTGATCATGGCTGGTGGTCCAGTAGTCATGTTGCCACCATGGTGGATCTGTGCCCACAGCTGCCTCTAGACGTGGATTCTGGAACTTTTTAGGTGTGGTCATCTCCAAGTGTTTACTGAGATCAGGAGATTGGGCTTTTGTGCTGAGCCTATAATGGATGAGGGGCCACATGTTATTATTATGGAGGGTGTAAATATCTGGCTGGGGTGGGACACTTAGTTCATCTGTGCTGGGGACCCTACCTTCTACATTGTAGGACTGAAGTGTCAGCATGTCTGTGCCATAGTGGGAAATCCATAAGACTGCTCCCATCCTTCAGAGATACTATAGAAAGAAGTGTTCACCCTCCTGGACCTCTGCTTCTGCCACCTGAGGCTGGCATGGATGCCATACCTTACTCACCATGGGATGCTTCTAATTACTATATACCATCCAATTATAGATGGGACATGTGCTCTGAGAATATGTGCTGCAATGTTAAATATAGAAATGCCATTGGAAGTTCTGATTTCCCAGGGTTCAGAGTCATCAATACTGAGGTAAAGACCATACCCTTCTCTATGGCTGTTAGGTGGCCCCGGGTCAGCTAAGGTTAATCACTCCACAAAGAAGGCTCTAGAAGTGTGCTGCGGTCACACAACACCTCGTATCTATATTCTATACAGTTATTCTGCACGGAGCCTTATCTCTGAGGTAAGGGATATCACTGACAGTATATTCCTGGCTCGGCTCTATATGACGACACTCTGATGTTTCCTAGTCACATCAATAGTTTTCCCAATAAACTCATTCCACATCATGGGGCTGGCTTGGCCTAGATTGTGGAGAGTGACAGCCGAGGATGGCGGAGACCCCTCCTTATGTGGCCCAGCATCATTCAGTGCCTTCAACTGATTTCCAGTTATATCACTCACTATACTAAAGCTACACCAGAAGTGCGACCATGGGATGTCCTCACTGAGTCCCCAGACCATGAGAGACACAAGCACTAACCATAAAGATGGCTTCTCATCAGCTCACACAGCCATCAACTAGTTGTTGAAACCTTTTTTCAAGGGGGTTGTATTGATTAACCAAATACGAGCTCCGGTCATGAGCAATCGTGCATAGGAGGTATCTCTGGAGAAAGTGTTCTTAGGTTGTGTGCACATGATCGTCTTAGACGCAGCGCCTCCGGACCGGCGGGAACCTGTGAGTGAACATAGGCAGCCCGCAGCCGCACTGTACTCACAATCTGCGTTCGGTGCAGGGCGGCTTCTCCCTGCATTCACCCAATGGTGATTACTTCCGACTCCATAGCATGACATTAACATGCTGAGGAGATGAGGAAGCCCGGGGACCCACGCCGCAGCTAAAAACACCTTGCTGTACTGTACAACACATCATTGTGGACTCGGTAAGACGCTGCGCCCAAAACTCTGCTAATCCATGACAAGCCAAAGGGCTGAAACTGCTCGCTGGTGGCTATAGTGCATTCCCTCCCTTCTAAATGCATCATTTGCACCATTATGTTGCTTGTACTCAAAAAGCAAAAGATAGATCCGCCGTCTCAGGATATGGTCGAACATTTTTCCCACATTTTTTTCTTCATTTTTGCAGCAAAACAAACCATCAAAGTGGTTCATCAAAGTGATTGGTGTCTCTGAAATCTCTGCACCTGCTGTAGTGTCAGATCTGCAGCATGTCAATTCTTTCAGCATTTTTGTTGCATTTTTCACCTATTTAATAAATGAAGGGGAAAAAAGCACATATGAATTGCATGCAAGTGCACGTATTTTACACAACGTTCTCCGTGAGAACACTTCAATATTTGCAACAGCACATACTGAATAAGTGCACTTTGTGATTGTCAAGTCGCCTAGTAAGATATTGGGTGAAACAAGCCTCTCCTACTTTGTGGTTCAGTACCCTCATCAGGTATGTCACCCACTACTGCCATGTGGTTCAGTACCCTCATCAGGTATGTCACCCACTACTGCCATGTGGTTCAGTACCCTCATCAGGTATGTCACCCACTACTGCCATGTGGTTCAGTACCCTCATCAGGTATGTCACCCACTACTGCCATGTGGTTCAGTAGCCTCATCAGGTATGTCACCCACTACTGCCATGTGGTTCAGTAGCCTCATCAGGTATGTCACCCACTACTGCCATGTGGTTCAGTACCCTCATCAGGTATGTCACCCACTACTGTCATGTGGTTCAGTACCCTCATCAGGTATGTCACCCACTACTGCCATGTGGTTCAGTACCCTCATCAGGTATGTCACCCACTACTGCCATGTGGTTCAGTAGCCTCATCAGGTGTGTCACCCACTACTGCCATGTGGTTCAGTAGCCTCATCAGGTATGTCACCCACTACTGCCATGTGGTTCAGTAGCCTCATCAGGTATGTCACCCACTACTGCCATGTGGTTCAGTAGCCTCATCAGATAGGTCCACCCACTACTGTCATGTGGTTCAGTAGCCTCATCTGGCATGTCACCCACTATAGTCATGTGGTTCAGTAGCCTCATCTGGCATGTCACCCACTATTGTCATGTGGTTCAGAAGCCTCATTGGGTATGTCACCCACTACTGTCATGTGGTTCAGTAACCTTATCAGGTGTGTCACCCGCTACTGTCATGTGGTTCAGTAACCTCATCGGGTATGTCACCCACTACTGACATGTATCTTATAAGTGTGGTAACAGATGCTATAAAGATAACGTGAATATTGCCTCACTTTTCCCTTCATTCTACATTATGAAATTGTATCTAAAATGAATAATTGTAGTTTCGTGCACAGGAGCTTTACATAACTTGCTCATCTTGTTAATTAATGCATTTTCTTAGTTTCCATGCCAAATTCTCATTTCAGTAATGACTGCGCTGGAGTTGTCTTCCTGTTTCCCTCAGGTTTATAGCCTTGTGTTTCTATGAATTATTATAATCCAATTTTTCCATCTGCTACATTGTAATCTGCTACTGTATATAGTTTTGCTTGGCTACAGGATACTTTAGTATTAAAGTTACCCACAAATTAAGAAGTATGAATATTCCAAAATCACAAAAGCATGTATCAGTTTTATGTTAGCAGTCTTGTCTGTTCATTATCCTTGAAATTGTCATTCTAGACACACCCATGGAGAAATGAAAGAGTGCCTATCATGTTCATTACTTCCAAATCAATAGTACATATCTTTGAGAAATCTTCTCATTTCTCTTCCAGGATTGAGCTTTCAATTCAAGGGTAAAATCTGTATTCAATGAACACAGACATTGCTCCTAAGGAGATTATTAAAGATGGGAGACTAGAATGGGGATGGGCGGAGGCAGACGTATGCATTCTGCTGCAAGTTCTTTGCAGGTTACAATTACAGCTTCAATCTTTGGTAAAAAAGTGAAAGTATAACTCTTTCTTGGAGAACTTGCAGCAGAATGTCTGTCTGTCTGTCTAGCTCCTCCCTCCCCATCTCTATAGAATTTTAAAGACTCACAGCCATCTCTTATCTCAGTAATGAGAAAGTATGTATTCACGGAATACAGATTTTATCCATGAAGTAAGAGTACGGAACGGTCCAGGAGTAGAATAAAGAATATTTAACTGATAAGATAAAGGAAAGATGCTCATTTTCATGTCTACTTTTGATTTCTGAAAAAAAAAAAAATGAAAATGATGGTTACTCTTTACCATAGAAACTTATCCTGACCTTAAAGTTGTGCACGTTCAGTCCAACAGAAGCCATACCCTTTTTTATCATTGCCTGTTGAAATGGTTATGGTATATATAGAAACAAGTGCCTTGAAAAAATACGTGGAGGTGTAAAGGAAATGATACATGGGTTTCTAAATATTTTAAAACTATTAATCCAAAAATATTAACATGCATATTTGTATTCTTGTATATTTGTGCCTCCTGTAGTCTGATACACCTAAATAGTAATTGCCTCTAGACTAATTGCCTTTAGAAGTCACATATTTGGCAAACTGAGCCCACCTGTGCATATTATATTCTCAATTTAACTACAGCTGTTCTGTGAAGGCCTCAGAGGTTTGTTTATGAACAATAGGGATGAAATCGTATCATGAAAATCAAGGCACACACCAGATAGGTCAGGAATAAAATTGTGGAGAGGAGTAAAGCAGGGTTAGGTTAGAAGAAAATTACCCACGCTCTGAACTTCTCCCAGAGCACTGTACAATCCATCATCCAAAATTGGAAGGAGTATGGAAAAACTACTAAAGGTACCGTCACACGCGGCAATATTGCTAGCAATATCACTGGCAATTTACTGGTTGCTGTGAAATCATGGACACATTGTTACATTTGTACACGGCCCCAAAATAGAACAATGTGTCCATGATTTCACTGCAACTAGTAAATTGCCAGTGATATTGCAAGCAATATTGCCGTGTGTGATGGTACCTTAAGACTTGACTGTCCACCTAAACTGACATCCCCAGCAAGAAAAGCACTAATTAGAGAAGCAGCCAAGAGGCCCATGGTACCTCTGGAAGACCTGCAAAGAATCACAGCTAAGTTGGAAGAATTGTTCCACAGGACAACTAGTATAGTATACTCCACAAATATGGCCTTGTAAGAAACAAGCCATTGTTGAAAGCAAGTCTAAAGTAGTAATGTTGGTAGTTTTCAAAAGGCCATGAAGGGAGCTCATCTAGCATGTGGAAGAAGGTGCTCTGGTCAGATGAGACCAAAGTAGAACTTTTGGGGCTAAATTCAAAACAGTAAGAGTGACAGAAAACTAATATCACACACAATAAATTTAATAAATGTAAGTTTTTAAAACGATGTTACATACAATAATGTGCCAGTGCTGCTGCCACAGCGCTGACACATTATTGTAAAGGCATTGCTCAGCATCGGATGGAAAAATCTCCCTCCGATACTGGCGTGCTGCCAAAATGATATCATTACCGATATCCTTGTGTGTGACAACGCACGAACGATATATACATATCCTTCGTACGATGTCTACCACGTGACTTTTGTAAGGATATCGTTCAGGATATCCTTGCGTGTAACACCACCATAAGTCTCATCCATTCTGAATTGTAACATATTGTTAAGGGCCCAGTGCTCAATTGTTAAACTTTCAGATGTGTTTTTTCCTCCATTAATATGCTTTTTTCTCATTTCTAAATCCGTGTAAGTAATTTTTCTGTTTGAAAAGAAAGAAACAAAAACAGAAATACCCCAGACAACCACACTGCGGAGAACGGAGGGCAGACCGGCGATTTTAGGAATGATTAGCCACAGAAAAAACAAAAAGAAAATTATTCTTATTTTCAGACAAATCTAGTTACAGAAACTGTTGCTGCAATCTTTAATTGATTGAATTGATCTTTTGCATTTTATTTGTTATAATTGTGTTTGTTCCTTTTTTTATTGCTGATACATAACATTTTTAATGTATTATTTGAAAAATTCAATTGTCATGAAGACCATGGGAGACCTAAGAGAGAAAAAAACAATAAAACTATTTACATTTAGATTTCTAATCCACCCGAACGTTAGTAAATATGTTGTAAGGTAGCGGTTAAGATCAGCAAGACAGAAGTGACTCAGGCACTTGTTCACACAACACACGATTTATTTACAAGTCCGGGTTAGTACAGACCTTTTGTAGCTTTAGGACATAGCCGGTATAATAGGTATTCCCACAGTCCGGTATGGCTGTCAGACTCTATCTTTAGCCAGGGCCTCTGGGAGGGCCAAGTCCACGCTGTGTTAGGCCATGTTCACACACCTCCGCTGTAAGTATTTAGTGGGTCTCCGCTAAATACTTAGGTTTTTTCCGAGAAGCGGAGATGCGTGTGTGCCGCCGCTTTCTGCGGACGCAGCCCATGGTTACCCGATGTGTATCATGGTAACCATTTCACACAGCAGGCTGCCTAGTGCCCGCTTAAGCCGAGCGGACAGATAAACGCTGCTAGCAGGAAATCTCAAAACCTCCTGATGAACCTGATGAAAGTTTAGCCTCATTATGTGTTATCTTTATACTGAAAAATATATTATTTAAGTTAAACATTGCTTGCAGAATCCAGTTACCATATATTGAAAATCATATTCATCTGTTTGTTTTAAGAAAGTAATAAAACAATTGAGGCATTTTGCTTGCCGATTCAAGGTCCTCTTACCTTCTTCTTCATAGACCTTACTGTCACATCTCCCAACCTCTGGTCTGGTCTACCACCTCCAGAGCTAAAGCTTTTCCCTTTTTGCAACTTATTTCAGAAGGAAAAGCCTGCTACTTTGATACTAATAAGATTGTCTAGCACCACTGAGGATAAGTCCTCAGACATTTAGAATGGTGGATACCTTCATATAGGGGCTCTCTTTTGCCCCAAGCTGACAGCATATTAACTTATCATGCTGAATTGCGGTAGCAAAAACTCTAGCCAGTCATCTGCGAATTTCCCGGCAACTTTCATTAAAAATACTCAAATTCCTTCCTCTAATGTCGGTATCACTCTTATAACAGCTCCCGGTAGAACCACTAATGTAGAAGTGAACTAAGCCAAACACTAAGAAAAGTGAGGTGGAGAGCAGAGAGAACAGTCCATCTGAAGAATGTCAGAAGCAACAGCACAACCAATTATGTGTAGGAATTGCACACACTATAAAGCAGAAAAATAATGAGGATCGCTTCTTAGACACTTGCCTCATTTTACATTAATAAACTAAATGAACAATTGAAAAACAATGTAAACATGTCCATGGCCTTTAATGACTGTAAAATGCACATTATTAGCGTTAACATGTTTGAAACATCATTCACAATTCAAATTCAATTTAGGCATTTAAAAATCAAAAATGACTTTGTACAACACGACACAGCATTGGAAAATGTATAAAAGGGCTTTTCATTGGCACTCACCATGCTGTCATGCAGTGTCTGTGTTACCTCTATAGCCATCCATGATTACTCCATGCAGGTCCACCACATGCCACTCCATACACACAATATCTCAGTGCAGAGGACATTTTTCAGTTTTTCAGCATCCTTACCATAGTGGTCCCATGGTCCTGCAGAACTGTTTTTGGAGAGGTCTTTAACACGCCGTCCACACTATTTTGATAGTAATGCAGTTCTTGAATAAAGGTTTGTTGGTTATGACATTAAAAACTATGACCACTTTATTAAATAATTTTTTAAAAGGACAAAACTGTTTGCTGAATAAAAGCATACTGTTGCTCATGTATGTGCCACGTATATGTCATCAATATCAAATCGGGGGGGGGGGTTAACATCGTCTCCGATCCTCACAATCATCTGTTATTTGCTATAACACCAGATGTAAGCACTTTGGACTGGAGCTGCTCTTGAATAGTCGTTCTGCAGTACCTGGCACCAGCTACCGCACATTGAATGGACGTCCAGCTTTGCTGCTCTGTTCAAAGTATTTTCATTCAGCTTCTGCCAGAAGAAATAGCAGCTGATTGATGGCAGTGCCATGCTTCAGACCATCACTGACCGGTATTGATGACCTATCCTAAGGATTGGTCATCAATATGTTGTGTCCAGACAATCCCTTTAAGTCTATTGAAATGGGCAGAAGAAGAAAGAAACCATGTGATACTCCGGCAGAGAATCACTGAGATTGTGACACAACTTCTAATATGAGTTGTAGCTTATCAGAATGCTGGAATTTAACATTAGACTTCTCAGTACTGCTGTATAATGTCCTCCATCATGATGCTGATTCTTTCTGTAGACACATTGGGAAATATGTTCAGGAATCCCCATATCTGGGTGTTTGGGAGATATCATAGCTGGAAGTCTCCATCCTCTAGCAAAGAGAAAACTGAAAACTAGGTGAAAACTGCTGAAAATGCGAGACACAAGTAATATAATTGCTCAAAATAGTGTTATTCATCTAGAAACGCTCACATATGACAGCTCAATCTGAAAAAATATCCAAATAGCATTTATGCCTTCAGTTATTGTTAAAGTCAATCAAGTTTGCTCAACCAGCCTCAGGATGTAGAGAACCAAAAAAAAAATTAAGTGGAATGCACATATGTATGCATACAACGAGTAGGAGCATGTTCAGATGTAAACTAAGGTGTGGCCTGCTTTTCTTTGAGCTGGACATTATATATATATATAGTTTCCCATAGCTGGGTGTTCGCTGATGAGGCCCCAGTCCCTGCTCTATCCCTATCACAGTTATGTCACTTGACATCTGATAAATTTTTAAATATTTGATACCAGGATAGGGCAATCTCGATGAGGTCACTTTGACGTAGTAGGATGACTTACATTTTTTCATCAAAATAATGGTACCAAGTACCCTATTTTTATTTACATGTACCATTACAATTTATTTACTTATTTTTGGGTATTTGTTCATTTTTCTCTTTCATTGGTGTTGCAACCTCAGGGTATATAGAATGGATGGAATGTTTTCTCCTCCTTAAATCACTTGTTGCCATGTCAATGATTCATATCATAAAATCTGTCACATGTATTATTCAACTCTTCCAGTATTAGACTTTGTGCTGACTGTGCGTTTGTGCTGCGTTTTTTTTGCTGCGATTGTGCAGAAAAACACCGCACCCACAGCTTCAATATTAAAGGGAACCTGTCACACCCCCCACAGGGCCTACTAAACTCAAAGAGCCACCTTCAGCAGCGCCTACATTGCTTTTTGTGAGGGTGGCTCTTATCCTACTTCGGCCCAGCTCCCCCCTCGGGATACCAAAAAAAAACCATTATTAGAAATTGGCTTAGGTCTGGGAGGTATACTGTCCTCACAGGACCTAAACCCCTTGCTGATATTACCCTTCCTCCTCTGCTGTCTGGGACCCACCTCCTGTGTTTCTTATGAGCGGAGTTGATGCCTGTGCACGTCTCTCAGGTATCTCTGTGAGCTCTACCGAGAGCTGATGTCACATGATGTTAGGACACTGCGCCTGCATATAGGGCAGGCATCAGATCCCACCCTGTGTGGTCCTATGCTTATTTCAGGCTGCGGGGCCGGGAATTGGTGAGAAGAGAACAGGAGCAGTCATGCTGCGGAGATGCCCGAGAGCTGAGAGATGTGCACAGGCACCAACGCTGTTCGTAAGGAACACAGGAGGCGGGTCACAGACAGAGTGGAGGATGGGTAATATCAGCAAGTTGTTTAGGGCCTCGGAGGAGATTATTCCTCCTGAACCTAAACTAATTTCTAATAAAGTGTTTATTTTGGTGTCCGGGGGTGGGGGGGTGATATCAACCATCTTCACAAAATGCAGCAAAGGAGCTGCTGAAGGTGGCTCTTTTAGTTTAATAGGCCTTTGGGAGGTGACATGTTCCCTTTAAAGTCGATGTGATTTACAAAGAGCTGTGCCCACATGTGCGCTTGTGGATGCTGTGTTTTTGCTGCAGAAATTGCCTTGGTTTTTATAAGTCCCTGTCAATGAACATGTCCATTTTTGGGCTGCCTTTTCACATAGACTCCTTTATATACTCCCCCTACCCCCCCCCCCAAAAAAAAAAAAAGCATCACAAATGGATTGGTATTCACACAGTCTGTTTGTGGTGCTTTTTTCCTGCGATTTTTGTAGCATAAACGTTTGAATACTCACCCTCCTCAGTGATCCCCGGTAATTCCTTCCTCTGTGCACCAGAAAAAGCTGTGCGATTCACTTTCAGGACCTGTGCCATGTGACTGGTCATGTGATTCAGGCTGTCACATGGTGCGCAGGTCTTGGAAGTGTGATACACAGCGCCTACCTGTGCCCAGGAGGAAGACATCACCATGAGCTCATCGGGGAGGGTGAGAAATTGTGTCTGTCTGTCTCTGTGTGTGTCTGTCTGTCTTTGTGTTTCCCCTTATTTATGTTGCGTTTTTGTGCTGCGTTTGAAATTTGCACAAACATAGCACAAACGCAGTAGGTTTGTTCTGCTTTTGTTTTTACACAGCTGTGTTTGTGCAGCTGACAAACGCAGCATAAAATAATATGTCCAGTGGGCACATAGACTTATATTTTTTCACAGGTCCTACAGTAAATGTCTGGCTTATTAAACTTTGTATGCATAGAGGCAAAAATATCAAGCTGGTATTATGACATAATTCTTCTTCCTCATACTAATATACAGGTGGGCAACACTCAAGTAAAACAATGCTAGTATTCTGTTGCGTGGGATTTCCTATATTTAGCAGGAATACGTGTTTTTTTAACACATTCTTCCCTTTCAAATCTAAATTATGTAAACTATTTTTCTCTATTCGTCAATTGCGGATATTAGTGGGGAATACGATAAGTTGATAGTTAAGTATGTGACTGATATGTCAACTTTAAAACTGTTGATAAAACACATAGGTAACTGAGTTGATTTTAACTCTATACCTCTTACATTTATTTAGAAATAAAACAGTGCTGACCTTGTCCTGATCTAGGGATGAAAACCTCACGATTCTGTGGTGACAATTTGCACTGTAGAATGGGAGAAATCTTGTAACTATTATCTTGTCACTATGGGTGTTCACCTATAACTGGGGCTTTGACATTTGGAAACAATGATATATGTTTGACAGACTGATTTCCATGCCATGATCGTTGCTTTACTTTCCAGTGATCTTTTATCTTTACAGGTAATTTCCCAATCAAATCATGTAGGATAAATCCCAAATCACGGGGGGGGGCATCAAATGTATACACTAGTTCAAAATGCATATACAAGCTTTTTATGTATGCAATCCTATAATATGTCTCATTATACAGAGGAAATGATACCCCCTTATACTTGGTAAGTTTATCCCAGCATCATCCGTTTTGACACTGGATTTGCGTGCTTGTCTTGACAGAAGAAATTGGACATTGCCTTATAAAGTTTCTGTATGTCTCAGCAACAAGGGTATGTCTTTTAAAGGGTAAAGATATTGTAACATTTATAATAAATGCTTTCTACCTTGCAATGAGGTGAATTATTAATTCTTTAAAGCTCGTATTCTATATTAATAAATAAAAGTAGATAATTTAACCTGTTAATTGAATAATGCATATAGGGGACATACCATATTTTAAGTGTTTAACAAGGAGTATTGCTTATATAGTATCTTTCCCCCTTTCTCATTCCTAGAGCCCTTAAAAAAACTAATTTCACACTTTGATTTATTAGCAATTGAAACCAACAATTTAACCCCTTTCCTGACAAGGCACATTTTTGAGTTTTTCAAATATGCAATTAAAATGCTATAAATTCATGATACATGGGACTCCGTTTTTGTACATTTTTCCATATTGTGCTCCCGTCATAAAAGACCTTTGGGACTGGTTTAAATGAAATATTTTCATTTTGATCTTATTTTCTCTGTACCTGGAGCTCGTATATTAGCCTTCCGCAGGATAGCAGAGCTGTTCACATTTCTTCCTGCTTTTTTCCTACACACACCAATCACATGACAGCTGTCATCGCTTCTTATTACTGTGTACACAGCTCTTCATAGTTTATACAGTGATGGAGAAGGCACTCATCACCACTGGAAGATCACCTTCAGGATCTGAAATGAATAATATATATCAGCACATAGTGCAAATATTTATTTTTTATTGAATAACATATTAATTAAAAACCAAAAAAATAAACATACAAAGTGGTACATATAAAATACTAAATGAATGTAACTTGATGCAAAACATGTGAACGCGTGTTTGGGTCTGTTTTCTTGGATGGGTAAAGTATACTCTAGGCCACAATGCATTATTCATTATGTGAATTTGCATGTGATATTATTCTCTCCTTGTTAACCTGTGTGCACTCTGATGAGCTTTAACTTACAAAGTACCGTATATACTCGCGTATAAGCCGAGTTTTTCAGCCCAAAAATTGGGCTGAAAAGTACCCCCCTCGGCTTATACGCGAGTCAGTGCGGGGGCTGCTGTATACAGCGGTATAAAGCAGCCCCTGCATCCCCAGTAATGCAGGGCCCCCCCCCCTCATGCTCCGGTCACCTGTAAAGCAAGTTATACTTATCAGTGCCCGCTGCCGTCCGCGCCCGCATCTGCCGACATCGCGATCCTCCATCTCCATGCATCTTCTTCCTGCTTCTGTGCGCGTCGCTGGCAATGACGTCATTACCGGCGACGCGCACAGGAACCAGGAAGAAGTCGCATGAAGACGGAGGATCGGGATGTCGGCAGATGCGGGCGCGGACGGCAGCGGGCACTGATAAGTATAATTTGCTTTACAGGTGACCGGAGCATGAGGGGGGGGCCCTGCATTACTGGGGCTGCCTGTATACTACCACTGGGGCTGCTGTATATAGGGGCCCTGCATTACTGGGGCTGCAATACCACTGGGGCTGCTGTATATAGGGGCTGCAATACCACTGGGGCTGCAATACCACTGGGGCTGCTGTATATAGGGGCCCTGCATTACTGGGGCTGCAATACCACTGGGGCTGCTGTATATAGGGGCTGCAATACCACTGGGGCTGCAATACCACTGGGGCTGCTGTATATAGGGGCCCTGCATTACTGGGGCTGCAATACCACTGGGGCTGCTGTATATAGGGGCTGCAATACCACTGGGGCTGCTGTATATAGGGGCCCTGCATTACTGGGGCTGCAATACCACTGGGGCTGCTGTATATAGGGGCTGCAATACCACTGGGGCTGCTGTATATAGGGGCCCTGCATTACTGGGGCTGCAATACCACTGGGGCTGCTGTATATAGGGGCTGCAATACCACTGGGGCTGCAATACCACTGGGGCTGCTGTATATAGGGGCCCTGCATTACTGGGGCTGCAATACCACTGGGGCTGCTGTATATAGGGGCTGCAATACCACTGGGGCTGCAATACCACTGGGGCTGCTGTATATAGGGGCCCTGCATTACTGGGGCTGCAATACCACTGGGGCTCCTGTATATAGGGGCTGCAATACCACTGGGGCTGCAATACCACTGGGGCTGCTGTATATAGGGGCTGCAATACCACTGGGGCTGCAATACCACTGGGGCTGCTGTATATTGGGGCTGCTGTATATTGGGGCTGCTGTATACACCACTGAGGCTGCTGTATATAGGGGCTGCAATACCACTGGGGCTGCTGTATATACCACTGGGGCCTGCTGTATATCATACTGCTGGGGCCTGTATACCACTGCTGGGGGCTGTATACCTGTGCTGGGGTCCACCCTCGGCTTATACGCGAGTCAATAGATTTTCCCAGGTTTTGGGGGCAAAAGTAGGGGGGTCGGCTTATACACGGGTCGGCTTATACACGAGTATATACGGTACTTGCTCTTTTTGATTGTAACCTTTGAATATCTGTTATGTGGTCATTACTTACCTACCTTTTTAATGTCTGACTTTTGCATGTCTGTTTTTATGTTTTTAATTATGTTATCCAATAGAGAATATATTTTTTACTGATTTTGAGCCTTGCACATTTTTCACATAGGTATTCTTGAATTTATTGGTGAATTTTAGCCCCTAATATATATAACTCCTTATGCTCAAGAAGACTTTTTCTCTTTTTATTTTTGCCCATGTTTTATTTCTTTGAATGCTCTCCTGGAGTTGAGATATCTAAATAATGACTCCATGGCAATGTTAAGTAAAACAGCTGTGAGTGGGACCCTGGTATAGTAGGAATGAGAATGATAAGAAGCCTGAGGTATATACCGGTACCAGTGGATCAGTGTCGGATTCTGTAAGTGCCTTAAAATCTAATTATATCTATATATTATATTTAGTAATGGCTCCAACCCCTTCTAACACACTTCTACAGTAACTAGAGCAACACTATATTTACCCTCTCTACCACAGACTTTGTGAATATTTAGAAATGTATTTTGATGTGGAGATAATTCTAGACAATATTGTAGCCATTAATTTATTTACAGTCCCTGGCAAAAGTTATGTCGCTTAACCATGTTATGTAAATAAAAGCTCATAACCTAACGTTAAATTCATCCATTGGTTGAATAAATTACTCTTTTGAAAGCTGAAACCCTCCCAAATGTGGTTTAGATTAAGAAAATAAATTGGCATCAATGCTGAAATATTGATCATTTCATAAACACAGAATGGTCAGATTTTGGCAAGACAACAGTTTTGTCGCCTAGTCATATAATGCACCCAATCCTAGTTTACATCCTCATCTGTGCTCAGTAAATGATCGTTTAATTAGTGGGTGTGTATAAAAAGAAACCCAGCACCCCAGACCTTCACTTAAACTGCAACTTGAGCTCTGATAACATGCCAAAAATCCACCCTGTGACCAAAGCCTTGATCATCAAGAGGCTGAAGACCAGAACCACTGCAGAGGTGGCTGGCATCTTTAATGTGTCTCAGCATCAGGTACAAAGAATTAAAAAAAAAGATTTGAAGAGACTGGAGATGTGTTTGACAAGCCCAGGTCTGGCAGACCCCGCAAGACAACTGCTCAGGAACGTTTGTTGGTTAGAAAATCCAAAGCAAGCCCCTCTTCAACTGCAGCAGAGCTACAACAGGTCTGGTCACCTCAAGTCCCTGTATCAACTAGAATAGTTTTGTAGGATTATGTCTCAAAATGACCTCCATGTTCAAATCAGTGCCCAGAAGCCAGCACTAAAAAAAGGCAAATAAAAAAAAAACCATGTGGCATTTGCAAAGTCCCACAGACTACTAAACACTGGAAAAGTGGCAGAAGGTGGATTTCTCTGATGAATCCTCAGTAGAATTACACAACAGCCGCTGCAAATACTGCAGTAGACTTACTGGAGCCCGTATGAATTCAAAATACACCCAGAAAACAGTTACATTTGGTGGTGGAAAGATCATGGTCTGGGGTTACATTCAGTATGGGGGTATGCGAAACATTTCCAAGGTGGAAGGCAATATCAATAGCCTAAAATATCAAGAAGTATTAGCTTCCTATTACATTCCAAATCATAAAAGGGGTCAAATTCTGCAGCAGGATGGGGCTCCATCTCATCCATCCATCTCTACAACAAAGTTCCTCCAGGCAAAAAAGATCAAGGACTGGCCAGCCCAGTTACCAGACATGAACATCATTGAGCATGTTTAGGGTAGGATGAAAGAGGAAGCTTGGAAGACAAAACCAAAGAATCTAGATGAACTCTGGGAGGCATGTAAGACTGCATTCTTTGCTATTCCTGATGACTTCATTAATAAATTGTATGAATCATTGTTGAACCGCTTGGATGCAGTCCTTCAAGCTCATGGAAGTCACACAAAATATTAAATATATAAACAATATATAAAATAAATTAACACCACAACTTCATTCACCAATATTATGCAACATATAGTTGTATTTTAAGTTAATTATTTGTTTGAATATCACATTACTTTCTATGGGCGACAAAACTGTTGTCTTGCCAAAATCTGATCATTCTGTGTTCAATAAATGATCAATATTTCAGAATTGATGCCAATTTATTTTCTCAATCTAAACCAAATTTGGGAGGGTTTCAGCTTTCAAAAGAGTAATTTATACAACCAATGGATGAATTTAATGTCAGGTTATAAGCTTTTATTTACATAACATGGATAAGCGACATAACTTATGTCAGGGACTGTATTTTAATTGCTTATATAGCACCATTAAATTCCACAGATACAGATATTCTCACCATTAGGCTCACACGCTGAATTCCCTACCATTTTGTTTTTGGAGTGTGGAGAAAACCCACATACAGTATACAGGGGAAACATTCAAACTCCTAGCAGATTTGACCATGGTAAGATTTAATCTCAAAACCCATGCTGCATACCTACAATGCTAACCACTGAGCCACCATAACAGGATCTTCAGACCTTATTATAATCCATTGGCTGTGATGTGCAGCTGAAGGCAGGACTAATGATTTGCATTCTGTGAGTGATAGAGAGGGGGGAGGATAAAGCCTGCACAAGCAGAACACACAGACAGAGAGAGGGTGGATCCTGGAGCCTGCAAAACAGCCCGTCCTGGTGACTAAAGAATATAGCCCCTGCTAATTATAATCACTAATGAGTAAGTATTAAAACATTTTTATGCACTTTCACATGATACTTTTAGGAGACAAAATGTGAGATTAGTGATAGGATGCTGCAGGGACATGTTTTGCTAGCTTATGAGGTGTTTTGGAGGTGACAGGATACCTTTAACAGGTGCAAGTGGATCTCCAATCCAACCGCACCTGTTAGCTGCAAATGTTAGTTGATCAGATTAGCCGACAAGTGCTGGGAATGATGCGAGCTTAGCGCGTGAAGATGCATCAAAGTCAGAGACACGACCAATGACGTACATATACGTCTTTGGTTGTGAACGGATTAATACATATAAACTTATTTCTTGAGTCAGACACCACAGTTAAGAGAACAATGGTTGTTAGCCAAGAAGATTTTTAATGAGTAAGAAGATAGTTTTATAAGAACGAAACTCAAAGTGGATTTACGTAGATACTAGAATACGGCAAATAATTTGGTAGCTTAGGAGGCGTTCTGGAGGTGACAGGATCTCTTTAACTAGTAAAATTGCCCTGTCTGAATTTGCCAGCACAATTTTAACAATAAAAAGTTTAAAAAAGGTTTATAAAGATTTTAAAAAATAAATAAAAACAAAAGTTAAAATCGCCCTCCTTTTGCTCGACTGAAAATAAAACAATGAAAAAAAAAATCACATATTTGGTATTGCTGCATTCAGAAATGTGTGATCTATCAAAATATAAGATAAATTAACCTAATTAGTAAATTGCGTAGCAAAAACAATTCAAAACGCCAGAATTATGTTTTTTTGGTCATCGTAACATTGCAATAATATGCAATCAGAAGCGTTCAAAATAACAAAATTCTATTATTGAAAATATTAGCTCAGGATGCAAAAATAAGCCGTCACATAGCCCCAGATCCTGAAAAATGAGAAGATTATAGGACTCGCAAAATGGCGACAAATGCACTATTCATTAACAACACACTTGTTCTGGAACAAGTTTTTGAAATTTTTTCACCACATAAATAATAAAAATTATTAAAAATTATACATGTTTGATATCTATGACCTTGTACTGACCTGGTGAGTCGTACTGGCACATCACGTTTACTACATAGTAGATTAAACAAAAAAAGTATTATAGAGTTGCATTTTTTTTTGCAATTTTCCTGTTTTGCTGTACAATATATGGTGGAATGAATGATCTCATTGAAAAGTACAACTAGTCCTGCAAAAAACAAGCTCTTATAGAGCTATAATAATGGAAAAATAAAAAAGTATTGCTCTTTTTCCAAAAAGGTAGGAAAAAAACTGAATATCGTCCATAGGTGAAGGTATTAAATACACTTTTGGGTTTGCATTGGTATTGCTATATCAAATAAATTCAACCTAAATAAATACCTAACTATAGTCTGGTTTTCTATAGTTGCATAGTTTATCTAAACATTTTATCCTTGGAGGAGCTTCTTAAGACAAGCTTCTTTCAAGAATACTGTATAAAATATAGAAGGTTAACAAATAAAGTGCCCGTTTGATCACATAAATCAATGATCACTATTTACAAGTACTAGTATATTTCAGAAGTTGAGTCAGATGATCCAACACGGAAATAGAAGACACAAAGGAGGACAACTAAAAATATCCATCTATGAACATGATATTGCATCAGAAATATTGCGCTCCATTAGCTTTTATACTATAGACAAAACAGAGTAGTGAATTGCTGGACTGTGTTCATTTTGTGCTTACTGCTAAAATGTTAACTGCTGACCTATATAAGGAAAGACATTACAAAAAGGAGCAATTTAAATGTTTATTGTCGCAGTTTCCCTGCATTAAGTTACCTTAATTTCATCTCAGTTTCTAATTTGCCATGCTTTGAAATTAGTGGAATTTGGCTTTAAAGTAGCGGGGTGATAATTACATCCTTCTATATTCTAAGTAATATTTATACTGAGCGTGAAGTAGATAATATATAAATATGTATGTTATTTGTGAATAAAATTATATGTATTGTGAAGAACACAGAAGGGAAAGAAAAATGATTGATCCTGCATTATGTTGTGACACATTCATAAAGAGTGCATAAAATCAAGCAGCGTATGTGTTTTTCTATAAAAAAAAGAAAGATTAATGTTTATACAAAAGGAATTTATAAAAAGTGTGGCTTAAAAATTCACATTTTAGTTATTGCCATTTTTTATTGTGAGGCATGTGCTATTGTTGAAAAGAAAATCTAAAGTCTATACAGTGGCGATCAATATTAGAGAACAATGTATGATCCTCTGCAAATCTCTCCACTGGCTCCCAATTCCCCAACGAATCGAGTTCAAGCTACGGTACTAACACTGACCTACAAAGCCATCCATAAACTGTCTCCTCCCTATATCTCTGAACTAATCTCCCACTATCTAGCCTCACGTAATCTTTGTTCCTCCCAAAACCTCCTCCTCTCCTTCACACTTATCCGTTCCTCACACAACCGCCTCCAAGATATCTCCCGAATATCCCCCATCCTCTGGAATTCTGCACCCCAACACGTCCGATTATCCACGACACTCTGATTCTTCAGACGGAACCTGAAATCCAATCTCTTCAGGAAAGCTTACAGCCTGCAATGACCGAGCTGCAGCCCCACCACCACCGAAGCTGCTGACTCACCACCACCGGGGCTGCTGACTCACCACCACCGGAGCTGCTGCACCCCTGACCTACCGTCCCCTCCCCAATATCATGTAGCAAGGGCAGGGTTCTCCCCCCTCTGTACCACTCTGTCATTGTTAATTTGTTTACTGTAAATAAATACTGTATAACTATAATTTCGTATATAACCCCTCTCATGTACAGCACCATGAAATTAATGGTGCTATATAAATAAATAATAATGATAATAACTTGATTTTTTTTGTCAGACATAATGTAATCTACATTGATCAACATTTGATGGTTTTGATGCCTCTAGAACCGTGTTTTCCAAAATAACCAAAGTTTATCAACTTAAAACCTTTATTTTCCACAAAATGTCATGATCATAATTAGAAAACAGCAATGACTGTAGCAAATAGAAAGATTAAAACTAATTTATGTTTAGATTACAACAGACACCAATCAGTAGGAAGTGTACAGGCCTTTGCTTTGAATGACTTCAGCACATCTGCAGCCACAGGATATCATTAATCTCTGAACTGCTTTGGTCTGATTTTGGTCCACTCTTCTTCCACAGTTCTGTGAGGCTAGGGTCACTCCAGCGCTATTGGCTGCATTCAGGCGGGTTTTGTTTAAAACAGAATTTGGCAGTATTGGTGCAGTGTTACCGGAAAGGTAAGACTGCGTTAACGCTGTCAATTCATTGCTATGGGTGATGGTGACTTGTGGGGAAATGTGTAGTAACATGTAGTAATAGAGTAGGTAAAAAGAAAAAGCTGAATTTAAACCCTAAAGAATTAAATTCCTGTGCCAGTGTAGCAGATGTTTGAGCCTTTCTGACTCTTGTACTCTGAGTGACATCACTTCCAGCACCACAGTCTTCGCTTCACTGTCCAGCTGGGGAGCCGACGGTCGAGGCGTCCCCTTACAATATGGCGATCGGAGTGATTTTTGCATCCGCAGACAGGGTGGGGTGGACCTGCGTCTATTTAACGCTTTCTTTCAACCCTTGGGCATACAGAAATTCTCAGTGCTGGAGCAACCCTTTCTGTGCTGTATCGGTAACAGTGGCGCCCATGCTCCAAATTCTTTCATGTGCTGTCTAGCTTTGTGCTTCAATAAGGCGCAATCTGCGGTTTATATATTTCAATGTGTTAAATAACAGTTTCTCTGTATGGATGTATGCTCAAATATACAGTTAGGGCCAGAAATATTTGGACAGTGACACAAGTTTTGTTATTTTAGCTGTTCACAAAAACATGTTCAGAAATACAATTATATATATAATATGGGCAGAAAGTGCACACTCCCAGCTGCAATATGAGAGTTTCCACATCCAAATCAGAGAAAGGGTTTAGGAATTATAGCTCTGTAATGCATAGCCTCCTCTTTTTCAAGGGACCAAAAGTAATTGGACAATGGACTCTAAGGGCTGCAATTAACTCTGAAGGCGTCTCCCTCGTTAACCTGTAATCAATGAAGTAGTTAAAAGGTCAGGGGTAGATTCCAGGTGTGTGGTTTTGCATTTGGAAGCTGTTGCTGTGACCAGACAACATGCGGTCAAAGGAACTCTCAATTGAGGTGAAGCAGAACATCCTGAGGCTGAAAAAAAAGAAAAAATCCATCAGAGAGATAGCAGACATGCTTGGAGTAGCAAAATCAACAGTTGGGTACATTCTGAGAAAAAAGGAATTGACTGGTGAGCTTGGGAACTCTAAAAGGCCTGGGCGTCCACGGATGACAACAGTGGTGGATGATCGACGCATACTTTATTTGGTGAAGAAGAACCCGTTCACAACATCAACTGAAGTCCAGAACACTCTCAGTGAAGTAGGTGTATCTGTCTCTAAGTCAACAGTAAAGAGAAGACTCCATGACAGTAAATACAAAGGGTTCACATCTAGATGCAAACCATTCATCAATTCCAAAAATAGACAGGCCAGAGTTAAATTTGCTGAAAAACACCTCAAGAAGCCAGCTCAGTTCTGGAAAAGTATTCTATGGACAGATGAGATAAAGATCAACCTGTACCAGAATGATGGGAAGAAAAAAGTTTGGAGAAGAAAGGGAACGGCACATGATCCAAGGCACACCACATCCTCTGTAAAACATGGTGGAGGCAACGTGATGGCATGGGCATGCATTGTTTCAATGGCACTGGGTCACTTGTGTTTATTGATGACATAACAGCAGACAAGAGTAGCCGATGAATTCTGAAGTGTACCGGGATATACTTTCAGCCCAGATTCAGCCAAATGCTGCAAAGTTGATTGGACGGCACTTCATAGTACAGATGGACAATGACCCCAAGCATACAGCCAAAGCTACCAGGAGTTCATGAGTGCAAAAAGTGGAACATTCTGCAATGGCCAAGTCAATCACCAGATCTTAACCAATTGTGCATGCATTTCACTTGCTCAAATCCAGACTTAAGACGGAAAGACCCACAAACAAGCAAGACCTGAAGGCTGCGGCTGTAAAGGCCTGGCAAAGCATTAAGAAAGAGGAAACCCAGCGTTTGGTGATGTCCATGGGTTCCAGACTTAAGGCAGTGATTGTCTCCAAGGATTCGCAACAAAATATTGAAAATAAAAATATTTTGTTTGGGTTATGTTTATTTGTCCAATTACTTTTGACCTCCTAAAATGTGGAGTGTTTGTAAAGAAATGTGTACAATTCCTATATTTTCTATCAGATATTTTTGTTCAACCCTTCAAATTAAACGTTACAATCTGCACTTGAATTCTGTTGTAGAGGTTTCATTTCAATCCAATGTGGTGGCATGCAGAGCCAACTCGCGAAAATTGTGTCACTGTCCAAATATTTCTGACCCTAACTGTATACTGTAGATATATATGTAATTTAGTACATCTACTACTCCAAACACATACACTTTATTCATTGATGTTTGTGTAGTTATTTTCTCACTTAATTGTAGTATTTTATCAGTTTTAAGGCCAAATATCTTCTGGTGGATAATTACATATTCTGAGTTGATCTTTCTGCATTGTAATAATGGCAGATCCTGTGAAAACTGCAGCTCTTATATTATCAATAGGTGCCATTATATGACTTTAAGATAGTAAATATAAAGTTTATTTTTGGTATATTATTTTTGGTGCATTGTATTGCATTTACATTGCAGTCATCGATGGAGTCATTTAGACTCAAATTTTCACCATACCTTAGCACCTTACAGTGAACAAGACTCATGGCTGTACTAGCTCAAAAGGGTGCTTCTAATCAATACTGCGCAAAAGGTCTGAATACTTATGACCATGGAATATTTCAGATTTTTTTAATAAATTTGCAAACATTTCCACATTTCTGTTTTTTTTAAGTTAAGAAAAATTAACTTTTTTGAAGTTACTAAATGGCTGTAATGAAACAAAGAGTGAAAAATTTAAAGGAGAGAGTCCTCAGTGGTTGATACCTTTTAATGGCTAACTGAAAAGATGGTAAACATAGGAAGCTTTCGAGAGACTATGGCCCCTTTGTCGGGCTGATAATGACAAAAATTCTGAAGACACACACATATATACATAAGCAAAAGAAAAAAATGAAAAAAAAACCAGTCTTCGATGCTGTAGTAAATATGACAAGTGACGTAAAGCAGAGTCAGGTTAGGGAGGGGTAAAGGAGCTGGGAAAGAGAAACCAAAATTCTAAGATAAGCGGAGCAAATTGTATTATTGTTATATAGTTAGTAGCCTGGGGAGACCTGAAAATACTTAAAGGGAACCTGTTACCTACAATTAAGGCCCTACACTATCACTACCTGTCCCTACACCTTCCTAGCTGCTCTCTATGTATCCCTATCTGAGCTAAATCCGCCATATAAAAGATCTGAAAAGTGCAGTGCGCTTATTGAAGCGGGACCGATCACGTGATTAGGCCCATAATGCACTGGGGCTGATCACGTGATCGGCCCCATAATGCACCGCGCCAGATGTGACGTAGTGGCCGGTGCATGATGGGCTTCCAGAGGGCGGGAGATTCCAAATAGAGGGGCTGACGTGATGAAAGACTAATGCCGCCCAGCGGGGCGTGCGCTGCCAGATCAAGGAGTGCTGTATGGATCCTGGCACCGCCTTTTCAGTCCCCCAGCCTCAGGGACTTCTGTAAGTTAGAAATTATTTTTCAGATCTTATACATGGTGGATTTAGCTCAGATAGGGATACATAGGGAACAGCTAGGAAGGTGTAGGGATAGGTAGTTATAGTGTAGGGCCTTAATTGTAGGTAACAGGTTCCCTTTAAGTGAGTTGTGGAGAGCAATAAATTAAAGCGAAAGAGTTAACATAAGAAAAGTCAAAAGGTCATAGTCCTCAAAATGGAGTCTGTTGGAGATGTGATATCCCCAAGTGTCCTTTCAATTTATATAAAAACGCATGAATCTTTGATGTCTCCAAATGCCCATTCATTTTATATAAAAAACCATGAATCAATGTGAAAGATTTAATCCGGTTTTGAATGCGTCAAAGGTTTTTATCAATTTGTATTCCCAAATTCTTCTCTCTGTCAGTGATTTGAAGTTGCTTTTTAAAGTGAGCAGTCTCATATCGGTTTCACTGTTGTGGTCAGGGCTGGAAAAATGTTTTGCTACAGGTAGGTCCATAAGCTTTTATTGAGTGGCGATGAGAATTCATTCTTGTTATGAATTGTAGTCCGGTCTCCCCTATGTACATGCCACCTGTTAGACATTTGGTACATATAATTAAATACACCACATTGCTTGTGGTGCAACTGAAGTTACCTGGGATCTTGTAGTCCTGATACCTGTTGGACATTTGGTACATTACCCTTGTAACCTAACTCTGCTTTACGTCACCTGTCACCTTTCTTTTGCTTATGTATATATGTATGTGTCTTCAGAATTTGTGTCATTTTCAGCCTGACGAAGGGGCTATAGTGTCCCGAAAGCTTGCTATGTTTACAATCTTTTCAGTTAGCCATTAAAAGGTATCAACCACTGAGGACTCTCAGATTCCAATATTTTTCTACCTACTGGCTAACACGGTACAAACATTTTTACCTTATGTGTGTGTATATATATACATATATATATATACATATATATTTAACATTCATTACCATTAGTGGACACCATCAAGGAGGGGTGTATTTTCTGTATGATGGCTCTAATGCATTTTTTTAGTTTTTATAATCGGGGTCTATCCGCTGCCACCTCATCTATAAGCAAAATGCTCCTCTTTAGGTGCTTTGATTTTTCAGCAGATTTAAAATTCATCATATTCAGTAGCACGTTGAGCTTGCTTGTAGGCAATTGGCAGTTGTTTAATTGCCATGGTTGACTCACCTAAATAGGCTTTCATGAGATTAGATGCATTTCAATGTTCACTATAAACTAGACTGTTTCTCCTACTATCCATGCCTATTGTAAATAATGTTCATAGAAACATACAACTTCATCTTTCCATCTGTGGCTCTTTTATATCTGTTATACGTGTTCTCTTTTCTTTTTTGCTTGCCAATGTGGCCTAAGTTTGGGGTTTGCATAAAATTTATCACAAATGAACTTGATTCCCCCACAATATTAATTGTATGTACACCGTACATTTTTGAGTAACATTTGCTAAATTTTAAAATATTTTGCTCTAAAAAGTTTCAAATATTCATAAATGGTTAAAAACAGAAAGAAAGACAACGTTTTGCATTGCACATAACTCATGAACCGTACACACTATTTTTGATGATTTAAAAAAAAAAAATCACAAGATCTAGAAATATTATTATTGGTCATCTTCCTGCACTTGTTATTGCAATTTTCTTTACAGACTACACAGGTCTCCTGTTTTCAAATTGTTTGCTGATGGAGGAACATGTGGCCAGACCTGTCCATAAGCAATAGTCATTAATAATACAGCAGACCTGTACAGTCCTTGAGGTAGGCTGCACTAACCAGTTCAGAAAGAAAACTTATAATACTTTCATATTTATCTGCAACACATTTGTTATAGAGATAAAGTGGTCAACCCATTTAGGTATGATTCAAATAGATCACCTTATTTATAAAGGACAACTATAAAGTTTGACAAATATTGATTTTACCAAAAAAAATGCAAGTTTCGAACTGTGAATAAAAGTATTACACTAATTGTCCAGCCAGAATTATAGAAATCTACCCTGGGTGACTAAAATAAATTTTCTGCAAAAATAGAAGTAGTTATGCTGCTTCTTTACTTGACACTGAAGCATACAACACTTTAAGAAGGTTGACCATTACTTTATAACTATATAAGTGAAGGATGATCCCGAACTGTAAAGTTTGGGGTCCGAACCGAACACCTAATGTGCGTACACGGACCCCGAACATGGATGTCTCTGAGAGGTCTGTGTTACTGTTCGGGTTCGGCTAGGGGGGCATAAGCAAACTGGGGATTGAAGCAGGAGAATTATTCTTACTAGTGTCTGGCGCTGCAATGACACTTGCTTCCTGCTCCACTCATTAAACCTCATGAATATTCACTGCACTGTCTGCAATAGCCATTCACAGATGCCGACTCTCTTCCACAGCGTGCCGTCATATATGTTTAAAAACAATTGCATAGGGATCCCCCATATTTTTGATTCTCAGTGCAGATAAAGCGGACAGCTGAAGCCTGCAGTCCCAGCTGTGCGCTTTATATTGAGTATCAAATATGGGGACTCCTCACAGTTTTTTTTTTTATTATTTAAATACGGTAAATACTTTAAAAATAGTGGTGTGGGGTCCCTCCTAATTTGATGCTCAGCCAAAATAAAGCACATGGCTGACTGTTGGTATTCTCACCCTTTGAAAAGGCACATAGTTTTTGCCTCCCCCCCCCTCTTCCCAGGGTGAGAAAAGCAGCCCGCAGTTGCCCCAGAATTTAATGCATTCATTATAAGTGCCAAATCCTGGCTCTTTATCCAACTCTTCTCGATTGACCTGGTGCCATTGCAATCGGGGTTATAAAAGGGATTAGCGAGAGCTGAGAATTGACAGCTGACATCAAGCCGTGGATTGCTGATGTTCAGGTCTCTGAGACCCCCACATTACCAATCCTGCATGTAAATAGTTAAAAAACAAACACTGTGAAAAATCCTTTATTTGAAATAAAACACTGACACCCATTTATTAACCTCAAGCATACCCAACTCTGATAGAAAATCCACAACACGATGTCCCTTGATGAGGTTTGCCAGCTTTGCTACATCGTGGCGAGCAGTGACATTACAGAGATCGCTCACCGTGAGAACTACTCTCTTATTAACGTCTCTGACAGCCATAGCAGTTAAAGCGGTGACATCAGAGAGTTCATTTCACAGCCTAGGTACCGTGGGAACTGCACCAGTTGTGTCCTCAGATGACCTCTCTGTCATCACCACTCTCACTGCTGTGGCTGTCAGAGCTGGTCAGTGTGAGAGTGCTTCTCTCAGTGAGTGGTCACTGTAATGTCACTTCTCTGCAATATAGCAGAGCTTGCAAGCCTCATCATGGGACATCGTGTTGTTGATTTCCAATCAGAACTAGGCATGTTTGGGGTTAATAAATGGGTAAAACAGGATGTCTGTGTTTTATTTCAAATAAAGGATTTTTCTCTGTGTCTGTGTTTTAGCTATTTACTTACAGGATTGGTAATGGAGTCCTGAACATCACCAATCCAGAGCTTGATGACAGCTGTCAATTCTCAGCTGTCATTAACCCTTTAATTAGCTTGATTGCCACCGCACCAGGGCAATTGAGAAGAGTCGGGTAAAGCATCAGATTTCACACTTCTAATGAATGCACCAAATTCTGTGGCCACTGTGGGCTGTTAGTTATTGCCCCCTCCAGGGTAAAAAATATGTGCCTCCCAGCGTAAGAATACCATCCCCCAGCCTTGTGTTTTATCTTGGCTGAGTATTAAATTAGGGGGTCCGTAAATTGCCATTTTTTTTAAAATTACTTATATAAATAGTTAAAACTTGCGTGGGGTCCCTGTGTTTCATACTCAGACAATATAAAGAGCACATCTGGGGAGGGGGGCTGCGGGACACAGCTGTCCACTTCCTCTGAAAAATAAAAAATATAAGGGGACCGCTACTCAATTTTTTTTCAATTATATATTTATTTTTACACACACATGATGGCAGATTTGTTGCTATACACTAATGTATAAGGCAACAATCAGAGACACCAGTGCATATTGTAGGGACATAGCCTGACTGCAACAGGCAATCAGAGACACTGTCATTGGGAGTGGACAGTCTGTGTGGACCCGGAAGCAAAAGTGATCGCAGCACCCAGAGGCTGGTATGTATAATGCTCTTGCTTTCATTGCCATTTTGCTTTCTTTCACAGCCCCCTACCCCTTACTAACACCATTTTATAGCATTAAAGATTGGGTTCCCCTAGACTTATATGGGATTTAGATAAATTCTGGTCCCAAACTCAGACTTCATTTTAAAGACCTTCCGGATCCACCAAACCCGAACATCTGCGGGTTCACCCATTCCTATTTATTTATTTATTTATTTATTGCTTAATCATTAGTTAATATGGCCAAAGTAATGAAAAATTAGCAAACAAAAAAAAACACTGCTCAATTCTTCTGTCGGCATTCCTCACCTGGCTTCCTCTTTTGGTAGGAATGGATTTGCCATTGATTTGCTGCAGACCTAACTTTTTTTCCAAACCCAAACAAACACCACTGTATGTCACTACCCAGTTATAAAAAGGCAGTGTCTTCAAGAGGAAAACACAAGC
This sequence comes from Allobates femoralis, assembly GCA_033576535.1. NCBI lineage: Eukaryota > Metazoa > Chordata > Amphibia > Anura > Aromobatidae > Allobates > Allobates femoralis. The sequence goes on along the minus strand of JARQOC010000005.1, from coordinate 322,582,549 downwards.
ACCCACTGTGAAGTTCACAATTTCCCAACATGATCTTGTAGATAGCTCAGGCATAGCTAAGAGTTAACAACCATGCTACCATAATCACAAGGACATCAGTAGTTAAAATATGTTTATTTATTTGTCTATGCATTTCAAGACCACATAGCCCTTCCTCAGGATAAATAACATGAAAATACAAAGCAGCTTCATAAAAGGGGGCGCTTAGTAAAATAAAAAAAAATAAAAAGTCAACTAAGGTACAACTGTACAGGAAATCATCTAGAAAATAATCAAAGTATAATGTTATATATCAAGGCATGTTAATATTTCACAATATTTATAAAAATATATAATTTAAAAAAACAATATTAATACAGTACATTTATTAGAGTCAATAAAAAAATTAAATAAAAAATCCATTTGATTGAAATCAAACTTGTGTATATTAGATGTATTGTCATATTGATTTGTCCTGAGGAAGAGGCCTGGTGGCCTTGAAACGCAGAGACAAATACATTAATATTATATTTATCTATTGATGTCAGGGTGGATTTGATTTAAATCTAACTGATTTAAATCACGATTTAAATCACTAGTCAGTAAGGCTTGATTTAAATCAGTGATTTAAATCAAAGTTTCTACTAAACTAGTTCTTGCTACTTTAACATGCAAGTAAGATGAAGATTTTTAGAATCACTTTTTATATTACTTTTTCTCCCCAGTTTAATGGGTTAATCATTCATATTTGGACACCACTGTTCTGTTGTACTTAGGAAGGAGAAAAATAATCCTGACCATAACAATTTAAATAGATTTATTCAACTGAAACAATAACAACATTACAGCATAAGTTATTTGCTTAAACAAACATCCATGTTTGTTAACTAATTTGGCTAAACAAAATATATATATATTTTAAGAAACTTAGACTGTCAGCCCAGCCGACACATGAAAAACTTAAATACCTGCTGTCCTCTGTAGCTCACTTGTCGTCATCTTCATCATCATCTTCTTCTTTGTTCCTATTCATAATCTGGAAAAGAAAAACAAGTTTTCCTGCTTTATTGGGTCCCAACCGATTTCTCAATTTAGAATGAATGAGTCCAAAGGAAGAGAATATTCTTTCAACGCCTGCAGAAGAAGCTACTGCTGTTAAAAGTGAAATCATTACTTGAACAGTCTCTAAATCCAAGCGCTTAAGTGACTTCCACCAGTTTACTGGTGTGACCTTCCTTAAAATATCTTCAGCAATCATATATTTCTTGAATGGTTCCCCCTTAGCTCTGAAGTTTATTATAGTTGGCATTAAAGATGGATGATTGCTGGATACCCATGTCATAGCTAACTCCTCTTCCTCAGCACTTAGGTTTTGACCCTAATATTGGATATTGACAATATTTGCCAAAAAATGAGCTGGAGTCAGTGCTTGTCCCATTCGTTTGTTTACTGCTTGTAATTTAATTCGTCCATGTGTAGTTCTGTTTTTAAGTGTTCACTCAGTTCCTTCCAAATTTCAACAGCATCCGCAATAAAACAGCTATTTTTCTGTATTTTGTTTAAAGCTTGAGAGATGGGTTTCAGGAAGCTCAGCATATGTTCAACATTTCTCTTAAGCCCAATGTTGAGGATTTTGGCCGTGACAGTGGCCATCTATTTTATCTCGATTTTCTTCACAAAGTGTCATCAGAATAGGCCAGTTTTTGATATCTGCTCAAAACAGTCCACCACAGAGTTCCATCCAACATCTTGTGGGAGCGTTAGCTTGGTTCCACCCATCCTTTTCAGAGCTGCTGCAGCAAAGTAACGGATATTTAGCAATTTCAACAACATTAGCCTTTATTTCTGGAACACTTAAGTCTTTGGCTAAGAGGTGCAGCAAATGAGCACTGCAACCATATGTTATTAGCAGCTTTGTATTCCCTCCCTGCTCTTCTAAATCTCTTCTCATCTTGGATACGTTTGCAGCATTGTCAGTGACCAAACTGCGTACTAGACATTTGAATTTTTGTTCACATGTCGTTATAGCTTTTACTGCCACTTCTTGTAAGTATTCTGCTGTGTGTGCATTTCCTGACGTATCAGTTGTTTGTGCAAGGAAGACTTTACCTTCTTCTGTTGTTATACAAGCACATACAATAGGATCATTGTGGACATTACTCCACCCATCAATACTTAGGTTAACAATTTTACCCTCCAGAGCTGTTGCACATTGCTCCATTTCTCTGTCATACACTTGATCCAGCAGTTTCCCTGCAACATCAGCTCTGCTGGTTGGACTGTATCCTGGTCTCAGTGACTGAACCATATTAATTAAATGTGGGTTCTCAGTCAGACAGAAAAAGAGTTCGTTGCATAAATAAACTGGGCAATTTTTTCATCAATCAACTCTTTTTCTAATCTGCTAGTTCTTATCACAAACCTATCTATGGTGGTTCCAGGAGGTAAAGGTTTTTTCTTCCTTTTGGGTGATGGTGATATGTGGCTGTGGGTGTCTGATGATGATGCTGCTGCTAATGAAGCACGATCCTGGATGGATAACTCTGAAACTGTAGAACAGGATGATGGTGATCTTGGAAGTGGATAGTTTCCAGAATCCATGAATTCCCCTAAACAAAAAAAGTCAATGCTGTTATTTTATTGTTTCTTATACAATTTCTGCTTATTGTACACAACACATCACTGCCCCTGCCCCAAAAGGAATATTTGTTTTTCTTCATAACTGTACCAAATGACAGTAACATGCAGTAATAATAAGAAATTAATTTTTCTCACACATGACAGTTCAGTCTTTAGAAATAGGATTCAATAAAAAATGTTTACCAACCTGAAGATCCTGCCTGTTCAGAAGTGTTTCTTTGGTCACCTTCATCACCGACAACTCATTCGCGCCACCAGGCCTTGCATTCTTTGTTGCATCGTTTGCATTTTGCACGCATGCCTGCCTTACCGATAGGCGAAGGAGCTTCATTAAAATATTCCCAACTGGGTCTCTTTTACGGCCTGCTGCCATTATAAGGAAAGAATGTAATAAACCTCAGATCGTACACACAAACAGATCCAGACTTGTCTATCTGTGGCTATGCTGCAGTATTGTTGCTCAAAGTTTCACTTTCATTTTCTTGTCTGCTTGCCCTTCCTCCTCCTCACACTTAGATTCACATTCTTCTTGTGTTGTGCAGATCTATTCCACTCCAAATAATCAGAAACATATTGTCTAACTTCTTGGACTTGGCACTGAAGGGGTTGATTCTGTATTCATAGGTTTGTAGAACAATAGGATTAAGGTCTTTTTCTCAATCTCTGTTCATGTTGTAACATTTTTGCTGTGAAGAAGAGGCTGGGACCTCTGCGGAGTCAAATTTAGTTTTGAGAACTGCGTAAGTAAAGCGAGCGTCTGTGATAATATAGGAGAGAAACTGCCCACTAATCCTACAGAAACCTCTGGAAGAGCATGGCATTGTGAATGTTACACATATACAGCCTTTATTCTACTGAGTTAAACAACTCCGCTTAATCTCATGATGGAAGAACCTTTGGATGGTAAAATATTTTCCTCAAAAAGCAGTTTATTGAAAAAAATCCGATTTAAATCAAAAAAAATCTGATTTAAATAAAAAAAATCCGATTTATTTTATTTTTTTTTAAAAAAACATTGATTTTTATCCACCCTGATTGATGTCCTTCTGATTATGGCAGCACGGTTTTTAACCTTTTCCTATTGCTGAACTATCTATACTACATATGGGACTGCAGCAGCAATTATATGCTTTTTACAGTTTATCACAACCATACAAGGTGAGCCTTCAAAAACCAAATTGGTTATTATTGTCCTCAGGTAAGACTTTAAGGCACTTTTTTAGACTTCTAGCTTGCAGCACTTCTCACCGACATGATCTTGTGATACTTGTATCTTACTTTCTCCAGGAGAGGGAAAGGATGCAGGATGCAAGCATTGAAAATGGTAGTGGGAGCATCTTCAAAATTCAGGTGCTACAGCTTTCCTCCTCCCCAGGCAGTGTTTCGACAGTAAACGATAAGAGTTAGGATCTGTCAGGTTGATTAAGTGAGGCACATCAAGTCTAATAGGAAACTATATAGAAGGAAAGAGGGCACCACCAACAAGGAACTCCAAATTAGGAGGCAAATACGGACTGGAGACCCAGTCTTCACCCGGGGTGCCAATGGGAGACCAAGAACACAGTCTAGAAACAAAGTTCAGAAAAAACACGGCACTCACCGGGACTTCAAAAAGCGGTGTCCTTTATTGCAGGGTTTGCATCACAAAGTGCAGGGAGGGGGTACCGAGGTGACGACGGCACCGTTTCGGGCTCTCGCCCTTCTACGGGTCACTAATTAGCCCGAGAACGGTGCTGCCGTCGTCACCTCGGTACCCCCTCCCTGCACTTTGTGATGCAAACCCTGCAATAAAGGACACCGCTTTTTGAAGTCCCGGTGAGTGCCGTGTTTTTTCTGAACTTTGTTTCTAGTCTACATCAAGTCTAATCAGATCACATTGAAAAAGCCGGCTCTGACCTCCGTGAAAGTTTTCTTATTCTCATTCTCTTTGCATGATGCTGCCTTCTTTAGGTTCGACAAAGTCATAGAGGGGAAAAAACTAAACGCCCCCAGAAAAGAATCTATATTAATCATTGCTTAGATGAAATGGAAATTTGCATATACACTTCACAAGCGTATTGTGATGACATGAACTTTGTCAATGGATGGCAGGTGTTAAGCTTCTTAAAATGGCCAGACGTAGTGACATTTTGCTTGCTATCTCATGTTTGCTGGGGTATTGTTTCTGCCTGACTCTGTGGAATCCCTCCATGGTCCAAAGGATTGTGTTTACCAATGCAATTATCTCACCCCTTTGTCACAGAAGGTCAGATACTCAAAGACCGTTAAGGATACAAGCCTTCTATTGTCCAAAGATGTGTATTGCTGATTCTATGTAAATTACCTCAGCTACGACTGTTTGATGTTGAGGAGGGCAGACTAAATGTAACTATGATCTTCAGAAGGGCAGACTAAATGTAACTAGCCTTAGTCCCTTTCTGTCCACATCATTTAGATGATTGTTATCCAAGCGGATTAAATTCTAGCCAATGAGAGCACAGTCTTATTCCACCAATTGTGAGGTCTCCAATGTCCTGCAATGAGTGCTCTGGGGTATATAAGGAGGTCTGATCATTAGCCATGGGTTCTTATGCTTTGTTGTCTTGGTCTAGGGACTCCGGCCCCAAATAGGTGCAGCAGAGATGCTTTGCTCAGTGAGCTTCCTACGCTTGGCGCCATTCCTTTCTCAGTGGGTGCCCGCCGAAGGTGGGGTGCTACTGGATGGGAGTAAGTGGCCCAGAAGCCCCGAGTCATGAATATTGTAATCCCTAGTGAGCCAGCAGAAGGGTGAGACTCTGTTGCCTGTTACATTTCATGTTTTGCTTGGTTATGTGTTATATGTTGTTAATTGTTTGGGGATCCAATAAAGCCTTAATATAATAATAATAATAATAATATACATCTTTATATAACATATTCCGCAGTGTTTTACAATACAGTGGTTCGTGTACAAACGCTCATAGGTAACAATAAAAATATACAAAACACTAAGTAATTAAAGTAGAGTATCAATGTAAAAAGATCCAATTCACTAAGCAGAGAATCAATGTAAAAAGTACATTAATTAAAGCTGAGAGACAATGTAAAAAATACAGTACAGTAATTAGATACATTACAATAAGCATAGAATCAATGTAAAAAGTACAATACAATAATTAAAGCAAAAGTAAAGGTGACCCTGCTCAAAAGAGCTTACAATTTACAATGAGATAGTGGTTACACAAAGTACAAGGGCTTATTACAGTGATATTGGTTCCCTCACCCTGTGTTGTCTGAGTAGTGTTCCACCCATGGATAAGGCTTGTTTCACACTGCAGGTTTTTCCCTGATCAGGTTCCATCCGGTTTGTGTGCCAAAACCAGGAGTGTCTCCAAAACTCAGAACAGGTGTCAATCTTTCAATTATAGTGTGCCTGGTTTTGGCACACAAACCTGATGGAATTTGATCAGGGAAAAAACCACAATGTAAAACCAGCCTAAGGAATTCAGGCGTTTAGTTGGGATGAGCCCTGGCCCATGCTGTCTTTCTAAAGGTGGCCGGGCCAGTGGACGAGAGAACCTACTGACCCCCTTGTTGCCACACCTATACTGTGGCAGAATTATTAGGCAAATTAGTATTTTGATCACATGATACTTTTTATACATGTCCTACTGCAAGCTGTATAGGCTTGAGAGCCAACTACCAATTGGGTAAATCAGGTGATGTGCATCTCTGTAATGAGGAGGGGTGTGGTGTAATGACATCAACACCCTATATAAGGTGTGCTTAATTATTAGGCAAATGCCTTTCCTTAGGCAATATGGGTCAGAAGAGAGATTTGACGGGCTCTGAAAAGTCCAAAATTGTGAGATGTCTTGCAGAGGGATGCAACAGTCTTGAAATTGCCAAACCTTTGAAGCGTGATCACTGAACAATCAAGCGTTTCATGGCAAATAGCCAACAGGGCCGCAAGAAGCGTGTTTGGCAGAAAGGCGCAAAATAACTGCCCATTAATTGAGGAAAATCAACTGTGAATTTGCCACCAGTTTTGCCATATTTCAGAGCTGTAACGTCGCTGAAGTATCAAAAAGCACAAGGTGTGCTATACTCAGGACATGGCCAAGGTAAGGAAGGCTGAAAAATTACCCCCTTTGAACAAGAAACATAAGATAAAACGTCAAGACTGGGCCAAGAAATATCTTAAAACTGATTTTTCAAAGGTTTTATGGACTGATGAAATGAGAGTGACTCTTGATGGGCCAGATGGATGGTCCAGAGGCTGGGTCAGTAAAGGGCAGAGAGCTCCACTCCGACTCAGACGCCAGCAAAGTGGAGATGGGGTACTGGTATGGGCTGGTATCATCAAAGATGAACGTGTGGGACCTTTTTGGGTTGAGGATGGAGTGAAGCTCAACTCCCAGATCTACTGCCAGTTTCTGGAAGACAACTTCTTCAAGCAAGAAGAACAGAAAGAAGTCGGTATCGTTCAAGAAAAACATGATTTTCATACAGGATAATGCTCCATCATATGCACCCAACTACTCCACAGTGTCGCTGGCCAGTAAAAGGTCTAAAAGAAGAAAAAAATAATAACATGGTCCCCTTGTTCACCTGATCTGAACCCCTAGAGAACTTGTAGTCCGTCCTAAAATGTGAGATCTACAGGGAAGGAAAACAGTACACTCTCGGAACAGTGTCTGGGAGGCTGTGGTGGCTGCTGCACGCAATGTTGTTCGTAAACAGATCAAGCAATGACAGATCTATGGATGGAAGGCTGTTGAGTGTCATCATAAAGAAAGGTAGCTATATTGGTCACTAATTTTTTTGTGTTTTGTTTTTGTCATGTCAGAAATGTTATTTCTACATTTTGTGCAGTTATATTAGTTTACCTGGTGAAAATAAACAGTGAGATGGGAATATATTTGGTTTTTATTAAGTTGCCTAATAATTCTGCACAATAATAGTTACCTGCATAAACAGATATCTCCTAAGACAGCCAAATCTAAAAAAAAAAACACTCACTTCCAAAAATATTAAGCTTTGATATTTATGAGTCTTTTGGGTTGATTGAGAACATGGTTGTTGATCAATAATTAAAATAACCCTCTAAAATACAACTTGCCTAATAATTCTGCACACAGTGTATATCTCCACTATGCTGCATAAAAACATTGTAATAAAAAATGTGTCTCTTTACTGATATATACAGTTTCAATTAAAAAATATTGTGGAAGGTCCTCTGAAAGTGTTGACAACTATGCAGAGAGCAGGAGGAAGACTGAGTACCTGCAGGAACCCATGAAAAAATGAAGTAATGTATAATTCACAGTAAAAAAAAAAGTGGAGTCCAAACCTGGGCTATTGCCTTTTTTTAAGTCACCTACAAGTATTGTTAGAATTTTAGCTAGAACTGTTTTGGTAGATTACACAGACACAAGTGTAATATTTTTTGCATGAGAAGGCAGCAAATGCAAAAGAGCTACATAGGAAGGATATTAATGGAGGGGAAACTGAAAGAAACACATAAAATAATTACACAGACAAATTGCAGTATTCATAAACTAACAATAGCAAATATGAATGATGTGAATTTGCTGTATTGGGTGTAATTCTGGCGTGTTCAGGGAAAGTCGTTCTGACACACAATGGCTTGTATAGCAGCAGCTTTATATAAATTACAGTTTTTGTAATTGACGTATATAAATTGGCACTGACAACGCTTGTTTTGTGCTATCCATAACTAGAGTCAGTTCAGCTTAGCAACAGTTTTTGGCATAAATAGCAGTGTCAACAGACATGGTGAATTGCAATTGATGGTCTCTAGTGGCCCACAAATTATCATTAACCTGCAAAAGACAGATATTAGAAGAGTAGGAACAGCGCTCTATCCTGGGTTGGAATATCAACAGTTCTAAACTCCCTGGTCTCTTTACATAAATGTAATGAATAAAATAGTTTCTGTTCTTCATGGGGCTTATGAGAAATGATCCGTCTCGCCACCGTGCTTGTTCTAAAAAGTATCATTAACTGTATTGGATAGCATTTCTCTCTGGAATTGCAAGGGTTTATTTTTTTTTAGCTTTATGCTTCTTATAACTTTTTAGACTTGCTAATTGTGAATAAAAATGATTTAAATATGTCAGTTGAACATTCATATTCTATAGTAGAAATAGACAGTATTATATTAAACTGAAGCTGATTGTGCAGTCTAATCTATGAAATCTAGTAATAGGCATTTGTAGTGGACTCTAAAGATAGCGTCACATGTGGAAACATCTCCGGCAACTGACGGGAGCGCGCACGTTTTTGGCCGCTGGCCAAGATTGCTGGTGAGCTGTCAGACGAGGAGACATCGCCGGCAACGCAGCGCGATGTTAAAAGCAACTATCGATGCCAGGGTTAAAGGGATCCTGTCACCTCCAAAACGCCTCCTAAGCTAGCAAAACATGTCTCTGCACCATCCTATCACTAATCCTAACACTCCTTTTGTCTCCTAAAAGCATCCTGTAAAAGTGCATAAAAACGTTTTAATATACTCATTAGTGATTATAATTAGCAGGGGCTATATTCTTTAGTCACCAGGTATGTTGTTTTGCAGCCTCGAGGATCCACCCTGTCTCTGTCTGTGCTGCTGTGAAACTGAAACTGAAGGCAGGACTAATGATTTGCATTCTGTGAGTGATAGAGAGGGGGGAGGGCAATGCCTGCACAAACAGAGCAAACACACAGAGACAGGGTGGATCCTGGAGTTGCAAAACAGCCTGCCTTGGTGACTATGAATATAGTCACTGCTAATTATAATCACTAATGAGTAAGTATTAAAACGTTTTTATGTCTTTCACAGGATGCTTTTAGGAGACAAAAGAAGTGTGAGATTAGTGATGGGATGCTGCAGGGACATGTTTTGCTAGCTAAGGAGACGTTTTGGAGGTGACAGGATCCCTTTAAATTCAACCCTGGCAGCGATCCTTAACATTGGACTCAGTGGGGAAAGTTGCTTGCAACATCGCTGTTTGCAATGTCAGACAGGGCGATTCAGGCAGATCGCCTGAGCAACATCGCCAGGTTTCAGGACATTGTCCTGAAACCAGGCGATGTTGCTAAAGTAACTGTCGCCGTTGAAATCACCCTGTAACACGGGGCAACGCACCAGCGATGTCGCTTCAAAATGGCAACTCCCCTTAGTTGCTGGAGATGTTTCCCTGTGTAACGGTGCCTTAAGCCTCAAGGGCAGTCAACAGTACATGCTTTCAGGATATCCTAAGGCTGGTTTCACACTGCAGTTTTTTCCCTGATCAGGTTCGATCAGGTTTGTGTGCCAAAACCAGGAGAGGAACTTGAAGAGAAAAACTATCATTGAAAGATTGACACCTGTTCTGAGTTTTGGAGACTCTCCTGGTTTTGACACACAAACCTGATCGAACCTGATCAGGAAAAAAAACTGCAGAGTGAAACCAGCCTTAGTATTGCACAGGTGATAATTGAATCATCTGCACAGGTGCTGATTCCAACCCCTGTGTAATAATAAGGAAATCCTGGATACTTGCACTGTTGGTGACCCTCGAGGCCTGGAGTTTGAAATCCCTGATCTGTGGCAAGATCGTTTCATGCAATCAAAACCAACAGGTGCTATACTTGTATGGTAGATGCTGAGCAATTAATACATAATTTACATTTACTTATTTGTGAGGAAAATGTGTCAATAACACATAGAGGATCCAAAAATGATTAATTATCTCATTGAATATGAAGAGATCTTGATGTCTATATAATAAAAAAATATCTACAGAATAAAATGTGTTGATAAATACACAATTAAACTGCAACATGAAGAAGAATGAAATATGAAATCACAGGATCTACAGATATGGTAATGATATGCAAATAAAGAAAAAAATGATTTCAACATTTTCAAATCATCTTTTTATATAGCATGTGCACATTTATTATATAGCATGTGCACATTTTTTATGAAATTAGTCGGTTGACAGGGTAGGGGGTACTCGGATACGGGACAGATAGTCACTTTGATGGGGGATCATGGCTGGTCGGTTGCCGGTTCCATTCCCTGGACCCTCAATGGCGGGGATGGTGGGGGTGGTGGTGATGATGGATTTGGGAATGGTAATGTTACGCCACCTTTGGTACCTGGTAACGTGGATACCAGCGCTGCGGCCGGCCGCTGAGGTGATGGAGGTGCAGCTCAGAGTAGTACAGCTCCCCACAGGTAGAGCTTTACCTCTGGGCAGCGGGGTGGATGAGGGGAGTTATTGTCCTCACCTCCTTGATGCTGTGGGAGCCTTTGGGGCAACGGAGGATAGGAGTACAGACACCGCTTCAACTCAAACGTTTCTTTACTGCTACCGGGGAGATGTTGAAGTACACAGTACAGTCTGGTTTAGCAGGGACGTAGCCACAGATTTTGAAGTAACTTTGTAGAGTCTGTCGGTGGTACTTTTTTAATAGCTTTCTGGGTCTGGGTTCCTCTTTACTCTCTTTAACCACACTGAAGAGCCTTTTCGCCAGTCCCCTGGTCCGTTACTGTTAGGTACAATCGGTTCCTTACCGGTACGGACCAGAGTGTCAATAAGCTAATTCTCCCGCCACCGGAATTCGATCCTTTCCCTAAAGTATCCTGGACTTAATTTGGGACAGAGGTAGGGATTCATTCTGTGACGCTATGGCTTCCTTATGTCGGTCCCACAGCTTGTCGGTTTGCAGTCAGGGATAGACCAACTGACTGCCTTGGCTCCAGTATGCCAGTGACGACCCCGGACTCTCCAGTCGGCTTCAACCAGTCCTGGATTGCCTCCTCCGGTGTCTGGGTCACCTCTCTCCAAAGAGGTGCCCTCCTGTAACGGACGCAGTATCCTGACGTCTGTCCTTGCTGCCTAACTGTCACTCTTAAGTCTCCCACTCTACTCTAAGCTCCACCCCCTGGAACCTACTGAATATACGGTCCCCTGTCCTAAGGTGGCCTATTGTATGGGCGCTTATGACAGACTCTGTAAGAACCCCATATCCATGACCATGGCCGCGGTCAAGGCCTTACAGGTATTACAGTGTAATGGGCCGGCGGTGATTGACAGGAAAGGGGGACCCATGCAAGATGTGAGGGGGCGGGGCCCAATCTCCTCCGGGCCCTACCCCTTCACATCTTGCACGCCCCCCCTTCCTGTCAACTCAATCACTGCCGGGCCCTGTCCATTACCGCTGCGGTGATGCAGCCCGCAAACCAGAGGTTGTGGGTCTGGAGGAGAGGTGAGGGGGCAGGCCCGGATTGTGTGCGGTTTATGGCCTCAGGAAGTGCCCCCACCCGGAACAGGTGAGCAGAGTTCTCTTGGGAGCGCTGGAACCTGGGAAGAAAGCAGCACAGAGACACCAGAGTTGGACGCTGCCCGCAAATCACCTCATGCAAAGCACAGGTTTGGAGGCAGACAGGGGGAGGCAGATTATGCAGGGGGGCATGTACAGAGGTGGGGGACAGGCACAAGGGGATTGCAGGCACACGGGGGGACATGCACCAAGATGGCTCACAGGTGGGGGACAAGCACGGGATTGCAGGCTCAGGGGAGGACATGCACAGAGGTGGGGGACAAGCACAGGAGTGCAGTCAGGGAGGACATGCACAGGGTGAGGCACAGGGGCAAGCACATGGATTGCAGGCTTAGGGAGGACATGCAATGTGGGACAAGCACAGGAAATTGCAGGTCGGGAATTACAGAGTGGGCACGGGATTGCATGTCAGGGAGTCATGCACAGAGGTGAGGCACAGGGGGGGACAAGCACAGGGGATTGTAGGCTCAGGGGAGGGCATGCACAGAGGTGAGGCACAGGGGGGGACAAGCACAGGGGATTGTAGACTCAGGGGAGGGCATGCACAGAGGTGAGGCACAGGGGGGGACAGGCACAGGGGGATCATAGACACAGTGGGGGCTAGCACAGAGGTGGGGGACAGGCACAGGGGGATTAACAGGCACAAAGGGGTGGCACAGGGGGGGCATGCACAGAGGTGAGGCACAGATGGGGTTATGTATATGTCCCGCAGCAGTCTCCAATGTGCATACTTCCCGTAGCAGTCTCTAATGTGCTTACGTCTCACAGCAGTCTCCATTGTGTATATGGCCAGCTTCAGTCTCTTGCGTATTTCTATTGTGTACTCTCTATTGTGTACAGCCAGCAGCAGTGTCTATTGTGTGTATAGCCCGCAGCCATCTCCATTGTCTATATGGGCAGCAGTCATCTCCATTGTCTATACGGCCTGCAGCCATCTCTATTGTGTATACAGCTAGTGGCCGTCTCTATTATGTATTCTCTATTGTGTATACAGCTATTGTGTATTCAGCCCACAGGAGTCTCAAGTGTTTATGTGTGTAATATATAATAGAGAGAGTGTGTGTAAAAAAACAGGAAAAACATCACAAAAATATAGTAAAAAAGTGGACTTTATTGCCCAATGGCGTGGCCACGCATTGGGCAATAAAGTCCACTTTTTTCTATTTTTTTGGGGCTGTTTTTCCTTTTTTTACTCTATTGTAAGGAACCATCTGGATATCTGGTTGGGAAAGCTTTGCACATAAATTGAGGTAATTTTTGGTGCAATTCCAATTTTTGACAATAAGTATAATGTATGTTTGGGTGGAGGCGGAGCATGGGTGGAGGTGGGCAGAGTCTCAGGGGGGCCCCAAAATTCCTAGTGGCAGCCTGTCCATGACTATGGAGGCACTACAGCTTCTGTTTGGGGTGCAGTACCTCCCTGTGGCGCCTTGCCATAGGGGGGCCACAATAGTATGTGCACATTTTTTACAAAGCATATGCACATTTTGATGCAGACATTTCTGAACCTTTCCTCATCTCCTGGCAGGAAAAATTCTGCTGCAAAAATGCACATTTTTGTCACATCTTTGGTGCGTTTTTTGCATGAAGTTTTCATCTGCATTTTACTGGCATATTTGGACAGCAATAAATGCTATACAGCAGGGGTCCCCAACCAAAGGCTTGGGATCTAGATGTGGCTTGTGGGCCTGTGATGCATGGCTCGTGGCTGCCTTCCAGGTTGGTGCATTAGCACCAGGGCTAGCAAACGGGCATGAAGAGCAGGTGTCCAGATGGTGACTTTTGACCATTTAATCCTGTATAGAAGCAGATCTGAATGGGGGATTTTGATAACTAGCTTAGATAAAGCACATGGCTTGTAATTGGCTTTCCCCAGGCTAAAAATTGAATCCCTCAGAAATTTGGTGCATCATTAGACTGCTCAGCTGATCCTTATTGCCCTGGTACAGTTGAAATCAGGGTAATATAAAGAGTTAATGACAGCTGTGATTTGTCAAAAAAAATCACAGTTACCATAAAGCCTGGTTTAGTAATGGTATGAGACCCCCACTATTACTTATCATATAAGTAAAAAGAAAAGGACAAAACACAAAAATCCTTTAAAAACAAACAAACTCTCAAATTTATTAACCCCCAAAACACCCTGTAGTTCTGACATATCCAAAAACACGACATCCCACGACAGACCTAGCTATGCTACATCTGAGGTCTTAGTGCGTGGTCACATTAAAAACGTGACTGACTCACCCAGGGCAGGGTACTCAGATCTCAGGCTCAGTCTGGAGGTCACGGGTGGCTGCCTGGGCTGTGGCCCCGGATGGTCAATGAATAATGGCAAAAAATAAAATAAAGTGTTTGTGACGCCACCTGCAGTACCTGGTGAGCTGTCAACAGCGCCGCCACAGTCCTCCGAGGTCGGTGGTATTGCGGCTAGGATGGTTTAGTGCAGTTGGATGTTACAACGACAAGTGGCTACGGGTGGCTGCAAGCGGATCTCTGGTAGATAGATGGAACCCCCTTTATGTGCCTTTCTTGTTCCTTTTCTTTCCTGCTTACCAGTAGCTGTGTGAAGCCTGACCTCATGTAGAGTAAGTCTGACTTCCTGCTGTCTCTCCTTCCCTTGCTCCCGTCGGGTAACCTTCTATTGAACACAGCAGCGCCCAGCACTCTGTGGCTCTTTGCACAGCGGCTTGCCAGCGGTGTCTGGTTCCCTCTAATGGTCGCTTAGGAATCAGAGCCGTATCTGGAGATACCCCCGTGTCGCGGATTTTCTGCAGGCCGTTGAGGTTTCTACAGGTGCGGGCTCCGGTACCCGGTTTCCATCTTTGAGTGAACTCCCTCCAAGCTTCTTACTCCCTTCTCTCCTCTGTCTGGGATCTGTACTTCTTTTCCCTGGGTCCCTCAGCCGAGGAGACCTTCAAGCCGCAGGCTCCCTGCCTGGCTCTAACTAACTCTCGACCATGGAACCTCTCTAGTTCCCCCTGAAGGCGACTAAAATACCGTCCTGGGTTCCCTCCCACTGTGTGACCTAGTGTGGGGTGTGGGTTTAGGGTTCCCGCATACAGCACACAGGTGAAAACTGTGTGCATTACCCTATACTTGTCCTACAAACTACATTACTTAGGAGTGCTGGGACCATTTTTGAACTTATGGTGGATCAATATTACATCAATGGGACGATCCAAATAAGTACCCCCGGAACCAATTAGCTTAAAACTACCACAGGTTACCCTTCCACAATAGCTCTTCCAAACAAAAGTAGTAGCTATTTATAAAACCATCTCTGGTACCCTAGGCTCCATACCAGTCAAGCGACACTTTGAGAAAGGTCCAAAATTGTGGACCGAAACGGCGTCAGTGGTCGCATGTTCAATCACAATAAAAACTTTCACTTTGCATCATAAACGCCTCTGAGAGTGCAGTGATATTCCTTCATACATGACCAATCACTGCGACCTCAGGAACACCCCGACAGGTTCAGCTATGAGAGTTGTGATGTCAGTGAGTTCACCTGAAGTCACAACTGGTGCTGTTCCCACAGAACTCCAGCTGTGACCTCAGGTGAACTAAGCTGATGTGAACTCACTGACTGAATGAACTAGTTCAGGTTAACTCACTAAACTGAATTCCAGTAATCTTAATGCCTAATTACCAGATTAGGCTATGTGCGCATACTGGGTATATTTAATATGCTGAAAAGTCTGCACCAAAAACTGCATCTGAGGCCCAGGAAAATCACAATATAACTGCAATGTGTTTGACAACTTTTAGTGCAGTTTTTGGGATCAAAACGCATGCTTAAGTTCAATGCTTTATCTGCATCTTCTGTGATAAAAACGTGCATTACGACGTCAAATGTAACAACCGGGTACGTTGTGAGACGTCGTTTTTTTCATTACATCAGACCTCCTACTTTGTGGCAAGTTGATTTTTTGACAAATACAAGCTCTTTTGACCCCTTATTACTCCTGCATCAAGACAAGGGATGAGCTGGGTAAGTGCCAGGATTTGACGCATCAAAACCTACATGGGGATAATGCATTGTGATACCCAGCCAAGATATAGCACACAACTAGGGGCTCACAGCAGACTGCTTTATCTGAGCTGAGTATCAATATACAGGGACCCCATGCTAATATTTTCAATTACTTTTACATGCTACTTTTGGACCCAGTAGCATGAGGGCAGCAAATTACAGATGCTGTCACAGATGATTGATGGGGGAAGTAGTGACTATGAGGTCTTATGAGTGGACCCGTAAGTAATGTGACAGGCACATGGTTCTCAGTAAGTATGATTTAACGCTTTAATCCCCATTTAGCACCTGTAAAGCTTGCTGATTTGCTGCACTGCCGAACCTGAACAGTAACACACATTTGCCTGAGAAGTCTGTTCGGGGTCCATGCACGGACACTAGGTGTCAAGTACGGTTTCTAAACTGTACAGTCTGGGTTTGCCCATGACCAGTGGTATTTGGTCATTCTATCTGTAGCACATAATATATAAATAGAAGATGCCACATGCCTGTTCTGCAAGCAGATATTGTGCTGAGGTGGACACAGGTACACTTGATTTTTAGGACACATAGAGATTCCTTAAGCTACAGTTAATATCTAATATATATATATATTGCTGAATGTGTGTGTGTATGTATGTATGTATGTATGTATGTGTGTATATCTGGGATTGGCATCTACACTGTCTCAACTACAGCCACAAAATTTTGCACAGTCACACGTCTGGACCCCGAGAGCGTCATAGGCTATGTTGTAAGGCGAAATTTTAACCCTGCGCGTTCCAGTTCACCGAGCAATTTTGGCCCTATATCTACATAATGGGGAAAAAGTGAATGGAAAAGTGTTGGAGGAAAATTGACAGCTGGCAGCTATAGCCACAAAATTTTGCACAGTCACACGTCTGGACCCCGGGAGCATCATAGGCTATGTTGTGAGGCGAAATTTTAACCCCACGCATTCCAATTCACCAATTTTGCCCTATCTACATAATGGGGAAAAAGTGACAGTTACTAGTTGACAGTTGTGAATGAGAGGGGCTTAATGATAGCGCCAAAAACTAACAGCACATACCAGCATATAGTCACTAAGGTGGGGCCCCAACATGAGATATTCACCACGCACGGGGACATATATACACACCACACGCACACAAAGAGTAACAGCAAGTGTATAGTCGCTAAGGTGCAGCCCCAGTATTGGATACTCACCACGCACCCGAACAAACACACACACACCACAAACAGACACACACAACACAGAGACACACACCCCCCCAAGGACACACCACACACCCTATAGCGACACATGCACTCACCCCACAGGGACACACACACACAACACAGACACACACACCACACAGACCCCCCCACAGGGACACACACACATAGCCACCCTATAGGGACACATTCACTCACCCCACAGGGACACACACACACACACCACAAAGAGACACACACAACACAGAGACACACACACCCCACACAGACACCCCCCCCACAGGGACACACACACATACACACCCTATAGGGACACATGCACTCACCCCACAGGGACACACACACCGCAAAGAGACACACACAACAGAAACACACCACACAGACCCCCCCCACAGGGACATACACACCCTATAGGGACACATGCACTCACCCCACAGGGACACACACATACACACACCCCAGGGACACACACACCACACAGACAGATGTGCACAAATCACCTCACACAACTTGCCTTATACGTGTGCTATCTTTAATTTCCAAACAAAAACATCTGATTATAAAACAGCCAATGTGCAACACATGTGCCATATAGGGAATTAAGGCAGATGTCAGTCACATGAGCTGTCTATTATGTGTATGTGTGAGGTAACATATACTGCCTGGCCAGGGGGAGGGTTTACTGTTGGCTGGAGATTTATTAGGCTGCCTATAGCAATCAATCACAGCTCAGCTTCTATTTTCTTACAGGTCATTAATATGACATATTCAAATTCTATTTTGTTATAGCTAACATCAGTTATTTATTAACCCAGGTGTAGCCGGGTACTACAGCTAGTTCTTTTATATTTGTGAGAAAAACTGCCCTACAATGCTAGAAGCACAGTATGCCAAGTCTGTTTAAGGGGTGTAAAAATATCATTGAAAATAATTAATATTGCAAATCATTTTAGCTCATGTCATATTTTAGTACATTTGTAGATTTATAGTTAAAATAATCATAGTTATTATACAGGACATATTCATTAGTAGAACCTTGGCAAATTTCCTAGATACAATATGTAGACACAACTGTACGACATAGATAAATAAGTGCAAATGTAGGGAAATTAATGCATTTTTTAAATCATCATAATAGTGTATTACATTGTATTTATAATTCATCACTCCATTGTAATGCACTTCTAATAGATTCACTATAACAATTTAAAATACTGTATATATGCCATTTCGGAACGTAAAAGCCTCGTTCATGCAGATACATTGGAATTGTGGTATTGGGTTTAGTACAGAGTGTGTAGAGCTGCCGATAAGACGTTGGTGGACTTGGTACTTGTTCTACTTTAAGATGGAATGAGGTAATATTATTTGTTCACCCAACACCTTCATGGAAATACAAAGTGTCCATAGAAATAATTTGATTTGGATACTCTAGATCAGAGGTCCCCAACTCCAGGCCTCGAGGGCCGCCAACAGGTCATGTTTTCGGGATTTCCTTAGGTATTCCACAGGAGTTGGAATCATCCCCAGTGCAGGTGATTATATTATCACCTGTGCAATACTAAGGAAATCCTGAAAACCTGAACTGTTGGTGGCCCTCGAGGCCTGGAGTTGGGGACCTCTGCTCTAGATTATATGGAAATAAAGTTAAATTCTTAATCTCTGCATATAAATTTGCTTTGTAGAAACCATTTATTTTTTCCTTGTATTTAGCACAAGGCCTTAAGCTTTACTGTCCTTCACAAGGATATGATACAGCGTCTGTAAGAGATCTCATTGTTGTAAAGGGTAAAACTAGGTATATAGATGTGGTCTGTAAATTGATATTGTTCAGATGTCCAATGAAAGATATTATGAACTGTGAATTCAGATCACATCAAAGATAAGATGCCAAATGCAGAAATCAAATTACTGCACTACTTAATTACTTGCTCTATAAATTAAAACTCATCGGTTTGAGCCCAATTTTACCAGCTGTTGTACATAGCAAATTAACGATAATCCTATAAGACTATTCTTATGAATATAGAAAAAGAAGCAATAAAATGTTGATGTTTTTAAATAATGTAATTATTTAGAAGAGAAATAGCAATTTACTTATGATTAAGTTATTACAATATATTTTATCTGAGTTGTATTTTTTGTAGATTTTTTTGCACAATTCTAGTTTGATCTTAATTAATGCTTATAATTTTCTCTTGTATGCTTGTTAAAGTTATAATGCACTAAATCTTTTTATTTAAAATACATGTTTCATTATAACAGGATGGGGGGAAATATATGCAAGATGGGGACATATATACAGGATGGGAGAACATATATACCAGGAATAGGGCATATATACAGAATGAGAGGAAATATTTACAGGATGGGGGCATACATACCAGGATGGGGGACATATATACCAGGATGGGGTGCATATATACCAGAATGGGGCATATATACAGGATGGGGACATGTATACCAGTATGAGAGACATATATACCAGGATGAGGGATATATATAGCAGGATAAAGGGGCATATATACCAGGATAGAGGACATATATAGCATGATGGGGGGACATATATACTGATTGTAAGACGGACACTGGCATTATAAGACGGACCCTATTTAACATTAAAAATTATTTTTTTGTCTTTTTCTTAACCAAATTTGGGGGTGCGTCTTAAAATCTGGTGCATCTTATAAGGGGAAAAATATGGAAATTAGAAGAAAAATTACACCCAGAATGAAAAACATGTAAAACTGCAACTTTGCACAACCTATGGAACATTGAAAAAAATACATAAGTAATCAAATATAATTGCAAGTATAGTGACACACTGCATAAAGAGAAAAAAGGATCATATAGCAAAACATGTTTCATCAGACATACCCTCAGAGAGATATGATAATAGCAATAAGTATTAAGAATATATATATATCTATTTATATATATATATATATATATATATATATATAAAAGTAACACCACCGTTGTTCTTAAAGGGTCATTCCATGTCAAGTGAACCAATGATTATTACCTCTATATTTTTAATTCTTTTGAGATTTTGTTATTTGATAATAGCATGTCAGACAATGCAAAATGTGAAGAGAAAAATTTAAAAAATTTTTTTATTTTTTTTAAATGATTTTCAAAGTTCGGAAAAAGTGTGAATTTCGCTGTTGCCTGCCTTTACGTTTCTCCTCATAACTCAGGCTAGGAATAAATAGAGAGACAAAATAAACACCAATCTACTCAGAACTATACAGGCTTTCATCAGATATGTCACAAGAGGATCTTTGTTAATATTTTACCCATGTGATCGCAAGCGCAAAACTTTAAAACGTATTTCCGAAAAATTGGCGCGCTTTAAATATTTCAAAAACTGCCCATGTCTCTGCTTTGCTCTTATCCACATCTGTACCAAGTTTCAAGTTGGGATCGCAATGGGATCATATTTTAACATATTTTACTATTAATAGCGTCAATGGGTCATTCCATATCAAGTGATCTAAATATGAATATTTTTTTTTACCTGACGTCTTTAGATTTTTTTTTTTTTTTTTCCTTTATGAAGTACTACTTTAGTTAATTACAAATTAAAAGTTTGGAATTTTTTTCTTCATCAGTTAATTTTTTACAGATTTTTAAAGTTTAAAAAAAGGGTGAATTTTGGCCTGGTATGACTTTACATTTTTTTATCTCGGGCTAGAAATAAGATAGAGAAACAAAATAAACACCATTCTACTCAGAACTGTCCATGCTTTTACCAGATATGTCACAAGAGTATATTTGTTAATTTTAATTTTTTACCCATGCGAATGCAAACGCAACATTTTGAAACGCATTTCCGAAAAAACGTTTTAATAAAATTTTTCCAAAACTGCCCATGTGTCTTTTATGCTCTTAGCCACATCTGTTCCAAATTTCAAGTTGGGATCGTGATGGGATCATATTTTAAAATATTTAACTATGGTTAATCTCGTTTTTATTAAATTTTGAAAAAACATATGAAAGACATACATTCAATCTTTTAACAAAATCTTGAGACATATAAAATATACAAAAAGAGAATTCACAAAGTTATTAGTAACTTTAAGATAAGCTGCAAATTTACTTTTGCGCTTATCTCTGGTGCAATATATACTACAATCTAAATATAATTCCAAACACTCAAGTATACAACCTTTCTCAGGGTTTTGAGATGTTCTGATGTCAAGGGGACAAGCAGCCCCAGCAGAATGATTTTTATCACTTGGCCCCTTCTAACAGGTTGACCACGTAAGTGGGTCATTACCCGTTGAGGCCTAGTTGGAATAGTCTATCGACTGGTGTACCGGAAAGGAAGGCCGAAATATTAATGATCTACTCACAGCTCAGAGTTTCCGATACCTGTCTAATGTTCACTAGAATTCTGAAGGTATAGGTGTAGAAAGGAAATACCTAGACTGAATGTATCAGATGGGAAGAAAAGAGAGATAGAAAAGAAGAGAGAGAGAAGAGAAACAAAAACCATTAGAAAAAGTTATACTGGGAAAGAAAAGCCACGTAAGAAAAAAAGAAAAAAAGGAGGGGGGGGGACGGGTGAGGTATGGGAAGGAGAAAGGGTACTCATCCCACTGGCTCCCCATCAGCCAGAGGTCAAGCCATATTATCTGTGCTGGAAAAGATACTCCTACATTCTGCAGAGTCGTGAAAAAGAATCCATTCAACCCAAATCCCTAAGAATTTGTTCCGAGATCCCGACGCATCAGCTGCGAGCTCCTCCATTCGATATATGTCCATCAATTCTTTGAACCAATCAAGTAGAGATGGAGCCCGGCTTGATTTCCAGAACCTCGGGATCACAGCATGAGCAGCCGAGATGCCAAAGCGGAGAATATTCCTCTTCTGTAGCCCAATAGGACCTGGAAAAATGGATAACATTGCCGATTCTGGGCAGCATTCGGCTTGTTTACCTGTTATCCGGGCGTATGCATTGAAAACCTCAGACCAGAACCGCCGGATTTCCCCACAACTCCACCAAATGTGTATCATTGTACCCTTCTCTTCCCCACAGCGCCAGCAGGTATCAGGGGTTCCAGGGAACATGTTCCGGAGTGTCGTCGGGCACAAGTACCATCTAGTGAGCAGCTTATAGCTTCTTTCTTGTGCAGAACAAGCGCTAGCTAGTGAGTGAGTAAATATAAAGCATTTCTGCCAATTAGCTTCTGAAATGCTACACCACAATTCCCTCTCCCAAGCACGTTGGAAGTAAAGGGTGCCCTGCTCTCTCATGGACCCTAAGGCCTGGTATAGAACTGATATTTTGCGCCTCGGTGGAGCCTCCAGTTGGAATAACCTCTCCAATACGTTGGGCGTCAATCTTACCCTGCAAGAGTGGTCAGCTGAATATAAGTATGCTCTGTATTGGAGAAATTCGAATCACTTAAGAGGTCTCGTAGGTTCTTTGAGTTGTAGCTCTGCCATCGGGGGCAAACCACCACTGGACAGAGTCTGTCCTACTCGGGTGTCATCCACAATCTGCCAACATAAAAATCTCTGCCTGTCAAATCTGGGTGGGAAAGATGGGTTGGAAAAAAGGGGAGTCAAAGGGCTAAGTCTGTCGTTTAAGCGGGGGGTTTTCGTCACTAGGTGCCATACCTTCAAGGTGTTTCTGGTCATGTCTGTCAAAGGTACTAGGTCTGTGGAGTCTTTAGGGGAAATCCAAAGCAGGTGTTTCAGCGGAATCCCCAAACCCTCTTGCTCCACCCCTACCCATTTCTTGGAGGACGCATGATAATGCCAATCTAGAGCTCTAACAAGAGAGGAAGCCACAAAGTACGCTCGTATGTTGGGTAGTCCAACCCCTCCTCTGGTCTTGGGCAAGGATAGGACATTCATTCGCAATCTGGAACTCTTGCACCCCCAGACAAATCTAAGGATCATAGATTGCATTTTGGAGAGGAAGCCTCTATCCAATAGAACAGGAACTGTCTGAAAAGTATATAAGAGTCGGGGCAAGACATCCATCTTGACTACGTTTATTCTCCCGAACCAGGATAGCTTTAATTGTCTATAGGAGGTAAATGCCGATTCCGCGTTAGTCAAAAGGGGTTGATAATTTAAATTGAATATTTGTTTAAGATCTTTTGGTATAAGGACTCCCAAGTACTTAATGGCTTCTACTTTCCATTTAAATGGGAACTGTTTAGATAGATGAGAAACCAATTCTCAAGGCAAAGAAATATTGAGTGCCTCGGTTTTGGAGCAATTCACTTTAAAGTTGCTCAATTGTCCGAACCGTTCAAACTCCATTAAGACCGAAGGGATGGAGACCAGGGGCTGGGAGATGTAAAGTAGCAGGTCATCTGCAAATAAGGCTAATTTGTGATGACTCTGTCCCAGCTTGACCCCATGGACGCATTCATTGGACCTAAGTGCAAAATATTTAACTATTATAGTGTCAATTCAAAAATCACCAAGAACACAATCAGTCATTTTTTCACAATTGCCCGTCAATAGTTTGAATTTGATATAAAGAAACATAGTCTTGTAACATCTCAAATGAAAGCTGTTACTGTTCTGAGTAAATGATGCCTCTCCCACTTCATTATCTTATTTCTAGCCTGAGATAAAAAAATGTAAAGTCATACCAGGCCAAAATTCACCCTTTTTTAAACTTTAAAAATCTGTAAAAAATTAACTGATGAAGAAAAAAATTCTAAACTTTTAATTTGTAATTAACTAAAGTAGTACTTCATAAAGGAAAAAAAAAAAAAAATCTAAAGACGTCAGGTAAAAAAAAATATTCATATTTAGATCACTTGATATGGAATGACCCATTGACGCTATTACTAGTAAAATATGTTAAAATATGATCCCATTGCGATCCCAACTTGAAATTTGGTACAGATGTGGTAAGAGCAAAGCAGACACATGGGCAGTTTTTGAAATATTTAAAGCGCCCGATTTTTCGGAAATGCGTTTTAAAGTTTTGCGGTTGCGATCACATGGGTAAAATATTAACAAAGATCCTCTTGTGACATATCTGATGAAAGCCTGGACAGTTCTGAGTAGATTGGTGTTTATTTTGTTTCTCTATCTTATTTCTAGCCCGAGATATGATAGAAAATGTAAAGCCATACCAGGCCAAAATTCGCACTTTTTTAAAACTTTAAAAATCTGTAAAAAATTAACTGATAAAGAAAAAAATTCAAAACTTTTTTTTTGTAATTAGATAAAGTTGTTCTTCATATAGAAAAAAAATTTAAAAAATCTGAGGACGTCAGGGAAAAAAAATATTCATTTTTGGATCACTTGACATGGAATGACCCCAAAAGGAATCTTTCTAGGTAGTTTGTGTGTGTACCATACCAACAGAGGGGCAAGCAAGTGAATGTACTATTGACTAGTCAGCATGAGACTACAGAATTTCAAAAGCGTATTGCAATATTGTAAGTCTGCATATAGGAATAAAAGTTGTATATCCTGAAAGCAATGCCAGGCCCTATTTTATTTCAGGATTCAGGATACTGTTAGTATAGTATACAAAAATCATCTGACAGATTCCCTTTAAGAATAATATAAAGATCATGTCAACTGCTGTCCATACAGCACAAATGTCCCTAACATGCTTCCTTTAGGGCAAATACATGTCACATAGTAAATTATGTTGGTATTACTATATGAGACATATTCTCTGATCTCAAAAGTAGTAGGGCCATCACTCATTTCAACATTGGAGCAGCAAGAGACATTTGCGCAGGAGAGACAGCAGCCGCATGGAAAACATTCATTTCCAGGTCCCCTCGAGCCAAAAAAAAGTCTACTTTAGGTTATGTGTTTTCCTTATAGGATTGGTAATGTGCGGGTCTCATAGAGACTTGATCATTACCAATCTGTGACTTGATGACAGATGTCAATACCCAGCTGTCATTAACATGATTGCTACCACACCAGGACATTGGGAAGAGCCAGGTAAAGTGCCAGGAACTGGTGCTTCTAATGAATGCGTCAATTTCTGTGGTGGCTGCAGGCTGCTATTCTGTAGCCTGTGTGGCCCAATAGCTATGAGCCTCACCACGCTGACAATACCAGCTTCCTGGTTTTATCTTGGCTGGCAATCCAAAATTGGGTGGCACCCATGCATTTTTTATTATATTATTTATTAAGAAAAAACTGAAACCCCCCTATTTTGTTGCCCCAAGGTAAATCCAGGCTAGCTGGGGTGGCTGCACTGTTAAACCCAGCAGTGATGTATAATCAGAATTACAGCACACAGTTACTAACGCCAATTTATAACAAGTATATTTACTACCTATGATTCCCACATATTGCAGCCCAGATGTATATGGAGCACCATATCACAAGGAATGACTCATAGACCCAGTGTATGCAGTCCAGGTTTATATGCCCCAAGTATTATCTACTCTATAGAGCCCCATTACCCACAGAGATATATTTCTTGCAAGCAGCACCCAGTTGCAGTATATCCTGATACATGTCCATTTGTTACAGCAACAAAATAACAAGTGTCCATGAGGTTATACTGCAACCAGTGAGTTGCAGCCCATATCAGCCCGTGTTGCAGCGCCTTATCACTCTATTCACCACCATATTACCCTAATTATCACGTATATCTATCATATATTCTACCCCTATCAGCCCCTATCTTTCTACCAATCCTAGTTATATACATCGCTAGCCTATAATATACGCACTAATATTACTATTACCAAGTATATTCTAGCATGAGGTATTATCTATCAATTTATATCAGCGCCAATCTAAGGGTAATTAACTCGCACATCCCATGGTAATTTCACTTGCAGTGGTTGCAGCTGATAATCAGGCCCCATGTTTATTTGTTGCCCTTGTACAGCCAATGTTATGAGCGCAAGGTATATACAGCCCTATAAGCCCAATTTGCAAGCCAATTGCACCCCATTAATAAACCTGTATATGCACCCAAAGGTATATCAGCCAAACAGATATAGGCTCATTAATGCCATATCAGACAGATGCAGCAGATGATTGCAGCAGAAACCCAGGCTGTAATACATACTCTAGCCACTAGGCACTTTGTACAGCGTAGAGGGCTTATTGCACATTTTAGTGCATATTTACATTCCACCGGAGGTATTTACATGCCCACCATAGATGCACGTGTGACTACACTATGTGACATGCTTTAAAGGATCATAATGCAGGCCTCTCGCCGTCCGCAGCTGCCGACATGACGATCCCGGGCTCCATTCAGCGTCTTCCGGCTTCCGACTTCCTGTGCGCGCGGGCAATGACGTCATTGCCCGCGACTACAGGGAATGCGGAAGACGCTGAATGGAGCCCGGGATCGTCATGTCGGCAGCTGCGGACGGTGCGACTGGACTCTGGCAAGTATGATTTTCCTTTACAGGCTGCGCGCAAGGTGGGGGGGCCCTGGAACTTGATAGGGGGCCTGTATACCTCCGGGGCTGCTGCGGTATTTTTTTATTTTTTTTTTTTATACTCGCATATAAGCCGAGGGGGGACTTTTCAGCCCAAATTTTGGGCTGAAAAACTCGGCTTATACGCGAGTATATACGGTAATTATTTATTTAAGAAAATAAATAATGAACTCCCCGTATTTTTGATTGCCAGCCAAGGTAAAACCAGGCAGCTGGGGGTGGCTGTCTGCTTTATCTGCAATGATAATCAGAATTACAGCAAAGTTCTACGTCATTTTTAAAAATTATTTATTTTTACATACCTATGATTCCACATTTATTGCCAGTACACAAGTTGTATATGGCAACCAATCACAGGCAATGACTCATAGACTTGTATGAGGTTCAGGTTTATATGCCAAGCTATCTATCTATCTATAGGTACCATTACTCACAGAGATATATTGCTTGCAACTGACTGGTTGCAGTGAAATCCTGGATACATTGTTCCATTTTGTACATGGCAACAAAATGGAACAATGTGTCCATGATTTCACTGCAACCAGTGAGTTGCAAGCAATATATCTCTGTGTGTAGCGGTACCTTATCATCCATCTACCTACCAATTTATAATCTATCTACGTACCTATCTATCTATTTCTATCTATCATCTATCTTTCTACCAATCTGTTATCTATTTATCTATCTGTCTAGCTATCAATCATCTATAATTTATCTATTTACCAATCTATTTTCTATGTATGTATGTATGTATCTATCAATTTATCTATCATCTGCCAATCTAAGGGTACCATTAAACTTCGCAACATTGCATGTAATTTCACTTGCAATTTGCTGGTTGCAGTGAAATCATGGACACATTGTTCTATTTTGTTGCCTTGTACAATGCAATGTTGTGACGTGCAACGGTAACCTAAAGCTTCTATAAGCAATTTTAGAAGTCAATATTGACCCCTTAAGTAGCCTTGTCATATGACCCAGGATATAAGCCAAACCAGATAAGGCTCATTAATGCTATATTCAGACGAGATGCATGTAGAATTGCAGATGCATTGCATGCAGAAAATTTCAGCGTGTAATCTACATACTCTAACCATCTTATGTGTCACTTTGTTGACGCGTATTTGAGGCTTTTTGTCACATTTTTTACGTGCATATTTTTCATTCCCCGTGGCAAATATTGACAAAATGCACACCATAGATGCACTGTGTGAATACATGTATATGTGACATGCATTTTAAAGATTATAATGAGGCCTATGGAAAATATGCACATCAAACAATTGACATGATGCTTATTTTTCTGCATCCATAATATGCAACCAAAATGGTCCGCAAAATTACGCTATGTTGGCTCTCAAAATTTCATAGACTTTGATGGCTAATGCTACGCAATGCATTTTGGACGCATATTACAGATGCAAAAAACGCAGTAAATATGTGCTCGTCTCAACATAACATAAAGGGTCATTATTGACTGTCAGGATTGCTACTTCCAACAGGTGACATTAAAGTTCATGTGCTCTTTGAAGAGGAGTATACAAGCCCTTAGATTCCTAATGATCTTAGCATTCAAAGTTTGAACATTACAATTTTTCTTAACATTTTCATCATATTTAAGATATTTTAGAACCTCCTCCAAAAAAAAAAAAAAACATTTTGCCCTAAATTTACTGCTAACAAAGTACAATGTGTCATGAAAAAACAGTTAGAAATTCACTGGGATATGTTGAAATTCTACAGTATTTTTGCATAACGTGAACCTTCAAAAGATATAAACATGAGCCTCGTTTATTAAGGTTAGAATTGACTTGGAGTTTACATTCAGGCAGGAAGTATTTTTAGAACATCTTTTCATTTATTCTGTAGACTGAGATGAGGTACATACTGTATCATTAATTTCTTCAGAAACTCCATTCACGGTGGTATAAGATAAATTCACTTGAATGTTTACTTGATCTTACATATAGTGAACTCAGAGTTGTGTGCAATTGCATTTAACTATGAAAAAATAATCCATATATTTTACTATAAACATTGCTTGTGCTGACCTTTCTGTGATAGAAAATGTAGGACACAGTATCAAGCTGCAGTCCCTATAGAAGTTAACAGAGAGAAATCTGGGGGAATAGAGTTTGAAACTAAACATGCAGCTTTAAAACAGAACAAATGACCAGCAGGAATCTGCGAATAAGAGGTAACTAGATCACTGGGACCTACACTTCTCAGCCATTCATGGCATACTTTGTGGATGTCTTGTAGATATTTGGTATGAGAATAACCCCTTAACCCCTTCAGGACCCAGCCTATTTTGACCCTAAAGACCTTGGCCTTTTTTGCAATTCTGACCACTCTCCCTTTATGAGGTTATAACTCGGGAACGCTTCAACCGATCCTAGCGATTCTGAGATTGTTTTTTTCGTGACATATTGGGCTTCATGCTAGTATTAAATTTAAGTCGATAATTTTTGTGTTTATTTGTGAAAAAATCAAAAATATGGCAAAAATTTTGAAAATTTCACAATTTTCACATTTTTTATTTTTTTTTCTGATAAACAAGAGAGATATGTGACAGAAAAAAGTTATTAAATAATATTTCCCACATGTCTTCTTCACATCAGCACAATTTTGGAAAAAAAATTTTTTTTTGTTAGAACGTTATAAGGGTTCAAAGTTCATGAGCAATTTTTCATTTTTCAACCAAAATTTACAAAACCATTTTTTTTAGTGACCACATCACATTTGAAGTCCTTTTGAGGGGTGTACATGACAGAAAACACCCAAAAGTGACACCATTCCAAAACCTGCACCCCTCAAGCTACTCAAAACTACATTCAAGAAGATTATTAACCCTTCAGGTGCTTCACAGGAACTAAGGCAAAGTGGAAACAAAAAATGGATATTTTAATTTTTTTATCAAAAATGTTCTTTTAGCTTCAATTCTTTCATTTTCACATGGGCAAAAGGATAAAATGGATCCTAAAATTAGTTGTGCAAATTCTCCCGAGTATATCGATACCTCATATGTGGTCATAAACCACTGTTTGGGCGCACGGCAGGGCTCAGAAGTGAAGGAGCGCAATTTGAATTTTGGAGCTAATTTTACATTCAAAAACTGAAATTGCGCTCCTTCCCTTCTGAGCCCTGCCGTGCGCCCAAACAGTGGTTTATGACCACATATGAGGTATCGGTGTACTCAGGAGAAATTGGCCAACAAATTTTAGGATGAATTTTATGCTGTTGCCATGTGAAAATGAAAAAATGTAGGCTAAAAGAAAATTTTTGTGAAAAAAAAAAGTACTATTTCATTTTCACAGATCAATTTGTAAAGCACCTGGGGGTTCAATATGCTCACTACCCATCTCGATATGTTCCCTGGTGGGTCTAGTTTCCAAAATAGGGTCACTTGTGGGGAGCTCCAATATTTAGGCACACAGGGGCCCTCCAAAGGCGACATGGTGTCCGCTAACAATTTGAATTAAAAATCAGCTCAAATTGTTAGCTGTCACCATGTTGTGTTTGGTGAGCCCCTGTGTGCCTAAACATTAGGGCTCCCCCACAAGTGACCCCATTTTGGAAACTAGACCCCCCCAGGGAACGATCTAGATGCATAGTGAGCACTTTCAACCCCCAGGTGCTTCACAAATTCATCCATAAAAATGAAAAAGCACTTTTTTTTTCCACAAAAGTTTCTTTTTTCATTATTGCGGATCAATTTGTGAAGCACCTGGGGTTCAAAGTGCTCACTATGCACCTAGATACATTCCTTTGGGGTCTAGTTTCAGAAATGGGGTGACTTGTGGTGGAGCTCCAATGTGGAGACGCACAGGGGCTCTCCAAACGCAACATGGTGTCCGCTAACAATTTGAATGCAAAATGAGCTCAAATTGTTAGCGGACACCATGTTGCGTTTGGAGAGCCCCTGTGCGTCTCCACATTGGAGCTCCCCACAAGTGACCCCATTTTGGAAACTAGACCCCCAAAGGAACGTATCTAGATGCATAGTGAGCACTTTCAACCCCCAGGTGCTTCACAAATTGATCTGTAAAAATGAAAAAGTACTTTTTTTTTTTCCGCAAAAATCTTTTTTTTTCATTAATTTGTGAAGCACCTGGGGGTTCAATATGCTCAATACCCATCTCGATATGTTCCCTGGGGGTCTAGTTTCCAAAATGGGGTCACTTGTGGGGGAGCTCCAATATTTAGGCACACAGGGGCCCTCCAAACACGACATGGTGTCCGCTAACAATTTGAATGCAAAATGAGCTCAAATTGTTAGCGGACACCATGTTGCGTTTGGTGAGCCCCTGTGTGCCTAAACATTGGGGCTCCCCCACAAGTGACCCCATTTTGGAAACTAGACCCCCCAGGGAACGTATCTAGATGCATAGTGAGCACTTTGAACCCTCAGGTGCTTCACAAATTGATCTGTAAAAATGAAAAAGTACTTGTTTTCCACAAAAAATATTTTTTTACATTAATTCGTGAAGCACCTGGGGGGTCAATATGCTCACTATCCATCTAGATAGGTTCCCTGGGGGTCTAGTTTCCAAAATGGGGTCACTTGTGGGGGAGCTCCAATGTTTAGGCACACAGGGGCTCTCCATATGCGACATGGTGTCCGCTAACAATTGGAATTGCTAGCGGACACCATGTTGCGTATGGAGAGCCGCTGTGTGACTAAACATTAGAGCTCCCCCACAAGTGACCCCATTTTGGAAACTAGACCCCCCAAGTAACATATCTAGATGCATAGTGAGCACTTTGAACCCCCAGTGCTTCACAAATTGATCCGCAATAATGAAAAAAGAAAATTTTTGTGGAAAAAAAAGTGCTTTTTCATTTTTATGGATGAATTTGTGAAGCACCTGGGGTTGAAAGTGCTCACTATGCATCTAGATACGTTCCCTGGGGGGTCTAGTTTCTAAAATGGGGTCACTTGTGGGGGAGCTCTAATGTTTAGGCACACAGGGGCTCTCCATACGCAACCTGGTGTTTGCCAACTATTGGAATTGTTAGCGGACACCAGGTCGCGTATGGAGAGCCCCTGTGTGCCTAAACATTGGAGCTCCCCCACAAGTGACCCCATTTTGGAAACTAGACCCCCCCAGGGAACATATCTAGATGCACAGTGAGCACTTTGAACCACCATGTGCTTCACAAATTGAGACGTATAAATGAATAAAGAAACTTTTTGTAAATAAACATACTAGTCTAGTATAGTTGCAATTCGCAGCATGGGGGACCCATGGGGCTCTGCCATATTTTTGGTCCAGCCAGGTACAACTTTACAGCTACGGACTGCCGCCAGCCCCCAGCTGCCTCGTCATACCTGGCTGGAACCAAAAATACAGCGAAGCCTATTTTTTTTATTTCTAGAATTATTTCTAGAAAAAAAATGACATAGGGCTCCGCCATATTTTTGGTCCAGCCAGGTACAACTTGGCAGCTACGGACTGCCACCAGCCCCCAGCTGCCTCGTCATACCTGGCTGGAACCAAAAATACAGCGAAGCCTATTTTTTTTTTATTTCTAGAATTATTTCTAGAAAAAAAATGACATAGGGCTCCGCCATATTTTTGGTCCAGCCAGGTACAACTTGGCAGCTACGAACTGCCACCAGCCCCCAGCTGCCTCGTCATACCTGGCTGGAACCAAAAATACAGCGAAGCCCATTTTTTTTTTTAATTTCTAGAACTAATTCTAGAAAAAAAATTACGTGGGGCTCCGCCATATTTTTGGTCCAGCCAGGTACAACTAGGCAGCTGGGGGCTGGAATCCTCAGCATAGAGAGGCCCAAGCGTTCTGGGCCCCCCATGCTGCGAATTGCAGCCCGCAGCCGCCCCAGAAAATGGCGCATTCATTGAAGCGCCATTTTCTGGCGCTGTACCCACGCTCTTCCAGTTGCCCTGGTGCCGGTGGCTAACTGGGTAATAAAGGGGTTAATGCCAGCTTTTTATTGGCAGCTGGCACTAAGCCCGAGATTCATAATATAGGGCCAATGTTAGACCCGCCATTAGGAATCTCTAGTATAGTACATAGTCAATAAATACACACAGAGAAAAATCTTTTTTATTTGAAAAAAAAACACAATTCGGACTCCATCTTTATTATAAAAAGATCCGACGTAGTCCACAACGAAGGTCCCACGACGCTCGATCGCTCCGACGTAGTCCATAACGAAGTTCCCACGACGCTCGATCGCCTTTGCTTTTAGATCGCTACTCTGGAGCCCGATTCGCCAGCATGGTGATCGAGCTGCAGAAAGTGATCTGACACCCCGGGCGCAGTGACCCACTATGTGCATCACTGCGCCTGCCAGATCAATTTCCGCAGCTCGATCCCCATGCATGGGGATCGAGCTGCGGAAAGCGATCTGGCAGCACAGGCGCATTGACCCACTATGTGCATCACTGCGTGCGGGCTGTCAGATTGCTTTCTGAAGCTCGATGCCCATGCAGGGAGATCGGGCTGCAGAGCAGCGATCTAAGGGCGCCTTCACACTGGCGTTCCCCTCGGCAGCGTTCTGCGGAGGGGAATCGCCATGTGTGCGCCGCGGCCGCCAGCTCCTATCTTTAGAATGGGAGCGCACGGTGCTGCGCTTGACAGCGCATGACCGTGCGCACCCATTCACTCCCATATGTGATCTGTGCGCAGGCATCCGCCTGCGCACAAATCACACACTCCTGCCCGCACCAGGACGCAACATGTTGCGTCCTGGTGCGGGCTGGAGTGTGTGATTTGTGCGCAGGCATACGCCTGCGCACAGATCACATATGGGAGTGACTGGGTGCGCACGGTCATGCGCTGTCAAGCGCAGCACCGTGCGCTCCCATTCTAAAGATAGGAGCTGGCGGCCGCGGCGCACACATGGCGATTCCCCTCCGCAGAACGCTGCCGAGGGGAACGCCAGTGTGAAGGCGCCCTAAGAGCCTGGGCGCAGTGACCCACTATGTGCATCACTGCGCCCGGCTGTTAGATTGCTTTCTGCAGCTCGATCCCCATGCATGGGGATCGAGCTGCGGAAAGCGATCTGGCAGCCCAGGCGCAGTGATGCACATAGTGGGTCACTGCGCCCGGGGTGTCAGATCACTTTCTGCAGCTAGATCCTCAGGATCCAGCTGTAGAAAGTGATCTGACAGATCCAGCACAGTGATCCACAGTGACCATTATGTGATCACTGTGCTGGATCTGTCAGATCACTTCCTGCAGCTAGATCCTCAGGATCCAGCTGTAGAAAGTGATCTGACAGATCCAGCACAGTGATCTACAGTGATCACATAATGGTCACTGTGGATCACTGTGCTGGAGCTGTCAGATCACTTCCTGCACCTAGATCCTCAGGATCCAGCTGTAGAAGTGATCTGACAGATCCAGCACAGTGATCTACAGTGATCACATAATGGTCACTGTGGATCACTGTGCTGGAGCTGTCAGATCACTTCCTGCACCTAGATCCTCAGGATCCAGCTGTAGAAGTGATCTGACAGATCCAGCACAGTGATCTACAGTGATCACATAATGGTCACTGTGGATCACTGTGCTGGAGCTGTCAGATCACTTCTACAGCTGGATCCTGAGGATCCAGCTGTAGAAGTGATCTGGCAGCTCCAGCACAGAGCAGTCAGATCGGAGGCGGCGCAGAAGAGGAGGGACTCACAGCAGAAGAGGAGCGGGACGCAGCAGTCACAGGACGGAGCGGGCCGCCGGAGGGGTGAGTGGGAGAGGCGATCGCCGCTCCGGTGATCGGGGGGGCAGGAAGGTGGCAGTGGGGGGCTGGTACTAGATGTGGGGGGGGCA
Organism: Allobates femoralis; assembly: GCA_033576535.1. Lineage (NCBI taxonomy): Eukaryota > Metazoa > Chordata > Amphibia > Anura > Aromobatidae > Allobates > Allobates femoralis. The sequence goes on along the minus strand of JARQOC010000005.1, from coordinate 322,548,190 downwards.
CTTAGAGGAAGCGGGGGCAGTCCGGAGGAGGCGGGCGGCAGCTAGAGGAAGCGGGAGGCAGGGACAGGAAGCGGGCGGCAGGGACAGGAAGCGGGGGGAGGGGGGTAGAAAGATGATGGGGGGGGCAGGAAAGAGAGGTGGGGACAGGGGGGATGTTATAGGATGACAGGGGAGCAGATCGGAGGGTAGGGAGAGCAGCGGCAGGCAGGGAAACATGACAGGCGCGGTGATTTTCACTTTCACTTTTGAGTGCCAATCACCGCGCCTGTAGCCGGGGTGGTAGGAGTGGGGGCAAATCGACCCCCCCTGGGTGTAGTACAACTCCCCATGTACCTGCAGGCCGAGTGACAGGTCAGTGAGACCCTCACTCGGCCTGCAGGAGCCCGTTCATTCCATGGCCCAGGGGGTGGGCCAAGGGTCGGGAAGGCACTTGTTTTCATGGCCCAAACGGTGGGCCAAGGGTCGTGAAGGGGTTAATGGTCACAGTCAATGGTCTACCACTTGGGTTTGAATTTTCTTGGTGCTTCATAATTCCACTGTACAAACATTTGTAATGGGCAATTCCAGCTGCACAAACATGTCTTTAGGTGAAGTATTTCGATGATAGCATCCTAGGAAGTGCTGACCAGTTTTCTCATATGGACTAAGCTTTTTTGCTTTAAAATATGGACGTTTAACAATCTTTTTGTTTACAAAACAACATTTTATGATTCGTAGATATATATATTAAAACTCAATTTCGAAGTGATATTTATATAGTCTAATTGTGTTTTTTATTTTTAAAGTTTTTTTTATTGAGTATGCTTTGCATAGTAAGTATCTTTGTAACTGTTGTAATCTTCTATATGATATTTTGTAAGAACAGTATTTAGACTGAGAAACATTAATGTGAGTGCCCACAATCAGGATTAGCAGCGTTTTGGATGCAGCGTGTTTTCATGGTACAGTAAAAACACAGTGGATGGATTTATAGAAATCTCATGCCCATTGTGTGTGTTTTCTATGCAACATAAACTCACAAGCGGCGAAGCTTCCCGAACGGCAGCATGTCAGTTTTTAGGTGCGATGACTTCAGTAATACTGATCATGGGCACTAACAGCACATTCTCCTGCAGAGAACACTAGTGTCTCTGCAAGATAAAACACGCTGTGTCCAGAACACAAGCATTCCTGATCATGGGCACATACTCTACTACTTTCAATTTAATCTGGTAATGCATATAATTAAAGGTCATGTTTGAATCCCAACCGGGGCTGTGGAGTTGGTAAGCTAAACATCCGACTCTGACACTGACTTTTCAATTTCCCTGTATCCGACTCCGACTCGACAAAATAGACACCAAATCCATGACTCCAACGACGTAACCATGGCTGTGAAGTCAGTAAGTCACACATTCGACACCGACACAGACTTCAAACTCCTAAATTTCCCTAAATCTGACTCCACCCAAAATGGGGACCGACGCCAACTAAACCACTCTGACTCCACAGTCCTGATCCCAACCTTAGGCTCAAACCATACTGGTTGTTTTTGATGCATTTCTCAGTGCGTATATTGAACACTTGGATGTGCGGATAAGTGTTGTTTATATATTTATTCATATGTTGAATTAGCTTTTGAATTCAACAGAAGGTGTTCGAGCAAAATTCAACAGAAGGTGTACAGCGAAATCGTATCAACATTTTCCATTTCATATTCTCTTGTGCCACCAGGGTGCATGAGACTTTTAAGAAATCTAATGCACATGCTGAGCTATATATTCACCATATAAACTGACTGGAGCTGCAAGAATGAGTTGTCTTTGAGTCAAATGTGCGGCTTCTCCGCACTTCTTCTAATGCATATAATTAAAGGTCATGCTTATATCCCATAATATAATAAAATATATCCCATATTTAAAGTGTTGCTAAAGAATATATTTTACCAAAATGTAACTTAACTTTCAAAGAATACGAAACAATGATATATGAATAGTAGTATGTATAAAGAACAGGTATTTTCCCATAATCTTAAATAATACATTGAAAGAGTTACTGAAGATTTTATTTTACTTAATTATTTATCAGTATTTTTAAAGACAGAAGTAAAATAAGGTAATAAAGTATGTTGCAGAGATTCATAAACTTAAAAATACTGATCATTAATAAAATAAAAAAAATAGTTAATCTTTAAGTATTATTTAAGTTCACACTCTGCCATGTGCATGTGGAGGCAATCTGAACTATACTTTTATCCCTGGAGGCATTGCATATTTTCAACAAATTACTTTTAAATAACTTGAAATGTGTGCCATCATGATAACCTTCCAGTTGAGTTACTAATAATTAGAATGACTTGCAGACACAAAAAAATATTTATTTCCGATACATGCATTAGACTAGCTAATAATGTATACTAATTATAATAGTATGATTCACAATTTAGGCTCCCAGACATCTCCTATATCTCTATCCATTGCCATGTTTTGAAATGCTATTTTTTCTCAAGGCAGTCAGGATTATGAAATATAAAGGTGTGTGACTGGCTGAGTATTATTGAGAATCTGTAATCGATCTCCAAATACTTTGCCATTTAACATTTGAATTTTTTATACGATGCATAGAGGCTTTTGGCTCACCTTATGTATGTGCAACTGCTACCACTGTACCCATTTACACACGTGATCATAATTGTTGGTACCCCTGGTTTAATGAAAGAAAAACCCACAGTGGTCACAAAAATAACTTGAATCTGACAAAAACAATAATAAATAAAAAATCAATGAAAATGAACAAATGATAGACATTGCTTTTCAACCCTGCTTCCACAGAATAAAAAAAAAAATTTAACTTATGAAATAGGCCTGGACAGAAATAATGCAATACACAAAAGATAAAAGCATGCCCATAGGGAGAACCTGGTGGTCTAGTGGGTGCATGTTTTAGGGTGAATGAGGTGTCGCCTCTCACCTGTAAGAGTTGTGCACCTCCGCACAACCTTAGTGTAGGGTATTACACAGGGGACCTCCAGGCATCGGCTCTGTTCTGATCCCGCTCACGCCAGCTTCTTCTGATTGGCCGGATCACAGTCATATGACTTCCGCGTCACCGGTCACGAGGTATGACGTCACCGCAGGTCCTCTCTCTCCAGGGGCACTTGGTTAAGCTTATCTGTGCCTGCCCGCAGCTCCAGTAACATCACGTCCCAGAAGGGGGTGGTGGTACAGAATTAGAGAAATAAATAGTTACTGGCTAGGTGCGCTGGGGAACACAAATAAGGAGATTATTTATGGGTTAACACGTTCATTTACCACAACGCATTTCCACAACGGATTGTTGTCTTCTTCAGGTGGATTTGTGTTCCCCAGCACTCCTAGCCAGTAACTATTTATTTCTCTAAATCTGGACAGAAATGATGGTACTCTTAACTTAATATTTTGTTGCACAACCTTTTGATGCAATCACTGCAATCAAATGATTTCTGTAACTGTCAATGAGACTTCTGCACCTCTCAACAGGTATTTTGGCCAACTCCTCAAGAACTGCTCCAGTTGTCTTGTGTTTGAAAGCTGCCTTTTCCAGATGGCATGTTTCAGCTCTTTCCAAAGATGCCCAATAGGATTTAGGTCTCATAGAAGGCCACTTCAGAATAGTCCAATATTTTTCTTTTAGCCATTCTTGGGTGTTTTTAGCTGTGTGTTTTGGGTCATTATCCTGTTGCATTAACTATGACCTGCGACTGAGACCAAGGTTTCTGACACTGGGCAGCACATTTCTCTCTAGAAACCCTTGATAGTCTTGAGATTTTATTGTACCCTGCACAGATTCAAATCACCCTGTGCCAGATGCAGCAAAGCAGCCCCAGAGCAATACAGATCCTCCTCCATGTTTAACAGTAGGGACATTGATTTCTTGATATGCTCCATTTTCCCTCTGTGAATATAGAGCTGATGTGCCTTGCCAAAATGTTCCATTTTTGTGTCATCTGTCCGAAGGATATTCTCCCAGAAGCTTTGTGGCTTGTCAACATGTAGTTTGGCAAATTTCAGTCTGGCTTTTTTATAACTTTTTTCAACAATGGTGTCCTCCTTGGTTGTCTCCCATGAAGTTCGTTTTGGCTCAAACAACGATGGATGGTGCGATCTGACACTAATATTCTTTGAGCTTGAAGTTCACCTTTAATCTCTTTAGAAGTTTTTCTTGGCTCTTTTGTTACCATTCATGTTATCCGTCTCTGATTTGTCACCAATTTTCCTCCTGTGGCCACATACAGGGAAGATGGCTACAGTCCCATGGATTTAAAATTTCTGAATAATATGCGGAAGTGTAGAAACAGGAACATCAAGCTGTTAGAGATGGTCTTATAACCTTTACCTTTAACATGCTTGTCTATAATTTTCTTTCTAATCTCTTGAGACAACTCTTTCCTTATCCTCTAGTCCATGTTGAGTGTGGAACACACCATGTCACCAAACAGCACAGTGAGTATCTGTAGCCCTATATACAGGCCTACTGACTGATTACAAGATTCTAGACACCTGTGATGCAAATTAGTGGACACACCTTCCTTGATTTTACATGTCCCTTATGTCACATTATTTTGAGGGGTACCATCATTTCTGTGTAATGAGGTGTACAATTCAGATTGTATTATCGAAATTGACAGTGAAATGAGCTGTGCACAGTCCGCCACTGCCCCCTTGTGGACAATTGCTGAAATGACTGCAGAGAGAAAAAAAAACAGCTTTGATTGCTGCTCCCCTCCCCCAACAGCCATGTGCTGAGGAGGAGAGAGGGCGGGAGATTAGTACAGACACAGAGTTGAACAAGAGAACATCTACCTGTGGATGTCTGTTGAAAGAGGGCTACTTTGCAACACCTTGTCGGAGAAATCACCCCGCAGAAGCCCCTGTGACTGATCCTGGGCCACTGGACTTTGGTGCTGTGACTCTGGCCGCTCTGCAAAACCTTGCCCGCCGAGCACCCGGATTACATGTGCAGGGGCCGTGACCGACATAAGGGAGCCATTTGTGCTGCTGTGATCTCCCTTCTGCTGTTGCTCTGTGTGCCCTGAGACTGGGAGAGACAGACTGTTACCTGCAGAAGGAGACCAAAGAAGAAGAGTGAGGAGATCCCCAGGCCTGCTACGTGGGAGCGACACCTTCTTCTGTGATAGACTGGTACGTGATTTTAGGGAAAGTTAGGGAAAGATACCTTCATTGTTGTGTTTTCTTTTCTTGCTGCGTACCCGGAAGAAGTGAAGATTCAGAGACTCTAATATATACAAGTGCGCATATAGTTCGGTTGACTGTGAGATAAATATGTTTTACAGTAAAGGAATGTTATTATCGGTTAAACCTGAGTATGGGGATTCTGTTGAGAAAGATCATACACACACACCCGCGGCCTTACCACCGGTCGCTACATCTGGCGTAGTCGGCAGGATGTGTGATCAACAGAATCTCCTCCCGGTAGTAGCTTATAACCAGACTTATACTACGGCCTGCAGGTCCATATCCGGTGCCAGCAGTCTGAGCAGTGACACGGAAGAATTGAAGCAGATAGTAGCAGAGTTGCAGAAACAGATACTGCAGCTACAGCTCAGGCTAGACCAACAGGCGGACAGGCAAGCGAGACAGCAACCCAGTCGGCCTATGGGAAGGTGCTGGACATGCGGCGACCCCCGCCATAGGGCAAACCGCTGTCCGCATCCTCCACCCGTGGTCCGATATACCAGAACCAGCAAGCCATGCCCCACAACAGCAGCCACCTTTAAACTAGACGCCCCAGCCAAAGCGGATCGCTCGGCAGGGGAGATCAGGGAAAAGGGTGTGAAGAGACAGAGCCAGACCGATAAGCAAGTGCTGGCCACTCGGGTCCAGGGGACGGTGAAGTGGTTTAATGTCCGCGATGGGTATGGCTTCATCAACAGGAATGACACAAAGGATGACGTGTTTGTACATCAGACTGCCATAAAGTGTAACAATCCTCGTAAGTGCCTCCGCAGCGTTGGTGATGGGGAGGTGGTACAGTTTGATGTTGTGAAGGGAGAGAAGGGTACAGAGGCCGCCAACGTCACCGGTCCCGGGGGTGTTCCCGTTAAAGGAAGCAGATTTGCCCCCAACCGGCGCCGCTACCGCCGGCGATCCTACTCTCCCCGGGTAGAAAACGTGACTGAGTTTATTGGAGATATTGTGAGCCCTGAACAAGGGAGCGAAGGTGAACGGGGGGATGACGGTTTCCCCCGACAGAGGTCCCTACTCCGCCGGAGAGCAATCCCTATGATATCAACGGCCATCACTGCCTTGGAGCCGATGGTTGTTGACAGGGACTGTCAACCTTTAAGTGGGGGGGTATGTAATGAGGTGTACAATTCAGATTGTATTATCGAAATTGACAGTGAAATGAGCTGTGCACAGTCCGCCACTGCCCCCTTGTGGACAATTGCTGAAATGACTGCAGAGAGAAAAAAAAACAGCTTTGATTGCTGCTCCCCTCCCCCAACAGCCATGTGCTGAGGAGGAGAGAGGGCGGGAGATTAGTACAGACACAGAGTTGAACAAGAGAACATCTACCTGTGGATGTCTGTTGAAAGAGGGCTACTTTGCAACACCTTGTCGGAGAAATCACCCCGCAGAAGCCCCTGTGACTGATCCTGGGCCACTGGACTTTGGTGCTGTGACTCTGGCCGCTCTGCAAAACCTTGCCCGCCGAGCACCCGGATTACATGTGCAGGGGCCGTGACCGACATAAGGGAGCCATTTGTGCTGCTGTGATCTCCCTTCTGCTGTTGCTCTGTGTGCCCTGAGACTGGGAGAGACAGACTGTTACCTGCAGAAGGAGACCAAAGAAGAAGAGTGAGGAGATCCCCAGGCCTGCTACGTGGGAGCGACACCTTTTCTGTGATAGACTGGTACGTGATTTTAGGGAAAGTTAGGGAAAGATACCTTCATTGTTGTGTTTTCTTTTCTTGCTGCGTACCCGGAAGAAGTGAAGATTCAGAGACTCTAATATATACAAGTGCGCATATAGTTCGGTTGACTGTGAGATAAATATGTTTTACAGTAAAGAAACGTTATTATCGGTTAAACCTGAGTATGGGGATTCTGTTGAGAAAGATCATACACACACACCCGCGGCCTTACCACCGGTCGCTACATCTGTCCAGGCCTATTTCATGAGTTTAATTTAAAAAAAAAACATTCTGTGGAAGCAGGGTTTAAAAGCAATGTTTGACTTTCATTTGTTCATTTTCATAGATTTTTTATTTATCGTTACTCTTGTCACATTCAAGTTATTTGTGTGACTATTGTAAATTTTTCTTTCACTAAATGAGGGGTACCAACAATTTTGACCACGTGTGTAATTGCTTGTGTTACTTAAAAATTCACATGGTTAAACTTTTTGGAGCCAGATATTGAAGGCTGAATATATATTCTTCAAAGATGTGATTGAAGAATGTGTAAACTAACTTATTTTTGACTCCATATAGAATATGGTCATGGTTATAGCAAAAATTGGAATTATTTTTCAGTCAAGTATAGACATGCTGTTTTATTTTCCACCTGCTACTTTAAGGGTATGTGCCCACATAGTGGTTTAGTGTCGGTTTAGCAGCGAAAACCGCCGGCGGTTTAGCATAGGTTTTATTTAAATTTATGTAAATCATTAGCAGCTTTAGGACTTACAAGTAACCTTATGTAATTTAGAAAACGCTGTGCACACATAGTGGGTTTATGTGAGCAGATCTGCCAGCGGATGGGCGGTTTCCCAGTGGTTTAGCAGCATACAACATGTCAATTCTTCTCAGCGGTTTTTGAGCGTTTCCATGGACAAAATCCTCCATAGAAAACCGCCGGAAAAACCGCTGGAAAAACCGACTGTAAAACGCTGTGCACACACTGAAAAAACCGCTGGAAAACCGCTGGAAAACCGCTGGTGACTTCTGAGCTCAGGAGTCTAGGCTCCTTGAATTTTCCAGTGGTTTACTGACGATTTGAACGTCACTAAACCACTATGTGGGCACACACCCTAATAGGAATCTGTATGGAGGATTTCACACTCCATACTATTTTTAAGTATATATAGCTTTTTCAAAGACAAGTCTAGCAATACCTTGACATCTAGTCCATTCCTCCATTCCTGAGAAATCAACATTTGAATTCATATTCAATGAGGCTGTAGATCGCCTGGGTCTCTCCTACCTTTGACTATACTGACAGACCATGGACACATATATACATATATATTCAAATAGTATTACTGACCTTCCACCAAAGAACACCCAGAGGTATACAGGCCCCCCCATGAGTATCCAGGGCCCCCCCCATGCTCCGCAAACCTGTAAAGGAAGATGATTATACTTATCACTGTCCTGTCGCCGCTGTCCCCGCCTCTGCCATCGCGATCCTCCGGCTTCTTCCGGCTTCCTGCGGTCGGCGCAGGCAATGACGTCATTGTCTGCGCCGACCACAGGAAGCTGGAAGAAGACGGAGGAGCGCAATGGCAGCGGCGGGGACGGCCGCGACAGGACAGTGATAAGTATAATCATCTTCCTTTACAGTTTTCTGGAGCATGGGGGGGGGGCCCTGGATACTGATGGGGGGGCCTGTATACCTCTGGGGCTGCTGCTGTATATACCCCTGGGGCTGCTGCTGTATATACCCCTGGGGCTGCTGCTGTATATACCCCTGGGGCTGCTGCTGTATATACCTCTGGGGCTGCTGTATACTACCACTGGGGCTGCTGTATATATCTCTGGGGCTGCTGTATACTACTACTGTGGCTGCTGTATATACCTCTGGGGCTGCTGTATACTACTACTGGGGCTGCTGTATATACCTCTGGGGCTTCTGTATACTACCACTGGGGCTGCTGTATATACCTCTGGGGCTGCTGTATACTACCACTGGGGCTGCTGCTGTATATACCACTGGGAAGGCTGCTGTAACACTGCTGGGGCCTGTATATACCACTGGGGAGGCTGCTGTATACCACACTGCTGGGGGCTGTATACTACCACTGGAGAGGCCTGTATACCACTGGGGGGGCCTGTATACCACACTGCTGGGGGCTGTATACCTGTGCTGGGGTCCACCCTCGGCTTATACACGAGTCAATAGGTTTTCCCAGATTTTGGGGGCAAAAGTAGGGGGTCGGCTTATACACGGGTCGGCTTATACACGAGTATATACGGGTAAATCAAAGTATCTTAGATATTTTGTGTCTGAGAATCAGGAAGATTGTTATCTTACCTTTGGCAGAGTTTGTGTTGAACAATTGTAATGAGTTCACTGGTAAGTCACCACTTCTTGATGCACATGGCTTTCAACTTCACTTCAGTAATTTCAGTAGAGGTGGGTTTTTGTAGGTTCCTGGGAAAGATTGATTTTCTTAGTTGCTCTCTTCTGTATGGCAAGCAGTACAGAACAATCTGAAGATTATGGTTGACAGAAACAGATGGCTGGTAAAAAGCTTCATCAGGTCTAGACCTGTGTGTGTATGCCTACGTATGACTCTCCATCAGAATGGAAAGTACTTTCTTGGAAACTGGGTCTTAGGTTCATTGGACTGTATAAGTCTTTATAGTTTCTTTTCACCTTGAGTAACCAAAGGCACTTAATATTCACAATGTATTGCACAGATCATTGCTCAAAAAATATCTTGCACCTTCTGAGTTGCTACCCTTACTGCCGCCTCCAGTGATTGTTGACAGTAATTTAGAATTTCAGTTGGCTGGGATTGTTGACTTCTGCTTTGCTCACAGCTCTTTTCAATACTTGGAACAATCAAAACGTTAAGGTCCGGAAGAGAGGGTGTGGGTACCAGCATTGGAAGTTATTGCCAGTAGGTTGGTGCATTCCTTCCATTTGTGTCATCCAGACAAACCTGTTCATAAGGGTCCAAAGACCCCTGTAAAAGAAGAGTACTGTCACTAGTGTGTCACGGACTGATGTGACCTCAGAGATGTCTGGCATCAGGTCACAAGGTTTAACCAATCGTAGATCCTCTTTTGTGCCACTCCTCTCTTTTCATGAGTAGGAGCTTATTTGTTTACATTTGGTAATGAAGGAAATAAAGTTTTTCTCTAGTCTGCTATGAATAGCATTTAATTGTTATCTCAGCTGCTGCTAAACCCTTCTGCTATAAAAGTTCACTCCTCACTCCTCCCTATGCTTGTAATAGTTCATTCTTAGCTAAACTGAGAAGAAGCTGTGTTTGTAGAAAGCAGTGGTGATCTTTCCAGCATATGAGGTGGAGAGTCTCACTGGAAGTGAATTGGAGTCTATATTGTATCTGTTTCCCTGTCTGTCTTGTGTGTTTTTTTTTCTCAGAAACTCCTACCCCTTTGCTCCCTGGGGGGAAAATGAATGAGTAATATTAAGGCATATAGGGTCATTCTATGTCAAGTGATCCAAATCTGATTTTTCTTTTATTTACCTGATATCTTCAGATTTTCTTTCTTAGTTTTTTAAATGCTACTTTAGTGAGTTACAATAAAGTTTTAAATTTTTATCTTCATTAGCTAATTTTTATATTTTCTAAAGTTTTAAAAAGTCTGCTTGCTACCGACAGTGCGTCACATCACATTCGGTTAAAACAAAGAAGAAATGGAGCCGCACTCAGGACTTCTGACAGCGTTTTTTATTGTGTCCTCATACACGCACCAGGTTGTGCACAGCGGGTGGAGGACGGGGGGTACTAAAGTTTTAAAAGTCTGAATTTTGGCCTTGCATGATGTTACATTTTTATCACATCTAAGATGAAGAGATGGGAAAAGTACCATTTTGTTTAGAACTGTATACGCTTTGATTTGATATTTCACAAGATTATGTTTGTTGATATTATTTTATTGAGGAGTCAAGTTAAAATTTTGGAAGTTGGGCTCTCCTTGGGATCATATTTTGAAACGTAATTTTCTACATACAATCTTTTCCTAATCAAACCCTCCAGTAGGTAAGATTTAATCATGACCACAATCTCTTACTAACAAAGGCTATTTAATTTTGTGTCAAAGGGTATGTATGGCTGTTATGTTATTTGCTGGCTCATTATGGTGTTTGCCATCCCCGTTATGGGGTTGGCGGCCCATTATGGTGTTTGGGTCACCTGACATAATATCTGATTTTTGTTTACTTTTAAAATATTTGGCTTTCTTGGATACACATAGCATGGTGATGGACCAGAAAGATGCAAGAAAGTCACTTCTTCTTTATTATCGTAATCTTAAAAGCGTACATAAACCAGCCACGAAGACCAATTATATTCACAGGTCTCACCACCAGTTATGTCGACCATTGCCAATCTTGTGCAACCTTTAATCACTTCATGGTTTTTATTTCTGTTTCACTGCATGGAACAAATATATGTTATTGCTGAGTCTGTGTAATGGGTTCTGCTTCTTTTAATGTTTTAATAAACTCTCCTCTTCTTCGTAGTTCTTGTTTGTACAGTTCATGAACTGGATGTTAGGAGTATTTCTCTCACTCCAGTTGAAAAGTTGCATGAGTGTTAAGGTTTGCTGTGAATTTTGACCTCTATAGGCTCAAGCTGCAAACGTTTCACTGTGCCTCCTAAACCATAACTTACACCTTTGCCATGAGCTGTGGCAAAAAAGGGCCATTCAGCTTCCACTCCAAAACCTTTCTTCTGATGGCAGACGTTTCTAAAGATTTTCCTGTTTTTATACGGTGTCGAAGATCCATCCGAGAAGTAGTAGACCATGCTCAAACTTGGTAGGATGTCATTTTTTGTCAGTGAAATCAATTTTTGGGGGAACAGGGGAACAATAAACAACTTTTGAATCATGAAGTAAGCATTTCGACATCATGACTTTAGCTTTTTATTTCTCCATTCTCGAGGTAATAGACCGTAAAAGGGTAGACTGTTGCTTGTTCATTGTTCCAAGGAAATTACTCCTTCTTTCTGAGCAAAAAAGGAATATTTGTCTGAAAATTCTAAGCTTATTACTGTCTCACTTGATATGAGGTTTTCTTGAGGTGATTGTAGTAGTCCGACTGTTCACAAGCTACACATAAGTGTTTCTTAAAAGGGTTGTGACACAAAAAATGTACATTTTAATTAATGGATAAAAACTAAAATAAAAAATAAATTCAGTGAGGTTGAATGGAGAGCATTTGTGAACAGCAGTTTTAGCTCTCTCCACAGATTCTCGATTGGATTCAGGTCTGGACTGTGACTTGGCCAGTCTAACACCTGGAATCATTTATTTTGAACCATTCCATTGTAGATTTTGCTTTATGTTTGAGATCATTGTCTTGTTGGAAGAAAAATCTCCGTCCCAGTCTCAGGTCTTTTGCAGACTCCCAACAGGTTTCTTCCAGAATGGTCCTGTATTTGGCTCCGTCCATCTTCCCATCAATTTTTAACCATCTTCCTTGTCACTGCTGAAGAAAAGCAGGCCACCACCATGTTTGACAGCGGGGTTGGTGTTTTGAGGGTGATGAGATGTGTTGCTTTTACACCAAACATATCGTTTTGCATTGTTAAATTTTGGTTTCATCTGAGCAGAGCACCTTATTCCATGTTTGGTGTGTCTCCCAGGTAGCTTGTGGCAAACTTCAAATGAGACTTTTTATGGATATCTTTGAGAAATGGCTTTCTTCTTGCCACTCTTCCATAAAGGCCAGATTTGTGCAGTGTACGACTGATTGTTGTCCTATGGACTGACTCTCCCATCTCAGCTGTAGATCTCTGCAGTACATCCAGAGTGATCATGGGCCTTTTGGCTGCATCTCCGATCAGTCTTCTCCTTGTTCGAGATGACAGTTTAGAGGGACGGCCGGGTCCTGGTAGATTTGCAGTGGTCTGATACTCCTTTCATGTCAATATGATCACTTGAATCCAATAAAAGGTGATATTGTGTCAGCGCTAAGGTGAAGAACCAGGACACCGCTCAATTAATAGTTACCTCTAGGCTTTAATAAATCGGTATGGGATTCCCAATCGCCACAACGCGTTTCAGCGCTTATTGCGCCTTTCTCAAGTGATTACCGGAATCCTCAAATACAATTGTTTAAATACACTCTACACATAAAGAAGGGGAGGGGTAGGGGGTATTGCACAAGTTTGTGATAATATAAGTAATGGATCCTGGAAGGCATCCTAGGAACACTATCTAGCCTATATATACATTGCATTATATCTTATACATGGAGTGAAAAAAACAATTATAATTCAATAAGATAATTACAATTCAATTAAATAATATGGATAATAATTAAAATCATAGTTATATTGTAATATCATAAAAATGATCAATGATTCTATAGTGATCGATAAAAAATTGATTAGGAAATGTATATGAATAAATACAGATAATATAAAAACATCAAGAATAAAACCATCAAAAATAAAAAATAAAAAATAGAAATGCAGATAAAATTTACTATTTAAAAACATGGATTAGATCGTGTTTTCCAAAGTGATATTGAGTCCTTCTGGTGCTAAAGACTAATTAAACATAGACATAATATAAGCATAGGTTTTCAAAAACATAGTGTGTCTAAACATTTTGACCAAAATAGAGATTCTTCCAAATTAAAAATCACGATCATTGATCAGATAGGGGACAATGTTATGGATAGAACACGTAGTCTTAACAGAAGAGAGTCCTTCTGGATATATAAAATCGGCACTTTAGCACCAGCGGGGTTACCGCTTCTGGCAGTGAATGTTAACCCCGAGTCAGGCTCGGGAATACCACTAGGAAGGCTAGAGTCTTCTTTGATCAGGTAATTACTAAGAATTGCAGGCCTACTGTACATAACACCAAATTTCCATGCCAAAAAATGGTACCCGCTTTTAGCACAAAATTCCTGACAGAATCATACCGCCAGGGAGGTTAAGCAGTTTTATGAATTAAGTTTTACAAATAATGTAATTATCTGACATTGGAGCTGTTAAACCATTTATGGTGTAATTCAAAAATAGGAAAAACCAGCATCATCTGGCCCCTACCATTGGATTAGACTATGGCCTGAACCTTGCCATTTCCTATTGCAGAAGGTGAGCTGACAACGTTGTCTTTTTACCTGATCTTTTTTTTGGATCGTTTTATATCAGGAATATCCTATTAGTGATCGATATCTCAAGACTTGAAGATCTTACACAATCTGCGAACTTGTTGGGCTACTGTTGGGCTACTAGAGGTTTATAAGCTACTAGCTGTGAGCCCGATGCAAATGCATCGGGATTCTAGAACGTGCATTAATTTGATTATAGTAGTTAGAGCTGTTAGCCAGATGCAAATGCATCAGGTATGTAAAATATGTTTATTGTTTTTTTAAAGATTTTTAAATAATAATCGCCTCATCAAAAGCAATAATATAAGGAATAGCATTATTATTAGCAGTAATAGCATTATTAATAGCATTATTAGCAGTATTATGAGCATTAATAGCATAAATAATAGCATTATTAGCATTAATAATAGCATTAATAACATTATTAATAGCATTAATAGCAATATTATTAGCATTAATAGCATTAATAATAGCATTATTAGCATTAGTAATAGCATTAATAACATTATGAATAGCATTAATAGCATTATTATTAGCATTAATAGCATTATTAATAGCATTAATAGCATTAATAATAGCATTATTAGCATTAATAATAGCATTAATAACATTATTAATAGCATTAATAGCATTATTATTAGCATTAATAGCATTAATAATAGCATTAATAACATTATTAATTGCATTAATAGCATTATTATTAGCATTAATAGCATTAATAATAGCATTATTAGCATTAATAATAGCATTAATAACATTATTAATAGCATTAATAGCATTATTATTAGCATTAATAGCATTAATAATAGCATTAATAACATTATTAATTGCATTAATAGCATTATTATTAGCATTAATAGCATTATTAATAGCATTAATAGCATTAATAATAGCATTATTAGCATTAATAATAGCATTACTTACATTATTAATAGCATTATTAGCATTAATAATAGCATTAATAACATTATTAATAGCATTAATAGCATTAATAATAGCATTAATAGCTGTATTAATAGCATTAATATCATTATTATTAGCATTTTTATTTTATATGAATATATTATTAATTATATTTTTTTGTATATTAATTTTTTATTTTAATTAAATTTATTTTATTTTATTATATTTTAATTAGTTAATGTAATTAATATCTTTATTTAATATATATATATTTTTTTTTTGTTATTATTATTTTTTATTTTATTATTTATTTATTTATTTCTTTTTACAATTTTTATTATTATTAAATTTATTTATTATTTGTTATTTTAAGTGAATTTATTTGTATTAAGATTATTTTATTTTATTTATTTATTTTATTTATTTTATTATTTATTATTTTATTTATTTATTTTATTATTTATTATTTTATTAAAAAACCGCATCTGCGGCGCGGTTGCGGTAATCCCCATACAAAGTATAGGGGGACTTGCGGCAGGTGCGGCAAAACCGCACTTGCCGCACCTGCCGCAAGTCCCCCTATACTTTATTATTATTAAATTTATTTATTATTTGTTATTTTAAGTGAATTTATTTGTATTAAGATTATTTTATTTTATTTATTTATTTTATTTATTTTATTATTTATTATTTTATTTATTTATTTTATTATTTATTATTTTATTAAAAAACTGCATCAGCGGCGCGGTTGCGGTAATCCCCATACAAAGTATAGGGGGAATTGCGGCAGGTGCGGCAAAACCGCACTTGCCGCACCTGCCGCAAGTCCCCCTATACTTTATTATTATTAAATTTATTTATTATTTGTTATTTTAAGTGAATTTATTTGTATTAAGATTATTTTATTTTATTTATTTATTTTATTATTTATTATTTTATTTAATTATTTTATTATTTATTATTTTATTAAAAAAACGCATCTGCGGCGCGGTTGCGGTAATCCCCATACAAAGTATAGGGGGACTTGCGGCAGGTGCGGCAAAACCGCACTTGCCGCACCTGCCGCAAGTCCCCCTATACTTTGTATTGGGATTACCGCAACCGCGCCGCAACTTGCACTTGCGGCGCGGTTGCGGTAATCCTTATGGGGATTACCGCAACCGCGCCGCAAGTGCTCGCACTCAGCCAGCGACTCGCAATGCGGCGCGGTTGCGGTAATCCTTATGGGGATTACCGCAACCGCGCCGCAAGTGCTCGCACTCAGCCAGCGACTCGCAATGCGGCGCGGTTGCAGTAATCCTTATGGGGACCGCATAAGAAACACTGTGTTGTGAGGAGGCTGTTATGCAATGTCTCCCCGCCTCCTCCCGTCCTCCCGTGCAGCCTTGCCGGCTCCCCTCACTCAGGAAGCAGCTGAGCAGGGTGTGTGTGCCCGGGGTGTCAGCACGGTGTGAGTGCCCGGGGTGTGAGTACAGTGCACAGAGGCACACGGGCACAGGGGCACAGGCTCCGGAGCACTGTGTCAGCATGTGCTGACAGCAGCTGCTCCGGAGCGGGCACAGAGGCACAGGAGCACAGGCTCCGGAGCACTGTGTCAGCATGTGCTGACAGCAGCTGCTCCGGAGCGGGCACAGGGGCACAGGCTCCGGAGCACTGTGTCAGCATGTGCTGACAGCAGCTGCTCCGGAGCGGGCACAGGGGCACAGGCTCCGGAGCACTGTGTCAGCATGTGCTGACAGCAGCTGCTCCGGAGCGGGCACAGGGGCACAGGAGCACAGGCTCCGGAGCACTGTGTCAGCATGTGCTGACAGCAGCTGCTCCGGAGCGGGCACAGGGGCACAGGGGCACAGGCTCCGGAGCACTGTGTCAGCATGTGCTGACAGCAGCTGCTCCGGAGCGGGATGACAGCGGCGAGGAACGCGCCTCGCAATGGCCTCGCGGCCATTGCTCGCGCTACCTCAGCGGTGCGGCAGGTGCGGTGGCTGAGGTAGCGACTCGCAATGGCCTCGCGGCCATTGCTCGCGCTACCTCAGCGGTACATCGCTAATTTTGTGGCCGAGAGCCTCTGGTTCTATTTTCGGCCAGCGACTCGCAATGGCCGCTTTGCGGCCATTGCTCGCGCGTGGTGACGTCACAGTGTGACATAGCCACGGCGTTTTCGGGGGCCGACACGAAAATGCCTACGGCAATTATAGAGTAGATATTTGAGAATATTTATTAGTTGTATTTTTCAGTGGGCGATGGGTTCTACCATGACCCTAACGTCTGAAGAATCTGTCTACCCTATGTAAATTCTCTTATAAGGAGGAAATATAACATTTAGGCTGGGGTTCCACATAAGCCCTCAGTCCGTTTTTGGCTTCAGTTTTCTCATTTTTTTTTTCTAAGTCCAAAAACTGACAGAAAACGGATTGGATGTAATAAACACCCTGTCCGTTTTTCTATGGAGCTCCAAACATTGCCCTGTCCGTTTTTGAGTCAAAAACGTTGCATGCAACGTTTTTGGCATCAGTTAAAAAACGCATGCGTTTTCATGCGTTTTTTTTAACATGGGGCCCTATGGGAAACGCATGCGCGAACGCATGCAAATGCGCACTTGCGTTTGCGCATGCGTTCGCGCATGCGTTTTTTTAATGAAAAGTCCAAAAACGTTCAGGAGTGCAGGAGGCTCAAAAAGCACCCAGAAAAAAACGGATTGGTGATGAAAATCACTTCCAAAAACGGATTTCTATGTGTGACCACAGCCTTACTTTCCTCCCTTTCATTCCTGTTCATTACTCCATTGAAAGCCATCATATGTAGTACTTGAGTAATATTATTGCTTATTACTTTTGCTGCCACATATGATCTAGGATGAAAGTCTGATGCTACTATCTTGGCCCAGTTTTCTCTTGTTTCATTTTTTTAGCTGAGTTTATAAGTTATGTGTTTTTTCAGGTAAGTATAATGAATGTAAAAAATGTACAATTATAGTCACTTTTCCTAAATCTGACTATTTGCCTATTTTTCCAGTAAGCATGCATACATTTCGATGCTGTTAATGAATCTAATAGAAAAAAAAAGAGTGCAAGCATTACTTATTTATCTTCAGATTATTCATAAAAATACATTTTCGTGATTTATGGCCAACTATGTATTGTGCATGTCGGTGTTCCAACTCCTCCCCGTCTCATCTGGGCATGTTAATTGGACACATATGTAAAGAATATTGTGTGTATGGTGTGTATAGGGAACTTAAATGTTATGTGCATGACAACTACATATATCAGCTTCTCTCAGAATAATAATAATTGTTTTTATCTATTGCACCAACATACGGTATTCCGCAGTACACAATTCAGATCATCCATTGTCTGCAATTAAATATTTTTTCTGTACGGCCAGTTTAAAATAATTGACTTACTTTAATAAACGTTATCAGTTTTGATAACATATGAGTAGACTTTGAGTTAAATCGGATAACGAGGGAAAAGGAGATCTATTAGATGTATCCTGCTGAGAACCCTGGTGTGCATTTACTGAGTCATGTGCAGTGAGCTGTCGTAACTAACACATATATTTTTAGAACAAGATTACAGATTGTGCATTGCAGCTGAGAAATAAAGCCCTAATGAAAGATCTTCCACTACTTTAATATAAATTCATTTGTTTGCATAACTGTTATGTTTTTTTTAATCTTGTCATAAACTGGAGAAGAAAAGAGGAAATTGAAAAGGGGAGACTTTGTCCACGTCTTGGCAGTCTGCTGCTCTGCTGTCACCTGTAATTGTTTGATGCTCCAGCGAATATTTGCAGGGAATCCAGGAAATTAAAAAGTGACAATATCAGCAAGACAGATGTATAAGACAAACATATTGTTGACTTTCCACGGCTATTCCATAACCTTTAAGATATATTGATGTATATCATAGGATACACATAAACAGAAAGACCTGAAATCCCATTACAAAGATAATAGGAGCAATAAATGTGGTTGGTGGGGAGGAGCTGAAGAAGATAACTCAGAGAAATATATCTCAATTGGCAGGTCTTAATAACATTTTCTGCTGGCGTTCTAGTTTGCCGATACCTCCAAATATTAGTTGGAAAACTTTAAAGTGGCTGACCTTATGTTTGAATCCAAGAATTCAATTAAAACAGAAGTCTAATTTATATTTTCTCTTACCAAATGTGCTTGGACATGCTTCTGTGACACCTATTAATATTTAAGTATGGCAGCTTCTCCTACACTTGTTAGTGCCGCCTCCTTAGAGACTGTACACCATCCTGTTCTCAAAATGGTACCTGCTAGAGGAGTATGTGACCAGACCTGTTAATGGCCTCCTCCCATTAAATAACATTGCACATTTCATTTCTTTCCATCAGAAACCATTTGTGAACTGGAGTGCTTCTGAAGAAAGATGCAGCACTACCACATCTGAGCAAGTGAGCAAGGACTAACATTATGGACTGATAATACCTGTACTTGTTTTTAGGTGTAAACACCTTAAAGGGCTTTTCCATAAAGTAAAGGTTTAAGTTTATTTTCATCAATAGATCTTGGAATAATAATAATACCGTAATTTCCACAATAGGATGTTTAAAAAAAGTTACTGTGCTGATATAATCTTATATACATTCCCCTGCTATGAACTGTGTAATGGATGTGTCTGACCGTACAGGAACATGATTTGATCATAACACATCTCCTGGCCAGGAAAAAAATGCAGAAGAGAATAAAGACATTACGGCACTGATTCTTTTTCTGAGGTTACACATTTCCCCCCTCTGTTTTTTTTTTATGTTTTAACTCTAGGATAAGCATTTTTGCAATCCCATGCTGTAATGTCTGTATACTTTTTTTTACGTCCCCAACCCAGGAGATGTGGTATGATCAGACCTTGTCCCTGTATGGTCAGACATGGTCATTACACAGTACATAGCAGGGACACATATACACTGTGTGCAGAATTATTAGGCAAATGAGTATTTTTTTATCACAAGATACTTTTTAGACATGTACTACTCCAAGCTGCATAGGCTTGTCGTGATGCCACCTGCGGGTGTCCGGTGATGGCACCGGCGCTTCTTGGGCCTCCGGGGGATGTGCGGCAGCTGGATGGGATGCTCCCCACAGGATGAGTAGGAGTCCCCGGGGCCAGGAGCTGCACTTGATGGAATACGGCAGCTCAGTAGTTCTGAGTATTCAGAGTTAATCACAGTCCTGAAGAAAGGCACAGACACCAGATTCCTCTGTAACGGGTCTTTACTGTAACCGTTAGTGTGGTACAGGGTATACAGCCTTAGGTAACGGACCCGGTGGTCCCAGCGGTGACTGGTCTTAGCCCAGAGCTCCACGATGTTCTTCCTTTACTAACTTTCCTAATTGCCGTTGTCACCTTAGTGTACCAGTTCAGGGTGCTAGGGAGACTTCTGATCGGTTCCTTAGCTGAATTAGGCTGTAAGGCCCTGTTTCCCGGTGGCGGGCCCCTGCTGGTAAGACAACTTGGTTGCGGCTGTAGTGAGGTGCTCCTAAGAGCAGTTCCTTCACTCTGGTTTGCTGAACAGCGATGGACGTCTGCTCGCCTCAGAACCAGTGATCCAGTAGTTTTGGCACGGGTATGTTTGAGCCCGTTCGGTAGCTGCCCGTGGTCCGGTATGGGTCACCGCTTGATGGTGCCCTGCCGGTGAGCTAGATTTCAGGGCTGCACCCTGCTCCTTCTTCCTTCCTCTCCAGCCACTAGTACTCCCCCCTAACTTCTCCTACACACTACACCCACACTCCTCCCACCAGGACCTGATTGGCCCTCTGTTTCTAAGTGGTGCATTTGGTGTACGGAACTCTGGGTTTAACCATGTCAGCACTGAGACGAAAGATATTACATCTTCAGTCAGGGATGCAATACCTTCCTGTGATGCACTCTTTGCGGGGCGCCACATGTGCATGTCCTGCATGCCCGTGGAGTCTCAGGGATTGTGAAACCTGAAGCAACTGGATGCACCCGGACTGTTTTTTTTTCACTGATCCAGCTGATGGATCTGTCATAATACCGCTGCAGTAGCATCCAGTTGCATCAGGTTGTGTCCATTTTTTTGATATATCTGGTGATAAATGACACACCCCTAGTGGGTGCGTCATATGAAACTGGCTTCTGGGCATACCTAGTCCAGAAAAACAGATTAGTGCAGCTGAAGGCACACGGATCCATTTTCTCACAGATCCGTTTCCATAGGACTCCAGAATAATTACAGCCGGATAAGCATGGATCCGTGTGATTCCACGGGATGCGGGTGCATCTGGTTGCATCGGGTTTCACAATCCGTGGCAATCCAGGGGCATGCAGGTTGTACATGCATTCCCACGAATTTCAAAAAATAGTAGCGCATAAAACCAGCCTAAGGGATTTATGTAATAAAGGATGTAGTCCATACTAAGAACTCTGCTGTAAATGATTAGAAGTAGATTGTAATTCTTTGTCAACACTGTGTACTCGATTGATTTTTTTTTAACTTAACAAGCCAAAACTATAAAAAAGAGATCATAAAATGTTATTTTGTTTTCTGATATTTGGGATTTGCTCTTAGATTTGGAAAGTTATATAAAATGCCACATATTGAGCAATATAACCGACATAAACTAATGCATATATTACTCCTGTTGTTCATTGCAGAGTATAGCTGTTATTATTTTCCCGTAGGTTTTCAGATGAGAACATTGATTGGACAGATTGATATCAACAGTATCTTTACCTCTTTTTTTGCACTTGTTTTGTTTTCAGATTTAGGCTATGTTCACACATAGCGATTTTTTTGCGTTTTTTTGTGCGGGTGTAAAACGGGGAAAAAGTGCCCGCGCAAAAAAGCCCTATAAAAAAACGCGGTGCATTCACACACCAAATTTTTTTACATGCGCACTTCTCCCCCAAAAGCGCAGGGGAGAAGTGATGTCACACAGGTGAGGAACAATACTCCCCTGTGTGACATATGTGCCAGCCCCTTTTTGGTTTCGTAGTGTATTAATATACACTAGGAAACCCAAATTAAAGAAAGGCAAATGTGTTAAAAATAACACAAAAAATAAGCACACTGCCGGGTGTTTCTGAAGCTGGGAGATCCACAGGTATCGACCTTCCAGCATCTGACAAGATCGCTGATTGGCCGCTAGCAGTCATGTGATATATGATGTGCTATGACGTGCATATCACATGATATGCCAGTCAGCGATGATAGGTCCTGGACAAACAGTACATGTGTACCTGTCTCCTCTCCCGGTAACCGAACACCCGGCGGAGAGGTAAGTATTCAATGTTTATTATTTTTAACACATTTGCCTTAGTTTAATTTGAGTTTCGCAATGTATATTAATACACTACGAAACCCAAAAGGGACTGTGACAGATGTCACACAGGGGGAAAGGATCAGGATTGTTCCTCCCCTGTGTGACATCAGTGCCGGCGTTTTCCCGCTGGAATTGCGCATCGCTCACGGGAGAAAGCGCCGCACTGCTGCGTAAAGAATTGATATGTCAATTCTTTTTACGCCCGCGCTTTCTCCCATAAAAGTGCAGCGTATATTTATGCACTGTCTGTTCGGCAAAGTGAATTTCACATTCACTTTGCCGGCAGACGCAGAGGCACATTGCACATTTTTGAAAAGCGCGTGCAAAAAATGCTAAAGAATGCGCAATGTGTGAACGTAGCCTAACTCCCAGCTACATCCTAATGATGTGTTTGTTCACAAATCAACAGGCAATGGAAATAGCCACGAAAATTTATTGTGTAAACGCAAGTATAAAATCTTGATAATGAAATTGCAGTCAATAAAATATTCTTGTAAAAATCTGGTTATATGTATGCACTTTTTGATAAAATTTTTTTTAAAAAGTAAGTAATTAGCAGATCTTCTTTTGATGAAGGATTTAGGTTGTACTGAGTGACTTATTGACTTTATATGTTCACCATCATATCCTAGCAAGTCAACATTTTTATCACTGCTATATCAGACATGCTGTAAACTCTACTGTAGTCCTGAAACTTCTCTTCTTCATAGTTAGCTAAATCAAAGACCAATATTGATTAAGTCAGCAAAGTTCTTACAGGAAAGGGTCTATCATTACTTCCCAGTCTTCAGAAGTAAAATATGGCGGACATACCAACAGGGGACCCCAAAAAATGTAAAATGTGAAACAATATTTCTGTTTTCATGCCTTTCTGAATGACCTCTGGATTGCACACACTTCATTACAGGTTACATATTGCAACATATACCGTATGTGTGAAAATATTATTTTTGAAGTATCTTGCTGTTTTTTCTCTATAGAGTGATGTTGTCTATTATGGATTGATTAAAGAGGTAGTCCAAAGGCAGACGAAATTTATCTAAATCCCTATCTATTTATTTTTGTAGTCTAAACTAACTTCTGATATGGCTGCATTAAAAATTCCCCACCATTCCCTCACTACACTAGCAAACTGGAATTGATTTTATTCCATGCTTACTGTCTGATGACGTTTCATTTGAGAATCCCATTGCATGCTGGGATACTCAAGTGTCATCAGAAGGCAGAGGCTGTGGCGACTGCCTTTGCACCTGCCCCTTCCCTTATACTGATGTATATTTTCTGATGAAGAAGCCGGGTTACGCTTCTAAACGTGTAGCATAAACCACCATATGCTACAACAATCGCTTTGATACCATTTTTCTTGATATCCTGCATAGTCGACTTGCCTTGTTGTATGTGGTTTCTGTGGCAGCTGCCTATAGTTCTTTCATTTAGTTGTGTGTCACAACCATACAAGACCCTATTGTGTTTAGCTTTTCAACAGTTTATTGCTGCTCCTTAAATGAAGCATAATCCGTGACGCTTGTTTTAGGAGCTACCTAGTCCTGCTGTTTTCCTTCATGCTAGCATTGCGCAAGGTCAGTAGTAATGAGCCAGCAGCACAGCAGAACGCACTGGCACATTGGCAGAAACCGTGGCATGCAGAGACCAGGGCTTTGCTGACAGTTTTGTGGACAGAGCTGGATTCTGAAGACAACCGGGCACTCAGACACACTGAGGGTGGCACTGCTTTTTTGCATTCTTTTACTGCTGATCTAAGCTCTCAACACAGCACCCTGTCATTGTGAACATCACACAATGACAGCACACATGGACACAGCAGGAACAGACTAGCCCCTTAAATGAGCATCACTGATCTTTTTTTCAAGGAGTGAGCAGAGGTTGTGGCAGTGACAGCAGCCTCTGCCCCCTCATGACGCTTTGTTTGAGTTTCCCAGTATGCACTGGGATTATCAAACAAAGCGTCATCAGGATGTAGGGAAAAATATATTAGATAGTGTAGTTAGGGCATATCATATAATTAGTTTACTGCAATAAATAGAAAATTAGATGAAAAAGTATTTAGCCTTTGGACCATCCCTTTAGAAAAATCATCATTAAATTAGAAATATTATTATGCCTTTGGTTTTATTGTGGTGATCAACTACCATCATTTCCCTACATCAACTTATGCGTCAAAACCTCTACATAAATGTTCTTGTTATCTTTTTCACAGCTTTTCGTAACAGAACAACTCCAAGTTCCCATTTACAACATATTCCCTATGGTCAACATGTAAATGTGCAGTGTCTTATCTGAAGAATGTATTATACTAATATAAAAACAAAATGACTCTTCCTAAGCTGGGTAGAAAATAGGTTTGTAACATCCATTTGTGAACATGCTCATGTCACACTGGCCAGGTCCACCAGGTACCATGGCTTAAGCCACTGTTGCAGCTGGGTAGCATAAACTTGCCCAGATAAAATCTAGACCAGCCAGACTTTTGCCATACATTTCACTCCTTCACTGTCAGTTTCTGCTTGAGCAGGGTCTTCGCTATTTAAACCCTCAGGTACCTGTTCATGGCTGCCACATATAGCCATGCTTTTGTGTACTGCTAGTTGCTTTATTCATTTAGTGTTTGTGATCATCCTGCTTGTAACCTTACTTTTTTTTTACCTTCCTTTTGCTTTATGCGTTTGTCTCCTTCTGTATTTCCTTGTTTGATGGGGCTTTCCTGGCCTCCATTGGCCCTGATTTCCTGCTGTTTTGCTACATGGCAGTTACAAGGTTGCTTAGGTGAAAAATTAAAAACTGATAGTCCTTGGTGGTTGATATGTGATCATTTTTGTATGCTAACTAAAAGTGATGTTTAAATCCTTAGTGACTAAGCTAATTTCCATCCCAATTTAAGTAATGACCAGACCATTTTTTGCAATTCTGACCAGTGTCATTTTATAAGGTTATAACTCTGCAACGCTTTAGCAGATCTCAGTCATTCCAAGACTGTTTCTTTGTGACATATTGGACTTCATGTTAGTGGTAAATTTAGAAAAATATTTTTTGTGTTTATTTGTGAAAAAAATAGAATTTTGCAAAAATTTTGAACATTTAGCAATTTTCAACTTTTGAATTTCTATTCCATTAAACCAGAGAGTTAATGTCACGCAAAATAGTTAATAAATAACATTTCCCACATGTCTACTTTACATCAGCACAATTTTGGAAACAAATTTTCTTGTTATGAAGTTAGAAGGGTTCAAAGTTCATCAGCAACTTCTCATTTTCACATCAAAATTTACAAAGCCACTTTTTCTTAGGGACCACATCACATTTGAAGTCACTTTGAGGGGCCTACATGAAAAAAAAACACCCGAAAGTGACACCATTCCAAAACTGCACCCCTCAAACTACTCAAAACCATTGAAGAAGTTTATTAACCCCCTCAGCTGCTTCACAGGAATAAATGCAAGTGGAAGGAACAAAGAAATACATTTATATTTTAGGTTAATTTCACATCTGCGTTTAGTTTCAGTTTAGGCATTTCAGGCAAAAACCTGAACTTTTCAACTTCAAGTTTTTAATTACTTTCACATCAACGTTTCTTCCACATCCAGTGGAATTCCACCTTTTTTGAAAAAAAGGGATACATTCTGTCCAATGCATTTATGTATGAGTTATAGACATGTGGATTTGGATCCGGATGAAAACGTAAGTCGCCGCACATGTCTGGGGCTCCTATACAAATACAATGTTGCCACATTTGTTTTTTTTTCAAAAAAGGTGGAATTCTGCCAGATTTGAAAAACGTAAATGTGAAACTACCCTTACCTAAAAATGTTGCTTTAGCCTCAATTTATTCACTGTTTTTAGGGATAGCAACGCACATTGGATAACAAACTGTTACACAGTTTATTCTGAATGCGCCAATACCCCACTTGTGGCCAGTAACCTCTGTTTGAACAAACGGGAGGGCTCTGAAGGGAAGGAAGTAGTATTTGAATTTTGGAAAGCAAATTTGCCTGAAATTGATGACGGGTATCATGTTGCATTTCCCAGGCCTCTAAGCAGGGGCGGAACTACCGTGGTGCAGCTGGTGCAGCTGCACCAGGGCCCCGACCAGCTAGGGGGCCCCTGGAGCTCCAGCGGCAGGTCCGTTCCCCTGTCACAGATCGGGAGATTCCCCGGGGGCCCCGACACTTTGGGACCAAGCCCACTAAGCCCCGCCCCCATACCCCCATCCCTGGGCGCTGTAGGGGGGGCCCACTGGTCCCCTGAGCGTCCCCACATGTCGTACTAGGGGGCCCCTGACCGCTGCCCCCACACGCTATCCTCGGGGCCCCCTTACTGCTGCCTCCCCCCTCTCTCCATTACTGGCAGTCGCGCTGATCTGCCTGTCATGTGGGCTGTAGCCGGCGCCGCTCTATTTCCTGTATCGCGTCGGCTGCAGCATCACACCACATGACAGGCTGCGCTCAGCGCGACTGCCTGTCGGTAATGAAGAGCGGGGGGACGCAGCACTAAAGGAGGCAGCGGTAAGGTGGCCCCGAGGATAGCGTGTGGGGGGCAGCCATCAGGGACCCCCTTGAAAGACATGTGGGGGTGCTCAGGGGCCAATTAGTGTGGGGGCAGCTCTCATGGGCCCCCCCCCAGGATGAGTGTGTGGGGCAGCTCTCATGGGCCTCCCCCAGGATGAGTGTGGAGGAAGCTCTCATGGGCCTCCCCCAGGATGAGTGTGGGGGAAGCTCTCAGCTCTCATGGGCCCCTGAGGCTGAGGTGTGGGGGCAGCACTCAGGGGCCCCTGAAGCTGAGGTGTGGGGGCAGCAATCAGGGGCCCCTGAGGCTGAGGTGTGGGGGCAGCTCTCAGGGGCCCCTGAGGTGTGGGGGCAGCACTCAGGGACCCACAAGAGCCCCCTGGTGGTGCTGGGCTCCCCTGGTGGTGCTGGGCCCCTCTACTGGTCCTGAGCCCCTCTACTGGTCCTGGGCCCCTCTACTGGTCCTGAGCCCCTCTGGTGCTGCCGGGCCCCCCTGGTGGTGCCGGGCCCCCCTGGTGGTGCCTGGTGCTGCCGGGCCCCCCTGGTGGTGCCTGGTGCTGCCTAGTGCTGCCGGGCCCCCCTGGTGGTGCCTGGTTCCCCTGGTGGTGCCTGGTGCTGCCGGGCCCCCCTGGTGGTGCCTGGTGCCTGGTTCCCCTGGTGGTGCCTGGTGCTGCCGGGCCCCCCTGGTGGTACCTGGTGCTGCTGGGCCCCCATGGTGGTGCCTGGTGCTGACGGGCACCCCTGACGGTGCCTGGTGCTGCCGGGCCCCCCTGACGGTGCCTGGTGCTGCCGGGCCCCCCTGGTGGTGCCTGGTGCTGCCGGGCCCCCCTGGTGGTGCCTGGTGCTGCCGGGCCCCCCTGGTGGTGCCTGCTGCTGCCGGGCACCCCTGGTGGTGCCTGGTGCTGCTGGGCCCCCCTGGTGGTGCCTGGTGCTGCCGGGCCCCCCTGGTGGTGCCTGGTGCTGCCTAGTGCTGCCAGGCCCCCCTGGTGGTGCCTGGTTCCCCTGGTGGTGCCTGGTGCTGCCGGGCCCCCCTGGTGGTGCCTGGTGCCTGGTTCCCCTGGTGGTGCCTGGTGCTGCCGGGCCCCCCTGGTGGTGCCTGGTGCTGCTGGGCCCCCATGGTGGTGCCTGGTGCTGACGGGCCCCCTTGACGGTGCCTGGTGCTGCCGGGCCCCCCTGACGGTGCCTGGTGCTGCCGGGCCCCCCTGGCGGTGCCTGGTGCTGCCGGGCCCCCCTGGTGGTGCCTGGTGCTGCCGGGCCCCCCTGGTGGTGCCTGGTGCTGCCAGGCCCCCCTGGTGGTGCCTGGTGCTGCCGGGCCCCCCTGGTGGTGCCTGGTGCTGCCGGGCCCTCCTGGTAGTGCCTGGTGCTGCCGGGCCCCCCTGGTGGTGCCTGGTGGTGCCGGGCCCCCCTGGTGGTGCCTGGTGCTGCTGGGCCCCCCTGGTGGTGCCTGGTGCTGCTGGCCCCCCTGGTGGTGCCTGGTGCTGCCGGGCCCCCCTGGTGGTGCCTGGTGCTGCCGGGCCCCCTGGTGGTGCCTGGCCCCCTGGTGGTGCCGGGCCCCCCTGGTGGTGCCTGGTGCTGCCGGGCCCCCCTGGTGGTGCCGGGCCCAGCTGTTGTTTCCACCTCTTTTTGAAACTCCCGTCTCCTGTGCTACTCTGACGTGCCAACCAGAACGTCATATCCGGTCCTGTGCATTGTGGCGGTTTATGACATGTACGGGCAGCTTCAATATGTGCACTGGGCATGCGCCGGACCCCGGCCGAACATGTGATCAGCCCCCACAATGCACCGGGCCGGATATGACGTTCGGGCTGGTGTGACAGAGTACCATAGGAGGCGGTAACAACCATGGCTTGCCCCACCCCTAGTTTTGATCCTGGGTACGCCCATGGCTGCACACCCGCGGCACTATTCTGTCATTGAGTCCCGTGGTGCTGTCGGGTGTCAGCTGTGCTCAGTGGCGTAGCGGGGGGGGCCCACTGGCGGCACTTGTGTGGGGGCGGCACGCGGCAGCAGCAATTCCTCTCCCTCCTTGGGAGAAGTGCCACTGCAGGACCTGTCAGAGCGACCGCGGTGATCACTTCATGATAGGACCTGTGCGGTTAAATTCATTGAATTTAACCAGTGACTCCTGACTCCCTGTCCTTAACAGGTACACTAAGTGGCTCCATGGAGATGAATGCTGTATATAGCATATGGGATATGGGTCATATGCTATATACAGCATACAGAGGAGAAGAGGACAGGGAGGCAGAAGGACAGGAACAGGGGGGCAGGAGAAGAGGACAGGGGGGCAGAAGGACAAAAACGGGGGCAGAAGAAGAGGACAGGGGAGCAGAAGGACAGGAACAGGGGACAGGAGAAGAGGACAGGGGGGCAGAAGGACAGGAAGAGGGGGACAGGAGAAGAGGACAGGGGGCAGAAGGACAGGAACAGGGGGACAGGAGAAGAGGACAGGGGGGCAGGAGGAGTGGGGCAGTATATGGTGATAGTGGCGGCTGTACCAGGTATCTCTGCCTCCATGCGGCAGCCTCCACCTTCCTGTGTTGGCAGGGTGTGGCATGCTGGGAATTGTAGTTCTCCTGCCTGTTCGGACGTTATTGTATGGTTTCTGGCAGTGTGTTGGGTGCTGGGAGTTGTAGTTCTCCTGGGCGGGCTCAATGTTCTCCCGCCGCCTGTCTGTGGTTATTGTGCCTCTTCTGGGATGTCCTCAGCTCCGTGCTGTGCACAGTGTACCACCATGTCCCCAGCTCCGTGCTGTGCACAGTGTACTGCCATGTCTTCATCTTCGTGCTGTGCACAGACAGTGTACCGTACACTGTCTGTGCACAGCACGGAGCTGGGGACTTGGTGGTACACTGTCTTCTGCCGCCTTAAAATCGGTCTGTTTCTCATCCAGGAGAGTCGGATGAGTGACATCCGTTTTTTGTTCTGTTTGGAAACTGCTGTACGAGTGGCCAACATTTTTCTCAGATTCTCAGATCACATCCGTGTGCAATCAATCTGTTTTTTCTCAGCAGCTATTACTGTATAATCATTTACAGGAAAATTTTACAGTGTTCTGAGCTATAGTATGATAATGTATCTGTGAAAAAAACGATGCCTCTCGGATGGTCAGTGTGCTGTCTGTGATTTTGTCGGACCCATAGACTTGCATTAGTGAGTCACATACTGTCGCAGCATGTTGCAACTTTTTTCTCATCCTGAATCTGGATGAGAAAAAAGTGTCCGACACTCGTCATTGTGCTCTCAGAGATTGATTGCAATGTGAGAAAATCACACATTGCACTCATCAGAGTTTCACCCCAGTGTGTCCGTACCCTAATACTAAAATCCATATAGTAATCCTACTGGTGTGGGGAGGGTTTATGGCTCAGTTAGTACACTCCATACTTCTTGTTATTAACCAGTTAATGCTCTCTTGTCCACCGCACTGCAGTGTCAAAAAAGGACGACAGCGAGACAGACAGCAACATGGCATCAGAGAGCCCCTGACCTCGAAATAGAAGATCCTCAGATCCCGGTATTGTGACATAATATTAAGAATAAAGGTTTTTTGCATTTATATTGCATCATGAACTCCACAGCACGGCGGCGAAAATTGCTCCGGCCCCGGGCCCTCCTTCACTCCTGCTTGTTGCCATACACTGGGGTTGTGCAGAGGTGGCAATTGCAACCCTTCTCTTTGTGTTTTAGTATAGTAGTTATATTCTTGTATATAGGGGCAGACAGTGTATGCTATGTACACTTCCAGATTATCAACAACGAAAGTGGCAGCAAATTTTTCGACCGCCCCGGGCGCCACAAACAGTTGCTACGCCGCTGGCTGTGCTGCACACCCGCGGCACTATTCTGGCACTGAGTTCCAGGAGGGGGGGGCCCCAAAAAATTTCTTGCACCAGGGCCCACTACAGTCTGGGTCCGCCCCTGCCTCTAAGGTATGTAAGTAGCAGAAATCCTTGACAAGTGACCCCATTTTGGAAACTAAACCCCTCAAATATATCTAGGGGTATATTGAGCATTTTGAACCCACAGATACTTCACAGAATTTGATAACAATGGGTCGTCATGTTGAAATTTTTCTTTTTTTCACACAAAATTTCACACTTTTAGGGTATGTGCACACAATTCGAAGACACAGTCCTGGATGCAGTCTATCCTCACCTGCGGGGACCCCGGGGATCTCCACAGATGAGTGCAGCCACCTGTGCCCACAGTCAGCTTTCAAGCCCCAGTGGCTTTTCCCTGCATTCACCCACTGAGATTACCTCTGACTGTAGCGCTAAATTCACATGCTGTGTCAATCGGCAAAGCCACCACGCGGTACAGTTAATGTGGAGAAAACAAGCACAGTGGGCACAGGATTTGTGTAAAGTCCATCGACTGTGCAGTGGTTTTAACGTAATGCTAACATCCTGCATCCAAACCGCTGCAAACACTGATTTTGTGAACATAATGTGCCGACTAGAAAATAGTGGTGCAGATTTTGTGCTTCCAGAAATCCACACCTGCAGAAAAAACTGCAGCAGAAAAATGGCAGTGCCAATTGTGCGTTTTTGCTGCATTTTCTCATTCAGATTTTGCTGCTTTTTTTCTTAGCAATTGTTCACTGCTGTGACTGTGACTAAAGCTAGGATAGGCTGGAAAAAAAAGGCTTTCAAGATGTCATATTGTGATGTTGTGCTCTGCTGTATTTTTGCTCACCAGCCCAGGTACAGCAGCCAGGTATGGACTTCCACCCACCCCTACCTGCCTTATTTTGCCTGTCTGGTAATCAAAAATATTTTTTTCTTATTTGTTACATTTTTAAAACAGATGATATGGGGCTTCACTGTATTTTTGTGGCCAGCCAGGTACGGCAGACAGGTACAGGCTGACACCCACCCCCAGCTGCCTAGTTCTACCTGGCTAGAAACCAAAAATATATGTTTAAAAAATGTAAAATAATGTAAACAAAAACAATGTGTAGCTTCACAGAATTTTTGGCTTCCAGCCAGGTACAACAAGGCAGCTGGGGCTTGAATCCTCAGTGTAGGGAGGCTCAAGCACTGTGGTCCCCCCACTTCAAATTGCAGCTTGCAGCTTTCCCAGAAAATGGCGCTTTCATAGAACTGCCATTTTATGACACTGTATGCAGAGTCTTCCAGTTGCCGTGTAGCAGTGGCAGACTGGGTAATAAAGGGGTTAATGACAGCTGAATATTGCCAGCTGGCACTAAGTCCAGAGGTTAGTAAAGTCAAGGTGACAATCAGATACCCGACATTACTAACCAAATCAGTAAGGTCTTAAATAAAGAGACAAAAATAATTATTTGAAAAAACACTCCCCAACAAAAACCCTTTTCTCCAATTTATTACAGAAAAAAAAAGGGCAGATGCAGTCCAATGGGAAGGTTTGCTTTAGTTCAGTAGGAGGTCCATTGACAATTCTCAGTCTTATAGCATGTGGGGGCATCCCCCAAATGCTATAAGAGCAGGCATCCTTCCAGGGGAACGACCTGTCATAACCTCAGTTCAGAATCCTATGGTCACATGGGTTAACTGTGATCTTATAATGATCTCCAGTGCAGGAGATCACCATGAGATCACCATGATCTCTGTGTGACTGGGCAATCGTAAACTTTCATGACCTCACTGCTGATATATTTTGAAAGACTGGACCTCTTCACATTAGATTAGGACCATGTGGAGATCTTACAATGCACATGCGCAGAGACATCCCAGGCGTTGTTGTGCCTGGGGATCCCAGACAAGTATGAAACTCAGTAGTTAGAAGAGGAACTGAATATAGTACAAGCCTGCAAATAATATACAGAATTGGCAATAGATTTGAGCAGAGAGGAAAGTATTAGTACATTTGTTTTTCAATCTTCTACTGTCCTCTCATAGGTCAGCAAAATAATGGCTACCTGGCTACCATTTTGCACAATTTGCATGGAGTGAATTACAAAGTATCCATATTCTGGAGAATTTTTTTTGAAAATTCAATTAGAATTCAATACTAGGCAAGCACATTCACCCAGGTAAGTGCCAGAACAATGGGAAAAGTTGTTACCTGTGAGTGGCCAGAATGACCACTAGAGCCACTCACAGGTAACAACTGTTCCCACTGTTCTGGCATTTGCCTCTGACAGATTTTTGTCTTGATGCAATGTGCACCTTGGTATCTGCACTTAAGGAATCTTTCCTTGTTATTTCTGGTATCCCCCAATGTGGTTAGTTAGATGTATGTAGGACTGTGGTACATACCTTTGTATGTACAAGTGGTTACCATATATATGACATTATGTTATACTAGATGGCGGCCCGATTCTAAAGAATCGGGTATTCTAGCCTATGGTTATTAGGGTATACGGGGGCTCAGTGGTTAGCAGACTATACAGTGGCTGAATGGTTAGCAGATTATACGGAGGCTCAGTGGCTAATAGTCTGCTTTAGGGCAGAGTGCAGTGGTCAGGGGCAGAGTTGAGTGGTCAGGGGCAGAGTGCAGTGGTCACGGGCAGAGTGCAGTGGTCACGGGCAGAGTGCAGTGGTCACAGGCAGAGTGCAGTGGTCACGGGCAGAGTGCAGTGGTCAGGGGCAGAGTGGAGTGGATGGGCCAGAGTGCAGTGGTCAGGGGCCCGATGCAATTGCATCGGGAGCGCGGTGAAATGAATTGTGTGTATAGAGGCGGGTCAGTGGGTAGCAGAGTCTACAGGGGCTCTGTGGGTAGCAGAGTATACAGGCGGCTCTGTGGATAGCAGAGTATGATGTGGCGGGAGGCTGGAGGGGTGAGGAGAGGTGGCGCTGGAGGGGTGAGGAGAGGTGAGGCAGGAGGGGTGAGGAGAGATGCGGCTGGAGGGGTGAGGAGAGAGGAGGCTGGAGCGGCGACATGAGAATTAGGCACACCTCTGCTCCTCCAGGCTGCACACATCACGGGGGTGGTCTCCCGCCCGTGATGTGTGTTTTAGGCAGTGTAGGGGCGTTGGTAAGCGTGGCGGGGCTGCCTGAGTCGCACTCCGCTTAGGGCCGGCATGTTGGTCCACTCTGGACGGGTGTAGCGCTGTGGTGACGTGACTTTGGCGATGACAAACTGACGGAAGTGCTGGCAAAAATGACGGAAGTGAGCCTTTGGGTTTTATATATTAGATATAGCAGCACTATGGAATATAGCGGTACAGTATAGCACATGTATAGCAGCACTATAGTATATGGCAATATATTACAGTATATGTACAGGTGCACTATAGTATATGGGGGTATTTTATAGCACATGTATAGCAGCGCTATGGTATATGGCGGTACATGACAGTACATGTATAGCAAGCGCTATGGTATATGGTGGTACATTACATTACATGTATAGCAGCGCTATAGTATATGGCGATACGTTACAGTACATGTATAGCAGCACTATAGTATATGACAGTATATAACAGTATATGCAGAGTTTTACTATAGTATATGGTGGAATTTTATAGCACATGTATAGCAGCACTATGGTATATGGGCATACTCTGCTCCCCCCCGCTCCTCCCTTCAAAAAATAAAAAAATCCTCAGTGAGGATACTCACCTGTCCGCCAGCTCGCTCCACCTTCGTCTTCTAGGTCCTACAGGGGTTTAGGAGCCGTTGTTGCCTGGGAAACCGTTCAGCTGATCGGTCACATGACCGCTAACTGGCAGGGCGGATTAGGGGGACAGGATGGTGACGGGGGGGTGGAGTGGTGGCAGGATGGGGCGAGCGGGGCAGGATGGAGGCGGCGGGGCAGGATGGTGGCGGGGGAAATGGGGGGGAAATGGCGGGGCAGGATGGTGGCAGGATGAAGTGAGCAGGGCAGGATGGAGGGAGCAGGACAGGATGGTGGCGGGGGGCAGGATGGAGCGAGCGGGGCAGGATGGAGGCGGCGGGGGGCAGGATGGAGCTGGCGGGGGGGGGCAGGATGGAGCTGCCGGGGGGGCAAGATGGAAGCGGGGGGGCAGGATGGAGCTGGTATGGGGGGGGCAGGATGGAGACGGTGGGGGGTTTAGGATGGAGCCGGTGGGGGGGGGCAGGATGCAGCTGAGGGGGGGGGCAGGATGGAGGCGGCAGGGGGGGCAGGATGCAGCCGAGGGGGGGGCAGGATGGAGGCGGCAGGGGGGGCAGGATGGAGCCGGCGGGGGGGGCAGGATGGTGCTGGCGGGGCAGGATGGTGACAGGGGGGCAGGATGAAGGGAGCAGGGCAGGATGGTGGCGGGGGGGCAGGATGGAGCGAGCGGGGCAGGATGGAGGCGGGGGGGCAGGATGGAGCTGGCGGAGGGGGGAAGGATGGTGAAGGGGAGTGGAGTGGTGGCAGGATGGAGCGAGTGGGGCAGGATGGAGGCGGCGAGGTAGGATGGAGGCAGCGGGGCAAGATGGTGGAGGGGGGGCAGGATGGAGCGAGCGGTGCAGGATGGTGGCAGGGGGCAGGATGAAGCGAGCAGGGCAGGATGAAGGGGCGGGACAGGATGGGGGGGCAGGATGGAGCGAGCTGGGCAGGATGGAGGCGTTGGGGGGGGGGCAGGATGGAGGCGGTGTGGGGGGGGCAGGATGGAGCTGGTCTGGGGGGGAAGGATGGAGGGGGCAGGGGGGTTAGGATGGAGCCGGCGGGGGGGGGCAGGATGCAGGGGGTGAGGGCAGGCTGCAGCCGAGGGGGGGGGCAGTGTGGAGGGGGCGGGGGCAGGATGGTGCTGGCGGGAGGGCAGGATGGAGGCGGTGGGGGGGGCAGGATGAAGCTGGTGTGTGTGGAGGGGCAGGATGGAGCTGGTGGGGGGGGCAGGATGCAGCTGGGGGGGAAGGATGCAGCCGAGGGGGGGGTGGGGCAGGATGGAGGCGGTGGGGGGGGCAGGATGGAGGCGGGGGGGGGCAGGATGGAGCTGGTGTGTGGGGGGGCAGGATGGAGGTGGCGTGGGGGGGACAGGATGGAGCCGGTGGGTGGGCAGGATGGAGCTGGTGTGGGGGGGGGGCAGGATGGAGCCGGCAGGGGGGTAGGATGGAGTGGGTGGGGGGGGCAGGATGGAGCTGGTGTGGGGGGGCAGGATGGAGCTGGTG
Organism: Allobates femoralis; assembly: GCA_033576535.1. Classification (NCBI taxonomy): domain Eukaryota; kingdom Metazoa; phylum Chordata; class Amphibia; order Anura; family Aromobatidae; genus Allobates; species Allobates femoralis. The sequence continues at coordinate 322,512,384 of JARQOC010000005.1, read as the reverse complement.
TGGGGGGCAGGATGGAGCCGGCGGGGGGGCAGGATGGAGCTGGTGTGGGGGGGGTCAGAATGGAGGCAGTGGGGAGGTAGGATGGTGGGGGCGGGGGGTGCAGGATGGAGCCGGTGGGGGGGCAGGATGGAGCTGTGGGGGGCAGGATGGAGTGGGCGGGGGCTATGGAGGGAGAGGGGGGGCAGGGTGGAGCCGGTGGCTGGTAGGGGCAGGATGGTGGCAGGGGTAGGGGCAGGATGGATGAGAGGATACACACCCGTGTGCAAGCTTGCAGGACCTGTGGTTGCCTGGGAAAGCAATCAGCTGATCGGTTTCCCAGGTAACCACAGGTCCTCAAGGCATGGAGCTAGAGGACGTAGATGGAGCGCGGCGGGTGAGTATCCATGAGGTTTTTTTTTTTTTTTATTAGAAGCAAGCCGGGGGGGGGGCCGCAGGAGCCGCGGGGGGGCAGGAGCGACCCGCGGAGGGCCCGCAGGAGCCGCGGGGGGCAGGATGACCCGCGGGGGGGCCCGCAGGAGCCGTGAGGGGGCAGGACGACCCGCGGGGGGGCCCGCAGGAGCCGCGGGGGGGCAGGACAACCCGCGGGGGGGCCCGCAGGAGCCAGCGGGGGGGCAGGACGACCCGCAGGAGCCGCGGGGGGCAGGACGACCCGCGGGGGGGGCAGGAGCAGCGGCGGGGGGCCCGCAGGAGTGCAGGAGCAGCCGCGGGGTGGCCCGCAGGAGCGGGCGGAGAGAGAGAGAGAGAAAGATCTATCTATCTCCCGGACATTGCAAGTGAAGCTGTGACTGATAGTGGAGCGTATTCAGTGAACACTCGCAAAGCCATTGCGAGTGAGGCTTTGCAAGTCACTGAAGCCTATTCTGCAAGGACTCGCAAAGCCATTGCGAGTGCCATTGCCAGTGAGGCTTTGCAAGTTAGGCTTTGCGAGTTAGGCTTTGGGAGGCAGCCACGGACACGACGACGGAAGTAGCGCCGAATATGACGGAAGTGCCTTAGGGTAATTATATATTAGATGGTTGTGCAGATTGCCTATGTATTCTTGTGGGTTGACCTTTTGTAGTATGCCAGCCTTTTTAATATCTCCATGCTTTTATCTTAATTGTACTCAATCAATTAAGCTTGTTACACGTGTACATACTTGGCCTGTCTCCTGGGTTTTCTATATGATTTGATATTGTTTTGGAGGGCCTTAACATGCAGATAGTTTGGTCTTACAGGAGTTTTCTAGTTATGACAAATAGCAAGCTGTTGAGAGTATTTATGTGTTTGTTGTTGTCCATTCATTATATTAAATGGAATAGATTTATCCAAGGCTTTTTCATGTTGTATGTTTTTAAATAGCTGGCCAAATATAATTTAGTAAGAATAAGAATGGATGTGATTACAATTCTGTAAATGTGCCATCTCTACCCATAAATGACTAAAGAGGAAGGCCTGTTTCACACCTCTGCGCCTGGCCACATCACCTGCACCAGCCTGGTTGCGCTGGCGCAGGTGCAGGTGCAGAGGTGATTGGGGGCACTGTGTGGCCGCGTTTACAGTTACTGTAAACGCATACTAGTGCCCCCTATGCGCTCAGCTGCGCTCGGTGCCCCCATTATATCCTATGGCCGAGCACAGCTGAGCGCGCGCTCTGCCAGTGAGAAGCGCAAGTGAAACTGGCAGAGCGCACGGCGCATGCGCCTGGTCTTGGCGAACCCGGAAACGCCCTACTGAGGCGTTTCTGGGTGCGTAAGAGTGGGTGCATGTGCCGTGCGCTCTGCCAGTTTCACTTGCGCTTCTCACTGGCAGAGCGCGCGCTCAGCTGTGTTCTGCCATAGGAGATAATGGGGGCACCGAACGCAGCTGAGCGCTAATGCAGGGCATGTATGCGATCCTGCACTAGGCTGCCCCAAGCCCTAAATGGCCCTCCGCTTGCATTTGCCTAGTGCTGTGAGTGCATAGATGTGAAACAGGCCGAACACTTGCAAGAAATATAACTCTGCCTCAAGTGCCATTCTGACACCTTTGCATTGAATACACACTATCAAAAATTAAAATACTGTTTTTCAAATTACTTTGTTTACCTGTCCAAAGAAATGCATGTTAAGCCACCACAGTCGGAGCTGAATAGTGAACCTACTTGACCACGGAATACCATGGAGGCTGATACCAGAAAACAAGCCAGACTAGGATGTCAGATGAAATAACTGAATTTATTAAATAATAACACAGAAGAAAAACCCCAAAGGGAAGTCCTCAGGGCCAGAGCACCAGAGTTTCCCCAAGGGAGCACCAAAGAGCTGACTCCAATACAGTGATTATCCCAGTACAGCGAATGAGGATCCAGTGAACCAGCAACCAGAGGGTCCAACCCAAAGGGACAGTGATACGAGAGGGGGCAGAATACGGAAACCAAGAAACCGGGAAGGAAAGCGAGACGTTGCTCGGTGTAGCTGGAGGGATCCGAGTAGCAACCAGGTTTGACGACCATCCGCTGTCAGGCTGAGCTGCTGGTAAGGCAGCACCCCGAGAAACCCCGAGATCCTTAACCCCTATACAGGGATCTGGAATTACAGCGGAGCCCAGGGGGTAGCTGCCTATTATGAGCAGCAGAGCAGGAAGGTCGCCAGGGGAAACAATCAGGACCCGAAAAACATAGTCAGGAGTCTGAGTCTGAGAGGGCAGCGAAGGTACAAAATTGTCAGGCTGTAGCAGAGTCGAAAATCCAGGCAAAGGTCAAAGTCAAAAACCAAGAGGGCAGCTGAGGTACAAAATCGACAGGCTGTAGCAGAGTCAGAAATCCAGGCAAAGGTCAGAGACAAAACTAAACACACACTATATCACTGGCGAACCAAAACTATATCTGGCGGCCTGCAAGACAGGCTCCAATGTATTTAAGGGCGCAGTTACCTCCCATAGGCTGGAGCTCACAGCCTGATGATCTCATCCGGACTGCCCCTAGAACCAGGCCAGATGGTGATGCACGACTGGCACCAACCACCCCACTTCTGACAGAAGAACGAAGGCTGCGCCTATCAGACACCTCTGCAGGGCCCGCTCCTCTGCCACCAACATCACCCCAAGGAGAAACACGGCGGCGCTCAGCAACAGGCAGACGTCGAAGGAGCAGGTCCATATGAGGACAAGGCCCTCCTATTACCGGCACTATCAGCCGAAGGAATCCGGAGCTTCCCAGCGGCCGGGGCAGGAACACCAGCCACTGAGTCCAATGGCGATGTGACACCAGGGGTGTTTGTACCTGTGGGTAGGTAAATCTGCTTTCACACTTGCGTTTTTTTCAAATCAGGAGGATCAGTTATTTTAGTTAAAAACCTAATTCTTACAGGATCCTGTTTTTTTCCCATTCACTTTAATGATGTCAGAAAAAAACCTGAAGCAACAGGATTCTACCTGACATCATTAAAGTGAATGGGCAAAAAACTGGATCCTGAAAGAATCAGGTTTTTAACTGAAATAACTGATCTTCCTGATTTGAAAAAAACGCAAGTGTAAAAGCAGCCTAAGGCAGGTGGATTGTCCAGTACTAAAAGTAAAAGTCACACGCATCAATCCGATGAAAGAGTTTGTTAGCGATCACATGCACTCGCGATCACTAGCAAAATCATTCAGATCGCTGTTGAGCTGTCACACAGGCAGACTCACCAGCGATCTGTGGACCAGCGACATCGTGGACATTATTTCAATATCATTTCCACAATGTCTTACTCCCGCTGCCAGGCTGCGGTAAGCGGGAGCAGGCTGGTCTCCAAGGTAAACAGCGGGTATCTAGGCAGCACGCTCTGCCTAGATACCCGATGTATACCTTACCTTGGCTACCAGCCTTCTCAGCTCACTGGCTGGTATCCAAGGTACACAGCGGGTAACTAGGGTCCCTAGTTACCCGCTGCGTAACTTGGATACCAGCCCGTGAGCGGAGAGGGCTGGTAACTAAGTTATACATCGGGTATCAAGGCAGAGTGCGCTGCCTAGATACCCGCTGTTTAACTTGGAGATCAGCTCCCAGCGCTTGCAGAGAGGCGCTGGGAGCTGGCTTATCGCTTATCTCCCGGTGTCACATGCAGTGATGCTGCGTGTCCACCGGGCGACCAACGGTAGATTTGAGGTCCTGTCCTCAAATCAAAGGATGAATGATCAGCCGACTGATCGTTCATCATTTGTAGTGTCACATGCAACGATGTCGTTTCGACATTTTTCAAGCGTCACAAAACATGTGACTTTTGAACAATATCGGCAACGACATTGTTACGTGTGACAGTACCTTAAGAGAGATAAGGCACGTTAGAACTTCAGGAATTACAAGCAAAATGCAAGCGTGGCTTAGGTACCTGAACTGGATACTAAACATAGAACAAATTTGCCCAGGCACCTCCCAAGGGAAGTGAGGGCCTTAAGTATCTCTCAGCGAGTCAGGTATTGGCCGAGAGGTATTTCCTTAAAGGCTGTACTAGCCCTTTAAATTTACTAACAGCAGCATGTACGCACACTATGCGCATTCCTCCTGCAACCAGAAAGCGAGGAGGCAGGGAAGAGACGCCGATGAGTTGCTGCAGCCGGAGAGGACAGCATGGGAGCGCAGGCCTGGTAAAAAGGCCCGGACTGATAGGCGGGAGGGGCAGGACTTTTCCCTATGGGCCGCCCACTTGTGGGATGCGTGGGCCGCCCACTCCTCCAGCCACAGCCCTGCTTTAAATCATTGCCGCCGAGCGGTCACCGCATGTAGGGGGTGGGGCCACGGACATGAAGGGGCGGGGCCATTTCCCCAAAGCAGGGCCCCACTCACAGACACCAATCAAGATGCAGATCCCAGGCCCTCCCACCATCTTCATCATAGTCCTGATTCCACCCTGAGCTGGTCATGTGACCCCTGATGCCTCCCCTCCATGTGACATCATCACAGGTCCTATTATATGTGAGTATGATGTCTATGTCTGTCTGTCTGAGTGTCTTTCTTTCTGTCTGTGTGACAGTGTCTGTCTGTGTGTTTGTCTGTCTCTACACAACACTATACAGTATATACAGGTCCACACTACATGATGTATTAGTGTGCCTAGATACTGTATGTATATAGTGTGGACCTGTGTGTAATGTGCAGAGCCCGCAGTCTGTAATGTGGTATACATCCCGCAGTCTGTAATGGGCACAGAGCCTGCAGTGTGTAATGTGCAGAGCCCACAGTGTGTAATGTGCAGAGCCTGCAGTGTGTAATGTGCAGAGCCCGCAGTGTGTAATGTACAGAGCCTGCAGTCTGTAATGTACAGAGCCCGCAGTGTGTAATGTGCAGAGCCCGCAGTGTGTAATGTGCAGAGCCTGCAGTGTGTAATGTGGTATACATCCCGCAGTCTGTAATGGGCACAGTGCCCGCAGTGTGTAATGTACAGAGCCTGCAGTGTGTAATGTGGTATACATCCCACAGTCTGTAATGGGCACAGAGCCCGCAGTGTGTAATGGGCTAAGAGCCTGCAGTGTGTAATGGGCAAAGAGCCCGCAGTGTGTAATGTGGGATACATCCCGCAGTCTGTAATGGGCACAGAGCCTGCAGTGTGTAATGTGCAGAGCCCGCAGTGTGTAATGTGGTATACATCCTGCAGTCTGTAATGGGCACAGAGCCCCAGTGTGTAATGGTCACAGAGCCCGCAGTGTGTAATGTGCAGAGCCCGCAGTGTGTAATGTGGTATACATCCCGCAGTCTGTAATGGGCACAAAGCCCGCAGTGTGTAATGTGCAGAGCCCGCAGTGTGTAATGTGCAGAGCCTGCAGTGTGTAATGTGGTATACATCCCACAGTCTGTAATGGGCACAGAGCCCGCAGTGTGTAATGGGCTAAGAGCCTGCAGTGTGTAATGGGCAAAGAGCCCGCAGTGTGTAATGTGGGATACATCCCGCAGTCTGTAATGGGCACAGAGCCTGCAGTGTGTAATGTGCAGAGCCCGCAGTGTGTAATGTGGTATACATCCTGCAGTCTGTAATGGGCACAGAGCCCCATTGTGTAATGGTCACAGAGCCCGCAGGTGTATATGTGCAGAGCCCGCAGTGTGTAATGTGGTATACATCCCGCAGTCTGTAATGGGCACAAAGCCCGCAGTGTGTAATGTGCAGAGCCCGCAGTGTGTAATGGGCAGAGCCTGCAGTGTGTAATGTGGTATACATCCCACAGTCTGTAATGGGCACAGAGCCCGCAGTGTGTAATGTGCAGAGCCCGCAGTGTGTAATGTGGTATACATCCAGCAGTCTGTAATGGGCACAGAGCCTGCAGTGTGTAATGGGCACAGAGCACGCTGTGTGTAATGTGCAGAGCCCACAGTGTGTAATGTGGTATACATCCCGCTGTATGTAATGGGCACAGAGCCTGCAGTGCGTAATGTGCAGAGCCCGCAGTGTGTAATGTGGTATACATCCCACAGTCTGTAATGGGCACAGTGTGTAATGTACAGAGCCCGTAATGTGTAATGTACAGAGCCCGTAGTGTGTAATGTACAGAGCCTGCAGTGTGTAATGTACAGAGCCTGCAGTGTGTAATAGGCACAGAGTCCACAGTGTGTAATATGGTATACATCCCGCAGTCTGTAATGGGCACAGTGTGTAATGTACAGAGCCCGTAATGTGTAATGTACAGAGCCCGTAGTGTGTAATGTACAGAGCCTGCAGTGTGTAATGTACAGAGCCTGCAGTGTGTAATAGGCACAGAGTCCACAGTGTGTAATATGGTATACATCCCGCAGTCTGTAATGGGCACAGAGCCCACAGTGTGTAATGTGGTATACATCCCGCAGTCTGTAATGGGCACAGTGTGTAATGTACAGAGCCCGTAATGTGTAATGTACAGAGCCCGTAGTGTGTAATGTACAGAGCCTGCAGTGTGTAATGTACAGAGCCTGCAGTGTGTAATAGGCACAGAGTCCACAGTGTGTAATATGGTATACATCCCGCAGTCTGTAATGGGCACAGAGCCCACAGTGTGTAATGTGGTATACATCCCGCAGTCTGTAATGGGCACAGTGTGTAATGTACAGAGTCCGCAGTGTGTAATGTACAGAGCCTGCAGTGTGTAATGTACAGAGCCAGCAGTGTGTAATGGGCACAGATCCTGCAGTGTGTAATGGGCACAGAGCCCGCAGTGTGTAATGGGCACAGAGCCCGCAGTGTATAATGTGCACAGAGCCCGCAGTGTGTAATGTTCACAGAGCCCGCAGTGTGTAATGGGCACAGAGCCTGCAGTATGTAATGTGCAGAGCCTGCAGTGTGTAATGTGCACGCAGCCTGCAGTGTGTAATGTGCACAGATCCCGCAATGTGTAATGTGAACGCAGCCCGCAGTGTGTAATGTGCACAGAGCCCGTACTGTGTAATGTTCACAGAGCCCGCAGTGTGTTATGGGTACAGAGCCTGCAATGTGTAATGTGCACACAGCACAAAGTGTGTAATGTCCAAAAAGAAAGATGGCGGCACTCAGCATTCCAATTTTGCAGCTGGTTAATTTAATGCAAAAAATACAGCAGCAGGTGCATGATACAGGGAGGGAAGTGCTAGGACTGACGGTGACCGCTTCGCGGGATGTCCGCCTCTACGGGTCCGGTGTACACCGGACCCGTAGAAGCGGGACATCCCGCGAAGCGGTCACCGTCGGTCCTAGCACCTCCCTCCCTGTATCATGCACCTGCTGCTGTATTTTTTGCATTAAATTAACCAGCTGCAAAATTGGAATGCTGAGTGCCGCCATCTTTCTTTTTGGATTTATTGTCTTGAACTCTGGCTGAGCAACAGGATATTCCACAGCACACCACCGCTACAGGAGTATACAAGTAACGCTGTTAACAGGTCAGTGGCCGGCTTTCATTTCTATGCTTGAACAAAGTGTGTAATGTGCACAGAGCCCTCAGTGTGTAATGTGCAGAGCCCACAGTGTATAATGTGCAGAGCCTGCAGTGTGTAATGTACACACAGCCCAAAGTGTGTAATGTGTACAGAGCCCTCAGTGTGTAATGTGCAGAGCCTGCAGTGTGTAATGTGCACAGAGCCCACAGTATGTAATGTGCCCAGAGCCCGCAGTATGTAATGTGCCCAGAGCCCGCAGTATGTAATGTGCAGAGCCCGCAGTGTGTAATGTGCACAGAGCCCACACTGTGTAATGGGCACAGAGCCTGCAGTATGTAATGTGCACGCAGCCCCCAATGTGTAATGTGCACGCAACCCGCAGTGTGTAATGTGCACGAGCCCAAAGTGTGTAATATGCACAGAGCCCGCAGTGTTTAATGTGCACCCAGCCCGCAGTGTGTAGTGTGCACAGAGCCCACGGTGTGTAATTTGTATACAGCCCGCAGTCTCTAATGTGTATACAGTGCGCAGCCTGTAATGTGTATACAGCGGCCAGTCTGTGTTGTGTATATGGTCCACAGTCTGTAATGTGCAGCATCAGAAAGTTTTCCTGCGGGCAGAGTTCGCTCTCTGTGCTTCCCAGTGCCTTCATGGATTCTGTTCCTCTCTGTGCCCAGCACTGGACTTTCTGCCCCCACCTTTCATCTTTCACCATCTTTAGGATCTGGCTGAGTCTTGGCTATCTATATACCACAGCCTCCTATCTATATAGCACATCCTCCTGGGTATGCTGGGTACATTTCTCCTGTCTACTGAGTGTAATCCTCAGTATCTGTATTATTCTGTATATACACACTACACAGTACCATTTCTCCTGTCCTGTATACTGGGTGTAATCCTCAGTATCTGTATTATTCTGTATATATACACTGTACAGTAGTACCACTCCTCCTGTCCTGTATACTGGGTGTAATCCTCAGTATCTGTATTATTCTGTATATATACACTGCACAGTACCACTTCTCCTGTCCTGTTGTCAGAGTTGGTATTGGACTTTGATTTTCAGCATATAACTGTTGTTTAAATTAATTATCCCCAATATGGTGTCATCACTTCTCTTCTGTACAGGTGATGACTTTCCGTTCGCTGGGTATCTGACCGCTGGGACCCCACAATCCTGAGAAATGTGGCTTTGAAGATCACCATGTAAATGGAGCTGCAATTGATTATTCCCTCTGCTGCACCATTCACATGTGACTCTTCAAATAACTACTTTGAGAAAGTGATGAGGCCATGACAACATAAAAGCAAATTTCACTGAACGCGGCTGATGGGTGATATAGTGTGTGGGCTGCTGGGGCTTGTTTTCGAGGGCTGCTTTTTGGTCCCAGTCCGGCCCTGCTGGTAAGTATGCCTGCAGAGCACAGGAGGATGGTGGTGGCCAGATGGGACCCGATCCCTCTGCACCTCGAAGACGGGTCCCTCTGGCCGCAGGGTTACAATGCACTCTGTAGACCCAAGATATTTATGTAGTTGTAAGATTGATATATTGTTATAGAAACTGGATTGAAGGCAGAAGTAGGATTTATTTGCCAATGTGTTTCATAGCAGCTTGCTACATTCTCAGGACAATTTTACCCTAAGGAAGTAGCAAGCTGCTACGAAACGCATTGGCAAATTAATCCTTTTCATCTGTAGGACCCTATTTGCACTTTTTGTTTCCTTCTATTTTATATTGATGTATTTTTATAGGGCATTTTAGTACTTTATGCATAATGACTGTCAATGTTTTCTGGTTAAATCCCAAGTGTTTCACTGAACAGAAACGCACACAGATAATTTTGTGATTATTGTTTGAATAGTTACTGATAAGGAATTTACGGATAAAAAATTGTTATCTATATTAGTATTTCAGTTATCTGTAGAATAGAAATACATATACAACACACGATGATATCAAGCACATCTACACTAGAATGTTTTACTAGAACTGTCATCTTGAGACTTTAACCCGTGAGCAGTTTTCTGAGAGGGGATGATGAACTTCAAAAGTAGAGATCAAGGACAAGAATCCAGGACAGACATAACTGAAAGGGAACCTATCACCAGGAATTAGCCCCTGACCTATCACTAGCTGTCCCTACACTTTCCTAGGTGCTCTCTAACCATCCCTCTCTATTGTAAATCCACCCTGTAAAGATGAAGAAAAACGACTTTGAATTTACTGGACGTCGCTCAGTCAGGCGACTGGAAAGGCGGCTCCAGGCTACATTGTCCCCTCCTCGCTGCTTGACTGCACGCCCCACTGGGCGTCATTATTCTGTATTGATCTCCTCCTGTATTTGGGATCTCCCGCCCTCTTCTCCTCCAATGATGCATCGGCCGGTACATCACATCCAGCCTGGTGCATTATGGGCCCGATCACGTGATCGGCCCTGGTGCATTATGGGCTGGATCACGTGATGTACCCGGCTTCAATATGCGCGTTGCACATGAGCGGAGCTGGGCCGATCACGTGATCGGGCCCATAATGCACCAGGTTGGATCACGTGATCGGGCCCACCAGGACCAGAGGGGACCTTTACTATACGGTTAATGGGTGAGTCTTCCACTGTAGACATTGTTGTTTGTTTGGACAATTAGGTTGCTTGACCACTAACATCAGAGTAGCTTACTGCATGTGTTATTTGACCAGCAAGCCTGTTTATTAAGTTTTTACCAAGCACCATAAGCCTGATTACCATAGGTTGCTATGTGAACTCCCTCCCCATTTCTTTCTTCTTTTTTGTATTTACCTTTGGCCCTCCTCTACCCTGGTGGTCTCTTTCCACCTTATCACTCTCTAATCTCTTCCAGTTTTCATTGAAGGTTGTGATCTTGTCCCAATCTGGTTCTTATATCACCTGCAACTTCAGTAATCAATAAAAAGCATTTTTCACTTTGCATAATATACTTGAGTACTATTGGTGATTTTTACCGTAATTGGTTTCAGACACCCTTATGGTTGATCAGTATAAAAAACTCTTTCTAAGTAGGATAAATTCATTGTGAGTTTGACATGTAAAAAACTATGGATAGACTGTGCTTTCCTGCATTTATATTAATGATCATAGATGCAGCGAAAAGCCTCATGATCACTCTGGATGAACTGCAGAGATCTACAGCTGAGGTAGGAGAGTCTGTCCATAAGACAACAATCAGTCGTTCACTGCACATATCTGGCCTTTATGGAAGAGTGGCAAGAAGAAAGCCATTTCTCAAAGATATCCATAAAAAATCTTGTTTCAAGTTTGCCACAAGCCACCTGGGAGACACACCAAACATGTGGAATAAGGTGCTCTGCTCAGATGAAACCAATATCGAACTTTTTGGGCACAATGCAAAATGATATGTTTGGCCTAAAAGCAACACAGCTCAACACCCTCAAAACACCATCCTCACTGTCAAATATGGTGGTGGCAGCATCATGATTTGGGCCTGCTTTTCTTCAGTAGGGAAAGGGAAGATGGTTAAAAATGATGGGAAGATGGATGGAGCCAAACACAGGATCATTCTGGCAGAAAACCTGTTGTAGTCTGCAAAAGATCTGAGACTGGGACGGACAATGATCCCAAACATAAAGCAAAATCTACAATGGAATAGTTCAAAAATAAACGTATCCAGGTGTTAGAATGGCCAAGTCATAGTCAAGACCTGAATCCAATCGAGAATCTGTGGAAAAAGCTGAAAACTGCTGTTCACAAACGCTCTTTATCCAACCTCACTGAGCTCGAGCTGTTTTGCAGGGAAGAATGGGCAAGAATTTCAGTCTCTCGATGTGCAAAACTGATAGAGACATACCCCAAGCGACTGCAGCTGTAATCAAAGCAAAAGGTGGCACTACAAAGTATTAACTCAAGGGGCCGAATAATATTGCACGTCCCACTTTTCAGTTTATTATTTTTTTAAAAAGTTTCAAATATCCAATAAATTTTGTTCCATTTCACGATTGTGTCCCACTTGTTGTTGATTCTTCACAAAAAAATTAGAATTGATATCTTTATGTTTGAAGCCTGAAATGTGGCAAAAGGTTGAAAAGTTCAAGAAGGCCCAATACTTTCCCAATGCACTGTAGTATTGTGAAAAACTCTGAGACAACTCTGTGTTATTTACCAGTCAACCAAGCCTCTTACCCCTTCATAATTGGGCAATTTTCTGTTTTTGCACTTTTGTTTTTCCCTCTCTTTCTTCAAAGTGCCATAACTTTTGTAGTTTTCTGTCAATATAGATGTAGGATGTTTCTTTTGTGGAATGAGTTGTACTTTTGAATTACACCATTTATTTTATCTCATAGTGTACTGGAAAATGGAGAAAAAACTCCATGTATGATGAAATTGCAAAAAAAAAGTTCAATGCCAAAATTATTTTTATTTACCATGTTCACTATGTGGTAAAACTGACCTGTATGCAGTATGATTCTCCAGATCAGTTTGAGTATGCAGATATAAAATATGTATACATATTAAAAAAAATTGTTAAAAAAAAAAAAGAATGACCTTTGGCTCTATTTTCCAAAAACTGTGATGTTTGTATTTATCAGGATCTGGGGCCAAGTGATGGCTTATTTTTTGTGACTAGAGCTGACGTTTTTATTAATACCATTTTTGCGCAGATATAATTATTTGATTGACACTTATTGCATATTATTGCAATGTTACGGCAACAAAAAAAATGTAATTCTGGGGCTTTTATTTTTTTCCTTACGCTGTTTAACAATTGGATTAGTTTCTTTCATATTTTGATAGATCCGACATTTCTTAAAACAGCGATATCAAATGTGCATTATTTACTTTTTTTTATTTCCAGTAGGGCAAATGGGGGGTGATGTGAACTTGTGATTTTTAAAAACTTTTGTTTCACCTCTGACTGTATTTACTAGTCGCCTTAGGGAAACTGTGATCATCCGATTGCTTCTGCTATACAGAGCAGTGTATAAGCACTGCTCTGTATAGCAGAAATCACAATCTCTTATGAATGCTGGCTTGCATCCATCATTTAAAGGAAGACAGGAAGACTGTCAAAAGAGACGCAGGAGTCATCAGCTAATCCCTGACAGTACAACTCATCAGAGCCCCTCAATCAGATCATGAGAGTGCCAATGGGAGCTGGGAATCGCTTGATCTACACTGGTACATGTTACATTTTCCTGTCAGAGATTGACAGTGGAAATTTACTGGATATCAGTTGCGGGCAAATCTTTAATCCACCCACTGCTGTTAAAGGCACATGTTGGCTGATCTGATTAACCAATATGTGTAGGAAAACATGTATTGGTCGCACAATGTGTATATGCATAATTGTATACAGAAACTGCCGTCACTCAGGACTGAACAGTATGAAGAAAGCAGGGGCAGTGCACATGTCATGAATAGAGTGAAAATATATATTCATTTGCTACCGTATGTCATTTTAAATAGAAGTGAAGTAGGGTCTAATCCAGGGGTCCCAAACTCAGCTGGGTTGGTGGGCCGCACATAGAAAAACATTTATAGTGGGGGCTGCATCTCTTGTAGGACTAAGTGATATTTTTAGTAATACCAGAATTTCTTGCTCAATGTAGTAAAGTACAAGTCCTGATCCCTTTCTTGTAGTAATGTCCCCATCCTGTAGTAATGTCCTTTTCTACTGATGTCCCCAGTCCTGATCCCTTTTTCTAGTGATGATCCCTATCCTGATCCCTTTTTCTAGTGATGTCCACCATCCTGATCCCTTTTTTTTTTTATGTCCCCCATCGATCATGGTCCCCTTTTGTAGTGATGTCCCCACACTGATCTCCTTTTGTAGTGATGTCTCCCATCCTGATCCCCTTTTCTAGTGATGACCCCCTTCCTGATCTCCTTTTCTAGTGATGTCCCCCTTCCCATTCCCCTTTAGTAGTGATGTCCCCCATCTTAATCCCCTTTAGTGATGATGTCCCATCCCGATCCCCTTTTATAGTTATGTCCCCCATCCTGATCTACTTTTATAGTGATGTCCCCCATCCTGATCCCCTTTTATAGTGATGTCCCCCATCCTGATCCCCTTTTATAGTGGTGTCCCCCATCCTGATCCCCTTTTATAGTGATGCCCCCCCATCCTGATCTACTTTTATAGTGATGCCCCCCCATCCTGTTTTACCTTCTTACACACTCAAATACACACTCTATCACACTCACACACAAACCCACACACAAACCCCCCCCCCCCACACACACACATACTCTCAAACACACTCTCACACATCCTCATACACACTCTTACACTCACACTCATACACACACTGAAACTCGCACACACGTTCTTATACACACATCCTCACTCACACACTCACCCTCACACACACACCCTCTCTTACACACGCACACTTTTCTCACTTTAATGATGCATCGTTCCAGTGCAGGGGGCCGCCGCGGTCCCCACTGTAATGACTTCCGGCCTCCGCTGTGCTATGACTTCCTCCAGCCGCCGCTCAGACAAGCTCTGTTGCTCATCAAGATCAATGCAATCTACCAGCCAGAGGCCTGCAGGTGACGTGATATTCTGCCGTCAGCTGCGGGCCTCTCATTGGCTGGCAGCTTGCATTGATCTTGCTGAGTGGCAGAGCTTGTTAGTGCTGCGGACAGAAGTCATCACACAGCGGGGACTGCAGCGGCCCCCTGCACTGTGGCAATGCATCATTGAGTTGTCCAAGGTGCCGCGGGCCGCATAGTGAAGCCCCAGGGGCCGCATGCGGCCCTCGGGCCGCGAGTTTGAGACCCCTGGTCTAATCGCTGCACTGTTCTTCATTAAAACTAGCACAGTTGACCTTTACATATAATATGTTACCCTTAAATTTGGTGAATATATAGAGAATATACATTATAACAAGCTTTACATTGCTTATTTTTCTGAGAATTATTTTAATATGTCTTCTTCACAGTATGTTCTCTGTGTGCACAACTATTAGGCATGTGAGATTTTTAACAATATCATCATTTTTATGCAGCTTTAACAATTCCAAGCTGTATAAACATGTATGGTTATTGGATGAAGCATATCAGTCGATGTGTATTTGTGTAAGGCCCAAGGATATCAACACTCTTTATCAAGGTGTGCAGAAATATTAGATAGCTTGTTTTCCTCAGGCAAAATGGGCCACAAAAGATTTAACAGACTCTGAAAAGTAAAAAATTGTTACAAGTCTTACAGAGAGATGCAGCACTTTTGAAATTGCAAAGATTGAGTGATCACAGAACCATCAAAAGTTTGGCACATAATGAAAAGAGTTGCAAAAATCAGTTGAGAAAAAAAGACACTGTGTCATTAACTGACTTAGGCTGCCTTCAGATTTGCAGATGCCTCCGCAGCGTTTTGCGGAGGCATCTGCAAGCATCTGCATGCAGACGGCAGCCCCTATCTTTATAATGGAGCGCACGGTGTCTGCAGATGCTTGCAGACCGCCGTGCGCTCCCATTGCCCGCCATGAGTGATCTGTGCGCAGGCGTATGCCTGCGCAAAAATCACACACTCTCGCCTGCACCAGGGACGCAACATGTCGCTCAGATCACTCATGGCGGGCAATGGGAGCGCACGGCGGTCTGCAAGCATCTGCAGACACCGTGCGCTCCATTATAAAGATAGGGGCTGCCGTCTGCATGCAGATGCTTGCAGATGCCTCCGCAAAACGCTGCGGAGGCATCTGCAAATCTGAAGGCAGCCTTAGGCTGGTTTCACACTACGGATTTTTTAAATCCGATGCTGTCCGATAAAAATCGGACAGCATCGGACCGATTTTGGGCCCCATGCAGCCCTATGGGCATCAGACTGAATCGATGCCATCCGATTTGGTCCGATCCAATTCTGTCCGATTTTTTTATCGGTGCAAAAATCGGAGCATGCTCCGATTTTTGCACTGAAAATAAAATCGTACCAAATCGGATCGGACCAAATTGGATGGCATTTAGTGCACATCCGATTTGGTCCGATCAATTTATCATGGGGCCCTATGGAGCGGGGTCTGAGGAAACATCGGATGTCTCCTCGGACATGATTTTACTGTATTGAGCATGCTCAGTATAGTAAAAATGCTCGAAACTGGAAGGCAGGGGTTAAAAAAAAAAAAAAAGTTTATGCTCGCCTCTCCCCGAGCCCCCGCAGGCTCCCACAGGCTCCCGGTGTCTGCAGAGGTCTTCTACTTTCTGTACAGGACCTGTGGTGATGTCACAGTCACGTGACCGCAGGTTACCATAGTGTAACCTGCTGTCACGTGACTGTGACATCACCGCAGGTCCTGTACAGATGAACAAGACCTCTGCAGACACCGGGAGCCTGCGGGAGCCGGCGGGGGCTCGGGGAGAGGTGGGCATAAACTTTTTTTTTTTTTTTTTTTTTTTAGGACCGGAGGCTACGATTTAATGCCGGAATCGGATGCCTATTTGGCATCTGATTCCAGGCATCAGAAGGGAGCCGATGCTGTCCGAATTTATCGGACAGCATCGGCTCCCTTCAAAATCGTTATGTGAAAGTAGCCTAAGATTTGAGAAAATGTGACCATTAATTTAACAGGGATCCATTATTCTCCAATACTGCCATATTTCGGAACAGCAACCTCCCTGGAGAACCCAGAAGTATAAGGTATTTAGTGCTCAGAGACATGGCCAAGATAGAGGAGGCTGAAACCTGACTTCCACTAAATATCAGATGATAGGGAAAAATGGTGTGTCACAGTCCGCGCTGCCACGATCATCCACTCCAAAGATAACACGTGAAGATAGAACTTCCACGAAATACTTTATTTCCTCCTGCCTCCTACGCGTTTCGGTGCCCTCCTGGCACCTTCCTCAGGGATCAGGAGGGCCAGGAGGGCACCGAAACGCGTAGGAGGCAGGAGGAAATAAAGCATTTCGTGGAAGTTCTATCTTCACGTGTTATCTTTGGAGTGGATGATCGTGGCAGCGCGGACTGTGACACACCATTTTTCCCTATCATCTGATGTATCTCCACACTTGTGTGGACGGTGGAAGTCCTGCGGCAGCTATCTGGTAACAATCTTCATTAACGCCTTCAAGCCAGTTGTGGGTTACACAACTGCCCCTGGTGAGTGAATCCCTATTTTCACCGCTTACACACTCAGTGCCACATTGATAGGGCACTATTGCGCCTCTTGTTCCCCCTCCTTTTTTATCTTTCCACTAAATATGACACATAAGTTAAGAGTCAAAAAACACTTAAAAAAAATGTTTCAATGGTTTTATAGAATGATGTCAGATTTATTCTTGACATACCAGATGGACGGGCCAATGGCTGAATTAGTAACAGACACATTCCTTCACTTTGACTCAAACACCATCAAGGTGTGGGAGGAGTACTGGTATTATTAAAGATGAGCTAGTTAGATCTTTTTGGGTTGAAGATGACTCAAAATCAACTGCAAAACCTACTGCCAGTTTTTAAAAGATACATTGTTCAAGTGATGATACAGGAAAAAGTCTGCATCTTTTAAGGAAACCAAGGACATCACCACATCACATCTCTATCACGTGCATCAAAGTACTCCTTTGCTTGGTGAGCTATTATAAAGAGTAGAAAAAGGAGAACAAAAAGAGCTATATAAAATCACACATTTTTATTTAAGATGATTAGAAACATTTTCCAAACTCGTACATGGTGTCAGTGTGCTCTATACAAAGTATCCCTAATGGTACCTTTACACGCCGCTACAGAAGGTTGAAAACAACCGGGTTTCGGAGACAAATGTATCTTGCACCGTCAAATCAACCCGAGGTAGCGGCGTGTAAAGTAGGTTGTTGCCACCCGTCACTTTCGGCACCTGTTTCAGAGCAGTGCTCTAAAACAGGTTGATTTCAACCCGATGGTAGCGGCGTCTAAATAAGGTACGGTAAGGTTTTTTCGCCACTTAGTTAACTCCCTGGGGCGTGACACAGGCTCTGGGAAACCACCCCCCTTCAGCGATCATTGGTGGAAGCTCCTGCGTTACGAGTGGTTGTCGCTGCATAGGGCGGCATATTTAAGGAGCTGACCAGTCACACTACACATTTGCTATAGCGTCATGTATTAGACAGCCTTCCTGCGCTGGCTGGCCAATCATGATACTATTGCATTGCCCAATCATCATACGAGCGTCTCGTAATCCACAACTCTGGCACGCCTATGTGTTGTCCCTGCTCAGGGGCTGACTGGCGACGCAAATCCTGGGTGGCAAAATTTTTCCGGCAGCCCTCGGACGAGGACCGGGTGCTGTCGGAAATTTTCGGCGGCCCGTCTCAGTCCCTCCAGCCCTTAGTAGGTGAGGACCGGGGAGGGGGGGCTTAGGGGGGTCGGGGTTGGGAGACGGAGTGCTGTCGGAGATTCTCGGCGGCCCATCTCAGTCCCTCCAGCCAGGCCTGTATTTGGAGTTGCTGCAGCCCTAGGCACTGTCAGCGGTGCGCCTCCCCATCGCGCCACGCCCCCCTGCAGACAGAGGAGTAACTAAAAGGAGCCTAGAGATTTCCAATATGGTTGGAGTAGTGGATGGTTGATAGATGACCGCCACCATGTCACATTAGCAAGGAGGTGGCAGTCATGTTTTGGGTCGTAATCATGTGGAGAGAGCTAGTTTGCCCCTATAGGGTCCATGAAGGTGTGAAAAGGACCATGGCAAAGTATATATACTTTTACACTGACCACTTTTTTTCTTCGTACAAAATCATCCCCATGCATGACAATGCACCATCTCTTGGTACAGAGCATAGCCCTGAGTAATTGGCTGCTATGGACATAAAAGTAGAGAAAACCATGGTGTGGCTACCAGTCTCTCCTGATCTCAGCCCTATTGAGAAACTTCGAAGTACCATTAAGCAAAAAAAATCTAAGATGCTGTAAGACTAACCGTCAAACCAGCAGCTCTGGGAGTCAATTCTGACATTCTGCAAACAAATGCAATCTTAAAACATCCAAAACCTGACAAGTGCAATAAATGCAATATTTGTGAAGGTGATATCAAAGAAAGGCGATATACAATATGAGACATACTGGTAGGATGTTTTCATTGTGAGCCCAATGGGGACAGTGTTGATGATGTATGTAAAGTGCTGTGGAGTTCATAGTGTAATATAAATGTAAAAAAATATTTATTCATATGTCGTCACAATACTGGGATCTGAGGATCTTCTATTTTGAGGTCAGGGGCTCTCTGACGCCGTGTCGCTGCCTGTCTCGCTGTCGTCCTCTTTTGACACTGCAGTGTGGTGGACAACAGAGCATTAACTGGTTAATATCAAGAAGTATGGAGTGTGTACTAACTGAGCCATAAACCCTCCCCATACCATGAAGTATGGTGTGTGTACTAACTGAGCCATAAACCTCCTCATACCATGTCCAGCAGACATTGTAGGATTACTATATGGACTTTATTATTAGGGTACGGACACACTGGCGTGAAACTCGGATGAGTGCAATGTGTGATTTTATCGCAGTGCAGTCAGTTAATCAACATCTAAAACACATTGGCGAGTGTCGGACGCTTTTTTTCTCATCCAGATTCTGGATGGGAAAAAAGCCACAACATGCTGCGACAGTCTGCGATTCATGTGCGAGACTCTCCAATGCAAGTCTATGAGTCCGGCAAAATCATGGACCACACACTGACAGCACACGAACCATCCAACAGGCATTTGTTTTTCTCACGGATACATTATCATTCTTCAGCTGAGACAACTGTAAAATGCTCCTGTAAATGATTCTATAGTAATAGCTGCTGAGAAACAAAAACAGATTGCACATGGATGTGATCTAAGAAAACTGTCGGACACTCGCACAGCATTTGGATGTCCCAGTGGCCAGCTACACATACAGCCCGCCACAGCCACACACAGAGCCACAACCACACAAAAACAGTCAGCCACATAGACAGCCAGCCACATAGACAGCTACACAGACGCAGAGAGCCACACAGAGAGACACAGCCACATAGACAGCCACACACATAGCCACAGCCAGCAACATAGACAGCCATAGCCAGCCACACACAGGCACACACAGACACAGCCAGCCAAACACAGACACAGCCAGCTACACACACAATATCAGCCACACACACAATCAGCCACAAACATAGCTAGCCACACACATAGCTAGCCACACAAACACAGCCAAAGCCAGCCAGCCAGCCACACATACAGCCACACACACAGCCAAAGCCAGCCACACACAGGCGCAGCTACCCACACACACAGACACAGCCAGCCACACACACAGCAAGCAATATAGACAGCCATAGCCAGCCACACACAGACATACAGCCAACCACACAGTCAGCCACATACAGTCAGCCACACACAGCCAAGCAGCTCCAGCCACACACACACACACACACACACAGTCAGCCACACACAGCCAAACAGCCCCAGCCACACAGAGCCCCAGCCACACAGAGCCCCAGCCTCACAGAGCCCCAGCCGCACAGAGCCCCAGCCACACAGAACCCCAGCCTCACAGAGCCCCAGCCACACAGAGCCCCAGCCTCACAGAGCCCCAGCCTCACAGAGCCCCAGCCACACAGAACCCAGCCACACAGAACCCCAGCCACACAGAACCCCAGCCTCACAGAGCCCCAGCCTCACAGAGCCCCAGCCTCACAGAGCCCCAGCCACTCAGAGCCCCAGCCACACAGAGCCCCAACCACATACAGACAAATAGTCAGCCACACAAAGAGAGAGCGGCACACACACACTACCCACCACCACCAGCTGCTGCTGCTGCAGCTCATCATGATCTTTTTCTTTAAACATTTTGCTGGCTCCCGCGCTGTGGAAGTTGGAACAACTTCCGGGACCTGCAGTACAGATGATGAGGCGGGGCCCAGAGAGATTGACTGATGATAGGAGGACCCAGGTGACGTGAAGGGCTCACATCACACAGGTCCTCTATCTCCAGTCAATCTCTCTGGGCCCTGCCTCCTCATCTGTACTGCAGGCCCCTCCATGCCTCCGCTTCTCCCTGGAGGGAGAGGAATGGCTGCAGTGCCGCCTCTCTCTCTGACACTGCCTCCTCCGCGGCGGGTCTGTTCACTGCCTGCTGCAGGGTGGGTGAGTGAGGTCCGCGGCCCGTTTATGTGGGTGGGCGGCCCTAGGTGGGGGCTATACCACCAGCCCAGGGGGCACTTGCCCCCCTGCCACCTGGGCCAGTCCGCCCCTGTCCCTGCTGCCCCAGGTCCTCCCATATTACCTTCTGTAGCGGCGTGTAAATGAGGGACGGTGCTCTGCAGAAGGTAACTTGAGGCACCCGGCGGTGCCTCCAGAGTTAGATTAAACCTTCTGTAGAGTACCTTGTAGCGGCGTGTAAAGGCGGTATCGGGTACTGTTTGCAACCGTTGGTACGTGCTCGTGCACGTGAAACACCCGGTTGTTTCTAACCTTCTGTAGTGGCGTGTAAAGGTACCTTAAGAGGTTAGAACATATAGGTGAATATATCTGAGCAATATATTATAAATCAAATTGTACATGCATTAGTATGCATGTTGCATATATAATTCCTGTGTGTTTAAATAGCCCAAACAGAATAATTAACACAACGGTACTAATACAGTGATGTTACATGCAATTCATTAATTATCCAAATCTTTTAGAGTATTTGAATACTGGATATATATAAAAAGTATAACAGTAATTCCTCTAATTACATAGACTCCATAGGTATTCATGTAGTCTATCTCATGTATCTATATCAATATTATGTACTCAGTATTATGTACTATACTGATTACATAATATTAACAAAGATACATGAAATATACCATATGGCTGCATATAGAGTCTATATAATTTGAGGAATTACTGTTATACTTTTTATGTTTAAACACACAGGAACTATACAGTATATGCAAATATACTTTAATGTATATATTATAATTTGATTTATAATACATTTCTCAGATATGTTCACCTTTATATTCTAACCTATTTGGGAAACGTTGTTCTTGTATGGAGCACTCTGACACCTCATTGTTATCAGTGATCAAATTTTGAACCATATACGAGTATTGTATAGTATGTATGACTTTTAAAAATGTTTTTTAATTATCTGTGATATTTTATAGCTCTTTTTGGACTCCTTTTTCTCCTGTTCATAAGGTCTCATGTGGAGTATTGATGGTATTATATGCTTTTCAAACATGATTTAATGGCATTATTTAGAAATTATGCTTGGCTAGCTAATAAAAGCCTTAAAGATGAAAGAATAATGAAAAAATGGCTCATTGCAAAACTTAACCTAACCTCTATTAAGGATATATAGGCCCTTCTTAAAAGGTATCTGTCACCAAGTTTTTGGCCTTTAAACTATGCTGCATTCTATGAAGGTGTCTGTTATTCCCTGACTGCCCCTATACACTGAATAAATCCTTTATAAAAGTCTACTGCCCTATATTATAGTAAACTGGTTTTGGTCCGATGGGTTCATGAAGCTGCTGTCTGTCCCAACACTCCACGCCGATCTCCACCTTCATCATCCACATCGCCAAGGGAAATCTTGTGCATGCACAGTAGGCTCTGCAGCATTGAGCATAGTATGTATTAGCTCCTTGCAGCTCCTGAGAGCAGCCCATACATTCTAGCTGGTGGACTCTAGATTGTAAGGGCTGCTTGGAGGTCCTGAATGCAGACTATATATTCTAGCTTGTTTACTAATAAAGACACTAGAATACATGGGTTTCTTTCCAGGTATATATTGAAGCCAGCAGAATCTATGGAGCCTGTTAAGCATATAACAGGGTCCCGTACATAGCTTTAATATATACTTGGAAAAAGCCCATATATTCTAGCGGCTTCAGTAGTGAACAAGATAGAATGTATGTGCTGGTAATCCTAAACAGGTTACCCCACAATGTTTTTTAAAATTATTTATTTATAAATAAATATTTTTTTTAAAAAAAAAAAGGTTGGTTCCCCAAATTGAATCACCAGCCAAGGTAAAGCTGACAGCTGTGAACTGGTAGTCTCAGGGTGGGAAGGACCATGCTTTTTTGTCCCTTCCCAGCCTAAAAATAACAGGCCACAGCCACCCCAGAAGTGGTGCCTCCATTTAATGCGCCACTCTTGGTGCTTTGCCCAGGCTATTCCTGTTGCCCTGGTGCAGTGGCAAATGAGGTACTGGTATTTAAGGTTGATGTCAGCTGACATTAAGCCCAGTGGAAAATAATGTTGAGACATCTATCAGATACCCAACATTACTAACCCAGTCAGTAATAACACAAATAATGACAACAAAAACTAGTTCAATGGCGAAAACACTCCCCAACATATTTCCTCTTTCACCAATTTATTGAGAAAAAACACAAGGAATAAAAAAATTATAAAAAAAATCCTGCAGTAGTCCAGGGTTTCCACCATAATCCACTGAATCTGACATAGTCCAAAAAAGTAAACATTGTAGACATAAAAGAAAGAATTAGTGAACAAAAAAAAACAATGGTAGACACCCTCATTAACCAATTTATTCCCTATTAAAATCCAGCAAGGAGTTCCCTCAAAGTCTCACTCTCCCAACATATGGTGAGCACATTAATAGAATGCAACCTCATACGCTGGAAAAGGAGGATCTCTAGTTGAGCCTAGATTGTAAGGGCTGCTTTGAAGATCTGACTGCAGCCCAAACATTCTAACTTGTTCTCTACTAAAGTCTCTAAAATATATGGGTTCTTTCCTAGTATACATTAAGGCCAACAGAATGTATGGGATCCGGTTAGATATTTAACAGGGTTTCAAATGTTCTGCTGGCTTCAATTTATATCAGGAAAGAGCCTATATATTCTAGTGTCTTTAGTAGTGAACAAGCTAGAATTTATGGGCTGCAGTAAGGACCTCCAGGCAGCCCATATAGTCTAGCATCTATAGGCTAGTATGCATGGGCTACAGTCAGGGCCTGCAAGAAGCCCATACATTCTAGGCTCAATGCTACAGAGCCTAGTGTGCATGTGCGGGATCTCCCCCAGCAGTGTGGATGTCACAGAAGGCATCAATCTTAAGAAGAGGATGATGATTGGCATGGAGGGGTGGGGTGGACAGTGCAACCATCAAGCCCCTCGAATCGAAACCAGGTAATTATAATACAGGGCGGTAGACTTTTATAAAGTATTCAATGTACAAGGGCAGTGAAGGCATAATAGCAACCTTCATAGAATGCAGAATAGGTGCTGCTGAAGGTGATGCTTTTAGTTTAAGAGCCAAAGATCTGGTGATAGTTACACTTTAAATGAGAGCAAAGCAGTATATCTCTCTAAACAGTTCTGGGAGGCTGTGGTAAGTGTTGCCGAAAAAATTTGATCAACAGATTAAGAATACACTGATTTGTTTTTAAATATATCTTTGTACATTGAGTTCTTTTGGTATTATTCTCATTTTAACAGATGAAAATAAACAATTGTGATGGGAAAATTTCCATTTTACATTTAATTTCTTAATAATTTTGCACAATAATAGTTGCTCAATAATTATGCACATACAGTTAAAACCAGACATTTACATACTCTATAAAAAATACACATATGCAAGTTTTTCTCACTATCTGTCATAAAATCAGAATAAACCTTTCCCGTTTTAGGTCAATTATGATTACCATAATTAATATTTGCCAAATGCCAGAATATTGAGAGAGAGAGAATGTTTAAGGCATTTTTAAATATTCAGTTTTATTATTGTTTTGTGTTGATCAACAGCATTATATTTGTTTAATTCTAAAATAAATTAACAAAAATACATATGTTATTGATATTATGTTACCATTCAAAGAGTCATTCAGCTAAGTTTCTATATAAACTATTGCCAAAGCTACCTTCAGAGTAGAGATGTTGATTTGACCTGCACCTATGCTGTAGATGCATTGATACGACCCCTTTCCACTTCCAGGCTAATTTGAATGTGGCTTCAAAGCTTGTTTTCCTAGCACTGTCACATCAGATTACTACAAAACAGGTATCATTTTTATTGTGGCATAAGGATCTATAGAGCCAAACTACTAGTTTAAATAGTAGCATTGTCCTGATAGATTAGTTTTTAGGTCATTAATCATTGTCAGCAAGGCTAGTAATGAATCAACTGCTGTGGATTCACAAGACATATAACATGATTTAAAAGGTAACTTCGGGGACAGAAAACTTTTTGTACTGTTCCTGCCCTTCCACATGATGAAACAGAGCTGTGCCCACATCTGCGTTTGTAAGTGCTGTGCACTACATTTTTTAAATTTTCCTGCAATTAACATGCCCGTGTTTGGATTGCATTTTCCCCATAGACTCAATTCTAACCCCCCCAAAAAAACAACACAAATGGAGTAGTATTCCCACAGTCTGTTGTTGGTGCTTTTTTCTTGTGATTTCCAAAACAAAACACTGCAATACTCACCCCCCTCATGGTGAGCCCTGGTGATTCTTGCTCCATGCATCGATGGGAGCTGTGTCTGTCTATCTTCCAGGACCTTTGCACCATGTGACTCAGCCTGTCACATGATGTGCAGGAGCTGGAAGATAGATAGAGAGCTCCTGCTGGGGCAAGGAGGAAGAATCATGGGTGGATTGCTGCGGGATCGCCAGGGAGGGTGAAAAAGTGGGTGTCTGTCTCTGTGCGTGTTTATCTTTGTGTGTCCCCTTATTTGTGCTGCATTTTTCTGCTGTGTTTGTATGTGCACAAACGCAATAGGTTTGTGCTGCTTTTGTTTATAGACAGCTGCATTTGTACAGCTGACAAACACAGCACAAAATATAAGCTCAGTGAGCACATAGCCTAAAGAACATAAACAGTAGAGAAATGAATCCTAGCCTAACTTCCACTGACTGGCTATAATAAAGGCAGTATGGCTGGACATCCAGATCAGAATATCACCAGTATGTAATGCCAGCATGGGTGAAGTAATTAAAGGAGCACCCAAAATGTGATTGGGCAGACAAACGAGTAAATGAATATGCATGTTATCCTAACAGAACTAAAGCAAGGAGTAAAGAAACTAAAAGGTGTATCTGCTGTGATTTGCTGGATAGAGACGCTGAAGGTTTCTGTAAATAAAAATGATCCAGAATCCAGAATGATTTTTTAATATTTCTGATGTATTCAATGTATTTTGACATAATCTTCCCAGTTAGTTGTGATTTCCTTCATAGGTAAAAAGGCATATTATTGTTTTCAAGAATCGCACTAATAATATCTAAGTGCCAGAGGAATGGCCAGTTCTTAATTTCTTGTTTCTTTTCATGCTCCCACTGCTTGAATGAAACCTATCATACTTTTGCCAAGAATGCGCTATATAGTGCTGAACGGTTTAGAAATGAAATTTCTCCCAAGCGTATGATCCTGGCTCCATTGCCTGCTTAACAATTACAGACAAGTATTCTCCTCCCTATCTCATTACCTATAATGTCTCTGCTAATCCCATCAGGGTTTCTACCTTATTTATTATTTGGAAACACTTGTCTAATAAAAGCTGTCATCTAGAAGGCTGTAAAAGGGAGCTCTGAATTCTCACAAAAAAGCTAATACCAAAGCTTACATTTATTTAGTAAGACCTAATGTATGAAATTAGTAGTATGATTCTCACCATGTCCAATATATTGTAAGCTGATTTCCCTATGTTTAAGAAATATTAGCTATATAAGTATAGTGCTGATATTTGTAGTTGATTATTCTGCCACATAAATTTATATAATAATAATATTTATTCACTTATATTGCACCATTCATTCCACAGCACTTTACATCCACTAGCAACACTGTCCCCATTGGGGCTCGCAATCTAAATTCCATATCAGTATGTCTTTTAGATTGTGGGAGGAAACCTGAGAGCCCTGGAGGAAACCCACGCAAACACTGGGAGAACATTCAAACTCCTTGCAGATGTTGTCCTTGGTGGAATTTAAACCCAGAGCTGCAAAGCAATAGTGCTAACCACTGAGCCACTGTGCATCCATTTACATTTCAGCTCATTCATACATATCAATAATGAATTAGTATCTGAATATATGTTTCACACTTGTGAGGTTCATTTATTTAGAGTTGGGCAAATTTATTTGAATGGAATTAAATTTTACTCAGATTATACAAATATACATACGGTATTCCTCAGAAACCTTGATGTGAATTCTGCAATATGGGGGATTGATGGTCTGTAGTTTGTTGCACCGTAGAGGGACAGTGAAAGGTAAATAAAGAAATAATAAAAAGTAATGAAAATACCTTACTGCTCACCTGTCTGGCCATCTATGCTGATTACTCTCCTCCATAAAGTCCAGGGTCTCCTTTTTCTGATACCACATGTTGATACTCCAGGCCTCTACACCAGAGGTCCCCAACTCCAGGCCTCAAGGCCCGCCAACAGTGCAGGTTTTCAGGATTTCCTTAGTATTGCACAGGTGTTAATGTGATCATCTGCACAGGTAATGATTCCAACCCCTGTGCAATACTAAGGAGATCCTGAAAACCTGCACTGTTGGTGGGCCTTGAGGCCTGGAGTTGGGGACCTCTGGTCTACACGATAGGCTAAAAATCCCAGCGCCTTATATCATGCTCTGTATGCCAAGATGTCTGCCTGCAATATACTGTGTAAAAGAAAAGCTCAATAGGGTCTTACACATGGAGAGGAAGGATTAGCAGGGAAGCGATATAGTGACCCATAACCAAATGAAAGCAATAGAGGCAGCTGCCGCAGGAACCACATGCCTCAAGGCAAGTCGATTATGCAGGATATCAGGAAAAATGGCATCAAATTCATGCTACTGCCAAGTAATCCAGTTCAAAGCAAATGATATAGAATATGGTGGTTTATTATATGCTTATCGAAGTGTAAACCATACTTCATCGGGAAACTGGTGTACATTTCCTGATGAAGATTTCTGACTGACACCAAGCTAGCAACTTCACTGTGCGTGTATGTTGTAAAGTCGCAATGATGTGACATAACCCACACAACACAGCCTTTTGACACATGCACAGGGATGTCCTCATCTAAAAGATAATGTCACTTTTTTCCCACATGTTAAATTTATTATGCTCTGGGGTATCAGAAGATGCGAAAAGGACCACTTAATTTTGGGAAAATATCTTCACTGTGAATCAAATTTCCTGGTAAAATCAATATACACTCATGGTCAAAAGTGTTGGCACCCTTAAAATTGTTCCAGAAAATAAAATATTTCGCAAAGAAAATTATTGGAATTTCACATGTTTTGTCATACACATGTTTATTTCCTTTGTGTGTGTTGGAACAACAGAAAGAGAAAAAAAAGACAAATTGGACATAATTTCAAACAACCCCCAAAACGAGCAAAACAAAATTGTTAGTGCACTAAACTTAATATTTGGTTTCACACCCTTTGAATTAAATACATTTGAAACACGAAGTTTACATGTACAATATAAAAGGACATATATGTATGTTTTGCTCACTATCTGACATGAAATCAGA
This sequence comes from Allobates femoralis, assembly GCA_033576535.1. NCBI lineage: Eukaryota > Metazoa > Chordata > Amphibia > Anura > Aromobatidae > Allobates > Allobates femoralis. The sequence goes on along the minus strand of JARQOC010000005.1, from coordinate 322,484,129 downwards.
ATAAACGTTTCCTGTTTTAGGTCAATTAGGATTACCATAATTATGTATATTATTATTATTATTATTTATTTATATAGCGCCATTATATTCCATGGCGCTTTATACGCGGAAAGGGCAGATGAGGACAAATACAATAAATGTGGACGATCACGTCATACAGGTATATGAGGGGAGAAGATCCTGTCCACGAGGGCTCACAGTCTACAAGGGGCAGGTGGGGACACAGTAGAAGGGGGAGATGCTGGTCATGAGGTCATTTATATTTGCCAAATACCAGAATAATGAGAGAAAGAGAATGTTTAAAGCATTTTTATTACTCTCTGCAAAGTCATAAGTTTACATACATTTCATTAGTATTTAGTACCATTGCCCTTAAACTGTATGACTTGGGTCAAATGGTTTGGTCATCCTTCCCCAAGATTCTCACAATAGTGGTAGGTATTTGGGCCCTTTCCTCTTGACAGACTTGGTGTAACTGAGCCATGTTTGAAGGTTGCCTTGCTCGTACTTGCCTTTTCAGCTATGCCCATAAATTTTCAATAGGATTGAGATTATGGACTTGTGGTGGCAACTCCAAAACATTCACTTTGTTATCCTTAAGCAACTTTGTAACCAGTTTGCTTTGGGTCATTGTCCATTTGGAAGACACATTTCTGCCCAAGCTTTAAAGGGTATGTCACACGCGTCAATATCGCCTGCACGATCTCGGCTGCACGTGACGTTGCAGCGATATTGACGCGTGTGGACATACTGAATCAACCAGCGATAAATCGCTGGTTGATGATCGTCAGGTTTTAGAATCTGTCCTAAAACCTGGCGATGGACGCCCGGTGTACACGCAGCATCGCTGCGTGTGACACCGGGGAGTAGCGATATTCCAGCTCCCAGCGCCTCTCACAAGCGCTGGGAGCTGGTATCCAAGGTAAACTGCGGGTATCTAGGCACCCTAACTAGGGACCCTAGTTACCCGCTGTGTACCTTAGATACCAGCCGGTGAGCGGAGGAGGCTGGTAACTAAGGTACACGTCGGGTATCTAGGCAGCGCGCGCTGCCTAGATACCCGCAGTTTACCTTGGAGACCAGCCTGCTCCCGCTTCCAGCAGGCTGGCAGCGGGAGCAAGACATCGTGGAAACGATATTTAAATCGTTTCCACGATGTTTCTGGTCAATTGATCGCTGGTGAGTCTGCCTGTGTGACAGCTCACCAGCGATCAGCTGTCAATGTCGTCAGCGATCATCTCACTGACGACATTGACGCGTGTGACACCCCTTAACTTCCAGGCTGAAGTCTTGAGATGTTGCTTTAGTAATAACATATAATCCTCTTTCCTCATGATGCCATCTATTTTGTAAAGTGCACCAGTCCCTCCTGCAGCAAAGCAACCCCACAACATGATGCTGACACCCCTGTGTTTCACAGTTGGGATGCTGTTGTTATGCTTCCAAGCTTCTCCCTATTCCTCCAAATGGAACAATGGACATTATGACCAAACAATTCAATTTTAGTTTCGTGAGATTACAAGCCATATCTCCAAAAATGTAGAACTTTGTTCCTGTATGCATTTGCAAAAAATAATCTGGCTTGTTTTTGCTTCTTTTGGAGTAATGGCTTCTTCCTGGCAGAGTGGCCTTTCAGCCCATATTGATACCGTACTCATTTCTTTCTGGATGATAACTGTATCTTACCAGCTTCCACTATCATATTCACAAGGTCTTTTGCTTTTATTCTTGGATTGATATGCACTGTTGGAGCAAAGCGCAGTCATCTCTGGGACATAGAACTCCTCTCCTTCCTGAGCGGTATGATGGCTGGACATTCCCATCTTTTTGTACTTGCGAACACTAGGAAAATGTATTCAGGTGTGCATTAAAATACAACCACAGGTGTGTCTCTAATTGACTCAGATGTTGCCAATAAACCAGATGCTTCCAAACACATGACAGCATCATATAGGCTGTCCCAAATTTTTAAAGGCATAGTAATCTTAGGCTGGCTTCACACTGCAGTTTTTCACTGATCAGTGTCCATCAGTGTTTGTCTGCCAAAACCAGAGAGGAACCAGGAGAGGAACTTGCAGAGAAAAACTATAATTGAAAGATTAATCCCTGAGGAAGGTGCCAGGAGGGCACTGAAACGCGTAGGATTCATAAAGAAAACCTGTCTGAACATCACGACCTGTGTGTTCTCTGAAGTAAGTGGACTTCGGCAGCGCGAACCGTTATACACCTCTGTTTCCCCCACATCTTCCTGTGATTCCACGTGCGAGTGGTTGGTGGTGGCCAGCGGCAGCCAGCAGGAGATCATTGACTACATGTCTGCAAGCCAGTTGTGGGTTTCACAACTGACATAGGTGAGTGTTTTCCATATACACCACTTTTTCATAGTGTCTGAGTGATAGGGCACTATTGCGCCTCTTGTTCCCCTTCCCTTTCTTTTATTAATAATTGAAAGATTGACACCTGTTCTGAGTTTTGGAGACATCCTGGTTTTGGCACCCAAACACTGATGGACACTGATCAGTGAAAAACTGATCAGTGGTTTAAAATATAATTGCGCTCGATTGCTCCCTATAACCATCAACAAACTTCTTATACCTATCAACTGAAATTTCAGACCTCTCTTGTTTTGCAAGCTATTCCAGATCTCTCATATTTGAAGGATGCCTTCTCCTAGAAGCAATTGTAACCCCTTCACTCCCTGGCGATTTTTTGTTTTCTGTTTTCGTTTTTTCCTCCCCTTCTTACAAGATCCATAACTTTTTTATTTTTCTGTCAACACAGACATATGAGGACTTGTTTTTGTAGGACAAGTTGTACTTTCAGATGAAATCATTTATTTTACCATATAAATAGTTCAGGAAAATGATAAAAAAAAATTCAAGTGCAGTGAAATTGCAAAAAAAAAAGTGCAATTACATGTTTGCTTTTTGGGTTTTTGATTCACCATGTTCCCTATACGGTATAACTGATGTGACGGTATGATGCCTTGGGTCGGTGCGAGTTCATAGATACCCAACATGCATACCTTTACTGTTATCTATGTGGTGAAAAAATGTCAGAGGTTTGAAAAAAAAAATTAGAATTGCACTTTATGTGCCTGTTTGGCGACCCGTAGCATTCTCATTTTTCAGGATCTAGGGCTGTGTGATGGCATATTTTTTGCAGCTTGAGCTGACATTTCTATTGACACTATGTTTTGCGTGGATGCGCTGTTTTGATCGCCCGTTATTGCATTTTATTGCAACGTTGCGGAGACTAAATCAACATAATTTTGCCGTTTGGACCTTTTTTTCCATTATGGATTTACTGCTCTGATTAATTGATTTTATATCTTGATAGATTGGGCTTTCTGAGTGCGGCGATACCAAATATGTGTATTTTTTTAATACTTTTATTTGATTTGGCACAAAAGGGGGGTAATTTAAACTTTTGCTTTTTTTTTCATATTTTTTAAAAACATTATTTTTTTATTATTACGTTTTATTTTACAGTGCCCCATAAGACACCACAGTGCTGCAGTGTCCAATCGTTTATGCTATGTCCTGATGAGCTGCAGAACTATGAGACATAGCACAAATGATCACTTTCTATGGTTGGCAGTGATTGCCAACCTTCCACAGGTGACAAACATCTTATCATGGGATCTTATCGCAGGATCTCTGATCACAGCAGGGAACTGCGTGGTCCCCGTTGTGGCACTTTTACATCATGCTGTCAGTGAATAACTGCACAATCCAAAGGGTTAACACTAACAATCAGATTGCGGATCTGATCCATGCTGTTAGCCCCATATTTCAGCTGATGCAATCAGCTGAGATGTCGGGGGAATGATGTGAGCTCACTGCAGAAGCTCACATCAAAGTGAGCTTTATATTACATTAAGAAATGTACTTAATGAACTTGGTGGTGCGGAAGGCAGACAAAGGTGGGGCTATTGTTATACTAGATGCAGGACTATATTATCAAAGCAATATGCAGATGTTAAATAATTGGGAAATTTATGGCCTTTGGGGGTGGATCCAATCTTGAAGTTTCAGAAAGATCTATTAATGTTATTAAAGGAGGGTCTGGAGATGGGAGTACTCACCCAAAAAATGTTTGACTATTTGTATATTGAAACACCAGTGATTCCCATATTCCATTCTCTCCCAAAGATACATAAGTGTGGGTTTCCTACTAAATTCATGCCTATTGTGTCTGGCATAGGCTCTTTGAATGAAAAGTTTTGAGCATGGGTGGATTACATGTTGCAACCCCTAGTAAGAGCCATACCGGAATATCTAAGAGATACTAAGGCAGTGCTGCAATCTTTTAATGATTTTGTCTGGAGTGAAAATGGCTAACGGCAGATGTAACAGTTCTATACCCTTCTATATGTTTTGAAACAACCATTCCAGCACTGAAACATTCACTGGAGAAGTATAGTGGGTATGATGTAAATACAAGGGATTTTCTGATTGATGCAGTTAGATTTCTTTTGAATCGTAATTACTTCTCATTTCATGGCCATTTTTTTCAATCAAAAACAGGGTGTTAGTATGGAAGGGAAATTTTCCCCTTTGCTGGCAAACCTGACTATGGCATACTGGGAAGAACTCATTCTTTTCACCGACAACAATTCGTTCTTGTCAAAATTGATGTCGTACGGTAGATACATCAACGATCTCCTGCTGGAGTGGGGGGGGGGGTGATGAAAGGGAGGCTGAACAATTTGGTGAGTTTTTGAACAACAACAATTTTAACTTTAAATTTACTTTTAAGTATAATAGGAACGAGATCAGCTTCATGGACATCACCCTCTGCGCAAGTAGCAGGTCGCCGACGGTGTCGGTTACACATATAGAAGGGATACAGACACAAATACAGTATTAGAGTTTAACTCCTGTCATCTGTACCACGTGACCCACAATATACCTAATGGTGAATTGATGCATATGAAAAGGAATTATTCAGAGGAGAGTGAGGTGGAAAAAGAACTTGACAAAAAATGTGAGAGTTTGGAGAAAAGGGGTTATTCTAGTAAACTTCTCAAACTAGCGAAAGAAAAAGTGATTAAAATGGATAGGAAAATTTTGTTAGAGGAAAACAAAGATAGAACTGAAAAACAAAGGAAAAGAAAGAGCTGTATTAATTTTACTACAGAGTATAGTGAGGATTTCAACAAAGTTGTTTGAATCATTACAACCTATACATCAATTTTACACCAAGATAAATTAGTAATAAAAGTTCTAGAAAAAAATGTGATCCAACTCACAGCTAAAAAAGCCCCAACAATTGGTTCAATGGTCTCACCTAGCCTTTTTTTTATGGAGAAAGAGAGAGAAGAAAAAAATTGGTTACAGACGACTGTTTTTTCAAATGTTTGCATTAGTTGTAATCTTGCAGTAAAAAGCAAGGAATTCACGTCCACTAGAACAGGGAAATTGATCCCTATAAAAGACTTCATAAACTGCAACACTGCTGGTATAGTATATTTGATAGAATGCACGTTGCGCAAAGTACACTGTATAGGATGCACCACAGGCCCTCTCAAGAGGAGAATCAAGAGACATATGTCAGATGCTACAGGAGAACATAAAACAAATATGTCCGCTGTCTCTAGGCACTTTTCAATAAAACATGGAAGGGATACATCAGCACTCAAATTCCGCAGTATGGAAAAAATCTAAAGATCTTTGAGAGGCGGAAATTTCCGATAGAAGCTTTTGAACAGAGAAACTTTCTGGATGTTCAAATTAAGTATGAGACATCCAACAGGAATGAATATTAGAAGGGATCTGTTTCTGTATTATGACTGAATAGGGCTGGGGGCGCATTGGTTTTTGTTGGGGTTGTCGTGCGGGCTCCGCCTTGGAGCAGGATTCCGGTGGCGTTTGCATGGCATTGCCGCAGAGTGACGCTGTGTGGTGCCGTAGTGGAGTAGTGTGGGTGGCGGGGCCCGGGACGCATGCGGATGCCGATATGGGAGTGCCAGGGTTTGGGGTCTTGTGTGGTTTTGAGGCGGACGGTTTGGCACTGCATGCTGTGTTGGACTGTCTGCTGCGGGGTGGCGTGGGATTTCGGGCTTCAGTGCTTTTGTGCTGGCGTTTGCGTGCGCTTCGGGTCCCGTTGCCCATGTTGCTCTGTGGTTGTATTGACGTAGCATTGCACTATGGTGGTGCTGGGTTGGTATTGCCGGGGTCCTGCTTTGTGGCGGGGCCGGGGTGGCTGCACCGGTGGCACTACTATGGCCCTAGCTTAAATAATATACCGTGGAATGTTGTTACATTATCTTTAAAGTAAATTCCCCTTATAAGAGAAAGGATAACAACAGCTAACCTCTAGGCCAGGCTCTGTATATGAAATGTCCATGCATCAGGTGCAATATTTTTGAACGTTACCTTTGATAGAAAATTGGGTCAGAAGTGCAGTTAGTAGAAAGACAGGGAGATTTAGTATATTAATACTGTCCCCTGAGGATGGGGAAAAGAGTGATGGGAGAGATGATATTCACTCAGGAGATGTAAAAAGTGGGAATAATTAATGCAGAGTGGGTCCAAATAGTTATAGATCTATGGTGAGGAAGGGACATAGCTAGATAGTGTGCCAAGAGGGTTAATATGGAAAATAATGAGTTATAGAGGTTCTTATAGGAGAATAATAAGAATAACTGTCAACAATGATGCATATAGTTGTATTACAATTCATATAATTAATATATGTGTTTTTCATTTCAAAGATCGGTTCCCATAGTTCATTTTCCATATGGTAGCAGATTTTGAGATGATGAACACTGTTCCATAAGTGTAGTTTATCACTGTGGATTTATAGTTGGGTTTCTATATGATCAAGAGAATTTTCAATATTTAAGTAAGATTTGTATAAATTATGCAGGTAATACTTGGTTTTGATGCATTTAGGTATGAAGCACTTTATCAACACAACTATAAATACTCACTGTTTCTCACATGATTAAATATTTTTATCCCTTATTTCATGGCTGAATTTAATGAAGGAAAAAAAAAATCTGACACAAAAAATTCTCATTTAACACTATCACAGACTAATTTATAATCAGCACTCACAAAGGAGATATTTCAATTATAATAACATGGATGTTGAAGCCAACTATCATCTGCTATTGTGGTTATATAATACAAGATATATAATTGGACATTTTCATGAACTGAATTTTTGAGAATTCTTCTGAAACACCTAGAATGGATTCCTTCTCTATATGTTATACTCTCCGGGTTTTTTTTTCATTGACATAATTATTTTGTACAAATATACCTCATATGGAATATGGCTCCCTGCCGAGGGAAGGAAGATTCCTGTATGAACTGAATCAGCTGTCTTTAATTAACGATGATCTGGCAGGTTTTCCTGAAGATTATTTAAACTTACTATTTTTGCCTTGATGTCAGATCATGAGTAAGGCTACAAGCTACCTGAAACATGTTGCCTGAAGACATGATAAACTGACCTGTGTGTTTTTATGTGTTAAGAAACCTGTTTTTACCTGAATACCAATAAATGGAAATTTTATTAAGAACTCAAGGTGCAATTTTCCTTAACTCGCTGGACAATTCTTGGAAGTCACATCAAAGTGAGGGACACGACTTATGGACGTACCCGTACGTCATACGTCGTGAAGGGGTTAATATCTATCCACTGGTTTTCAATGAAATTTATATCTGTTTTTAATACTGGCCACTTTAAGATTCTTTAGCACTTTGTTTCCATACATTTCTGTTTCCTTCTTGGAAAATGTTGGGGTCATTGTCTTGCTGGAAGACATATTGTGACGAAATGGACCCCTTCAATGTAGAATATATGATGATTTCTCATGTAACCCAGACAGTAGGGTTGTCGCCAACGCTGGGGACCCATGCCTGGAGGTCATCTGCCAGCAAAGCCAGTCCAGGTCAGTGACCGCCAAGCCCCGGGACTAGAAGAAACTAATTCTGTCAATACCCTGGTAAGCCCAGCTATTATTTCTCCCGACCATGTACCATGTTCCCAATTAACCATCTCCCTGGTTGATGGTCAGTGCTCAGACATCCCTCTGGAAGGTGTGCAGCTGACCGGGGCGAACGACCAAGGAGAGGGCGAGTTGGAGTGTATGGACAGCATACCCACCCCTGTTATTTTGGAGCCTGAGCAGGGAGAGGACAAGTTGGAGTTTATGGACAACGTCCCTATCCCTGTTGCTTTGGGAACTGACCTGGAAGAGGTTGATGTGGAGCTTAAAGACAGCGCCACCACCCCTGTTATTTTGAAGCCTGAGCAGGGAGAGGACAAGTTGGAATTTATGGACAACATCCCTATCCCTGTTGCTTTGGAGACTGACCAGGAAGAGGTTGATGTTGGACTTGTGAGCAGCCTTCCCACACCTGTTGTTTCAGGGGCTAACCAGGAGGAGGCTGAAGTGGGGCTCATGGATGGTCCCTCCACATCTGTTGTTTTGGGAGCTGACCCAGGACAAGAACTATCCAGCCAGTTTGTCACAGCCATCACCCACATCCAGGAAGCCAAGCAACACCCTGATGTGGATCTTGCTACCTCACCTTCTGAGGATAATCCATGTTCCCAGCCCCCATCATTCTTCTCTAAGCCATTAACAGTGAGTAAATCTACACAGACTGTGGTCATTGACTGGGGGGGAATTGATAGCCAGAAGTTTGTGGGAGCCCAACTCCTGAATCCCATTTTACTGCTTGTCCACAATATGTCTGCCCATCCTGGGGGAGGTAATCTGGGGGAGGTGTATAGATGGAAGCCTCGATTGCTGACGGTATGTGACGAAATGGACCCCTTCAATGTAGAACATATGATGATTTCTCATGTAACCCAGACAGTATTGTATTTTGGTTTGCAAACTTTCATGGGTTAAGTCGTTAAACTCTAACCAGACAGTATTTCGTAGATGACTGTGGTTTTAGTTAGCATGTAATGTAATTATCTAACTTCTTTGTCATAGAAGGCCAGAGAACTCAATTATGCTAATCGTCGATTGTATGTTACCCTGTGAATGTTGACTTTATGTAAATTGCCCCAGCCACTATTGTTTTAATGTCATGGTTTGCAGACTGAATGTCTCTTGCTAACATTCCATTGTAAGGACTATATCAATCAGTATGTCGCTCTACCTTGCCAGGATTGCAACACTACTAAAAATATGTTAAATGAGGCTTGAGGTCCAGCCAATGAAAAGACAGTGTTATTGCACCAATCGTGACGTTCCCAATATCCTGCAATGAGGGCTGAAGATATATAAGGAGATGTGTTGATTAACCAGAGTAAGTTAGATTCTGTCTAGTGCCTCAGTCTAGGGATTTCGGTCCCGGCTAGAGGTACACTGGATTGGATACAGGCAGCTAATCTAGGATCTTCGGGTCCGGTTGGCAAGCCATAACCCCAGGCCTAGGCATTTCGGTGCCGACCAAGAGGATCAGAACCCGGACTATAGAACCGAAAGGACTTCAGCATCAGATTATCGGATTTGGCTGTGATAAAGATTGCATAAGGATAAGGAAGCAACCCAGGTTGGGAAGATAAAGTCACTTGGCTACAGACTTTGCTGTGCTATATTCTAATCCCTGGTGAGCCAGCGGAAGGGTGAGACTCTGTTGCCTGTTACATTATGTGTTGTGCTTAGTTATGCGTTATATGCTGTTAACTGTTTGGGGATCCAATAAAGACTTAATATTGTGGTTCCGTCACCCTGTGTTGGCTGAGTAGTGTTTCGCCCACGGTCAAGGAGCTCGGGCGTTCATTTGGGAATGAGCCCTGGTCCACGTTGTCTTTGTAAAGTCGGCTGGGCCAGCAGACAAGAGCACCCACTGACCCCGGGTCTCCACACATATGACCTATGACGCAAACCCAGGTTTCTGACACTGGGCACTACGTTGTAACCCAAAGTCCTTTGATAATCTTCAGATATCATGATGCCTTGAGCACAGTCAAGGCATCAATTGCCAGTGGCAAAATAACCCCAAAACATCTTTGAACCTTCATTAAATTTGACTGTAAGTACTGTGTTCTTTTCATTTTAGATAAAGGTAGAATGATGTGCTTTACCAAAAAGCTTTATCTTGGACTCATCTGTTCACAGTTCACAAGATGCTTTCTTGATAGGATTTTGGCTTATTCATTACATTTTGGCAAACTGCAGTCTAGTTTTTCATGTTTCTGTGTTAGCAGTGGGGTTCCCCTGGGTCTCCTGTCATAGTGCTTCATTTCATTCAATGTCGATGGATAATTTGCACTGACATTAATGCACCCTGAGCTTGCAGGACAGCTTGAGTTTCTTTGGAACTTGATTGGTGTTGCTTATCCACCATCCTGCATTGACACCTTTCTTCAATTTTACTTTGCTCATCACGTCCAGGGAGATTATCTACAGTGCTATGGTTATAAAACTTCTTGATTGTGTTGCAAACCATGGATAAACAAACATCAAGATCTCTGAAAATAACCTTGTAACTTTGAGATTGTTGATATTTTTCAACAATTTTTGTTTTAAAGTCATTAGACAGTTCTCTTCTTCTCTTTCTGTTCTCCGTGCTTAGTGTGGAACAAAGGGGCCCACATATCAAAATTGAGTCAAATTGAGTCAAATTCTCCTCTTTTTATCTGCATTCAGGTGTGATTTTCATATTGCCCACACCTGTTACTTGCCATAGACCAGGGTCACACATGCCCCTGCGCTTTTCTAAGGGTGCCAATAGTGTCCCCTGAGGTCCTGGACGTTTTTGGGAAAATGTTGGACTTAGTAATTTTTTAACCAAAAATGCTTATGCGTTAACGCATGGTTCCTCCATCTTCATGCGTCTTCTTCCGGTTTTCTCTGTTCGTCGCAGGCAATGACGTCATTGCCGGCGCCGAACACAGGAAGTCGGAAGAAGACGCATGAAGATGGAGGATCGCATGTTGGCGGATGCGGGTGCGGACGCCAGCGGGACAGTGATAAGTATATTTTACTTTACAGGTTACCGGAGCAAGGCTGGGGGGGCCCTGGATTACTGGGGCTACCTGTATACTACCACTGGGGCTGCTGGGGCTCCTATATACTACCACTGGGGCTGCTAGGGCTCCTATATACTACCACTGGGGCTGCTGGGGCTGCTGTATACTACCACTGGGGCTGTGGGGCTCCAATATACTACCACTGGGGCTGCTGTATACTACCACTGGGGCTGCTGGGGCTGCTATATACTACCACTGGGGCTGCTGGGGCTGCTATATACTACCACTGGGGCTGCTGGGGCTGCTGTATACTACCACTGGGGCTGCTGGGGCTGCTATATACTACCACTGGGGCTGCTGGGGCTGCTGTATACTACCACTGGGGCTGCTGGGGATGCTATATACTACCACTGGGGCTGCTGGGGATGCTATATACTACCACTGGGGCTGCTGTATACTACCACTGGGGCTGCTGGGGCTGCTATATACCAGCACTGGGGCTGCTGGGGCTGCTGTATACTACCACTGGGGCTGCTGGGGATGCTATATACTACCACTGGGGCTGCTGGGGCTGCTGTATACTACCACTGGGGCTGCTGGGGCTGCTATATACTACCACTGGGGCTGCTGGGGATGCTGTATACTACCACTGGGGCTGCTGGGGCTGCTATATACTACCACTGGGGCTGCTGGGGATGCTATATACTACCACTGGGGCTGCTGGGGATGCTATATATTACCACTGGGGCTGCTGGGGATGCTATATGCTACCACTGGGGTTGCTGTATACTACCACTGGGGCTGCTGTATACTACCACTGGGGAGGCCTGTATACCACACTGCTGGGGGCTCTATACCTGTGCTGGGGTCCACCCTCGGCTTATACACGAGTCAATAGGTTTTTCCAGATTTTTGGGGCAAAAGTAGGGGGGTCGGCTTATACACGGGTCGGCTTATACACGAGTATATACGGTACTTTTCTTTCTGGAACACTGTCAAAGGTACCAAAACTTTCAGCCATGACGATAATTAGTCATATCTGAAATTTGTCAGTGTCAGTCATCTCTATTTTCCTTGGAACCTACCCTGCTTTAATGTAACATAACTTAGTCAAGGCAAAATTCAATAGCAATGATTTGTATTCCTTTTCTTGATATATGTGTTGTAGCTTTCTTTAAGTAACAAGCCACGCCAATACAAAATGCAATCATATTTATTATGTTCCTGATAGTGACTGTAACGTTTTGTGTTAAAAATCTATAAAAGTTCCCATTACACTAAAAGCAGAGTAAGAAAATAAATATGCCATTTGACTATAGCAGCGGGATTGGCCATTGTAAACAAAAACATAGCTGCAGAAAAGGAGTTAAACAGCATTTATTGATAGCTTTATTGACAATGAAAAAGGCTTTTTGCATTTGTCTGATCCATGAAGCAAATTTAATATATTGTTTCTTTGTAATAAAAAAATATGTTATTTATGATTAGTTTTATTTTTTTTTGTATTTCCTTTTGTCATACCAGTGCATTTCACCATATAATACTAAAGGACCCAGAAAACAACAGCATTTTAGAAAACAATATGCCCAGAACTAAATATAATGTGGGGCTGAGCTGATGAATAAAACACAATAAAATGTAAATTGTCAATCACATATTAGGTACTTTGTCTACAAATGTGACTAGTTTGAACTACATACCCTTTGATTTTGGTATATAGGGCCATTAACCATAATATATAACATATGGACCATAGAAACACAAAGTTTTGACTTAAGTCCAGTGTTTCTCAACTCCAGTCCCCAAGACCCACTAACAGTGTAGGTTTTCATGGGATTTCAGGACCCATTTTAACAATTTTTAAAGCTACGGCGTTGGAATAAACACAAAGCTCTATATGGCACAGCTGACCTTGAGGCGTTTATTTAGGGTTACCAATCAAAACTCCATAAAACGATAATTCTTTATTTCTTAAATAAAAAATTAAATACATATATAAATATATATATCCGGTTTAGTCGAAGACTTGGCTAAACTATCTAACAAGAGACCAAGACTATGTAAAAACTTTACCCTCAAATAAACACCAGACGACGGAAGATGAAAAAACCACCGGACCGGGCGGGTGGGTGCTTTGTCTCTGTCAGCTGACAAGCCGATGCTACCCAGAGACACCGTGAGGTGAATATAACGCTTGTTATTCCCACACTTTTGCGTCCAAACCAAATCATCCTTTACCACAGACATATAAGTCAAATGGTCACAGCACCCAGTGGGTAAAGGCTGAACCGACTATTCCTTCAGTCAGCCACCTGGACGCAAGTCCAACCCAGAGAGTCCAATCCGGGTAATGCACACTTACTCACATGAGCAAGGACAGCGCCACAGACACGGATGGTGCAAATAAACTTCTGGTCTTTACTCCAGGGTCATAACAGCTCACGCTGGTGATCGAAACGTCGCCTGTTATGACCGTACCACAGACAATCTGGCCAATCACAGCCCTTCTTTGCTTCTGGTACCATACATCTGGATCAAACCAGAATCTTTGCTTGAGGGTACCTCATCACATCTCTGTACCTTGAAAAATCAAATGAGAAACAATAATAATATAAATCTCATATTAAAATCCAATAATAGATCCCAAAACCCGGTAAAAATCCGGAATTATGCGCCAGCTACCGTCCCATTTCACTTATCAATGTGGACGTGAAATTTTTTGCTAAGTTACTGGCTGTCAGAATTGGCCCCTTCCTGCCAGTACCCAGTCACCAGTAGTCAGGGGGTTAAAAACAGCAAAAAAAAATTGTCTCAGCTCCCTGTAGAGAGGCGATACTTCTCAGCAACAGCAGTGAAGGATCATTCACAAATGACTCATCATTATTACACAAACAGGGTACAGCAAGCAACTCCTACAGCAATGGACCTGAAAGTGCAAGGAGGGAAAAATTGGGTGACAGCAGGCACTGCATACAGAGGCACTTGTCTGGGAGCTGCTCGGTGTATCTGCAGTGTACATGCAATCCTGCCTCAAACAGCTCCTCTCTACTCAGTAGATATGGGCTGGGTTAGCAGAGGGGAGTTGGCTGTCACTCACAGTGACTGGGCTGTGATGCCTGTGTACAGGGCGGGGGATAAGCTAATGCTGTGTGGTCGGGACGTGACATCACAGGAAGCAGCAAAATCACTGCAGGAGAGGTCATGTGACCGCTCTGAGCCAGGTGCTGAGAGGAGAAAAGGGCTTACAGCAGATCAGGTAGGTAATTACCATCTATCTACTTGTATCTGTGTAGCCCAATACTGTAAAGACTGGTTTAAGCCAGATAAGTCCTGTAAGGATTCAATATGTATAGTACTTACAGGCTTCCTACGGAATAACCATAAAATTGTATATTTTTATATCCTCTGTATTTAGTTATTGTTTCAATTTATATGCATTGTAAAGAAATTATAATGTGGTGACCTCTCTCTGTCCATTCCCACACCTGCATTGTACTCAATTTTATGTATCCTTGCCGCATTTTATTGTTGAGGTGTATCCATAAATAAAAGTTATATTTTTGGCTTAAAACTTTGTGTTTCTGTGGTTGATAAATATGATGACTAATTGTTCTATACAACTGGTTACTCAGAACTGTAGTGAAATTTCAACGAAGGGTCCTTTCACATCAGCGTTTTTCGCTGAATGAGGCAGATCCGGCTGATTTACCACATCCGCTAGATCTGCCGCCTAACAGCCATCTTACGGTACACCTGCACCAAGCCCCCATTCATTTTCTATGGGGCTTGCGGCAGGTACGGCAAGTGCAGTTTTGCCGCCATCCGGCACTTGTGGCACTTGCGGCCGCGCAAAAAAACTGCAGCTATCCACGTTTTTTTGCCCTGCTGCAACTTCACGACAAAACTGCACTTGTCGCATCTGCCGCAAGCCCCATAGAGAATGAATGGGTGCTTGCCCCAGGTGTACTCTAAGTCAGCCGTTAGATCAGATCAGATCCGGCAGATGCGGTAAATTTGCAGGATCTGCCGCATTCAGCGAAAAACGCTGATGTGAAAGGACCCTAACAGTTTTATTAGCAATTTCATATTTTCCCATATAATTATTTACAATTTAGTAGTTTCATAATAACTACAGAGACATATTTTCAAATAACAACACACTGTACTTTAAGTTCACCCAAGGTTATTGTTACCTAATTTTAAAACCTTATAACCTTATTGGTCCTTTGGAAGTACACTGAGATACAGGCTGATTTTCTGCTAAGGGAAAAAAAAAAAAAAAAAAACCTCTTTATATCTGATTTTTCTAGCGAGTGTGACCGCGAGCTAAGTGTGACAGAGCAAGTGCGACAGAAGTAAGTGTGTGACTTGTGATTCAGTGAGGAGGTGTTTAGGAATCCTGCAACAAATACCTGTGTGAATTGCTGACTGTTTTTTTTTTACCTTTTTAATTTGATTGGGCTTTCTTAACTTTCCTTTCTCTCTACAAGTTTATAGACTCTTATTTTACTACCTGTAAGTTAAAGGGTTAACTACTTTGCACTTAAAACCTGTAGTGTAGCAATACTTACAAGGGGTTAATTAAAGGTGGGGGTGCATAATTAAGGGTTTATAAGAAGCAGCTGGTTGGGGCTTCCAGTCCTTTGGAAGTACACTGAGATACAGGCTGATTTTCTGCTAAGGGAAAAAAAAAAAAAAAAACCTCTTTATATCTGATTTTTCTAGCGAGTGTGACCGCGAGCTAAGTGTGACAGAGCAAGTGCAACAGAAGTAAGTGTGTGACTTGTGATTCAGTGACTTTGGATTCAGGGAGTTTGGAAGGGAGGATTTACTGAATTGCTGGTTGTATTTTATTAATACTTTGCATTTCTTTTTACTTATCATTTCTGTCTGGTGCAGTCCCCATTAGGAAATGAGCTCCATGATTGGCAATGCCATCCAGTGTACATCTTGCCACATGTATGCATTCCTTGACCAGCCGGTCGAGGGTGCATACTGCTGTGTGAGATGTGAGTACGTTGTGCATTTGGAAGCCCAGATACTGGATCTAAATGAACAACTGACAACGCTGAGATCCATAGACAATATGGAAAGGAGTCTGCTGCTCACTGAACAGCTGCTCAATGGGATAGATGTGGGGGAGGATGGTAGTATGGAGCTGCAGGACCGTGAGGTAGCTAGCTGGGTGACAGTTAGAAGGCGGGGTTAGAGGGAAGGGTGCCAGGGAGGCTAGCCCTGATCTGGCACACCCCAATAAATTTGCTATGTTGGCAGATGAGGGGGGTGTGAGTTCAGGGATAGCACTGCTGCAGCAGGGCATGACCTCTGAAAGCCAGAGGAGTGTCTGCTCCAGTAAGGGGGAAAACAGGAGAGTAGGGCAGGCCAGACAGGTGCTGGTAGTGGGGGACTCAATTATTAGGGGAATAGATAGGGCAATCTGTCACAAAGACAGGGATCGTCGAACAGTGTGCTGCCTACCTGGCGCTCGAGTCCGGCACATCGCTGATCGGGTTGACAGATTACTGGGAGGGGCTGGTGAGGACCCAGCGGTCATGGTGCACATTGGCACAAATGACAAAGTTAGAGGTAGGTGGAAGGTCCTTAAAGATGAGTTCAGGGAATTAGGCTGCAAGCTTAAGGCAAGGACCTCCAAGGTAGTATTCTCTGAAATACTGCCTGTACCACGTGCCACACCAGAGAGGCAACGGGAGATTAGGGAGATAAATAAGTGGCTCAGGAATTGGTGTAGGAAGGAGGGGTTTGGGTTCCTGGAGAACTGGGCCGACTTTTCTGTTGGCTACAGGTTCTATGCTAGGGACGGGCTGCACCTCAATGGGGAGGGTGCAGCTGTGCTGGGGGAGAAAATGGCTAGAAGGTTGGAGGAGTGTTTAAACTAGGGATTGGGGGGGAGGGTATTCATTGTATAGGAGGGGAAGATAGTGTAAACAGTAACCTGGGCACAAGTAATAAAATTGGGGGTGGCATGGGGGGTGGGGTTAGAACAGTCAATCTAGTAGGAAGGAAGAGAGGTAAAGAGAGATGCATAAAGTGCATGTTCACTAATGCCAGAAGCCTCACCAACAAAATGGAGGAATTAGAATTGATTTTGTTGGAAAATAATTATGACATGGTGGGGATTTCGGAGACTTGGCTGGACGAGAGCCATGACTGGGCTGTTAATTTACAGGGCTATTGTCTGTTCAGAAATGACCGTACAAATAGGCGAGGAGGAGGTGTATGTTTATACGTAAAATCATCCTTAAAACCCATCCTGCGTGATAATATAGGTGAATCTAATGGAAATGTAGAGTCCCTGTGGGTGGAGATAAGGGGAGGGGGAAAAAATAATAAATTACTGATAGGGGTTTGTTATAAGTCTCCAACAATAATGGAAGTGGAGGAGAATATCCTCATGAAGCAAATAGATGAAGCAGCGACTCAGGGAGAAGTCATTATTATGGGGGACTTCAACTACCCTGAAATACATTGGGGATCAGAAACCTGCAGTTCCAGCAAAGGTAATAAGTTTTTGAAAACTATGAGAGACAATTACCTTTCACAACTGGTTCAGGACCCAACAAGAAGGGGGGCACTGCTGGACCTAATATTAACCAACAGGCCAGACCGCATATCAAATATACGGGTTGGAGGTCACTTGGGTAACAGTGATCATAACTTAATAAGCTTTCAAGTATCCTTTACTAAGACGTGTAGTAGAGGGGCCACAAGGACACTCAACTTCAGGAAGGCAAATTTCCAACGGTTGAGAGATGATCTTAGTGCAATAAACTGGGACGATGTCCTGAGACATAAAAGTACACAACACAAATGGGAGATGTTTATTAGCATCCTGAATAGGACCTGTGCACAATATATACCCTATGGGAATAAGCATGCTAGAAATAGGAGGAAATCACTATGGCTAAATAAAGCGGTAAGAAGTGCAATATGTGACAAAAAGAAAGCATTTAGGGAATTAAAGCAAGTAGGTAGTGATGAAGCATTAAATAAATACAGAAAATTAAATAACATTTGTAAAAAGCAAATCAAGGCAGCAAAGATTGAAACAGAGAGACTCATTGCCAGAGAAAGTAAAAAGAATCCCAAAATATTTTTTAACTACATAAATAGTAAGAAACTAAAAAATGATCGTGTTGGCCCCTTTAAAAATAGTCTGGGTGAAATGGTGGATGAGGATGAGGAAAAAGCCAATATGCTAAATGACTTTTTTTCAACAGTATTTACACAAGAAAATCCCATGACAGACAATATGATCAGTGATAACAAAAAGTCTCAATTAAATGTCACCTGCTTAACCCAAGAGGAAGTACGGCATCGTCTAAAAATCACTAAAATTGACAAATCACCGGGCCCGGATGGGATACACCCCAGAGTGCTGCAGGAATTAAGTACTGTCATAGATAGACCATTATTTTTAATATTTAAAGATTCCATAATAACAGGGTCTGTACCACAGGACTGGCGTATAGCAAATATGGTGCCAATAGTCAAAAAGGGGACAAAAACTGAACTTGGAAATTATAGGCCAGTAAGCTTAACCTCTACTGTGGGTAAAATCCTAGAGGGTTTTCTAAGAGATGCTATACTGGAGTATCTGAACAAAAATAACTCATGACCCATTATCAACATGGTTTTACGAGGGACCGTTCCTGTCAAACTAATCTGATAAGCTTCTATGAAGAAGTAAGTTCTGGACTGGACCAAGGAAATGCAGTGGATGTGGTGTATATGGACTTTTCAAAAGCTTTTGATACGGTGCCACACAAAAGGTTGATACATAAAATGAGGGCAATGGGGATAGGGGAAAATATGTGTAAGTGGGTTAAGAACTGGCTTAGTGATAGGAAACAAAGGGTGGTTATTAATGGAACACACTCAGAATGGGTCACAGTTAACAGTGGGGTACCACAGGGGTCAGTGTTGGGTCCGCTTCTATTTAATATATTTATTAATGACCTTGTAGGGGGCATACAGAGTACAATCTCAATATTTGCAGATGACACTAAACTCTGCAGGGTAATCAATACAGACGAGGACAATTTTATATTACAGGAGGATTTATGTAAACTAGAAGCTTGGGCTGATAAATGGCAAATGCGCTTTAATGGGGATAAATGTAAAGTCATGCACTTGGGCAGAGGAAACAAAAGGTATAATTATGTGCTTAATTGTAAAACACTGGGCAAAACTGTCACTGAAAAAGACCTGGGTGTATGGGTAGATGACAAACTCACATTTAGTGGCCAGTGTCAGGCAGCTGCTGCAAAGGCAAATAAAATAATGGGATGCATTAAAAGAGGCATAGATGCTCATGAGGAGAACATAATTTTACCTCTATACAAGTCACTAGTGCGACCACACTTAGAATACTGTGTACAATTCTGGTCTCCGGTGTATAAGAAAGACATAGCTGAACTAGAGCGGGTCCAGAGAAGAGCGACAAAAGTCATTAGAGGACTAAGGGGTCTGCAATACCAAGATAGGTTATTAAACTTGGGGTTATTTAGCTTGGAAAAACGAAGGCTTGGGGGTGATCTTATAATAATGTATAAATATATGAGGGGGCAGTACAGAGGCCTTTCTAATGATCTCTTTACTCTTAGGCCTGAGACTGGGACAAGGGGGCATCCTCTACGTCTGGAGGAAAGAAGGTTTAATCATAATCACAGACGCGGATTCTTTACTGTAAGAGCAGTGAGACTATGGAACTCTCTGCCACATGCTGTTGTAATGAGTGACTCACTACTAACATTTAAGAAGGGCCTGGATGCCTTTCTTGAAAACTATAATATTACCAGTTATATATACTAGATTCTTTGATAGGGTGTTGATCCAGGGAATTAGTCTGATTGCCATATCTGGAGTCAGGAAGGAATTTTTTCCCCCAATGTGGAGCTTAGTGTTGCCACATGGTTTTTTTTTGCCTTCCTCTGGATCAACATGTTAGGCTATGGGTTGAACTAGATGGACTTAAAGTCTTCCTTCAACCTTAAAAACTATGTTACTATGTTACTATGTTACTATAGGAAACAGATGCTTTTTTATGTCCTGAAATGTATAAACATAGCGTTCAAAGAGAATGTACTTACAGTGCGGAAAATATGTATTTGATACACTGCCGATTTTGTAAGTTTTCCCTTCTACAAAGAGTAGAGAGGTCTGTAATTTCTATCATAGGTACACTTTAACTGTGAGAGGTAGAATCTATAAAAAATACAGAAAATCATATTGTATGATATTTACATTATTAGCATTTTATTGCAATTAAAGAAGTATTTGGTACAATAGCAAAATAGAGCGTAATATTCGGTACTGAAAACTTTGTTTGCAATTACAGAGGTCAGATGTTTCCTGTAGTTCTTGACCAAGTTTGCACACAATGCAGCAGGAATTTTGGCCCACTCCTCCGTACACATCTTCTCCATATCTATCAAGTTTCAGAGCTGTCACTGGGCAACATTGAGATTCAGCTCTCTACAAAGATTTCTTTAATTGGGTTCAGGTCTGGTAATCAGCTAGGCTAATCTTGACCTTGAAATGCTTCTTACAGAGCCACTACGTAGTTGCCCTGGCAGTGTGTTTTAGGTCATTGTCATGCTGGTAGACCCAGCCACTACACTCCTCAATGCTCTTATTGAATGAAGGATGTTGTTGGTCAAAATCTCGTGATACGTGACCCCATCCATCCTCCCTTCAATGTGGAGCAGTCGCACTGCCCCTTTTGCAGAGAAGCATCCCTAAGTATGATACTTCAACCCCCATGCTTCATAGTTGGGCTAGTGTTGTCATCCAGATAGCCATTGGCGAACTTCAAATGGGCTTGGGCATGTGCTGCCGTGAGCAGGGGGACCCTGCAGGATTTTAATTTATTACAGCATAGCGTATTACTATTGGTAATCCTTGAGATCATTGGCTCAGCTTTCTTCAGGTCATTGACCAAGTACTCTCATGTAGTTTTGAGCTGATTCTTCACTTTTCACAGAATCATCTTTACCAAGCAAGGTGAATAAATACAAATTATAAAAATACTGAGAAATCATTCATGCCATTTAATCAGCACAGACCCTGCGCCTCAAAATGAATGATCAACTAAACTTCTCTTCTTAATAATAGATTAATGAGATCACCACCCAGTGGCAAACCTGCAAACCTCAACACTCCTGGATTAGATCCATGCTTATCACAAACATGTTTGATAAGGTTTGGTGATCCTTTGCCTGATATAATGTGTTTAAAGTGATCTCTGAAACATATATTTAATGGTCTAATAATTTTGCCTATATAAAAGCGACCACAAGGACAAAAAAGTACATAAACCAATTTTTTTGCACTGTGTAGTTGATAATATTTATATTTTTCATCCTGCCTTAGCATTACCTAATAGATACTAAAGTACTGTTTGTTTGACCAAACCTTCTTATATATCATCCTGCTTGTATCATCAACCTTTTTTACTTGATTTTATGTGATACTCAATAAAGTGTGATTTTTTTTTTATTATAACATAAGCATCTGTGCTTTTTTGTGAATCTCAATTGTGTGTGTCTATTTGGTTTGGCATAATCTTGTCCGGTAGTGGGTGACAGTCATACAGGATATGCATACAATTGGTATGTTAACTTTGTCTTTTCTATATCCTCAACTCTTTCAGGTATTCAGCAAATGTTTCAATAGACAGAGAAGTGAGATGATCACCCTGATAATGGCATAATCACCGCTCGTCATCTTGGTGCTGTCCTCAAAGTTTTGTAGAACCTCACAAATGTCAGAGATCCACACCCACTCAGCAGTTGTCATGTGCGGAGGCTGAATGTTCTTCTGACAGACATGTTTCAGTTAATTCACCTACAGTTGAAACCAGAGGTTTACATACATATATATAAAAGACACATATGCATGTTTTTCTCATGATCTGACATGAAATCAGAATAAACCTTTCCTGTTTTAGGTCAGTTAGGATTACAAGAATTATTAATATTTGTCAAATGCCTGAATAATGAGAGATTGAATATTTAAGGCATTTTTATTATCTTCTACAAAGTCAAAATTTTACAAACATTGCATTGGTATTTTGGTACAATTGCCCCTAGGCTAGGGTCACACATAAGCCCTTGGTCCGTTTTTGGCATCAGTTTCTGCATTTTTTTTTCTAAGTCCAAAAACTGATGGAAAAATGGATTATATGTAATAAACACACTATCCGTTTTTTTCTGCACCTAAAAACATTGCTAGGAACGTTTTTTACCCAAAAATGTTGCTCCCAACGTTTTTGGGGGCCGTTTAAAAATGGATCAATTTTTTTTAACATGGGCCCCTATGGTAAAACGGATCCGTTTGTTTTGTGCCTTAAAAAAAACGTTTTTTCTAGCATTTTGTGGCAAAAAATGACTAAGTCCAAAAAACGTTCAGGGGCACAGAAGGCTCAAAAAGCACCCAAAAAAAAATGGATTGGTCATGGAAAACACTTCCAGAAACAGATTGCTATGTGTGACCCTAGCCTTAAACCAGGGGTCTCAAACTCGGCTGAGTTGGTGGGCCGCACATAGAAAAAAATTGATATCGGGGGGCCGCATTACTAAGTGACATTTTTAGTAATTCCAGAATTTTTCACTCAATGTAGTAATGTTCAAATCCTGATCTTCTTTTAGTAATGTCCCCACCGTGGTTCCCTTCTTGTACTAATGTCCCCATCCTGGTCCTCATCTTGTGTAATGTTCTCATCCCGGTCTTCCCTTGTAATAATGTCCCCATCCTGGTCCCCTTCTTGTAATAATGTCCTCATACTGTTCCCCATCCTATATTAATATCCCCCATTATGGTCCTTCTTGTAGTAATGTCCCCATCCCGATTTTGTAGTAATGTCACCATCTTGGCCCTCAACTTGTAGTAATGTCCCCATTCTTACCCTCATCTTGCAGTAATGCCCCCAAACCTGGTTCTCTCCTTGTAGTAATGTCCTCATCCTGGTCCTCTTGTAGTAATGTCCTCATCCTGATGCCACTTTGTAGTGATGTATCAATCTGGTCTCTCTTCTTTTTGCGTACACACACATACACACAGTTTCTCATACACACTCACACACACATGCTCATACACACACTCTCATACACGCACATACACACTGACACACACACACACATACACACTCTGATACACACTCTCTCATACACACACTAATACATACACTCATACACACACATGCAGATACACGCACTCATACACATTCTGATACACACACACTCTCTCATACACACGCACACTCATATACACCCACTCTTATACACACACTCACACCCACAGTCTCTCATACACGCTCATACACACATACACGCTGACACACACACACATACACACTCATACACACATACACACTTCATACATACTCTCATACACACACACTTTCTCATACATACTCACATACACACTCTCATACACACATACACACACACACTCATACACTCTCATACTCACACACACTCTCTCATACACACTCTCATACACACACACTCTCATACATACACACTCATATACACATACACTCTCATACACACACACACACTCATACTCATACACACACATATACTCAACACACTCATATACACACACACTCATATACACACTAACACACTCTCGTACACCACACACACATTTTCTCATACATACTCTCATATACAACCCCACTTTCTCATACACACTACTCATTTACACACTCACACACTCATTTACACACACTCTCATATACACTTTCTCATACACACTCACACAACACTCTCATATACACACTCATATACACACACTCTCATACACACTCACATACACACACTTTCTCATACACACACACACTCAAATACGCACACTTTCACATGTACTCACACACACTCTCTCATACACACACTCTCATACAAACACTCTCATACATACAATCATATACACATACACTCTCGTACACACACACACTCATCCATACACTCACACACACACATACTCATATACACACACTCTCGTACACACACACACACATTTTCTCATACACTCTCTCATATATACACACTTTCTCATACACACATACTCATTTACACACACACACTCATTTACACACACTCTCATATACACTTTCTCAACACTCATACACACACTCACATACACACACACACACACACACACACTCTCTCTTAAACACAGTCACACTCTCTCTCACACACACACACACCTTAACTATGCCGGGATCCATTTTGCAGGGGGCGCCATGGTGCGCTGTGTAAGGGGCCGCCACGGTGTGCTGCGTAAGGGTCCGCCGCGGTGTAGTGTGCTGGGGACTGCGGCTTTATTATCACTTCCTGCGGCCGCTACGACAAGCTCCGAGCCTCCTTCCCTCTGCTACATCAATAAAAGCTGACAGGCCAATCAGATCACAGACTCGCAAGTGACTTCGGCGTATGACGTCACTTGAGGTTTCTGATTGGCCAACGTCACTTGCGAGCATGTGATCTGATTGCCCGCCAGCTTCCATTGATGTAGCTGAGGGAAGGAGGCTCGGAGCTTGTTGTAGCGGTCGCAGGAAGTAATAATAAAGCCACAGTCCCCAGCACACTGCACCGCGGCGGCCACTTACACAGTGCACCATGGCGGCCCCCTGCACAGTGGATCCCAGCATCCTTACGTTGTCCACGGTGCCACGGGCCGCACTTTCAAGCATGTTTGAGACCCCTGCCTTAAACTGCATTACTTGGATAAAACATTTTGTATATCCTTCCACAAGCTTCTCACAATTGTTGATAGGATTTTGGCCCATTCCTTCTGACAGAACTGGTGTAATTGAGCCTCGCTTGTAGGTCACCTTGCTCGCACCTGCCTTTTCAGGTTTGCCCATAAATTTTCAATAGGATTGAGATCAAGGCTTTGTAAAGGCCAATCCAAAACATTGACTTTTGTTATCCTTAAGCCACTTTGTAACCAGTTTGGCAGTATGCTTCGAGTCATTGTCCATTTGGAAGACCCATTTCCGCCCAAGTTTTAGCTTCCTGGCTGATGTTGTGAAATGTTGCTTCAGTATTGCCAAATAATCTTGTTTCCTCATGATGCCATCTATTTTGTGAAATGCACCAGTCCCTCCTGCAGCAAAACCAACTGACAACATGATGCTGTCACCCCCCGTGTTTCACAGTTGGGATAGTGTTCTTCGGCTTCCCCGATTCTCCCTTTTTCCTCCAAACGTAGCAATGGTTGATATGGTCAAATTTTAACATCCACGATTTTTTTCCTGATATCTTGGCTAACTTTTTTACACTTTCCTATGATCCTACAGTAAGAAGTAGTGTGTTTCAAGTGTACATTAAAATACAGGTGTGATTCTAATTAACTCAGATGTTGCCAATAAACCTATCAAAAGCTTCCAAACACATGATATAATCATCATAAGGTCTGTCCTAAATTATTCAAGGATAGTAATCTTAGTGTATGTAAACTTGTAACTTTGCAAAAAGTAATCAAAATGGCTTAAAACATTATATCTTTCATTATTCTGGCATTTGGCAAATATAAATAATTATGGTAATTTTAATTGACCTGCAAAGAGAAAGTTTTATTCTGATTTCATGTCAGATAGGGAGAAAACCAAGCATATATGTCTTTTTTGTATAGTGTTTATAAACTACTGGTTTCAACTCTACTACCCTCTGCTGATCACTAAGCCTTGCCAACATATGCAAGGTTGAATTACAGTGCATGGGTAGGTCATAAATCAGACAGTGAGGTGGCAAATGAAAGGGCTGCTTCATCACTGCCAGACTGCAGCAGCTTTAGATGACTTTCTGAAATGGGCACAGATGCAACGTAGCATGACAAGTACCTCTGGCAAGTCAGGGTATGTTTTAGTAAACTGTTGTATAACAAAGTGGAGCACATGGGTCATGCACGGAACCTATACCAGCTTGCCGAGCTTCAAAGCCACCGCAAGGTTATGTCCTTTATTGCACACTAGGTCTGAATGTAGGTTCAGAGGCGAGAGCTGATCAATGTGGTGTGTTAGACCTTTTAACAACTCTTCTGTGGGGTTTGGTTTATCACCTAGACAGATGAGCTTTAGCAGAACGTGTTGCCGATTTGCTGAGGTATTGCTGCAGAGGTCCCTGTTTGGGACTGATTAGGCGCCTAGTTCACCTTGAGAATGAGGAGCATGAGGAGAAGGGGACACAAACTGGCATACGAGGAGAGGGAAACCCTTATGAAAGTTGCATTCTTGGTGTCGGTAGTACGTGTGTTGTCCCTGGCTCTGACTCTGCCCCAAACTTCACCAGGTTCACCCAGTGTGCTGTCATGGAAATGTAGCATCCCTGTCCACAAGCACTTGTCGACATGTTGGTTCTTAGCTGAACCTTTCAAGTAACTGTATTGGCTCAGAGCATGGGTGATATTGTTGGACAGGTGCTTGTGTATCACGGGGACAGCACACCATGAGAAATAGTGTTAGCTGTGCACGAGTACCATGGGGTGACTGCCTCCAAGATGTTGCGGAAAAACTCAGTTTCCACAAGCCAAAAAGGCAACATTTCTAGAGCGAGCAGTCTGGCAATGTGGCTGTTTAGGGTTTTGGCCCATTGGTTGGCAGCTGACCATTTCCACTTCCTTTCCAATGTCTGAGGTAGAGACAACTGAATGATTTGCTGGGACAATAAAGTGGACGTGGTTGCTGATGTTTGTTATGTTTTGCAACCACAGATTGTTGACAGAGGCCATCAGAGCATGCATATATTTATGCATCCTTGCACACCATCTTCTCAAGTCTCTCTTGAATGGTGCACACTGAGAGGCTAGACATAAAAGGGAACGTAAAGAGTTCAGAATATCCAATTGTGTGGTCACTTGTCTCCTCAAAGTGTCCAATTGTAGGGTCATGATGGTGGGAGGAAGGATAATCAGGTTGAGGATTATGTGGCCCAGCCTCATGGCTAGGAAGACTGGAACGCGTGAAAAACAAGGTTGTGCTTGTAAACAGACTGGAGGCATTATCTGCTTTCCAACCCACCACCTGTTTGCACTGTTTTGGCTTCAAAAGGGTGTCCTGTGCCCATCTGTTAATTGAGAGAGGAAAATAGAACAAGATGCAGGGCTAGTTTTCCTTGTCAAACAGCCACGGCGTTCACCACATTCAGCACCTTCCCCATCCCTTAACTCCAGCCTTTGCCATATTGAATTGGGTATGCTGCTAACAACTTAAGTCTCCCTAGTTCGCTTTTATTTTGTGTGCACTAACAATGTCAGCCTACAGAAAGTGAGGTGGGGATCACATTTTCTGGCTAGCAGCAAGTTTGAAGGTGGCAATTGCAAGCAACTTAAAATGCTGCTAGCAATTTGGCGGAGTTCAGAAGTATTTTGCATATGCTGATAATGTCAGCTCACAGAAGAAGTATAAGTATATATCAGTATATTCAATCTCCATGTAAAGAGATGTTGTATGATTTTGAAAAAAAGTTGGACCGTGCAGTTGAGAAAATGTTCTCAGTGTGAACAAGAACTCTGTAGTGTGATACAGTAAAATAATGTTATGGCACTTTCGAGAACTAGCCCATAGCTTGGTATGACAGATATGAATAAACTCAATATATGCAGCAAACTAATATGATTTTGGCCAATACATAAGGCGCTTCAACACTGCAATACTAAACTTTGGTTACCATCGAATCACCAACCTGCCTTTCTCTCCCTGCTCAAAACTCTCCCTACTCTCTGCACACTATGAAGAGGTCTTGAGCCCGGATGTCCGCTTTGGACATCGCACAAGAAACGTTGCAGACCGGATTTCCTGTGCGCTCAGCTAAAGCGCAATTCCAGGAGCTTTGTGTGTGACTGGCTGCTAAGGTAAACATTTTTGCGTTTTGAAAATGCACATTCATTTTTGCATGCGTTTCCATTAAAATCAATGGGGGAAAAAACGCATGCGTTTTATGTGTTTTTAGCGGTAAAAATGCATAGAAACGCAAACACAGACTAACCTTAGATGTGAACTAGGCCTATTTCTTTTACTTCTGCTAACAGACATTGATGCTGAAGAGTTTCCACTTACACTGCAGAGTTTGCTATGGTTCTCTGAGGAGTGACAATTTTGTGACCTCCTGACCTACTTCTGCACTTTTTTCCCTATCATATGTCATTTTCCTTCCCTGATAGGTTGGATGCTTCCCCTTTTCCACAGACTGACCTACCTATGGGTGTCTGACAAAGCCAGGGTCAATTGGGTTGGACCCTGGCCATGCAGGATTACCGGTTTCAACTTAGCATTTTTCACATCACCATTAGCGTTACGCTATCAGATGCATGGAAAAACGCATCTAGTTACGGTGTTTAGCGATGTCACACAAGCGTCGGAGGCGTTTACACGCACAGGAAACCGTTGCAGACATGTTTCCTGTGCGGCTGTAAAACAGCATTCGAGCCATGCTGTTTGCAGGTTCTGCAGGTAAAGTGTACTATGGAGACTGCGGTTTCCAGCACGCATAGCGTGAAATCGCTATGCGGTATGGAAAAATGCTAGTTAAACGAATCCGCACCGTACCCATGTGCCTGACAAACTCAAAAATGTGCTGTTAGATTAGTGTTAGAGGCAACAGGACAACAACTATGTAAGGACTCTAACTCAATAATATGATGGGAAGAAGACAAATGTAAGTTGTTTACATTTTACACACATTTCGGCATCTCTTGGCAGGAGAGATGCAGGGGCAAAAATTGACATTTTCGATGCATTTTTATGTTTTTGCAGAGTGTTTTGATGCAGATTTTCACAATCGCTTGTAGCTGTGAAATCTGCAGCAAAAACACTGCTAGAATAAACATGCTACTGATTCATTTCTACACAAATCTTCTAGGAGAAAATAGTTAACGCATGCATGACAATTCAGGATTCTCATTGACTTTATTGGATCAGGATTCCCTTCAGGTTTGCTGACAAATTTTGCAAATGAACAATGAGAAGAGCAATAAAAAATATCCAGTGCAAAGGTATCTATTTTCTTTAAATATGGTTCTTGAAATGTGAAACATTGATTTGGCCTATAATTTCTATTAATTACAAAGACTGAGCAGCACTTATATAACCCTAATCCAACTCTTTATACAACTCTAAGGCCTGCTTCACAACACAGTTTTCAGCTGTCAGGTTGGATCCTGTTTTTTGCAGGATCCACCGGACTGAACCCGACAGCACAGATGAGCAGAAAGTGTGGCCAAATATGCCCTCTGATCTTGTTTTTCCAGGTTTCGTTCTGCTGCTGTCCACCGTGCTGATCTGACAGCCTGTGTGTGCAGTGCTGCTGTCCATGGTGCTGATATCTCAGCTGTGTGAGTAGTTCTCTCTCCATGGTGCTGAAGTTCAGCCGTGTTTCTGAAATGCTGCTGTCCATCGTGCTGAATGAGCAAGTAGCATTTCAGAGACTGCGCTGTGATGTACATCGGATCCGGGAAAAAATCCGATTCTTTAACGGATCCGGCGCCCATAGACCACAGACTCCCATGTTATGCGGGGCTATCCGATTTTCTCTTATTTTTCCAATGGGGCAAAAAAATGATGCAGGCTCCGATTTTGTGCCCAGTGAAAAACTGGACAAAATCGGATTAGGGACAAAAAACACAAAGCCGGATGGCCAAATAGGACCAATCCGGCACCATAGGGAAACATGGGGACAAAACCGGATCAAGTTCTGTCCGTTTCAAACCGGACAGAACTTGACCGCTAAAAACTGTTTTGTGAGGCCGGCCTAAGGCATATCTAATGGTCCAAAAGTTTAGCTAGGTAATGCCAAAGCTAAAATTTCTTGTTGTGTATAACTAGGTATACAACACAAGAATAAAGACTCATACAGGCTGTATAATCTATATAAATTAAAAGAGAAAGGAAGCGCACATAGAGTAATACCGCTATTATACAGGTCCCTCAGACCCCAAATGGTTAAACTCACCTGATGTAGTTGTGAGTGTCACAAATACAATAAAAGCACACAGGAGGTCGCTGCAGGCTCCCAGCTGAGAATTGAAGAATCCAGAAAACAGTGATAAAGAGCTGGAATCAAATGCCGCGCTGACCACAAGGAAAAAAACAGAGTAAATCACCCACTCCGTTTATTCTGCCTACACATGTTTTGTGGCACAAAGCCACTTCCTCAGGGCATCAAGATCTTAAAACAATCAAGGATATATATACACACACAAGATAGTGTCATACTGTTTGTATCCCGCCCTCCTACTTCCTGTGAAAACACCCACTTTTACTAAGCAAAAACATATACATCTAAAACACAGATTAAATCAATTAAAATACATTCAAAACATTCCAGAAGTTTATAAAACATCAAATCACACATATATAATGCATTAAATTGATCATTATAAAGTATAAAACATTTATGATATATAAGGTTCATCCAGGATTTGAACCTACTAAGTCATCAATCTAAAATAACCCATTAAAACTAAAACACATGCATTAACTCACCAAGCCATCTAGTATTTTGGTGGGTTAGTGTGCTCACTATAAAATAATAAACCGATCTCACCTATCCGACGCTTCTCTCCTGGCTCCCTGCGTCCTCTTCCTGCTTCTAAAGTCATGTGACCAGGGCTCACAGCGATGACATCACCGCGGCGCCGGTCACATAACTTTAGAAGCAGGAAGTCGAAGGGAGGACACCCGGAGTCGGGAGAGAAGTGTTGGATAGGTGAGATCGGTTTATTATTTTATAGTAAGCGGCAGCAAGGGGGACATATATTGTGATGGGGGGACAATGCTGGACCCATATACTGTGATGAGGGGGGCAGTAATGTAATATGCGCTGCTCCCCCTGCCGCTGATGGACAGGGGATGCAGTGCATATTCATTACACTAAGGTCCGTAGAAGGGCAGGGCTCCGAAACGGAATCCGTCACCTGTGGTCTCCTCACTCCCTCCCCATCGCAGAGAAACCATGTAAAAGACTCTGAAATAAAAAAGGAAAAAGCTCTGCTCGTGAGTGCCGCATTTTTTTCTATCCATTGATATTCATTACACTAATGAGCGGCCCCACGTGACATCTCCATTCACCTGCAGCCTCCCCCAGCCTCCTACAGCGCCCGGTCACCGCTTCCCCCCCAATGTCAGCAACTGTATGACTCGAGTATAAGCTGAGGGGGACACTTTTCAGCACAATTTTTGTGCTGAAAAACTCGGCTTATACTCGAGTATATACGATAGTAATAATATGCATTGTACTCAGTTATTGTTTCGTTTATTTTATCATATTGATTACATTCCTCCTCAATGTTTTAAAAATATATATGAATCTAAGACAAATTATTTATTTGATTATAATATAAATTTACTCTATGAAATTTCTAAAATTTGATTTATATACGAATTTAGTATTTGTTCCCTCTACTGGAGTTGAACTTGGGTATAACATACCTCCATGCTATGAGTGTTCACCCTTTTTTTTCCTTTGTAAAGTTGTTTGGAGTATTTAAATGTAAGTTATGGCATAACTATTATTTAATTGGAGTTTCAGTGGGTTATGGCCAATGAATAGCAATCAGGACTTAAACAATTAACATAATTAACATTTTCAGGTGGATCTCTGTAGAGACTATATAACACCAACAGCCTGTAAAGCAATATCATACCTGAGGAAGGCTATTTTTTGCACACATATAGCCAAAACGCGTTGTTCTATGTACCATTTTTATCACTTTTAGTTTGAATAAATTGCTGAAAATGAATAATATCTTAGTTTTGTCAACTTGGGAGCACTAAACCAGGGGTCCCCAACTCCAGGCCTCGAGGGCCGCCAACAGTGCATGTTTTCAGGATCGCACAGGGGTTGGAACCATTACCTGTTCATTTGATCACATTAACACCTGTGCAATACTAAAGAAATCCTGAAATCCTGCACTGTTGGCGGCCCTCGAGGCCTGGAGTTGGGGACTTCTGCGCTAAACAAACCGGATATATAAACCCAATATTGCCATTTCTGTGTGTGGTTCTATCATTACTCCCCAGCAGTACACCCGCTATCTTGGGGTTACATGTGACTTAGATCTCTCCTTCTCTCCCCACATCCGATGACTCACTTGCTCATGTTACCTACACCATATAACTATTCGACTTTTTCTTACTGTTGACTACTCAAAAACATTTACTATAGCCAAACGGACGGTGTGTTGTGGTCCGCGCTGCTGTATAAGAATGGAGACCACACAGGATCTTCAAACAATGGTGCTGTTCATTTCTTCAAAGCATCCATTTGGCTATTGTTTAATACCACTATACATGTGGAATTGTAGGCCCATTAGCAGATGCATTAAGCATTTTTACAGGTTAATGGTGCCACAACCATATAAGGTGAGCAGTGAACATTGTGGCCATAGTGCCATTTAAGATAAAAGATAAGACCTTTTTAGCTCCACCCGGGTAGATTCCTGGTGACCGCAGTGCTCAGGCTGGCAGACGCATTTTGCCAACTGTCTGCCCTTTAAATCCAGCTCTCCATTGATCTCTATGCCCCAGCCTCGACCTCCCCAGTGAGATATATGCTCCCAGCCTCTCTTGTGATGTCTAGGGTTCTAGCAAACCTGGAAAAGCAGTTGGAAAGCAACATGACCAATATCACTGATGCCAAAGAGAAGCATCTCCAGCCACCACAGTAAGGGTGAGCTGACTGTTTAACCAAATATAGCGGGTAATTTTCAAGTTGATAAATTTGTACGGCCCCCGAAGGATTGTAGAAATTTTCAAATGGCCCCCGGCAGAAAAATGGTTCCCCACCAGTGCGCTACAGAGTACAATAAAAATTTAAAACTCTCACCCACAAAGCCCTACACAGTTCTGCACCACCCTTCATCAACGTCCTCACCTCTGTCTATCGCCCGCCCTGTGCCCTCCATTCTGCTAACGATCTAAGGGCCCTTTCACATCAGCGTTTTTTTCAAATCGCGGCAGATGCGTACCGGCTGCACTTGCGGCACGGTTGTGGCGCGGTTGCGGTAAACGCCATACAAGGTATAGGCGGACTTGCGGCAGGTGCGGCAAGTGCGGTTTTGGCACTTGCGGCAGGTGCGGCCGTGAAAAAAACCGCGGCTGACCTTCTATGGCCTTTACCGCAACCGCGCCGCAACCGTGCCGCAACCGTGCCGCAAGTGCAGCCGGTATGCGGTAATCGCGGCAGATGCGTTTTTTTCACCGCATCTGCCGCGATTTGAAAAAAACGCTGATGTGAAAGGGCCCTAAACTGATATCTTCAATAATCTGAAACTCCCATTAATTAATCTCCAATACCCACAATCTTAAAATGACCCTAAAATCACATTTCTTTAGACTAGCCTATCACCTTCACTATCTAACTATTCCCATTCTGCATTTTACAATATCTTCTTCCAAATCTGTTCCCTTGTATCATATGTTTTCACCCTCCTTACACTTAATTACACTTTATCTGTACTTGTACAGATCCTGGCTGGTCACTAGTTCATGCCGAGTTATGTGACTCCCCCATTTAAAAAAAAAAAAAAAAAAAAGATATATATATATACATTTGTGGCCAAAAGTATTGACACCCCTGCAATTTTGTCAAATAATACTCAGTTTCTTCCTGAAAATGATTGCAATCACAAATTCTTTGGTATTAGTATCTTCATTTTATTTGTCTTCAATGAAAAAACACAAAAGAGAATGAAGCAAAAGGAAAACATTGATCATTTCACACAAAACTCCAAAAATGGGCCAGACAAAAGTATTGGCACCCTCAGCCTAATACTTGGTTGCACAAACTTTAGCCAAAATAACTGCGATCAACCACTTCCGGTAACCATCAATGAGTTTCTTACAATGCTCTGCTGGAATTTTAGACCATTCTTCTTTGGCAAACTACTCCAGGTCCCTGATATTTGAAGGGTGCCTTCTCCAAACTGCCATTTTTAGATCTCTCCACAGGTGTTCTAGGGAATTCAGGTCTGGACTCATTGCTGGCCACCTTAGAAGTTTCCAATGCTTTCTCTCAAACCATTTTCTAGTGCTTTTTGAAGTGTGTTTTGGGTCATTGTCCTGCTGGAAGACCCATGACCTCTGAGGGAGACCCAGCTTTCTCACACTGGGCCATACATTATGCTACAAAATTTGTTGGTAGTTTTCAGATTTCATAATGCCATGCACACGGACAAGTTTTAGGACAAATCTTTTTGTGTTTTTTTCATTGAAGACAAATTAAATGAAGATAATAATACCAAAGAATTTGTGATTGCAATCATTTTCAGGAAGTAACTGAGTATTATCTGACAGAATTACAGGGGTGTCAATACTTTTGGCCACAACTGTATATATATACATGTATATATATATACAGTTGTGACCAAAAGTATTGACACATATATTACATATATATATATATATACCGTATATACTCGCGTATAAGCCGAGTTTTTCAGCCCAAAAATTGGGCTGAAAAGTCCCCCCCCTCGGCTTATACGCAAGTCACTGGGTATTTGCTGTGGGGGGCTGTGACCGGGGGCTGGAGAAGGCAGGAGGGGGCCGCAGTAACCTCGGGCGGTCACGTGGGGCCGCCTCATTAGTGTAATGAATATGCACGGCATCCCCCCGTCCATCAGCGGCGGGGGGAGAGGTGCATACTGCACTACACTGGCCCCCAGCAGTAATACACAGCCCCCCTCCTTATTATGTGTCCCCCAGGCTGCGGCACCTGTCAAAATAACAAACATTTTATACATCACCTTTCCGATGCCGCTCCTCCGGTCCTGGCTTCTTCCTGCTTGTGCCGGTGTCATGTGACCGGGCGCAGCTGATGACGTCATCTCATGCGCCCGGTCACAGCACTAGAAGCTGGCACAAGCAGGAAGAAGCCGGGAGCGGAGGAGCTGCGCCGGAAAGGTGATGTATAAAATGTTTGTTATTTTGACAGGTGCCGTAGCCTGGGGGACACATAATAAGGAGGGGGGCTGTGTATTACTGCTGGGGGCCAGTATACCACCACTTGGGGCCTGTATACTACTGCAGAGGGGGCCTGTATACCACTGCACAGGGACCTGTATACCACTGCACAGGGGCCTGTATACCACTGCAGAGGGGGCCTGTATACCACTGCACAGGGGCCTGTATACCACTGCACAGGGGCCTGTATACTACTGCAGAGGGGGCCTGTATATCACTGCACAGGGGCCTGTATACCGCTGCTGAGGGGCCTGTATACCGCTGCTGAGGGGCCTGTATACCACTGCTGAGGGGCCTGTATACCACTGCTGAGGGGCGCTATATACCAGTGATGGGGGGCTATATAATAGGATGGGGGTCTGCTGCATTTCATACCCTAGGCTTATACGCGAGTCAGTAACTTTTCCCAGCTTTTGGGGGCAAAAGTAGGGGGGTCGGCTTATACACGGGTAGGCTTATACACGAGTATATACGGTACATATATTATATTGATGGCTGGACCATATGATAGCTCTTTTTACCATTAACCTTTTGTGCCTCCTCTATTTCCTCATAGGCTTGAGGAGTGAGAGCAGAGCCCTCACTCCTCTTGGTATCTATTGAATTTTTGTTACTCTGTATTGTCTCATTGTCTGTACATGTCCACTCTGAATTGTAAAGTGCTGAGGAATATGTATAAATATAAATTATTATTATTATTAGTTACAGGCAAAATGTCAATCACACTGACCGAGTGTAAATACAGCATCCGAGGCTGGGACTATTTTGGGGAAATAGATGCCCCACTGGACCAGTCCTGGCTAAATTACATATTCTGAGGAGCAAAACAAAACTGTTTTTGCAGCTCTTAACGACACAGTTTTCTCAAAAGACAATTGATAAAAATGCATGGATATTGCACAATATGTATCGTATTAGTGGCAGCACCGGCACCTTATAAACCTTTCGAGCCTGATATGTTTCCTTTCAAGAAGCTCTTCCAGTAACTTTTTTATTCATTAAATGTGTGTACATGTATGTAATGTAGTGTGCATGTGATAATATACCCACCTACCGCCACTGTCTCTGGTGTACTGTGTCATTCTTCACCGCTCTTCAGACTCACAGAGCAAGGTGTGCCCCATAAGTTTATTTTACATTGAAAATTTGTGGAGCACCAGAATGAGACTTTATGGGCTTTCGTTGTAATATTGAGCATAGCCCATAGAACAATTCGACTGAATAGTCACTGAGAAGAAGAGAAGAATGGCACTCAATCTCGGAGGCAGCAGTGGTAGGTAAGTATATTATCACACTTGCACTACAAGACATGCATGTACTCACACAATTAATGAATAAAATATTTAGTTAGAGTCTTCTTTCATTGTATATCACCATAGTCATTTAAATAACTTTTTAATTTTTTCCCCGATACCCTGACATAACATAATAAAACATCATTAATGCTCACAATTCATGTGTAGCATGGAGCTTATCCTACTAGCTGGAGAACATGGAATTTTTGCATGCTGGATTGACTTTGCTGTAAATACGCATCCAGTGAAATACTTGTTACATGTAGTCTCTCATTATTTCTTGCATGTGGCGTAACCTCAGCAGTTTATGGTAGAATGGATTGTTTGCATATGGAAAGATACCACTAAGTAGCACATTCACTACAACATACCTACAACGAAAGATGCATTACTAAAAAGATTTCAAGGATATCAAAGGGAACCTGCCAGGTCATTTTTGGCTCCGCACCTATCACTACCTGTCCCTGCAGCATCCTAGTTCATCCCTAACTATCCTTGTCTGTGCTAAATGTGTCCTGTAATCACTGTATAAATTCATTTTTATACTTACATCTAGATGCCTGGATGTAGTCTGACTGGGCGTTCTCTGCTCCAACTCCCCCTCGCTGCGTGTGTGTCACGCCCCGGTGGGTGTGATACTAGTCTTCCCATATGCTCGTTTCCAGGTTCTGAATTCAATCTTCTTCTGGGTATAATGAAACGGGGCCACATAATTTCCGGACCTGCGTAGTGCTATTCCTTGCGTGGTGTATCTGCAGGGTTCATAATACAGAAATGCATGTAGTGAAGAAAGCTGGCACCAAATCCGATGAAATAACTTGCTTTTTATTTAGCGAATTGCAACATTAGAATAAAAGCATCTTGGTGGCTGATAGTGCCCCGTCAGACGCGTTTCAATAAAATCTTTATCAATGACAAAGAGACGCATACACTGACACACATTATATACGGTATTTTCTTTTCTCAGGTCTTGTGACATTTCTCTTCCACAAGTTGCCATTGCTGACAGGATGAAATAGTAAAGATTTTTCTTTGTTATGTAATGCCCTTTTTTAATCAGTTGTCTGGTGGACTCCTATTTAGACTTACATTTAGTTTAATTATTGTCAATTAGAATTGTGTATTCCAAACTTTAGTTTTACTCTTAAAAATTTCAGTAGAGTGTACTCATTTTTGCAGCTTGTTTTTTAATGATTTGTTATGAAAATTACTTTGTTGTGTGGCACCGTGCAAATTACGTGTCACAAATATCTGTTAACCTCAGTGTTGGAAAACAAGTTCTTTAGCTATTTTTTATACGTAGATGTGATCAGTACAAACGGGCTTTTGTGATGTACTGTATGTTGGTTACCAGCCCTATAAGAGAACTACTAAGCCCAGGAGGAACAATAGTGCTCTCCTTGGATTCAGTGGTGCTGCAGAGACTGAGGCCAACCAGAACCTTTGCTGTGGTCACTGTTGGGGCACAGCAAAATTTGTGCAGCCGCATGGGTCATAATGTCCTGCATGGTCTCAGCAGTGCCCAAATACATGATGACAACGTGCGTGCACACGATCAGGATACACAGCGTTTTGGACGCAGCGTCTTTGCGCTGCGTCCAAAACGCTGCGTAGTACAGTATCAGCATAGTGGATGGGATTTCAAGAAATCCCATCCTCATTATGCATAACCCGCCTGCAGCGTCTTTGGAGCTGCGGTGCGGGTTGCCGGGAGTCCGCTCCTCAGCAGCATGTTCATTTCATGCTGCGGAGTCGGAAGCGGCTGCCACAGAGAGACTGCAGGGAGAAGCCGCCCCGCACCCCCGCACATGGTGAGTACGGGGCGGCTGCGGTCTCTCTGCGGCCACTCGCGGCTTCCCTCAGCTCCTACACGCAGCTCCTCCGGACCGTGAGAACATACCCTTAAGGTTCGGCAGTGAGGTAATTGGGATGTGTGTGAAAAGCTGCCTTGATAGCATCCTGAGTTGTTAGCAGTGGGATGAAGACTGAAGTATTTTCCTGTAGACCTGAGGTACCATGGATGCAAATGTCCAGGAGAGGTAAAGTTTTAGGGCATAGTATAGTACCATAACCAACAGAAGTAAGGGTAGCTACCACACAATGCCAGAAAGAGAGCTGAGTTTATTACACCATCAGAGGCTGTGATTGTATTTTGAACAACTGTGGAAAACTCTAATATCACCATCATCTTAAATTGTTGCAGTAAAACTGAGGATACCTTTACACGTCACAACATTGCATGTAATTTCCCTTGTAACTTAGGCTGGGGTCACACATAGAAGTCCGTTTTTGGAAGTGATTTTCATCACCAATCCGTTTTTATAGGGTGCTTTTTGAGCCTCCTGCACCCCTGACCGTTTTTGGACTTCGTCATTTTTTCATTAAAAACGCATGTGCGTTAACGCATGCGTTAACGCAAGTGCCTATATGTGATATGCGTTAACGCATGCGTTTCCCATAGGGCCCCATGTTAAAAAACGCATGCGTTTTTTAACTGATGCCAAAAACGTTGCTAGCAACGTTTTTGGTTCAAAAATGGCCAGAGCAATGTTTTGAGGTCCAGAAAAAAATGGACAGGGTGTTTATTACATCTAATCCGTTTTTCTGTCAGTTTTTGGACTTAGAAAAAAAAAATGACAAAAATGAAGCCACAAACGGACCAAGGGCTTATGTGTGACCCCAGCCTTACTGGTTGCAGTGAAATCATGGACACATTGTTCTATTTTGTTGCAGTGTACAAATGTAACAATGTGTCCATGATTTCACTGCAACCAGTAAGTTGCAAGTGAAATTGCATGCAATGTTGCGATGTGTAAAGGTACCCTGAGTCTTATTCTGTTGCACCTGAAGGCTGGACCTTGTTTATTGAGAGCACCTGATCCTGCATCCTCATCCCAAACTTTAATCCCTTCTTATTCTTCTGAGGACGGCCTGTCAGCCAGATAGACCTCCATGGCAGCAGGCCGCCATTACACCCTGCCTCAGTGGAGGCCAACCTAGACAGGTGGGTGTGTAAAATATCAATATCTTATTTGCAATCTGTGGCCACATTTATGGCTGTATTTTGTAGTATGGAATCTCATTGAAAATGTTGATTCTGAAAGAATACTATAGCTATATTCATAATATATAAAGTAAAATTGTGCCAAAATTCTAGCAGATGGTTTCATTAATTCTTGAAAATTAATTATTGAAAATGGTTTTAAAGCTTGTCATAATAAAATGGCTGTTTTCCCAGGTCAGGTTAGGCACATATGCTTTTTTAGCAGATACTGTTTCAATTAAATTTTATTCAAACATATTTACCTTTTAAAGGCAGTGTATATGAAATGATGGTGAACTAGTGATCTGTCAGATAATGGGATGCATCTGCTTATTTCCTTGCAGCAACATATGCTGTAGATGTAATGCTATTTGCACCATAGCAAAATCTGTGAACTTTTCTGTTAGATACAAAGCAGCTAATTAGATGAAAGAGTTCACAGAGCCATAGCTGAGAATATGGGAATCAAAAATGACACCTCCACTTTAAGTTTATTTCCACTACTACATATAAAACCTGTTAGGATTTGCATTTTAGCATATAATATCAAGTTTCCAATCATATATTTGACAGATACACACTCCATGCATTCCCATATGGGGTCCAGTAGCATAAGTATTTAATTTATTCTACACGATTATCAAAGTAGAACCATAAATAATGACTTTCCAAAACAGGTAATTATGAATTGCCTTGTTTTAGTGGATAAATTGCTATCTTACACAATCCTGTAATTACAGCAGTATGGGCAAGTAAAAAATGTTTGTACTGTGTTAGCCAGTAGATAGAAAAATATATATTAGTATCTGAGAGTCCTCAGTGGTTGATACCTTTTAATGGCTAAGGCCGGCTTTACACCACAGTGAAATCTTACAGCCCCGGACCGGATTTCGGCCCCATAGTATGCTATCGGGCCGGATGGAGCCAGATGGCAGCTATCTGCCATCCGACTTCCATATGTCCAGGAGAATTCGGGAGGATTCGGATCTCTCTCCCGGACACAAAAATGCTGCATGCAGCATTTTTGTGTCCGGGGAAAAAAGTTGATCCTCCGGATGCTTCCGGATCCTCCCGGTCCGGTGTGATCCGGCGCCCCAAACATGGGGGTTTATGGCGCCGGATCGCACCGGAAACGCACCCGGGAGCCGGACGTCAGGTACTAAAGCTCAGAGCCGCTTGGTGCTGAACTTCAGCACCTTTGAGCTGTCCCCTGCTGACAGTTC
Source organism: Allobates femoralis (assembly GCA_033576535.1). Lineage (NCBI taxonomy): Eukaryota > Metazoa > Chordata > Amphibia > Anura > Aromobatidae > Allobates > Allobates femoralis. Next base: position 322,443,635 of record JARQOC010000005.1, on the reverse strand, counting down.
ATGACCGAGGCTTGCTCCCCGCGAGCTTGAATTAAAAGCAGCTGTGGCTGCAAATGAGCCATCTGGCTGCACACCGGACTGGCTTCACAAAGCGGCACAATCCGATCCGGGGATGTCAGGGCTGAACTTGACAGCCCTGGACTGGATCTGTATATAAGAAAAACCCTTCCACACGAAAAAGGAGAAATAGACAGTCTTTGTTCCAAAGGCATTTATTGAGATCAAGGCAAAAAGAATTGTATCACATTGATTGACGTTTTGGCATTATATCACGCCTTATTCATAATCCCTGCAAAGTTACAATAAACAATAGTGAATGTATCTACAGTTACAATTAATACATGTTAAAATAATTCATCACAATAATATGCCCATTGTACCATTTGCAACTGTTTCATAACCAAAACAAAAAATGAAATGTGAAGGAAACACGGTAAAAATAGTAAGAGGGTCACTCATAGATAAAATAAGAAAATACCTTCATTCGTTATTTCAAAACCAAAATATGATACAGCTGCTCAGTATCCAATGATAAACTTCATGTATCTCTGTGACAAACATAAGAGACCAATAAGTAAATACAGTATAATCAAAAAGGAAAAAGAACAGGAAAAACTTCCAATATCAAGGCAACAAATAAAATATCCGTATACCATTATCTATCGGTATCCTTATCATGATTCTATAGTACAAGCTGTGTGATCATAATAGTGTCAGAATTACATCTCTATTTAAACATGAATAAGACAATAATGTAAAGACCATGTCAAGGATTATCAAAATCAGGGGCGGACTGGCCCAGGTGGCAGGGGGGGCAAGCGCCCCCTGGGCTGGTGGTATAGCCCTCATCTAGGGCCGCCCCCCCACAGAAATGGGCCGGCGGCGCTTTTTGGCTGGCGCTGTGAAAGTACAGCAGACGCGGCGCCTTGCGGCCGGCACTGTGATACAGGAACAGACATGGCGGGTGACACAGTGAGTGACCGGTGAAAAATTCTGGTACCACAACCCCCCATGGTCCACCAAAAAGCAAAAAAGTCTGACAGCACCCCCCACTGCAACCCCCCCCCCCGCGGACCACCAATAATTTGACAGCACCCCCCCCCCCCGGACCACCAAGAAAGTTTGACAGCAATCCCCCCTTCCCCCGGGGTCCTCACCCAAGGGCTGGCAGAACAAAACTGCCACTGCCACCCAGAGTCAGAGTAGCCAGCTAGCCCCTGATCAAAATAGAACCAATTATCCTGCCACACCGGACAGTACCATGTCATCCCTTTTCAATGATAAAAATTCCCTAATTATATAATATATAATATATTATATTATATAAGTATCTTCACGTCTCGTGTATCAAAGGGCACAAATACCTCAATAACCTGTTAGTCCTGCCTGTATTTACCCATAAGGTAATTAAACCAGAACAAGACCCCAATGGAATGCCTATGACATCAAAAAGATTAATGTAATACACATTTATACGTCATATTAATACATAGTTCATCATGCTCCCATTGATCTAACCAATCCCAAAGAATAGTATACATACTTGTCTTATTTGTATATCCGCACACCAGTATAAGATCCAATTATAATGAATAACGCTTCACAGTATAGGAAACTATATTTAAAAGAATCAATGTATATAATTACCAGCAATATTCTATTAGTCATTATTAAGAATACCACCAGGCTATAAGTAACTGATTAGAAACTGTCACTATAACTTTATGAACCCCAGTTCATTGTATGAATACAGACCTGTATTAAGACTAGAGAGGTATATGTGTCACAATTCTAAGGTAAACAAGGATAGCCAGAAACCTGCAATAGACACCATAGGATCAGATTGTACTCAAAAACACGCGAACTACACTACACCAAACTGCCCCCAATAATCCAAGTACTTACTGGTAATATGATATAAAGTAAGCAACGTATCAAGCGGCCGTCCCCTCCACCGGCATGTGAGGAGGACACCGCGGTGACCGTGCTTTATCTCCCGCAGCCGGAAGTCATTGCATCATGTGACGCATAACATGACCGGACCGCAGACCTCCTGCTTCCTGTATTTGGAATGCAGGAAGTCCTAGTCCCAGGAAGTCCAGCCGGTGATCTACACATTACCCAAGATCCACAAAAACCTCACCCATTCGCCGGGGAGACCTATAGTGGCATCCACCGAATCTTTGCTTTCCCCTATTGCGATCATGTTGGATACAATATTATCCCCTCTCATTCCACGTGTTTCCTCTTTCATCAAAGATACCAATCATTTCTTGACAGAATTGAAATCTTTGGGTAGATTACCTAAGGATAGTTTACTAGTCACATTGGATGTGAATAGTTTGTATACTAGAATAAAGCACAATGAGGGCCTAGAAGTGGTTTCCTGGTTTCTGTCATCCAAAACGAACATGGAGGATATGATGAGTAGTTTCTGCATGGATTTTGTGAAGTTTGTTTTAGAAAATAACTTTTTCTACTCAGATGCTTCTGCTTTGTGCCCGTAATTGCTCTGGCTGCCCACACACTATATGATCCAATTCAAATTGCTTGTTGTCACCCACAAGCTCTTCACAGTGCAGCACATCCCTACCTCTATAGCCTCACCTTTGTCTATCACTCCACCTGTCCTCTTCGCTCTGTGAACAACATTAGACTAACATCTGCACTAATCCAAACCTCCCACTACCGACTCCAAGACTTCTCCAGAGCTGCACCAATCTTCTGGAATGCTCTACGCCAAGAAATCAGACCTATCCACTGTCACATGCTCAGATTACACTGATTTTGCTGATGCTGCTGTGTGTCTGTGTTTGCGTTTCTTCAGGAGCTGCATGAGGTACGGATGTGAAGGTCTTGTGCTCAGCTGCTGGTGATGTAGGTATAGATGTGAAGGTGTGGTGCTCAATTGCTGGTTGATGTAAGGCTGGGTGTGGCTCACCTGGAGTTCCCTCCCCCTGGCCTTTAAGTAGCCTTCCCTTTCCTCTGTCTGTTGATAGAGTTATTTACTCTTGGTAATTGAGCTGTGAAGATGCCTTGCTGCTGAGCTGAAGACTCTCCTGGAGTTATATTGCCTTGGGAGTAGTTGTGATTCCTGACCCGTTAATGGAGGTAGGGCCCTCAGCCCAGGGCTAATCAGGAGCTTAGGAAAAAGAGTGGCGGCTCAGACCTCCTCACCATCAGAGGTACCTTCGAGAACAGGGCAAGCAAGGTACCCCAGCATCAGAGTCAGATTAGGCTCCCCTGACCCTCTTTGCCCATCACATCATCTAGTTACCTGATTCCCTCTCCTCCTAAGCGTGACATCCACAACCTACATAGTTTCTGGTGCTCCCTAAAAACACATCTTATTAGGACGGCCTTTCATGCTCCCTAGTCAAAGTCACTTAGATATAGCCTATGCACTCCACCAGTCTGGTGGCCACTCATGCAGCTCTTATCTATTCCCCATTCCCTCAAGTTGGCTGGGCCATCATTGTAGATAAGCACCTGTACTTTGTGTCACTCTCAGATTTTAAGCTCTTTTGAGCAGGGCCATCATTATTATCCTTTAATATTTGTATTTTAATAACTGTTACTTATGACTGTTTGTACATGAACCTCTAAATTGTAAAGCGCTGTGGAATATATTGGCGCTATATAAAGATTATTATTATTATTATTATCACTGCATTACCCACACTTGATAGGGTATTCTCATTAATGTTATCTGTAATAAGAATGAGCTGTTTCTTCAGTTCTTTAATGAAGAATTTAAAGAGGCTTCAAAGATGTAAAGTAGAGGAAACATAGTAAAAACAGCCATTAGGGGCTATATTTTATCACTGACTGTGCTCCAAAACGATCTCTGCACCGTCTTAGAGCCACTAAACACTTTCTTTGTTTCATAATGCATTGCATTAATGACCTTTCTCGCAACCCATCTTTAAAGCCCATTAGCTGCATGTGAAGTACCAGGGAAAGTATTTGTAGATTGTATTAAAGGATATTTTTTCCCACAGATTATGGATCTCCAAGAGACAAACTAATCACAGTTTTAAGTGTCCTTAAATGTTCCAAGACCAGTATTATGTGCAGTGTAGGGGGACTGCCATGGGGTCGAACATGGCACCCCCCTACGCTAACATCTTCATGGAGTACTTCGAGGAGAAGTATGTCTGGCATAGTCCATATGTTATCTCCAATGTGAAAATGTGGAGACGTTTTATTGTTGTGACAATAATCCTTTCTATATGAATTCTCCAGATTCAGTAGGTGTAATAGTGTGGTTTGCCATTATATGCAGGATTGTTTTGTTTGCTAAATAATAAAGAAGCATCTGATCTTCTTTTTGAGCATGCCTATAAGGGATTGGTTGTGACAATAATCATTTTATATATGGATTCTGCAGATTTTACCCTCAGCATATATAAATGGATCTCTCAATGGTATATTCTTTAAGAACCATATTATGCTGTCCATGTTAGGTGGAATTTGTTTCAGCGGTCATGGTTGTTCTGTAGCCCAGATATTATTCTCTAAACAACAATCACCTTCTCTAGTTGTTGTGTTCCTCATGTGTGCCATGCAGGCGGGGGTAACCAAGATATCGCTTTTTCATAGATTCTTTCATTCATAATGAACTATCCTGGTTGCTATGTCATCTGTTCTCCATGTGTTCTACATAGATGGGGGTAATCACACAGGATTAAATGTCCCTTTGGAGCATAGATATACGTAAAAAGTAATTTATACAAAACTTAAAAAAATCTTGAGTATATGTTAATGGGCTTTTCAATTGTGCATTTTTAGGAAATAAATGATGCTGTCCATATTTTGGTGGTATCAACATTGGTAGTCCTGATTATTTATTAACGCAGGTACTGCATTCTCAAAACAATTCTTTCCTTAATGGTTATCTTTTCTATTTGCTGTGTCGTCTATTCCCCATGTGTACTATGTTTATGGGGATTGTCTAGAAGCCAAAAAATGTTGCATCTTGGTTCAAGCCAGTAGGGGCTAGGGTGTTTATTTCATATACACATTTTGTCTCATTCCTCGACTTTTTTGCAATATGGTCTCCTCTCCAATTCTTTTTTATTTTCTCTATTGCAAAGAAACAGGTTGTTTAGGTACTAGAATGATGGAACTCTTTAAAGTGCTTGCAAAACCTTTCTGTATGTTTCTCACATGTCAGAATCCAGCAAGCAACCGACTAGGCTAACAGCCCAATCCATCCCTATAAGGTATGGCTAGGGTCACACATGGCAGTCCATTTTTCTGCCTTTCGAAAAACTGATTCCGTTTGTGGAGATTGCCATGTTTGTATCCCAAAAACGCTATGCGTTAATGAATGCGTTAACGCATGCTACCTGCATGTACCATGCGTTAACGGATGCATTTCCCATAGGGCCCCATGTTAAAAAAATGCTATGCGTTTTTTACTGCACCCAAAAACGCTGGTAGCAGCGTTTTTGGTGCCCGTTACAAAACCGCATAGCGTTTTTTTAGTGCACTTTAGACAATGCACTTTTTATATTGGAGCCTATGGATCCATTAATGGATCCATTTTTCACAAAATTCTAAGTTGAAAAATGGATACTTTTAGCGGGTCCAGGGCTCATGTGTGACCCTAGCCTATATGTTTAATCTGCATTTTTTGAAAGTGAAATGCTACATGGTATTCTAACCCAGAAATATATCTTTCAACAAAGCAGATAGAGAAACAACCTACTGTGGACACTAACCCAAAAGCTACCGAATCAAGCCACATTTGGTGTGAACAGCAATTCATACTAAGGTACTAGAACTCAATACATAGAACCACAACAAATCTTTCTAGGCATGCTCCACTAAGAACATCAGATCCTTTATTATTCATTAAACAAAGCATTCCTGCACATAATGGCACTATTACATCTATAGAATTCCTAAAAATTGAGAGTAACTAACAACAAAGACATTGGAAGAAGACACTAGGATAGGGTAAACATCTGGACACTCCCACCCAAGTTCGGTGCCTAACTTCCAATTGGTCCTAAGGTTAATACTGAGACATATCGACTAGTGTAAATAGGAGAGGATGGTCAGGAGCCAGGCATCATTTCACCGCAATACAGCTCCTGGAGTCAATCCTCGCCCACCTGGTCACATGACATACACATCACAGTGACACAACACCTCACATGACCATGTAATGTAGGATCCTGGAACCCGTAAGTGACACCGCTGGCCACGATGTTTGCACTGGCGAACCACAAATCGCGGGAAAACACCACAGAAACCCGGACAGCATTGTAGAGCAGTGGAGAGGACCCACTACCAGTGAGTAAACAGAGCAAATCACAACTTTTGCCCAATTGGTATAGTAGAAGGGCTTACAGTCCAACTTGCAAGTATTAGGCTGGGTTCACATTTTCGCACGTTCCTTAACATAGGAACGCATAGTGCCTGTGTGTACCTGCGCTCAGCTGCATGTGCCCTCCGGTCCTGTGTGCAGCCGGATGGCTGTAATTGCAGCCGCAGCTGCTGATTTTTCAAGACCGAAGCTTGCAGGGAGCTAGCCGCGGTCCTGAAACAACAGCGGCGTGCAGCCGCCAGTGTCCGGTTCCCAGATCCTCCCGGTCCAGGGCAATCCGGCCCCGTAGGCTCCCATTTCAGGGAGCGCTAGAGTGCCCCGGATCCAGGAGGATCCGGGAGAATCCGGGCGAATCCAGGATCCGGCAAATTGGGGAGATTTTTCTCCCCGGACACAAAAATGATGCAAGCATCATTTTTGTGTCCGGAGAGAATAATCCGAATTCTCCCGGATTCCACCAAAGAGATGAAACCGGATGGCAGAGAGCTGTCGTCCAGCTCCATCCGGCCCCATAGGCTACTATGGGGCCAAAAACCGGACCGGATCACACCGTGGTGTGAAGCGAGCCTAAGACAGTACTCACTCAGTATAGACAAATTGTTATAACTAGGGATTTTATTACCTCAAATAGACATAACCACAAAGGATCAGAATCCAGCAAGCCACCGACCAGGCTAACAGCCAAAACCATGCCTATAAGGTATATGTTTAATCTGCATTTTTTGAAAGTGAAACGCTACATGGTATTCTAACCCAGAAATATATATCTTTGAACAAAGCAGATAGAAACACAACCTACTGTGGACACTAACCCCAACGCTACCGAATCAAGCCACATTTGGTGTGAACAGTAATTTATACTAAGGTACTAGAACTCAATACATAGAACCACAGCACAAAGGGGAATAGTACCATCCCACTGTGACAGTTAAAAATAACCATTAGTAGTACACTCCTCAGTAATATGTTACAGGTGTGATATACGTAACTAAGGCCCCCTATATTAAACAGTCACACTAAAAGGTATAGTAAGCTGCACTTAAGCATTAAATTGTAAAATTTAGAGGTATAGCCACAATGTGTACATAGTTTTATGACACACTGCTTTGTTGAATGGTTTCATTCAGGACTTAATAGAAGGAAAAGAAAGAAAGGAAACGAAAGGTGAGATAATGGTGTCACAAATCGAATAATTTAACTTTTTTACAAGGGAGTAAATCAAAGCATACTAAAAGGAGATTACTTTCCTCTTTCCCTAGAAATTAAAAGATCACCTCTCCAACATTACCAAGCAATACTCTTGGATACAAATCCCACCTCAAGCAAAAACATTGATACTTGATTGATTTTACACAATTGTTTTTAAGACTTTTTTATGTATTTTATTTTATTAACAAATAAATTACAAAGATTTTATAACATTTAAGCATTCTTTTACGTTATATCGCTAAGGCTAGGTTCACAATAACGTTTGTGCCACGCTCGGGGTAGCTTTAAAACATAGGTTTTGGCAGCATAAATGCGGTGCTACCGCTATGGTAGCACCGCATTAACGCTACCTATGGAGATGCGACCTGTAGCGCGGCTCAAATGCCGGCATCTGACTGTAATCTCGCGTTATTCCCTAAGGCGAGAATAGACGCTTTCAACAACGTCTTTTCCTCGCGTTAGGAAATAACGGGATATTTCACTCAGATGTCGGCGTTAGCATCGCATTTATGCTGCCAAAGTCTACGTTTTTAACGCAAGCCTCAATACCGTTAATGTGACCCTAGCCTAAGGGTACCGTTACACGTCGCAACATTGCATGCAATTTCACTTGCAATTTGCTGGTTGCAGTGAAATCATGGACACATTGTTCTATTGGTACATGGCATCAAAATAGAACAATGTGTCCATCATTTCACTGCAACCAGCTAATTACAAGTGAAATTGCATGCAAAGTTGCGACGTGTAACTAGGGTACCGTCACACCTATCCACATTGCCGGAGATATCACCGGCGACGCAAGGGAGCGCGCACGTTTTTGGCGCCCCGCCAGCATCACCGTCGCGTGTTTACACGCGGCGATACCTCTGGCAATGCACCGCCGATGTTACGGTACCTTTACACGCTGCCACTGTGCCTAGCAACAGGTATCCACCGCACGTGCACGCGCACGTTTTTAACGGTGGATACCGATTGCTGATGCCGCATATACACGCCGCCATTGCGTTGTCAACTGAAGGTATCTTTGTTCCCCAGAAGTTCTGACAGATCCTGCGGCTTACTTCCTGTTGAATACCTTCGCTACTTCACACGCCGCTACCACAAAGGAAAATAGGCGTACATATTTCGCGCCATAAGTACATAGGCGTGACAGAGTTGTGTATTCCGTGATGCAAAAGCATTGATTGGACAACGCAATAGCGTCATGATTGGCCAGCCCGCACAGGAAGGCTGGCTAATACATGACACCATTGCAATTTTGGACTGTGAATGGATAGCTCTTTAAATATGGCGCCCTGTGAAGGGACAGCCAATCGTTACACAGTAGCCCCCACCAATGATCGCTGATGGGTCGTGGTATCCATGACGCCGTGGCATGCCCCTGGGAGTTCACTAGGTGACGCAACATCCATTCCTGTGCCCTGTTTAGACGCCACTACCATGTCAATTGTGCCTTTCTGTTGCCTTTGGTTTTTGAGCACGGTTCAGCAACAGGTATCTGAGTCAACTGCAGGACACCGGGAGGAACTGCCCTATTTACACGCCGCCATTTTGTAGCAATTTCATGGCAACAGGCACAATTATCCCCAGTGCCCGGCAGTTGCTACCTTTCTGTGGTGGCGTGTAAAGGGGCCCTAAGAGTAAGTGTATCACAGTTGTTGACATATCAATATCAATAACAACCCGGTAAAACCCCCAATATAAACTTTTCAGCTCGGCTGGAGTATACACAGACTATCAAGGTGATTTCTAGAGTGTGCGCTGGGTCTATCTCTTATTTTACTGTGATGGTGGGTTTACACGCTCAGATATCTGAAATGATATCGTTTAAACATCACGCTTTTGACATCGTTCGAACGATATCGTTTTAGCATCGTTGCGTGTAAACGCAGGATATCTGGAGGAAAAATTGTTGGATCGGACATCTCAAAAGTGTGCTCAGGACCTCACTTTTATCATTCGTCGTCCAATTAACGCTCCAGCAAAGTGCAGCATCATTCAGTGTGACACCAAGATGAACGATATCGTTCTGAATTCTCCTATTCCTGCCACTTTATCCAATCGTTCACAAAGTTGTAATGAACGACGCTGGCACGTTGCCAAATTACACATTGTTAACGATATCCTTGCATTTGACATCGCACTAACGATGTCGAAATGATCGCAGTCACGTGACATCCCAAACGATATCGTTTCAGATATCTGACCGTGTAAAGCCACCATTATGAAGAGTGACCAGGCTGCAGCTCTGTTATATGGCAGGTAATGAGACTTTGTGGTGCTGAACACAAGTTTACAGCACACATTGTTGAGTTTCAAATGCAATGCATTTGATAAAGAGCAGTACATGAGGATCTAACTGCCCTAAAATGTGTTATTGTTTATGACATGTTTCCCATCACTCCATACAGTGGGTATTACTGAGGGAAAATGGTAGCTGCCAGTAACTTTTTCTAGAACTTTTTGGGAGTCAGACTTTAGTGATCTGTTGATTATTGCACTCATGTATGTTAGGCTGGGGTCACACACACAGATATCTGGGCAGATATTGTTCACAGATCTCTGGTTGCAGTGAAATCATGGACAGATTGCTCCATTTGTACACAGCAACAAAATGGAACAATAGGTCCATGATTTCACTGCAACCAGAGATCTGTGAACAATCTCTGCCCAGATATCTGTGTGTGTGACCCCAGCCCTAGGAATACAATATAATTGGCAAAAACAGCAATAGTTGCTGCACATAATGTAGAAATGCTACATAGCTCACCTTTCGGGTTTTGTTGTGCTGCTATTTTTTGGGATGCCAGCAATAAGGGATAAAACATGTTAGGGCAAACTAAGGTGAACATTCTTTTATATAATTAAAAAGCCTGAGCAATGATTCTTCCCAGAAATGAGACAGATAGAGACATGGCAGTTTTATCACAGCTCTTCCAAGAACTGACTACATTTTAATTCAGTATTTTACAATAATAATTATTTTGCTATTTATCTAACATTATGTTAGACAGACAGCCAGCACAAACATATTTTTGATTTTTGGGAATGGAAAAATTCTGTGAGATAAGGCCGCTTTACACGTCACGATATCGCAACACAACTACGATAAAAAGTCATGTGGTAGGGGCGTTGCAGTTGTTATCGTTGGTGAGTTGTGTCGTGTAAGGGTACGTTTACACGCGGCAACTTTTCTAGGAATTTCACAGGTAACTTACTGGTTGCAGTGAAATCATGGACACATTGTTGCTGTGTACAAATGGAACAATGTCTCCATGATTTCACTGCAACCAGTAAGGCCGGCTTCACACTGCGGCGTGATCCAGTCCGGGGCTGTCCGGGATGACCCAAACAGCCTCGGACCGGATCAGAACACAGGACTTGGCGGCTAATAAGCCCTCCAGTCCGGTGTGCAGCGTACGCAGTTTCCGCTGCTGATAAGTCAGAACCGCAGGCGCGGTCCTGAGCTGTTAGCGGCTGCAGCTGCGTGTGCTGCACGCCGGTCCAGAGGTCATATTAGCCCCCAGTCCTGTGTGCTGATCCGGTCCGTGGCTGTCTGGGTCATCCCGGACAGCCCCGGACCGGATCACGCCGCAGTGTGAAGCCGGCATAAGTTGCCAGTGAAATTCCTAGAAATTTGCCGCGTGTAAAGGTACCTTAAATGGGCAACGCAACTCAAAAACGATGCAACTTCAATATCGTTTGTGAATTGTGCATGCTCTGCAACCGTGCAATATTGGCTTGACGATCTGGCAGGATCATGCTGTGTGACAGCGCAACTACGATTTGGAGCGCAACTTCCCCTATTCACTCCAATGTTAATTGCTCATTCCCTGAGTTGCTCAGACGCTGTGTGCAAGAGGGGCGTACGACATCGTAGTTGCGTTGCCTGCCGATATCTCCCTGTGTAACATCTCCTGTGTGATTTTGGACAAGTGCCAAAAACGTGTGCGCTCCTGTGAATTTGTATGCAATATCGGAACGATATTGCGACGTGTAAAGCGGCCTTTAGAGTACCGTTACACGTCGCAACATTGCATGCAATTTCACTGGCAATTTGCTGGTTGCAATGAAATCATAGACACTTTGTTCTATTTGTACATGGCAACAAAATAAAACAATGTGTCCATGATTTCACTGCAACCAGCAAATTGCCAGTGAAATTGCAAGCAATGCTGCGACGTGTAACTGTACCCATAGTGTTATGGTGGGATACCATAGGACAAAGCTTGGAAAATCTTGTTATTGTACCACACATGATTAGCTAGCGTAAATGTCTATGAATTGCTTCACATTTTAATGTGCAGTTATTTTTGTTTATATTTTATTTTTATTGCTATTTTTCAGTAGTTTATGCATCAAATGCATTAAGCTGCCCTTTGTAAGGGCCACGTCACACACACAGATATCTGTGCAGATATTGTTCACAGATCTCTGGTTGCAGTGAAATCATGGACACCCGGCTCCATTTGTACACAGCCACAAAATGGAATAATGTGTCCATGATTTCACTGCAACCAGAGATCTGTGAACAATATCTGCCCAGATATCTGTGCGTGTGACATGGCCCTAAGAAAGGTTTTTTTTTATTACTTTTTTTTGCTGTTTCTAGTTCCTCATATAGTGGGGCAATCTTTGAATTTTATTTTATTGAATGGTCTGACATTCTCTTTGAGTTTTTCATCAGATGATTTAGCTTGTTTTTAATTTTAAGTGAATAACACCCATTAGTATAAGGAACTGCCAATTCTACTGAGTCTGCAGTGATATTTGCCCTGTCCTATCAGATGTATGGAAGAAAGTTATTGATTTTACTCACTTATATCGCTATTAATTCCATGTCGCTTTACAGATGTCGTCATCACTGTCCCCATTGGGGCTTACAATCTAAATTCCCTATCTGAATGTTTTTGGAGTGTAGGAGGAAAACACACAAACATGAGGAGAAAATACAAACTCCTTGCAGATGTCATCCTTGGTGGGATTTGATCCCAGGACCCCAGAGTTGCAATACTGCAGTGCTAACCACTAAGCCATGATTATTTGGGTTAGCAAATAGAAAAACAAGCGGTGTCAGAGGATTGGAGCGCTAAAGAAACCACGGGTTGGTGATTAAATTACCGATAATTTATTGCACGAACAGCAGGGGTCCAGTATGCCACAACGCGTTTCGACGCACAGATGCGTCTTTCTCAAGTGGATCCACTTGAGAAAGACGCATCTGTGCGTCGAAACGCGTTGTGGCATACTGGACCCCTGCTGTTCGTGCAATAAATTATCGGTAATTTAATCACCAACCCGTGGTTTCTTTAGCGCTCCAATCCTCTGACACCGCTTGTTTTTCTATTTGCTAATCTCCTTCTCCCTTGTTGGGAGTGCGGTGTGTGAGCTGCTCTAAGATCCACAGTACCTGGCAGTACATCATAAAGACCCACCCTTGAATGATCAACTGATACACAGTGTGGAGCTGGGACGGAAGCCAGTGCAGCGAGTCTGCCTCTTCGGGTGGAGGAGTGAAGGAGCCCACCTCCATCTCCAGAGGAACTAAGGAGCCAACCACCAGGCCCGGAGTATCTGAGGAGGAGGGAATATTGGCCCTTGTCACTACAGTGATCCACATTAAGCCATCAGTCTGGTTGTGCGGGGTGTTGCACAACCAGTAAAGGTTAGTGCAAACATAGTAAAACCGTGTATTAAGTTCCTCCAGTTGCAGTGTGGCGCAATATCTGTTTTGTCTTTTAATGATTATTTGGGTAACTGTGATGCCCAATAATAAATGAATAAATTAACATACGGTACACTGCAATTCAGAAGCAAAAAAAGAATTATGATTACCTTAGAAGGTTTTAGAATCACAGAATAGGACATAAAATCACAAAAAAAATTACCAAAATATTGCTTGGTAAATATCCATTGCACCTAGCAGCAGGCTGATAGCTCCTCCGAGACATAGCTGAAGATGGTTAGATGCAGATATTGGGGAACAAGGAGCAGTTAGTGCTTTCTGGAAGGTAGCACTACAGCCTAGTACTGCTTTGTGTTTTACACACAGCACCTCAATGGCACAATGGCACAAAAAAATTGCCCTGAGGTTTTAAGGCTAAATATTACGCGCGCCGGTCACCACACACCGCAGTACCGTGCGTGCTATTCAGTGTGAACACAGCACTGCAACAGCACAAAAAAATGCCCTGAGATTTAAGGCTAAATATTATGTGGCGCCCCTATGGCAAGGCGCCACAGGGAGGTACTGCACCCCAAACAGAAGGTGTAGTGCCTCCATAGCCGTTGATATGGAGAATCCTACAGAGTGTGCACCCAACACCCATACAATAGACCACCTTAGTACAGGGGACCATATATTCAATAGGTCCCGGGGGGTGGATCCTAGATGAGCGGGAGACGAGGAGTGACAGAAGACTAGTCAGTCAGACGGTGTAAGACAGCAGAGAGGATGGACGCAAGGGATCCTGCGACCGTGACAGGAGGGCACCTCTAAGGTGACCCAGACGGAGAAGGGGGCCACTCCAGGACTAGTCAAAGCCAGCTGGAGACCCAGGTCATCACCGGTACACTGGAACCAAGGCGGTTAGTACGGTCTATCCCTAACCGCAGAGTTGCAGGCTGTGGGATTAAAATAGGAGCCACAGCACCACAGGACTAAATCCCACCTCTGTCCCAAATTGGGTCCAAGACACTAACAAGGGAGAGGACTAAATACCGGTGGCGGGAGGATTGTCTTCCCATTGCTCCCGTCCGTACTGGAAAGGGGCCAGAAGTACCTTTTAGTAACAGACCTGGGGACCAGCGATCAGGCTCTTTAGTGTGGTTGACAAGGGAGCTAAAGCAAAACACAGACCAAGAAAGTTATTGTAGAGACACCTCTGACAGAATCTGGAAAAACCTCCAAAATCCGTGGCTATGGCCCCAGGTTAACCTAGACTGTACCGTGTACCGATTTCACCTGGTGCAAGTAAAGAACTATTTGAGCTGATCTGGTGTCTGGTCTCCTTTCATCCGTCGCCCAGAGGGCCTCTACAGCATCACAGAGGTGAAGACTACGACTCCACTCATCCACCCTGCTGCCCTGAGGTAAAGCTCCACCTGTGGGGAGCTGTACTACCAAAGCTGCATTCCCTTCACCTCAGCGGCCGGCCGCAGCGCTGGTAACCCTATTACCAGGTACCACAGGTAGCATCACGTTACAAATTCCCCATCATCATCACCCCACCCGCCACTGAGGGTCCAGGGCACGGAATCGGGAACTGACCAACTGTGATCCCCCCTGAAGTAACCACTGGCCCCGGTATTCGAGTACCCCCCTACCCTGTCGACCGACTCAGTTCCGCAAAATCAGTCGTCACACAAGACATCGGTGCTGGCTGCGTGTCACTTGTGCAGTACCGTGCGTGCGATTCGGTGTGAACACAGCACTGCAATTGCACAGAAAAATTGCCCTGAGATTTAAGGCTAAATATTACACAAAAGCAGTCACCACACAAGAGAGCAGTGCTGGCTGGGTGTCTTTTGTGCAGTACCGTGCATGCTATTCAGTGTGAACACTGCACTGCAACAGCACAAAAAAGTTGCCCTAAGGTTTAAGGCTAAATATTATGCAAAACCAGTCACCACACAAGACAGCGGTGCTGGCTGCCTGTCACTTGTTCAGTACTGTGCATGCTATTCGGTGTGAACACAGCACCGCAACGGCACATAAATTGGCCTGCAGGGGTAAATGTGACCCCAAAACTAGCTGGGCAAAGCTGTCACTACTCCCTGACCTTATACTTTCAGCTCTGAGAAAAGCTGAAATATTGCTGACTGTACTATGTGGTACTGTAACGCTCCTGCCTGTCTCCATGCACTATAGTCACCTAGTACTACAATACTGGTAGCTCTCACAAGAGCTTTTGGCTTTTACAGAGCATTTCTGGATGATTTGCACAAGCACAACTCTCCCTAGCAGCTGCTCACACTCTCCCTACACTAGCTGTGTTCTGCATGTAATGGGCAGAAAATGGCGGCAGCAGGGCTTATATAGAGCCTATGAGCCATAGGCTATGACTCATGTATGACGCTGGGAGGCCAGCCAATCATAGTAATACCACAACCAAGAAGGCTGTGGCATTACTGTGATTGGCTAATGCTGTGCGGGAGATCCGAATATTGCGAGGCGAGTAGTGAAATACTCGCTATGTTTCGAGTACCGCGAATAACGCATTACTTGCTGAATACCGAATACTTGCTAATATACTCGCTCATCCCTAATCATTATATATTTATCGGATAAAAGCTATCATTAGATAACCAACTCGTGAGATTCGTGCACATAAAACGATGAGGAATCACCATACCAATAAAACATTCCTTCTGTTCTCATTGTCAAAAAATTTGTCTAGTAACCGCAGTTAAAAGAGGTAAAAGAAATTAATATTTTCTTAACCCTTAAGTGAAATTGCCTTATGTTTATTTTAACATTTGCATAATACAATGTCTTAGGCTGGCTTCACATTTGCGTTTTGTCTGCATGCTAATGGCATGCAGACACAAACGCAGTGAAAAGCAGTGTTATTTTTTGTGTCCGCAGCGGAGAATGTCCGTCTGCGAACACATCACTGTGCAGCCCGGGCAGCCAATCGGCGGTGTCCGGGGGCGGGCCGGAGGCGGACATCAGCGGCGGAGATCTCCTCCTCCCCGCTGCCGGTAAGCTCCGGGACGTGTCAGTGGGGTTAAACAGCTGATTTGACAGCTGTTTGAATCTCCCGCGCCAACACCAAGAGGAGATGTCGGCGAGGGAAGATTCAAACAGCTGTCACATCAGCTGTTTCTCCCCCCGATTACCAGCGGCGGGGAGGAGGAGGAGATCATCAGAGGCTCCAGCTGATCTCCCGGTAGCCGTCGGTGATCTCCTGTGACATCACCGGCGGCCACCGGGAGAGATCTCAATGAGATCTGCAGCGTTCTCCTGCGGTGTCATGCAGAGGACACTGCGGATCCATTGAGATCAATGCATTTTTTGTGCGCTTGCGGATAGAACAAGCGCCGCAAACGCACAAAAAAAATGCTGCAAGCTGCGTCTGGAGTGCGGTCGGAGGGCACATAAATTATGCACATCCGAACGCAAATGCGGCCAAACACAGCCATACGCAGGCACATGCGGTCCCATGTTAAACATAGGAACGCATGTGCGCAAGCGTTTGGTTGCGTTTGGTACGCTGCTCTCCATACGCAAGTGTGAAGGCAGCCTTATAAATTAAGGCACAGTTTGTAACATAGCTGAGGTTTTATTTTTTCAGATAACAGAAATCTGTAACATTTGATTGTATTTTTTATAGGACGTTTTATGATTTTTTTGATATCTTTGGCCATTTTCTTTTCATGTTATCCTCATCCAATTGATTGAATATCTTGAAATATAATAGAAGCTCTGGGAAAGGGAAGGTGTGTCACAGTCCGCGCTGCCAGGAAATCCGCTCGTGAATAACGCTAGTAGTCGGTGTTCAAATCAATCCTTTTTATTCATCCTTATTCATCCAACGCGTTTCAACGCCCTCCTGGCGTCTTCCTCAGAGATCCCTGAGGAAGACGCCAGGAGGGCGTTGAAACGCGTTGGATGAATAAGGATGAATAAAAAGGATTGATTTGAACACCGACTACTAGAGTTATTCACGAGCGGATTTCCTGGCAGCGCGGACTGTGACACACCTTCCCTTTCCCAGAGCTTCTATTTCGTCTACCCGAGTGGAGACCGGTGGAAGTCCAGCAGCAGCCATCAGGACACTTATTCTATCAGGCCTTCTAACCAGTTGTGGGTGGCACAACTGGACTAGGTGAGTGAACCTTTTCTCACCTGCTTGTTTTTAGTGTCTAGTGATAAGGGCACTATTGCGCCTCTTGTCCCCCCCCTCTCTTTTCTTGAAATATAATAGGGCTCAACAGAATGTCCGTTACTTGTATAGTTTTATTTATCTTTTCAAGCAATATCTGGATGGAAATTGCCAGATGTAATTGAAGTTCTTTCCTTGAGAACATGCGTACTGCCAAGGAAGCTAACAGTCTGTTATCGAATGAAACTAGAAAAGCATTAGCAGATTAATTTAATTGACTTGCTCTTCAGTCTAGACAATCTGTACACAACGCTGATACAAGGATTTTTGTTGGTACAATTTATTGCAGAATGGATGCATGCTACCTTTCTGTTGAGAACTAATTATAATTGATGGACCAGCACTTAGTGGATGATTTGTCTAAATTAAACCACAGATATAAATAATGAAATATGCAGCTTTTTGTGCAATGTATAGAAAGGGATATTAAATAAATAAAATGATCGCCTTTAATTCTGAAGCCCACTTCATTTGAAGAAATGTATTAGTTTAAATATGTAAATAAATATTTAAAGCATACATTTGATTACAGTACCGTACACTATATATACTGTATATTTTGTTACACTTAAATAAAAATGTAATTTATCAGGTACTATTTTTGTTATAAAGCAGAGTTTCATTTTTCAGACTCATTATTTTACTTATTATGCATTGCTTATTAGGTGTCATCATATTCCACAGTGCTTTACAGAGATTATCATCACTGTCCCTATCGGGGCTGATGGAATATGTTTAGTGTAACAACTCCATTTCTGTATATGTTTGTTCTGTTGCTAGGTTTGTATGTTGTCTATAAAGTTAGAACAAAAAATAACTCCATAGGCTCACACAGGAAGAGCATGTGACTGTATCCAGTTTCTCGTGTCTGTGTATGAGAGAGAAGCAGCTGCACATGTTGCACAGAGACTGAAACACATAAAATATGTTTTATTCCTGATTTATTAAGCTTTCCAGATTTGCTCCTGTTTGTTGTTGAATAAAGAAGTTTTGTTGTCACATGCTTGGACAGTATCCTGAATAATTCACTGCCAACAGGTTATGGGCCCAGAGTGACACAGAACCCCAGAGTAACATCACAAACCTCTCACTGATCTCAGGAAGACCAGTTGAGGAAAACACTGCGGGCAGCAGGCAAAAGCACTCAAACACAGTGAAATCCATGGTGCATTGCCCCCTGGGAATTTGAATATGCAAATGGAGTCCATGAAGCCTTGTTTAAGAGTCTCAAACACAGGACAAGCCAGATATCTCTCCAGGGAAGGACCTAGCCCTGGGGTAGACTCCTGATGTTGATCTACCAGGCATTGCTCCCACCTAGCCAGAGTCCTACTCCACACTGATGAGGGGCAATACCACAAAACAGTTGTCTATGGATGGATACCTTGCTTTGGTAATTCCTTTGTCATATCCATAAGCTCGTAACTGAGCAGGATAGTGACTGAAAGGGCCACTTAATATGGTGGTTATGGTGGTCTCAACAATAAGCTTTATCCAATGAGAAAGCTGTATCAGTCTAAGCTAAGGACTGAACAGAATATGTAGTACTATATAAGAAACACCCTAGAGATTGTGGAGTGTCTCAGGGATATTGGAGAAGAAACTAAAGACTTTCCTGTTGCTGCACTTCTATTCAGTGGTATTCCAGAAAGTTATGACACACTTGTGACTGCACTAGATGCACGGCAAGAGGATGAGCTGACACTAGAGTATGTTAAAGGCAAACGTGTGGATGAATTCAAGAGAGAAATGCAGAATGTAAGCAGCAGTAATGAATCCAGAGCAGAAGCAGCATTAAAGACACAGGACTTCCCTAAAAATAAAAGGAGTCTAAGAGAAACTCGTGAATGTTTTGTCTGTAAAAAGCCTGACCGCCTTAAAGCATAATGAAGAATTTGGAAAGTAAGAATGAGTCAGCTTAAAAAGCAGAACAGTAATCAAAGAGTTTAAACAGCTGTAAATGAGACTATTTAGTGTGTCCAATGTCAGTGTTAACCTAAATCACCTGAGGAAGACAACAATCCATTGTGGAAATGTGTTGTGGTAATAAACGTGTTTTAACCCTTAATTTATCTTTCTAATTGTGCCTCAGCGCTCCTATCAAGTAACCTAATCTTTCCTCTGCTAATTAAACAGCTGTAAAGAAGGATTCTACATGTGTTGAAGCTGCATTTAATGTGAGTACAGGCCCATCTGCAAAGTATATATGGTGTATAAATTCTGATGCAAGCAGCCATATCACAAATAACAAGGATTTCTTTACTGACCTTGATTAAAGCAAATCAGAAAAGGTCATCTTGGCTAATGGTCGCTATATGACTTGAGAAGGAGTAGGAATGGCTACCTCAACTGTCCAGGTTCCTCAGTACAAAGCAGTAAGTAGTGCTGTGTTCACACTGAATATCATGCATGGTACTGCACAAGAGGCACGCAGCCAGCACTGCTGTCTTGTGTGGTGACTGGTTTTGTGTAATATTTAGCCTTAAATCTCAGGGCAATTTTTTAGTGCTGTTGCAGTGCTGTGTTCACACCGAATCGCACGCACGGTACTGCACAAGTGACACGTAGCCAGCACCAATGTCTTGTGTGGTGACTGATTTTGAGGAACTGAGTCGGTCGACAGGGTAGGGGGTACTCGGATACCGGAACAGGTGATTATTTCGATGGGGGATCACGGTTGGTCGGTTCCTGGTTCTGTGCTCTGGACCCTTAATGGCGGGGATGGTGGGGGGATAAGGATGAGGGATGATAACGTGATGCCACCTAAGGCTCCTGGTAAGGGTTACCAGCGCTGCGGCCAGGTGATGGAAAGGCAGCTTTGGTGGTACAGCGCCCCACAGGTGGAGCTTTACCTCAGGGCAGCGGGGAGGGATGAGGGGAGTTGTAGTCCTCAACTCTGATGATGATGCTGTAGCCCACCGGGCGATAAGAGAAAGAATCACGAACACCACTTCAGCTCAACAGTTATTTTACTTCACCAGATGGAAACAGGTATACAGTACAGTCTGGGTTAGTGGGTATTGTAACCGTGGGGCGTGAAGGTTTCCTCAGAGTCTGACCGTGATGCCCTCAATATGGCGCTCGTTGTCTTGTTGCACTCTCTCTCTCTTATCCCACTTGAGCCAAGTCTCTAGTCCACGGGGTCTGTTACCTAAAAGTCTTTCACTTTTCGGCATCGTGAACCCAGCTGCGGGACTGATGTTGGGCTTCTTTAGGGGTGCTTTGGCACCCTGTTTGTAACGGGCCCTCAGCTTGCCGGTTTGTAGTTAGGGATGGACCTTGCATCTAGCTACCTCGGCTCCGGTATGTCGGTGTCGACCTGGGTCCCCGGCTGGCTCCAACCAGGCCCGGGTAAACCCCCTTCCAAAGTCTGGGGCACCTCTCGCCCCTTAAGAAGCGCCCTCCAGTGTGCCCGCAGGGTCCCCTGCATCTGCCTTGCTTGCTCTCCTTACACCAACTGTCTGACTGTGCTGTCACTCCCCGTCTCCCGCTCTCTCCAGGCTCCACCCCCTTGGACCTACTTAATATCAGTCCCCTGTAATAAAGTGGCCTGTGTGGGTGTTGGGGTGCAGACTCTGAAGATTCCCCACGGTTACAGAGGCATCACAGCTCTAATTAGGATTTAATACCTCCCTGTGGCATCTTTCCATAGGGGCGCCACATTCCCAGCCTTGAAAGCAATCTTCTCTCAGTAAAGAAGCTCATGCAAAAGAAATGGAAAGTAGTTACTTTTAAAGACAACAGCTGCATCATCTTAAAGAAGAGTCACACTCTTGCAGAAGGAAAAATACAAAATGAACTTTATCAGCTAAAATGCAAAGAAAGAGTGTGCAGTGGTAGACAAGATCTTCATAAGAACTGTATCCATGTATGGCACAGATGTATTTGGCACAGAGACCCAGAAGCAGTAAGGAAGCTAGATCAACTTGCAAATGGTGTTGAAATCAACCAGTGTAGTCAAATGATGAACTGCACCAGCTGTCTTAAAAGGAAAATATCCAAAAAATCCTTTCCTAAAGTAAGCACCACTAGATCTGCACAGCCACTGGAACTGATACATACTTATGTATATGGTCCAGAGAGTGTTTAAACTCCAAGCAAGAAGAGATATTTTCTCACATTTATTGATGACTACTCCAGATATACAGTTGCCTACTATCTTGTCACCGTCGGACTTGGTGACTGTAATTCCTGCTCCAGCCACTAGGCAGCGCCGGATTCCTTTGGCTAGTGGTGCCGGTGGTAGGGGGGCCATGTCCTCATTGGGACCTGCTCCTTTGGTTCCTGCCTCTGTCGCTAGGCATCTCCATACTCCTCCTGTGGGTGATGCTGGTTACAGGAGAGATGTCCATGCGAGACATCTGGTGGGTGTAGGTTTTGTTCTATCAGAACTGGGGTGGCTGGTACCAGTCGCGCATCACCATCTGGCCTGGTTGTAGGGGCAGTCCGGATGAGGGGGGGGGAGCACCGGCCCGGCCGGCTACTTACCGAAATTCATGAAATAATAATAAAAAAAAGGGGGCTCACCTGTATTCTTGTGTCTAGCCAGGTACAAATAGGCACCTGGGGGTTGGGGGCAGCCCATCGCTGCCTGCTGGATATGGCTGGTTACAAAAATACGGCGAAGCTCACATCATTTTTTTATTTATTTTTTTAAATCAATAAAACAATCCTAAAAAAGGATTGCATCTTTACTAACCCCTCGACCATGGTGGAGGGGTTAATAAAGATGCAGTCCCTTTTATTTATATTGTTTTATGGATTTTTCAGAAAAACTTGACGTGGGCTTCGCCGTATTTTTGTAACCAGCCAGATCCAGCAGGCAGCGACGGGCTGCCCCCAACCCCCAGGTGCCTATTTGTACCTGGCCAGACACAAGAATATAGGGGAGCCCTTTTTTTTTATTATTTCATGAAAAAAAAATGCGTGGGGCTCCGCACAATTTCTATATCTAGCCAGGTACAGCTAGGCAGCTGGGGGCTGGAATTCACAGCGCAGGGAGGCCCAAGCTTTCTGGGCACCCCTGCTGCGAATTGCAGCCCGCAGCCTCCCCAGAAGATGGCGCGTTCATTGAAGAACCATCCTCTGGCACCGAACCCCGCTCTTCCAGTGACCCTGGTGCGGTGGCTCACTGGGTAATAAAGGGGTTAGGGCCAGCCTTTTATTATCAGCTGGCCCTAAGCCCGAAATTTATGGCGGTCACGCCAATATTAGACATGACCGCCATGAATTTCTATTAAATTGTTTAAAAAAAACACAACACAGAGAAATTTTTTTTTATTAGAAATAAAAAAAATAAAGCCATTAGGGACTCCATCTTTAATTAAAAAAATCCTCTTCCTTCCGACGTAGTCCAAAACGCGATGTCCACTCTGCTACATCCCTGTGCATAGATATACATGTCTGTACACAGGGATAGCAGGCTTGAGAACAATCTCAGCACTGCTACATCTCTGTGCACAGACATGTATGTCTGTACACAGGGAGAGCAGGTGGGCTCTAGGACCCCGGAGCTGCCGCAGCCCGCAGGACCCGGAGCCCAGCACAGAGCACACAGCAGACAGCCGGAAGAGAGGTAAGGAGCATTTCTCCCCCCTCCCTTCCTTCGCTCCCCGCTCGCTCCCCCCAGCCCAGTCCCAACTTAGGACCGGGAGGGACGGTGGGGAGGGGGGGCAGACTCTCTACTGTGCGAGTAATCCCTGTGATTACTCGCAGAGTAACGAGTCGGGCGAATCCCTTACTACTCGGCGAGTACCGAGTAGTAACGAGTAGATTCGCCCATCCCTACTCAGCTGTAATTCCAAATCCCTGTATAGGGGTAAAGGGTCTCTGAGTTTCTCGGGGTGCTGCCTTACCAGCAGCTCAGCCTTTGCAGCGAATGGTCGTCACACCTACCTGCTTCACAGTAAGGATGAAGTTCCACAGAAACTTGAAGAATACCTTGCTGTAAGGTTTAACAAATTTGGAAGAATGCCAAAAGCGCTAAGTATAGATATTGGAACTGACTATACAAGTGGTGAGGTGCAAACCATTTTCAAAAAGAATGGTATTGCAGAGAGAAAGAACCGCACTCTCTGTGAAAGTGGAAGAAGTATGTTGTTTGATGCGAATCTACCGACAGCGTATTGGGGAAAAGCCATCACAACAGCTTGCCATCTTCAAAAACAGACTGCCAGGTAAAGCCACAAATACAACTCCATATGAGCTATGGAACTGTGAGAAGCTTAACCTGAAGCACCTCAGGATATTTGGAAGCAAATCATTTGTGTATGTTCCCAAAGAAAAATGTTACAAGTGGGAATCACATGCAAAGCAAGGAGTCCTGGTGGGCTATAGCAAAACTCAAAAGGGATACAGAATCCTGCCCCCAGGGACCAACTCACTAACATTCAGCAGAGATGTAGTGATTGATGAGAACTCTGTATCGCTCAAATTCCATGAAGTTACACCAGTTATTCAACTTAAGATGCAAGAAAAAGAATCTCAATCACCAAACCTAGACAGTGAAAAGTAAAACACTGAAGTCTGGTTAAGCTCTGATGCCACCAAGGAAGACACAGAAGAACCAAGTCAACCTCCAGTCAGGAGATCAGAAAAACTAAACAAAGGTATCCCAGCTAGACACCTTTATTATATCTTCAGAGAACTACCTGAACCAAAGCCACAGTCATGGCAAGAGATCCAAAAACTGCCTGTCCACGAGAAGCAGAAGTGGATAAATGCTGCTAATGAAAAGAAAGAATTCTTTTGGGAGATTACAGAGTTAAACTCACCAAAAATTGGTTGCTTTTTTGTACCCCTTGCATCTAGCAGGTGGCTGCAAATTCCCCCAGGAGGTAGCACATGCGTCTAAACACCGGTACACAGACCCCTGCAACCTATAACATGGGGGCGGTTTGTAGCAACCAGGCGACCAGCCATGTATGCAGGGAGAGGCTGGTGGTGAATGCAGACATGTATAATTTAGCTTTAAACAAAAAATCAAAAATTTGTTTAAAGCTAAATTATACATGTGTTATACATGTGGCTAGGTACTCGTGAGTGTAAGGGCCCTTGACGGTGGGTCACGAGCTTACGATATTCTGGTGCCATAATACCAAACTGACACCTTACATCATTATCTTTAGTGTCAACTTGCATCTTTTTATCCATTGCAGTTGAGGTTGTTTTCCTCTAGGGGGTGTCTGTCACAGTGATGCATATTTCAGTGCTGAGCAGCCCGACCGGTCTAATAGGAGGCGTCACCAATTGGCTGCTCAGACACTATGTAACACCTGAGTGAGGCAGGAGCCTAATGGTGTCCATGTGTCTGCATTCACCACCAGCCTCTCCCTGCATACATGGCTGGTCGCCTTGTTGCTACAAACTTCCCCCATCTTATAGGTTGCAAGGGTCTGTGTACCGGTGTCTAGACGCATGTGCTACCTCCTGGGGGAATTTGCAGCCACCTGCTAGATGCAAGGGGTAGAAAAAAGCGACCAATTTTTGGTGAGTTTTGCTATATAATACTTAGTACCTATTCGGTGATTTTTTGAGATTACAGAGTTACCACAAGGAAAAAGAGCTGTCAGAGGCCAAAGGTGCGTCAACACCAAAGGATCCATCCTTCTTAAAGTTGGAAGGAGAAGATCTGCTACCCAGCAATGAGAGCTACAGACAAGCAGTGGTGTCACTCTCAGAGGTTATGTGGATGCTGATTGGGCTGAAGACTCAAGTGATCGGAAATCAACAAGTGGTTACTTGTTCAAGTTAGGAGAAAATTCAGTTTCTTGGTCCAGCAGAAAACAAGCGTCAGTCGCATTGTCTTCTACAGAAGCAGAATATATGTCTGCTGCTTATGAAAGTCAAGAAGTAATTTGGCTGAAACAACTTTTGGAAGATTTCAGCAAGCCACTAGCTCAGCAAACAGTTATCTATGATGACAACCAAGGATGTATTAAACTTGACAACAGTGAGAAGATTAGTGCAAGGACTAAGCACACTAAGCACACTGACAAAAACGTCACCACTTACATGACTTAGTGGAACGTGGTGTACTCAAGTTTGTTTATTGCAAGTCTGACAAAGATGATAGCTGATGGTATGACAAAGCCATTATCAAGAGCCAAGTTTGTAGACTTCAGAACCGCAATGGGACTAAGGATAAGTAGTTGTTGAGTGGGGGTGTTGGAATACGTTTAGTGCAACAAGCCCATTCCTGTATATGATTGTTCCATTGCTAGGTTTGTATGTTTTCTTTAAAGTTAGAATAAAAAAACTCCCAGAGGCTCACACAGGAAGGGCATGTGACTGTATCTAGTTCCTGTGTATGTGTATAAGAAAGAGCTAGATGCACATGCTGCACAGAGACTGAGACACATATGTTATGTGATATGATATGTTCCTGTTTGTTACTGAATAAAGAAGCTCTGTTGTCACACTCTTGGACAGTATCCTGCAAATTGTACTGCAGGCTCTGCCCTTGTTTTTCAGGGAGTGAAGAACAGAAAGTGGGAGTCGTTATCTCCTTGTTGCGCAGAGATCCTCAGTGCTGGACCTTCTTTTTACCAATCGACTCTCCATCTTTGCTGTTGTTAGAGGATTTTTTTGCAGCTTTGGCCCTTGTTTATGTGGACCCTGATGGCGTCTCCCTGGCAGAGTCAACAATCCATAGACTCTAGCAGAATACACGGCCCACTGAGGAGTACTGTTTGGAGTTCCAGAGGTGGGCCACGGACACCCAATGGAATAACCTGGCTATTAGGAGCCATTTCTGTCATGGGTTGTCTAGTAGGCTAAAGGATTCCATGGCTCAGTACTCTGCTTCGAAGTCCCTGGAGGCCACAATGTCCCTTGCTATCAGGGTGGATAGACATCTTAGGGAGAGATCCACATGGACCCAGCCCCCTGTTGTTCTCCCTATGGAGGAGGTCCCACATGTGCAGGTGGGTGACCCTATGCAGCTAGGGGGGGTGTCCCCTCATGTTAAGTTGCCTGTAGTTCACCGTGGAATCAGGATTATGCTAGGCCTCGGTCTCTCCTTAAAAGTTCTGTGAGTGGAGTTTTCCATATTGGGGACCCAGCCCCTGAATGTATGGCTCCTAAGTTGGTTCTGTCAGAGTTGTCTACTCTCAATACACTATCTGAAGAACTGCCCCCCAGGTCATTCTGAGGAAGGCAACCTGGGTGTATACTTTTCCTTTGTACTTCCCTTTCTTCTGCTTATTGTGAATAAGGTGCAACCGAAGAGAAGATGCACAATTTCTCCCTCTGTACTGGTTGTTTCTGGACCTATGTATTCCCCCAGGAGAGGTGGAGAAGGGAGCGGTTGTCCCCTCAGAATTTCCTGGTTCTGAGGGAAGGAGTTGAAGGTTCCGTGGTGACACCTTGGTTGTCGGTCCTCCAAGGGGGTGTTCACATTCCAGAAGACGCATACTTGGTAATAAACATTCAGGTCTGGACCTGCAGATGAATGACTGTGTATGGGTGTCCACTAATGCCATCAAGTGAATGTGTGCTTTGGGAACTCTGGGCTTTAGGTTTATCGGTCCGTATTTGGTAATGGACATGTTTAACCCTTCGGCCGTCCTGCTAGTTACTCCCAGTACTTGGTAGCGTGTTTCACAGGTCATGGCTCATGAGATGTGTCATGTCTCAAGACCCAAAGTTTACAACATTTTTACCTTACTGCGCAGGTGATATCCTTGAGAGACAGGTGGTTATGGAAGTGAATGCAGGTACTTCACGGTGTTCCTTCAATAGGTGTTAGCCAGACTGCATCCAGCCTTGAGGGTACTGAGGCCCATCATTGAAGGGGGGGGACTGTCACGATGGTCTCACTTGGTTTTGTGACTTGTGACAAGTTTGGAACCTGTGTCTCTTTCCTGTATTGAGACTTCATTTTAAACGTGTTTCTTTCTTTTGACAGTTTAGGAGTTAATGTCAGTTTTGGTTGCTGCAATGCTCCTTAGTTCTCTTCCCAGGTGCGGCTATTTTGTGATTATTCCCATCTTCTTCATATGGTCACATGTTCCAGCATTCCTTGCTGGTGATTGAACTCCATTCCTGGCATAACTACCTTTGAAGAAGAAGCTACATTGAGAAGCTAACCATTGCTAAGCCATCTGTTGCATAGGAGTGTGCAGCAGTGGTGAAGTTGTCTTGTCATTTCCCTGTCTTTCTTTCCTTCCTCTCTTGTTGATTTTAGTGCAGTGGTTGGGTATAGTGATTTTGCCAGCCTCCTCCCTATTGAGGCTTAAAGGGAACCTGTCACCTGGATCTAAGCCCCTACACTATCACTACCTGTCCCTGCACCTTCCTAGCAGCTCCCTATCTATCCCTCTCTGAGCTAAATCCGCCCTATAAAACTGCAGAAAAATAACTTCTAACTTACAGCAGTCCCTGAGGCTGGGGACTGAGAAGGCGGCGCCAGGCTCCATTCAGCCCCTCCTCGATGTAGCAGCACACGCCCCACTGGGCAGCATTATTCTTTCTTCATCGCCGCCTCCTCCATTTGGAATCTCCTGCCTGCTTTACACCTATCATGTTGTGGTGATGCGACCTCGATGTGTCCCCTGACTGAGACACAGCATATGGGAGATTGTATCTTCTGCTCGGTAGCAGCACACACAGGGTGAGCTGCTACTGGAGCTAAGTGCTGATTGAAATCACTGACGCCCAGGTGTGCGGGTGAATAGGAGATGATATGTGCTGCCCTGGGCTGTGGGGAGGGGGTGGAGTGTTTCAGGACAGCAGCAGGAGCTGCTGGGATTGTATGAGGTTCTACTCGGCTGTGCCCCGGTGTAACAGGCCAGACTAACCCCCCGACCAGAATATACTCGGGGTTAAAGTGGCCTAGGCCAGATTATACCCCTCCGTATACCACAGCAGCTGTAAATCAGGGCTCCAAGCAACACATGGGGGCCTGAGGCAGCACAAAGTGGCCCCAGGCAGCACAAAGTGGCCCTACGCAATATACAGGGGCCCCAGGCAGTGCTAGGGCCCCAGGCAGTGCTAGGGGCCCCAGGCAGTGCACAGGGCCCCAGGCAGCACAAAGTGGCCCCAAGCAGCACAAAGAGGCCCCAGGCAACATACAGGGGCCCCAGGCAGTACTAGGGGCCACAAGCTACACACAGGATCCCAGGCTACACACAGGGGCCCCATGCAGCATACAAGGACCCCAGGCAGTGCACGGGGCCCCAGAGAGTGCACGGGGCCCCAGGGAGTACACGGGGCCCCAGGCAGTGCACGGGGCCCCAGGCAGTGCACAGGCCCCAGGCAGCACAAAGTGGCCCCAGGCAGCACAAAGTGGCCCCAGGCAACATACAGGGGCCCCAGGCAGTACCAGGGGCCCCAGGCTACACACAGGATCCCAGGCTACACACAACGGCTCCATGCAGCATACAAGGGCCCCAGGCAGCACACAGGGGCCCCAGGCAGCACAAAGTGACCACAGGCAATATATAGGGGCCCCAGGCAGTGGGCCACCCGGGGCCACTTTGTGCTGCCTCTGGCCCCCATGCGCTGCCTGGGACCCCTTTGTACTGCCTGGGGCCCTTGTATGCTGCATGGGGCCCCTGTATGTAGCCTGGGACCCTGTGTGTAGCCTGGGGCCCCTAGTACTGCCTGGGGCCCCTGTGTGTTGCCTGGGGCCACTTTGTGCTGCCTGGGGCCACTTTGGGCTGCCTGGGGCCTGTGCACTGCCTGGGGCCCCGTGCACTGCCTGGGGCCCCGTGCACTCCCTGGGGCCCCGTGCACTGCCTGGGGCCCCGTGCACTGCCTGGGGTCCTTGTATGCTGCATGGGGACCCTGTGTGTAGCCTGAGATCCTGTGTGTAGCTTGTGGCCCCTAGTACTGCCTGGGACCCCTGTATGTTGCCTGGGGCCTCTTTGTGCTGCCTGGGGCCACTTTGTGCTGCCTGGGGCCCCGTGCACTGCCTGGGGCCCCGTGCACTGCCTGGGGCCCCGTGCACTGCCTGGGGTCCTTGTATGCTGCATGGGGCCCCTGTGTGTAGCCTGAGATCCTGTGTGTAGCTTGTGGCCCCTAGTACTGCCTGGGGCCCCTGTATGTTGCCTGGGGCCTCTTTGTGCTGCTTGGGGCCACTTTGTGCTGCCTGGGGCCCTGTGCACTGCCTGGGGCCCTGTGCACTGCCTGGGGCCCTAGCACTGCCTGGGGCCCCTGTATATTGCGTAGGGCCACTTTCTGCTGCCTGGGGCCACTTTGTGCTGCCTCGGGCCCCCATGTGTTGCTTGGAGCCCTGATCTACAGCTGCTGTGGTATACGGAGGGGTATAATCTGGCCTAGGCCACTTTAACCCCGAGTATATTCTGGTCGGGGGGGTTAGTCTGGCCTGTTACACCGGGGCACAGCCGAGTAGAACCTCATACAATCCCAGCAGCTCCTGCTGCTGTCCTGACACACTCCACCCCCTCCCCACAGCCCAGGGCAGCACATATCATCTCCTATTCACCCGCACACCTGGGGGTCAGTGCTTTCAGTCAGCACTTAGCTCCAGTAGCAGCTCACCCTGTGTGTGCTGCTACCGAGCAGAAGATACAATCTCCCATATGCTGTGTCTCAGTCAGGGGACACATCGAGGTCGCATCACCACAACATGATAGGTGTAAAGCAGGCAGGAGATTCCAAATGGAGGAGGCGGCGATGAAGAAAGAATAACGCCGCCCAGTGGGGCATGTGCTGCTGCATGGAGGAGGGGCTGAATGGAGCCTGGCGCCGCCTTCTCAGTCCCCAGCCTCAGGGACTGCTGTAAGTTATAAGTTATTTTTCTGCAGTTTTATAGGGCGGATTTAGCTCAGAGAGGGATAGATAGGGAGCAGCTAGGAAGGTGCAGGGACAGGTAGTGATAGTGTAGGGGCTTAGATCCAGGTGACAGGTTCCCTTTAACATCAGGGCCATCAAGGGACTAGGTATCCTGCCCAGTGGCAAAAGAACCCATATAGGGACGATAGTATGTTGTATTTGTGCCCCAGATGCTTACCCTTTCTGTTGCTTTGGTCAGTGCCTTGGACACTGTTGTTCTGTGCACCACTGTTATGCACTGCATCCGGATACACCCCTGTCTGAGGCGTGACACAGCCCCAGTATACAGCAGGAGGCTGAACACAGCCCTCAGTACACAACAGAAAGTCACACACAGTCCTCAGTATACAGCAGGAGGCCACACATACCCTCCAGTATACCGCAGGATGCTGCACATGGCCCCCCAATATACATAAGGAGGCCACACACAGCCTCTAGTATTAGACAGGAGGCATCACACAGATATAGTATACAGAAATAGCCTATACACAGACCACAGCATATCACAGGAGGCTGCACACAGCCTTCAGTACGCAGCAGGATGCCACACACAGCCTTCAGTATACAGAAGAAAGCCACACACTGATCCCGGTGTACAGGAGGAGCCACACACAGCCCCAGTATACAGCAGGATGCCGCACAAAGCCAGCAGTATACAGCAGGCTGCTACAAACAGCACCCATTATACAGCAGGAGGCCACAAAAAGAGCTCAGTATACAGCAGGAGGCCTATTAAATTGTGACTTTTGTGTAAAATATTTTTTTGTTTAACCATTCTATTTTGCTATAGCTAAGAACAGTTAGTTACTATCCTGGGCAACGCCGGGTGCCACATCTAGTTATACATATACCATAACTGCTGCACCCGGGTATACTATGTTATACATCGCTGGAATCAAGGTCTTTGCCCCTACCACATACTGATGATAAATTACTTAGCAAAAATCTGGTAACAGATTCCATTTAAAAATATTTGCAATAAGGTAAAGTTTTGCATAGACAAAAATATTGACTCAAACTTTACTCCTGTACTATAGTTACTTTGAGCAAGTGTGTAGCAAAGTGTGGGCAGTAGCCGTGGGCAAGATCTGTGTTTCTTGTGCTCTGGCATGCTACATGAAAGATAGGGTCTAGGTTGAGTGTATGGAGTTCTGCTTGAGCGGACAAATGCTTACGCAGGCCGTTTAATACTAATGGCTTTAGCTGGCTAGGACTAGATGTTAGCCAGTTCATCGAGGGAGACCATCAGTTTTTTAAAGGGAACGAACCAGCAGGTTTTAGAGCTATAAAGTGAGGCTATGTTCATTTTTTGTACTTCTTTTGCAGTTGCGCTTTTTTGTGCTCGTACGGGCAAAAAAATTTGCAACTGCTTTCACACAGTGCGCTTTTTTCTGCCCGCTTTTCCCGAGTCCATATTATCATGTGGGCTGTGGGAAAAGCGCGCAGAAAAAAGCGCAAAGATTTGAAATGTCTATTCTTTTCATGCATGCGCTTTTGCAGTGAAAGCGAGTGTGTAAAAAAGCGCACAAAAGTGCAACATGTGAATGCATTTCAGCAAAACCCAATATAATAGAAAAAAGCCGGGCAACTAACTCTCTTCAGGGGGTAATTAATGCCCGTGTAGTTGTTAGGCAAGCAAGTCCGGACGAGTGGTGCAGGCTTGAATCACAGTATATAGCAACAAAAAGGAGAACAAATATGCACTCACCAGTCATCGATGTGTGTCAGGAAGTTTTAATCCAAATTGACTGGACCAGCTGAAGCGCCTCCAGCGCGAAACGGTGTGCCGTCGTCCTTCACTGCACCCCTTCCTTCCCTGCATTATGTACCCGTAATTTGGAATAAAACTTCCTGACACGCATCGATGACTGGTGAGTGCGTTTTTTTTCTCCTTTTTGTTGCTATTTCAGCAAAACCCATAGGTTTTGCTGGACTGCATATCCAGAATTGCGTTTCACTGCATTTACGCGCACGTAAAAAAGCGCAGCCAAAATGCAGGAAAATGCAGTAAATACGCACCGTGTGAATGTAGCCTGAAGCATTATTAATTACATGTATAATTGCAGAGAAAAGTGTTATCAAATATCGGGAAATCTGTGCAGCAAATTAAAATATGTGCAGCACGGGGGCAGGGGTGTTGAGTTTCTTCGTATTGCTCCCCTGCTTGGTCTAAGCCAAACCCTCCCCCCTCTGTGTCTACCACCCTCTCTTCCTCCACTACCCCTCTCTCTCTCTGTCACTATATACCCAGGCATATTAGCTCTGTTATTGTGCATGGTGATAGATAGCACAATGTACAGCTCCTATGTGCTCATCACTCCCTCCCTCCTGTGTCTCCAGCTTCTCAGGCTTCCATTCACTTCACTGCTTTTTCTCTGGCTGTGTGCGATTGGGCAGTCACAGACCTGTGACTATGAGGAGAGAGCTGAGCTAGGGACACGCAGACTGGAGGGGGGCCCTTCTCCTGCACTGTTACCAGACAATCACAGACAGCCAGAAAATATTCAGTGAGAACTAGAAGCCAGAAATGCAGAAGGGAGGGAGTGATGATCTTGGGCACATAGGACAACTAACATTTGCTATCTCCATGCACAATGTGAGATGTAATGTGCCTAGGTATATTGTGACAGGGAGGGAGGGAGAGGGGTGGAAGAGAGGGAGGGAGAGAGGGGAGGACGAAGGGTGTGGCTTAGAGCAAAAAGGGGAGTAATAAAAAGAAACCCAACCCCTCATAGTGACATTGCGCTGCACACTCCGTTCGTCTGCTGCTCTCTTTCCAAAGACTTCTATAACAGTTTTCTCTGCAATCATACATGTAATCATTGAAGTAACGGTATGATTGCATTCAGTATCCCAGAGCCTATAAGGCATGGACTTCAATTTATAGCTTTAAAACTTGCTGGGTGGTTCCATTTAAAAGCAGTACTTCACTCAACAACAGTGTGATGGCAACTACGTACAGTAGATAGTGGGCACATATCTTCTATGGTTCATTAACACAGAGTTTCTCTGTCAGAAGAATACAGCAATGCCCTTTAAAATGCATTGTGTGAGGGGAAAAGCATATTCTTTTCACTTACAGCTAATGCTTCCCTGCAAAAGTTGCTTCATAAAATATCCCATGGCAGCAAGGGACCATTATTCTGCTTTTTGTATGTAAATCTACATTACATTTTACACTGCATGATGTTAAAAAAAGCTATATACAATCTGAAAAGCAGACAAGTGTGAGGAGGCAAGTGTGACACCATATAAATTATCACTTCGTAATGCATATGTTATCTATGCTACTTTATGGTGTTAATGAGCATTGTACATACACTATAATTAAAACTGTACAGCAACACATTTTAATTTCCTAAACTCACACCTTCATCTTGGTGCAACCTCCCAAGTTCCATTCTAGCTATTTTAGCTATTTTTTGTTGCCTTTTACCCTATAATTGTCAACTTTGTTTAACCCTTTTAGATTGATGAATTAGCATTTCTATTGCACTTCAGCTTCATACATTTTTTGTTTAATGTCATTATATAGAACTTTTTACATTTCTTATTTTTACTTTTACATACTAGATTTTTATTTTACGTGTTACGGATATCAGTACAGCATTTGTGTGCATCATTAAATGTTTCAGGCTTGTGTCAAAATGTATTTACTGTAACAAATATGTTCCTGTTTTATTTCTATTGATTTTTGTTTAATAATTTTAGTTTTTTTCTCCATCTAGTAGGTGATTTTTTAGGCCCTGATTAATTATTGCCTTTATGTGTATTGTTTGTCTAGTTTTGTGTATTTTGCAGCTATTTTTTGCACCTAACTCATTATTCTAAAGATTTTGATTTACTTCTAATACTTATTAAGTGGCTTTATTTCTTAGGCCAGTATACAAGATTTATCTACGTAGTTACAGCTATACCAGATTGATATTGGTTTTTTTAGGTTTTGTACTATCTCATTAAAAAACATTTTTTTTTTATAAAATAAATATTTTTTTGCATCATCAAATTTTGAACACTAGGTTTTTTATTTATCTACTGAGTCTTGAATGATTTTTTTTTTCCAGGACAGGTTGAAGTTTTTATTGGTACCATTTTAGGCCACACAATACAACCTGATTGATTTCTATTCCACTTTTTTATCCCTTTCACCATGTCATAAAATTGATAACACAGCTTTATTCTTTGAGTATGAATACATTCATAACACTTTTTTTTTTACGTTTTGCCGCTATTTTGCTATAAAAATAATTTTATAGAAAACAAATTGTTTTTGCATTGTTGTATTCTGAGAGGTACAGCTTTTTTATTTTCTTTTGCTGATGGAACGTTTATTGCGGATTGTTTTTTGCGGGACACTATTGCATATTCAGATATAACATTTTTTTCTTTTACATACAACTTTGATGCCACTTTTTTGTTAGCTGTGTGATGAAGGGAAATATGTGGCAATATTAAATATGTGTTTATGTTTTGCATATTTTGTTTTTTATATACATATATATATATATATACATATGTACACATATATATATACATATATATACATTGCTTTGTGAATATATACAGTGCTTTGTGAAAGTATTTGGCTCACTTGCACTTTTCAACCTTTTGCCACATTTCAGGCTTCAAACATAAAGATATAAATTGTAATATTTTTGTGAAGAATCAACAACACGTGGGACATAACTGCGAAAGTGGAGCAAAATTTATTTTATATTTTAAACTTTTTTAACAAATAAAAAAACTGAAAAGTGGGGCGTGCAATATTATTCGGCCCCCTTGAGTTAAGCCTGGCTTCACACTGCGTCTTTGAGGCATCTGAGTGTATCCGTTTCAAAATGGATACACTCGGATCCAAAATCGCATCCCATGTATCCCTATGGGGCTCGGTTCGGATCGGATGTGTGCCTTTTGCCATCCGATTTTGGCACCATCCGATCCTGTCCGATTTAAGCATGGACACAAAAACGTAGCCTGCTGCGATTTTGTCTCCGAGAATGAAATCGGACAGCATCGAATCCGAGCCCCGATAACATGGGAGCCTATGGACATCGGATCCGAGTTGACCTCGGATCCGATGTCGGCTCCGTGGTCCCTGTCCTCCCTGCTCCTGCCTCCTTGCATCTTCCTCCCCTCCACTTCTCTATCCTGTTCCCAGCTATTCTATGCTGTCCCCCCCTATTCTAACCTCTTCCCTGTCTTATTCCCTATTCTATTCCCTCTGTTTGTTAAAAAAATAAAAAAAATCCCTCCATGAGGATACAGTACCTTCTGGCGCCTCCAGGGACTGTCACCATCTGTGCAGAAGGGCCTGTGGTGATGTCAGAGAGCCGGTCAGCTGACGTGTCAGGTGACCAGCTCTGTGACATGATCACAGGTTCTTCAGCCATCAGATGGTGACTGTTGCATGAAGCCGTCAGAAGGTAATGTATCCTCAGGGAGGATTTTTATTTTTTACATACTGGAGGGGAAGAGGACAGGGGGGTGGACAGGGGGGAGAATAGAGGAGAGGGAGAGCAGAGATAGGAGAGGGACAGATAGAGAAGAATCAGGACAGACAGGGACAGGCAGGGAGAACAGGATCCACACGGATCCTGTATAGAATCGGATCGGATGGCTATTTGCCATCCGATTGCAGGGATCCGTGTGGATCCGTGGCTGTCCGAGGGGATCCTGACAACACACGGATCCCCACAGACAGCCCAAAAACACAATGTGAAGCCAGCCTAATACTTTGTAGCGCCACCTTTTGCTGTGAGTACATCTGCAAGTCGCTTGGGGTATGTCTCTATCAGTTTTGCACATCGAGAGACTGAAATTCTTGCCCATTCTTCCTTGCAAAACAGCTCGAGCTCAGTGAGGTTGGATGGAGAGCGTTTGTGAACAGCAATTTTCAGCTCTTTCCACAGATTCTCGATTGGTTTCAGGTCTGGACTTTGACTTGACTATTCTAACATCTGGATATGTTTATTTTTGAACCATTCCATTATAGATTTTGCTTTATGTTTGGGATCATTGTCTTGTTGGAAGATAAATCTCCGTCCCAGTCTCAGGTCTTTTGCAGACTCCAACAGGTTGTTGTCCAGAATGGTCCT
The DNA here is from genome assembly GCA_033576535.1 of Allobates femoralis. Taxonomy (NCBI): domain Eukaryota; kingdom Metazoa; phylum Chordata; class Amphibia; order Anura; family Aromobatidae; genus Allobates; species Allobates femoralis. Next base: position 322,407,309 of record JARQOC010000005.1, on the reverse strand, counting down.
GTATTTGGCTCCATCCATCTTCCCATCAATTTTAACCATCTTCCCTGTTCCTGCTGAAGAAAAACAGGGCCAAACCATGATGCTGTCACCACCATATTTGACTGTGGGGATGGTGTTTTGAGGGTGATAAGCTGTGTTGCTTTTACTCCAAACATATTGTTTTGCATTGTGGCCAAAAAGTTCGATTTTGGTTTCATCTGACCAGACAACCTTATTCCAATGTTTGGTGTATCTCCCAGGTGGCTTGTGGCAAACTTCAAACGAGACTTTTTATGGATATTTTTGAGAAATGGCTTTCTTCTTGACACTTTCATAAAGGCCAGATTTGTGCAGTGTACGACTGATTGTTGTCCTATGGACAGACTCTCCCACCTCAGCTGTACATCTCTGCAGTTTATCCAAAGTGACCATGGGTTTTTTGGCTACAACTCTGATCAGTCTTCTCCTCGTATGAGATGAAAGTTTAGAGGGATGGCCGGGTCTTGGTAGATTTGCAGTGCCTGATACTTCTTCCATTTCAATATGATAGGTTGCACAGTGCTCCTTGAGATGATTAAAATTTGGGAAATCTTTTTGTATCCAAATCCGGCTTTAAACTTCACCACAACAGTATCTCGGACCTGCCTGGTGTGTTCCTTGGTCTTCATGATGCTCTCTGCTCTTGAAACAGAACCCTGAGACTATCACAGAGCAGGTGCATTTATACAGAGTCTTGATTACACACAGGTAGATTCTATTTATCATTACCAGTCATTTAGGACAACATTAAATCATTCAGAGATCCTCACTGAACGTCTGGAGTGAGTTTACTGCACTGAAAGAAAAGGGGCCGAATAATATTGCACGTCCTACTTTTTTTATTTGTTAAAAAAGTTTAAGATATGCTATAAATTTCGTTCCACTTCTCGATTGTGTTCCACTTGTTGATTCTTCACAAAAAAATTAGAATAGCCTGAAATGTGGCAAAAGGTTGAAAAGTTCAAGGGGGACGAATACTTTCACAAGGCACTGTGTATGTTTGTAATATATATACAACAAGAAAGTATTACAGTCTCCCTGTAATATTTTTAGCTTTTGAAGCAGTTTTGCCTGAAATTATTGCTACAATATGGGAATTGAAAGCACAACTAAATATTGTACAGCTTCAGATCCAAAATTAGCCAATCACAGATGAGGTTCTTGTGACCAATCATAACCTGGATATGGCAGCTAATCACATTCCATTACATTGCATCACATCTGCTGCTTTGTTTGTTTGTTTTATCTGTTGGTCTACCTAGTGAATCATACTGTAGAGCTTTATGATGGAAGCCTTCAGATTTTTGTCACCGGAAGATCGTGCGCGAGTTGTAGTGCTACATGTAGAGAAAAATCACCGAATTGGTACATAGAAAATATATATAAAAAAAAACTCACCAAATTTTGGTCTCTTACAAATACCATTGCATTTAGCAGGATACTATCAGCCACCTCAGAAGCAACCCATATCTCTCAACATCGATGCTCCATCCCCTACAACCTTGACATGGGGGCGATTGTGGCACCAACTACCAGCCGTGCCACAAGGAGGAGACAGGTGGTATCACTGGACATGAGATCACTGCAGGGCGGCAGCCACTCAAGGAGTGAGGCATAAAGTCAGAAAGCAGCCTATTAATGATGCCCAGCTGTTAGACAAGGCGGGCCGCTCTGCAACAAAATATGCTACACAAGTGACTGACGCCCCCTAGAGGACACAGCTGTAGACTGCAGATGGATAAAAAAATGCAATATAACTTTATAGATGACAGTGAGGAGTTAGTTTGATATTTTGGACCACATGTATAATTTAGCTCAAGCTAAATTATACATGTGTTATACATGTGGATAGGTACTCGTAGGCGTGAGGGTCCGTGACGGGGGCTACGAGCTTACTCTATTTTGGTCCAAAATATCAAACTAACTCTTCACTGTCATCTATAGTGATATATTGCTTTTTTTTATCCATCTGCAGTCTACAGCTGTGTCCTCTAGGGGGGTCAGTCACTTGTGTTGCATATTTTGTTGCAGAGCGGCCCGCCTTGTCTAACAGCTGGGCGTCATTAATAGGCTGCTTTCTGACTTTATGCCTCACTCTTTGAGTGGCTGCCGCCCTGTAATGATAATGTGGCACCCCAAGGGTTAATATGCCACAGAAACAACACAGGTTTCATCCCCACACAACACTACACTAGAAAGTGGGAGGAGCTTAGCTGGCACCTGCACTAGTGGGGGGAGCTAAGTTGTTTACCTCAGAGCAGAAGTGACAGTTAGTTCAGTTCAGAGGAGAGTGGAGTCAGAGTTGAGTCTGGAGCAGGAGCAGAGCCAAGTGTCAGTGGAGGTCCTGAGAGGTCTGAGGAAAGGAGACAGAGTAACAGAGGAACATACCCGGGATAAAGAGTTACCCCAAAAGCTTGACCCCGGGGAGGCGCTCAAGACGGATACCGGATCCGAGGCTGTGCCTGAGACAGACAGGACAGTAAACACCGGCATAGTGAAGGTCCACCATCTTCACCACACCATAGCAAAGCAACACGAAGGAGTCAGTGACACAGAGGACTCAAGTTGCCCAGCATATTGGTACCCGTGAGCAGAGACAGGGCCAGCAGTATAGCTACAAGCAGCAGCAGGGCCACACACAGCGTTTAAGTAGGAAGCCAAGGACCCGGTCAGGGTGAGAGCAACCTGGTACAGACTCCGTGGACAATACTGTGTAATACCATCTGCCAGTAAAGACTTGAAGAACAACAGAAAACGTGAGTGTGTGTGTCATCCTTATGCTGAAGCCCCACTTGCCCTCATAGACTGCCATTGCCTCTACTCTTATCATCTCTACTGCTACCCCTACTCTCCTGCAGCATCAATAACATCCTTACAGACTTTATCTACCTCTACCACTGCCCCGGGGAACCCAGTTCTGCCCACAGGAACTATTCCATCCAAGCTGCTAACCCATCATCCCTGGAGGTTCTGCAGCAGCGGCGGTCCCATTACTGACCGCATATAGTGGGTGGCGTCACGAGTGACAAATCCCCTGTAAATAACCCCCCATTTTATTGTGCGGGCCCTGGACACGGTCTGGACCAGAACCGCCGTGACATCCCCAGCAGTACCCCGGTCCGGCACCGAGTGCCCGTCCCAGTGGCTCCACAACCTCATGTCCAGTGATACCACCTGTCTCCTCCTTGTGGCACGGCTGGTCGCTGGTGCCACAATCGCCCCCCGTGTCAAGGTTGTATAGGATGGAGCATCGGTGTTGAGAGATATGGGTTGCATCTGAGGTGGCTGATAGTATCCTGCTAAATGCAATGGTATTTGTAAGAGACCAAAATTTGTTGAGTTTTTTTTTTTGCTACATGAAGAGGGTTATACTGGCCCCCAGATCGCAAGGAAGGCTGTAATCAGAGTACAGTCGTAAGAATTTTGCAGAAACATAAGCAGCTTGGAATTACCCAGGACAGGCCCAGATCTGGTCGGCCCAGAAAGTCAACTTAAAGGGAGGGTAGAGTACTGATAAGAACATCCCTTGCCAATCAAAAGCTCACCTCTCCTCAGCTTCTGCGAGAATGGCAAGAAAAGTGCAATATTGAGGTAGCAACATCAACTGTTAGGAAGAGATGTTTGGAAGCAGGATTGAGAGGGTGCAAGGCCCGAAAGAAGCCATTGATGACAGCCATACACAGACAAAGGCGAAAACTGTGGGCATTGAAATATTCAAAATGGAGGAAGGAGGAATGGGAAAAAGTGCTATTTAGTGATGAAAGCACTTTTTGCATTTTAGGAAATGATGGCAAGTGTTATGTGAGAAGATTTCCACATGAAGAGTACAAGCCAGAGTGTTTGAGCTTCTCTGTGAAACATCTGATGAAAGTAATGGTCTTGGGCTGTATGGCAGCCAATGGTGTTGGAAGGCTTCATATTGTGGAGGGTATGGTTAATGCAAAAAAATACATAGACATCCTTAATAAGAAAATGCTGCTTTCTGCTCAACACCTGTTTTCAGGGAATTACGGTATATCCTCCAGGATGATAATGCTCCTTGTCACAGAGCTAAGACAGTAACGGAATGGAAAAAAAAGAACAAGGTGGCTACTATTGACTGGCCATCTCAGTCCCCGGATCTCAATCCAATTGAAAATTTGTGGCACAAGGTATCAATAGAGATATCTAAAAAACAGCCAAAGACCAAGAGAGAGTTGATTGAGGCTCTGATACAGGCCTGGAACCACATCATCACTCATGAACATCTGCAGAAGCTTGTTCACTCAATGCCACAGAGATGCAAGTTGGTGCTCAAGAACAAAGGCTGGCCAATAAAGTATTATAAGCTAAAGATGCACTCAAAAGGCCCTTTTCAGGACTCTGAATTAAATAAAAAATGATAAATCTTAAAAAGTAAAATTTAAGTCTGTGTGAACTTGCATTGGAAGTTAATGAACTTAGAAACCTGTTCACCATTCTACACACTGTACTGGTGTAGGTATGGTTATGCTGTAAAAAAAATTATCAAAAATGCACTCACCATAACAATTTATACAATTGGGACATTCAAAAATGAATATGGCATACAATGAGGGATTACAAAAACATATATGTTCCACCAGTTTCACTGTAGAGATGCAGAAGTATGAAATATATAGTTTTCTTCACACCTATACAGGACTTTGAACACCACTGTATACCGTATATACTCGTGTATAAGCCGACCCGTGTATAAGCTGACCCCCTACTTTTGCTCCCAAAACCTGGGAAAACCTATTGACTCGTGTATAAGTCGAGGGTGGACCCCAGCACAGGTATACAGCCCACAGCAGTGTGGTATACAGCAGCCTCCCCAGTGGTAGTATACAGCAGCAGCCCCAGTGGTAGTATACAGCAGCAGCCCAGTGGTAGTATACAGCAGCCCAGAGGTATATACAGCACCCAGTGGTAGTATACAGCAGCAGCCCCAGTGGTATATACGCAGCCCAGTGTTAGTATACAGCAGCAGCCCCAGTGGTATATTCAGCAGCAGCCCCAGTGGTATATACAGCAGCAGCCCCAGTGGTAGTATACAGCAGCCCCAGTGGTAGTATACAGCAGCCCCAGCGGTAGTATACAGCAGCCCCAGAGGTATATACAGCAGCCCCAGTGGTAGTATACAGCAGCAGCCCCAGTGGTATATACAGAAGCCCCAGTGGTAGTATACAGCAGCAGCCCCAGTGGTATATACAGCAGCAGCCCCAGTGGTATATACAGCAGCAGCCCCAGTGTTATATACAGCAGCAGCCCCAGTGGTAGTATACAGCAGCCCCAGTGGTAGAATACAGCAGCAGCCCCAGTGTTATATACAGCAGCAGCCCCAGTGGTAGTATACAGCAGCCCCAGTGGAAGTACACAGCAGCCCCAGAGGTAGTATACAGCAGCCCCAGAGGTATATACAGCAGCCCCAGTGGTAGTATACAGCAGCAGCCCCAGTGTTATATACAGCAGCAGCCCCAGTGGTAGTATACAGCAGCCCCAGTGGTAGTATACAGCAACCCCAGAGGTAGTATACAGCAGCCCCAGAGGTAGTATACAGCAGCCCCAGAGGTACATACAGCAGCCCCCCCCCATATCAGTGAATCAATATCTCACACAATTATCAAACCCACTATAATCAGGTAATCAATAAGTCCGTTGGACACAGGTATGAATTTATAAGAAATATACAATCTTTATTAAGGATTATCATTACAACAATTTAAAATCCTTATGAATAATATCAATAACAAGGTAAAAATTATGACCATTTACATATCAAAAGAGTGGTCACTGGATATCTATGGACAAATAGAGTCAGTGCCATATCTGGTGGTGAATAATTAGGGAAGGCCCGGTGACCATACAGGAGGCATATACATGGGACCAGAACCTATTTGGGGTTTACATACAGTATCTTGGAATTTTCCCATATATATATATGCAGCAAGGTTAAGATGAGTTTGTTGCTCATCAAGGAGTAGTTACACAATTCCCTACAAAATTAATTGGGCTGTATTTCAGTAAATTTTTCTCCTCCTGTGGCTTGAATATCAATGGGAATTTCCCTGGCCTGTACAGGGTGCTGGAGTTTATAGACCCCTTGATTCACTATGCATTCAGCGTTTTTATATTCTACATACGGTATAGTCATAATATAAATCCAAAGGATTACACTGATTATTCATTATTAGTGAGGGTAATTGGATTCCCGAGCAGCGGTGTTAGGTAAATACCATTATGTCGCCACAAGGTCTCATCAATCTTTCCCCTCAGGGTACTCACTAATATGAACCTATACTGTGAGATTAAACCTGCACAAACTGTGAATAACACAGGGTCAGACAACACACAAGCAACATGAAAGTAAACACATTAAAGGACCATATCCACATACCTCCCAGATCTTATTGCCGGTCACCCTGGACCTCCACCTCACCCTGACGCGTTTATCTCACAAGACTTTATCAAAGGGTAGTGTGCCATGTGAGGGACAGATTCGGGGATTTATATAGTGTGCTAGATTAATTGTGAGATTAGAATACCTGCGCGTCCCTTCCTTCTCCTCCACTTTCGGCGTCAGTGCCGCGCGACCGCTCCCGGTCACGTGATACGCCCCACTTCCGGTCGGTGGAACGCAGAATCCGGAAGCCGCGTCATAGAGACGCTTCTCCGGGCCGCGGCCATGTGACCGGAAGGGGGCGCATCCGGAAAGCTCCACACCGCCGTGACGCTCAGGGAGGAGGGGAAAGGACGGAAAGAGCCACCTTATTTATTACTGAGATGCTAGGCAACCCGAGTTTCATCAAGATTTACATAAATTGCATCTGTATATCATCAAATTAGGATATTAACACAATTTTAGCCCAAAGATCATAGAATAAATGAGGTTATCAAAAATACCACTTATCATACATAAAGTGCAAAAAATAGTGCAGAAACTGCCACACATGTAAACATGACATAGTGGTAGAAATTATTTCAATGGAAGTGAAAATTGTCATATATCTCTGAACATTACATACAATATAAATAAGAAAATAATAAAAATAGTGCTTAGAAGGTGATCCCTTGAAGAAGTCGAGTTCTTTATCATCTCTTCATTACACCAATCAACCATACGATATCCACATGATAATAATTCACAAGGAAATTTCTAAAATATAGTAAACACAATTGTGATTAAAATCATTTCTAAGAATATCTAAAACCAAACAACCACCTCCCTCCTCTCGGTTGCTGGTGAAAATCTACAAAGAGAGCTGTGTAAACAAACTACAAGAACGCACTGAAACCAAAATGTTCATTAAGACCAAAGGGTGCCACAGTATTGAGCATGTAGATCCATTTACTCTCAACCTGTCCTAGGGCTTTACTCAGGTTCCCTCCCCTTTGACCCAAAGAGATCTTATCAATGCCTATAACTTTTAACAGACTAGAGTTGCTCTGATGCTTATAGAAGAAGTGTTTTGGTATCGTTTTCAAACTGGACGGACTATCAGCACCAGCCCCCTTCTCTATGTCCAGGACATGTTCCCTAGTACGGATGCGTAGTTCACGAGTAGTCATGCCTATGTAAATTTTATTCCACGGGCATTTGGCCATATATATCACTCCCTTTGTGGAGCAGCTAATATGATGCCTAATTTCATAAACCCTGGAGTTGTCAATCTTGATGAAACTCGGGTTGCCTAGCAACTCAGTAATAAATAAGGTGGCTCTTTCCGTCCTTTCCCCTCCTCCCTGAGCGTCACGGCGGTGTGGAGCTTTCCGGATGCGCCCCCTTCCGGTCACATGGCCGCGGCCCGGAGAAGCGTCTCTATGACGCGGCTTCCGGATTCTGCGTTCCACCGACCGGAAGTGGGGCGTATCACGTGACCGGGAGCGGTCGCGCGGCACTGACGCCGAAAGTGGAGGAGAAGGAAGGGACGCGCAGGTATTCTAATCTCACAATTAATCTAGCACACTATATAAATCCCCGAATCTGTCCCTCACATGGCACACTACCCTTTGATAAAGTCTTGTGAGACGAAACGCGTCAGGGTGAGGTGGAGGTCCAGGGTGACCGGCAATAAGATCTGGGAGGTATGTGGATATGGTCCTTTAATGTGTTTACTTTCATGGTGCTTGTGTGTTGTCTGACCCTGTGTTATTCACAGTTTGTGCAGGTTTAATCTCACAGTATAGGTTCATATTAGTGAGTACCCTGAGGGGAAAGATTGATGAGACCTTGTGGCGACATAATGGTATTTACCTAACACCGCTGCTCGGGAATCCAATTACCCTCACTAATAATGAATAATCAGTGTAATCCTTTGGATTTATATTATGACTATACCGTATGTAGAATATAAAAACGCTGAATGCATAGTGAATCAAGGGGTCTATAAACTCCAGCACCCTGTACAGGCCAGGGAAATTCCCATTGATATTCAAGCCACAGGAGGAGAAAAATTTACTGAAATACAACCCAATTAATTTTGTAGGGAATTGTGTAACTACTCCTTGATGAGCAACAAACTCATCTTAACCTTGCTGCATATATATATATGGGAAAATTCCAAGATACTGTATGTAAACCCCAAATAGGTTCTGGTCCCATGTATATGCCTCCTGTATGGTCACCGGGCCTTCCCTAATTATTCACCACCAGATATGGCACTGACTCTATTTGTCCATAGATATCCAGTGACCACTCTTTTGATATGTAAATGGTCATAATTTTTACCTTGTTATTGATATTATTCATAAGGATTTTAAATTGTTGTAATGATAATCCTTAATAAAGATTGTATATTTCTTATAAATTCATACCTGTGTCCAACGGACTTATTGATTACCCCCCCATATCAGTATACAGGGGCCCCCCCTTGTGCAGCCAGCCTGTAAAGGAATAGATTATTATACTTATCCCTGCCGGCTGCCGCTGTCCCGCCGCCGCTATCGCGCTCCTCCGGCTTCATCCAGCGTCTTCCGGATTCCTCCTCTGGTCGGCGCACAGACATTGCCTGCGCCCACCGGAGGAAGCCGGAAGACGCTGGATGAAGACGTAGGAGCGCGATAGCGGCGGCGGGACAGCGGCAGCCGGCAGGGATAAGTATAATAATCTATTCCTTTACAGGCTGGCTGCACAAGGCGGGGGGGCCCTGTATACTGATGGGGGCGGGCGGCCTGTACACTGTATACACTGTATACAGTGTATACAGTATACAGTGACTCGCGTATAAGCCGAGGGGGGGACTTTTCAGCCCAATTTTTGGGCTGAAAAACTCAACTTATACGCGAGTATATGCGGTATATATAACCAAAAAAGAGCAGCACATGAACTACAGTCTCTGGGTGCAAAATCCACAATTGCAATCCTTTAGTCTTGCAGAAATATATCCAAAAATAGTGAGGCAGTATTCCAAATCTCAAAAAATAGGTTTTTTTATTGGTCCATACCTTACCACAACGTTTCAGTCCTCTGACCTTTCTCAAGGTCACTTGAGAAAGGTCAGAGGACTGAAACATTGTGGTAAAGTATGGGCCAACAAAAAAAAACTATTTTTTGAGATTTGGTGTGCTGCCTCACTATTTTATATATATATACTAGCTGTAGTACCCGGCTACCCTCGGGTTAATAAATAACTGATGTTAGCTATAACAAAATAGAATTTGAATATGTCATATTAATGACCTGTAAGAAAATGGAAGCTGAGCTGTGATTGCTTGCTATAGGCAGCCTAATAAATCTCCAGCCAACAGTAAACCCTCCCCTGGCCGGGCAGTATATGTTACCTCACACATACACATAATAGACAACTCATGTGACTGAGATCTGCCTTAATTCCCTATATGGCACATGTGTTGCACATTGGCTGTCTTTTATCAGATGTTTATGTTTGGAAATTAAAGATAGCACACGTATGAGGCGAGTTGTGTGAGGTGATTTGTGCACATCTGTGTCTGTCTGTGTGGTGTGTGTGTCCCTGGGGTGTGTGTATGTGTGTGTCCCTGTGGGATGAGTGCATGTGTCCCTATAGGGTGTGTATGTGTGTGTGTCCCTGTGGGGGGGTCTGTGTGGTGTGTGTCTCTGTTGTGTGTGTCACTTTGTGGTGTGTGTGTGTCCCTGTGGGGTGAGTGCATGTGTCCCTATAGGGTGTGTATGTGTGTGTACCTGTGGTGGGGTCTGTGTGGTGTGTGTGTGTGTGTGTATCGGTGTTGTGTGTGTCTCTTTGTGGTGTGTGTGTGTCCCTGTGGGGTGAGTGCATGTGTTCCTATAGGGTGTGTATGTGTGTGTGTTCCCTGTGGGGTGGTGTCTGTGTGGGGTGTGTGTGTCTCTGTGTTGTGTGTGTCTCTTTGTGGTGTGTGTGTGTCTGTGGGGTGAGTGCATGTGTCCCTATAGGGTGTGTGTGTGTCTCTGTGTGGGGGGTCTGTGTGGTGTGTGTGTGTCTCTTTGTGGTGTGTGTGTGTCCCTGTGGGGTGAGTGCATGTGTCCCTATAGGGTGGCTATGTGTGTGTGTCCCTGTGGGTGGGGGTCTGTGTGGTGTGTGTGTCTGTGTTGTGTGTGTCTCTTTGTGGTGTGTGTGTGTCCCTGTGGGGTGAGTACATGTGTCGCTATAGGGTGTGTGTGTCTCCGTGGGGATGTGTGTGTGTGTCTCTGTGTTGTGTGTGTCTCTTTGTGGTGTGTGTGTGTTTGTTCGGGTGCGTGGTGAGTATCCAATGTTGGGGCTGCACTTTAGCAACTATACACTTGCCGTTACTCTTTGTGTGCGTGTGGTGTGTATACATGTCCCTGTGTGTGGTGAATATCTCATGTTGGGGCCCCACCTTAGTGACTATATGCTGGTATGTGCTGTTAGTCTTTGGCGCTATCATTAAGCCCCTCTCATTCACAACTGTCAACTGGTAACTGTCACTTTTTCCCCATTATGTAGATAGGGGCAAAATTGTTAGGTGAACTGGAATGCGCAGGGTTAAAATTTCGCCTCACAACATAGCCTATGACGCTCTCGGGGTCCAGACGTGTGACTATGCAAAATTTTGTTGCTGCAGTTGCAACGGTGTAGATGCCAATCCCGGATATACATACATACATACATACATACACACACATATTCAGCTTTATATATATATATACATATATATATATAGGTATATATATATATATGTTCAGCAGTATATTTTTCTTTTTTTCTTTTTTCACTTTCCAATTTCTTAAAGTTTTTTTCACTTTTTTCCCCTTTTATGGAACATTAATTTTTATTAATCTGATCGCTCGTCTGATGTATTGCAATACATGCAGCAGCATAGCAATACAGTATACATGTCAGTGTTGCACTGAGAGATCATCTCTTAGACTTCTAACAGGCTTGCTATTGATGGCTGACCCGCAGGCTGTCCTATGGTTGCAATAGCAAAGATCTGACCCCGACATCATGTTGCGAGGGTCCCAATTGCATTAGAGTGGGACCGCGCTCCCTCTCCAAACCTGCTAATGCTGTGATCACTATTTAGTATGGCATTTATAGTGATAAAAAGCCAGGGACGGTCGTGTTGACTTACGCCTAGCATCTGGTGCCAGCTACTATGCCTGCGTTATTGCTGTGACGTACATCTACATCATTTTGGGGGAACTCCTTCCAGATTGTGTCGTAAACTTACTTTAAATGTCGAGAAGGAATTAAAACCTTGTTTACCTTTAAGGTACCTTTACACGCCACCACAAGAAGGTAGCAATTGCCGGGCACTGGGGACAATTGTGCCTATTGCCATGAAATTGCTACGAAATGTGTAAATAGGGCAGTTCCTCCCTGTGCCCTGCAGTTCCTTTGAATAACTGTTGCTGAGCCGTGCTCAAAAACAGAAAGGCACAATTGCTATGGTGGAGGCATGTAAACGGGGCACAGGCAAAGTATTTGCGTGTCCTACGAATTCCCAGGGGCGTGACACAGCCTCACGGATACCGCGCCCCATCAGCGATCATTGGTGGAGGCTCCTGCGTTACGATGGGCTGTCCCTTCACAGGTCGCCATATTTCAAGAGCTGTCCATTCACAGTCCAAAATTCCAATGGCGTCATGTATTAGCCAGCCTTCCTGCGCAGGCTGGCCAATCATGACGCTATTGCGTTGTCCAATCAACGCTTTAGCCTCACGGAATACACAACTCTGTCACGCCTATGTACTTACGGCGCAAAATATGTACGCCCATATTCCTTTGTGGAGCGGCGTGTAAAGCAGGGAAGGTATTCAACAGGATGATAGCCGCGGCACCCGTCGGCAATTCCGGGGAACAAAGATACCTTCAGTGGAGCACGCAATGACGGTGTGTATATGCGGCATTAGCGATCGGTATCCACCGTTAAAAACGTGCGCGTGTATGTTCGGTGGATACCTGTTGCTAGCCACAGTGGCGGCGTGTAAAGGTACCTTTAGAGTCATTATTTCTTAAGCTCAAATGTTTTCACAATGAATATAATATTTTGTTATTAGTCTGCCATTAATTGTAATACAAACATCAAGCAGAGTTGTGTTTTTTTACGAATTGCAAACATAAGAGGGTAATTTGTACAGCCATCCAACCTTCTATCTGTCCCCTTTTTATTTATAACATACAGTTCTTGGGTAAGCAAAACGGTAATATATAGGTAATGCAACATAAAAACTGCAGTAATATCAATATCCCTGAGTTATTTGAAAAATGAAGGAAAATTAATTATTACCCTTTGCACTATTTCTTTTAAGTCTGTTATTGGAGTACTAAGTAGCACAAAATATTGTATATATAATTGGCTTAAGACCTCTTAAAATAATTAATGAGATCATAAACATTAGTTAACACGATTACAGCAACTGGTTAGAATAGTCTGAAAAGGTGATAATTACTGTAGAGCTTATTTCATTATTATTGATCCATTTCTTTTATACTAAAAATCCAGTCTGGATAACTACCCAGGATAGTGTTCTTATAGTGTAATCTATTTATGACAGTCTGACGTTTCCAAGTGGGATAATTGAAGTTTAATATAAAATAGAACAGGAAAAAAATATTTTGTTGCTGATTTAATAAAAGACTTACTATAAGTACGGTACTCTATATACCAATATGTCACTGAAACAGGTTTTAAATGCCCAGTTAGCTTGGATGCCCATGACTAGCTATGGAAAAAACATGTATACATTGGTACTAGGTAAGAGGTCTGCACATACACTATTATAAAAAACAAAATTAGTTTTTTGACTAGTGTGTCAGACTTGTACAGCTAGGCTGGGAATTCCAACTATGACTAGGCCTATGACAACTCTAATTATGTACATAGTTGTCCTAGGTTCAGTAAAAATTTGAAGCCCCGGAATTTAGTGCACGTCTTAAGGTCATCGCAGACAGTCTGAGACTGCAAACACCTTACAATAGGCAAATGCAGAAATGTCCCAAGCCTTGTTGTGGCTTAATGTTTCATCCTACATTACACGACTAGACTTGGGATGTTTATTCGCATGCACTTTGTAATGATCTAGTGACATAATAATGTACACCTCAACTGTATGATGCGCAATCTAGCCAGGTACTCCAGCCATGACTAAACTCTGTATAATCCTAAATATACAATGCACTGAATTCTCCCGGGCCTTTTTGCATCCAGAAGGTCTGATCCTAACAGGAAGGTAGCAGAAATTTCAGTATGCAGCAGTGATTATAAGAGACACTGAGGACCGTATAGGGACAGTGAGCAGTATGTCATGGATTGATTTGGTGATTCGATTTGGTGACCCCTTGCTCTATGATCAGTTTCCCTCTCTGCTGCCCTTTTCTTCCTGGTCTTAATGCTGACCCTATAGCTTTTATTTTTCCTTTCTGGTCTTGATCCATTTTAAGCATTTTCCATTGTTCCATTTTGGTTAGCCCTATTACAGTCAGGGTTGAAAGATATATTTTCTTCCTTCAGAAAACTTTATTGCTGGCTATACTTCTAGGTGAATTACTGCCAAGGAGTTTCAGCACATCAGTTAACACTGCTTTGTGATTCTGCTGTGTAATTGTTTATCTGCTTTCCCACACCTTTCTTTCACCTCACTTAAATTGATGGGTGGTTATTCTTGTTTCATTAATTTTTTTCCTTTTTCCATCTTTGTGCCTGCTCTTTAAGTTTCCTTACATTAGGTCCCTTCATACCTCTTCACACTTTACCTATCCTGGTTAGCTTTGCCTCCCCTCTATTTCTTTAGGAGGTACAAAAGACCCCTTGGTGACTCTTTAGGGAGCCAGGTCAGCAGTGGTGTTTTGGTGATGTAGGTAAGGGTTTTCTAGTCTGTGCAGAGATCAGTAGGGTATGTTTTCGGTTTTTCTGTATTGTATGCTGTATTACTTCTGTAACTCATGTAAGAGTGAGTTAAGTGCACAATATTATAACCAGCCAATTAAAGTGTGCTGGGGCGTCATTATGGATTCCTTGAATACTATGGCCACACAACTTCAAGCTTTATCCTTGGAGGGTACATACATTAAGCACAAACAATAGCTCGTAAGTTCTGCTAATCAGAATGGTGCAACAGACCAATAGTAATGTTACTGTAGTGCTTTGATGGGAATAAAAGTACGTTTTTAGTATTTTCTACCTCATGTAAATTATACTTTCACCTCTGTCCTGTCTCCTCTGGGTGTGAAAACCAATAACTTGCCTGAGGAGTCTCCAGCATTATGTTCTGTTGAGGCATTTTTATCGGGTTTTGGCCTCATGTATGACAACCTTGACATTGTGTCATCCTTGACATTGAGTTGTTGTGGCTGAAACCAAGATCTGTAAATTGATTCACGCTAATTGTAGAGCTGAGAACTACTTCTCAGACTTTACTCCGTCTTTAATCCTGCCTTTCAGGGTCAGTTCTACCAGGGAGCTGAGTGTCATTATGCTGTGATCTGATCCTGTGATTGGATCACAGCTGATGAGGAGAGGGAGAGATTAATCTCCCCATCTCCTGTATTGCTGTCCTCAGCGTATATTGCAGTGCAGTTGGGTGACATCCAATTGCATTGCGATGTTTCACATGCACCCACACACTTATATGAGTGTGTGGGATCTGTTTAAGCAACAGGAGAGGAGAAAAAGCGCAATAGGGTCTTATCAGAACAATATGTGTAGGGCTTCAGTTGTTGCTGTTCACCTGGGACAGTTGTGTGACCCACAACTGGTAAGAAGGCGTGAAGATT
This sequence comes from Allobates femoralis, assembly GCA_033576535.1. NCBI lineage: Eukaryota > Metazoa > Chordata > Amphibia > Anura > Aromobatidae > Allobates > Allobates femoralis. The sequence goes on along the minus strand of JARQOC010000005.1, from coordinate 322,392,100 downwards.
AGTGATGGCAAGTCCTAAATTACTCGGAATCACTTGACTCTAGCGAGTCCGAGCCTGGGACTCGCTACTCGTTGCGAGTCTAGCGAGTCCAATGTTAATGAATGGGGAAGCGAGTAATAGCGAGTAATGTGCGATTTACAAATCGCAGATGTGTCTCGGAAGCTTCAGGCTCTATCTGCATTTCCGCCCCCTACTGTGTGATGTGTGATGTAGCAAAGCTGAATGAGTTCAACAAGAAGAAGAAGGAAGACAGAAGAGAGAAGAAAGAAGAGAGAAGACCTGGGTCTTTGGAGGGATATGTGGTGGTAGTAAAGATGGAGTCCCTAATGGTGTCTGTGTCTTTATTTTTAATAAATAATTTTTCTCTGTGTGGTGTTTTTTTTAACCCTTTATTGGAGATTCTTAGTGTCCGGGTCAAACCTGGCCTGACATTAAGAATCTCGGGCTTAATAGCAGCTTGTATAACAAAGCTGGTATTAACCCCTTTATTACCCAGCGTGCCACCGCCACCAGGGCTGCTGGAAGAGTGGGGTTCAGCGCCAGAGGATGGCGCTTCAATGAACGCGCCATCTTCTGGGGTGGCTGCGGGCTGCAATTTGCAGCGGGGGGTGCCCAGAAAGCTTGGGCCTCCCTGCGCTGCGGATTCCAGCCCCCAGCTGCTTAGCTGTACCTGGCTAGACATAGAAATTGCGCGGAGCCCCACGCATTTTTTTTCTATTATTTCATGAAATTCATGAAATAATAAAAAAAGGGCTCCTCTATATTCTTGTGTCTGGCCAGGTACAAATAGGCACCTGGGGGTTGGGGGCAGCCCGTCGCTGCCTGCTGGATTTGGCTGGTTACAGAAATACGGCGAAGCCCACGTCAAATTTTTTTCTGACAAATCCATAAAACAACATAAATAAAAGGGACTGCATCTTTATTAACCCCTGGACCATGGGCGAGGGTTAATAAAGATGCAGTCCCTTTTTTAGGATTGTTTTATTGATTTTTCAGAAAAAAAATGACGTGGGCTTTGCTGTATTTCTGGAACCAGCCAGATCCAGCAGGCAGCGACGGGCTGCCCCCAACCCCAAGGTGCCTATTTGTACCTGGCCGGACACAAGTATATAGGGGAGCCCTTTTTTTTTATTATTTCATGAATTTCATTAAATAATAAAAAAAAAAATGCGTGGGGCTCCGTGCAATTTCTATGTCTAGCCAGGTAAAGCTAAGCAGCTGGGGGCTGGAATCCGCAGCGCAGGGAGGCCCAAGCTTTCTGGGCACCCCCCCGCTGCAAATTGCAGCCCACAGCCGCCCCAGAAGATGGCGCATTCATAGAAGCGCCATCCTCTGGCGCTGAACCCCGCTCTTCCAGTGGCCCTGGTGGCGGGTGGCTCACTGGGTAATAATGAGGTTAAGGCCAGCTTTGTATTATCAGCTGGCCCTAAGCCCGAAATTTATGGCGGTCACGCCAATATTAGACATGACCGCCATGAATTTCTATTACCGTATATACTCGTGTATAAGCCGACCCGTGTATAAGCCGACCCCCCTACTTTTGCCCCAAAAATCTGGAAAAACCTATTGACTCGTGTATAAGCCGAGGGTGGACCCCAGCACAGGTATACAGCTCCCAGCAGTGTGGTATACAGGCCACCCCCAGTGGTATACAGGCCTCCCCAGTGGTAGTATACAGCAGCCCCAGTGGTAGTATACAGCAGCCCCAGTGGTAGTTATTAGCATCCCCAGCAGCCCCAGTGGTAGTATATAGCATCCCCAGCAGCCCCAGTGGTAGTATATAGCATCCCCAGCAGCCCCAGTGGTAGTATATAACAGCCCCAGCAGCCCCAGTGGTAGTATACAGCAGCCCCAGCAGCCCCAGTGGTAGTATATAGCATCCCCAGCAGCCCCAGTGGTAGTATATAGCATCCCCAGCAGCCCCAGTGGAAGTACACAGCAGCCCCAGTGGTAGTATATAGGAGCCCCCGCAGCCCCAGTGGTAGTATACAGGAGCCCCAGCAGCCCCAGTGGTAGTATACAGCAGCCCCAGTGGTAGTATACAGCAGTCCCAGCAGCCCCAGTGGTAGTATATAGGAGCCCCAGCAGCCCCAGTGGTAGTATACAGGAGCCCCAGCAGCCCCAGTGGTAGTATACAGGAGCCCCATCAGCCCCAGTGGTAGTATACAGCAGCCCCAGCAGCCCCAGTGGTAGTATATAGGAGCCCCAGCAGCCCCAGTTGTAGTATATAGGAGCCCCAGCAGCCCCAGCGGTAGTATACAGCAGCCCCGGCAGCCCCAGCGGTATTATACAGCAACCCCAGTAATCCAGGGCCCCCCCAGCCTTGCTCTGGTCACCTGTAAAGTAAAATATACTTATCACTGTCCCGCTGCCGTCCGCGCCCGCATCTGCCGACATCCCGATCCTCCATCTTCATGCGTCTTCTTCCGACTTCCTGTGTTCGGCGCCGGCAATGACGTCATTGCCTGCGACGAACAGAGGAAACCGGAAGAAGACGCATGAAGACGGAGGATTGCGGTGTCAGCAGCGGGCGGGCGCGGACGGCAGCGGGACAGTGATAAGTATATTTTACTTTACAGGTGACCGGAGCAAGGCTGGGGGGGCCCTGGATTACCGAGGCTGCTGGGGCTGCCGGGGCTGCTGTAGTGCCGGGGCTGCTACCGTCACTGACTCGCGTATAAGCCGAGGGGGTAACTTTTCAGCCCAATTTTTGGGTTGAAAAACTCGGCTTATACGCGAGTATATACGGTAAATTGTTTTAAAAAAAACACAACACAGAGAAAAATTTTTTTATTAGAAATAAAAAAAAAAGCCATTAGGGACTCCATCTTTATTTAAAAAATCCTCTTCCGTCCGACGTAGTCCAAAACGCGATGTCCTCTCTGCTACATCCCTGTGCATAGATATAGATGTCTATGCACAGGGAGTGAGCAGACTGAGAACAATCTCAGCTCTGCTACATCATCTCTGTGCACAGACATTCATGTCTGTACACAGGGAGAGCAGGCGGGCTCTAGGACCCTGGAGCTGCGGCAGCCCGCAGGACCCGAGCCCGGCACAGAGCAGACAGCTGGACTTGTTACTGTGCGAGTTTCCCTGCGATTACTTGCACAGTAACGAGTCCAATGCAAGTCAATGGCAATCCTAGTTTTGTCAGACTCTGACCGAGTCCTGCGAGTCCCTTATTACTCGCCGAGTAACGAGTCCTAGCGAGTAGACTCGTCCATCCCTAGTGAAGATGGCTGCTGCAGGATTCACACTCCACCCACATAGGGGTGTCAGAACCAAATACAGGAAAGAAAGCACAGAGCTTCCTGGAATGAGTTGAAATGAGTTGGAGAAACCACAGTATTCAGTGCAATGATGGCTTTAATTCCTACGCATTTTGGAGCAAAATCCAGCTCCTTCCTCAATTACTTTGTTGGTTCCCTGAGGAATATGCTGGGATGTGACTCTGAAACTTGTAGGAATTAAAGCCATCATTGCACTGAATACTGTGGTTTTCCCAACTCATTTCATCGGTAGGCAGTGCGGGTCCAGGAAGCTCTGTCCTTTCTTCCCTGTGTGTGAACTCTGACTCGCTGCCAAATGCAGCATGCTGTGATTTTTCATTCGCCATGATTTTGGCAATATATATATATGAAAATATAGCAGATGGCCATTGTCTGATTGTTTTACAACAGTGTAAGTGCAATCATATGTTTAGCCGGATTTGCACTCATCTGTTTAAAACACAAGTGGAACCTTAGCCTAATTAAGAATATGCTGGTCTCAGGGCCAGAATTAAGGGGTGGGGGGCAGACTGAGCAATTGCTTATGGCCCCCACTCTCTTTGGGGCCCCCATGGCCTACATCTGGCTGTTCATTTAGATAGACAACTGAAAGTCAAAGGTCAATTTAAATGAGTGTCAGTTGAATTTTCTCTATCATTTGAAACTTGGGAATCCAAGCAAATTGTTGCTTGCAGATATCACAGAGGGGGTACAGAACTCTAAGCATCAGCTTGTTTTTATTTACACTATGGTTGTTTAGGTCATGTCATTGTTCAATATTTCAAATATCAAGAAGAATTTTTAAAAGAAAATAAAACTAGCACTAACTCCTTCACCTCCCAGTGATTTTTCATTTTTTCCTTTTTTTGTGGAATGAGTTGTATTTTGAATTACATTTATTTTACCATATAATGCACTGAAAAATAAAATTCCAAGTGCAGTGAAATTCCAAAAAAAAGTTCAATTTTACAATTCTTTTTATTTTCCATGTTCACTATATGGTAAAACTTACCAGTTAGTATGATGCCCCATGTTAGTACAAGTTCGTAGATACCAAACATGTATACTTTAAGTTTTATTAAAGTGGTGAAAAAAAATTCAGAGGTTTGTCAAAAAAGAGAATTGCACATTGGTAACCATTTTCTGAGTCTGGTAGCATTCTCATTTTATAGGACTTGGGGCTGTGTGAAGGCATTTTTTTGCATCTTTAGCTGATGTTTTCAGTTACCGTATACTATTTTTTGGTACATGCAATTTTTTGACTGCCTATTATTGCATTTTATTGTAATATAGCAGTGACCAAAAAACTTAATTTTGAATTTTTTTTCTGCCTGTTTCCAATTAGATTAATTTATTTTATATTTTGATAGATCGGTCATTTTTGAATGTAGCAATGTGTATGTGTATAATATGTGTATTTTTTTAATACTTTTATTTTCAATGGGGCAAAAATAGTTTTACTTATTTTTTTCAGCACCGGCATCCGTGAACCAGATCATTTTTCTGCTGGATCCAGCGTGATCCGGCACCCATAGACTCCCATGTTATGGGTGCTGGATTGCCCTGGATCCGGTTTTGTTTATTTTGTGCCTTGGACACAAAAAATGCTGCAAGCTCTGATTTTTGTGTCTGGGGCAAAAAACAATCGGATCCTCCCGGACAAGCACAAAAACCGGATGGTAAATAACTGCCATCCGGCGCCATAGAGATACATGGGGGCAAAACCGGATCCAGGTCTGTCCGATTCACACCGGACAGACCCGAGAACAAAAATCATGGTGTGAAGCCGGTCTTAAAATGAAAGGGTGTAGAATCAAAGAGTCTGAGATTATCTATTTTACAGGCATCAGGGTTTTGACATTTTTGTTTCCATTATTCATTCATTGCATATCGTTAAAATGTTTTTCAATTTTCATTGTTCCACAATTTTTTCTTCTTAGGTTTGCAATTTCACTCATAAGATGTGTATGGTGGTTAGGGAATGCAAGAATCTTGATTGCATTTGAGCAATGTATCTTACAACTGTGGTCAAATTAAAAGAAGTTATGAGTACTGATGAGCGAGTGTATTCATTACTATTTGCTACTTGCACGGCTAGTATGGTATTCAGGAAACTCAGCGAGTACCGCTGGTGCTTGAGAGTGATTGTTGATTGTTATCAATCTGATACAAATTGAAAACTCCCTTCAGTGCACAAAGTGAGCTGGCACCTCAGGAAAGCAAATTGAATGTAAAGCTGTCTCTGGGGGGCACAGCGAGATGTTTTAGACATTAAAATGTTGAAAAGCCACTTCCCACCCTGCGCTGGAAAGACTCATTTTATATTTGGAAGTCTGTGGGCGGAGCTTATTACTAATTGACTAACATTGGACTCTATTCGGACAAATATGTGAATATTAAAAATTACTTGTTATGAGTATAGCGAATGCGAATATTTCGCTTCTCGCTCATTACTAGCTATGAGATAAGAGCAATTGTACGGAAGATATATTCTTTTAAATCCTTTGCATAGTTATTGTATGGCGATAGTATAGTAGTCAAAGCCTTGCTGTGGGTAAGTGATGTAAGGACAAAGACAAAATTGTTGTTCACGTAAGAAACACCAACAAGGGTCATTGAAATAACTTGAAACTGACAAAATTACTATTTTTGTTGTTTAAAATGAGTAAATATCAATTATTGAGAATCAGACATTGGTTTTTAATTGTGATTCAACAGATAAATAAAAAAGTGGCCTGTTCAAAAATACTGGTTCCCCTAAAGAAGACTAAGTGTACTATGTCCCTCACTGTTGTGTTGGGGAAAACCAGTCCTAAGATTGCCTACCAGCTTTTTTTGATAGTTCAGCATGCACATGTCCAGGATGGGAAACATCTGGCTAAATTTACTCTTGTACTACAGATCCAATAGTTTGACAAACCAGTAGTCATCACTAATTCGAATCCTAACAATACAGCATCATGTTGCAGATAGTTGAGCAAGAAGACGCTCATGTGTCTGACGCATCCATGAGGCCCAAGTCCTTGTATGGCGGCGCCAACCTCGGACAACAGAAAGATGAATAATTTCTTCCTCATTTTCCTGACTGTTCTGTGTCCATCAGCTGCACACTAAACATTACATATGACAGCCATATGTCATATGTAATGTTTAGTGTACAGCGGATAACTATTTAATACATATTGTCTTTTTCCTGCTAGCACCTTCACATGTTAGGTGTGCCAGACGTTCTTACTTTAATATTGTTCTGTGACCATTATCTCTTTATCCTCATCTTTATTTTTTTGGCTTCTGCACCTTGACTACCTGTTTGTCTGGTACCATCTGTTGCTCTACTCTACTCTGCCATGGCACGTGCATGTGTGGGTTTGGACCTTAGAGATGTTGGAATCCTTTCCACATACTTTTCTTCTTTGTCTTCCTCTGGGACCACCACCTCATCCCGCAAATTTTTCAAAGTTTACTCCAACATGTAGATAACCGGAATGATATTTAGATATACTGTGTAATTGATATCCTGCCTTCTATTATGCATATGTTTGTTGAGGCGGCCGTGCATAGTTTGCATATAGAGACAGGATATCAATTACATAATATATCTAAACACTACAATGCAGTTCATCAAAGGGACCCAAAACTGATGAGCCTTATCATAAGTGATCACGTGACTGATACCAATCTTGCTTGACTGAGTAATCTAATAAAAAAAAGAGAGTTATTGGATTTTCAAATTAGGCACTTTAGCTCCTGAAGGGTACAATCTGACCATTGAAAATGTCACTAAACACTAGTTGTTGATTTATATGTATGAAATCACCATTTTTATTACTCATATTAATGTATCCTTTTGCTGCTGTTTGGTCAACTTTAACCTATTATATACATCCTATTTTAAACAAGATTTTAATTGAGATTTCAGTTATATATACCGTATATATATGCATATCAAAAAGCAGGCAGCACCCATATGTAGTAGAAAATACTCTTCTTTATTAGCCCACTAGTAAAAAGGCACGATGCAATTGCATCGGGAGCGCGGTGAAATGAATTGTGTGTATACAGGCGAGTGAGTGGCTAGCAGAGCATACATGGGGCTCTGTGGGTAGCAGAGTATACAGGTGGCTCTGTGGGTAGGAAAGCATACAGGGGGCTCTGTGGGTAGCAGAGTATACAGGCGGGTTTGTGGGTAGCCAATTATACAGGCGGCTCTGTGGGTAGCAGAGTATAGAGAAGGGTCTGTGGGTAGCAGATTGTACAGGCGGCTCTGTGGGTAGCAGAGTATATAGGCGGGTCTGTGGGTAGCAGAGTATAGAGGCAGCTCTGTGGGAAGCAGAGTATACAGGCGGCTGTGTGGGTAGCAGAGTATACAGGCGGCTCTGTGGGTATCAGAGTATAGAGGGGGCTCTGTGGATAGCAGAGTATGATGTGGCGGGAGGAGAAGAGGCTGGAGGGGTGAGGAGAGCAGAGGCTGGAGTGGTGAGGAGAGGTCCAGCTGAAGGGGTGAGGAGAGGTTCAGCTGGAGGGGTGAGGAGAGGTCCGGCTGGAGGGGTGAGGAAAGATGCGGCTGGAGCAGGCGACTTCACCGCTCGGCAGCAGGACGTGGCTGCATGCTGGGGCTGATCGCAGCCCCAGTCACACGGCATTGTCCTCTGCGGCAGGTTGGGTGATGCAGAGAGGGATCAGTGCCTGCCCTCAGGTCACACATGTGACCTGAGGGGAAGGAGCAGATTGGGCGGTGTGTGGTAAAGACAGGACGGGCATCCGATTGGTCTAGGACGCCAAGTCCTGGCCAATGCGATGGGCGTCTTGTGTGTACAACACAGCGCCCAATCCGCTTGCAGGGGCGGCGGGGGCGGCCAATGGGAGTGAGCGGGGCGTGTCAGGCTTTGGAGGCTGACACAGTCCGCTCACTCCCATTGGCTGTTGCCGCCCAGAGGACGATGTCATTGGGTCCCGGCACCCAAGCCACAGCCCGTAGACCGCTACTCCACCAGCATGGTGACATTGAGGCCCCAGCGGTGAGAGAGCGGCGAGGGGCGGAAGGCACCGGCAGCATCCGGGCAGCATGGAGGTCGCGGAGGCGCGAGGGCGGTGGCGATGAAGCGGGGCCGACGTTGGCAGGATGGCAGCGGTGTCAGGTAGTGCGGCTGAGGATGGAGGAGGCTGTGAGCATGGAAGAGGCTGTGAAGATAGGAAGGCTGTGAAGATGGAGGAGGCTGTGAGGATGGAGGAGGCTGTGAGGATGGAGGAGGCTGTGAGGATGAAGGCGGCTGTGAGGATAGTGGAGGCTGTGAGGATGGGGAGGCTGTGAGGATAGGGAGGCTGTGAAGATGGAGGAGGCTGTGAAGATGGAGGAGGCTGTGAGGATGGAGGAGGCTGTGAAGATGGAGGAGGCAGAGGGGATGGAGGAGGCAGAGAGGATGGAGGAGGCTGTGAGGATGGAGGAGGCTGAGGGGATGGAGGAGGCTGAGGGGATGGAGGAGGCTGGAGGACGAAGGAGGCAGTGAGGATGGAGGAGGCTGTGAGGATGGGGAGGCTGTGAGGATGGGGAGGATGTGAGGATGGAGGAGGCTGTGAGGCTGGAGGAGGCTGTGAGGATGGGGAGGCTGTGAGGCTGGAGGAGCTGTGAGGCTGGAGGAGGCTGTGAGGCTGGAGGAGGCTGTGATGTGGAGGAGGCTGTGATGGTGGAGGAGGCTGTGAGACAGGAGGAGGCTGTGAACAGGAGGAGGCTGTGAGGCTGGAGAGGCTGTGAGGCTGTGAGGTGGAGGAGCAGTGAGGCTGGAGGAGGGTGTGAGGATGGGGAGGCTGTGAGGCTGGAGGAGGCTGTGAGATGGAGGAGGCTGTGGGATGAAGGCGGCTGTGAGGATAGTGGAGGCTGTGAGGATGGGGAGCTGTGAGGATAGGGAGGCTGTGAAGATGGAGGAGGCTGTGAAGATGGAGGAGGCTGTGAGGATGGAGGAGGCTGTGAAGATGGAGAAGGCAGAGGGATGGAGGAGGCAGAGAGGATGGAGGAGGCTGAGGGATGTAGGAGGCTGAGGGATGGAGGAGGCTGAGGGATGAGGAGGCTGGTGGACGAAGGAGGCAGTGAGGATGAGGAGGCTGTGAGATGGGGAGGCTGTGAGATGGGAGATGTGAGGATGGAGGAGGCTGTGAGGGGAGGAGGCTGTGAGGATGGGAGGCTGTGAGGCTGGAGGAGGCTGTGAGGCTGGAGGAGGCTGTGAGGTGGAGGAGGCTGTGAGACAGGAGGAGGCTGTGAGGCTGGAGGAGGCTGTGAGCTGTGAGCTGAGAGGCAGTGAGGCTGAGGAGGTGTGAGGATGGGAGGCTGTGAGCTGGAGGAGGCTGTGAGCTGGAGGAGGCTGTGAGGATGGGAAGGCTGTGAGGCTGGAGGAGGCTGTGAGGCTGGAGGAGGCTGTGAGGCAGGAGGAGGTGTGAGGATAGAGGAGGCTGTGAGGCTGGAGGAGGCTGTGAGGCTGGAGGAGGCTGTGAGGACGGAAGGGCATGTGAGGACAGAGGAGGCTATGAAGATGGAGGATGCAGGATGCAGTGATGATGGAGGATGCAGTGAGGATGGAGGAGGCTGTGAGGATGGAGGAGGCTGTGAGGATGGAGGAGGCTGAGGGATGGGGAGGCTGTGAGGGTGGAGGAGGCTGTGAAGCTGGAGGAGGCTGTGAGGCTGAGAGGAGGCAGTGAGGCTGGAGGAGGCTGTGAGGATGGGGAGGCTGTGAGGCTGGAGGAGGCTGTGAGGCTGGGAAGAGGATGTGAGGCTGGAGGAGGCTGTGAGGGATGGGGAGGCTGTGAGGCTAGAGGAGGCTGTGAGGCTGGAGGAGGCTGTGAGGCTGGAGGAGGATGTGAGGCTGGAGGAGGCTGTGAGGATGGGGAGGCTGTGAGGCTGGAGGAGGCTGTGAGGCTGGAGGAGGCTTTGAGGCTGGAGGAGGCTGTGAGGATGGGGAGGCTGTGAGGCTGGATGAGGATGTGAGGCTGGAGGAGGCTGTGAGGCTGGAGGAGGGTGTGAGGATGGGGAGGCTGTGAGGCTGGAGGAGGCTGTGAGGCTGGAGGAGGGTGTGAGGCTGTGAGGCTGGAGGAGGCTGTGATGCTGGAGGAGGCTGTGAGGCAGGAGGAGGCTGTGAGGCTGTGAGGCTGGAGGAGGCTGTGAGGCTGGAGGAAGCAGTGAGGCTGGAGGAGGGTGTGAGGATGGGGAGGCTGTGAGGCTGGAGGAGGCTGTGAGGATGGGGAGGCTGTGAGGGGAGGGGCTGTGAGGCTGAGGAGGCTGTGAGGCTGGAGGAGGGTGTGATGCTGTGAAGCTGGAGGAGGCTGTGATGCTGGAGGAGGCTGTGAGGCAGGAGGAGGCTGGAGGCTGGAGGAGGCTGTGAGGCTGGAGGCTGAGGAGGCAGTGAGGCTGGAGGAGAGTGTGAGGATGGGGAGGCTGTGAGGCTGGAGAAGGCTGTGAGGCTGGAGGAGGCTGTGAGGATGGGAGGCTGTGAGGCTGGAGGAGGCTGTGAGGCAGGAGGAGGCTGTGAGGATAGAGAAGGCTGTGAGGCTGGAGGAGGCTGTGAGGCTGAGGCTGGAGAGGAGGAGGCTGTAGAGGGACGGAGGAGGAGCTGTGAGGACATGGAGGAGGCTGTGAGGATGGAGGAGGCTGAGGGGTGGAGGAGGCTGTAAGGATGGAGGAGGCTGTGAGGCTGGAGGAGGCTGTGAGGCTGGAGGAGGGTGTGAGGCTGTGAGGCTGGAGGAGGCTGTGATGCTGGAGGAGGCTGTGAGGCAGGAGGAAGCTGTGAGGCTGTGAGGCTGGAGGAGGCTGTGAGGCTGGAGGAGGCAGTGAGGCTGGAGGAGGGTTGAGGATGGGGAGGCTGTGAGGCTGGAGGAGGCTGTGAGGCTGGAGGAGGCTGTGATGCTGGAGGAGGCTGTGAGGCAGGAGGAGGCTGTGAGGCTGGAGGAGGCTGTGAGGCTGGAGGAGGGTGTGAGTGATGGGGAGGCTGTGAGGCTGGAGGAGGGTGTGAGGCTGGAGGAGGCTGTGAGGCTGGAGGAGGCTGTGAGCTGGTGGAGGCTGTGAGGCTGGAGGAGGCTGTGAGGCTAGAGGAGGCTGTGAGGATGGGGAGGCTGTGAGGCTGGAGGAGGCTGTGAGGCTGGAGGAGCTGTGAGGCGGGAGGAGGGCTGTGAGGCTGGAATGGAGGCTGTGATGCTGGAGGAGGCTGTGAGGCAGGAGGAAGCTGTGAGGCTAGGAGGCGGAGGCTGTGAGGCTGGAGGAGGCAGTGAGGCTGGAGGAGGGTGTGAGGATTGGGAAGCTGTGAGGCTGGAGGAGGCTGTGCGGACTGGAGGAGGCTGTGAGACAGGAGGAGGCTGTGAGGCTGGAGGAGGCTGTGAGGCTGTGAGGCTGGAGGAGGCTGTGAGGATGAGGAGGCTGTGAGGCTGGAGGAGGCTGTGAGGCAGGAGGATGCTATGAGGATAGAGGAGGCTGTGAGGCTGGATGAGGCTTATACTGTACTGAGCATGCTCAGTACAGTAAAACGTCTCCAAACAGGAAGGCAGGGGTTAAAAAAAAAAAAAAAGTTTATGCTCACCCCTCCCCGAGCCCCCGCCGTCTCCCGCCGTCTTCCTGCAAGGGTGCCAGTGGCTCCCGCAGGCTCGCAGTGTCTGCAGAGGTCGTCTACTGCAGTACAGGACCTGTGGTGATGTCACAGTCACGTGACCGCAAGTTACCATGGAGTAACCTGGTGTCACGTGACTGTGACATCACCACAGGTCCTGTACTGCAGTAGACGACCTCTGCAGACACTGCGAGCCTGCGGGAGCCACCGGCAGCCTGTAGGAAGACGGCGGGAGACGGCGGGGGCTCGGGGAGAGTTGAGCATCATTTTTTTTTTTTGAAGGGTAGTGCGGCTGGGCTTGCACAAAGGAGTCTGGGATTAGGCTACAGTGCCCGAATTCCAAACTCCCGATTATATAAGTAGATATGACCGCAATGTTTCAGTTACATCAGAACCTTTCTCAAGCAGTCTGCTTTTTTTTTTTTTCTGTTTCATTCATTGTATTTTTAAATGAATCTTTTTATTATATTGCGTTTTTTATTATTGAGTTTTTGATGCAATATGTTTTAAGGTTTAATAATGGTCTTAGTATTCAGTCCACATTTTATTCTATGCGTTTCCAAATGTTTTCTATACTGTCACTTGAAGGGTTAATGAGGTAATCACCAGCAACCAATCATCTTTGTATCTCTCCTATAAATATGTCACCTCTTTGTCCATTCCCTTTGTATCACCTGATGAAGTTAGTGTCATACTATTGAAACGCGTTGTGGAGAGCGAATTAAAAAAGGTTTGTTTACCAAATGTTGCTCTAACACTGATGGCGGGTTTACACGTTGCGATATCTGCGTCCAATTTCAATGAAAAGTCACGTGGTTCGATCGTTGGAGCCGATATCGTTCCTGCGTTGTATGGTGTGAACGTCCAATACGATGCAGGAACGATGTCAATGCGATATCGGGGATTGAATGAGCGTGCTATTCAATGCTCCGATATTGAATGGAGATTGGAGCCGGATCGTGCTGTGTGACAGGCCAACTACGATGCGATGTTCAACGTCACCCATTCACTCCCATGTTAAATGGTCGCTCCTGGGTTGGGGGGCGTAGACATCGTACAGACGTTGTATCCCGATATCGCAGCGTGTAAACCTCCGATGCGATGCGGGAGAAACGTGCACTAAATGTGTGCTCCCGCGCCATTGAGTTGCGATATCGCTACGATATTGAAACGTGTAAACCCACCTTGATCCTTTGCTCCAGCGCTCCATAGATCATTATATTATATTGCTTCTATATAGGATCTTTTCCATGACATCTTTAGAAAGTTCTTTGGTTTTTGTGGTAGAGATTAGAGTCTGACTGATAAATTGAGTGTGTGGACAAGAGTCATTTATACAGGTGACAATTTAAGACAGCTGTCTTTAATTCAGGTAACGAGTTCATTAGGAGCGGCTAACTGATCTGTAGGAACCAGAACTCCAAAGGCCACGTGCACACGCTGAGTATTTGATAATTTTTTTACTTCAGGATTTGTAGACAAAACCAGGAGTGGAGCAATCAGAGGAAAAGTCTAATATAAACACCTGCATCACTTCTATATTTATCACCCACTCCTGGTTTTGGCTACAAATCCTGAGGTAAAAAACTCATCAAATACTCAGCGTGTGCACGTGGCCTAATGGTTGGAATGGGATCAAACATTTCCCTCTGCAAAATGCAAATACATTTATATAATTTAGACAATGTGATTTTCTGGATTTATTGATATTTTATCTCTCACTGTTAAAATTAACCTTCCCTTAAAATTATAGACTGTTAATGTCTTTGTCAGTGGGCAAACTTACAAAATCAGCAAAGGATCAAATACTTGTTTTCTTCCCCAAAATCCAGATAGGTGTGTTGGAGCAGGGTCACAGTAGCTGCTGATAAAACTTTCCGGCGGGGATGCGGTGGATCGGGTCACAAGAGTCAGGCTCTTTATCAGCAGCAGCTGCAGCAGCATGAGTGGAGCAATACTTACAGGCCCGAGGCTAGGAGGAGGTGGGGTCGCGGTGAAGTAATGCGGGCGTCATTGATGTCTGAGCAGTGATAGACGTAAGGAAAATGGCTGCAAAGGCAGTGCTTTGCAGATTGAGATCTGAGAGCCGAGAACTCAATCTGTGCATGCGCCGTCTCCGCAGCCATTTTCCTGGAGTTCATCGCATCCACTGGCTGGACATCAATTTTCTGGATTCCATTACATCAGAACTATCAATCTGCACGTGTGCTTCCTCAGCAGCCATTTTTGCTATAACCATCACTGCACGAACATAAATGGCGACTCGCATCATGTCATGGCGACACTGCCTCCTCCCAGCCTCGGGGGCCATATATTGCTCAACTCATGCCGCTGCTAATATAGAACCTGCCTCCTGTGACCTGCTCCACCAGTACTGCACCCCCGACCTGGATAAGCTATACCTGAATTATAAAATGCACTGTAGGATTATAAAATGGACCCCTTTTTAAATGTAAAAATTATTTTCTCTTACTGTCTTCCTCTAAATATGGGTTGCGTTTTATAATCTGATGCGTGTTATAATCCACAACATATGGTATATACAGCTCTGGCAAAAATTAAGAGACCACTGCAAAATTTTCTCTTTACAGGTATATTTTTGAGTAAAATATACATTGTTCTTTTTTTCCTCTTGATTACATTCCGGAGGTTTTCAATGGGGTTCAGGTCTGGAGATTGGGCCGGCAATGACAGGGTCTTGATGTGGTGCTCCTTTATTAACACATTGATTGACCTAGCTGTGTGGCATGGGGCATTTTCTTGCTGGAGAAAACAATCCCCAGAGTTGGGGAACATTGCTTAAGCAGAAGGAAGGAAATGTTTTTTTAAGGATAGCCTGGTATGCAGCTTGGTTTATATGCTCTTTGCATAGATTAGCCTGCCCAATTCCAGCCTTGCTGAAGAATCCCCAGATCATCACTGATCCTCCACTAAATTTCACAGTGGGTATGCCTCTCCAGGTCTCCATCTAGCCATTACACAACCAGGTGTTGGAACAAAGCTGAAAATTAGACTCACCAGAGAAGATAACCTTACTCCAGTCTTCTATAGTCCAATCCTTATGGTCGTTGGCAAACTTCAGTCTGGCTCTCCTTTGCTTCTCATTGATGAAAAGCTTTTTCTAGCTTTAACATGACTTGAGCCCTGCCTCTAGGAGCCTGTTATGAACTGTTCTTGCTGTGCACTTCACCCCAGCTGCCATTTACCATTCCTTTTGTAGATCACTTGATGTCAACCTTCGGTTGTTGAGTGAAATTTGAATAAGATGACCGTCATCCCTCTCAGTGGAGAGTCATTTTCACCCTCTACCGGTCTGTAGCTTTGTTGTCCCCAATATCTGCTGCATGACCTTGTCCCTCTGCTAGTAACGACAAAACTGAGCCTTTCCTTTCCTCACTCAAGACTTTTCTTTTAAACTCCTTTGGCATGGTAAAAACTAAAAAGTAATTTTTTCATTCAAATTACTTTTGGGCTATTCCTAGAACTTGTTTTGCCATCCAGCTTGTCCTATTGCAAGAGGATTGTGAAGACCACAGCAGTGTTTTTTATACTTTCTCTCATTAAATAAGATTTGGTTCAGGTGATCACCTAATCCGAAACATACTAAGTAGAATGAGGTGTACTTTGGTTAGAATTCAACTGACACTGGAATGGAACGGCTGTCAAACATGTAGAGATGGTGATATATATATATATATATCCAATAAGGTAGATAAAAAAGCCAGTGGCACTCACCAAAATTGATCTTCAATTCTTTTTAATTCCACATTACATGTGCGGAGTACAAAGAGAGGGGGGAGGGAGGTGCTGCAACGAGGACGACGGTAACCGTTTCGCGGTTGATCTGCCGCTTCTACGGGTCAGGACCCGTAGAAGCGGCAGATCAACCGCGAAACGGTTACCGTCGTCCTCGTTGCAGCACCTCCCTCCCCCCTCTCTTTGTACTCCGCACATGTAATGTGGAATTAAAAAGAATTGAAGATCAATTTTGGTGAGTGCCACTGGCTTTTTTATCTACCTTATTGGATTGATTATTCTCACTTATAGTGAGCACCCCAAAGTGCTGGATTCCTTCAGTCAGTCATAATGTATGGAGCTGCACAAACCTCTATGCACGGATAGTGCCCAGTTTTCCTCTCTGCATACAGACTATATATATATATATATATATATATATATATATATATTTT
The DNA here is from genome assembly GCA_033576535.1 of Allobates femoralis. Classification (NCBI taxonomy): domain Eukaryota; kingdom Metazoa; phylum Chordata; class Amphibia; order Anura; family Aromobatidae; genus Allobates; species Allobates femoralis. The sequence goes on along the minus strand of JARQOC010000005.1, from coordinate 322,376,053 downwards.
TTTTTTTTTTATTTTTTTTTTTTTGTTGTTGTTTTTTTTTGTTTATTTCCTATAAACACTTTTATTTCTTTACTTCTAAATGACTTGATGTGTTTGTTAGGATGATGGAATTTGAGGCATTGGGGAAGCTGTTGGCGCATAATCAAGAAGGAAGTTTTAGTGGGTTTTTAGAAGGAGCTCCCTCCCTATGAAAACACTTAGCTGTCTCCATTTCTATTAACTGCAGCATATAGGGGTTCAACAGTTGGGAGGGTAGACTTTGTAGTAGACTGCTTATGCCATAGGAAGCACTAACTAATTAAATCAACGGATCATAGGCTGACTTATCAGGACACTCAGTGAATAGTAGACATATAATAATAATGTCCACGCTCCACGCACTAACAGGCAACCCTGGCATACGACCCTCACTAAAAACCTAAGACGGGCGTCCAGGGTCGCCGAGAGGAGATGGAAAAAGTCCCGCACTTCCGAGCACTTTGCTCTGTTCAAACAATCCCTCACTGACTTCAAGACGGCACTTGCTACTGCCAAGCAAGCCTTCTTCTCATCCCTAATAACCTCCCTGTCCCGCAACCCCAACCAGCTCTTCAAAACTTTCAACTCCTTGCTCCATCCGCCTGCTCCTCCCCCCTCTCCCCTCATCTCTGCTGAAGACTTTGCGACCTTCTTCAAGGAGAAGATCGACAAGATCAGAAACAGCTTTGGCCCACTTTCCCCACAACTCTCCCTCTCACCTACACTGCCCTCCTTCTCCATTAGCCACTTCCCCCCCATAACTGAAGACCAACTCTCCTCCCTCATGTTGAAATCACACCTCGCCACCAGCGCTCATGACCCGCTCCCATCCCACCTCATTCCCAACCACACCTCCATTTTCATCCCAGCCCTCACCCACCTCTTCAACCTATCACTTACCACTGGCGCCTTCCCCTCAGCCTTCAAACACGCCCTAATCACGCCCATCCTTAAAAAACCCTCCCTCGACCCTACCTCTGTCGCCAACTATCGCCCCATATCTCTTCTCCCATTCGCCTCTAAGCTACTCGAACAGCACGTCCACTCTCAACTGTCCTCTCACCTCTCCTCCTGCTCCCACTTCGACCGCCTACAGTCCGGCTTCCGACCCCTCCACTCCACCGAAACAGCCCTGACCAAAGTCACCAACGACCTACTTGCTGCCAAGAACAAACGTCACTACTCCATCCTCCTCTTCCTCGACCTGATCGCCGCCTTCGACATGGTTGACCACTCCCTTCTTCTCCAGATCCTGGAATCCCTCGGCATCACCCACCTTGCCCTCTCTTGGATCTCCTCATACCTAGCAGACCGGACCTTCAGTGTCTCCCACTCCCACACCACCTCCTCGCCCTATCCCCTTTCTGTCAGAGTCCCCCAAGGTTCGGTCCTGGGTCCACTACTTTTCTCCATATACACTCTCGGCCTAGGGCAACTCATTGAGTCCCACGGCCTCCAGTACCACCTCTATGCCGACGACACCCAAATCTACTTGTCCTGCCCTGACATCACCTCCCTACTCTCCAAAATCCCACAATGCCTTTCTGCCATCTCATCCTTTTTTCTCTGCTCGCTTCCTTAAACTCAACATGGACAAAACTGAATTCATAGTCTTCCCCCCAAGAAATTCCCCCCTCTTCCCAATCTATCCGTCTGTGTCAATGACTGTGCCCTCTCCCCAGTCTCCCAAGCCACGTGCCTCGGGGTAATCCTTGACTCCTCCCTATCTTTCAAGCCCCACATCGAAGCCATCTCCACATCCCTCCAGCTCCAGCTTAGAAATATCTCACGGATCCGCTCCTTCCTTACCCACGACACCGCTAAAATACTTATTCATGCCCTCATCATCTCCCGCCTTGACTACTGCAGCCTCCTTCTCACTGGCCTCCCATCCAGCTCCCTAACACCTCTCCAATCTATCCTCAATTCTGCTGCCCGACTAATCCATCTGTCCCCCCGCTACTCCCCTGTCTCCCCCCTCTGCCAAGCCCTTCACTGGCTCCCCGCCTCCAAGAGATCCCAGTTCAAAACACTAACCATAGCATACAAAGCGATACACAACCTGTCCCCACCATACATCTCCGCCCTGGTCTCCCGATACCTACCCTCACGCAACCTCCGTTCCTCACAAGAACTCCTTCTCTGCTCCCCCCTCATCTCCTCCTCGCACAATCGCGCCTAGTGCTCGGGCATCTGCCAAACTCTGCAACTCCCTGCCCCAACACGTCAGACACTCTCCAACCCTGAGAAGCTTCAAGTGTCACCTGAAGACTCACCTATTCCGTCAAGCCTACAACCTGCCATGAGACCCAGGTGACTGCCCTGTAACTGACACTCCCCCAGCCTACTGTATCCCCACCCGTAGACTGTGAGCCCTTGTGGACAGGGTCCCCTCCCCTCCTGTACCTATTTGTCCTGATTGTCTAGAGTTATTGTAATTGTATTGTGCTTGTCTCCCCTATCCTCATGTAAAGCGCCATGGAACCTAATGGCGCTATGTAAATAAATAATAATAATAATAATAATGCAGGAGCATTTTCAACTTTACCTTATGAAATATATAAAACTATTGGGGAGTAATATCTTATTTAAGCTTCAGTTTAGAAAGGCTCCTTTAGGAATTTATTAATATTTGAATCAAATTTAAACACATCAACAGTACAGTTATAGCGTCTTTGCTATAAGAAAGAACAATACATTCATGCAATATTGAGGTAAAATAAACTACAAGCTGAAATACTTCCACTAACAAAGGTTAGTTTGCAGAAGGATTATGCAGCATATGGTTCTTTCCACATACCGTATATACTCGCGTATAAGCCGAGTTTTTCAGCCCAAAAATTGGGCTGAAAAGTACCCCCCTCGGCTTATACGCGAGTATATACGGCAGGACCGGCAGCCCCGAGCAGCCCCAGCAGCCCCCGTAATCCAGGGCCCCCCCAGCCTGACTCCGGTCACCTGTAAAGGAAAATATACTTATCACTGTCCCGCTGCCGTCCGCGCCCGCATCTTCCGACATCCCGATCCTCCATCTTCATGCGTCTTCTTCCTGTTTCCTGTGTTCGGCGCAGCAATGACATCATTGCCGGCGCCGAACACAGGAAACAGGAAGAAGACGCATGAAGATGGAGGATCGCGGATGTCGGCAGATGCGGGCGCGGACGGCAGCGGGACAGTGATAAGTATATTTTCCTTTACAGGTGACCGGAGTCAGGCTGGGGGGGGCCCTGGATTACGGAGGCTGCTGTATACTACCGCTGGGGCTGCAATATACTACCACTGGGGCTGTATACACCACTGGGGCTGCAATATACTACCACTGGGGCTGTATACACCACTGGGGCTGCAATATACTACCACTGGGGCTGTATACACCACTGGGGCTGTATATACTACTGGGGCTGCCTGTATACTACCACTGGGGCTGTATATACTACTGGGGCTGCCTGTATACTACCACTGGGGCTGTATATACTACTGGGGCTGCCTGTATACTACCACTGGGGCTGTATATACTACTGGGGCTGCCTGTATATTACCACTGGGGCTGTATATACTACTGGGGCTGCCTGTATACTACTGGGGCTCCTGTATACTACCACTGGGGCTGCTGGGGCTCCTATATACTCCCACTGGGGCTGCTGTATACTACCACTGGGGCTGCTGGGGCTCCTATATACTACCACTGGGGCTGCTGTATACTACCACTGGGGCTGCTGCGGATACTATATACTACCACTGGGGCTGCTGTATACTACCACTGGGGAGGCCTGTATACCACTGGGGGGGCCTGTATACCACACTGCTGGGGGCTGTATACCTGTGCTGAGGTCCACCCTCGGCTTATACACGAGTCAATAGGTTTTTCCAGATTTTTGGGGCAAAAGTAGGGGGGTCGGCTTATACACGGGTCGGCTTATAAACGAGTATATGGTATATTTAGATAGTTTTACAGTCTGCAAAATTGATAAGAGCAAAAGAAAGTTTGAATTTTCATCAAAAGCAATTTCTATTCACTTTATTATATATTATTTGACATGCGATACAAAGATAAGTAGTATTACATTTGGGTTGAGCAGCCCTGGCCCTTTGCACAAAGCAGTAATATTAGTTTATGATGAAAGTATCTGGAATATAAGGATGAATATGCTGCTATATCATAAATAAGAATCACACAGATTAATGTAATGAAGTCCTGAAGTATGAAGCTTTACTTTCATAATACATGAAGTGACATTAAACCTCTCAGGAATTAACACTGGCAGAGGCAAGGCATCAATTTATTTAGTAATCCCTTCATGTTGTGTTACACTTGTTCAGACCTTACAGACATCTCGTTGGCATCTTGTTTATGGCAGTTATGCAGTTGCAATTTTCACTGTGAGACAGTGATTACTAAAAGGTTTTAATAAAAAATGTACTATTTTATATTTGTTCGAAAATTGCTTTTTTGTATTTTAACCACATAATGAAAAATCAGTTTAAGTGTGGCCTTAATATATTTTAGACAAAAGTAATAGCGAACAAAGAGGGGCAGGGCACTACAACTTCTCACACTGCCACACAATAGTAATATGTTACCCATCAACTACCAGGATCAGGACTACCGCTACTCCGGAGTTGCACACTTCAGTAGCTATTTTGGGACATGAAAAGTATTCAAAGAAGGCAACAGCAGCCTTTAATGGGTTGATGCTAGATTCACTTTAATTTTCGGTGCATGTTACAATAAGTGCAGGGAGGAGGACGAACAAAGGCTTGCTGTTTCGCGCCTACCAAGAGTTTCAACGGGTCCAGGAATGGCGTGTGACGTCCGATCCTCTTTTTAGCAGGTAAACCCTGCCCTACATCACTGCCCCATTAAAATTTGGTGATTAAAAATAGAACAATGAATGCAACACAATGGATAAGAAAATAATGAACATTACATTATCTCTGATAGCGCAAACCTAACTAATGGCATGAAAAAAGAAAATATACATAACTGAAAAGACCCAAGTGATTACAGGACAATTACCACATCATTTTCATCGTTCACTCCAGGGCCCCCTTAGCATTAAACTCTTTAATTCAATGGGCTTCTTTTCTTACTAGGATCTTATGAGTGTCGCCCCCTTGTGGGGTGCGTGACACCTTCTCCAGACCCATAAGGGTCCCTCCACTTTGATGAGTTGCACAGCACTTGTTTTACATATATTTATGTATTTATTCTGTACCTTTCATGTTATTTTTGGCAACAGGTCTGAATGTTAAATTAATTTGTCATGGAAAAATGAAGTGGTCTCTGTTTAATCCTTCCATGACCCAGCCTATTTTGACCCTAAAGACCTTGACATTTTTGTCAATTCTGACCAGTGTCCCCTTATGAGGTAATAACTCTGGAACGCTTCAATGGATCCTAGTGATTCTGAAATTGTTTTCTCGTGACATATTGGGCTTCATGTTAGTGGTAAATTTAGGTCGATAATTTTTGCGTTTATTTGTGAAAAAATAAAAAATTTGGCAAAAATGTTGAAAATTTTGCAATTTTCAAATTTTGAATTTTTATTCTGCTAAACCAGAGAGTTATATGACACAAAATCGTTAATAAATAACATTTCCCACATGTCTACTTAACATCAGCACAATTTTGTAAAAAAAAAATTTTGTTAGGAAGTTATAAGGGTTCAAAGTTCAACAGCAATTTTTCATTTTTCCAGCAAAATTTACAAAGCCATTTTTTTGCACATCACATTTGAAGTCCCTTTGAGGGTTTACATTACAGAAACCACCCAAAAGTGACACCATTCCAAAAACTGCACCCCTCAAGCTACTCAAAACTACATTCAGGAAGAATATTAACCCTTCAGGTGCTTCACAGGAACTAAAGCAAAGTGGAAGGAAAAAATGGTAATTTTAATTTTTCTAACAAAAATGTTCTTTTAGCCTCAATTCTTTCATTTTCACATGGGCAAAAGGATAAAATAGATCCTAAAATTTGTTGGGCAATTTCTCCTGAGTACACCGATACCTCATATGTGGTCATAAACCACTAGTTGGGCACATGGCAGGGCTCAAGTGCCCTCTTGTTGTAGTCTGTGGGGTCATGGTGATGATGGCAGATCATTTCCATACAGTGCACCATCACTATGAAACCAAACTACAACAAGAGGACACTTGATCCCTTGTTGGCTCAGAGTCATGGTGCACTGTATAGCAATGATCACCTTGACCCCACAGACTACAAGAAGAGGAAACTTGATCCCTTATTGTAGTCTCTGGGGTCAGAGTCATGGTGCACTGTATGGCAGATCATTGCCATACAGTGCACCTTGACTCTGACCCCAGAGACTACAACAAGGGATCAAGTGTCCTCTTGTTGTAGTCTCTGGTGTCAGCGATGGTGCACTGTATGGCAATGATCTACCATACAGTGCATCATCAGCGTGACCCCACAGATTACAACAAGAGGACACTTGATCCCTTGTTGTAGTCTCTGGGGTCAGAGTCATGGTGCACTGTATGGCAGATCATTGCCATACAGTGCACCTTGACTCTGACCCCAGAGACTACAACAAGGGATCAAGTGTCCTCTTGTTGTAGTCTCTGGTGTCAGCGATGGTGCACTGTATGGCAATGATCTACCATACAGTGCATCATCAGCGTGACCCCACAGATTACAACAAGAGGACACTTGATCCCTTGATGTAATTATATTATTGACCCCTCGGCTTATACGCGAGTCATACGGCGAGTACACAGGCCGCTCGCCCGCCACCCCCATCAGTATACAGGCGCCCCCCCATCAGTATCCAGGGCCCCCCCTTGCTGCCGCAAACCTGTAAAGTAAGATCATTATACTTATCACTGTCCTGTCGCCGCCGCCGCTGCTCTGCATCGCGCTCCTCCGGCTTCATCCGGCTTCTTCCGGCTTCCTCCTCCGGTGGGCGCAGGCAATGACGTCATTGTCTGTGCGCCAGAGGAGGAAGCCGGAAGAAGCCGGATGAAGCCGGAGGAGCACGATGCAGAGCAGCGGCGGCGACAGGACAGTGATAAGTATAATGATCTTACTTTACAGGTTTGCGGCAGCAAGGGGGGCCCTGGATACTGATGGGGGGGCACTTGTATACTGATGTGGGTGGCGGGCGGGCGGGCTGTATACCTCTGGGCTGCTGCTATATATACCTCTGGGGATGCTGCTGTATATACCACTGGGGCTGCTGCTGTATATACCTCTGTGGCTGCTGCTGTATATACCACTGGGGCTGCTGCTGTATATACCTCTGGGGCTGCTGCTGTATATACCACTGGGGCTGCTGCTGTATATACCACTAGGGCTGCTGCTGTATATACCTCTGGGGCTGCTGCTGTAACACTGCTGGGGCCTGTATATACCACTGGGGAGGCTGCTGTATACCACACTGCTGGGGGCTGTATACCTGTGCTGGAGTCCACCCTCAGCTTATACACGAGTCAATAGGTTTTCCCAGGTTTTGGGGGCAAAAGTAGGGGGGTTGGCTTATACATGGGTCAGCTTATACACGAGTATATACGGTATATACATTTATGCAGCATAAAATGTTTCTAGAGCAAGAAAAGAAAAAAAAGCAATTTTTGGTTTAGTTGTTTATACTTTTTATTGTTCATAATTCACACCAAATATCGTGGTGAATACATTTTCCAGAATATTTCAGTCATCTGCACACATAACGTATAATGTTTTTTATTATTCTTAATCCAATTTATTTTATTTAAAAAATTGGACTTTGTTTTTCATTACTTTTTTCTTTGCAGATGTTTTATGCATGTTTTTACTTTTAAATAATTTGTTCTCCAAAAGATCATAACTCAGAGAACATATTTTTTCCTTTTAAACACTTTTTTCCTCTACAACTAAGGCATCCATATAGCCACAGTAAGGCTAGGGTCACACTGTCTTATGAGCTGATTTTAACGGTCTGCACTAAATACTTAGAAATTTTCTCCAAAAGCGCATAGCGTAAATGCTTTGCACTTCTGGAGAACGCTGCCCCATAGCAATCTGTTATGTACCTTGATGGCGGCCGCTTTTCAGGAGCGTACAGGGAAACGCTGCGTGCATGGTGCAAGGTACATAACGGGTTGCTATGGGGCAGCGTTCTCCCGAAGTGCATTGCATTTACACTATGCGCTTTTGGAGAAAATTAGCGCAGACCGTTAAAATCAGCTCACAAGGCAGTGTGACTCTAGCCTAAAAGAGGAAACAGCCGCCTGCTGCGCCAGCTATCACAAGCAAAGCTGATCTGAGTATCCTAGGACCCAGTAGAGAGTCAGCATTCACTTGATCACCAGGTCATATAGAAGTATCAGAATCGCTCACTAATACCTTTGTTGCCAGCAAAGGAGAAGACAGAAGAGATGTTAAATCAGACCTTCTGCTAGATTGGAGGAACAGGAGCTTTTACAACACATCATAAATTTACAATTGCAAGTAGTTAATGACCAGGAACAAGTGCCATAACTTTTCAGTGCTTGGCAATTATCTAATTAAACAAACTATTACTGACAATATTATATCCCAAACCTTTTTAAATATTATCACACCCTCAAGTTACTTAATATTCCTCTTCAAGAAGCATTGCTCATAATGCTTAGGATTTAAGCTTGTCAGGTTTGAAAGAATCAACTTAGTGTTTCTTTGAAAGTATATTCTTTTCTTTCACCATAAAACAAAAATATAGCTGAAGATTGAGAGATGCTAGAATTCAGATAGCATATTATGGAAAGAAAGCTACTGTATAATAATGTTTATATGTAATGATAATAATAATAATAATCTTTATATAGCAGCAATATATTCTGCAGCGCTTCACAATTCAGAGGTTCATGTTCAAACAATCAGAAAATACAATCCAATACAAAGCATAATACAATACAAAACGAAAAACAATACAATACAAAGCATAATACAATAATTAGAGCAAAATAATGACAGCCCTGCTCATATGAGCTTACAATCTAATAATGAGGTGGGGGTGACACAAGGTACAGGGGTGTTTATTTACAATGATTTTCATCTGTATAACGCTACATTCACACATCCGTGTGTGTGTTGTCCATTTTCTTCTTGGATAGTACACTGACATAAACTTTCATTGGTTCTGGGATCAAAGGTGTATCACAGTCCGCGCTGCCCGATCGTCCAAAGGATCACAAGGGAAAACAATGTTCCAAACGAAATTCTCTTTATTCCTATAAACCGGCGCGTTTCGGCGCCCAATCCTGGCACCGTCCTCAGGGTATTACAAACAACATATCAGCACACCTTTATATATCGTATACAAGGGGGTGTGTAACCAAGGGGGAGTGGTGGTGGGTGTGTACCCTGTTGGTGACGTCAAAAACGTCACTCCTGAAGGTGTAACATTGAATTTTGGCGCAAACATCATAAAAAAGTCCTACATACATCATAAAACACACTAAGTCATTCTAAAAATGATTACAATAGTTAATTCATACAATAATGTTAAAATTATATAAAATATCTAAAAAACACGAGTAAAACAGTACCGTCATGAATTAAAAAGAAAAAAAATTTTTTTGGTTGTTGGCACCTTGGGCAGTGTTAGAACCTGTGTGGTCTGGTAGGGGTTCCTATGTCTTGTCAATCAGGCCATGACATCTATTTGGTTTTTTTCTCTTTCTATAGGTATCTCAGCATTTACATCAGTCATGTGCAAGGGGAAAAAAATAGAAGTTCAACTATGTATCCAAATCTCATATTGTACCATTTGTAGGAAATAAAATGAGTGAAGTTAATTTTGTATAAATGAAGTGAAATATTAAAATATTTAAGATGTTTTATAAAAGTGGGACAGTGAAAGATAAAAAATTAGAAAAAATTAAATTTTTGCTGTTGATTGTGTGCAAGTGTTTATATATGTATATACATACTATTTTTCTTTTTCAAACAATAAAAAAATCTTTAAAAACAATTTTGTGTATAATTGTATAAAAAAGTGAATATATATATTAAATCATTACAATGGCTTTAATCTACAACATGTCATTTTGAGAAAAGGCACTAGATGGCAGTCTTGTTATAGTGGGTATAGGAGCCGCAATACCACTTTCAACCACTGGTGTCTCTAGTGCTACACAAGTCAATGTGACCGTGTTGAGTGTAGTATAAATGTTCGCCACTTGTGTCGCTAGTGCTATGTGAGTTAATGCAAACGTGCTAGTGTTCAAGAGTTTCCCGACAATATAAAACTGAAATGATCAGGATTCAGGGAGCTCAATGAGATTATGAAGCTGCCTTGCTAGTGTTGTTTATAAAAAAGGGGCTGAGAACAGTATGTACCTCTTCTTGTAAGTATATCACAATAGTAGTGGGGCTGTAAAGCATGTGATGTTAAAAACTACATGGAGGAAACAGAATAAAGTAGGATTTAACGGTTATAAAAGTGTAGCTTCATCATATAGATTAAAAATACATGTAAAAACACAAGGCTAGCAAGTTTTACTAGTAATCTTATATTATTTCAGAAGCTATGTTGAGTCCTCTTGGTTTTAATGTGTTTAGCTGGAACATCCAAAATTTTTCTTTTCTTTTCAGTAGTTCAAACCTATTTGCTGTATCAGCCTGTATATGTTCAATTGGGGTCAGTTTGAGCAAAGTTGGATCTTTATTATGCTTCTGTGCAAAATGAGCTGACAGTCCATGGAATTTAAAACCTCTCTTTATATTTGATCTGTGCTTGTTAACCCTTTCATGCAGTGGTTGTATCGTTCTTCCTACATATTGTAGTCTGCAGGGACACTGTAGGAGGTAGATCACATAGTCTGTCTCACAATTCATGTTTTGTTTTATGGGATATAGTGTCCCAGAGTCTGTGGATGTGAAATTTACTGTGTTTTGAATGATTTTGCAACAAAGGCACCTTTTCTTTCCACATTTGCTGGTCCTGGCTTGCACTATATTTTCAGGTTTTTCCCTCTTGATAATCTTCTTGAGCCTACTGGGTGCAATAATGCTTTTGATGTTTGGAGCACGTCTATATGTTATCCCCAGGACCAGCAAATGTGGAAAGAAAAGGTGCCTTTGTTGCAAAATCATTCAAAACACAGTAAATTTCACATCCACAGACTCTGGGACACTATATCCCATAAAACAAAACATGAATTGTGAGACAGACTATGTGATCTACCTCCTACAGTGTCCCTGCAGACTACAATATGTAGGAAGAACGATACAACCACTGCATGAAAGGGTTAACAAGCACAGATCAAATATAAAGAGAGGTTTTAAATTCCATGGACTGTCAGCTCATTTTGCACAGAAGCATAATAAAGATCCAACTTTGCTCAAACTGACCCAATTGAACATATACAGGCTGATACAGCAAATAGGTTTGAACTACTGAAAAGAAAAGAAAAATTTTGGATGTTCCAGCTAAACACATTAAAACCAAGAGGACTCAACATAGCTTCTGAAATAATATAAGATTACTAGTAAAACTTGCTAGCCTTGTGTTTTTACATGTATTTTTAATCTATATGATGAAGCTACACTTTTATAACCGTTAAATCCTACTTTATTCTGTTTCCTCCATGTAGTTTTTAACATCACATGCTTTACAGCCCCACTACTATTGTGATATACTTACAAGAAGAGGTACATACTGTTCTCAGCCCCTTTTTTATAAACAACACTAGCAAGGCAGCTTCATAATCTCATTGAGCTCCCTGAATCCTGATCATTTCAGTTTTATATTGTCGGGAAACTCTTGAACACTAGCACGTTTGCATTAACTCACATAGCACTAGCGACACAAGTGGCGAACATTTATACTACACTCAACACGGTCACATTGACTTGTGTAGCACTAGAGACACCAGTGGTTGAAAGTGGTATTGCGGCTCCTATACCCACTATAACAAGACTGCCATCTAGTGCCTTTTCTCAAAATGACATGTTGTAGATTAAAGCCATTGTAATGATTTAATATATATATTCACTTTTTTATACAATTATACACAAAATTGTTTTTAAAGATTTTTTTATTGTTTGAAAAAGAAAAATAGTATGTATATACATATATAAACACTTGCACACAATCAACAGCAAAAATTTAATTTTTTCTAATTTTTTATCTTTCACTGTCCCACTTTTATAAAACATCTTAAATATTTTAATATTTCACTTCATTTATACAAAATTAACTTCACTCATTTTATTTCCTACAAATGGTACAATATGAGATTTGGATACATAGTTGAACTTCTATTTTTTTCCCCTTGCACATGACTGATGTAAATGCTGAGATACCTATAGAAAGAGAAAAAAACCAAATAGATGTCATGGCCTGATTGACAAGACATAGGAACCCCTACCAGACCACACAGGTTCTAACACTGCCCAAGGTGCCAACAACCAAAAAAATTTTTTTTCTTTTTAATTCATGACGGTACTGTTTTACTCGTGTTTTTTAGATATTTTATATAATTTTAACATTATTGTATGAATTAACTATTGTAATCATTTTTAGAATGACTTAGTGTGTTTTATGATGTATGTAGGACTTTTTTATGATGTTTGCGCCAAAATTCAATGTTACACCTTCAGGAGTGACGTTTTTGACGTCACCAACAGGGTACACACCCACCACCACTCCCCCTTGGTTACACACCCCCTTGTATACGATATATAAAGGTGTGCTGATATGTTGTTTGTAATACCCTGAGGACGGTGCCAGGATTGGGCGCCGAAACGCGTCGGTTTATAGGAATAAAGAGAATTTCGTTTGGAACATTGTTTTCCCTTGTGATCCTTTGGACGATCGGGCAGCGCGGACTGTGATACACCTTTGATCCCAGAACCTTTGAAGCACCCACGGCCCCGTGGAGGTGGAGGTCCAGCAGCAGCCTACATTACTAAAACCAACGCCTTTATTCCAGTTGTGGGATTCACAACTGAATCAGGTTAGTGCAGACCTGTTTGTACCGATTAGTCCCTAATCTATGCCAAATGATAGGGCACTATTGCGCCTCTGTTGTCTCCCCTTATATTTTTATATAAACTTTCATTGATCATTACTCACATCTGTGAAAAATAAAGATCCGTCTGTATAACCTATGGGACTTAGAGCAAATTCTGCCCTAAATCCTTTTAAGTCAGTTATTGGAAATAGCAACAAGAAACAAGTTTGTTTTCAGAGACATAACTAACCAGATATTTTCTAAACTGGTAACACCTTACAAGAGTCTGGTATGAAGACAAAGCTAGTTTAGATGATAATCAATATAAAGCACTTTCTGCAGACATTGACTTTACACTAAATGTTGGAGATTTTGCAGCTCTGCAGAGTTGTACACACAGCTCTGGGCTATTACCAGTGTTACAAGCATCTTTTAGGCCGGTTTCACATCACGATTTCAAGGCATCCAAGTGTATCCGTTTGAAAACGGATACACTCTGATCCAAAATCGGATCCCATGTATCCCTATGGGGCTCGGATCGGATGTGTGCCTTTTGAAATCCGATTTTTGGCACCATCCGATCCTGTCCAATTTAAGCACGGACACAAAAACGCAGCCTGCTGCGTTTTTGTGTCCGAGAATGATATCGGACAGCCTCGGATCCGAACCGATCTGAGCCCCGATGACATGGGAGCCTATTGACATGTCAGCTCTGTGCTTATGTACTGAGCATGTCCAGAGGCAGTGCTTAGTACATAATTAACCCTGTCTGTCCCTGTCACTCCCTGTCTGTCCCTACCTGTCCCTCTTCTATCTCTGCTCTCCTCTATCCTCCCCCCGTCCTCCACCCTGTCCTCTCCCCTCTGGTATAGGGAAAAAAAATCCTCCCAGAGGATACTTTAGCTTCCGCCTGCTGCGGGGATGTGACAGTCCCCTTCTGGTGGCTGAAGAGCCTGTGGTGATGTCACAGAGCCGGTCACCTGACACATCAGGTGACCAGCTCAGTGACATCAGGAGAGGTCCTTGCAGCCACCAGAAGATCAGGAGACTATCGCATGGAGCCGGCGGAAGGTAAAGTATCCTCTGGGAGGATTTTTTTTTTCACATACCGGAGGGGTGATGGTAGGGGGGAGGATGAGGCGGAGGATAGAGGAGAGCAGAGATAGAGGAGGGACAGACAGGGAGAGACAGGGAGTGACAGGGACAGATAGAGAAGATACAGGGACAGGCAGAGAGAACAGGATCCACACGGATCCAGCATAGACTCGGATCGGATGGCTATTTGCCATCCGAGTGCAGGGATCCGTGTGGATCCGTGGCTGTCCGTGGAGATCCTGCTGAGACTCGGATCCTCACGGACAGCCAAAAATCGTGATGTGAAACTGGCTTTATACCTATGCAATAATTAGCCAATTGGGCTTTGTATTTCATACAGCATTCAGAGTGCTTATTCACCCCAATTATAGTGTTAACCAATGAGCAAACCAAAAACTGAACTGGAACAAAAGTATAAGTATGCAGTATATAGGTGTATGTTCACATAGACCTCAAAACAGCAAGACCAATGAAACAAAACATACTCTAAAAATTATTTATTTTTTTATTTATTTTAGGGTATCTGCTCATTTTTGTTTCGTTTCTTTGGTTTTGGTGTTAACCAATAAGTCAACTTGCATATTCTAATATACGGTAGGATTACTCAGTGATCTATTAGTGATTGGGAGCACAGACACACACTGTGACCAAATTTGAAGTGAACAAGTCTTGTATTTAATACACGTGGCATATATCATTTGAAGTGCAGCAAATAAACAAGTTCATCAAACAGGAATAACTGAAAGTCTTTAGGAAGCGTACTAGCACAAAAACATAAATAAGGCAGTCTCTGGAAATAATGCTCACAGGGAGAAGTCAATAGATAAAACAGTCTTATAGCAATATACTCCCAGAGGGCTCAGAATGGAAGTCCTCTGAAATACAAGTCCACAACTCAATTATACAGAGCAGCATAAGAATGTCCCAAATGTTCAGAGTGCTGCATCTGCACAATAAATAACTGTAAATGCTAGCATTGTACACTGGGCTTACGTGTAACAGGATTGGAGAAATGTAGCAGAGTCTTAGAACACAGCTCAGGCAGAAAGGAACAGACAAGAAGCTGGAGACAGGGAAGATTGCAGGAATCCAACTGCAGGTGCTGGAAAAGCCGAAGTTGATCAGCACAGAGTGGAATAGTGACCCACCCCAAGGCTGTGGAAATTCGGATCCCGGGCATTGATTGCGGTTGCTGTCACTGGTGGCCTGTGCCTGGGTCCGTGGCCCTGGTGGTCGCTGAAAAATGTGGAAAGTAAAATAATAAAAGTGTAATGTTCGTGACGCCACCTACTGTTTCTGGTGAATTCATCAGCGCTGCTCTCAGGTCTCTGAGGATGATGTTGCAGCCAGTTAGAGTTGCTCCCCACATGTGAAGCGGAATCCCCAGGGTAGAAACTGTTGTACTTTTTGTCATGGTCGCAGGCACAGGGAGGCAGCTCTGAGTGTTTTCCCACAGCAAAAAAGAATAACACACCACATGTTGCTAAATCTCTGTACTGGTTTACTGATAACCGTCAGGCACTTAACAGGTTTACAGTCTCAGTAAGCTGGCCTGGGTAGCCAGTGGATGGGGTGTCTTTCTGTGGCTTTCAATGATGATTCTTTCGGCTTTGCCCTCTATCCTCACTTTCTCTGTGCTGCTCCTACTTCCTTAGTGCGGCCCTGCAGTAAACCATATGTTCTGCACCAGTCTGCTAGAGGTTAACCTTCTCTCTCTGAGGGAATCGTTACCCTGGAAGGGGCTCAAACTCTGGACGGAGATCCTGGTGGTGATGTGCTTGGATCCGGGTTGCGTCTGCCTGAAGACCCACGACCCTCCGGTGTTGGTGGCTCAGAGCAGAATTTCCCTACCCCGCACTCGGAGCCAGTTCTCCGCTATTTGGACTGGGATCCCCCAGGGCTGGTATTAGGACGGTCTGAAGCTGGGTGTTACCAACACCCTTGGGCTCCCCGTTCAGTCTGGGTCACCACTCTTTCTGGGTGCCCTCCTTCAGCATCCCTTGAAGGGTCCTCCTTGACTTTGCTCCTTGCTACTACTCTCTTTCCCGCTCTTCATCACCCACTTATATAACCTCCCACCGGGACCGGTTACCCTAGTAACAGGTTTAACCAATTGGCCCCCCTGGCTCTAAGTGTGTGAATGCGTAGGTGAAAGCCACATGCAAATCTCCCCATCCACTGGCCACTGGGATACCACACACACTGGTCTGGGTGCAGTACCCCTTCGTGGTGCACCGACCAGTAGGGCATCACAATAGACTGGTAAAGCAGCTGGTAGACAGAAATTCTCACTGAATACTCAAGCATGGCTAGACATTAGGCTTAGGTTTATAAAAGCAGAGAGGAGGATCACATGAAGCAGCAGAGGCCATCTTGAAATGGGGCAAGATGCACAGAATGTCAATAGAAGATCAAAATTCCTAACATATATATGATCATTATTTCTTTTATTTACACTGTCCAGGAGACAAACTGAGACAGCCAAGGGAGGTTACACAGATATCTCACTGCTGTCACCAATTTATCACAAACAGCCCTGCTAGGCAAGTTATTGGGAAACCCGGTGAGCATGTTGTATATGTAGTATATGCCATTGATTCCAACACATGGAATATATATATACCTTTAGTACAGTCCTTGCCCAGCTCCACAATAATCCAAGAAAAATACTAACCACCACCAATCATTTATACAGGTAGATTTGACCCCCATTACATTTAGTGTTTGGTTTTGAGGCTGCGGTTTATATAGCAAGGGGAACAAAACTATTAAAATTTATATATCTAATCAGAAAGATAGGCAGTGTTTACCAAAATATACAAAATGTCTTAAGCCCCCGTCACACTAAACGAGATCGCTAGCAAGATCGCTGCTGAGTCACAAATTTTGTGACGCAACAGCGACCTCAACAGTGATCTCGCTATGTGTGACACTTAGCAGTCATCAGGCCCTTGCTGTGAGATCTCTGCTCGTTACAAACCGTTCTGGACCATTTTTTGGTCGTCGGGCTCCCGCTGGGCAGCATGCATTGCTGTGTTTGACAGGGACAATGACCAACGATCTCAATACTACAGGTCTGAGAAACAGGGTCCCAACGACCTCCGTATCAGTCGCTGGTGAGAGCTGACTGTTTGACATCTCACCAGTGATCCTGACAGGTCGGATCGCTGTCGGGATCACTGGTGTATCGCCAAGTGTGACGGTACCCTAAGAAAGGGGACAAAACAATACATTATAAATAAAATAAAATGTAATCACGAAAGAAAAACACTCAACCTGTGCTTCGAAGAGGACTGTTCTCCTTATGGAAAATATGGATCAATCTTGCACCAAAATGCACCTTCCTAGTATCAAACCCAGATTATAATATGGTATTTGCTTTTATTTACCCATGCTACACCCACATTCCTCACCGCTGGTGACTTATAACAGGGCTGATAATGGGATGTGGCTTCATTTTCCAGGAAATAATTAATCCCCAACTGCCAGGATATCTTGGACCCCTGGATATCTCAGGCGGAAGATAGGTAAAATCATGATGATGATCACCATTTCTATAGATATGAAGCATGATATGTGTATTGTCATCCAACTGCCTATTTTGGGGTTCATAGGCATGTCCAACGGTATGCTGAAATGTGTGTCACAGTAATCATTCTGACAAGACAGTAAAAATGTATATTCCATAACTATAGGACCTATGACAACCCCAATATTCATCACTCACCACCAATGCCCAAGTGTCTACCAAATAATCTTTGACATTTTTCTTTGAAATTCAACAGTTCTCCTCTTTCGTGTAAATGAAACTCAGGCAGGTTGTTTTTTTCTAAAGAGAGGTATACCTTTTTTTACCTGTCTACATCAGAAGGTCCTAGCTTGAATATATATGCAAGTAGTGAATCCAGCGAGAAGATATCAGTAGTTGCAATAATGTGATGTTTATTCCCAATGTATAAAGCTTCACATAGTTACATCCATCCATATGTGAACTACGTTTCAACCGCTCAGGTCTAATTCATGGTTATGTTCAATGTCTCGAGGGAATTAAATTTGCGCTTAATTTTCCACCAGTGATCTCTAATTTTACCCCCTTAAATCCCAACCTCCTGTCCTTGATGCATGGTGGAATGAGAATTAGTAGAGCTTGATAAATTTTCAGCCAAAAATAGTATCTCCAATCTTACTATGTCTGAAAGAATAGCATTAGATCAATACAAAAAACAATGATTTAGTGGTTAGGATGTCAGATAAGGGAGATACTGTTGAGTTGTTGGATGCAGAACTATACAATAAATTAAATTTTGACTTAACTTAACAACACAAAGGTCTATGATTGACTCACTCAAGACCCCACTAGAATATACCTTGACAAATTGTCAAAATTATTGAAAGGGGGTCTTCATATTAGAACATGTACTAAAAAGGTGGCTGAATTTCTTCTTGTTGAGCATTATATCACCCCAATATACCACTCATTACCCAAAATCCATAAAGGGTCATTTCCACCACCACTTAGGTCCATAGTGGTGGGCATTGGATCTATGGGGGAACATCTTGGGGCATAGGTCGATGTGCACTTACAACCCCTTGTACAGAAACTTCCAAGCTTTGTAAGGGATACTAATATGGTCCTTCCTACATTTGAGAGATTCACTTGGGACCCACAGTACAGATGGTTAAGCTGCGATGTGGTGGGTTTATATTCATCCATCCCCATGATGTTGCATTACTTGACCTATTTTCTGGACAAACAAAGTCCCTATCCAGCCAACACTCACGATTTCATCCTACTAGCAGTATATTTTGTTCTCACCCATAACTATTTATCATTTGAATGGAAATATTATTTGCAAAAGCAGGGGGTGAGCATGTGGACCAAATTCTCCCCAATTCTCGCAAATACTGTTGGGGTATTGGAAGAAAAATACATTTTAGGATCAAATAATCCATTCCAGGCAAGTATTATTTGGTACTCATGTTTTATTGATGACCTATTGCTGGTCTGGGGAGGTTCAGTAGAGGACATGAATTAGTTAATTTGCTATCTTGATAAAAACAATTTCAACCTTAGATTTAATAATTTGTCTCTTATACTGTAAAAATAAACTTTCTTGTCATCACTCTGATAGCTGACTATAGCAGGGTTACTGTTTTAGCATATGGAAAGCCCACTGCTTTCAACTCTATTTTGAGTGCCAAATCATGCCACCCACAGCATATCATAAAAAATATTCCGGTGGGTAAAATGATTAGGTTAAAAAGATTATGTCAGGTAGTTAAAAAATGTCAAAAAGAGATTGAGTAAGAGAGGTTATCAGCATGGTTTATCAGAATTTGCTGACCACTTTGTGCAAAAAAAAACTCTTTACTAAATTATAATAAGAGAGGTAGATGTGTTAGGAATTATTCCATAACATTTTCTACCTCTTGTCTCCAATACCATAAAATTGTTAGTATTCTTAGAAAATATTTGCCAAAACTGGAACAGGACACTAAAATTGCCAAGGTTTTACAAAACACACCAATCAGGTATGAAGCCAAATGGGCACAAAATGGCTATTCCTACATGGGTCATTATCTGTGCATATACAGTATTTTGATCATCTATAACATGTTTGTATGCAAAAGGAAAGTAGGTAACCACATCCAGCACATTCCATGTGGCTAAAATCTAACATGTAATGGTTGTGTGGCGCCCTTATGGCAAGGTGCCACAGGGAGGTACTGCACCCCAAACAGAAGGTGTAGTGCCTCCGTAGCCATGGATATGGAGGACCCTACAGAGTCTGCACCCACAACACCCATACAGTAAGCCACCTTATTACAGAGGACCGTATATTCAGTAGGTCCCAGGGGGTGGAGCCTAGATGAGTGGTAGACGAGGAGTGACAGTTAGAAGACTAGTCAGTCAGACGGTGTAAGACAGCAGAGAAGACAGTTGCAGGGGACCTTGCGACAGTGACAGGAGGGCACCTCTAAGGAGTGCCACTGCAGGACTGGTCGGAAGCAGCTGGAGACCCAGGTCACCACTGGTACGCCGGAACCGAGGCGGTTAGTTAAGGTCTATCCCTAACCACAGGCTGTTGGCCCGACATAAGGGAGCCACAGCACCCATCAGGTAGTCCAACATCAGTCCCGCAGCTGGGTTCACAACGCTGAGAAGTACAGAGACTTTAGGCAACAGACCCCGAGGACTAGAGACTTGACTCACGAGTAGGAGTACAGAAGGCCATCAGGGCACAGAAGGGAAAAGGACCAGGAGAGCCATTTGAAGGACACCTCTGACAGACTCTGGAAAAGCCTCAACAATCTGCAGTTACGGCCCCCGGTTAACCCAGACTGTACCGTGTACCGACTTTATCTGGTGCCAGTAAAGAACTGTTTGAGCTGATCCGGTGTCTGGTCTCCTTTCATCCGCCACCCAGAGGGCCTCTACAGCATCACAGATGTGAGGACTACTGCTCCCCTCATCCACCCCGCTGCCCTGAGGTAAAGCTCCACCTGTGGGGAGCTGTACTTCCGAAGCTGCATCTCCATCACCTCAGCAGCCGACCGCAGCACTTTTGAGCCTATTACCAGGTACCACAGGTTGCGTCACTTTACAATTCCCCCATCATCATCACCCCCACCCGCCATTGAGGGTCCAGGGCACGGAACAGGGAACCGACAAGCCGTGATCCCAACTAAATTAACCACCTGTCCCAGTATCTGAATACCCCCTACCCTGTCGACCGACTCATTTCCATGTATCATGCTTTTCAATATTTTCTAAAGAAAGACGATTTTAGCTGGATGGAACGTGCTGGATGTTGTTACCTCCTTTCCTTTTGCTATTATTGTTGATTGCATAACTGATACCCTGCACTCACTGGCCAGCAGATTCCCAGTCACACTGCTAAATGGAGAATATGTAGTGAGCTCCAAAACTACTTACATTTACATGTTGTATGTATGCTTTTAATTAGACCACCGTGTGTGTGTGATCATCTGATGCGTAGTTATAGATAATTACAATGTGACAGGGTGAGACTATGCTTAAGACCTGAGTGGTCGAAACATTTAGAAAAGGACTGGGGACCTGCTATTTTTTTTTCCCTACCCTATTTATTGTATAGCTTCAATGTATGTGCCCTATCTCTCTAAGGCTAGGGTCACACTGGGCGTATTCTAAGTTTCCAGCGGTGTCCGCTGAAAACTTCGAATAATTTCCCGAGACGCAGCCTGAACACAGGCTGCGTAGCGGGAGAACGGGGCCCCTAGCAACCCGCTGTGTTCCCTGGATATACCAGCTACACAGCGGGCTGCGGGGAGTGCGATTTGCACGACGCGCAGGGAAACTTAGAATACACCCAGTTTGACCCTAGCCTGAGGCTAGGGTCACATTTGAAATGAAGCATCCTTTGGAAGGATGCATTCAAGGATGCTGTTTTTTCCCCTTGTAATTTTTATAGCATTTTTTTCATTTTTAGCGCTAGCGTTAACACTTGCGTTTCCCATAGACTCCCATTTTAGAAAAAAGCATGTGTTTTTGCAATTGCCCCCCAAAACGCTGCTTACTGCGTTTTTTGGTGCTTTTGCAAAAACGCCTAGCGTCAAACACATTGCAGTTTTGCTATGCATTTTTAACATGGCAGTCTATGGAAGCATTTTTCAACATTTAAACATGAATAAAATGCTGGCTTTTAGCGCTTACATGACGCTAATGTGACCCTAGCCTAATTCCTCAGTTTTAATTAGTTTCTCCCTTCCCCACTTGTAATTAATCCTATATGTTCACTGTGGATATGTCTCTTTTCCAGAGATCAGAGAGATGTCTTATGAATTTGTACAATTTCTCTGATGACCCGCCCAGGCTGGGGTACTCAGAGCTCGGGAACTGTGTCTGGGGGGAAGCTCTCACAGGTGGCTGCACCTGAATCCGTTGCCCTGGGGTCGGTGACTTCTTAAAAAGTACAGTTTCTATTAGGATAATTTGTGACGCCACCTGTAGTACCTGGTGAGGGATCACCAGCACCGCCACAGTCCTCCGGAGGGCGATGGTATTGCGGCAAGGGTGGTATAGCTTCCTACAGGTGAAGCTGGCATCTGGGGCAGCGTTGAGTAATGTAATAAAAGTTCAGTGTTGGAAGGACAAATACATGAAGGCAGTTTCACTCTCTCCAGTTACTTTACTGAAAATGAGCATCCGATGAATACACAGTTCACAGTGCAGTAAAAATGGAATTCACAGGTAACCTTTTGGGTGGCTGTAAATGGATGCAAGGCGGTGTGGAGGTACCCGCGGTATGCCTTAGTTAACGAACCCGTGTCCTTTTAGCCCTGCCCGGGTAAGTCTCTTCCCAGTCCCGCTGAGGTAGTAATGGAGTTCCTCTCCCTCTCTGCTGCTTGGACCCCAATCTCTTGTGGAACCGGGTGGACCGCTCCGTGAGTGGCAGAGTGCTGTGACTGATAAACAGGCCGCAGCAACCGGTTGACGGCTACAGAGGTGGACTCCGGCCGTTTTCTCGGATCCAGCTTTCTGTGGTGGACTGGGGAAGCTCCCCGGAGTATGGTCGCTCCACACTGGGGTTCCCTCTTTCTCTCTTGGGCCCAGTCTAACGCGTCAGGCACCCTCTCTCAAGGTCCCCTCAGGACTTCCTTTCATCTTCCCTCAGGTCTAGTCTGCAACTCGCCCGTTCTGACCTCCCGACTCTCCTAACCATCCCCCAAGGGAGCTCCTTCCCTGGATCGAGTGTGGGAGTGCTGGAATTGTGTCCCTCCTACCAAGCCTGCATCCACTTACAGTTGAGGAAAATTACACCGCTTTTATGGGTGTAATACCCCGGTGTGATGCCTGACCAGCGGGGTGCCACACTGACATTGCCTGAACCTATATTGAGTGAAATGTTTTACTGTTCTGAACCTAGCATACAGAGGAGTAATTCCTGTCTGTGGCTAGGGTCACACTTGGCATGAGTTTTTTAAGTGCCTTAAAAATAAGCATGCGTTTCTGCATGCTTTTTTCATTTCTCCATGTGTTTTTTAAGGTGTCTGATGGCACCCTGCATTTTTGCATGCGTTTTTAAATCAGCACCTAAAAAAAGTTCATGCACCATTTTTCGGTGCTGTTTTAAAAACACATGCGTTTTTTTAACATGGGCCCCTATGGAAAACGCATGTGTGTTTGGATGGTACTAAATGGTACTAATGTACCATGCATTTTTGCATGCGTTTTTGATGTCAGCTACTCACATAAGTGTAAAAACTCATGCCAAAAACGAAAGGCACTTTAGACATGCGTTTTTGCTATTAGGGCATGCATTTTTTAACATGGGGGCCTATGGGTGCGTTTTTACATGCTTTTTTAAAAATGCAGGTCTCCAAAAAAGCATTAAAAAAACGCGAGTGTGACCCTAGCCTATGTCTAAGTAAATATATTTCAAAAGATGCTATTGACAGTAATTTCTCACCAGATGTCTGTAATAACCCATCCAATCCACACAGGCAAAGAAATCAAACCATAGCTGTCCATAAAGTTAATGAAGTGTAATAATAAAAAATTACACAGAGAAAAAGTATTGTACACATTTACTGAAATGTATTTAATAATTCATACAAAAGCTTTTGTTGGTGATTACAGCTTCAAGATGCCACCTCTATAGAAAAACTAGTCACATGTGTGATTTCTGTTCATTCTTCTGCACAAACATTCTTAAAAATTCCTGAAGATTCTTTGGACCTCTTCTATGTCTGAACTTTAGTTCCTTACAAAAGTTTTCTCCTGGATTCGTGACAAGTGATTGGCTGTGCCATTCAAGCAGCTTTATATTATTTCTCTGAAACCAATTGAGATTTTCCTTGGCTGTGTGTTTGAGTTCATTGTCTTGCTGAAATTTCCACTATTGTGTATTTCTTCATTATCCTGGTAAATGATAGACGATTTTTATAAAAAAATGTCTCAGTATATTTGTCCATTTATCCTTCCTTCAATTCCATGAAGTTTGCCAGTGCCATCTAATATATAAAGCTGAATGTGTGTGTGTGTGAGTATGAATGTGTGTATGTACAGTATGTGTGTATGTATGTATGTATGTATGTATGTCCGGGATTGGCCTCTACACCGTCGCAACTATAGCCACAAAATTTTGCACAGTCACACGTCTGGACCCCGAGAGCGTCATAGGCTATGTTGTGAGGCGAAATTTTAACCCCGCGCGTTCCAGTTCACCAAACAATTTTGCCCGTATCTACATAATGGGGAAAAAGTGAATGGAAATGTGTTGAGGACAATCGACAGCTGTCAGCTATAGCCACAAAATTTTGCACAATCACACGTCTGGACCCCGGGAGTGTCATAGGCTATGTTGTGAGGCGAAATTTTAACCCCGCGCGTTCCAGTTCACCAAACAATTTTGCCCCTATCTACATAATGGGGAAAAAGTGAATGGAAAAGTGTTGAGGACAATCGACAGCTGTCAGCTATAGCCACAAAATTTTGCACAATCACACGTCTGGACCCCGGGAGCGTCATAGGCTATGTTGTGAGGCAAAATTTTAACCCCGCGCATTCCAATTCACCAAACAATTTTGCCCCTATCTACATAATGGGTAAAAAGTGACAGTTACCAGTTGACAGTTGTGAATGAGAGGGGCTTAATGATAGCGCCAAAGACTAACAGCACATACCAGCATATAGTCACTAAGGTGGGGCCCCAACATGAGATATTCACCACGCACGGGGACATGTATACACACCACACGCCCACAAAGAGTAACAGCAAGTGTATAGTCGCTAAGGTGCAGCCCCAATATTGGATACTCACCACACACCCGAACAAACACACACACGCCACAAAGAGACACACACAACACAGAGACACACACACCCACGGGGACACACACACACACCCTATAGCGACAGATGCACTCACCCCACAGGGACACACACACAACACAGACACACACCACACAGACCCCCCACAGGGACACACACATATACACACCCTATAGGGACACATGCACTCACCCCACAGGGACACACACACACACCACAAAGAGACACACACAACACAGATACACACACACACACCACACAGACCCCCCCCACAGGGACACACACACATACACACCCTATAGGGACACATGCACTCACCCCACACACACACACACACACATACACACCCTATAGGGACACATGCACTCACCCCACAGGGACACACACACACCACAAAGAGATACACACAACAGAAACACACACCACACAGACCCCCCCCATAGGGACATACACACCCTATAGGGACACATGCACTCACCCCACAGGGACACACACATACACACACCCCAGGGACACACACCACACAGACAGACACAGATGTGCACAAATCACCTCACACAACTCGTCTCATACGTGTGCTATCTTTAATTTCCAAATATAAACATCTGATTAAAAACAGCCAATGTGCAACTCATGTGCCATATAGGGAATTAAGGCAGATGTCAGTCACATGAGCTGTCTGTTATGTGTATGTGTGAGGCAACATATACTGCCCGGCCGGGGGGAGAGTTTACTGTTGGCTGGAGATTTATTAGGCTTCCTATAGCAACCAATCACAGCTCAGCTTCTATTTTCTTACAGGTCATTAATATGACATATTCAAATTCTATTCTGTTATAGCTAACAGCAGTTATTTATTAACCCGGGCGTAGCCGGGTAGTACAGCTAGTATGCTATAAAATAGCCTCCCGCCATGATGTTCCCACCTCTAAACTTCACTGTTGACATGGTATTTTTGGGAGGATATTCAGTGCCTCTTGACCTCCAAACATGGCATCCAAAGAGTTACATTTTGGTCTCATCTCACCAGATTATATTCTTCAAGTATTTCACAGGTTTGCTTAAATGATGATGAACAAACTTTAAACGTGTTTGAACATGGTTTTTGTATAGCAATTGCATGAGCGTGCATACAGGCTATGGAAAGTGTTGTGCCCTACTTATTGTATTCTTTGAAACAATTGTACCTAATGATTCAAGATCTTCTTGAAGTTTTCCAAAGGTTATCCTTCACTGTTGGACAACTCTTCTGATAATTCATTTCATTCTTCTGTTTGAAATCTTGTGGGAGCACCTTGTTGTGGGTGGTGTATGGTGAAATCATGTTCTTTCCACTTCCAGATTATGACCACAATAGTGCTCACTGGGATATTCAATAGTTTTGAATTTTTTCTGTAACCAATGCAATCTGTATGTTAATAAGGTTACAAAGGTCTTAAGGCAGTTCACCAGTTTTGCCTATCTTGAGATGAATCTTGTGTGGCACTTTGGCTGATATTATTTTTCCCTAAGTGACAGGATTGAATTCTAATTACTTGTAGATTTGAGCTGGTGTCATGATTTTCGATGTCTTTTTACACCTCTCTTTCTTTATGTGTTTTATACTTTTTTACCTGTGTCATTCCATATTATTGCACATAACTTAATGTATGGACATCTATGGCATGATTTCTTTACTTGTGGGGATTTTAAGTGTTGTTACTGACATCTGGTGAGAAATTCATGTCAATAGCACCTTTAAAGAGGACCTGTCACCCCCCTGGTGCATGGCAAACTAAATGCAGCACTGATTGCAGCATGTCTGCTGCATACAGGGAAGGGGTCCCCCATGTCTCTAACCCCCCTGTAAGCTTTAAAAAAGACTTCACAAACTTTACAGATAAGAGATCACCTGGGTTGGGTCTGAACAAGAAGTCCTTGCCGCTGGTACGGTCCTCCCACCTTCTCCTTGTTTGTTTCACCCCCTCTGTGTCTGGTGCCACCTCCTCTTCTTATGGGCCTGCCCTCTTCTTTTCCTGCTCTCTGTCAATCACGCAATGTAGCACAGCTCTTGGTGTGAGCGGCATTGCGTGGTGTCAGAGCCAGATTCCCACCCTGCTGTTTGAATAAAGCACAAACAGGGCTGGCTCTGCCGCTGACATCACGGAATGCGCCTTAAAACCACTCACACCAAGAGCTGTGCGGCAGCGTGATTCACAGAGAGCAGGAGAACAGAAGGCAGTGATAGACACATAGAGGGGTGGAACAAACAAGGTGAAGGTGGGAGGATTGTGCCAGCGGTGAGGACCTCTTGTTAAGACCCAACCCAGGTGACCTCTTATGTGTAAAGTTTGTAAAGTCTTTTTAAATCTTACAGGTGGGCTAGAGACATGGGGGACACTTTCCCTGAATGTAGTAGACATGCTGCATTCAGTGTTGCATTTAGTTTGCCATGCAGCAGGGGGAGGACAGGTCCTCTTTAAAAATATATTTACTTTGAAAATTAGTGATGTATTTTAAACTTATTTCACTCACTTTATGTAATACCTATTGAAATAAAGATAATAATTCTCTCTGTTATTCAGTGACAATTTCCTAAGGATTGTTCATTTTCCCAGAAATTTCCAACCTTAACACTTAGGGCCGCTTTACACACACTAACTTCTGTGTCCAACTTCTCAACAGATCTCTGGTTGCAGTGAAATCATGGACACATTGCTCCATTTTGTGGCTTTGTACAAATGTAACAATGTGTCCATGATTTCACTGCAACCAGAGATCTGTTCAGAAGTTGGACACAGATATCTGTGTGTGTAAAGCGGCCCTTACATCTATACACTCTTCATGAGAAAAAAAATATCCAAGTTACATTTGAACAGCTTTAATGTATTAATTCATATACCGTATATACTAGCGTATAAGCCGAGTTTTTCAGCCCAAAAATTGGGCTGAAAAGTCCCCCCCTCGGCTTATACGCGAGTCATACAGGCCCCCCTCAAAGTTTGGCGCCCCCACCTCACATGATGGCCCCCCCCCCGCATGCAGCGCTGCACATATGCATTACCAGGATATCAGCTGTCACCCTCCGGTGGCGGATCGCGGCTCCTGGGCTCCGGGCTCCATCTTCCTCTGTGTCTTCCTGCTTGTCACGTCATCGCGATGAGCCTGGCGGCCACAAAGCAGGAAGACACAGAGGAAGATGGAGCCCGGAGCCCAGGAGCCGCGATCCGCCACCGGAGGGTGACAGCTGATATCCTGGTAATGTATATGCGCAGCGCTGCATGCAGGGGGGCCATCATGTGAGGTGGGGGTGCCAAACTATGAGGGGGCCCTGCTGGGGCCCTGTATACTACCACTGGGGCTGTATATACTACTGGGGCTGCGTGTATACTACCACTGGGGCTGTATATACCACTGGGGCTGTATATACTACTGGGGCTGCGTGTATACTACCACTGGGGCTGTATATACCACTGGGGCTGTATATACTACTGGGGCTGCGTGTATACTACCACTGGGGCTGTATATACTACTGGGGCTGCTTGTATACTACCACTGGGGCTGTATACACCACTGGGGCTGCTGCTGTATACTACCACTGGGGCTGCTGTATATACCTCTGGGGCTGCTGTATACTACCACTGGAGAGGCTGCTGTATACCACACTGCTGGGGGCTGTATACTTGTGCTGGGGTCCACCCTCGGCTTATACACGAGTCAATAGATTTTCACAAGTTTTGGAGGCAAAAGTAGGGGGGTCAGCTTATACACGGGTCGGCTTATAGACGAGTATATACAGTATTTATTTGTTTTTCGTGAACTCAGATTTCAGATACCAGAAACCTTAATCACTATACAGATGAGCAAAAGGAAGAAGCAGTAGAATTGATGAGAGAAGGAGGTGGAATGAATGCTTAGTTGTAGTCAGTTTAAAGGGATCCTGACCTCACAAAATGTGCCCTCAGCCTCTATATACCTGTCCCTGCACTATATTAATAGATTTCTAGGCATCCCTTTCTGCTTGTAAATCGATATAGTAAACTTTAGATAAGTTGTTATCATACCTTATAATCTGCGGCTTCTCATTATTTGAGAAGCCGCAAAAGGCGTTCCTTTCTGGGCCTCCCCGCCGCCTGCTTTGTTATTATTGATGCTCCTATGGGCGTGCTACAGAGCAGGGACAGTGCTCATCATGTAAGGGGCCTTAAAGCCAATATGACGCTAATCACGTCATATCAGGCCTTACCACTAGTGATGGGCGAATCCTAAATTACTCGGAATCGCTTAACTCTAGCGAGTCCGAGCCCAGGACTCGCTACTCGTTGCGAGTCTAGCGAGTCCAATGTTAATGAATGGGGAAGCGAGTAATAGCGAGTAGTGTGCGATTCACAAATCACAGATGTGTCTCGGAAGCTTCAGCCTGAAGCAATCCTAGTTTTGCCATTGATTTGCATTGGACTCGTTTACTGTGCAAGTAATCGCTGGGAAACTCGCACAGATAAGAGTCCTGTCTGCTCTGTGTGCTGGCTGCCGCAGCTCCAGGGTCCTAGAGCCCGCCTGCTGCCTGATGTAGCAGAGCTGAGATTGTTCTCAGTCTACTCATTCCCTGTGCATAGACATCTATATCTATGCACAGGGTTGAGCAGAGAGGGCATCGCGTTTTGGAGTGCGTCGGACGGAAGAGGATTTTTTTAATTAAAGATGGAGTCCCTAATGGCTTTTTTTTTTATTTCTAATAAAAAATTTTCTCTGTGTTGTGTTTTTTTTAAAACAATTTAATAGAAATTCATGGCGGTCATGTCTAATATTGGCGTGACCGCCATAAATTTCGGGCTTAGGGCCAGATGATAATACAAAGCTGGCCCTAACCTCTTTATTGCCCAGCGTGCCACCGCCACCAGGGCCGCTGGAAGAGCGGGGTTCAGCGCCAGAGGATGGCGCTTCAATGAACGCGCCATCTTCTGGGGCGGCTGCGGGCTGCAATTTGCAGTGGGGGGTGCCCAGAAAGCTTGGGCATCCTTGCGCTGCGGATTCCAGCCCCCAGCTGCTTAGCTGTACCTGGCTAGACATAGAAATTGCGCGGAGCCCCACGCATTTTTTTTAAATTATTTCATGAAATTCATGAAATAATAAAAAAAAAGGGCTCCCCTATATTCTTGTGTCTGGCCAGGTACGAATAGGCACCTGGGGGTTGGGGGCAGCCCGTCGCTGCCTGCTGGATCCAGCTGGTTCCAGAAATACGGCGAAGCCCATGTAATTTTTTTTCTGAAAAATCAATAAAACAATCCTAAAAAAGGGACTGCATCTTTATTAACCCCTCGCCCATGGTCCAGGGGTTAATAAAGATGCAGTCCCTTTTATTTACATTGTTTTATGGATTTGTCAGAAAAAAATTTCACGTGGGCTTCGCCGTATTTCTGGAACCAGCCGGATTCAGCAGGCAGCGACGGGCTGCCCCCAACCCCCAGGTGCCTATTTGTACCTGGCCGGACACAAGAATATAGGGGAGCCCTTTTTTTTAATTATTTCATGAATTTCATGAAATAATAAAAAAAAAATGCGTGGGGCTCCGCGCAATTTCTATGTCTAGCCAGGTATAGCTAAGCAGCTGGGGGCTGGAATCCGCAGCGCAGGGATGCCCAAGCTTTCTGGGCACCCCCCGCTGCAAATTGCAGACCGCAGCCGCCCCAGAAGATGGCGCGTTCATTGAAGCGCCATCCTCTGGCGCTGAACCCCGCTCTTCCAGCGGCCCTGGTGACGGTGGCACGCTGGGTAATAAAGGGGTTAATACCAGCTTTGCTATACAAGCTGGTATTAAGCCCGAGATTCTTAATGTCAGGCCACGTTTGACCCAGCCACTAAGAATCTCCAATAAAGGGTTAAAAAAACACAACACAGAGAAAAATTTTTATTTGAAATAAAAAAAAAAGCCATTATGGACTCCATCTTTAATTAAAAAAATCCTCTTCCGTCCGACGTAGTCCAAAACGCGATGTCCTCTCTGCTACATCCCCTGTGCATAGATATAGATGTCTATGCACAGGGAATGAGCAGACTGAGAACAATCTCAGTACTGCTACATCATCTCTGTGAGCAGGTGGGCTCTAGGACCCTGGAGCTGCGGCAGCCTGCACAGAGAAGACAGCTGGACTCGGCTCGCAAAGTAACAGCAGTTACTTTGCGAGTTTCCCTGCTATCACTGGCACAGTAGCCGAGTCTAATGCAAGACAATGGCAATCCTAGTTTTGTCAGCGTTTGCCATTGATTTGCATTGGACTCGTGCGAGTAAACGCTGGGAAACTCGCAGAGTACCGAGTCCTGCGAGTCCCTTACTACTCGCCGAGTAACGAGTCCTAGCGAGTATATTCGCCCATCCCTACTTACCACGTCATTACACCCCTCGGGATGCGGAGTGCGCATGCACGATGGGTGTACTGACGTGGTAAAGCCAGATATGACGCGATTAGCGTCATATCGGCTTTAACATCCCTTACATGACGAGCACTGTCCCTGCTCTGTAGCACGCCCATAGGGGCAAGAATAATTACAAAACAGGCGGCGGGAAGGCCCAGAAAGGAACGCCTTTTGCGGTTTCTCAAATAATGAGAAGCCGCAGATTATAAGGTATGATAACAACTTATCTAAAGTTTACTATATCGCTTTGCAAGCAGAAAGGGATGCCTAGAAATCTATTAATATGGTGCAGGGACAGGTAATAAGAGGCTGGGGGCACATTTTGCGAGGTCAGGATCCCTTAAACATAGTAAAACAACCATATCATGGAATAGTGACTGCTTAGCTTTCAATAAAACATAGCTTTTATTTTTCAATTTCTCACCATTGCAGAGATATTAGCCTGTAAAGTTTAGATGAGAATGTATGATGGGGGCATGGCCTAACCGCTGATGGCGTTGGCTGTGTGAGTAAATAATGCCCATGTAAAAGCTCTGTCTTGGCTAGAAACAGAAGTTTACCTCACTTAAATGCTCTCCAGCCAAATTGACAGTGTTTCCCTCAAAACATGGATAAAACTTCTCTGGTCACAGGAAGGAGTATCATCTTACCTTACATGCTTGTAGGTTTCCTCTCCTGGGAAATCCCCCACAAGACATGGTGAGGACATCAATGATGTTCCTATCACTTAAGTGAGGATGCAAGACATCTTCAGCTTCCCTGCTGCTCTCTAAAATCAGATTTAAAAGCGGTGACTGCCGAGTTAAAACGGGAGATAATTTCCCTAGGTGAGTGCACAGGTTACATAAAGATTAAGTTGGCTTATGCCTTTCACTATGACCTAATAGACATGCACTATACTGTGGAGAAGGAGGTGCAGCAAATTAAAAATAAGCTTTGGAATTTAGGAGATAGAATAATGTCCAGATTAGAGGAATTCCAGAATATACAGTATAGCCCCCTTTTCCACAACCTCTTGCAATAAATATTTCCTGAAGTGCCTTACTTAGATTTAATGGTGGACCATATCCAGAGTGTGCTTAACCCCTTCATGACCCGGGAATTTTTCGTTTTCATTTTTTGCTCCTCTGCTTCCAAGAGCCATAATGGTTTTATTTTTCCATCAATATAGACATATGACAGCTTGTTTTTTGTGGGACAAGTTGTACTTTCAGATGCAATCATACATTTTACCATATAGTGTACAGGGAAATGGGGAAAAAAATTCTGTAAAATTGCAAAAAAAGTGCAATTACATGTTTTTTTGGGGTTTTTTTTAGTCGCCATGTTCACTATATAGTAAAACTGATGTGATAGTGGGATGCCTCAGGTTGGTACAAATTCGTAGATACCAAACATGTATACGTCTCAGAAAAGAAAAAGAAACTGGGCACTATCCGTGGTAAGCAACAGGTGAAATCCAGAGCGATCCTCTCTGACCGATGGTATAGGTCGAATGGAGGTGCACACTATATGTAAGTGACCAAGTTTAAATAGCAGAAAAATAGAAAGTGGCACTCACCATGATGATCTTTGTTACTTTATTGCGGTATCCAAGAACACATTCCGGAAAAACAAGCGGTGGGGGAGGGAGGTGCGGGAGCGAGGACGACGGCAACCGTTTCGCAGCTCAGTGGCCGTTTCTGCGGGTCCTGACCAAACATGTATACTTTTACTGGTATTTAAGTGGTGAAAAAAAATTCAGAAGCTTAAAAAAAAAAAGAATCTCACTTTTTGCGCGATGTTCTGCGACCCATGGCGTCCTTATTGTTTTGGATCTGTGGTTGTGTGATGGCTTATTTTTTGCGTCTTGAGCTGACGTTTTTAATGATAGCAATTTTGGGTGGATGCGCTGTTTTGATTGCCCATTATCACATTTTATATCAATGTTGCGGCGACAAAAAAAACCCCATAATTTTGGCGTTTGGACCTTTTTTTCCGTTACGCAGTTTATGGATCTCATTAATTGATTTTATATATTGATAGATCGGGCATTTCTGAACATGACGATACCAAAAATGTGTCGTTTTGTTTTTTTAATACTTTTATTTGAAATGGGGAAAAAGGGGTGAATCGAACTTTTTTTTTTTTAACATGTTTGTAAAAACTTTATTTTTTAATTAATTCCTACTTTTACACTGCCCATAGAGAGCCACCTGCTGCACAGTCCAATCGCTTCTGAGAGATCCCAATTTGCTGCAGCACATCGGGATATGTCAGAATTGTGCACTGTGAGTGGTTGGCAGCGCTTACCAACCACTCTCACACTCTCAGGAACTGCTCCATGACAGCTTCCAGAGTCAAGCCAGGACCCGGACTGTCACATGATTGCCGGAGATCTTGCGATATTATTGCGGAATTTCCAGTGCAGTTGGGGAACAGCCCGTTCCCCGCTGCGATGGCTTTGGATCCCACTGTCAGTAATTAATCTCCTAAAATGCTCTAACATTCTGTGGGAATCATTGCAGTCAAGTAAAGTAACTTTGGAACCTCAAAAAAATATAACCGCAGATTAGTCTAATGTTTCTATGTTTAGGATGTTTTACAACAAAAAGGGCTTAATGGGAACCTGTCACCCCGAATAAGCCTTCTAAACTATTTATACCTGCCCCTGCAGCCTTAGAATACATTGTAACACATCCCTGCCTCATCTTTTGTAGTAATCTACAAGTACTATAAGGTACTTTGCAAACTTACAAAAATGTTGTCAGAGAGGCGTTCCTGAAGGCATTTTGACCTGTAGGCGGGTCCCCTTGTGCCACGCTACCCCTGCCTCGTTGCTGTAATACGCCCTAATGGGCGTCATTGTACAAAAGCAGAGCACGGGCATGATTTCAATATCGCGCCCGCCACGTCACCGCTGCGACGTGGTCATGTGACGCCGGGACGCGTCACTTCCGGCGTCACATGACCGTGTCGCAGTACAGCCGCAGACTGGATCAGCACACAAAACCGGAGGGCTAATATGCCCTCCTGACCAGTGTGCAGCGCATGCAGCTGCAGCCGCTGATAGGTCAGGACCGCAGCGCTGCGGTCCTGACTTATGAGCAGCGGGGACTGCGGGCGGACTGGAGGGCATATTAGCCCTCCGGTTCTGTGTGCTGATCCAGTCCGCGGCTGTCAGGGACCACCGGCGGCTATTAGCTTTGAAGCAGATACAGTATGTAAGTGCATACTGTATTTGCTTCAGTGCTAATAGCCGCCGCTGAACATTTAGTTTTAATAAAAGCCGGTAATAGCTGCAAATTGAGAATTAATGCTGTTTAACCCTTGCTGTGCCTACCTAATTGGAAAACATGTTGCTCACATTGTTTAAGTACGTTAACCCTTTGTTCATCTTTGTGGCAGCGTTTTGCTGTGCGCTGTTCAAAAACGCACATCCTGGGGCTTTGTGTGTGGCTGGCTGCTAAGGTAAACACTGGGTTACTATGGGGCTGTGTTGCCTGGCAGTGCATAGCATTAACGCTATGCGCTGCAGAGGAAATTTCTAAGTATTTAACACTTGTATCATGCTAGGGTCACAACGCAATGTGACCTTTGCCAAATTTCTAAGTTTTAAGCGCTTGCGTCATGCTAAGGTTACAAGGCAAATGTGACCCTAGCCATACAGTGGCAGGCAACCTGCTCTCCTCACTAATCTCACTTCAGAGTTGTTATTACCATCACTTCTTTAGCTTTAATCTCATGACAGTCTGTTTGGGGGAAGCAGCAGTACAGCCAAAGGTGATAACATAAAGAGAGGAGAGCTCCTAGAAGTGTTTGTAATGGGAGAAAGCTCAGCTCTACTGTACTAGCCCTTTCACCTACACTGGCTATCACAAGATGAAAACTGAAAAGTGTCACATTCATTTCTGCTCTACCTCAATCCTTTTCTAATTGAAAATGGGAAAAAATGTTGAGTGAAATTGAATTCCACTCGATCTTTACAAAAATCTGCATTGTCCAAAATTCTGATTTCTTTTATTTGAAATTAATTTCCACGGGGATTCAGCAAATTGGTGACCATTGACTGCTTTTTTTCTGAGCCATAGATCACCATCATTAGATGAAAAATAAATTCTTATACTAATCTTACTGCTCCTGTCTGGCTCTGTTGCATCTTCTGATCCCTACTGCTCACACTGAAATTCTCTGAATTCTTATAGTGAACTGATACGTGTGGCTCTGTAGATGCCTGTGGTGATGTTACTAATGTATGTGCAGAGTCACAGTGTACACCATTATTTCCGTGCAAGCAGTGGTGACAGATGATGCAATGACAAGTGGTGTGGCCAAGAAATAAACATTTTTCATTTTTTTTACATCTTACTTTTATTATTCTCTGGGATCTGAAAAGACCCTAAAACATAATAAGGTACAAAACATTTGTGGAGAATAATGTAATATTTTCCTGGAAAAGCCATGCAACAGGCAAATTTGAATTTTGTCTGATCTACTCTATCTCTAGTTATAATCACATGCAGTTCTCCAGTGAGACCAAAAGAAAGAAAGAGATCTCTTTCTGGGCATGCACATTGGCTTATATGCATGCGAATCTAACACAGGCATCCGTAAGGCCTTGCGTACGATTACGTACGCATAGATAATAATGCCTGGTTTATCCGCATCCGTGCACATGCGGAAGCTTGTGGTTTTTTCAACACCCCTAAAATGCAACATGTTGCATTTCCCGGCCGTGGAAATTAGACACCCCAGTACGCATATGCACCCATATGCATGCCCAAAAATATCACTGCGCACGAATGCGCACTCCATGTTACAGATGAGTGCGCAATACACTTGCGCATTTCATAATTTTTATGCGCAGCGTATATAGCGCTGCGAAGCGCAAATGTGAAACCACCCTTTCAAAGTGCCGGAAATAAAGAGATGAGAGGGATTACACCTTTTAGCTTTCATCACAGCAGTCTGAGGGAGTAGGGCAGTACAGCAGTGATGAGCTTTGTCTCACAACAAACACTTCTAGCAGCTCTCTCATAGTGCTCTCATTTCTGCAGTACTGTCTCCTCCCTACACAATGGCTACTATGATGAAAGCTGAAGAATTGTTAGAATTCACTTGTATGTCTTCGGTGCTTCTGAAATGAGTCGGTCGACAGTGTAGGGAGGTACTCGGATACCAGGAGAGATGGTCACTTTGATGGGGGATTACAGCTGGTCAGTTCACGGTTCCTTGGACCCTCAATGGCGGGGATGGTGGACGATCATGATTATGAATGGGGAAATGGTAACGTGACGCCACCTGTGGTACCTGGTAACGTGGAAACCAGCGCTGCGGCCAGCCTCTAAGGTGATGGAGGTGCAGCTCAGAGTAGTACACCTCCCCACAAGTGGAGCTTTACCTCAGGGCAGTGGGGGTAGATGAGGGGAGTAGTAGTCCTCACTGTTTTGATGCTGCAGGAGCCCTCTGGGCAGTGGAGAAAATGAGAACAGACACCAGATCAGCTCAAGAAGTTCTTTACTGTCGCCAGATGAAAACAGGTGCACAGTACAGTCTAGTTTAATGGAGACGTAGCCACAGATTTTGAGGTGTCTTTGCAGAGTCTATCGGTGGTCCCGTTTGTAATAG
The DNA here is from genome assembly GCA_033576535.1 of Allobates femoralis. Classification (NCBI taxonomy): domain Eukaryota; kingdom Metazoa; phylum Chordata; class Amphibia; order Anura; family Aromobatidae; genus Allobates; species Allobates femoralis. Next base: position 322,339,185 of record JARQOC010000005.1, on the reverse strand, counting down.
CTTTCTGGGTCTGGTTTCCTCTTTACCTCTCTTTAACCACCCTGAACAGCCCTTTCGCCAGTCCCCTGGTCTGTTACTGTTAGGTACAGTCGTTCCTTACCGATACGGACGGGAGTGACAGCAAGATAATCCTCCCACCACCGGAGTTCGGTCCTTTCCCTAAAGTTTCCTGGACCCAATTTGGGACAGAGGTAGGGATTCAGTCTGTGGCGCTATGCCTTCCTTATGTCGGTCCCACTGCTTGACGGTTTGCATCAGGGTTAGACAAACTGACTGCCTCGGCTCCGGTTTGCCGGTGACGACCCCGGACCTCCCGGCCCGCTCCAACTGGTCCTGGTTTGTCCTCTCCGGTGTCTGGGTCACCTCTCTCCAAAGAGGTGCCCTCCTGTCACGGACATAGTCTCCTGACATCCGTCCTCCTGCTGGCTCACTCACTGACTGACTGGAACTGTCACTCCAAGTCTCCCGCTCTACTCTAGGCTCCACCCCCCTGGGACCTACTGAATATCCAATCCCCTATTCTAAGGTGGCCTATTGTATGGGCACTTATGACAGACTCTGTAAGAACCCCATATCCATGATTACGGAGGCACTACACCTGTTTGGGGTGCAGTACCTCCCTGTGCCGCCTTCCCATAGGGGCGCCACAGAAATACGTAATCACACACAGCTTTGTTGTGAGATCAATGAGGAGAGCAGAATATTTGTCATTACATGTCTCAAACTGAGAAATCTGCTGAGTCATGTTGTGGGGGTATTTTCCTATTTCCACTTTCTGTTGTTGTCTGCTTTTTTCCCAAATAGGTGAAGAACTACATGCTCCCAATTAGAAAAAAAATATATGGTAATGACCAGTTGGGCTTATCAATATATTTAATCTTCACTTTAAAAGCCAAAATCTCTGCAACGAAAAGAAGAAATTTAAAAATAAAAACTGTGTTTTATTAAACTCCATAGCCACTATTTCATGATGTGGCTGGTTTAACATGCTCATACTGGTGAAAGGTCCTCTAATACCCTACTTATTGCTCTGTAGCCCTAGCTTTATGACTAAAGTTGAAACTTTCTTTTGTTTACTTTGTGAGTGTAATTTAAAAGTTAATCTAATTGTAAATTACATTCATGGACCAGCTATGGGTCTCCAGACCTAAACTAAACAGCCTCATAGGAATATATGAGACTAATAAGTTTGGTCGAGAAACTCGCTGCTACACTGTGCATCATGGTCTGTACCCTGTAAGCTGTGTTTTTGGCACTATACTCTCATTATCTAAGGAGAGCATGGTGCACTTGTATCTTTCTTATATTATGTAACTTAACTACTGACAGAAATACAGTAAAAGCTCTTTATAATTAACACACGGTACAAAATATTTAGTCTCTTGATTTTGGCTTAAAATAAGACATTGATACAGGAAATCAGAGACAAAAAGTCCTGTAGTTCAGTTCCCAAAAAAATGAGATACAGAATTAACCAGTAGATGTTACTCATTTATCATAAATTGTGGTAAAACTTATTTTTTCTTTGCTTTATGCATCGAAATTAATCTACCATCTACTTTCATCATTCTTGATTCAGCATTTCGTCAATGTCATTGGATAAATTTAATTATTCTTAAATCAAAGATCAATCAGTGTAAGGCTAGGGTCACGCTTGCAGATTTTAAATGCATTTTTGGAGACCTGCGTTTCTAAAAACGCATGTAAAAACGCACCCATAGGCTACCATGCAAAAAATGCATGCCCCAATAGCAAAAACGCATGCCTAAAGTCCCATGCGTTTTTGGCATGCATTTTTGCACTTAAGTAAAGAGCTGCCTTCAAAAACACATACAAAAACACTTGGTACCATTAGTACCATTTAGTACAATGCAAAAACGCATGCGTTTCCCATAAGGGCCCATGTTAAAAAATGCATGCGTTTTTAAAATAGCACCGAAAAATGGTGCATGCACTATCTTTAGGTGCTGATTCAAAAACGCATGGAAAAATGCATGGGTGCCAAAAAGCACCTAACGAAACCCATGCAGAAATGTAAAAAGCATGCAGAAACGCATGCTTATTTTTAAGGCACCAAAAAAACGCATGCCAAGTGTGACCCTAGCGTTATACAAGGAACATCATTCCAACAAACCATCCTAAGTAGCAAGGTATATGAACTTCTATAACATATTTTGAGGTATATGGTCAAACAGGGCGAGGGAATCTTCTGATGGCTCCAGGCACATGATGGTAATGATCATGGAGCACTTCTCAAAGAAACTCATGAGATTTAGCAGTTTGCAACTACATTTTTCATTATTCTTAGTTTTTTGGGCATTTTATTAAATCCGTATAGTTGCATTTTCAGGGTGTAGGCTGAAGTTGGCCTGAGAAACTTCAATTGTATCAGTTGGACTGTGCTTACATATAAATAAAATATAAATTAAGGCTAGGGTCACATTTAAAATGTGAATTGCATTCACCGCATCCAGATCCGGATGCGGTGAGCGCAATACCGGTCACACGCATTTTTTTACAAAAATGTGTGCAGAATACCGCACTGCAGTAACCGGATGGCTCAGGATGTGTAATCCTGAGCCATCCGGCAACTGCATAGTTTGCTGATGCCCGCTATTGCCGGCATTAGCAAACTGTTCTTTGTCTTCTAAAGATTGTAATTTAATAAATAAAAGAATGGTTGAGGTCTCTAGGGGGGGGTTAGTCCCCCCTAGAGACCAGACACCCACTCAGGTGGGCTACACCTACAATGCTCCCATGCCACGGGCTCCTCCGAGCTCCGTGCATGTTCCCCAACCTCCCCCCCCCGGATCTTATAGAGGGGTGCCTGCACCCCTCTGTTAGAAGTATCCCTAATTGTGGCATAAACTCAGTTATTACAGTACAAATACAGTTGTATAGTTACGTGCTTCTTCATGATCTCGCAATATCTCTCCATGGGCGGGGCTGTGTGCTTCTGCCTCCGCCCACGAAATGATGCCCGCCCCCTCTGGCCTTCACCCTGTGTTTTCAGGGCGGCCGCATCATGAAAGGGGCGGGGCTAAGTTTGCGTCATACCGATAGCCCCGCCCCTTTCATGACGCGGCCGCCCTGAAAACACAGGGTGAAGGCCAGAGGGGGCGGGCATCATTTTGTGGGCGGAGGCAGAAGCACACAGCCCCGCCCATGGAGAGATATTGCGAGATCATGAAGAAGCACGTAACTATACAACTATATTTGTACTGTAATAACTGAGTTTATGCCACAATTAGGGATACTTCTAACAGAGGGGTGCAGGCACCCCTCTATAAAGATCCGAGGGGGGGAGGTTGGGGAACATGCACGGAGCTCGGAGGAGCCCGTGGCATGGGGGCATTGTAGGTGTAGCCCACCTGAGTGGGCGTCCGGTCTCTAGGGGGGACTAAGCCCCCCTAGAGACCTCAACCATTCTTTTATTTATTAAATTACAATCTTTAGAAGACAAAGAAAAATTTGCTAATGCCGGCAATAGCCGGGATCAGCAAACTATGCAGTTGCCGGATGGCTCAGGATTACACATCCTGAGCCATCCAGTTACTGCAGAGCGGATCATTGAACCGCTCCGAAAACTGCAGCCTGCATGATTTTTAACGCAGGCTGCAGTGCCGGAGACGGACACCGGATTGCTTGTGAAGCAATCCGGTGTTTAGCATTGGCTCCTATGAGGAGCGTTTCCTGGTCCGGTTATGAGCTTTTTGAAAGCTCAAAACTGGATCAGGATTCTTAAAAAAAAAATGTAGATGTGACCCTGGCCTAAATCTTAGTCCAAGGTCACGAAGTAACAAATTGGAGAATCCAGTTTAATAAACACATGTTTTATGTACATATTTATAACTTTGAACGTATTATTTCTTGTACTTGCTATATCTCAGCACTTGTAGTGTGTATGGGCCATTTCACATCTGTGTGCCGGTGCGTTTGGCAGCATTGTGCTAGCGCAGTGCATGCACTGCCAAGCGCATCGGAGCACAAATGAAGCGAATTGTGCTAGCGCTGCCATTACCTTGTATGGGCGGGCGAGGGCACCGCACTGCATCCCGGAAGCGCAAGTATGTAGGGGCCTGTTCCCCAGCGCATGCGCTAGTCCGGCGCACCGGAAATGAGTAATGCGACGTTTCCGGTGCTTCTGGACTAGCGCATGTGCTGTGACACAGCCGCATTCACACAGGTTCCATCTGTCTGCGCTCGCCCATCCAAGGTAATGGCGGCATTAGTGCAATATGCTTCATTTGCACTCTGATGCGCTTAGCAGTGCATGCACTGCACTACCACAATGTTGTCAAACGCACCGGAGCTCAGATGTGAACTAGGCCTATGACTGAATGTTATTGTGCTGTTAATTTCAAAAGTAATTTTTTATCGGTTTGAACTGCATTTTATTTTAATAGAAACAATGTGCTTAGAACAACACAACATATAATCTTCCTTCAAAACCCAGAAACTAAATGCAATAAAACTCATGTTCATACCACATTTTTACCTTTTTAAGACTGGTTTGACATGTGTTCGTGATGCATGCGTCCAAACGCATTTGCTCAAAAGCAGGCATGAACTCATCCAGATGCTGGCCTATGCAGCGTGATAGAAATCCATCGAAATGTACTGCTGTCCCATAGAACTCCATTACAGCGGTCGGGGAGAGGAGAGAGAGGGGCTATTTTCACATCTAATGCAGGTCTGCGTTTTGCTGCATTTGCGTTTCTATGCGTTTTTACTGCTAATAACCCATCCAAAGGCATGCGTTTTTGGCCCCATTCATTTCAATGGAAAACGCATAGAAAATGCATGCAACAACGCATGTTTGTTTACAAAAACGCAAAATGCATGCATTTTTCCAAACGCAGCCCTAGACACAACAGCCCACGTGTTTGGCTGTGTTTGGAAAAACGCATGCATTTTGCATTTTTGCAAACACACATGCATTTTTGCATGCATTTTTTAATGCATTTTCCATTGAAAACAATGTGGCCAAAAACACATGCGTTTGGATGCGTTTTTAGCGGTAAAAATGCATAGAATCGCAAATGCAGCAAAACACATACCTGCAATAGATGTGAACTAGGGCAGAGAGAATGCTGTGTTTGGCTAGGGTCACATTTGCGGTTGCAATTGCAGATCCTGATCCGGTTTTGAGCATGAAAAATGCTCAAAACCGGATCAGGATCTGTACCCATATGCAGCAATACAAAAACCGGATCGCCTCAACAGCGTTGCGTTTCCCAGATCCGGAGCAGTAAAAATAATGCAAGCAGCGTTTTTCGGACAGGTTTTAAATCCGTATCTGGATTTCAATTGGAAACCACAAATGTGAGTGGAGCTGGGTACGGTAACTGGATCGGGTACCACAACAAACATGAATGGCAGTATTGCTGCAATCTTTTCCTATGGCTCCGGATTCACCCGGATGGAATTGTATTGGCGTCCAGTTTTATGGTGTCCGGGTGGATCCGGGTGAATCTGTTTTCACTCCGTGGGACCAAAAGGATCATGGATAATTCCTGTAGTCCCGTGCAAAAATCAGATTGTCCCAGATTTTCCCATATTCGCCCGGTCCGGGACAATCCGATTTCAACCGATTTAATTCCCGACCAACAAAAACCATGCTGGGAAGCTGGGGAATGTAGTAATCCGAATACCGCATGCGGATTTAGGGACACACTTGGAGGGCAAAATGTGTCTGAAGGCACATGAGATTAATGCATCCGGATCTGGATGCGGTAATCGCAATGTGCCTTCCAAGTGTCACCCTAGCCTTTGGCTGCAGTGACGTCCGGATGGCTGTGCTGCTCCATTGAGCTGCATGCATTGTTTGTGCACTTCAGGATGCTTGCATATGAAGCAAGCATTCTCACATGCAAAAAAATGCAACATGTTGCGTTCAGAGGGTACTTTGAAAAAATGCATGTGAACAGAAAGCATGTGAACGCAACCAAACGCAGGTAGCATGCGCCCCCATGTTACACGCAGGAACGCATGCGCATGTGTTTGGCTGCATTACAAACGCTGCATCTCAAACGCTAATATGAAACCGGCCTTATAGATGAAATACACAAATCTTTCCATTCTCTAATGATAAGTATTGGAGCCATTAAAAACGAAAAGTGTCCTACTGGCCTTACATAAAAAAGCTTAATCTTATCTCTCAATCAAATTTGATCCTATCTCATATAAAAAGCATACCAAATGTACATGTGCATACATTATAACACTATAAGTATATTAACTGCTCACTAAGGGATCTCCACAGAGTATTATGCACCAACAGCTAGGTCCAGAAATATTTGGATAGTAAACAAATCTTCATTATTTGCGCTCTGCATGCCACTTTTTTTTTTACTTAAAATGAAACAACTGAGATACATTTGAAGACTTTCAGGTTTAATTAAATGGATTAAAAAATGTCTGTGAAACATTTAGGAATTGCAACCATTTTTATAAAAAGCCTCCTTTTTTCAGGGTTTCAAAGATAATTGGACAAATTCACTTCACCATAAAAAAAGTTCATTTTTAATACTTTGTAGAGAATTCTTGGCAGGCAATGACTGCTAGACGTTGAGAAGCCATGGACGACACCAAACTCTGGATTTCCTCCCATATGATTTTTTTGCCAGGGCTTTAGTCTAGGGTCACACTTGAGTCTTAGAAGCGCTAAAACCTAATGTTTTTCACACTTCCAAATTGTGGAAAACGGTAGTGTTAACGCTTCAATAGGCTCCCATACAAAAAAGCATGGTCAAAATGCAGCACTTTTGACGCTATGCGTTTTTGCTAAAGCACCGAAAAACGCTGTAAGCAACGTTTTTGGTGCCATTTGCAAAAACGCATGTGCTTTTTTAACATGGGAGTCTATGGGAAATGCATGCGTTAATGCATGGTACATATATGTACCATGCGTTAACGCATGTGTTAACGCTAGCGCTACAAAGGGAAAAAAATGGCAATTTAAAAAAATGCCTCCTTTAACGCATCCTTGCAAAGGATGCACCCTCCAAGTGTGACCCTAGCCTTACTGCAGCTGACTTCAGTTGTTCACAAGGATATAAGGGAAGATAAAAGGGAGACAAGGAGCACAGAGTCTTAAGGGGGGTTTACACGTAGCGATGCACCAGCGATCCCGACAACGATCCTGCCTGACAGGCATCACCTGTGCCTTGCTACGTGGCCGCCGGTGAGATGTCAGACAGGCAGATCTCACCAGCGATCACCCAGTGATGCGCTGACACCTGACTGTCGTTGGGATCGTTCGGGGCCTCAGGCACAGAATCAGGATTGTTGGTAAGTCTGCCTGTCAAACACAGCAATGCAGCCTGCCAGTGGGAGATTGCGGATCAAAAAACATCCAAGCCATTTAGTAAAGATCAGCGATCTCCCAGCGGGGGGCTGATCGCTGCTAAGTGTCACATGCAGCGAGATCGCCTGCGAGGTCACTGCTACGTCACAAAATCGGTGATGTATCAGCCATCTCATTAGCGATCTCGCTATTTGTAAACCACCCTTAATTGTAGGTGTATGTTTACATCCACCGCAACAGATTTTGATTTTTGCACTCACCCTTTAAATATAGTGGATCAGTTTTTTTTTAATCCTCCATCTTCGCATGTGAATATTGTAGTGGATAGAAGATTTCCATTTTCGCCGCTTTTGGAGGACAAGGATAGTTGGAGATGAGATATTTTTCTCAATATTGAATTTATTTGGACACTTTACTATGAACAAACAACGCTTTTCAGCCAACAATGGCCTTCATCAGGTATTCTTCGATATTGAGAAAAATATCTCATCTCCAACCATCCTTGTCCTCCGGAAGCGTCGAAAAGTAATACAGTTAGGGCCAGAAATATTTGGACAGTGACACAAGTTTTGTTATTTTAGCTGTTTACAAAAACATGTTCAGAAATACAATTATATATATAATATGAGCTGAAAGTGCACACTCCCAGCTGCAATATGAGAGTTTCCACATCCAAATCGGAGAAAGGGTTTAGGAATTATAGCTCTGTAATGCATAGCCTCCTCTTTTTCAAGGGACCAAAAGTAATCGGACAATGGACTCTAAGGGCTGCAATTAACTCTGAAGGCGTCTCCCTCGTTAACCTGTAATCAATGAAGTAGTTAAAAGATATGGGGTGGATTCCAGGTGTGTGGTTTTGCATTTGGAAGCTGTTTCTGTGACCAGACAACATGCGGTCAAAGGAACTCTCAATTGAGGTGAAGCAGAACATCCTGAGGCTGAAAAAAAAGAAAAAATCCATCAGAGAGATAGCAGACATGCTTGGAGTAGCAAAATCAACAGTTGGGTACATTCTGAGAAAAAAGGAATTGACTGGTGAGCTTGGGAACTGTAAAAGGCCTGGGCGTCCACGGATGACAACAGTGGTGGATGATCGCCGCATACTTTATTTGGTGAAGAAGAACCCATTCACAACATCAACTGAAGTCCAGAACACTCTCAGTGAAGTAGGTGTATCTGTCTCTAAGTCAACAGTAAAGAGAAGACTCCATGACAGTAAATACAAAGGGTTCACATCTAGATGCAAACCATTCATCAATTCCAAAAATAGACAGGCCAGAGTTAAATTTGCTGAAAAACACCTCAAGAAGCCAGCTCAGTTCTGGAAAAGTATTCTATGGACAGATGAGACAAATATCAACCTGTACCAGAATGATGGGAAGAGAAAAGTTTGGAGAAGAAAGGGAACGGCACATGATCCAAGGCACACCACATCCTCTGTAAAACATGGTGGAGGCAACGTGACGGCAAGGGCATGCATGGCTTTCAATGGCACTGGGTCACTTTTGTTTATTGATGACATAACAGCAGACAAGAGTAGCCGGATGAATTCTGAAGTGTACCGGAATATACTTTCAGCCCAGATTCAGCCAAATGCTGCAAAGTTGATTGGACGGCGCTTCATAGTACAGATGGACAATGACCCCAAGCATACAGCCAAAGCTACCCAGGAATTCATGAGTGCAAAAAAGTGGAACATTCTGCAATGGCCAAGTCAATCACCAGATCTTAACCCAATTGAGCATGCATTTCACTTGCTCAAATCCAGACTTAAGACGGAAAGACCCACAAACAAGCAAGACCTGAAGGCTGCGGCTGTAAAGGCCTGGCAAAGCATTAAGAAGGAGGAAACCCAGCGTTTGGTGATGTCCATGGGTTCCAGACTTAAGGCAGTGATTGCCTCCAAAGGATTCCCAACAAAATATTGAAAATAAAAATATTTTGTTTGGGTTATGTTTATTTGTCCAATTACTTTTGACCTCCTAAAATGTGGAGTGTTTGTAAAGAAATGTGTACAATTCCTACATTTTCTATCAGATATTTTTGTTCAACCCTTCAAATTAAACGTTACAATCTGCACTTGAATTCTGTTGTAGAGGTTTCATTTCAAATCCAATGTGGTGGCATGCAGAGCCCAACTCGCGAAAACTGTGTCACTGTCCAAATATTTCTGGCCCTAACTGTATCTTCTATTGACTTCAGTTGTTTGTTTGTTGGCTCCTCTGCCATAAATTTTGTCTTAAGCATGCTTGCAAATTGTCTCTTCAGAGAAGATGAGGACTTGAACTCTTGTGTCATCTATTGAAAGTAGCAATCTTAAAAGTCAATATTGACACTTTTAACAAATCTTTCGAATAGGTGGCACTAGAGTTAAAGTCCTCTGCCTCTGCAAACACGCAATTTACATATTTATTTTTCCCGAGGTGCTTTGCATTGCTTATAAAAGCCTCCTCACCCAGACATGCAAGACATGTCATTCTCCACACAAATAATCATTACCCCTTGGATTCCAGTCTTAAGCATGTGAAATGCATCCTTGATGGAATTGAGAATTGGTGATTAACTCAACCATTGTAGAATATTCTACTTCTTTGCCTTAAATATCTCCTGGGTTTCTTTTGCAGTATGTTTTAGGTCATTGTCCATCTGTACTGTAAGCACTGTTCAATCAAAATTTCTGTATATGATTAAATATGAGAGGAAAGTATAGCCATGTAAATTTCAGAATTCATCTGGCTGTTTCTGTCGTCATATTATCAACAAACACTAGGGATCTAGTGCTATCTTAAGCTATTAATGTCCATGCCACTACACTGCTTTCACCATGTTTTACAGAGAATGTGCTGTGCTTTGGCACAAGAGCCATTACAAGTCTTCTCCATACTTTCTTCTTCCCATCATTCTGGCACAGGTTGATTTTACTTTCATCTCTCCAAAGAATGTTTTTCCACAACTGGGCTGGCTTCTTTAGATTTTTTTTAAATAAAGTTTAATTTGGCCTTTCTATTTTTTAGGCTTATTAATGATTTACAGCTTGTGGCGAACCCTTTGTATTTGCTCTCATGAAGTGTTTTCTTTATGGAAGGCTTAGATACTCAAACACCACCTTCTTGGAGAATGTTCTTTACCTGGCTGGAAGTTGTAAGTGGATTGTTATTCACCAGAAAAAGACTACCTTGATCATCCGCCACTGTTGTCTTCAGCGGATCTCAATGACCTTTTGTGTTCCCAAGCTCACCAGTGAAACCTTTTATTGCAAAATGTTCCAAACTGTTTATATGTCAAATCTTAATATTTTTGCTATCTCTCTGATGGGTTTCTTCCTTTTATTCAGCCTAATTATGGTCTGTTCATCTTCCATTGAGAGTTCCTATGACCAAATGCTGTGGGCTCAAAACAATAGCTTCCAAATGCAAATACCACACCTATAATCAGCTCCAGACCTTTTACCTGCTTATTTAATGATACAATGCTGAATGAATGGCCCATGTACCCATTAACGAGCTTTTGAGATAATTGTCTAATTACCTTTTGTTCATTGAAAAAGAAGCTGCTACATATTAAATAGCTGTAATTCCTAAACCCTAGCTCCAATTAGGATGTCAATACCCTCAAATTAAAGCTGAGAGTGTCCACTGTAAGCCCATATGGATTATATAACTATATCTTGAATATGTTTTCGGAAACAGCTAACATGCATAAAATTGAGTCATTATTCAAATACTTCAGAACCCAACTGTTTACACACCCTGATAAATTCTAATCCTAATTAGACAAGGCTCTGCTGTGAATTTGAATGAACTTTCTCACGGCACCAGGATCACACCCGGGTTTCAGTGTCAGCCTGCTACTTGCTATGAACATGTGTCTGCTCACAGCCATGTAGCAGAGCTGAACATGTTTGCCGAGGGACAGATATGTGGATTATCATCAGAAGGTTTGTTGTTTGGTCAATAAAGATGGCAACCAGGGATGTCTTTGTCTTTTATTCCAATTGAAGTTTATTTCTCTGTGTTGTGCTTTTTTTTAATGTTTACTAGAGATTCATCATGAGCAGGTCTTACATTGGCCTGACATTATTAATCTCAGGCTTGGTGCTAGCTGGCATTAAACATTTGTCATCCATTCCCTTTACTACTTGTGTGCCACCGCCACCAGGGCCACTGGAAGTGCCAGGTAAAACACCTGAAAATGGCACAACAAAAGAATGTGCCAATTTCAGGGGCGGCTGTAGGCTGCGATTTTTAGCATGGGGGCACCAGAACGCTTGGGCCTTCCCATGATGTGAAAGCCAGCACCCAGCTGTCTCAACTTTACCTTGGCTGGCAATCAAAAATGTGGCAAAGCTCACACTTTTTTAAATTATTTGTTTAAATAATTGAAAAAAAATAATGGGCTTCCCTGTATTTTGGTTGCCAGCAAAGGTAAAGTCAGGCAGCTGGGGGTGGCATCCTGTAACTGTCCGCTTTATCTGTACTGACAATCAAAAACACAGCAAAGCACTACATCATTTTTTAAAAATGATTTATTTATTTTTACAGCACTATGATGTCAGTCAATGGGTGAGGGGCCCAACAGCCAATCACATACACTGTCACAGAGAATGGGCAGCTAAAAAGCAATGAATGGGATGCACCTTTCCCAAACTGCCAAGGGGTGCTCCAGTACCAATCAAATAAGTTTTAATGCTCAGAAAAAAACAGTTTGGCAACATAAAATGGAGCACTCAACCCAAGGTGTGCAAAAGTGAAATTTTCCTTCAACCTTACCATCTTCTGCCATCATTTTCACAACGTCTTTTGTTTTTGTTCTTGAGTTGATATGCACATCGGAACAAATCCTTTTCATCTCTGGGGCTCAGAACCCATCTCCTTCCTGAGCGGTATGATGGCTGGACACTCCCATCTTGTTTGTACTTGCATATAATTGTTTGTCCAGGTGAACAAGGCACCTTCAGGTTACTGGAAATTGCACCCAAGGATGAACCAGACTTCAAGTCTACAATTCTCTTCTTGATATCTTGACTTATTTCTTTAGACTTCCCCATGATGCTACAGAAAGAAGCTGTGTGTTTCTAGTGTGTTTTAAAATACATCCACATGTGTATCTCTAATTAACTCAGATGTTGCCAATAAACTTATCAGAAGCTTCATCATATGACACATGACATCATCCTATGGACTGTCCCAAATTATTTAAAGGCATAGTAATTTTAGTGTATGTAAATTTGTGACTTTGCAGAAAGAAATAAAAATGCCTTAAAACAATCTCCCTCCCTCATTATTCTGGCATTGGCAAAGACAATTACTTTTGGTAATCCTAAATGACCTAAAACAGGAAAGGATTATTTTAATCTTATATCAGATAAAGAGAAAAACATGCATTGTGAAAGTATTTGGCCTACTTGAACTTTTCAACTTTTGCCACTTTTCAGGCTTCAAACATAAAGATATAAATTTAAATTTATTTGTGAAGAATTAAAAAGAAGTGGGACACAATCGTGATATGGAACGAAATTTATTGGATATTTTAAACTTTTAGCAAATAAAAAACTGAAAAGTGTGGCGTGCAATATTATTCGGCCTCTTTACTTTCAGTGCAGCACACTCAATCCAGATGTTCAATGGGGATCTCTGAATGATCCAATATTGTCTTAAATGACTGGTAATGATAAATAGAATCCACCTATGTGTAATCAAGACTCCGTATAAATGCACCTGCTCTGTGATAGTCTCAGGGTTCTGTTTCAAGTGCAGAGAGCATCATGAAGACCAAGGAACACACCATGCAGGTCCAAGATACTGTTGTGGTGAAGTTTAAAGCCGGATTTGGATACAAAAAGATTTCTCAAGTTTAAAACACCTCAAGGAGCACTGTGCAAGCGATCATATTGAAATAGAAGGAGTATCAGATCACTGCAAATCTACCAAGACCTGGCCATCCCTCTAAACTTTCATCTCGAACAAGGACAAGACTGATCAGAGATGCAGCCAAAAGACCCATGATCACTCTGTATGAACTGCAGAGATCTACAGCTGAGGTGAGAGAGTCTGTCCATAGGACAACAATCAGTCGTACGCTGCACAATTCTGGCCTTTAGAGAAGAGTGGCAAGAAGAAAGCCATTTCTCAAAGATATCCATAAAAAGTCTTGTTTGAAGTTTGCCACAAGCCACCTGGGAGACACACCAAACATGTGGAATAAGGTGCTCTAGTCAGATGAAACCAAAATCGAACTTTTTGGGCACAATGCAAAACCATATGTTTGGCTTATAAGCAACACAGCTCATCACCCTCAAAACACCATCCCCACTGTCAAACATAGTGCTGGCTTGGACCAAATCATGGTTTGGACCTGCTTTTCTTCAGCAGGGACAAGGAACATGGTTAAAATGATGGTCAGATGGTTGGAGCCAAATACAGGACCATTCTGGAGGAAAACCTGTTGGAGTCTGCAAAAGACCTGAGACTGGGACGGAGATTTATCTTCCAACAAGACAATGATCCCAAACATAAAGCAAAATCTACAATGGAATGGTTCAAAAATACACGTATTCAGGTGTTAGAATGGCCAAGTCAGACTTGAATCCAATCGAGAATCTGTGGAAATCTGCTGAAAACTGCTGTTCACAAACGCTCTCCATCCAACCTCACTGAGCTCGAACGGTTTTGCAAGGAAGAATGGACAAGAATTTCAGTCTCTCGATGTGCAAAACTGATAGAGATATACCCCAAGTGACTTGCAGCTGTAATCGCAGCAAAAGGTGGCGCTACAAAGTATTAACTCAAGGGGGCCGAATAATATTGCACGCCCCACTTTTTAGTTTTTTATTTGATAAAAAAGTTTAAAATATCAAATAAATTTTGTTCCACTTCACGAGTGTATCCCACTTGTTGTTGATTCTTTACAAAAAAATTTGAATTTATATCTTTATGTTTGAAGCCTGAAATGTGGCAAAAGGTTGAAAAGTTCAAGGGAGCCAAATACTTTCACAAGGCACCGTATGTATTTTTACATAGTTTATGAAAACTTCTGTTTTCAACTGTACCTATATGTAATTGGTCGTGCAGGGGTTAAAATATTTTTACATGGAAACAAAGTAAAGCAACTTAACTATGTGCAAAAACATAGCAAGTGAAGTGTAGAATAATAGTCGTGGGATCGATGAATCAAAATTTTAAAATTTGTCTGTAATAGAAAGCAGTTTGTTCAATGAAGGGTTGGAGAGTACGGCTGGGGTTATATTTGCCAAGGCAATTGCGGTTGCCGCCTCCAGATCCGGAAGCGGTAACCACAATTGCCTTCACACACATTTTGTAGAAAAAATGTGTGCAGGAAACCACAATCCGTTACCGGATTGCTCCGGATGTGTAATCCGGAGCAATGCGGTTACCGTATACTTTGCTCATCCCTGCTGCCACAAGTATAAACAAAGTGTTAAATGTGTATTAAAATATTAATTATTATAATTAGCAGGGGCTATATTCTTTAGCCCTTAGGGCGTGTTGTTTTGCAGGCTCCAGGATCTACCCTCTCTCTGTCGGTTTGCTCTGCTTGTGCAGGCTTTGCTCTCCCCCCTCTCTATCACTCACAGAATGCAAATCATTAGTCCTGCCTTCAGCTCCACATCACTGCAGCACAGACAGAGAGAGGGTGGATCCTGGAGCCTGCAAAACAACACACCCTAAGGGCTAAAGAATATAGCCCCTGCTAATTATTATCCCTAATGAGTGAGTATAAAATCGTTTTTATGCACTTTCACAGGATGCTTTTAGGAGGCAAAAGGAGTGTGAGATTAGTGATAATATGTTGCAGGGACATGGTTTAGTAGCTTAGGAGGCGTTTTGGAGATGACAGGATCCCTTTAAGGAAACAAGTAGGTTATTGTCATGAAAAATCATAAATCTTTAGACATGTCTCCAAAGAGGGGAGGTGTGAAGAATATTGAATATAGCTCTACATGCATCTATACATCATCTTATTCAGAGTAGGAGTCTGAAACAAGATGCTGCCATCCAACAACAAATGGTTTTAATTACAAATAGCGAGAGGAGAAAGCTAATTAAGTAGAGAAAGAAGCTGAAGACCTGCTACAGGGCTAGGCAATTACAACAGGAAGATTTACTTTGGCAAAGGAAAGAATGGCTGTAAATATCTGTACATAGGGGCAAGTGCATTTCTCAGGAAGGATCAGAGAAGATCAGCAGATGGACAGATTCCAGGGAAAAATTATAATTATTGGTGTGTGCATAGCTCACAAAAATAAGGCAGATATATTTTCAGCCTCATGATATTGGGAGGAACACAATACATGTTTTGCTTAATTGTGTGATGTGTCATCCTAAAAGTAATATCTCATAGCTGGAAGACCATACACATTATCTTTCATATCTATGAAGAGGTAAATTCATTATAGAAAAGATGATAACCTATCTTACCTGGGACACCCAGAGGCAGAGATATGCGGAAAGTTGGGATATCATAATTCTCTGTAGTTCTGAGCCCATCCCACATACAGCCCTTACATGAGGTCATCAAGGGTTTGGTCAAGAGATGGGGTTAAAAGGTACTCACTATATTTTGGACTTTTTCACTGCCAGGGAGGTCACGTCCAGGGATGCACCTATCATGAGGTGACCTGAGCAGCACCACCTGCTAGTAGACAGAGGGCGGCATCCATGGGGTCCCCCTTTAGATGCTGCTCCAGTTCCTTTAACCCCGGCCGCTACTGTTGGCCACATTCTCTTGAGTCATGGATGCTGTCTGCCCTCCACAGCTCAGCATGGTGTAGAGAAATAACATCATCACTGAGTGTCCCGCTGTGCTGAGCCATGCTGACAGGCCAGCAAAACACATGTTGAGTAGAGGAGACAGTGAGGACTGAGGAGAGAGGTAAATATTTACCTTTTTTATTTTTAATCAGTGAGTACAGTGGTGAGAGACTGTTGACCACTATGTGATGTGCAATCTAATATATAAAGCTGAATGTGTGTATGTCCAGGATTGGCATCTACACCGTCGCAACTACAGCCACAAAATTTTGCACAGTCACACATCTGGACCCCGAGAGCCTCATAGGCTACATTGTGAGGTGAAATATTAACCCTGCGCGTTCCAATTCACCAAACAATTTTGGCCCTATCTACATAATGGAGAGAAAGTGACAGTTACCAGTTGACAGTTGTGAATGAGAGGGGCTTAATGACAGCACAAAGAGTAACAGCATATACCAGCATAAAGTCACAAAGGTGGGGCCCTGACATGGAATATTCACCACGTACGGGGACATGTATACACACCACATGCACACAATCAGTAACAGCTAAGGTGGAGCCCCAACATTGGATAATCACCACGCACCTGAACATAAACACACACACCACAAAGAGACACACACAACACAGAGACACACACCACACAGACACCCCCCCCCACAGGGACACACACCCATACACACCCTATAGGGACACATGCACTCACCCCACAGGGACACACACACCACAGGGACATACACACATACACACACCCACATGGACACAGAGACACACATACACACCACACAGGAACACACAGAACCCATAGGGATGGACACACACCACAGAGACACGCCGTACCCCACAAGGACACACACCACAGGGACCCCCCACGGGGACACACGCACACCACTGGGACACACACACACCCCAGGGGCAAACACACCACACAGACAGACACAGATGTGCACAAATCACCTCAGACAACTTGCCTCATACGTGGTATCTTTAATTTCCAAAGATAAACATCTGATTAAAAACAGCCAATGTGCAACACATGTGCCATATAGGGAATTAAGGCAGATGTCAGTCACATGAGCTGTCTTTTATGTGTATGTGTGAGGTACCATATACTGCCCCGCAAGGGGGGGGGTTTACTGTTGGCTGGAGATTTATTAGTCTGCCTATAGCAATCAATCACAGCTCAGCTTCTATTTTCTTACAGGTCATTAATATGGCATATTCAAATTCTATTTTGTTATAGCTAACATCAGTTATTTATTAACCTGGGTGTAGTCGGGTAGTACAGCCAGTATAATATAAGAGGAGTTTTGGGGTGCAATATACTATGTGCTGGACTTTGGGGGTACAATATAATACATGGAAGACTATGGGGGTGCAATATACGATATGGAGGACCTAGGGGGTGGAATTTACTATATAGAGAACTTTGTGGGTGCATTATACTATATGGAGGAATTTGGGGGTGCAATATACTATATGGAGGACTATGGGGCTGCATTATATTATATGGAGAACTTTGGGTGTGCAGTATACAATATGTAGGACTTTGGGGTGCAATAAATCATATGGAGGGATAATAAACTATATGGAGTTCTTTGGGGTGCAATATATTGCATAGAAGACTATAGGGGTGCAATATACTATATGGAGGACATAGGGGGTGCAATATGCTAAAAGGATTCAGAACTGTGTCTGCCTACAGGACCACAGCTCTGCCAGCCATCATTGTGCATCTGTATGCTTGTCCCAAGCCTGCAATTGCCATTAATGATCCTTGTTTTGGATTCTTCTGTGTGGTTCTTGTATGTGGGTATGATGGTGCTTGACATACTTGTGTTTGGACATCTTTTTTTATATTTCTCTAAATTAAACTGATCACTATTCGACTCATTTTTACAGGATAGATATAAATCTGTATGAACCAGATTTATTTCTAACAATTAAAAAAAAATTACTAAGGGCGCCATTTTGCAGTTTGCCTCTGGCAGCACAGGGGCTAGGTTCACCACTGGTCACGTTGTGTACCATGTTGGGAGTAACATGAAGCACATGGCTCCACATCACCTCCTATTTGGGCAAACAGCCAAGGTCCACCAAGGAAATGGGTAACTGACTTATGTATGTCTGCTTGTACCTTTTGTATTACTGCCTATGTTTGCATATCTGACTACCATATCTGTAAATCCAATATCTAAATAGTGTTTTTATCTGGTGTTTCCTTTAAAAATTATCCCTGGGTTGTTCTTTTATCATGATCCATGAAATTACAAGTCCATGTTCTTGGTTTAACATTACAGTACTACTGGGCTGGTAGGACACTTGTTTCACTTAGGCTTGTGAAAAGGGTCTACCAGCCTTCCAGGGTCATAAGCAATTGTGGTGCCACACCAGACATTGCGTAGATCACTCACTCTCCGTCCTCTTGCCTCCCTGTGTCCATGGGAACAAGTGGTGTCTGTGTAAAACTTTGCCAAGCTGACCTTACATTTCCCCAGGGCTTGCACAATGTCACAGTTGGCAGAAGTGACGAGACCGCATCATATGGTTCAGACATATTAGAGACCTCAGGGTGGGGTTGCAAGATGTGGTTCATTACAAGTATAAAACTATGTTTTAAGAAAGCTAAAGTCAAGGAGTTTATAACTCTAAAGGTACCTTTACACACAGAGATATATTGCTTGCAATTCACTGGTTGCAGTGAAATCATGGACACATTGTTCCATTTTGTTGCCATGTACAAGTGGAACAATGTGTCCATGATTTCACTGCAACCAGTGAATTGCAAGCAATATATCTCTGTGTGTAAAGGTATCCTTAGGGTACCTTTAGACGCCGCAATATCTGCTGGGAATCCTGATGGCGATATGTCACCCTGAAACTATCGCCATCAAATTGCCTCCCAGTTGCGGCGTGTAATTGGGGAATCACCTGTCGCCTGGTTCCTGATTTCAGAGCACTGCTCCAAAATCAGAGGCAATCATGAAGGCGAGATTTCCGGCTTTTGGCGTGTTATAGGGCGATAGTGATGGAATCTGCGTCGCCTATTGATTTCCCGTAGGCGTGCCAAATCGTGCTGGAGTCCGTGCCCCGTCTGCGATGATTGGTGGTGGCTACTGTGTTCCCATTGGCTGTCAGTTGACAGGGCATCATATTTGAAGAGCTGTCCGTTCAGCAACACACACATCTTTAATGGCGTCATGTATTAGCCAGCTTCCAGAGCAGGCTGCCCAATCATAACGCTATTGCGTTGTCCAATGAGTGTGTTTGGGGCGCGGCGTAAACAAGTGTGGCACGCTTATGTCCTCGCCGCACTGAACATGTACGCCCACATTGCTTTGGGGATTGTGGCGTGTGAAGCGGCGAGGGAAGTCGACCGGATTGGTTCCGCTGTGGGTGAGGCGATTTCCGGGGCGACACATCGCCTTAGGTTGAGGGCGAAGTTGCAGCACGTAATGCTGCCATCGGCGATCTGAAGCGACCATGGAAAACATGCACGCGCATGTTAGATCACATCATATCGCCAGCAGATATTGCTGCGTGTAAAGGTACCCTAAAGGTACCGTCACACGCGGCAATATTGCTAGGCAATTTCACTGGCAATTTGTTGGTTGCAGTGAAATTATGGACACATAGTTCTATTTTGTTGTTGTGTACAAATGGAACAATGTGTCCATGATTTCACTGCAACTAGCAAATTGCCAGTGAAATTGCCAAGCAATATAGCCACGTGTAACGGTACCTTAAGGTTAGCATCACAGCATCACAGCATGTACTGTATAAATTAAATTACTAATGTTTGTTCAGCTGTGGATGTGGGAGATAATATAATTTTTATTTCAGACCTTTTAAACTTGGACATACTGTATTTATATAGCAAGCAAAGGAATATTCAGTTGTCTCATATAGATGTCCAGATAGAAGCTCCAACACAGATAGATGACCTGGTTCATGCCAAGCAGATCTGTATCCAAAAGAAAGGATTGGTTTTTAGGGGGTGTTGGGGGTCTTGTGTGTAGTGTTTTGTAACCTATGAATTAATAAATCAAGCTTTTTTGACAATAAACCTGGGATTCCCTCTTCTATGCTTGCTGGAAATCTTTGCCTTTGGATACTGGATTTGTTTATAGTGCAGAATGTCATGTGAAAGAAACGCAACCACATCGCGTGGCTCAGACATGTTAGAGGGGTTGCAAGTTGTGGTTCGACACAGGTATAAAACTATGTTTTTAAAAAAAAGCTAGAATCAAGGAATTTGTAACATTAAGGTTATTTTCACAGCACATACGGTATTTGAAATCACTGGATGTCTATTTGGCTATGAATGTTTTCAAGTTGGATTCTATTTAACTTTTATTTCAGACCTTTTAAACTTGAGTCATGTGTTTGCGGAAGTGACTAGACCATATTGCGTGGCTCCGACGTATTAGAGACATCAGGGTGAGGATGCGAGGTGCGGTCTGTCACTGGTATTAAACTATATGTATTACGAAAGCTAGAATCAGGGAGTTTATAACTCTAAAGTTAGTATCACAGCATGTATATATATGATATATGATCACTGGATGTCTATTTGGCTGTGGATGATTTTGAGTGGAATACTATTTAACTTTTATTTCAGACCTTTTACATTTGGATGTATTTCTAGATTTATTTTTACTTAGCAGCTGTGTGAGATGTAGAAACCTCTATCTTTTTTCTTCAATTCTTATTATCTATTGTCTTACAATAAAAGGTTGCAGAATGTGGTAGTAATTTTCCAATGTCTGAGTCAATCCTCTTACCGCTTCCCCTGCCTATAAAAAGTATAAATGTCAATTCAATACAGTTAGAATAAGAGGTATCCAGCAAAAACACTTGAACGCAAAGTAATAACATGTCTGCACTTTTCTAAGTAACGATTTTACAGAAGAATCAAGTTGATTTAAAACATGTAGGATAGAATATTAGGTATTATGGTATAGAGTTTTCTAAAACAAAATAATAATAATAATTTCAGAATAACATGCAATCTGAAAGGAAATGCTTGGTGTCAATGTCCTTGAGTTATCTGACTGCAAATACAATTTATTTATAAGAATTTCAAATAATAGTTCAGAAGGTTTTTCTCTAGATTTGGCATAATTTCTACATCCCTATAGTACATAATCACAATCAGAAAATGTCTTTTTTTACCAATACAAGGCCTTTCTTTATTTAAACAATGTTGTGAACTTTAGCAGGAGAATTTATTCTGTAAATCTGCAATAACTTGTATTTCACTATTATTTATCACCGGAATAACTTATACATTAAGTAAGTATTAATTCATACATCTAACTTGTTTAAATAGGATTCTTTAAAGTATAATTGGTATTTTACACATGCAAGGGTGATGTCTTCATTGCAAAACTCCGAAATTGGTCCTCAGAAATAATCACAGCTGTATAATTAAAATGTAGCAAGATAGCCTTTAAGCAATTTTGTTTAATCTGTTAGAAGTTTAACCATCTCTATTTTAGAAAAAAAAAACTTTGGATCTGAACTAGACACGCTGATTCTTGATTTTATCTCGGTAATATTGTTATAACATGGATTACATACTTTTTTTACTATACTGCTTATCACACAATGAATGTATGGAGTATACTGTATGAGAAAAATGACTAAAAGGAGGCTCAGACAAGTCGAATTAAGATGTCTATTTAAATTTAAATTATTTATTGTTCAAGATAACCTTTTATCTAGTTATTGACCTTTGTTTAGTTCTCCCAAGTGCCCAAAGATTCAACAACTGCTTTATGCAGACTCAGTGGGCTAAAGACATATTTTTTTCCCATTTCTTTCAAATGCGCTGTAGAAGCCCACAGCAGGGTACTCAGGACCCAACAGGTACTGCAGCAACCCCATTGAATTTACTTTTTGAATATTTATCACAGTGTGATGAATAATTGTCTTGTTAATACACTGCCAATCCCTAGCTTAGACTGTTATGCTGATAACTTGATAATAGCAATGTGACTTATTACAACTGAAACCTGATATTGAAATAATTGGTATTAAATATAAGTTGGAACATTTCCAAATTAAGAGGAAAATACACCTCTCTTTCATATAAAAAGTTGTAAATTGAGCTACATACACGTATTTCAATGAAGTCATACTTTTGTCACATTCATCATAAAATAGATATCCTGTTGATTATATAATTCTTCCATGCCATTGTATGCCAACAGCATAAAAATGAAGGCTTCCCAAATCTTTAAAATGTATCAATGTCCCACATTTTTCAATCTGCATTTTTGTCCTTTTGTTCATGTGTGCCTAGTCTAAAAGACATGGTTGAAACCTAAGTTTGTTCATATGTCATCTGGCTGTAATGGCTATGTTTGGAAACATTTAACCTGTACATATATTTTTGTGTATTACCGTATATACTCGCGTATAAGCCGAGTTTTTCAGCCCAAAAATTGGGCTGAAAAGTGCCCCCCTCGGCTTATACGCGAGTCAATACGGCCCCTAAAAAGTTTGGCGCCCCCACCTCACTTTCTGGGCCCCCCCGCATGCAGCGCTGCGCATATACATTACCTGTCTAGCAGCTGTCACCCTCCGATGGCGGATCGCGGCTCCCAGCTCCCGGCTCCATCTTCCTCGCTGTCTTCCTGATTGTCAGGTGACCGGCCGGCGTCGCGATGACGTCATCGCGCTGCGCCCCGGTCACACAGCAGGAAGACAGCGAGGAAGATGGAGCCGGGAGCCGGGAGCCGCGATCCGCCATCGGAGGGTGACAGCTGCTAGACACGTAATGTATATGCGCAGCGCTGCATGCGGGGGGGCCCAGAAAGTGAGGTGGGGGCGCCAAATTATGAGGGGGGCCCTGCTGGGGCCCTGTATACTACCACTGGGGCTATATACTACCACTGGGGCTGTATACTACCACTGGGGCTGTATACTACCACTGGGGCTGTATGTATACTACCACTGGGGCAGAATATACCACTGGGGCTGCTGTATACTACCACTGGGGCTGTATACTACCACTGGGGCAGAATATACCACTGGGGCTGCTGTATACTACCACTGGGGCTGTATACTACCACTGGGGCTATATACTACCACTGGGGCAGAATATACCACTGGGGCTGCTGTATACTACCACTGGGGCTATATACTACCACTGGGGCTGTATGTATACTACCACTGGGGCTATATACTACCACTGGGGCTGTATACTACCACTGGGGCTGAATATACCACTGGGGCGGCTGTATACTACCACTGGGGCTGTATATACCACTGGGGCTGCTGTATACTACCACTGGGGCTGAATATACCACTGGGGCTGCTGTATACTACCACTGGTGCTGAATATACCACTGGGGCTGCTGTATACTACCACTGGGACTGTATACTACCACTGGGGCTGTATACTACCACTGGGGCTATATATACTACTGGGGCTGCGTGTATACTACCACTGGGGCTGTATATACTACTGGGGCTGCGTGTATACTACCACTGGGGCTGCTGCTGTATATACCACTGGGGCTGCTGCTGTAACACTGCTGGGGCCTGTATATACCACTGGGGAGGCTGCTGTATACCACACTGCTGGGGGCTGTATACCTGTGCTGGGGTCCACCCTCGGCTTATACACGAGTCAATAAATTTTCCCAGGTTTTGGGGGCAAAAGTAGGGGGGTCGGCTTATACACGGGTCGGCTTATACACGAGTATATACGGTAAATTTAATAGGGTAAAAAATGTTTGTGCCGTGTTATTCAGTAGATAGAAAAGTATTAAAATCTGACAGTCCTCAGTGGGTAATATCTTTTAGTGGCTAACTGAAAAGATGGTAAGCAAAGCAAGCTTTCATGACACTATGGCCTCTTCATCAGGCTGATGTTGACACAAATTCCAAACAGACACACATATATACACAAATGGAGAATTGGATAATACAGTAAATAACAGGTGATGTGTAGCAGAACATAGAATGATTAGTGTTGTGAGAGGAAAAAAAGGAGCTGGGGCAGTACATTTCAGCATTCAGCGATAAGAAGCATGATAGTTGTAATGTTCTTTGATTAGTGGTTGGTACTAGATTTGTAGATTCTTCTATTGATGTAAAAAGACACATTCATTTGTGTTCATATTCTAAGATTCTTCTGTCTCTTTGGGATTTGAAATGACTTTATAATACTAGTATTTTCATATCCATAATGGTGTGATAAGGACGACATAAACGATTGCCCACAGGTAGATCCATTCTTTTTCTTTTATTCTATGGTAATGACAATTCATTCTTGTTCTAAGTTTCTGTCCTGTCTCCCCAACATACAGACACCCTGTTGTACATTTAAGTATATAATTAAATGCACCACATTGGTTGTGGTGCAGCTGAAGTTACCTGGGCCTAAGAAATACCTTTTTGAATCACTGACTTTTTTTTTAAGTCAAAAATTTTTAAAACAGCCCATACATTCTAGTATCTATCCTGCACGGGAGATGCTAAAATGTATGGACTGTTTTCAGGTTGCTCCAAGAGCCAATCACAGATGCCCACTCTCTGTGACAGTGTCTGTGATAGGTTGTTTTGCCCTTCAGCAGTGAATATCCAGGAATTTAATGAGCAACCCGGACGTACAAGTGCAGGATGCTGGTAAGTATAATGCTGCACTTTAATAGCTATTTTTTCTGTATTTACTGCTCCCCTGAACACAAACTGTAACACATTGTTCACATGGAAGTCTGTTTTGGGGTCTGTGACTGAACACTATGTGTACGGCACGGACCTTGAACTTTACAGTTCAGGTACGCTCATCCCTATTGGTAATATGGGGGAATTCAGTGCAAAGATATCGTACTGTGAGAGGGATGTAATTAATTGTGTAAACACTAAAGGGTTTAAATAAAGGTACAAATGCCGTGTACACGATGCAATGTGTAACTCTTCCTGTCTTTATAAGTTGGGAGGTATGCCTTTCTGTGACTGCTTGTGTGCCATGACCCCTCCTATTACATTGAATATTTTTTGGGGGGTGAGGGCTGCAGGATGTTTGCTATGGGGCCTATGATTTCTATGTATGGCTGCCAGGGCTTAAAGATATAGCTATGACTTTTAAACAAAAAAAGAAAATATTTCTAAGCAGTAACAGGAAGGTAGTTGTAACGCAGCATCCTTTTGTACTTGCCGCCGTTCACCGCTGGATCAAAGCTTTCACAGACCACCCCTGCCTGGAATACAGCAGCTTCTTTTCTGCTCTTGTTCTATTCTTTGGAAGTGGTGGGACAGCTGACGTCAAGCTGATTGACAGCCGATTTGCTGCTACCTGACTGTGGAGCCGTCTGTCAAGTATGACATCAGCTATGATGCTCATAAACAGAGCGGAGAAAACCACCTCTGTGTCAATCACTGACATCAGTGAAAGCTTCACAATCACCAGCAGGTGCATTCTTAGACAGCTCCATGTTGGCGGTTAACAGCGCCAGTCACAAAAGGCAGGTAGGTAGTAACTATACCTGCATATTAGTGCTTAGGCCCCTTTTGTATTGTAAAATCCTGTATACCACCTTTAATTGCACTGTAGGATGTGTTTATAGCTGATCATATAGTTTCACTAACAGTATTCTATTATAGCTTGTGATCATAGGCTTTTGTTCTATTGCTGGAGATATAGTCCAAGTGAGTTGACATATGAAAAGACAGAAAACTACAAGAGTCTTGGAATTAAAAGTGTAGCTTTTATTGGTCAGCTTTTTTAGATACATTACTTTGGCAGATTCTAACTCAGGAGCATTGGCAGTAAAAGAGCCTTCCAGTAATAATCACATGTATCACGTTGTGATGAATCATAATGATTTGTTGCAAGCAGGAAGCAGCTGGTGCCACCGTGTCTGCATGTCTGCACCATATTCATTAAGCAGAGTGTTTGCTGGTTGTAAGCAGACAAAGCACAATGGACATATCTATAATTCAGTAAGATGAATTACTCCTTACTTTAACAGTTGTGCTAATATTTCGCTCTAGATTTCATTTCAGTCATTTTGCTCTTTTGAAATTAAAACTGGAGTAACATTAATATTTCTAGATTGCAGTATTGCTGACAGTATATTATCTAAGGCCATTAGGACAGACGGCTATGAACTGCCCATTTTCAAGTAGCTGTCACATAAGATTACAGCTTGCATCTAGTGATAATAACATGTTATGTCTGTGTAATCCATGTTGGCGTTGTCACTTACATTATAAAAATACACATGGCTCTTCATCCTCTAATTTCTTAATCCACAGATTTTTTTATTGTATAGGTCAAACTATTTATGTTTTTTTTTTCAAATTCTAATTATATACCTGTAACATAAGAAAATTAACAAAATATAAGATATATTATTTCAAAATCATCAACTGTGGAATTATTTTAACCAGATAATATGCCTTCCTCCAAATAAGGGAGATCATAAACTTAAAGTTTTTGATCAATGAAAATATAATTGCGCAGCTTGGTAAGAAACTCGAGATATGATAGATGTACTGCAGGTGCTAACTCAAGATATCAAAATTACTTTACAGACCGCTTTGAAACTCAATACGTTTCTATCAGTGAGTAAAAAAAATTAATGTTTATTAATAGGACTTATAAAACATGACCATGTACAGTACCCCTACTACATTTGCCCATACTTTCTGTTCAACGCTTTTTTATTACATTAAATAGAAGTTTCAGAGGTGGGATTTGCCCCTTATTCTAAGCTTGTATTGGTCTTTTAAGATGGACTGAAATGCATCCTCTGTACAGGCTATCTGATAGATTAACCTTTGTCAGGCTGCATAATTTTACATGAAATATCTCGATCCCTTATCTCGGAAGGGGGTGAAGATATTTTATTGAAATTTGGCCAATATATTCTGGACCAAAACTGCAGAGATGTCACGAAATTTCAGCCCTCTACGGCTTTTCGAAAAAAAAAAGTTATTGCAATTTTAAAATGGAATAGTTACAATTGTACCTACTCAGCCGGACGAAGGTTAAAACATTACAGGACATATATTAATCTTAAAATATATGTATATGAATTTGCCCATACACACAGATCTAACCTGCAGTTATATCAAAATACTAAAAACAGTGAATAAAGAAAATAAGTTATTAATCTACTTGTTTGCAAATAGAAATATATTTTTAACTTACCGTATATACTCGTGTATAAGCCGAGTTTTTCAGCACATAAAATGTGCTGAAAAGTCCCCCCTCGGCTTATACACGGGTATATACGGTAATATGATACAGCGCCCCCCCCCCCCGTGGTATTTCCCCCCCGTATATACAGCCCCCCCGTGGTATCCAGGGCCCCCCTTGCTGCACCTGTAAAGGAAGATATCAGTATACTTATCGCTGCCGCCGCCGCCGCCGCTCCGCTTCTCGGTCACCGCGATGCTCCGGGTCTTCATGCTTCCTGTTCCTTCTCCGGCGCTCAGGAAATGACGTCATTGTTCGAGCGTCGGAGAAGGAACAGGAAACATGAAGACCCGGAGCAGCGCGGTGACCGAGAAGCGGAGCGGCGGCGGCAGCAGCGATAAGTATACTGACATCTTCCTTTACAGGTGCAGCAAGGGGGGCCCTGGATACCACGGGGGGCTGTATACAGCTGGGGCTGCTGTATACAGCTGGGGCCCCTGTATACTAATGGGGGGGTGTCTGTATACCCCTGGGGCTGCTGCTGTATATACCCCCTGGGGCTGCTGCTGTATATACCCCCTGGGGCTGCTGCTGTATATACCCCCTGGGGCTGCTGCTGTATATACCCCCTGGGGCTGCTGCTGTATATACCCCCTGGGGCTGCTGCTGTATATACCCCCTGGGGCTGCTGCTGTATACTACCACTGGGGCTGCTGCTGTATATACCCCCTGGGGCTGCTGCTGTATATACCCCCTGGGGCTGCTGCTGTATATACCCCTGGGGCTGCTGCTGTATATACCCCCTGGGGCTGCTGCTGTATACTACCACTGGGGCTGCTGCTGTATACTACTACTGGGGCTGCTGTATACTACTACTGGGGCTTCTGTATACTACTACTGGGGCTGCTGCTGTATATACCACTGGGGAGGCTGCTGTAACACTGCTGGGGCCTGTATGTACCACTGGGGAGGCTGCTGTATACCACACTTCTGGGGGCTGTATGCTACCACTGGGGAGGCCTGTATACCACTGCGGGGGCCTGTATACCACACTGCTGGGGGCTGTATACCTGTGCTGGGGTCCACCCTCGGCTTATACACGAGTCAATAGGTTTTCCCAGATTTTGGGGGCAAAAGTAGGGGGGTCGGCTTATACACGGGTCGGCTTATACACGAGTATATACGGTATTCCAAAAAAAACAATTTTTCTGTTTTGTTTGATTGAAAAGAGAAATGTAACATTTAGTCATAAAGCCCATATAAAAAGAAATTTTCTTGCTATCCCTCCCAAAAACACAAGTAACATGTCGTAATGCAGAGTAGGAATTTTGCATGAAAGAAACTCGCATTTCTTTTCAGATCAGCAACTGAAATTCCTGAAACAACATCAGATTACTTCAAGACATGACAACATCACAATATTTTTTTTAACCTCTTCCCACCATTTGACGTAAAGTTACAGCATGGTCGGGAAGGTGTTCCCACAAAATGATGTAAAAGTACATCATGGTGATCTTGCCTGGAACTCGGCATAAGTTATAGCTGAATTATGGGTGTCAAAAGCAGGGATGGTCCCTGCACCGCCCCTGAATGTTTAACTCCTAAATTTAATGAACAATAGTGATCGCAGCATTTAGAGGCTGGGAGAGAGCGTGCGCTCCCACTCACATGTGATTGGGAACCCTGCAATGGGATCACGGAGGCTCAGGATGATGTCTGAGTCAGCTAGCTATGGCAAGCCTGTTAAAGCATGCCAGGTGCATGGTCTAAGAGGCATTTTCTTAGTGCAAGACTCACATGTATAGTGTATTGCAATGCTGGTGCATCATAATACATTGTACCAGTGATCAAATTAATACAACTTAGAGTCCCATATAGAGACTAAATTAAAAAAAATTTAAAAATTGTAAAACTGTTAAAAAAAATTCTGAAAATAAGGAACAAATAGAATGAAAATAATATTATACCAATAAATACATATATATTCAAAAAAGTACAAACATTTGGAATTGCTGTGTCAAGAAAAACGTGATCTTTAAAATTGGCACATTTGTTAACCCCTTCAATGAACACCATAAAAAATTAGCAAAACCTCATCATACAGATGACATAAAAGTGGAATAAAACACAATCAAAAAGTAAATAATAATAGGATAGCTGAAAATGTCATCCTGTCCTGCAAAAAAAAAGCATACAGCTCCATCAGTAAAAAAATGAAAAAGCTATAGCTCTCAGAATACAGCAATGCAAAATAATTATTTTTTCTACAACTCCTGGCAAAAATTATGGAATTCCTGTGCTCGGAGGATGTTCATTCAGTTGTTTAATGTTGTAGAAAAAAAGCAGATCACAGACATGGCACAAAATTAAAGTCATTTCAAATGGTAACATTTTGGCTTTATAAATACTAAAAGAAATAAAGATTAAAAATGTGGTATTCGGTAAGGGTACTTTTTTTCAGATCAAGCAGAAAGAAAAAATTATGGAATCACTCAATTCTGAGCAAAAAACTATGTAATCACCCTGTAAATTTTCATTCTCAAAACTAATGGTGGGTTTACACGCCGCGATATCGGCGTCCAACTCCGACCCAACTCCGACAAAAAGTCACGTGGGTCGCGAGTTGGAGCCGATATCGGGCGCGCGTTGTACGGTTTGAGCGTACAACGCGATCCTGGAACGATGCCAAAACGATATCGGAGTTGAATAGCAAAGCTATTCAACTCCCCGATATCGCATGGCCGTTGTAGCAGGATCGCTGCGTGTGACAGCCCAACTACGATGTGTACTCGCACCTCACCCATTAACTCCCATGTTAAATGGTCGTTACTGGGTTGGTGGGCGTACACATCGGAGGGACGTTGTTTCCCGATATCGCAGCGTGTAAACCGGCGATGCGATATCGGGAAAAGCGCTCAAAAAATGCACGCTCCCGCGGCGTTGCCTCCGATATCGCGCCGATATCGGGACGTGTAACCCCACCATAACACCTGCATCAAATAAGATCTGCTCATTAGTCTGCATCTAAAAAGGAGTGATCACACCTTGGAGAGCTGTTGCACTAAGTGGACTGACATGAATCATGGCTCCAAGACGAGAGATGTCAATTGAAACAAAGGAGAGGATTATCAAACTCTTAAAAGAGGGTAAATCATCACGCAATGTTGCAAAAGTTGTTGGTTGTTCATAGTCAGCTGTGTCTAAAATCTGGACCAAATACAAACAATATGGGAAGGTTGTTATAGGGAAACATACTGGTAGACCAAGGAAGACATCAAAGCATCAAGATCAGAAACTTAAAGCAATATGTCTCCAAAACAGGAAATGCATAACAAAACAAATGTGGAACGAATGGGAGGAAACCCGAGTCAATGTCTGTGACTGAGCTGTAAGAAACCGCCTATAAGAAATGGGATTTACATACAGAAAAGCTAAACATAAGCCATCATTAATAATATAATAATAATAATAATAAAACTTTATTTGTAGAGCGCCAACATATTCCGCAGCGCTTTATAGTTACAATGGTACGTATAAGAAAAATATACAATACAGAATGGTAGGTAATACAGAACAGTAGTTACATACAATAAACATAGAATCAATGTAGGAAATACAATAAAAAGACAAAAAATAAAGGTGACCCTGCTCGAAGGAGCTTACAATCTAAGACGGGATGGGAACACAAAGTACAGGGGCTTATAACAATGAATATATTATGTCTAAATGACTACTGTTAGGGAGAATGATAGGCCGCCCTGAAGAGGTGTGTTTTTAGGGAGCGTCTGAAGCTATGCAAGTTGTGGATGGTCCTAATTTCTTAGGGTAAAGCATTCCAGAGGATTAGTGCAGCTCGAGAGAAGTCTTGGGGTTGGGAATAGGAGGTTCGGATAAATGCCGATGTTAGTCTGAGTTTGCATTCAGAGTGAAGGGGACGGGTGGGGTAGTAGACAGAGATGAGGGTAGAGAGGTAGGGATGTGCCGCACCATGAATAGCTTTGTGGATGACAAGCAATTTGAATTGGATTCAATAGTGTATGGGCAGCCAATGCAGTTACTGGCACAGAGCAGAAACATCTGAGTAACGATTTGCTAGATAGGCGATCCTGGCTGCTGCATTGAGGATAGACTGGAGAGGGGAAAGCTTACTGCGGGGGAGGCCAATTAATAAGGAACTACAGTAGTCAAGGCGGGAATGGATCAGGGCCACGGTGAGGGTTTTAGTTGTTTCCATGGTGAGGAAAGGGCGAATTCTGGAGATATTTTTCAGGTGCAAGCGACAGGAGCGAGTGAGAGATTGTATATATGGAGTGAAGGAGAGATCAGCGTCCAACATAATACCCAGACAGCGAGCCTGCTGACTGGGCGTTATCGTGGTGCCGCACACTGAGAGGGAAATGTCAGGTTTAGGGAGGTTGGTAGAGGGTGTTTGCAGAAAAAGTTCAGTTTTGGAAAGATTGAGTTTCAGATAGAGAGTGGACATCATACTGGAAACTGCGGTTAGACAGTCATTGGTGTTCTGTATTAGAGCAGGAGTAAGGTCATGGGAGGAAGTGTATAGTTGTGTATCATCAGCATAGAGATGGTACTAGAAGCCAAATCTGCTGATGTCTAGATCCAGGGATGGTGTATAGACGGTCTGCGCCACTTGAAATAATCAGTCAAAAGTCTTTAAATGAAAGACCCCCCTTCTTTATTTCCACCTACGCGTTTCAGTGCCACTCTGGGCATCGTTATCAGGGCTTGCAGCGGGGATTATTTGTAAATCTATGAAAAACATAATTCAGACAGAGTGACCGTAACATTCATAAAGATGCAATCCCTGGATCTGCTATAAACAGACTTATTTTAAACCAAAGCCCCGATATCTCAGCTGATCTCATCAGCTGAGATGTCAGGGTAACAGCGCCGATCGGATCCATGATCCGATCAGCGCTGTTAACCCCTTGGATCCCGCTGTCAATCACTGACAGCGGGATCCAAGGCGGCCGCGGCGGGGAAAGCGCTGTTCCCAACCTGTTCCGGGGGTCCCGCGATAGTATCGCGAGATCTCCGGCGCTCACGTGGCAGCCCAGGGTCCTGGCTAGACCCCGGATGCTGTCAGAGCGCAGTTCCATGTTGTGGTTGGCAGGCGCTGCCAACCTCAACAGGTCCGCGATTCTGGGAGATACAGATGAGCTGCAGCTCAATCACAATAAAAGTATTAAAAAAAAACACACGTTTCGTATCGCTGCATTCAGAATCGCCCGATCTATCATCGTATTAAATCCGTTAATGAGAGCTGTACACTCCGTAACGGAAAAAATAGTCCAAACGCCAAAATTCAGTTTTTTTTGTTCGCCACAACATTGCTATAAAATGCAATATCGGGCGATCAAAACTGCAGATCCCCCCAAAAATGGTATCATTAGAAATGATAGCTCAAGACGCAAAAAATAAGCCATCACACAGCCCCATATCCAGAAATATGAGAACGCTACGGGTCGCAGAACATGACGTAAAAAGTCAGTTTTTTTTTTTTTTTTTCAAACTTCTGATACCAGTAAAGGTATACATGTTGAGTGTCTACGAACTCGTACCGACCCGAGGCATCACCCTGTCATGTCGGTTTTACCATATAGTGAACATGGCGACTAAAATACCCAAAAAACAAACGTGTCATTGCACTTTTTTGGCATTTTCACAGCATTTAGAATTTTTTTGCAATTTCCCTGTACACTATATGGTAAAATAAATTATTGCATATGAAAGTACAACTCGTCCCGCAAAAAAACAAGCTGTCATACATCTATATTGACAGAAATAATAAAAAAGTTATGGCTCTTGAAAGCAGGGGAGCAAAAAACAAAAATGAAAAACGAAAAATTCCCGGGTCATGGAGGGGTTAAAGACTCACAGATTGACCCATCTCCCCCTTCATTATTTATTAATGTCCCTAATCCAGCTCAAAATGTTTTTTCTCCTGCAATATGGCCACGATAGTCATCCAATTTTTATAATGCACCTCCATTATTCTCCATCTACTTATATAATCGGGAGTTTGGAATTCGGGCACTGTAGCCGAATCCCAAGCTCCTTTGTGGCACTGCAAGCGATGACGCGCAGCGTCATCGCGAGCTGCAGCCGCACTACCGTTAAAAAAAAAAATATGCTCACCTCTCTCCGAGCCCCCGCCGTCTCCCGCTGTCTTCCTGCAGGCTCCCGGTGGCTCCTGCAGGCTCCCGGTCTCTGCAGAGGTCTTCTACTGCAGTACAGGACCTGCGGTGATGTCACAGTACGTGACACCAGCTTACTCCATGGTAACCACCGGTCACGTGACTCTGACATCACCGCAGGTCCTATACTGCTGTAGAAGACCTCTGCAGACACTGGGAGCCTGCGGGAGCCACCGGGAGCATGCAGGAAGATGACGGGAGATGGCGGGGGCTCCCTGACCCCCCCCTCCTCACCCGCAGCCTACTATAGGGGTGGCCGTGCAGCATCCCCCCCACCCTCCGATCCTCAGCAGTGGCTAAAGGGGTGGCGGTGCTGGACTCTGACAGCACCCCCTCCGCCCCCACCACCACACATGCCTGTATACTCTGCCACCACCACTAACACCTCTATACTCTGCCACAGACACCTGTATACTCTGCCACCACCACAGACACCTGTATACTCTGCCACCACCACAGACACCTGTATACTCTGCCACCACCACAGCCACCTGTATACTCTGCCACCACCACAGCCGCCTGTATACTCTGCCACCACCACAGCCGCCTGTATACTCTGCCACCACCACAGCCGCCTGTATACTCTGCCACCACCACAGCCGCCTGTATACTCTGCCACCAACATACTCTGTCACCACCAAAGACGCCTGTATACTCTGCCACCACCACACACGCTTGTATACTCTGCCACCACCACAGCCGCCTGTGTACTCTGCCACCACCACTGCTGCCTGTATACTCTGCCACCACCACAGCCGCCTGTATACTCTGCCACCACGACACCCGCCTCTATACTCTGCTACCCGCACAGCCGCCTGTATACTCTGATACCCACAGAGCCCTTTCTATACTCTGCTACCCACAGAGCCGCCTGTATGCTCTGCTACCCACAGAGCCACCTCTATACTCTGCTACTCACACAGCCGCCTGTATACTCTGCTACCACACAGCCGCCTCTATACTCTGCTACCCATAGAGCCGCCTGTATACTCTGCTACCCACAGAGCCGCCTGTACAATCTGCTACCCACAGAGCCTTCTCTATACTCTGCTACCCACACAGCCACCTGTATAATCTGCTACCCACAAACCCGCCTGTATACTCTGCTACCCACAGACCCGCTTGTAAACTCAGCTACCCACAGAGCCGCCTGTATACTTTCCTACCCACAGAGCCGCCTGAATAATCTCCTATCCTCAGAGCCGTCTGTATACTCTGCTACCCACAGACCCACCTGTATACTCTGCTACCCACAGAGCCCCCTGTATACTCTGCTACCCACTGACCCGCCTGTATACACACAATTAATTTTACCCTGCTCCTGATGCAATTGCATCGGGCCTTTTTACTAGTATAGTATAATGCAGCCTCATAGCCCTCAATATGGTATAATGCAGCCTCATATCTCTCCATACTGTATAATGCAGCCTCACAGCCCTCCATATAGTTTAATGGAGCCTCGTAGCCCTTCATATAAAATAATGCAGCCTCAAAATTGTCCATATAGTGCAGATTCAAAACTCTTCAATTAGTGCAGCCTCATGGCTCTCCATATAGTGCAGCCTCATGGCTCTCCATATAGTGCAGCCTCATAGGCCCTCCATATAGTGCAGCCTCATAGGCCCTCTGTATAGTGCAGCCTCATAGCCCCTCCATATAGTTCAGCCTCATGGCTCTCCATATAGTGCAGCCTCATAGCCCCTCCATATAGTGCAGCCTCATAGTCCCTCCAAATAGTGCAGCCTCATAGCCTCTCCAATCTCCATATAGTAGAATGCACCCCCTCCTCCCCCATAATCCTCCAGCCACCTTGCACTTATTTATAAAAAAAAAAAAAAAATATTACTTACCTCTCCCGATTCCCCCTTTGCGCTAGTCTCCTTACAATCAGATTTAGGAGGCGGTACTGACAAAGCAGGAAGTGACGTCTTTTCCTAGTGTGGAGGAGACGGCACCAGCCTGCTTTATATGCGTTCTGTAGTAGAACGCAGGCCGGCACCGCAACCTCCCCTCCCTTATACACTGGCCTAAAGCAGCATTTGGGCTGCCGCGCAATCACATGGATGTGCAGTCCTTGGAGACGCACATCCATGTGAAGCGGGCACCCAGCGCTGGGATCGGTGGTCGCAGGGGGCTGCGGGCGACCCAGGCCCCTTATAGGTCCTTGCCCCTTTGCACCTATGACCCCTGCAACCCCAATTGTTACGCCACTGGTTGTAAGTGCAAAACAAGAATAGGTAGATAAGCGAGAAGTGGAATTAATCAAATTGTCCTTGGAGACAGGAATCAGATGTTTGGATTATTGAGGATATTAGTCTTAGATAACTAGTGGAATGGAGGGCATTGGTAGCAGATAGTCTATAGCACAGTGCAGAAGTTTTAGCCAGGTGACAAAAAATGCTGAAAATGAATGATGCTTTAAGAAATAGAAGTGGTGATAGTTTTATTTTTTATCCATTAACAAAATGCAAAATGAGTGAACATCTGTGGATGTAGGGTATGCAAATCCTATCTCTGTATTCAATCCTAAACAGATTTGATGTCCAGGTTAGAGCTCATCAATTCTAAGACACTTTGTACTCCTTTATGCTCAAGATAGTTCTTAACGACATTGGACATTGAAGTAGATACATGTCGCTGGGTCCCTCTGATTGGTTCCAGTTTTGAGCTGATGGCATTGCTGTACTTCTATGCATAAGTATAAGGATGCTGAAATGTATTTCTAATATTAAGTTCAACACTGTTAATATAAATGATCTGTAGTAATTCAGTTCGGCCACTGGAGGTTATTAGTGGACACGAGTAGAAAGATCTGTAAACAGGAAGTAATTATTAGTGAGTCTTCTGAGGTAAATTGACTCAGACAGATGCCTGTGGAGATCTTACACAGAAAAGAAGACGTGGCGGCTGTTATGAGGGGCTCGTGGATCTATGGAAGGACGCGCCTGGCTTGAACAGTGTTAGAATTATTCAAGGGCTTGATCTACGCTGTGGACTGAAAGATAAGCCGTGTTCTGTGAGTACATAAGATCGACCGGTCAATATATAGGGATAGTCAGACAGGGTGAGTTAGCCAGAGACTACAAAGGACTATTTTGTGTATACGCCTGAGAAGAGACCGACCAGGCTTGATCTATACAAGATATTAAATATTGAGACTTGCACGAGTGTGAGATGCAAAGAGAAGCCGAATGTGGATGACACTAGAACTGAGAGAATTATCATCATCCCTGTTATACTGGGTTGTGCCCAGTGTGAGGAAGATCTTATATACCTCAGAGGCTGATTGTTAGGGTGAAATGACATACACCCTGTAAACTGTTTGTACATTACCAAGTTGAAGAGTTTTCACCGCATGCAGGAGGCAAAACTGCATTTGCTGTAAATAAGTTGTGAGATAGATTTATATAAGAGAATCAGGGATCCCGAAATATTTTGTACATAGTGTGGGAGGGGGGCATAAGATTATATCCTAAGGGGAACACGTGCCGCGGCTGCAGTAAGAGCCTGGGTAGGCCCTGTACGGAGTAAGGGTGGGCTTGGTTTAGTCTGGGATAGTTGTGCTCCCTCTCTGTAAAACATGTACGTGAGTTCCCTCAAGCTGCATAAATTGAACACTGTGATCGAGCTGTTGGGGCCCATATCATTTTTGCAAAGTTTTAACTTGTTATCTTTTTAAAACCGTTAAAAAGAGTTAATGTACCACTATTTTTGGAGTCCGTGTCATTCATGGCATGCACAGTATCGCTCACACACAAACGACGGCGTCTCGGTCGTTAACATAGCGAAGAAACCATGATGTGTCTTTCATTTGCTCTATTATGTTTCCAAGGCATTCTACTATGTCTATTGTCCTCCTATTGTTGCCATATTTTGGAGATTCTTCAAAAGAGGTAAGGAGAAATGTCTCTCCTCATGGCGAATGCCAAACCAGTGTAAGGAGATTTATGAATCATGCAATGCTCCCATGAGAAATTAAATTTGCAAATTGTCTCTTCAGAAAGGAAAAGAAGTTGAACTCTAGTGCCACCTATTGGAAGTAGCAGTCCTAAAAGTCAACATGAACCCTTAAATATGCCTTGCCATATGACTTACAGTA
Source organism: Allobates femoralis (assembly GCA_033576535.1). Classification (NCBI taxonomy): domain Eukaryota; kingdom Metazoa; phylum Chordata; class Amphibia; order Anura; family Aromobatidae; genus Allobates; species Allobates femoralis. The sequence continues at coordinate 322,301,630 of JARQOC010000005.1, read as the reverse complement.
AATGTCAAACTAGAAACTCTGTTTGCAGACATGTTTCAAATATACATTGCATGGCTTATAAATATCCTTACGAAAGAAGAGATGTTACGAGAGATGTTACCCCATTAAATCCCCATCAAAAGCCTCTCATTCAACCAAATTCGATGTTTTACTATGCACTGAAGATGAACAACACCCCAAAACACGTTCCTATCTTTAGAGACAATCAGCAAATTCGAAAGAGCTGTAACAGCTTTGCCTTAGACACCTTGCTAAATGTACCTAGAAAAACTGATGCTGGTTTGAAGCCAAAGGGTAGTCACAGCAAGTATTGACTGGATTTAGATTTATGTTATGCTAGCTAACTATATATTTTTTAATTAATAAAAAAAACTATTAGAAGGTTGCTCAACTATTTTTATATTGATTATCTCACTATCATCAATATTATATTGTTACCCACACTAATTATTTTTTCTTTGTGCCTTGTGATGGCCCACTACTTACAGTTGTGAAGCTGAACAGTACAGCTCTGTCAGCTATTTAGTTTGTAGAGATGAGCCACCATCCTAGTGTTCAAACTCAATTTGATTAATTGAATTGGGGGGTGTTCATCGAATGTTCTTCGAAACACCGTCAAACACCATTGAAAACAATGGCAGGCAAACACAAACACATACAAACTTTTAGAAAACAAATAGAAAACACCTTCTAAGGTGTCCAAAAGGTGACAAACTACTCAGACGATACAACAAACACATGGAAAAGTGACAAATACATATAAAAATGCGAAAAGAAAAGAGATGGACGAGTAAAAGGATTAGACACAGATATAGGCATGTCATGCCCTTCTAAAATCCGGTTTTACTCCAGTATTTGTATGGCCTCATTCACAGGATGAGTATTTGGTGAGTTTTACTTGAGTATCTGTAAGGCCTCGTGCACATGATGAGTATTTGGTGAGTTTTTCCTCAGTATTTGTAATGCCTCATGCACACAATGAGTATTTGGTGATTGTTTTCTTCAGTATTTGTAAGGCCTTGTACATACAATGAGTATTTGGTGAGTTTTTTCCTCAGTACTTGTAAGGGCTCATGCATACGATGAGTATTTGGTGAAATTGTTCCTCAATATTTTTAAGGCCTTGTGCATACGATGAGTATTTGGTCAGTTTTTTCCTCAGTATTTGTAAGGCCTCGTGTATACGATGAGTATTTAGTGAGTTTTTTCCTCAGTATTTGTAAGGGCTCGTACATACGATGAGTGTTTGGTGAGGTTTTTCCACAGTATTTGTAAGGCCTCATGCACACGATGAGCATTGTGTCATATTTAGGGGACTACAACAAGAGTCTCCATTTTTTCAAAAAATTTGGGCACAGACACCACTTAAGTGGCATCAATTGCCCCACAGCTGCAAACTTAAAATGGTGACTTGAAAAATCCACAAACCTTTAGTCTCCCCATGATGATACAGCGGTAGAAAAGTCCTTGCGGATCCATGCCTTGTTCATCTTGATGAACGTTAGTCTGTCCACATTCTGGGTGGACAAACGTGTGCGCTTTTCTGTCAGCACACCACCAGCAGCGCTGAAGACACGTTCCGAGAGAACGCTGGCTGCGGAGCATGACAAGATCTCCAAGGCGTGAATGGCGAGCTCAGGCCATTTTTCCAGATTGGAAGCCCAAAATGAGCAAGGGTCCAGTTCCACAGTAATGGCATTGATGTTAAGTTGAAGATACTCGTGTACCATCCGCTCCAGGCATTGACTATGTGTCAGACTTCTCGTGTCTTCAGACCTTGGAAATGATGGTCTAAAAAAATCGTGAAACGAGGCCATAAAATTGCTGTTACCACCACTAGATACAGTGTTACTGGTACAGTGTGAGTGATGATGACTCGACAGTCCCACAGTTGACAAGTTAGAACTGTGAGATTCACTCTGTTTACCACTGGTGTTTTGTGGAAAAGCCGATATGAGATTATGTATCAGCATCTTATTTCGGCAAATTTGGTCTTGTACCGGGGAACTAAGAGTGTGGCAACCCAGTAGTCGGCATTACTTCTAATTCGGACAATCCTAGGGTCATGTTGCAGGTAGTGCACCAAGAAGGCGCTCATGTATCTTGCGCATCCAGGAGGACCAAATCCTTGATGTGTTGGTGGCGAGGAGGTGAGAATCATGCTTCATTCCTCTGCCCTCCCCCCAACCATGCACAACAGAAATGTCATCAAGGTCTCCCTCATCTGCTGACTCTTCCATGCCCTTCGCCAGTTCGTCCTCCATTTCTTCCAGGGCTCCTGCACCTTCCTCTTCAGTTTGGTTGCTACCATGCACCCTCGTTAATCCCTGTCCTAAACCCTCCCATGCCTGCCGCCTTGGTGCTGCCGACCGTCTGGACCTTGGAGATCTTGTTATCCCTTCCACATACGACTCCTCCTATACTTCCTCCACCTCCTCTTTTCCCACCACCTGACTCCGCATATTGTTTAGAGTGTGCTCTAGCAAGTAGATGACCAAAATAGTCATGTTGATAATGGCATCATCAGCACTAAACATTTTCGTCGCCATCTCAAAACTGTGCAGAAGAGTGCATGGGTCCTTGATCTGAGACTACTCCAGGAGCGTGATCTGCCTCACCTCTGGATCTCGTTGGCCCAGGCTACACGTCATAACGTATTGCACCAGGGCTCGGTGGTGCTGCCACAGTTGCTGCAACATGTGCAGAGTAGAATTCCATCGTGTCGGCACATCGCATTTCAGCCGGTGAACGGGCAAACCGAAAGACTTCTGGAGCAAAGCAAGTCCTTGAGCTGCAGAATGCGAACGGCGGAAGTGAGCACAAAATGACCGTGCCCTCTGCAGAAGCCCATCTAGACTGGGATAGTGTGTAAAAAAGTGCTGGACAACCAGGTTCAACACGTGAGGCATACAAGGCACGTGTGTGACATTGCCCCAGCGAAGGGCCGCACCCAGGTTTGCAGCATTGTCGCACATAGCCTTCCCTGGCTGCAGGTTGAGTGGAGACAACCATTGCTGAAACTCAGTCTCCAGAGCTGGCCACAACTCCTCAGCTGTGTGACTCACATTTCCCAGGCATTTCAAGGTAAAGACCGCCTGATGGCATTGAGCCCTGCTGCCAGCATAGTAAGGAGGTGTGCAAGATTCCTTCTGTGCAGTTACAACGTGGGTGGCATTACCAGACAGTCTTTGGGCGGAGGTAGAGGACCGAGACGAGGTTGAGGAGGCAGAAGCAATGGAGGAACTTCTACCTACAGAGGATTTCCACCGAAGAAAAAGCTGAGCTTTGTAGTCCGCGCTGATCTCAAGAAGCTTCCAGTCCAGTAAAGGGTTAATCAGGTTCTGGTTTATTTGCCTACGCGTTTCGTGGCTTTAAATCTGCCACTTCATCAGGGCTAATAGCCCTGATGAAGTGGCATATTTAAAGCCACGAAACGCGTAGGCAAATAAACCAGAACCTGATTAACCCTTTACTGGACTGGAAGCTTCTTGAGGTCAGCGCGGACTACAAAGCCCAGCTTTTTCTTCGGTGGAAATCATTTATCTTCAGCGGGCTCCTGCAGCGACCATTACCAGGCTCTCTCAGTTTGTTGTGGCTCTCACAACCACCGCAGGTGAGTCACACCGATTGGGGGACTGGACTATTTATTAAGATGATAACGCCCTATGTGCGTTCCCTATTTATCCTTTTTTACCTACAGAGGATTGACGCACAACTCATGGGGATGGCAAGACTTGGACAGCAGACCCTTCTCCAGCTCTCACCATAGATAACCAGTGCCCATTCAGAGACATGTAACGCCCCTGTCCATGCTTACTGGTCCAAGTGTCTATTGTGAAATGCACCCTGTCACACACAGAGTTTCTCAAGGAAGCAGTGATGTTGTCTGCGGCATGCTGGTGTAGCGCAGGCACACCTTTCTTGGAGAAGTAGTGATGACTGGGCATCTGGTACTGGGGCACTACAACGGACATAAGGTCTCGAAAATCCTCTGTGTCCACCAGGCGGAAAGGCAACATTTCTGTAGCCAACAGATTGCAGATGGTGAAATTCATGCGCTTAGCTTTCTCATGGCTAGGAGGAAATAGTCTTTTACTTGTCCACACTTGAGGGACGGAGGGCTGGCTGCTGTGCTGAGACGGGGTTGAGTAGGGTGTCCCCGGCAAACTGCTGGTCTGTGAGGGAGGTGCAGGTGAAGATGTAATGTTGCCTTCATCCACAGGTGGTGCTCTCGATGTCTGAGAGAGCTAAACATCAGCAGAATTTTCCACTTGAAAACCAAGTGAAGACCTGCCAATTACACTGCCTTTTGCCGGTAAAGAGGTGGAAGGTCTGCGTCCAAAAGAATGTGTGACAACTGTCCCCACAGTCACAGACAATAAAGAGCACACGGATGCACTTGATGGGGCAGACGGTGGTAGGCCCGCCTCGCTAGCCCGCGTTCTAGCACAGTGAGCTTCCCACTGCGACTTGTGCTTCATGTCCATGTGGTGGTTTATACATGAAATACTCAAGCTAGTGAGTTTTTGGCCTCTACTCAGAGATTGGTGAAAATCTTGCAGATGACATGAGTTGGAAGATCCTTGGCGATGTCAAAAAAGGCCCAGGCTAGGCAAGGCTTAGAGCCCATGCGAGCTGCAGAGCCAACACAACTTCTGCTCAGAGGCAGAGTTGTGGCTACGGATGCAGTTGTTGACGTGCTTCCAGTACTCCATCTATGTCCAGGAAGGTGCAACCTAACCTCGTCATCAGTAGCATTCTCCTCCACCTCCTCTGCTGACCTCATCGACTGGCTGACTGTGGGTTGACAGTAAGTGCGATCTCCAAGCTCATCATCACCCTCTGTGTTCTCACTCCCCTCGTCCTCAGAGACAACCTCTTCCTGCCTTGACCGAAAACTTAAATTGTCAATCCAATCCGGTATCTGAGTCTCATCAGTATCATCCTTATTGTCTCCATCAAGAGGAGTTACAGTTTGGGAATGAGGGTCTACATGAAGCTCTGAACCTTCTTCATCTGGGCCTGGATCTGACTCACAAAGCTTCTGGGCATCAGGGCAGATCATTAACCCGTATGGACTCACTGCAGCTTTGGAGCAGACCTCTGATTCCCAGGCTATTGTGTTACTGAAGAGCTCTGCTGACTCAACCATGTCTGTTACCCCAGACTCAGTAGGGTGGCTGGAGACTTGGGAGCTGGGAGGAAGCAAGTGCGATTGGGCTGACACCTCAGATGACTGGAGGGTTTGTGATGTAGAAGTTGTGGTAGAGGAGAGGCCACTTGATGGAGCACTTGCGATCCATTCAAGCACCTGCTGTTTTTGTGCCTCATTTACAAGTGGTATTGATGGTCGTATCCATAAGAAAGGGATCATATTCGATTGGCCACGTAAAGAAGTAAACATCTTACTTTGGCTGGAAGATTGTCTTTCTTCAGCAGATGTTAAAGTAGCTTTAGCATCTACCCCATGGACGCATACTTTTTTTCCCTTTCCACCACGCCTATTCCCCTTTCCACCAGCAGCAGGCCTTTTTCCACTCATTTTGTATGTGACTAAATTGGCAACTGTGCAGTTGTTGGACAAGAAAAAGTAGGATGTAAATCGAGCAGAGGTGACTCAACAAACACTGCTAGTAGGCCCGAAGTGAGATCTGGGCTAGGCGCAGTTAAAAATTACTAGGGACTACACAGGCGGTGTAGTTTGCTGCATCAGAAGTGGCCTACACCACTGGTTTTTGTGACACTGCTACTAGACCCAAAGTGATACCTGGGCTAGATGCAGTTACAAATTACTAAGAACTACACAAGCGATGTAGTTTGTGTTTTCAGAAGTGGGCTACACCTCTGGTTTTTGTGACACTGCTACTAGGCCCAAAGTGACACCTGGGCTAGGTGCACATAAAAATTACTAGGAACTACACAGGCAGTGTAGTTTGTTGTATCATAAGTGGCCTACACCACTGTTTTTTGTGACACTGCTACTAGACCCGAAGTGATACCTGGACTAGGTGCAGTTAAAAATAACTAGGAACTACATAGGCGATGTAGTTTGTGTTTTCAGAAGTGGGCTACACCACTGGTTTTTGTGACACTGTTACTAGGCCCAAAGTGACACCTGGGCTAGGTGCAGTTAAAAATTACTAGGAACTACACAGGCGGTGTAGCTTGTTTCACAAGTGGGCTACACCACTGTTTAAGTGACACTGCTACTAGCCCTAACAAATTGCCTTGACTAGATGCAGCAAAAAATTGGCTACTGGATAGACAGATGGTGTAGCTTACTTTACAGCTGCGCTATACCGCTGACTACCAGACACTGCTACTAGCCCGAACAAATTGCCTGGACTAGCTGCAGCAAAAAAAATGCCTACTTAAGACAGGTGGTGTAGCTTTCTTCACAGCAGTGCTACTCTACCTGCCCTTAAGGATTGCCTGAGCTAGATTTGCCCAGATGCTGTGAAAAACACTTGAACAGCAGTGGAACACACCTGCCTGGCAAAAACCGCTATGAACTGCTTTAACCTAGCCCAAAGGGCTGAGATTACAACTAGTCCCTACTTCTATGAAGTAGCCCTGAAAAGGGCTGATACAAAACTAGTCCCTACTCCTATGAAGTAGCCCTCAAAAAGGCTGAAATTCCAACAATTCGCACCCTGCCTCAAGTCCTTACTCCCTAAACCTGTCTATCTCTCTATCTAACTTGATATTTGCTCACTAGCTGACTAATAAGTGAAGTGAAACTGTTTAACTGTATAGTGCCCACAGCAGCAGCGGTGCCATCTGACACAGAGCTGCAGCAATGAGAAAATGGTAGCGATGGTGAAAATGGTCTGGGTCTTGAAGGGCAAGGACATGTGACATACACAGCCAATGATGCATGCCCTTGCTTGTGTGCATAAAATGCACTTTGCTTTGTGTGATTGGCTGACAGCCTGCACCGCCCTACTGTATATGCAGTTAGGAGAAAAAAAAATGGAGATCGCCATTATTTCTGCAGCACTGATCTAAACCACCCCCCGCACACTATACACGGAAACTGGATATTAACATTCATTAACAGTGTTAGGGATAGGGTTAGGATTAGGGTTAAGCTTTTGGTGATCGAAGCGTTATCGAACATAACCTTGAACTGCCGAATTTGAAGCTAATTGTTCGAATTTGGTGAATGACTCGAACACCGCCCAAAACAGCTCGAATTTGAGATTGGCGAACAATTCGAATCGAACACATCTCTTATGGTGGGTTTACACATTTCAATATCGTTGCGATATCGCAATTCAATGGCGCGGGAGCGCGCATTTAGTGCTCGTTTCTCCCGCATCGCATCGGGGATTTAGACATTGCGATTTCTGAATCCAACGTCCGTGCGATGTCTACGCCCCCAACCCAGGAACAACCATTTAACATGGGAGTGAATGGGTGACGTAGAACTTCACATCGGAATTGGGCTGTCACACAGCACGATCCAGCTCCAATCTCCATTCAATATCGGAGCATTGAATAGCACGCTCATTCAATCCCCATATCGCATTGACATCGTTCCTGCATCGTATTAGGACGTTCACACCATACAACGCAGGAACGATATCGGGTCCAACGATCGAACCACGTGACTTTTCATTGAAATTGGACTCCGATATCGCAACGTGTAAACCCGCCATTAGTTTCCACAGAACTGCAGATTCACTTCTATTCATTCCAATAGGGAAGGATGTACAATTTATGGCAGCTGCAGCCACTACACACTTAATAGAGTTGTATTGATCAACCCCAGGACTGATAACATCTATCAGTCACAAGTGACACCTGAGAACAGCTGATTGATGGGATGCTGGGTATTGGACCTCCACTAAGGTGAAATTGATGACTTACCCACATCACCGATATAAAAGTAGTGCAGTTACTCTTTAAAACTTTTGTATTTGAAAGAATTCTTTGCAGTATTTTTTCCACATCTGCCTTGAAGTTTTGCACAGTATATTCTGCTTTATGTTGTTAATGTATTTGATTAGTCTATAGATACATTAACTAGAGTGCTAGTGCCAGTTTGTAAAGTAGGCCATTATAAATTATACAGAGAAGAGAAAATTATTTTTGGAAACAGCCCTAATGTATTGTTCATCATAAATTAGATTTTTTTTACATTGTTTGTACATGTTAAAAAAACTAAAAGAAAAAATGCATTTGACCTACATAGAGAAATGTTACGCATTCACTGTAAAAGATTTAAGAGAAGATCTTAAACTTGTGTCACTTAGTTTCTAAGCTCTAGACATCAAAGATATAGCTATTTTCTTTTATCAAAAAGTACCTCTTGTAAAGCTCATATTTGTGCCATGTCCTATGTGGCTTATATTAAGAGGCTACATATTTTTGTAACCCAGATGTAAAATACTGATTATTAGCTAAACTCACTAGACAATCTCAACTGTACTTGTTTTATTCATACAAGCCTTCATCATAAACATTCATTTATTTTGTCATGTTCTAATTAAATATTGCAAACAAACTTATCCTTATAAGCAAGTGTGGTGGATAGTTGAGGAAGTACAGTGAAAATTAGTGATGAGTGAGCACTAAACTGCTCAAGTGCTCGTTACTTGACTCAAACACTTCTAATGCTTGGACATGCTCATATCGATTAAGTATAAAGGAAGTCAATTGGGAACTAAAGCATTTTTCCAGCAGACTCCATTAATAAGGCGGAGGAAGGGGGGCAGAGAAATTGCTGAAAAAATGGAAGCCGCACTAAAATGGTATGGGAACAGCATTGGGAAAACACCTGGATGCATCTAAGTCTCTCAAGTCATTGAAGTATATAGGTAATTTAAAGATAAAAGCGTGGGGTCCCTATCATTTTTGATAACCAGCCAAGATAAAGCAGACAGCTGTGGGCTAGTATTATCAGGCTGGGAAGATCCATCGTTATTTGGCACCTCCCAGCCTTAATATAACAGCCACATGAACTCAGATAACCCCAGGATCACCCGGCACCCGGAGCCCAGCCATAAAGTGAAGTGAGCGCTTCTTGTGTTTTATTTTTTTACTGTTTATTAGAAATTCATGGTGGCCAGTCTAATTTGGCCTGACGGCATGATTTTCGTGCTTACTACCAGCTGAGAATACAAAGCTGGTAATATTCTTTATTTATTTTTACATTACTATGATGTCAGTCAATCTGTGAATGGCCCAACAGCCAATCACAGATGCTGTCACAGAGAGTGGGCATCTGTAATTGGCCTCTGGAGTAACTTGAAACCAGCCCACACATTCTAACATCTAGAATGTATGGGCAGAGTCCAGGTTACTCCAACAGCCCATCACAGATGCCTATTCTCTGTCAGTCTCTGTGATTGGCTGTTGGGTCTGTCACACATATAGTAGTGTAAAATGGCTGCCTCCCATTTGCATTACAGGTGAAACACCTAGAGGACAAACTGTTCATGTATGTATTCCACAGTGAATGCACAGCACATGAGGGCAGAGAGATGGCACAAAAGAGGACAGAGAGATAGCACAAAAGGGGCAAGGAGACAGCGCATGAGGGGGCAGAGAGACAGTGCACGAGGGGGCAGAGAGACAGCATACAAGGGGGAATGAGACAGCGCACAAGGGGAAATAGACAGCGCAAGGAGGCAAAGAGACAGTGTTCAAGGGGGCAGAGAAAAAGCGCACAAGGGAGGCAAAGACACAGCACACAAATGGAGAGAGACAGCACACAAGGGAAAAGAGATGGCACAAGGGGGAGGAGATAACGCACTGGGGAGAGACAGCACTGGAGAAGAGAGAGTGCACAGGTGAAGCGGTGAACACACAGGTGGGAGAGAGCACAGCTGAGGATAGACAACTTAAAAGGAGACAGCACATGAGGGAAGAAGACACCACAGGGGAGAGACGACAGCACATGGGGAGAGCGCATTGGGGATAAAGACATTGCACGGGGTTAGTCAGGTCAAAGGAGAGAGCACAGAGAGAAGAAGGCAGTGCATGGAGGAGACAGAGCTAACAGGGAGGGGGAGGCAGACGCCACTCCTAGCACCACAGAGCCTGCCCCCATTGTGACGTCACTGGCTTCCCAATGTGATAGCATTGGGACTCCATATAGTGCATAATATATATATATATACAGTATATATACTAGCTGTAGTACCCGGCTACACCCAGGTTAATAAATAACTGATGTTAGCTATAACAAAATAGAATTTGAATATGCCATATTAATGACCTGTAAGAAAATAGAAGCTGAGCTGTGATTGATTGCTATAGGCAGACTAATAAATCTCCAGCCAACAGTAAACCCTCCCCCTTGCGGGGCAGTATATGGTACCTCACACATACACATAATAGACAGCTCATGTGACTAACATCTGCCTTAATTCCCTATATGGCACATGTTTTGCACATTGGCTGTTTTTAATCAGATGTTTATGTTTGGAAATTAAAGATAGCACACGTATGAGGTGAATTGTGTGAGGTGATTTGTACACATCTGTGTCTGTCTGTGTGGTGTGTGTGTGTCCTGGGGTGTGTATGTGTGTGTGTCCCTGTGGGGGGGTATGTGTGGTGTGTGTCTCTGTTGTGTGTGTCTCTTTGTGGTGTGTGTGTGTCCCTGTGGGGTGAGTGCATGTGTCCCGGTAGGGTGTGTCATGTGTGTGTGTCCCTGTTGGGGGGGTCTGTGTGGTGTGTGCGTCTCTGTGTTGTGTGTGTCTCTTTGTGGTGTATGTGTGTGTGTCCTCTGTGGGGGATGTCTGTGTTGGGTGTGTGTCTCTGTGTTGTGTGTGTCTCTTTGTGGTGTGTGAGTGTGTGTCCCTGTGGGGTGAGTGCATGTGTCGCTATAGGTGGTGTGTGTGTCCCCTTGGGGGTGTGTGTGTCTCTGTGTTGTGTGTGTCTCTTTGTGGTGTGTGTTTGTTCGGGTGCGTGGTGAGTATCCAATGTTGGGGCTGCACCTTAGCGACTATACACTTGCTGTTACTCTTTGTGTGCGTGTGGTGTGTATACATGTCCCCGTGCGTGGTGAATATCTCATGTTGGGGTCCCACCTTAGTGACTATATGCTGGTATGTGCTGTTAGTCTTTGGCGCTATCATTAAGCCCCTCTCATTCACAACTGTAAACTGGTAACTGTCACTTTTTCCCCATTATGTAGATAGGGGCAAAATTGTTTGGTGAAGAAGGAATGCGCGGGGTTAAAATTTCGCATCACAACATAGCCTATGATGCTCCCGGGGTCCAGACGTGTGACTGTGCAAAATTTTGTGGCTATAGCTGACAGCTGTCGATTTTCCTCCAACACTTTTCCATTCACTTTTTCCCCATTATGTAGATAGGGGCAAAATTGTTTGGTGAACTGGAATGCGCAGGGTTAAAATTTCACCTCACAACATAGCCTATGACGCTGTCGGGGTCCAGATGTGTGACTGTGCAAAATTTTGTGGCTGTAGTTGCGACGGTGTAGATGCCAATCCCGGATATACATACACACATACATACATACACACATACACACATACACACATTCAGCTTTATATATTAGATATATATATTAGTGATGAGCGAGTACTAAAATGCTCGGGTGCTCGAAGCTCGGGCCGAGCATCCCAAGATACTCGTGTACTCGGCCCGAGCACCGAGCCCAGTGTTATCCTATGGGAGACCCAAGTATTTTTCTGACATGACCCCCGGCAGCATGGAAAAAGCCTATAAATGTCACAAAAGTATCAGTACAGTGCTGAAATGACATGGGAACAGCATGGGGAAGACCCCTGGAAGCATTTCAGACACCAAGGTCACTGATGTCAACAATATTGTCAGACTATTACGCCACTTTTACTGTCTAGACAATGTTACAAAATGAAACCAAAACGGATTTTCATGGAAAAATTATTAAGGGCTCATACCCACTTGTGAGACAGAGTTGGTGTATGTTAGTTTTTTGGATTATATCAAAGATTTTTTTTTTTTAATTGTGTGGCACTCCCATGCCCCTGGGAAGAGATGTAAATGAAGGCCTTTTTAAATAATATGCCCATTGTAAGCAAGTGTGTTTTTTAAGTATTGCCCTAGGCAGGGAAGCCATAAATTGGAGACACCAATATGCCCCTGGTTAGAGGCGTGCATGAGGACCTTTTTAAAAAATGTGGCCATTGGAAGCAAGTGTATCTGCTGTAGTATTGCCCTAGGCAGGGAAGCCAAAGGTTTGGAGGCACCAAGATGCCACTGCATAGAGGCGTGCATGAGGGCTTTTTAAAAAATGTGCCCATTGTAAGCCAGTGTGTCTTTTTAGTATTGCCCTGGGCAGGGAAGCCATAAATTGGAGACACCAATATGCCCCTGGATAGAGACGTGCATGAGAGCCTTATAAACTAATGTGCCCATTTGAAGCAAGTGAGTCTGCTGTACTATTTCCCTAGTCAGGGATTTCAAAAATTGTGTAGCACTTCAATGCCCCTGGATAGAGATGTGCATGAGAGCCTTATAAACTAATGTGCCCATTTGAAGCAAGTGAGTCTGCTGTACTATTTCCCTAGTCAGGGAAGCCAGAAATTGGATAGCACTTCAATGCCACTGGATAGAGACGTGCATGAGAGCCTTATAAACTAATGTGCCCATTTGAAGCAAGTGAGTCTGCTGTACTATTTCCCTAGTCAGGTAAGCCAAAAATTGGGGGGCATTGCGATGCCCCTGGGATGAAACATGGAGGAGAGCCTCTAAAAATTGTTCCCATTACAAAGGAGCTTTAGAACGGTTAGGTGCATCATCATCATAAATATGATGTCCAAAAATTATGCTTTTGTGGCATCATGAACCACGGTCACACTGATTATATGATGGTGGCGGATGAGGAGAAGGAGGAGCAGTACAGCAAGTAGCCAAACACATGAAGTCTATACCGATGTGTGGGTGTGCGGAGGTGCATGGGAATCTACCGGCACCAAATTTAAATTCCGCTATCATTTGGTGGTGGTGTGGTGAAGTCAGGCCCAATCCAAGCCTTGTTCATCTTGATTAAAGTCAGCCTGTCAGCATTTTCAGTTGACAGGCGGGTGCGTTTATCTGTAATGATTCCACCTGTGGCACTAAAAACACGCTCTGACAAAACGCTAGTGGCAGAGCAGGCCAGGACTTCCAAGGCGTATAGAGCCAATTCCTCTCACATGTCCAGCTTGGATACCCAATAATTATAAGGCACAGAAGAGTCTAGGATCACTTTAGTACGATCAGCAAGGTACTCCCTCAGCATCTTTGCAAACTTTGCATTCCTTGTGACACTACCCCGCACTTCAGGGCCTGTGGTACGGGGGTGCTGAGAAAAGTGTCCCAGATCTTTGAGAGTGTTCCCCTACCTCTGCTGGATTGTACTTGTGCCTCTCTCTGCCGGACACCTTGGTTGTCCACTGAATCGTGACCTCTACCACTAGCGTTTTCAGAAGGGAATTTTTTTAATAATTCGGCCACTCTGGCCTTCTGGCACTGCAGCATTTTTGTAGACTGCTCCGCTTCGGGAATAAGAGAAATAAAGTTCTCTTTGTAGTGTGGGTCTAAAAGTGTCACCAACCAGTAATGAGTGTCCATCAAGATCTTGATAACACGAGGGTCACGACACAGGCAGCGTAACATAAAGTCAGCCATGTGCGCTAGACTGTTAACAGTCAAGACTTCTGGGTCCTCACCAACAGCATGACTGACCATGCTGACCTCCTCCTCCCTTTCCTCTCCCCTATCCTCTGGCCATCCCCGCTCAACCGACGGTCTGACGGTTGTGCATGTATTACCGTCAATTCCAAATGAAAGTAGCTCCATTTCTTCTTCCTCCTCCTCGTCATACTCCTCCAATGCACGTTGGGATGAGATGAGGCTGGGCTGTGTGTAATCACCCAGTATGGTTTCTTGCTGCAACTCATCCTGCTCCACCTGCAATGCATCGTCTTTGATTTTGAGCAGAGAGCGTTTTAGAAGACAGAGAAGCGGGATTGTGACGCTAATGATGGCGTTATCGCCGCTCACCATCTTGGTGGAGTCCTCAAAGTTTTGGAGGACGGTACATATGTCGGACATCCATGTCCACTCCTGAGGTCTTATGTGTGGAGTTTGAACCGTATACCGACTGCCTAGTTGATGCTGGTACTCAACAACTGCCCTCTTCTGCTAACAAATCCTGGCCATAGTAAATTCGTATAATGACCAGCACTCACTTAGGTGATGATGTGGCGGTGCAATTGTAAAGGATCTGTTTGGCCCACAATGTAGAATAAAGTATAATCAATGCACTCGCGCTGTTATTTAGTTGCTTAGTGTGGATTTATTTCAAATATAGTGAAGATGGTGACAGAGCTGGTTAACGTTTCGGCCTAATAACGGCCTTGATCACAACGTCACTGCTGTCTCAGTTTTATCGTAAGGGTTCCCACTCAAGAGAGAGAGTGTTATGTGGAGTATAAGTATGTACCGTGCTGGCCATACAAGACCGCTCCCGTGACACTATTGACCTGTCTGGGACCCCCATGAGGGCTACCACACTATAACATATGGGTTAACCCCTAGCTGTGGACTTAAGATATATCCTTTAATCCTCCATCTGAGACATCTGTAGGAGTTAACAATACCACTACCTACTGGACAACCTGAGTTCTGGAACCCTGTATCCTCCATACATGGTTTACAAGTTCAACATACCCCTACATCTCTTATGATTGGAATTGAGGTAACATCAACATACTTATACTCCACATAACACTCTCTCTCTTGAGTGGGAACCCTTACGATAAAACTGAGACAGCAGTGACGTTGTGATCAAGGCCGTTATTAGGCCGAAACGTTAACCAGCTCTGTCACCATCTTCACTCTATTTGAAATAAATCCACACTAAGCAACTAAATAACAGCGCGTGTGCATTGATTATACTTTATTCAACAAATCCTGGCCAACATGTGCAGTGTGGAATTCCAACGCGTGGGGACATCACACACCAGTCTGTGAGCCGGAAGCTGCAAACTCTGCTGAAAGCCGGCAAGGCCGGCAGAAGCAGTAGTTGACTTTCTGAAATGGGCACACAGGCGGCGTACTTTGATGAGCAGATCAGACAGCTCCGGGTAGGATTTAATAAACCGCTGAACCACGAGGTTGAGCACATGGGCCACGCATGGAACATGTGTCAGCTCACCTCGCCTCAGAGCCGCCACAACGTTGCGGCCATTGTCACACATGACCATGCCTGGCTGTAGGTTCAGCGGTGTGAGCCAGTGATCTGCCTGCTGTTTCAGAGCTGTCCACAACTCTTCAGCGTTGTGGGGTTTGTCACCTATGCATATTAGCTTCAGCACAGCCTGTTGCCACTTAGCCGAGGCAGTGCTGCAGTGCTTCCAGCTTGGGACTGTTGTGGAGAGTGAAGTGGAGGAAGAGGAGGAGGAGGAGGCTGAGGAGCATAACATGCCAGAGCTGTACACTGTGGGTGAAACCCTGACAGAGTTAGGGCCTGCAATCCTCGGTGTCGGAAGGACGTGTTCCGTCCCAAGGTCAGACTGGGTCCCGGCTTCCACAATATTAACCCAGTGTGTCGTCAGAGATGTACCGGCCCTGCCCGCAAACACTTGTCCACGTGTCCTTGGTTAGGTGGACTTTGCCTGAAACTGCGTTGTTAAGGGCACGTATGATGTTTTGAGACACGTGCTTATGTAATGCGGGGACGGCACACCGGGAAAAATAGTGTCGGCTAGGGACCGAGTAACGTGGGATTGCCGCCGCCATCATATTGCAGAATGCTTCAGTCTCCACCAGCCTAAAAGGCAACATTTCCAGTGCAAGCAGTCGCGAAATGTGTGCATTTAGAACTGTGGCATGTGGGGCGTTGGCAGCGTATTTGCGCCTGCGTTCCAAAGATTGGGGTATGGATAACTGAACGCTGCGCTGGGACAAGGACGTGGCTGATGATGGAGCTACTTCTGCTTGTACAAGTACAGGGGAAGGACAGGAGGCATCTTTGCCTGCAGTATGGACAGGGGATTGGCTTGCACGCACAACAGTGGAATACGCAGCGGTGTCACCTGCAGACAATGCTCCTGTACTCTGCTGTACATCCCACAAAGTCGAGTGCTTTGCTGCCATGTGCCTGATCATGCTGGTGGTGGTCAGGCTGCTAGTTTTGCTTCCCCTGCTGATGGTGGCATGGCAGGTGTTGCAAATGGCCTTTTTTGAATCATCTGCAGACACGTTAAAAAACAGCCAGACTCGGGAAGACTTAGCAGTTGTACTGGCAACATCACTCATGTTGTTGTTCCGGGGAACGGTTGCCTGCCTTCTGCCTGCGGACACCACCCTGCTTCTTCCTGCCTGTTGTGATGCTACGCCTAACTCCCCCTGTGCACTGCTGTCCTCGCTCTGCATGTCCTCCTGCCAAGTTGGGTCAGTAACTGGATCATCCACCACGCCGTCTTCCACTTCCGCACCCTGGTCCTCCTCCTGACCTTCTGACAATTGTGTCTCATCATCGTCCACCTCTTGCTGAGACACCTTCCCACCGTTGCCTTCGTGAGACCGTGGCTGCTCAAATATTTGGGCATCAGTACATACGATCTCCTCATGACCCACTTCAACTGGAGCTGGCGAGAGGCCAGAATCTGTGAATGGATAAGTGAACAGCTCTTCAGAGTGTCCAAGTGTGGGATGAGTTATGTCCGGGTCCGGGCACTCGGCATGGTGGGAGGAAGGAGGATCAGGGTGTGGAATGTGCAGTCCAGTCTCACCGCTACTGACACTTGACCGTGTTGAAGACAGGGTATTTGTGGTGGTGCCAAACTGACTGGAAGCATTATCCGCTATTCAACTAACAACCTGTTGACACTGGTCTTGGTTTAATAGTGGAGTACTGCTGCGTTCACCTAGAAATTGGGACAAGAAAGTCGAGCGAGATAATGTGGGCGTTTGTCGTGGTGCAATTCGAGCTTGCACATGGGCTCGTCCTCTGCCTGCACCACCATCACGTCCAGTTCCTTGTCCCTTGCCACCGGACTTGCGCATTTTCAATGTTGTGCTGAATGTATACAGCTAAATTAGTTCAGACAAGAGTAGGTTTTTAGCACAAGGCTTTTGGTGTACCCTAATTAACCTAGAAGAGCAGCACTGAGATGCAAATTTAGTGCAGACAAGAGTAGGTTTTTAGCACGACCCTAAGTTTTGAAATTAAGGCCCTGCAGGTGGACTAGTCAAACACAAAAGCTGACTAAAATAGCATGTCTTTTGGCGTATCCTAATTTACGCTGCAACAGACAGTAGCAGCACTGAGATGCAAATTTAGTGCAGACAAGAGTAGGTTTTTAGCACGACCCTAAGTTTTGAAATTAAGGCCCTGCAGGTGGACTAGTCAGACACAAACGCTGACTACAATAGCGTGTCTTTTGGCGTATCCTAATTTACGCTGTAATAGATAGTAGCAGCACTGAGATACAAATTTAGTGCAGACAATAGTAGGTTTTTAGCACAAGGCTTTTGGTGTACCCTAATTAACGCTGAAACCTAGAGGAGCAGCACTGAGATGCAAATTTAGTGCAGACAAGAGTAGGTTTTTTTTTTTTTGAACCATCATTTTTATTAGATTTCAATCATATATAAATTTGTACAAAATCAAGTAAAAATGTAACATATAGTTGAACTTCCATAGAAGCAAATTGTGTACAACAGTATTTTACATATAATATCAAACAACTTGTACAATATAATGTTTCCATATCCCTCCCTTCTCCCACCCCAAAAGAAATTATCCACTGTATTTAACAATTATCTGTATGAATAAAGAAAACATTTACGACAATACAAACAGAGTTTCAATATTATTGCATCTCCTATCCCTAGCATCTCAGCCTGCCCAATGTACCCTCTAACTCCGCCAAGGCATACCATGTTGATGATCGGAAGGGTAACATGAAATTTTTAATTTCTATATCTGTGAGTTCTTTTTCAATGTAACGTCTCCATTTGAAGAAGAATTTTTTGGCCAATTTACTTGGATTGCGGAGCGTATCTATGGATTCAAGTACCAATGTGTGATGCAGCGTCATTTTCACTTGGGTAAGGTCTGGAGGTCTGTCATTAAGCCAGTATTGGAGTAGAAGTCTCTTTGCTACCAGCGCAATATAGTGCCATAATATATGGGGTTGTCTTATCGTGAGAGAGGTTGGGTGATAATGAAAAATCCATCGTAAAGGGTCTAGCTCTCCTATATCTCCACAGATCTCTCTAGTCCATATATCTATTGCTCTCCAATATTTCTGGACCTCGGAGCAGGACCATAAGCCATGTTCCAGATCGGTCATAGGTGACTTACATTTTGGACAATGGACCCATCTTTCCTGGTTGGTCTTTTTAGTGTTAGAGGGAGGGATGTTGAAGCCCTGAATGGTGCCGTGCATGATCCTAAATTGTGAGTCTTTCCATCTCTCATTAACAACATGCTGTCTGACCATGCCCCATCCCTCAAGAATCTTCTGAGGAAGTTCCGGGTCTGTGAAATGTTTACGCCATTTATTAAATAGGCCCCTCTTTCTCTTCGGCCTCAGAACCTGCTTTACTTTAGCATATAAAGTAGTAATAGATACTTCATCTTTATTCAAGGATATCAATTCAGACCACAAAGAATTCTCAAGTTCCCCAGAGATGTCCCGCAAATGTGATAGGAGATGATGTTTCAACTGACGATATTGTAAAACGTGGAATTGGGGTAAATTATATGTATTCAAGACCTCTGCCTCTGTCATCCATTTTTTTTCCTCTAGATTTATAAGATCCCTCAACGTCTGAATTCCCTTGTCTCTCCATATTTTAAACAAGGAATTTTCACGACCCAGAGGAAAAGACGGACAGCCCCAGGGACTAAGCAATTTCGAGATTCTCCATGCTAACTTGAGTTTTTTCCTGACCTCCTTCCACGTTATTATAGTGTCTCTATAAATCACCGTATTCTTCAGAGTGGGGGGCAGGCAAGACATCGGTGAATGTAATAAGGCTACTAGATCCCAAGGCCTGGCCCACTCCCCCTCCAAAGTGGTATCTGAGAATCTACTGGTACCTCTGATCCAATCAAGGACATTGCGTAGGATACACGCTAAGTTGTATCCCCGTACATCCGGGAGCTGTAGTCCTCCCTCTTGTTTGGACTGGATCAATGTTGCATAGGCTATACGGGGTCTCTTTCCTCCCCATAAAAATTTAGAAAAAGATTTATTAAGTCTAATTATGTCAGTATGCCTCAACAGCATGGGGATAGTTTGAAGGGGATAAAGCAGTCTGGCAAAACTAACCATTTTTAATAAGTGGCAACGTCCCAACAGTGAGAGTGGTAATCCTACCCATTTTGCCAATTCCATTTCTATCTGCTGAATGACTGGCAAGAAGTTCAGTTTGTATATCATTGCAGGTGTTCTGGCTAGGTGTATTCCCAAATATTTGATACTATCTTTCCTTATTGGTAGGCCACAAAGATGTTGTTTTCCCTGCATCCCATTCCCTGGATTCATGAACAGGATTTCGCATTTATTTTTATTCAAGGAAAATCCAGTATGTTTACCTATCATTTCTATATCTGACAGTATGTTAGAAAGATCTCTTTCGGGATGTTGGACATATAGGATGACATCATCCGCGAATAATGAAAGTTTAATCTCATGAGTTCCTACTTTAAAGCCTTCGTAGGGATTACATTCCTCCAGATATAGTGCCAAAGGCTCTATGGCCAAATTAAAGAGAAGGGGGGATAAAGAACATCCCTGTCTCGTTCCCTTCTGGAGGGTGAAGGAATCGGACAGGAAGCCTGGTATACTCACACAAGCTCTAGGATTATTATAGAGAGTTTGTATATAATGCCTAAAAGGACCCGTAAGACCCACCATATCAAAAACTTTACCCAGCCATGACCACCTGACATTATCAAACGCTTTTTCAGCATCTAGGGTGATCATGGCTGGGTTTTCCTCCTTCAATTTCGTTTTCCTTCCCATAATATCCATCAAAAACATCGCCTTTCGGATGTTTGTGGTCGTCGATCGTCCCTTGATGAATCCTGCCTGATGGGTAGATATTATTTTGGGTAAAATCATAGCCAATCTATCAGCCAATATTTTAGATAAAAGTTTCAGATCCTGGTTTATCAGGGATATCGGCCTATAATTTGCTGGGTCAGTAGGTGTCTTACCCGGTTTAGGGATTAATTTGATATAAGCTAAGTTCATCCTATCTGGGATAGGCGATCCCTTCAGTATTTCGTTATATAAATCACAGAGGATCGGGGAAATCTGCTCTTTCATTACTTTGAAGAAGGCTCCATTATAACCATCTGGTCCTGGAGCCTTACTTGGATTTAGATTTTTAATTGCCGTTTCAATTTCTCCAATCGTGATTGGGTTGTTTAAGGCATGGATGTTGTCTTGGGAGATAGATGGCATTTTGATTTTACTTAGCCAGGAGGGCTTTTCTGGGTCAGTTGATGTGTTTTCTTTATAAAGAGAGGCATAGAACCTGCCCAGAGTTTTCACAATATTCTTAGGATCAGTCCATGTGTTGCCCTGTCTATCTTTTATTAACTGAATAGGGGAAGAGGTATATCTGCCTCTGGCTAATCGTGCTAACAATCTTCCTCCCTTATCTCCAAATTTGTGCAGTTCTAGTTCTAATCTATTTTTATATATATTCTCACGTTTTCCTGCCCACTCATCAAATTCTTTCTTAGCTTGGATCCACGTCTCTTTGTCAGGAGTCGTCATGGTTTCTTTATATTGTAAATAAGCATTTCTCACCTTCAAGCTAGTTTCCACAAACTTTTCTTTAGCCCTTCTTTTGATCCCCATGCTGTATGCCATTATATGACCTCTCATAACTGTTTTTGCAGTCTCCCAAAATAGTCCCGGCTCCGACCTATGGCCCAAGTTATCCACGCTATAATGCGTCCACCATTCTCCCAGCAATTTGGTGAAATTTTCCTCTTTGGTGAATGTGTCAGGAAACCTCCACAAATAGTCGGTTCCTTTTTCATAATTATCTTTAATCTCTAAAACCAGTGGACTATGGTCCGAAATCACCATATCTTCAATTTTTATGTGTAACATTCTTTGTAGTATCTTGGTGGACCCAAACAGCATATCTATCCTGGACCATGATCCATGGGGATGCGAAAAGTGGGTATATTCTCTACCCAAAGGGTTAGCCAATCTCCATGTGTCTGACAGCCCCACCAGTCTCATCAATGATTCCAAGGTGCTTTCCACCCTCAAACCTCCCCCCTCCTGACCTCCCCTCCTCATGTATGTCGGTGAGCGTCTATCCTCTTCTGTTCTCATCACTGTATTAAAGTCCCCTCCTACTATTTTATTAGTTCCCAGGTCTTGAAGTAATGTATTTTGTAGATGTTGGAAAAAAGGTCTCTGATTTGCATTCGGTGCATAAATATTATATATGGAAAAGATATCGTTTTGTATTTGTATCGTCAGCTGAAACACTCTACCTTCGCCATCACTCGAAGTAGAGATAATTGAGTGGGCCAAAGACCTGTGTATTAAAACCAAGACTCCCGCCTTCCTCTCCACCGCACCAGACCCGAGGACCTCCCCCACCCATAGCTTTTTAAGCCGGAAGAAGTCTTCCGATGTCAGGTGAGTCTCCTGGAGCAAAGCAATATCTGTGCGTAGTTTTTTGAGATGGCGAAGAACCATCATGCGCTTTGCTGGGGAGCGCAACCCCTTAACGTTCCAGGAGACCCACCTAACCATCAGAATCCTCCCCGTACAGGGTCTCTGATTTACTCTCAATCACAGTCCACACAAATGTTGGAAGATCAGGTGTGTACCGAAGTAAGAAAGATAGAGTACAGGAGATGCATGATTTGTCGCATTCAGGTATGTAGATAATTCCCAACTTTTTACCCTCCCTTGTCCCTCCCCCCCCTTTCACTAACGCACCAACTCCACACATCTGTCCAAGTAGAACACCTCACTTCTTTCCTCAAGTGCAGTCGACCAAAATATCTCCGCCCCGCCTCAGCCATCATCCTAGCCCAGAAAACATATTAAATTATAACAAATATTGTCTCCAGCCTGACACCGGCTCTAGAGCTTCAGTTTCTCATTGGCGTCCAATACTTTCTTCCCCGCCACAGCATAAACAAAACAGTGTCATCCCCTTAAACTTATATTGCCAACATGGCAACACTAAACGAATATGGTTAGCATTAATCTCTCAGTATGTGTTCAGTTCACATGTCATTTAGCATTTGTGAAACTGTTAATACCTTTAACCTTTGTCAGGCTGCATAATTTTACAACCTTAACAGGCTGCATAGGTACAATTGTACCTTCATATATACCTCCACTGTGGGAAGACTTTACTTGGTTTCAGAAACTAAAGTTCATTCAGCTACAAATGTTATGCTGATATCTATTGGCCAGCGTTGTTACTGGTCACTTATGTTGCTGTCAATTAAGTTAATTCAAACTGGGAGTGGCTTCTACGTCTCTTCCTGCCTCCCTCCTCTCATTAGCCATTTTGCTGTTCATCTCATTGCTGTGAGCACACACATTTCTAGGCTTGTGAAGTCTTTAATTTCTTGGATACGAAGGTAGGAAACTTCATGCATTTTTGGGCATACTGATTGCTGCTGGTGTGCACAGAGCCAACAAAGAGAATCTGGAGGAAATGTTGAATGTTGCTGCCCTGCCTCTTATACGTGCAGCCATGTCTCATGACCGCTTCAAGATGATACTCAGATTTATCAGATTTGACAACAAATATACACGTGCAGAACGTGTGCAAACAGATAAAGCTGCACCAATACGGGACATCTGGACAATGCTGAACAGTAATCTGGAGAGATCCTACAAGCCATATCATTGTATCTCCGTCGACGAGCAATTATTTCCATTTAGAGGCCATACTAAATTTACCCAGTATATACCTTCAAAACCAGCTAAATATGGCATAAAGATTTTCTGGGCTTGTGGCTCATCAAATGCCTACCCATTACAAGGTCAGCTCTACACTGGGAAACCAACTGATGGTCCTCGACAAGTAAACATTGGAGAACGAACAGTATTGGAAGTAGTGAGCTCGTATAAAGGCTCTGGAAGAAATGTCACCACCGATAACTTCTTTACAACCATGGAACTAGCTAAGGTATTGAACTCCTGGAACATGACACTAGTTGGTACAGTGAGAAAAAAACAAAAGGTTCCTACCTAGCAACATGCAGCCTGCCAAAGAAAGGCCTGTAAACTGGACAAATTTTGCCTACAATCATGATGCAACAATCTGTTCATATGTACCAAAGAAGAACAAATCAGTCGTGCTTCTATCATCTATGCACATGACGGGAGAAGTTGAAGAGACACTAGCAGCCAAGCCAGAGATAATAAAATACTACAACAAAACAAAACGTGGCGTTGATGTTATGGATAAAATGTTGGGAGAGTACACTGTGAAACGACGAACATCACGTTGGACTTTGGCATTTTTCTACAATATGATTGACGTCACTGGGTTAGCATCCTACATCCTACAGAGAACACAATCCAAGCTTCAGGGCAAAGGATCAACGAAGAAAGTTCCTGAAAGATCTCGCAAATCAGCTGTGTATGCCTGCAATTGAAGATCGTAGTACAAACCGAATGATAATGAGAAACCATTTTCTTCTAGGTGCAGTAGAAATGGTGCTTGGACGATGCATTCTGGTAGCATCGCAAGCAGCAGCTGACCCTCAAATACCTCATGGTAGTCGTGGACCCTCCCCTGTTGTTGGTAGTTGCTATATCTGCCGAGACCTGAAGCGAAAACAACGTAAGACTAGAAAGTCTTGTGTGGTTTGTGTGAAACCCATTTGCGATGAACACTCGGTAGCAAAGCCAACATGCATTACTTGCGAAGAAAATCAATAAAAAAAGTTTCTTACATTTTCTTTTATAATGTAAATGAACAGTTTTTTTACTTGTTTATAATAGTTAAATAGCATTATCATTAAAAAAAAATGTATGCTTTTTCCCTTGCATTATCTTCATTCAAAATATATGAGGTACATTTGTACCTATGCAGCTTGTTATGGATGCAAAAAGATCTCGACCCCTTATCTCGGAAGCGAGTGGAGATATTTTATTGAAATTTGGCCAATATATTCTAGACCAAAAATGTAGAGATGTCATGAAATTTCAGCCTTCTACGTCTTTTCGAAAAAAAGTTATTGCAATTTTAAAACGGAATAGTTACAATTGTACCTATTCAGCCGGATAAGGGTTAAGGTAACTTACCAAAATTTGCGCAACATATCAAGAGAAATAAGAAAACCTGAAAATAAAACAAAACATATGGGCAATAAAAAGAGAGAGCTCTAAGGGAAAGAAACCAGATACATTTATATATCATTTCCCACTTTTTCTGTATATCTCCCCTCTCTTCACGTAGTCGTCAAATGTGCGACTATTTTGCCCAGCCAATAGGAATCTTCAGTTACTAAATAATGACAATGTTCTTTCGGTTCTTTCTCATCTCTTCTTCTGCCACCGGAATCCCGTTTGTCTCTGCTGTCTTGGAGTTTCCAGTGGTGGTTTCTTTCCTGCCCCTACGTCTAGCAGGGAGGTTGATCTTAGTCTATAGGATCTTACAGAGTCTCTATCCGTCTCAGAGTCCAAATCTACAGCAGAGTTGGGTTTCACAGGCGATCCTGTGACATGTTGGGGTGGTGATGAAGGCATCGTTGCTCCTGGTGAGCTCGTGTTGTCACGGATAGCCGCCATTGCTTTATCAGGATCAGAGAAGGTCAACATGGCTCCCTCCCTGGATCTGAACCTTAATATTGCTGGGAAATTCAGCTGGAATCGAATATTTCGTCTGTGAAGTAACGAGCACGCTTCACTAAAGGATCTCCTGCGGCGCGTGACTTCTATAGAATAATCCGCAAATACCAGAGCTCTGTGTCCATGGATTATAAGAGGATGCTTTTTGGCCTTGTAAGCGCGCAGGATTTCTTCCTTGTCTCGGTGGTTAAGGTACTTTGCTATAGCATGTCTAGATTTGGTAGGCTCTCTGGAGGCCGAGACAGGAGATCCTGATGTTGCCCTTTTTTCCTGCGGCTCCCTCATCTGGCCAATTCTGTGGGTACGCTCTGTCTTACATCTATGAGTAAGACCCAGGGCTTTGGGAAGATCCACCTCAAAGATGTCCTCTAATTGGTTCACTGGGATGGATTCAGGGAGTCCCACTATTTTGAGGTTGCTCCTCCGTGCTCTATTCTCAATATCCTCTAATTTTGCATGTGCATATTCAGAGTGTTGTTGTAAAGACATTAACTGATCTTCCAGCTCCTGTATTCTGTCCTCTGCTGCACTAATTCTGGATTCAGCCTCAGTAAGCCGCTGGTCATGTGTCTCTACTTTAGCAGACAAGTCTTTTGTTGTGGTTGTCACCAGCTCAGCTACTGCTGCTTTAAAATCATCAGCGAGGTGGATTGCAAGCTCCTTTGCCAATGCTTTATAATCAAAGTGAGGGGCTCCCCATCTGCCCTCCATGATCTCTTTCCTGGCTTCTGGATCCTGTCTTTCATCTGCAGGGGGACAGCTCTGGGATTGTGCAGTCATGGCAGCCCCTGCAGCCTGTAAGTGCACTTGCACCTGAGACAAACCCTGGGGATTCTCTGCAGCAACTGGTGTCGGTCTCCTCTCCTCCTCCACCACCCCAGTCTCGCTATCTCCGGTCCCTGGCTTCCTCACCAAGCTTCCTTCTAATAGCACTATCTGTGCGCTATGCACGCCATGTCCGCCCTGCCCGCCATTACCGGAGTCCTCATGGTGTGCCGCGATCTTCTCTCCCTCCCGACTCCTTGTGACATAGCGGTCCATCGTGCTCATGATGGACGCTCCCGGAGCTGCAGCAGTCGCCACTGTGGTTTCGGATGGCCGGGGACAAGCTGGAGGCTGGATGTCGGCGGATTTGCCGAGGCGGGGAGCGGAGCAGCCCTTAGACGCGGCTGCACATGGAGGCGCCGGAACCGGAAGTCTAAGAGTAGGTTTTTAGCATGACCCTAAGTTTTGAAATTAAGGCCCTGCAGGTGGACTAGTCAGACACAAACGCTGACTGCAATAGCGTGTCTTTTGGAGTATCCTAATTTACGCTGCAACAGACAGTAGCAGCACTGAGATGCAAATTTAGTGCAGACAAGAGTAGGTTTTTAGAATGACCCTAAGTTTTGATATTAAGGCCCTGCAGGTGGACTAGTCAGACAGAAACGCTGACTACAATAGCGTGTCTTTTGGTGTATTCTAATTTACGCTGCAACAGACAGTAGCAGCACTGAGATGCAAATTTAGTGCAGACAAGAGTAGATTTTTAGCACGACCCTAAGTTTTGAAATTAAGGCCCTGCAGGTGGACTAGTCAGACACAAATGCTGACTACAATAGCGTGTCTTTTGATGTATCCTAATTTACGCTGCAACAGACAGTAGCAGCACTGACATGTAAATTTAGTGCAGACAAGAGTAGGTTTTTAGCTCGACCCTAAGTTTTGAAATTAAGGCCCTGCAGGTGGACTAGTCAAACACAAACGCTGACTACAATAGCGTGTCTTTTGGCGTATCCTAATTTACGCTGCAATAGACAGTAGCAGCACTGTGATACAAATTTAGTGCAGACAAGAGTAGGTTTTTAGCACAAGGCTTTTGGTGTACCCTAATTAACACTGAAACCTAGAGTAGCAGCACTGAGATGCAAATTTAGTGCAGACAAGAGTAGGTTTTTAGCACGACCCTAGGTTTTGAAATTAAGACCCTGCAGGTGGACTAGTCAGACACAAACGCTGACTACAATAGCGTGTCTTTTGGCGTATCCTAATTTACGCTGCAACAGACAGTAGCAGCACTGAGATGCAAATTTAGTGCAGACAAGAGTAGGTTTTTAGCACAAGGCTTTTGGTGTACCCTAATTAACGCTGCAACCTACAGTAGCAGCAATTAGATGCCAAATTAGTGCAGAGAAGATTTGGTTTTTAGCAGAAGGCTTTTGGTGTACCCTAATTTGAGCTAAAACCTACTCCTGCCTATAGTGAGCTAAATAGGGATGGGCGAGTCTACTCGCTAGGACTCGTTACTCGGCGAGTAGTAAGGGATTCGCAGGACTCGGTACTCTGCGAGTTTCCCAGCGATTACTCGCACAGTAACGAGTCAAATGCAAGTCAATGGCAATCCTAGTTTTGTCAGAGACTCTGACAAAACTAGGATTGCCATTGACTTGCATTGGACTCGTTACTGTGCGAGTAATCGCTGGGAAACTCGCAGAGTACCGAGTCCTGCGAATCCCTTACTACTCGCCGAGTAACGAGTCCTAGCGAGTAGACTCGCCCATCCCTATTTAGCTCACTATAAAAAAATCCTCTTCCGTCCGACGTAGTCCAAAACACAATCTCAGCTTTACTACATCCCTGTCTGTGCTTAGACAGACAGGGATGTAGCAGAGCTGAGAACTGACTAAACAGTCAGGGTTCAGCTCAGGTCATTATGACCTGAGCTGAACTCTGCTGTCAGCCAGACTCGCTCTGCTCCGGAGATTCCCGAGCAGTGACGGAAGTTAATTTATTCACTGCTTCTGTCAGTGTTCGGGAATCTCCGGAAAAAGCAGCAGAGACTCGGGAAGCGAGTCTGCAGCCGGCACCGGCGGAAGCAGCGGTAAGTATCCGGCCGGTCCGGTGCACCCCCCACCCTCTCCACCCTCCCCCCCTCCCCCGGTTCAATCCTTTATTTTTTTGTTTTTACTATTCTTTAAAAGAATAACATGGGGATTTGCAGGTTTTTCCTCTGCTGCCAGACCCTTTATAGGGTCCGGCAGCAGAGGAATCGCTGCAATACTCGCCTCCCCATTCATTAACATTGGAATCGCTAGGCTCGCAACGAGTAGCGAGTCCTGGACTCAGACTCGTCGGAGTCTAGCGATTCCGAGTAGTTTAGGATTCGCCCTTCACTAGAGCTAAATAAATCCCTAAAAGCACGTTTTTTGGGATGGATGAGCCTGGAAACCAGCCCCAGATGCGATGCAGGCTGGTATACTGGCACAGCGAAGTTTGGTAGATACCCTGCCTCGCTGCCTGCCTGTATACTGCTCTAGTAGTTCTCAGAAGGACTGTTGTGGTAAATAGACTGGCAGCCCTGTGCCTACACTAGCTGAAAGGCCACAAATCTGTCCCTCAATCAGCAGCAGCTCTCCCTACACTGACTGTCTAATGGCGCAGAATGACGAGCACAGCGCGGTCAGGCCTTAAAAAGACCTGATGACGCTGTGCGGCCAGACAATCACTGTAATGCCACAACCAACATGGCTGTGGCATTACAGTGTCTGTCAGGCAATCTCTGCATGCGGGCTGGCTCTGAAAAGAGCGCCAACATGCAGGGAGGTGGACCCCAAGCACAGCAAGAGTATCGCAAGATTACTCGGTATCCCGAGTACCGTGATATTCGTGCGAGTAACGAGTAGTGACAAGCATAATCGCTCATCACTAATATATGTATAATATGTATGTGTATATATATATATATATATATATATATATATATATAATGTACATTATATGTATCATGTACACTATATATATATATATATAACTAGATGGTGGCCCGATTCTAACGCATCGGGAATTCTAGAATATGTGGGTGTGCGGCGGTGCATGTGTATGGCAGTGCGGTTGTGTGAGTGTGCAGCGGTGGCCCTCTCAGTTCTCACCCGCTCCAGACTTCTGTACAGCCGCCTCTCACCCTAGCATGTCTTCTTCTTCTTCCTCCAGCATAGACGTCAACAATTCCAAGGCCTCAGGAGGCGGAGTTAACGGGGCATCATAGTAGGCGTGTCCAAGCGCATAGCCCTGATGTGGTGGGCGTGCCCTTGTTCACGGCCATTATGACGCCCCCTATGGTAGCTCCACCCCCACCTCCTGCGGCCTTTGAATTTCTGCAGTCTATGCCACGAAAAGAAGAAGAATGGCGGGGTGAGCGGCGGGCAGATAGAGCATGGAGCGGTGGCCGGGAGTGAGTGTTGAGCGGATGAGCAGCGGGCAGGAGACCGAGCGGAGGGGGTCGGGAGACCAGGCGGACTGTGCCTGTATCGATGTAACGGAAATCTTGCTTTGCTGATTGGTCGCGCCCAGCCTGCTGCGAACAATCAGCGACTTGGGTTTTGCGTTAGAGACAGTGTGACGTAAGTGCAAGGTGAGTGCAGGGCTAAGTGTGAGGTGAGTGCAAGGTGAGTGTAGGGCTAAGTATAAGATTAGTGCAAGGTGAGTGTAGGGCTAAGTGTGAGGTGAGTGCAAAATGAGTGTGACGTGAGTGCAGGGCTAAGTGTGACGTAAGTGCAGGACAGAGTGTGACGTGAGTGCAGGGCAGAGTGTGACATAAGTGCAGTGCAGATTGTGACGTGAGTGCAGGATAGAGTGTGACGTCAGTGTTATGTGAGTGCAGGACAGAGTGTGACGTGAGTGCAAGACAGAGTGTGACATGAGTGCAGGAGAGAGTGTGACATGAGTGCAGGACAGGGTGTGACGTAAGTGCAGGGCAGAGTGTGACGTGAGTGCAGGGTAGAGTGTGGCGTGAGTGCAGGGTAACTATAAGTGGTGGGTGAGTGTGAGTGCAGGGTGAGGGTAGGGTGTGCGGGTGTAAGTGGTCTGCAGTACCTGGCTCCTGGTGCTGTGTGCGTTTAGCTCAAGGACCTCTGGTGATGTCACAGCCATGTGATTTTGCTCCGGCCATGATTGTGACGTCATCAGAGGTCCTGTAAGTATAGAGCCCCCATCACACATAACAGCGCACCAGCGATACCGATAACTATATGACCTGGCCGGGATCGCTGGTGCGTTGTTTTCACATCGCTATTCATTTCAAATAGTGGGACTGGAAAGCCGACAGTGAAGTCGTCTTTCCCGCCCGCTATCTGAGTGTAGCGCTATCGTCTCTGTCACGGCAATCCCGCGTCGCTGATGCGTTACCAGTGCTTTTTTGTAAAAAACATATTTGCCGGTACGCATTTCAGATTAAAGGGATCCAACCACCTAAAAATACCTATCTAACCTATAAATATCTGTCCCTGGAGCCTAAAATTACTATTCTAACTATCCCTGACTGACTAAATCTACCTAACTACATGCACAATAAATCACTTTTTATACTTAACAAATCCTTGTCTGATGGGCATTCCTCAAGGGTCTTTGACCGATAGGCAGGGTCTTCGGGCCAAGCTTGCACCCGCCTCGCTGTTGTCTATCTTCTTTCCAGGGCGGCATCTTCTTCCAGGAGGATTCAAATTACCCGCCCACCGGATCCTCGCAATGGGCGGGTCACGTGCTGCAGGCCCCGCGTCACTTTTGCACAGGAGTGCAGAAAGGCTCTCTGCCGCCTGAGCCTAGGTGAGAATCGTAGGGGGGTTGCTGTCGGGGGCTGTGGGTGGGTGGGGTGGGCCTGCTGTCGGGGGCTGTGGGTGGGTGGGGTGGGGTTGCTGTCGGCGGCCGCGGGTGGGGTTGCTGTTGGCGGCCGTGGGTGAGGAGTGGGGAGGGGGAGTTCTGTTGGTAGTCGCCGCTGGTGATTTTACCTTATGCAGCCGGCGCACGTCACACAGGGAGCCAGCTGCATGGTGCAGGGTGCCGTCCCCTTCTGCTCTTCGGCTCCCCCTGCTTCCTGAGTCTAAAGGCTCATATTGACCATTGGACAGTGCGGCCCTGCCTATGCATGGCACACGTGCCCTATGCATGGCACACATCCATTATGTATTGCACACGTCCATTATGCATGGCACAAGTCCCTTATGCATGGCACACGTCCCCTATGCATGGCACACGTCCCCTATGCATGGCACACGTCCATTATGCATGGCACACAACGATTATGCATGGCTTACATCCCCTATGCATGGCACATGTCCCCTATACATGGCACATGTCCCCTATGCATGGCAAACATCCATTATGCATGGCACACATCCCCTATGCATGGCACACGTCCTTATGTGTGGCACACGTCCCCTATGCGTGGCACATGTCCCCTATGCGTGGCACATGTCCCCTATGCGTGGCACATGTCCCCTATGCGTGGCACACGTCCCCTATGCATGGCACATGTCCATTATGCATTGCACACGTCCCCTATGCATGGCACATGTCCATTATGCATGGCACACGTCCATTATGCATGGCACACGTCCCCTATGCATGGCACACGTCCATTATGCATGGCACACAACGATTATGCATGGCTTACATCCCCTATGCATGGCACATGTCCCCTATACATGGCACATGTCCCCTATGCATGGCAAACATCCATTATGCATGGCACACATCCCCTATGCATGGCACACGTCCCTTATGTGTGGCACACGTCCCCTATGCGTGGCACATGTCCCCTATGCGTGGCACATGTCCCCTATGCGTGGCACATGTCCCCTATGCGTGGCACACGTCCCCTATGCATGGCACATGTCCATTATGCATTGCACACGTCCCCTATGCATGGCACATGTCCATTATGCATGGCACACGTCCATTATGCATGGCACACGTCCATTTTGCATGGCACACGACCATTATGCATGGCACAAGTCCCCTATGCATGGCACACAATCCATTATGCATGGCACACATCCATTATGCATTGCACACGTCCCCTATGCATGGCACATGTCCATTATGCATGGCACACATCCATTTTGCATGGCACATGACAATAATAAAAAAAATGGGCTTTCCTGTATATGATTCCCAGGCAGGTTGGCATGGCAGCCCATAGTTGTCAGCTTTACCTGCGCTGATAATCAAAAATACAGTGAAACCCTACATCATTTTTGTTAAATTATTTATTTTTACACTATTTTCTTTGCTTAGTCTCATTATGGGACATCACCTTCTGCTGCTCTGATTGCAGATGCACTGTTTGGCAATCTGATTACCATAAAGCACAGCTGTCAGTGCTGCAGACACAAACCTCAGAGATCACATTATCTCTGAGGCTTGGATCAGGTGACCAAAAGTCACCATGGCATAGTCACCATCGAGGAGGCAATGATCAGTGTGGGGAGTGGTAGAAGATTGTGTGTTCCCTAACTGCTATAATTGGTAGTGATTGTAGCAGTTAGGGGGGATACAGCCACGGACACATGGGGATTGTGTCTGGCTGTGTAACATTGCTTGGCCTCCATGCAGGGGCTGAGGCTGAGGGGAGTGGTTGACAGATGGATCATACCACCGCTGTCATCCATGCTGATGGAAGAAATCAAGAGAGTACAATCATTCCATCAGGGCTGGAGGGGGTGATACCACCCCCTTCAGAGCTACAGCCTATGATCGTGGTTGTAGGGTGGCACCACCCAGGAGGTTGAGCTCCGCTATCTTATGTATAGAATCGCAGGATACCGGAGCGCATTTCAGCACGACAAACCGGTACGTCATAGGTTGGAAGTACCACTGACCTGATATGTCAGAGATCAGGAAGGGGTTAAAGTATATTACAGTATCACTAGTAATCCTCACCACTGTTCGATTCGGGCACGCCCATTATTTGGTAAGGTATTGTAGTTAATAGAGCAAAGGCTCACAACCCCACATTTTTCACGGCTTTTTCACAGTCAATAAATATGTGGAGATTGCCTGACATACATAGTAAAGGCATAGCCATGTTGGCTACTGACATTCCTGTTAATTGCTTGCCACCACTCACTCTAAAGAGGCATCATTTTAAGTGTCTTTGTGAAGCACAAATGTGGAACAACCACAGTTCCATACATGCCTAAAAAGATGAACACCTGCGAAACAGACATCATACAGAGTTCAAAGTGTCTCCATCTGCCACATTACAGTGAGTAGTTCTGAAGGATGTGGTCAAAATACATTTTTGGGCAACTTACATGGAAACTCTGGTGCAAGTGCTCAGTACAAGACACAAGAATGTAATCTCAGCCTTATACTGAAGGCAATGAAAAAAATGTTCTGTAACCCAATATGTTACTAATAAACCACTAACTTATCCTGAATAAAAGTGGCCCCCACTTAGGTCCATCATCTGTCACTGTAAATATAGGGGGTTTCCAGGTTAGTGGTAGAACAAAGACTCTGGAAATGTGGTGGCTCTCATCCTCCATATAATACAATTAAGTCTGTGCTGTGCCAAATCTAAATGTCCACCTCCTTCTGAGCCCCACTGTGTTATATCACTGTAAACAACTACGTGTGTTGAATTATTGTAGTAGGGAAAGCACACCTAACAATTATGTGCTGTGTGTTTCCATAAGCAGATGCTGAGCACAATGCATGGGGCATTAAAATATATGAGGGGACAATGTATGAGTACTAAACTGGCATATTTGCAGTTTTACAGAAGAAGAGAACATGTCATAAATGCTACAAAGTCACTGGAGCCATAGATTAATTAAGAAGTGCAATTTCTACAATGGGCTCACTTTTGGGAGTTTTTTTTGCCATCTGGCACCTTAAAGGTACCTTTACACGCCGCCACTGTGCCTAGCAACAGTTATCCACCGCTCGTGCACGCGCATGTTTTTAATGGTGGATGCCGATCGCTAATGTCGCATATAGATGCCGCCATTGCGTCCTCCACTGAAGGTATCTGTGTTCCCCGGAAGTGCCGACAGCTCCTGTGGCTTACTTCCTGTTGAATACCTTCCCTGGTTTACACCCCGCTACCACAAAGGAATATGGGCATACATCTTTCGCGCCGCAAGTACATAGACATGACAGAGTTGTGTATTCCATCACGCTCGTACGCTGATTGGACAACGCAATAGCATCATGATTGGGCAGCCTGTGCAGGAAGGCTGGCTAATACATGACGCCATTGCAATTGTGTAGTGTGAATGGTCACTCTTTAAATACACAGTAGCCCCCACCAATGATCACTGATGGGGCGTGGTATCCATTACGCTGTGGCACACCCCTGTGAAATCACTAGGGGACGCAACATCCATGCCTGTGTCCCGTTTAGACGCCACTACCATGGCAATTGTGCCTTTCTGTTGCCTTCGGTTTTTGGGCACAGCTCAGCAACAGGTATCTGAGTCCACTACAGGACACAGGAAGGAACTTCCCTATTTACACGCCGCCATTTCGTAGCAATTTCATAGCAACAGGCATAAATATCCCTAATGCCAGGCAGTTGCTACCTTTCAGTGGTGGCGTGTAAAGATACCTTAAGAGCTCTCACCCGCAAACTATTCCAGCAAAATATGTGCTCTAAAAGTCAAATAGCGCTGATCCTGCTCAGCACTGACTTTCATCCAAACAATAGTTTCTGATGACAAACTAGGCACCAACGTTTTCAAAATAAATTGTCAGGCCCCTTTCACATCAGCGGTAATCTCTGATCGCGGCAGTTGCAGTGAAAAAAACGCAATTGCCGCAGTTACCGCATAGCGGCCGCACTTGCGGTTCACTTGTGGCAAGCCCCATGCAATGTCTATGGGGCTTGCGGTAAGTGTGTGGCAGGTGAGGCAAGTGCGGTTTCGGCACTTGCGGCAGATGCGGCCGCGAAAAAACTTGCCGCAAGTGAACCGCAAGTGCGGCCTTTATGCGGTAATCACGGCAGTTGCATTTTTTTTCACCGCAACTGCCGCGATCAGCGATTACCGCTGATGTGAAAGGGGCCTTTATTTTACTTTATAACCGTTGTGTAACAGACAAATTTGCAACTAATAAAAAATTACATTTTTAACAATAAAATATTATATTTTCATGTGCCAATATTATAAAATTCTTTGAGGCAGCTGTGGTTTTAAAGTATTCACTAAACACCTAGATACATTTCTTAAGAAGTTTAGTTTCTAATATCAAGTCACTTGTTTTTGTTGATTTGGAACCTCATGGACTTGACTAATGGAGGTCACATGTTATTCAAACCAACTGTACCAAACCAATACTTTTGGCCACAACTGTACATGAGGAAATGGGATCCAGGCTCTGAAGGGATTGTCCAAAGATGTTCTGATGGATGTGGTTGATTTTTTATTTATTTATTTATTTATTTATTATTTATTTTTTTGTAGGAAATAAATGTCCAGATCCTCAGCTGGAGAAAACGTGTTTGCAGCGTATGCTACTGTTGCTGCTGTCTCTGCATGTAGCTGGTGCTACTTCATCCAAGGTACTTTGCAATATATTATTAAAATGTAACAATGTTGAGTCTGGGCAGGAGAGAAAGGAGATATGACACAATTTGCTTCATTGTATAATTAAGCAATTAACAAAACACCACCACAAAAAGACCATAAAACATTAAGTTAAGAAAAACATTTAGAAGCAAACAAAGGAACTATAAAGGCCCAGTCACACGCTTCAATATCATTCAAGATATCATTGCAACGTGACCATTTTGGTGACACAGCAGCGATGTTGTGAAGGACATCGTTGCATGTGACACCTGTCAACGATCAATGATCAATCGTTGATCGCAGATTTGTGAACATGTTCACAAATCTATCGCTGGTCGCCTGCTGGACACGCAGCATCGCTGTGTGTGACAGCGAGAGACCAGCGATCAGCGAGCTCCCAGCGCCTCACAGCAAGCACTGGGAGCTGGTATCCAAGGTAAACTGCGGGTAACTAAGTGCCGTGCAGCGCTTAGTTACCCACTGTTTGCCTTGGATACCAGCATGCTCGCTGGTCCGGATTGATAGTGAGTCTGCCTGTGTGACAGCTCACCAGCGATCTGAACGAAGTTGTTAGCGATCGCATGTGCCTGTGATCGCTTACAACATTGTTCATTGAATTGAAGCGTGTGATGTGGCCTTTAGTAAACAGCAATCTTGAAATCTTGTGAGATAAAAAGATGTTCATACTTGACATATGTAACAACTTATGTTACATATGTCAAGTGTGAAGATCTCTCTGGATGTTTTCACATCTAAGGATGGTGTGCGTTTTGCTTAATTTGCGTTTCTAGGCGTTTTTACCGCTAAAAACGCATAGAAACACATGCGTTTTTGCAAACGCCGCGCTAGACTCATTTCCCGACGTTTTGTGCAGTGTTGGCAAAAACACATGCATTTTGCATTTTTGAAAACGCTCATGTGTTTTTGCATGCGTTTTTACATGTGTTTCCATTAAAATCAATGGGGCCAAAAACGCTAGTGTTTTTATGCGTTTTTAGCGGTAAAAACACCTAGAAACGCAAATTAAGCAAAACGCACACCACCCTTAGATGTGAAACAGGCCTTTATGTTTCATAAGTAGATCAATGAATGATACCTTCTAGTCACTTCTGGGACATTTCTTGTATATTGCTAATGTGCATTTAAAAATTACACTTGAAAATTCACTCAAAGGCCAAAATCAAATGGTAATCCTGCAAAACTGAGCGTTAATGTGTGCCCAAACAGTAGTACCCACCCACATGTTATTGGCATACTCAAGAGAAAGTGAAAACTAAATATGGGTCTCCCTTTTATAACTTAGGGATTGAGGGCTAAAGCAACCATTCTGTGCAAAAAACACTATTTTCATTGCCCAATATTTCATTCTGCGAAGCACCTGTGGTTTCAAGATTCTCATTCCTTTTCTTGAGGTTTATATTGCAGAATGAGGTCAGTTGTGTGTGTATGTGTTTTTTTTATGTTTTGGCATCTGTGGGGTTTTGAAAATATAAAATAACATCTTCATATTACTTCAGCAAGTTTTGCATTCTAACAGGCAAATAGTGCTCTTTGACTTCCAATCCACATAATCCAAATAGTTATTTCCCACCATAACTAAAGAATTAGAATGAAATTAATTAGGCCTATCATGTGGTCTATTTAGTCCTGTTACTCTTTTGAAAATATATAAAATTGAAAGTGAAGCAACATTTTAGTAGAAAAATATAAAATTTTTGCTTATTGTCCATTGTTGTGTTCATCCCTTTGAAGCACCTGATCGATTAACAAAGTTTGGGAATGGGGTTTTGTATACTGTGAGGAATCCAATTTTTAAAGTCGGAATTTTCTGACTTATAGAACCCTGAAAGTCACTTCAAATGTGAAGTGGTACCTAAGTAAATTGAATTTGTGAATTTAATTGGAAAAATAAATTAAGTTGATTCTAAACTTTTAACCCTTCTAAATTCCTTTTAAAAATGATGCTAACATAAAGTAGACATATGATGAATGTTATTTATTGAAGAGGTGATTCACTTCAATGCATAGTGGCTACATCTATTTAAAGCTGTTAAATATGTGTTTTCCCAAATACCTTTTGTGGAGACGAGGGTGTCAGTGGGTGCTCTTGACCACTGGTCTTGCCGCCTTTACTAAGAACGCATGGACCAGGGCTCATCCCAACTGAACACCTGAACTCCTTAATTGTGGCTGGAACATAGACAACACAGGGGGAGGGAAGCACACAATGGAAAGACTTTATTGGATCCCCAACAGTCAAAAGCATATAACACATACAAACCAAAACACAAAATGTAACAGGCAACAGATTCTCACTCTTCCGCTGGCTCATCGGAGATTAGAATGTTCATGCTTTTGGGGCTTCCAGAGTCACTTACTCCAATGCAACAGCATCCTGCTTTGGCAGGCACCTACCGAGAAAGCAATAGCGGTAAGTTTATGAAGCTGACCAAGCACAGCAAAGTCTGTAGCCAGCTGACCGGATTGTCTCAACCTGGGTATCTTCCATAATTAGTCTCTGATATTCCAGCTGAATCCTAGGCTGAGCTCCTGCAAAATATAATCCTGTTTTAGTGCTCCTCCAATTGGACTTGATGCTCCTAGATTGAGGCCATGCATATTATGAAACACGATGTTATCCTGGCAGCCAGAGCCAAAATTCCTAGGCTGACACCCCTAAACTGAAACCATGTAGCATATCAAGACACAATATGATGTTCCAGTCAGGGCCGAAGTCCCCAGACTAAGGCCACAAAGCATATATCTCCACTGGAGACTGAAGCAAGTCGATTTATATATCCATAGCACTCATCTCAGGGTATTGTGCTCTAACAGGATTGATATAATAAGGCTGTTCTCTTATTGGTTGGATTTCAAGCTGCATACATAATTTCCTTTTGAGTTATGTAGTGTGAGGCACCGCCGGCATGATCCGCATGGCCGGGGTACATCACATGTAGGATCAGAGGATGATCCTGTGCACACTGGCCGGTTTTCCTGTGATGATAATACTGTGTGAACCAACCTGAACACAATGAGGTTTCATGAGCCTAATGAGCGGCAGTGAGAGTGGGATGAGATCGAGGAGTCCATGAGGAATAGGATGTAATGAGTGAGTGCTGACAACCCGGAACACAGGGAGTTAACCTGAGCTGTGTGAAAGGCTGATTAATAGCAGCTAAGGGGGTGTGTCCATGTGGGAGTGGCTGGCACGATAAGAGCCGGCCACCTGAGTGATTGTGAGATTGATCCTGGAAGCTCAGATAGATTCTGGAGGCTGAGATTGATTCTGGAAGCTGAGATTGATTCAGATGGAAGCTGAGACCAGCCAAGTGCAGAGCAGTCTGGAGGCTCTGAGTACATGATGGGAGCATGCTAGCTCCATGCCGGTGCCGAGGTCCGTGGTCATGTCCGCACCTGGAGGGGGAAGCCGTGGCTGACCTGGTGGATACTGGTCCGGGCGTGGGGTGAAACACGCCCGGGAAAGGAGCCTGTGGGGATGCCTGGTGGAACCTGTGACACAGGTAGCGAGACCCGGATCCGTGCCCAGTAAGAAAGCAGTTCCCGAGCGATAGTGTGAACTGTGCACCTTGTGTGTAAATCATGTTAGGCGAGTATAGACCGCCCTTGGGACCGACTCAGTGGAGTCCGTTAAAGGTCCTGATGAACCGGAATGTATGTAGCCCTTGGAGGCAATTGTATGTAGTGTGCCAGGCGGGCATAGACCGCCTTTGGGTCCGAGTCAGAGTACTCAGTTAAGGGACCCGATGAACTATGTGTATGAGGGCTTAAGTAATGGCCCTGAATGAGAGATGATGACCTATGTAAGACCCATGTATAATTATGTGGAGAGACAGTGACCCAGCTGGTATGGATGATGTTGGAGGCGTTCCGTCCTTGGGACGAGAGGGAGGCTTGCCCTGCTGCATGCAGAGGGTACCTGATCCCTCAACCACGACCTCTAATGGTGTGGGTGTGCCTGTGGTGCCAGAGACAGGGGTAATAGGGCTCCTAGTAGGTATCGGATGTGGTTCCCGTGTACTATGGTTTGCCAATCCCTGTAATGGGCCATGGAGGGGCCACAGTCCATGGATGTGGGCTGTGAGCAGGTGTGTGATCCATGGACGTTTGAATGATGGATCACATACGGTGTGTAAGGTCCCGGTCAGGCAGGATTCCTGACTACGGGTGAATGTATATCATCATGCTGGGGTGACTAAAGCCAGGCGGCAGGTACCGCCATTGGGACCCACAGGGCCCGTTGAGGCGTATGTAACGAAGGTCAGAAGCAGGGGTTAGAAGGGCTCCCGTACTGGGTAACGCGTGGTTAGGCCGGAGGCCGCAGCCCCACGGGTTACTAGGGTTTGCCAATCCCTGTTATGAACCCGGAAGGGTCATCATCGTACTGTAACTTATGTATAGTGTAAGTAGGCCGGAGGCCGTAGCCACCATGGGAGCTGTTAGTAGAGCTCCAATGGGGACAGAGATGGTTACAGGTCCCGGGTTACTATAAAACGTTATGTGCAATATAAGTGTTATGTGATGTTAAATGTAAATGTATGGTATTTATGTAAAGTGTTGTTAATCAATGTGATATGTGTCAAACATGCTACCCGGGTTATGTGATTAATATGTGAAAATAAACGGGTAGACATTGGTTAACTTATAAACACGTGTTCTTGTCGTTTTGCAAGCGGGTTCCCCGGTTGCTACCTCACAGTAGTCATAGGGTGTGAAGTGATTTATATTAAATTACCAATACACAAACTTAGGACAAAGAAGGCTCCAAATCGTCTGGCAAGAAACAATGTCTTAGCAAACATGAGATGACCTGTACATTTGGCCAAATTAAGAAAATATAACCTACACCATGTATTGAGAAAAGCTGTGTAGCCACATCTTGTGTTTTCAATTCTGTATGTGAGCAGTGCTATTTCTGACATCCCCATCACATGACTCATGGCTGCAGCAGCCTCTGATGTCTGGTGAAATTAGAAGTTGACTCAACATCATCGAGGTGGGGCCCAGTCTCCCTGAGTACCTGGGCTGTGGATGGAGTTTGCAGAGTAAATCTGTATGGCCACTATGTATTGTTGTCAACCACCTTTTTAACAACTGTAGAACTGTCCATAGACTTTTAATATCTGGGTAGTCCTTCCATTCTACTCTACAGTGGAGTTCTAAAACATAACTGCAATGTAGAATGGCTGCATGAGATTGTG
Organism: Allobates femoralis; assembly: GCA_033576535.1. NCBI lineage: Eukaryota > Metazoa > Chordata > Amphibia > Anura > Aromobatidae > Allobates > Allobates femoralis. The sequence goes on along the minus strand of JARQOC010000005.1, from coordinate 322,261,265 downwards.
CAACTGTGGGTTGTTGAGGCAGGGAGCCAGCAGTTAAAAACAGCCAGACTCCCTACAGAAAAGGAAAGGACCAACCTTCTTCTTCTGCACCAAGAGATAATGTGAGAACGCAGGAGTAAACCAGTCAGCTCTGTTGCACAGATCAAAAAATGAATTTATCCCGTAGCCTGGGCTAACATACCAATTTTACCAAAAAGACACACTGAGAGTATAAGCCAAAATTAATCAAACTTTATTGAACACGATTTCAAAAGTAAAATCATTGAAAATCAGTGAAGTTACCACCAAGTAGGAACAATTTCAGAGAGGCATACAGATGTTAACTCATGAATAAATAAATAAAATGCAATGATCCTTTTACTGGATCTAGCTCTCATAGATATATACATTCACAAGCAATGGGTCAAAAATCCCATAAAGTGCTAAAAATGTACTTCCTGTGTCAAGGTAAAGCTGCTGGTTTAGAATGTCAATATTCTATATCCCAATTATATATTCAAAGTTGAATCCCACTAAATTAAACATAGTCCAAAAGAGATATGCATAAAGATTGCAAAATGTAATAGTTCTTGATGACTTTATCCAAAAGGAATTGGAACGTTCATTTACATGTACATCACAAGACTGCACGTCATGTTAAGAAGGGAAAAATTGCCTGCTATACAAGGCTAAATACCTCACATGTGCAAAATCCTGTGGAAGGTTTCAACAGCCAACCAAGCCAAGAGAATATTGAATAAAGTATGATTTACCCAAAATGGTGGCCCAAGTTTGAACTGCCCCTGATATGCGTTTCGTGTATAAAGCTTCCTCCTGAAGGGTCATGAAAGGTTCTACAGGCTGGCAACTTATAGAGGGACTCAAAGATAAGCATTCTCACTGTTTATCACTGCTCCCTCTCTATAGAGTCCCTTGTCATCTCTGCCCTTTCACAGTAAAATCAATATGCGAGCAAGAGGTAGGCTCAGTATAGACCCATCACTAGGGAGGGAGTTGGATCCCAACGGGGCTCACATGTCATCCCCGCTCAGTTCAAATCTAAACATGGCATGGATAGAGACACATGAGGACATGTCCCCTAGAAGGCTAAGTCACGTGGGTCTCTTGCTCCCAGGAGTATCAGTACTTCTCACACTGCAATCCGGCAAAGACAAACAGACATCCAGAGGTTCAGAATCACAGGACCAATAACGGCACAGAAATGCATCGCAGGAATGAACAGGGTACACATTACAAATGAGCTATCATTGGATAATTCATTAAATAAGAACACATGTGAGGCAAATTAAAATGGAGATCAACTGGTGAAAGTGCCAAAAGACAAAGTGACTACATGGACATGAGTATAAATATGTGACTTATGCAAAATAAGAATGTATAATACATTAATTGTAAAGTGATGAGGTGCATAGTAATAATACAACAAAGATTATACATACCGTATATACTCGTGTATAAGCCGACCTGTGTATAAGCCGACCCCCCCTACTTTTGCCCCCAAAACCTGGGAAAACCTATTGACTCGTGTATAAGCCGAGGGTGGACCCCAGCACAGGTATACAGCCCCCAGCAGTGTGGTATACAGCAGCCCCAGAGGTATATACAGCCCCAGAGGTATATACAGCCCCAGAGGTAGTATACAGCAGCCCCAGAGGTAGTATACAGCAGCCCCAGTGGTAGTATACAGCAGCCCCAGTGGTAGTATACAGCAGCCCCAGAGGTAGTATACAGCAGCCCCAGAGGTATATACAGCAGCCCCAGTGGTAGTATACAGCAGCCCCAGTGGTGTATACAGCAGCCCCAGAGGTAGTATACAGCAGCCCCAGAGGTGTATACAGCCCCCCCATCAGTATACAGGGCTCCCCTTGGTGCACAATCCTGTAAAGGAAGAGATTAGTATACTTATCACTGTCCCGCTGCCGCTGTCCCGCCGCCGCCATCGCGCTCCTCCGTCTTCATCCACCGTCTTCCGGCTTCCTCTGGCGCGCAGACAATGACGTCATTGCCTGCACAGACCGGAGGAAGCCGGAAGAAGACGGATGAAGATGGAGGAGCGCTATGACGGCGGCGGGACAGCAGCAGCGGGACAGTGATAAGTATACTAATCTCTTCATTTACAGGTTTGTGCAGCAAGGGGGGGCCTGTATACTGATGGGGGCGGGCCTGTATACTGTATACACTGTATACAGTGTATACAGTATACAGTGACTCGCGTATAAGCCGAGGGGGGGACTTTTCAGCCCAATTTTTGGGCTGAAAAACTCGGCCTATACGCGAGTATATACGGTACCATATATACTCGAACATAAGCCGACCCGCGTATAAGCGGAGGCCCCAAATTTTGCCCCCAAAAACTGGGAAAACTTATTGACTCGAGTATAAGCCTAGGGTGGGGAATGCAGCAGCTACGGAAAAATTTCAAAGTCTTGCTGCAAATGATACATTATGCAGCAGATGGGGCAAAGCTGCCCCCATTTATTCCCTGTGGGACTTGCAGTCATGTGCGGCAAGTGCGGTTTTGTACTTGCGGTGAGTCAAAAAAATGCTACTAGTAGCATTTTTTTGAGCTGCCGGAAGTGCCGGATTTCCCAGATCCGGCAAAACCGCACTTGCCACACATGATTGCAAGTCCCATAGGGAATGAATGGGGGCTTGCTGCAGTCTTAACGCAAGTGAGCCGTTATGCAGCAGATGCCGCAAAGCTGCCGGTTCTGCCGCGCAACGGCAGAAAACACTGATGTGAAAGCAGCCTAAGGCACCTTTCACATTAGCGTTTCTGCCAGTTTGTGGCAGATCTGGCAGCTTTGCCGCATCTGCTGCATAACGGATCACTTGCAGTAAGACTGCAGCAAGACGCAATCATTCTTTATGGGACTTGTGTTCAGGTGCGGCAAGTGCGGTTTTTCCAGACCCAGCAGATCCAGCTCTTGCCGCACCTGACCACAAGTCCCAAAAAGAATGATTGCGGCTTGCTGCAGTCTTACCACAATTGAGCCGTCATGCAGCAGATGCAGCAAAGCTGCCGGATCTGCCACAAACGGGCAGAAACACTGATGTGAAAGCTGACTAAATTTACAGTACCTCAGTATTCCTATTTCCCTCACTATCCGTCACTATAATCCTATCCCCTCTATTATTACTTTGCCTCAGAATCCATCTTTCCCTTGCTCTATTCATCTTTCCCTCACTATTCATCTTTCCCTCACTATTCATCTGTCCCTCACTATTCATCTTTCTCCTTCTCTATTCACCTTTCCCCTCCTCCATTCCTCTTCCTCACTATTCATCTTTCCCTCACTATTCATATTTCCCTCACTCTATTCCTCTTTCCCTGCTCTATTCCTCTTTCCCCTGCTCTATTCCTCTTTCCCTCACTATTCATCTTTCCCTCACTATTCATATTTCCCTCACTCTATTCCTCTTTCCCTGCTCTATTCTCTTTCCCTGCTCTATTCTCTTTCCCTCACTATTCATCTTTCCCTCACTCTATTCATCTTTCCCTGCTCTATTCATCATTCCACTGTTCTATTAATCTTTCCCTTGCTCTATTCATCTTTCCACTGTTCTATTCATCTTTCCCCTGCTCTATTCCTCTTTCCCCTGCTCTATTCCTCTTTCCCTCACTATTCATCTTTCCCTCACTCTATTCATCTTTCCCCTGCTCTATTCATCTTTCCACTGCTCTATTCATCTTTCCACTGTTGTATTCATCTTTCCCCTGCTCTATTCCTCTTTCCCCTGCTCTATTCATCTTTCCCTCACTATTCATCTTTCCCTCACTCTATTCATCTTTCCCCTGCTCTATTCATTTTTCCCCTGCTCTATTCCTCTTTCCCCTGCTCTATTCCTCTTTCCCTGCTCTATTCCTCTTTCCCCTGCTCTATTCCTCTTTCCCCTGCTATATTCATCTTTCCACTGTTCTATTCATCTTTCCACTGCTCTATTCCTCTTTCCCCTGCTCTATTCATCTTTCCCTCACTATTCATTGTTCCCTCACTCTATTCATCTTTCCCCTGCTCTATTCATTTTTCCCCTGCTCTATTCCTCTTTCCCCTGCTCTATTCCTCTTTCCCTCACTATTCATCTTTCCCTCACTATTCAGCTTCCCCCTGCTGAACTGTAAATAAAATCCCCTGCTCAGTGTGGCCGTAGGGGACTTGTTTTACTGTGTGCAGCAGAGGGATCTGGCACAGAGACCCTGAATGGCAGCACATTACAGAAGAAGGAGCAGGAGGGATGCAGAGGAGGGATCTGGCCACAGGGTCCCGGGAAGCAAGTTACCGTAATGAATGCTGACTGGAGGAGGAAGAGGATGGAGGTAACCGGTGGGGGAGGGGAGGGGGGTGGAAGAGGCTGGGTGCAGGGATCCGGGCCACAAGTTAATTAACGACAGGAGGAAGAGGCTGGAGTTAACCGGTGGGTAGGGGGGTCTGGGTGCAAGCGCTGATGTCATAAAAATGAGAGGAGGACAGAGGGAAGTGGCGGGTGGGTGAGGGGCAATCTGGAAGCAAGCGCACACTGGCAGGCTGCTGACGGACTCAAGTATAAGCCGAGGGGGACTTTTCCAGCCAAGAAAAAGGGCTGAAAAAGTCGGCTTATACTCGAGTATATACGGTACATAAATTACATACTAATAATCCATTAATCAATTATTCAGTTATCAGAAGGTGCCCACTTAGTATAATACAATTAATATATGTTCTTCATCAATGTATTCATCTGACAAATATACTCAAGCACTGCTGTGAAAACTACAAAAACACAGCATCATAATATTCAAACCACACATGCATAATACTGTACATACCACCTACAGGCACACCCATCCATTCAAATCACGTTACATTATACAATATCATAATAATATTATTATTATCCTAAACTGCTCATGAACAATAGATGGTTTAGAAACAAATTCTACTATAACCAAAAGGAGATATTGTATCCGGAAATCAGTCTGAAAAAATAGTCTAAACATTTATAGAGATTCTTCTGACAAATATCTTGACACAAAGGATCTATGGATGGATCCAATAACACCAATCCACTCAATATATTAGGTAAGACACCCTCACAGCCAGCATCTATAGTGGGTTAAAATCAAAATATCAAGAGTTAAAACATACTTTTAATTATTTACAAAGAAAAACCCCATAAATATATTGCATTCTACAAGAGAGGAGCAAACTCAAAATATCATTGAGTCCCTTAGGGAGAACACTCCCAACTCCTAATCCATTTGGCTTCAGGTTGTGCTATGGCCTTTTTCAAATCTCCTCCGCATTTGCTAATACATTGTGGCCTAAAATCTATTGCTAATCAAAGATTTCATGATGACTTGCACGCAGTCAAGGCACTTAGTGGCCAGTGGTAGGAAAAACAAAACAAAAACACCTTTGAACCTCCACCATATTTGTATGTGGGTACTTTGTTCTTTTCAGTGTAGGCCTCATTCCATTTTTGTTAACCTGTAGAATGATGTGATTTATCAAAAGCCTCTATCTTTGTCTCAATATCAGCTAGGTACTTTCCCAGAAGGATTTTGGCTTACATACATTTTTGAAAACTGTAGTTTAACTGTTTTATGTCTCTTTGTCAGCAGTGAGGTCCTCCTGGATCTTCTGTCATATTGTTTCATTTAACTCAAATGTCAACGAATAGTTGCGCTGACACTGATTCACCCTGAGCCTGCAGGACAGATTGAACTTCTTTAAAACTTGATTGGGGCTGCTTATCCACCATCTGGAGTATCCTGCATTGCAACCTTTCAGGAATTTTTCTCTGTGGCCACATCCAGGGAGATTAGCTACAGTTTTATGGGCTGTAAATTTCTTGATGTAGCGCACTGTGTTCAAAGTAACATTAAAATCTCAACAGATTAACTTGCAACCTTGAGGTTTTTGATATTTCTTAACAATTTTGGTTCTCAAGGTCTCAGACAGTTGTCTTCTCCTTCTGCACTTAATGCTTAATGTAGCACACACAGACACACAATGCAAAAATGTAGTTAACTTCACTTTTTATGTGTATTCAGGTGTGATTTTCATATTGCCCACACCTGTTACTTGCCATAGGTGAGTTTTAAAGAGCATGCCATGCTAGAAGCAAAGATGTTTACCCTCAATTTTGGAAAGGCGCCAACAATTTTATCTGGCCCATTTCAGGAGATTTTAATGAAGTGTCCAATTCACCTTTTTTTCTTTGTATTTTTGTGTTGTTGCCATACATACTAAAGAACTAAGTATGTTTATGACAAAACGTGTAATTGCAATAATTTTATGGGAGAAATACTTTATTTTCTGGAATAATTTCAAACTTGCCAAAACTTTCAGCCATGATTGTACAGATACAATGTATATACTGTACATTATTCTATAATGATAAACTAAATCTTTACTATTTCACTAGATTCATGTCTTATTTTATATGGTCTTTATATCTAAAAGGATTTTTTTTTATCCCAATGAGCACATGCTATATGTAAATATTCATTTTAGAAATATGTTAAAGGATTACAGTCTTTCTATATAATCTTATTACACATTTACATAATCACTATGGAATTTTCCAGGAGTTCACAAATCTAATTATGGTTCCTTGCAAGGCCTGCACAAAAATCCACAGCACATTCAATGCTTAGTTAGATATTTTGAGTTTAAAATTTCTTCTTTAGTGATTAATGATTTTTCATTATTTTGTCTAAATATATACACCTTTAGTATTTTTCTAGCCTGTTTTTATGACCCTGCATACAAAACTTGCAAATTCATCATACAAAACAATATTGTATTACAGACTATAGTTGAATTTAATACATGGTGTTCTGCTCCTTATCTCCAGTCTAGAATATCTCAGGTTATTTTTGTAGTATTCAGTCAGTTTCATCATTCTTATGCTAAGCATAAATTCACACTTGCATTTAGAGTTTCAGTTTTTCTGATAAGTTATTGGAACCAAAAATCTGAACTCTTAGGGTACCGTTGATTCAACCAGAGCTAGGGTGGGTGAGGGACTCGGACACCGGGGCTACTGTGTGGGAAGTCAAGGATGGTCGGAACCCCGGTGCAGTGCCCTGGCGATTAATTTTACCAGATGGTGATGGTAAACGGGGGTTAAAGGGGTTATTTACAGGGGAACGTGACGCCACCTGTAGAGTCTGGTAAGATGGTACCGGCGCTGCCAGCCGGCCACTGAGGTGATGGAGGGGGGTAGCAAAGTGTGGTACAGCTCCCCACAGGTGGAGCTTTACCTCAGGACAGCTATTGTGGTGAGACGGTGAGGGAAGACAGTGATAATAATGGTGGTACTGCAGTTCTTACCCCTCTGCTGAATTGATGTTGATGAATATGTTGAGCCCTCCAGGCTGCGGCGGGAAGAATAACAGAAACCAGTTCCAGTTTAACTATGTTTTATTCGGTACCGGCTGATGGCATAACAAAACACGGTACAGTTTGGTTTTAGGGTGTTGTTGCCAACTCAGGGTTTCTCTTATGGAGTCTCTAGATGTCCTCTCTTTGTCTTTCAGGGTTTACTACTTTCTTTCTGACTCTAGAGCTTTCAGTCTTTTACCACCCTTGCAGAGCTCCCCCGCCAGTCCTACGGTCTATATCTAGAAGACAAGGTCTGTGTACTACCCGGTCTGGATAAGGCAACCCGGAAAAGAGATAAAGAAGGCTCCCTTCCAGCACTGCAGTATATGTCTGTCCCTTTTAGTTTCTTCTAGTGTCCTGAACCGGTTTTCAGTCCTGAGGGGAGAGGTACCTTTGTGGCGCTGTCAGCAACCCGGTCCTGTTGGGCCTGCAGCTCATCGGCTTTGCAGTCAGGGCTGATCTCCTGGCTGCCTCGGTTGTCCGTGTCACCGGTGTCCCCTCAATATGACCAGCTGGCTCCTACCAGCTCTGGCCCGTTGCCTTCTGTCCTGGGTCCCCACATAAAGATGGGGTACCCTCCACTCAGCTGGGCTGCCAGGCCTGACCACTCTGTCTGCCTTCCCAGCACCGTCTGAGGTAAACTGTCAACTGTCACTCTTACTCTATCCTAAGCTCCGTCCCCACACTATGGAACCTACTATATTACCAGTTCCCCCTATTCTAAGTGGTGCGGTCCTAAGTGAGTGTAAAAATAGACTCCATAAGATTTAAATCCTAAACTAGCAACTTACAATAATGATACATATAAATAATAAATGCAATACCACTCTGTGGCGTCTAGCCGCAGTGGCGCCACACCGTCACACCTGGCCATATCGGCGGAGATATCTTCGGCGACGCTCGGGGACGTACATGTTTTTGGCGCCCCGCCAGCATCGCCGTCGCGTGTGTACACACGGCAATACCTGCGGAGACGCATCGGCGATGTTACAGGCGCCATCGCCGCTGGGGTGTCCACAAACCCCAGCGGCGATCCTGTAACATGGGAGCCTATGGCTCCCATCGCCTGTAACATCGGCGATCACCATGTTACATGGGGTGATGTGTACACATCGCCCCAGAGTACTCGCTTGGTTGCAGAGCAGTGCTGAGAAACCAGGCGACCACTCTATGGCGATTGTTAGCGCCGACATCGCCTCTTTACATTAGGTAATGCTCCGGTGCTGTTGGTGGCGATAGACCACGCCTCTTCGTCGCCTATGAAATTGCTGCCGATATGGCCAGGTGTGACGGTACCCATATTCAGATGTCCATGTAAATTAGTGCAATCATGGACAGCAATACACAGATTGGCCGTGTGTTTCCCAACCGAAGCATGACAGCTTTATATATAATGAGGCTGTTACACTCAGGTCGGGAGAACCGTGGGCATCTTTGCATTGCAGTCTGAGATCATACTTACTTGCATACATATTTGCATGAGCACATAATAATAATAATAATAATAATAAAAATAATCTTTATTTATATAGCACCAACATATTCCACAGCGCTTTACACATCAGAGATTCATATACAAACAGTCATAAGATACAGTTGTGGAACATACAATAATTAAAGCAAAAAATAATGACGACTCTGCTAGTAAGAGCTTACAGTCTACAGTCTACAATGAGGTGGGGATGATACAAAGTGCAGGTGCTTATTTGCAATGATGGTCCAACCATCTTGAGGAAATGAGGAATAGATAAGAGTGGAGTAAGTGGCCACCAGCCAATCTGTGTAGAGCTTTTAGGTCTGGGGGAGTTTGACAGTTATGTTCATGGAAGTAGTGGATAACCTATGTCTAAATGATTTTGATTAGGGATCATGATAGGTTGCCCTAAAAAGATGTGTTTTTAGGGAGCGCCTAACACTATGAAAATTGTGGATAGTTCTAATTTCTCGGGGTAGAGCATTCCAGAGAATTGGGAGAAGTCTTGGAGTAGGGAGTATGAAGTTCGGATTCCCAGAGTGAAGAGAACTGGTGGGGTGATAGACAGAGTAGAGGGTGGAGATGTATGGAGGTGCTGCGCTATGAAGAGCTTTGTGGGTGAGCACAAACAATTTAAATTGGATCCTATAATGTTTGGGCAGCCAGTGCAATGTCTGGCACAGAGTGGAAGCATCTGAGTAACCGTTAGCTACATAGGTGGTCCTGGCTGCTGCATTAAGGATCGACTGCAGAGGGGAGAGTCTAGTGAGGGTGAGGCCAATTAGTAAAGAATAGCAACTTAAAGAGAATCTGTTCCATGATGGACACAAACGGCACCAGATTAGCCCCACTGACAAATATGTAAATCACAACCTTATCAATTCAATGCATTCCTTATCAGAACAACTTATCAAAAAAGACCTCTAAGGGACTATGGAATGTCTTTAAAATCTCATTTTCTTTATTAAAGAGCTTAAAAAGCATAACAATGCCAGTACATTACAGCTATAACACAAAAGACAATGTGGTTTTTTGATGAGGAAACAGTAATAAACATCGATTATGAAGATCAATAGAGGTCAGAATATTGTATTAGGAACCTCTAGGCTCACACTGGAGATAACTATACTCAGTCAAGCTCAGGATGACAGATGACACCCTGCAACACCATTGGCCACTGGTACTCAGTACATTTTACCACCATATCAGGCTTGCAACAGCTATCATAAACTGAGCCCTCTCAATTTAGGCTGGATTATACAGTTTTTGCTCATTAGCACCTATAGAGATCTATTCTAGTTGTCTGTAAGCTATGTAATAGCAAGGAAACTACACAATAGTCATATCCCTAGGTAAACAATGCCCAGTCCAGACTTAATTCTGTATAAGCGTGAAATGTGGACTCCTACTTATTTACTGGTCCAAATACTGGCCACATAGTGTATACTAGGGCATATTGCCCATAAGTCACCCTGCTGCAGATGGTACTGACCTGGGTAGTTAGAGCTCCTTATCACCCCGACGGCGTTTCGTCTGGTGAGACTTCTTCAGGGGGTCAGTGTGCCAGTTGTAATGCTCCCCTGACGGTCTTATATGGAGCGTTCCATCAGCTCACCCTGGAGCTGATGTGCATTAACGCCCATCCGCGCCATTACTGCGCCGCGTGTCACGTGACAGTCTCCGATCACATGCATCCGCGCACTTCCGGTCTTTGGACCGCAAGCTAGGGTGACACGCTATAGCGCGCCACCGTCGCTCGCGGCCGACGCACCGGGAGTGGGCGGAGCCGGAGAATAATCACACTGCACGGGCGACATGGGCGGGTGGGAGGTAATGCTTATGGAGCAATGCTGCGCCATCTAGAGTTTTTGGAGGATATTGCAGGTGGATCTACAAATGTATTAAGGTGCTTATCACTGCTCCCATGCATAGAATAAGTGCTCAGTGTACGTATATCTCTCAAAACTTAATTAATCGTGCAAAAATGCTTTAATTTAGTTGCTATAAAGTGCAAAGTGCTGTGCATACCAAAATATAATACAATATCTCAGCTCAATCAAACATATATAAACGCGTACTAGTATTAAAATGCCACATATAGGACGATATCTCAATATACATAAATATTTGCATAGTTATAAGTGGAAACCTAAAAAAGAAAAAAATAATCCAGCCCCACAGTCCATCCAGTCACTAGGGCATCACGCACATTCTCCGATCTTCCAGCCTCAGTTCAAGTCCGGAACAGGACACAAAATCATACAGTGCCACATAGCGATGTGAAATAACTGTAAAGAATAAAAAACACACACCGTTAAAATCAATGACACAAAAGTTTATGTTATTATTAAATGGATGACCGCCTTCTGAGACAGAGGTGTCAACAAAACATTATCAATCAGAGAATAACCGTATCTTAAGTACCTACAAAAATGCCCCGAATCCAAAATTTTCATTTAACCCATTTGGTGTGACACAATTTAATCTATAGATCCATTTACTTTCTATCATTCCTAGCTGTTTACTCATGTTGCCTCCTCTCTGTCCCATATTAATCCTATCTATACCCACTGCTTTTAATAAACTGGAATTACTTTGGTGCTTAAGATAGAAGTGTCTTGGAATAGTCTTCAAGATTGATGGATCTTCCGCTGCCGCTCCTTTCTCGATATCCAGCACATGCTCATGTACCCGTACGCGTAATTCTCTTGTAGTCATGCCGACATAGATTTTACCACAGGGACATTCAGCCATATAAATGACCCCCTTAGTACCACACGTGATATGGTGGCGGATGTCATATGTCCTAGTGTTATCGCTGTTATGGAAGGTCTTGCTCTTTTTTATGTTCGGACACGTGACACAATTCAAACAAGGGTAGCATCCCTTCACATCCAACCACTCAATTCCCTTAGGTTTTTCACGCACAAAGTGGCTCTTCACCAATATGTCCCTCAAGTTCTGAGACCGTCTGGCAGTGATGAGTGGTCTCTCTGGTATACACCATTTCAAGATCGGGTCACTGAACAGAATATTCCAGTGCTTGTTCACCACTTGTGTTAGCTCCTTCCATTGTTTGTTATATGACATAATCAAACGAGGGTGTTGTTCCAAGTCACTTTCCTTCTTCCTCGTATTATGTAGGAGGTCCACTCGCTGGTGAGATTTTGCTCTATTATACCCGTTTTTAATGGTTTTCCAGTTGTATCCCCTCTCTTGAAACCTGCTCTTCAGGTCCAATGCTTGAAGTTCAAACGACTGCTCATCCGAGCAAATTCGTCTGGCTCGAATATACTGGCCAACTGGGATTCCTCTGATCGTTGAGGGTAGGTGTGAGGAATCTGCTCTCAGAACCGCATTAGTAGAAGTTTCTTTTCTGAAAATGTCTGTCCTCAACCCACCATCCATCATGGTCTCAATTGAAATATCCAGAAAACTGATTTTCCGGCCACTCTGGTACGTCAGCCTAATGTTTTTGTCGTTGTTATTGAGATTTTTCATTAGGTTATCCAGCTCACCACTTGTTCCCTCCCACACAAACAAAGCATCGTCGATGAAGCGCATCCATCCCTGCATCTTCTCGCATCCCGCAATGGGGTTGTTGATAAACACCTCCCTCTCCCATGCGCCCAAGAATAAATTTGCATACGAGGGCGCACAGGAGGCCCCCATTGCGGTACCCTGAAGCTGCAGGAACACCTGGCTATCGAAGACAAAGCAGTTGTGTGTAAGTACGAACCTGAGCAAGACCAGAATCAATTCTGCCATCTGTGGTTCTATGTCACTTCCTTGTAGGAACCACTGTGTCGCAGCAATGCCATCATCATGCCTTATAGAAGTATACAGAGCTTCTACATCCGCCGTTACCAGAAGAGCTGTTTCCGACATCTGTATACCTTCCAATCGTTTTAATGCGTCTGTAGAATCTCTTATATATGAGGGTAATGAAGAAGCTAATGGTTTCAGGTACTCATCAATTACCTTACACACCAGTTCACATAGCCCATCATTCCCCGAGACAATGGGTCTCCCAGGGGGGTCCAAGATGTTCTTGTGAACCTTAGGAATGATGTAGAAGGTCGGCATCCTTGGTTTCATTTCCTTAAATTTCTTCACCATCGTCTTAGGTATGATCTTTGCTTCACTTGCTTTCATTAGTATCTCCATAAGGGTCTCTTTAAATTGTACAAGGGGGTTATATGGCAGTTTCCTATAACAGTCTGTATTTTTCAACAGTTTTTGTGCTTGTCTAACATACATGTCTTTAGGCCAAACTACCACATTACCCCCTTTATCCGCTGGTTTATATACCACATCTTCCCATTGTCTGAGTTCTTTTAGAGCTCCTCTTTCCTCACTGGTTAGATTATGAACCCAGTTCTTCCTTTCTGCAAGTCTCTCTATATCAGCCGCCACCATTTTGGTAAACACCTCCACACTTGAGCACGTGCTCAATGCTGGGAAAGTCTTAGATTTTTGAAACAACTGATTAGGAAACTTACCAAATGGGTCTGGGTCAGCATTTTCCTCCACCAGGGCCTCCAGAGCTCTCAATGCTTCTTTTTCATTTTCAGTGTTCAGATTGTGGTCAGCCTTGTAGTGCAATTTTTTCAGGATCACCTTCCTAGCGAAAAGATGTATGTCCTTGATAGTTAGGAACGGATCTAATGAACGAGAAGGGGAAAACGTTAGACCTTTACTCAATACACTCATTTGAGCCTTTGATAGTTCATGGAGTGACAGGTTTATTACCTGTTTCTGCTCTTTATTAACTTTCTTTTTATCGCCCCCTTTATCAGGAGAAGGTCTCACTTTAGATTTCCCATGTGGTCGCTCCTTAGGATCGCTCTCTCGACTATCATGGTTCATACTACTATCAGTGTTTGAAGAGACCGATGAAAGTGAATCCCTACGTGGTTCTGGTGGAACAACCGGGATTTTTGGTGTCTTGTTGAATTGCCACCTAAATATCTTATTATGCTCCTGAGCATCCTGAGCTTGACTGAGTATAGTTATCTCCAGTGTGAGCCTAGAGGTTCCTAATACAATATTCTGACCTCTATTGATCTTCATAATCGATGTTTATTACTGTTTCCTCATCAAAAAACCACATTGTCTTTTGTGTTATAGCTGTAATGTACTGGCATTGTTATGCTTTTTAAGCTCTTTAATAAAGAAAATGAGATTTTAAAGACATTCCACTGACAAATATGCAGTCTATTTGTTTGACAGAAATTAGCTTATTTTAGGAGTTTATATAAAGGTAAAGGAAACCATGCAAGAAATGTATAATAAAATCACGTTAGTACAAAACTTCTTTTGTAATCATAAGTTTGGATACTGGAATAAATCCTGGAGATTTAGGTAATTCAATTTTATATATGCTAACTTTCTGTGCTATATGATATACTATTGCTGATAGCTGGTCTGTCAAAACACGTTGCATGAGAGAGTGCAACAGTTTATTAAAGGTGTGTATTATAATTAACTTTTGGTGCCCTAGCCCTTCCTAACACCGTGGCTTTCTATTATATGAATTTCCACCTTTGTGAGCGGTGAAACTGCTCTGGGCTAAAGGACCTGTGATGATGTCATAGGACACGCCCATCCGGTCACATGACCACAAATCTGGATAGTGCCTGCCGAAGTAGAAAGCAACACTGGCAGACGAGCGAGGTGTCCTCACTCCAGGATCTCACCTCAGTTGTGCAGGGAATGCACAACACCAGCAGGTGAGAAACAAATTCATAGAACCGTCCAGAAAAAAGAGGGCACTCACCGGCAGGGGCGTAACTACAATAGGTGCAGGGGTTGCGATCGCACCCGGGTCCTGCAGCCCAGGGGAGCCCCAAAAGTCCCTTTGGCCTATAGAAAAAGACTAATACTATTAAAGATTTCCAATAATTGGGGGCCCGTTGGGGCTTTCGCATCGGGGCCCCTGGGCCTGAAGTTACGCCACTGCTCACCGGCATCCCTCCACGTCTCCCCCTCCCTCATTGTACTGTATGGAATCCTGAACGGAAACCTGAAAAGTAAAATAAATTCCTAAGAAGCACCAAATGGGTGTGTGCCCTCTTTTTTCTGGACTGTTTTATTTAACACACACTTGAGTGATCAACCAAGGTGCATAGCTGCCTCATCTAAGACGACTGATACACGGGGAAACTCCCAACACAAAATCCCAATAGTGCCCAGTCTTTACAATTTGATTTTCATAAATTCATAGAACCGTCCAGTTTTGCAATATAAAGGTCTTTACTTAGCGCTCCTTTGTTTTATCAGTTTAGTTGATGGTTATAAGAACAATTCATTCTAGTTTCTTGACTATTAGTCCCTTTTTACCCTGTGTCTTCCAGACACATTTGCATTGAGCCTAGCATATTAACTTTCATTTCATTCCTCAAAATAATCTGTTTCCAATCTTCTATTGTCTACTTTTCATGCTTTTCATACTTTTTGCAAACTCAAGCCGACACTTCTTATGACGATATTGAAGTTGAGGCTTCTTCACCTTTTTTCAGGCCACCATTCCAGAATTGTATAACATAAATCGCACGGGACTTGTATGGATGTCTGTGAACTTACTATTACAAAGCATATGAGCCATGTGCAGTATTGTGTTTGTCACACCAGAACTAATAGACCTTGTGATGAGCTGACTTATTGATGCTGATATTTTGCCTGGACATCCACCTCTTTCTTTTGAATGGATGGGCCATCTTCATTTTGTATTGTTCCAACGGTCAAGGCACTTAAAGAGGACCTGTCACCCCCCCTGCTGTATGGTAATCTAAATGCAGCACTGAATGCAGCATGTCTGCTGCATTCAGGGAAGGGGTCCCCCATGTGTCTGTGTGCACTGTACCCTGAGATATAGCTCTAGGAAAACTCACTGTTAGAAGCCATGAAGGCAGTCCCTGTGGCTGGAGTGAGTTTGATTCACAGTGGTCATTCCCTCCCCTTCTTCCTCTGTGTGCCACCTCCTGCTGTGCTGTTTATGCTTTGTCAGAGCAGGAATCTGGAGCTGAGGTCAGGACAAATGATTTGCATGCTGTGAGTGACAGAGAGGAGGAGAGGAGGAAAGCATAAACAGCACTGCAGCAGGCGGCACACAGAGGCAGAGGGGGATGGAATGGCCACCGTCAATCGAGCTCACTCTAGCCACATGGAGTGCCTTCATGGCTTCTAACAGTTTTCCCAAGTCTATATCTCGGGGTACACAGAACACATGGAGGACCCCTTCCCTGAATGCAACAGACAAGCTACATTCAGAGCTTCATTTAGATTGCCATGCAGCAAGGGGGTGACAGGTCCTCTTTAAAGGGAGCGGTTTGTCATTTGTAGTATACACTAAGGGAGAGACAAGCGCACAATAGGGTCTTATCCAGAAGTAGAGGGAGTGGTGTACACTATTAGTCCCCCTCACCTTGTGTGGTTGTGTGAGACACAACCACTGTTGTACATCAAAATGGTGATGTCGGTAGCTGCTGTGAGACCCCAGTGGAACAACAACGCAGGAGGAAAGGATGGAAGCTGGGTATGCAATCGCGCTGTCTGGCCCATGTGGAAAAGGATGAACAGAAGATGTTATGATGTTAACATTATCTGTAGATTCTTTTTTTGGTGAATTTAGGTTGCCTTGCTGTCATCTAGAGGGATTAAAAACTGTGGAAAAATCCAGTCCTTGTTGAATTTAATCATAGTAAGCCTTTCCACATTTTCCGTAGAGAGGCATGTGCGCCTATCTGTGATTATTGCATCAGCAGAACTGAATGAATAATTAAAGGGATCTGCAGCACCAGGAAGGATGCAGGTATGGTTCCTTAAGTACTCCTTGACCATGTTGTTCAACTTCTTTCTCCTTGGCATTGTTACAGGTACAGATAGCCCTTGCTGATGTGCTGGTTTATTGGAAATGGCCCAGTTTGTGCACAATCACCCCCCCCAACTTTGTTGGACCTGGTGTGTGTGTCTCTCCCCAGTAATCCTTGTTGTTTAAAAAAGTCAGTACCTCTGCCGCCAGCGTTGAGAGTGATGTTTTCAGGAATTTATCTACAATGGCCCTCTTGAAGGATTCCATTGTGCAATCCTTTGATGATTCCTAAAGGAGAGAAGGAAATTTCTCTTTGTAACGTGGGTTGAGAAAGGTGGCCAACTAGTATACGTTGGTGGCGAAAATGTTGATCACACGAGGGTAACAGACAGTTACACATGAACTCTGCCATGTGGGCCAAGCTGCAAACAGGCAAAGGCTTTGTGTCCCCACCAGGAGGAATAATACCCATCCTTTCCTCACACTGACTCACCACCTCTTTCTTTGCAGCCCATCCATGCTGGACAGACATGAAGCTTGGGTTGGGAGTCCCCTCTGTAGTTAAAAAAAAATAAGTCCTCTCTTTCCTCATCCTCCTCCACGTCTTTTCTGATCATCACCCAATCTTGCCTAAGATTATTGGCTGGGGTACGTAGTGTCACCCATTGGGAAACCTGGCTCCAGAGCCACCTGCAGGCACTCAAAGCTTCCTCTTTCAGGTTATTTAGCAATCATTTCAACAGATACAACAGCATGATAGTTACGCTCATAATAGCCTCATCATCGCTCATTATCAAAGTTTTCAAGAACCCCACAAATGTTTGCAATCCACATTCACTCAACAGTTTTTGTGTGGTGGCTGAGTGTCCATCTGACAGAAATGTTGATATGTTGAGTTCCACCACATGGGCAGATCACAAATGAGTTGGTGGCCAGGCAAATTCAAGCACTTTTGCAGGGATGAAAGACTAGCAAAAGCAGTAGAGGAATGTAAGAAATGGGAGTTAATATAGCGTACCTTCTCAAGTAGGTACGGCAAGTAAGGGTGTGTTTTGAGATAACTATCTGGAAAACTAGGTTCAGCACGTGAGCCATGCATGGAGAGAGCCACTGCTCAGGTTGTTCTTGTATCCCTTGCAACAGCTCTGCTGTGTGGTTTATGACCTAAACAGATGAGCTTCAGTAGAGTATGTTGCTGCTTTGCCGATGCACTGCTGCACAGCTCCCAGCTTAAGAGTAATGGGAAGGGTAATTCAGCAGAGGATGAAGAACCATAGGAGGAAGGGAGACAGGAAATGGCATATAAGAAGGTGGTAGCAGTTGGGCTAGCTATTTTTGGAATAGGTAGGATGTGTAATATTCTAGTTTGAGACTTTGTCCAACCCTTCATCTGGTTCACCCAGTGTCATGTGACAGAAATCTATCATCCCTGTCCACAACAATTATCCACGTATCTTTTGTTAGGTGGACCTTCCCAGTTACGGCACTGGTGAGAGCACGTTTGATATGATTTAACACATGCTTGTGTAATGCGGGGACTGCAATCTGGGAAAAATTGTGCTGGCTGGGAACAGAGTATCATTTGGCAGCCAGAGCCAAGAGATCATGGAAAAAGTATTTTCCCACAACCTAAATTGCAATACTTCCACAACTAGATATTTGGCAATGTGAGCGTTTAGTATTTGTGCCTGTGGATGCATGGCTGGGTATTTACACTTCCTTTCCAAGTTCTCAGGCAGGGACAACTGGACACTTTGCTGGGACAAAGAAGTGGATGAGGTTTATGTTTGCTGTGCCTGTGCAACTGCAACCTGTGGAAAGGATGTATGCGCGCTGCTTCCTGGACATTAGATTGTGAAGGACAGAGCACAGGCAAAATGCCAATGGTTTGACCCACAGACAGATTTGGTGTTCCATTCATCTACTGGGGTGCTTGTCTGCCATGTGATTCTGCATACTGGTGGTGCTCAGATTGCCTTTGCCCTGGTCTTTGCTCAGCTTGATATGGCAGATGGTACAGATTACAGTGTTTTTCTCTGAAGGTCTATCGGAAAAAATTTTTTCCATGCAGTGGCAGAATGACCTCTTGTCCTTGACTTGGGGCTCTGTGTGGGTGTTCTTGGGAACATTTGACACAGTTCTCACTCTGGTCAAACCGCTACACTTCGAGCCAGTGTTGGTGCCCCATATCATCTTCCTCTGTGCTGCTGTGCTGTCTAAGTGTGCCAATAGTCCAGGTTGGATCAGTGGACTTATCATCGATCACCTCGTCTTCCATCTCATCCTCCTTCTGAGGTGAGTTTGTAGCAGGCTGTCTCATGTCAACTGTGTCTTATCATCCGTCACGCTTCCGGGGGAAGGCATCCTAGAGTGGACCCACTGGGCCGTGATACCGAACTCCCCTTGGTGAGCTGGTCCTAGTTTAGCCAACCAACCCCTATACAGGGATTGTCAGGGGCAAGCCCAGGCGGTCTACATACCACCGCTGCTAGTGTCAGGGGACCTAACATCATCATTGTCCTCCACCTCCTGAGACAGTAAATCACATTGCTCAAAGTGGCTTTCTTCTGGCTGTGGGTGCTCAAATATTTGCCCGCGAACATGCACCACCTCCTCACATCCCTCTTGAATTCTGGATGGTGAGAGGCCAGAGCTAACAAAAGGATGCGTACAAAACAGATCCTCAGAGTGGTCAAGCGTTGAGTCATATGTCTTCTGTGACTCATGATGAGGGAAGGAAGGAAGTCCAGATTAAGTATTGGATGTGCCATCCTTTTGGCTATTAAGACTTGATTGTGTGGAAGATTTGGTGCTGGTGAGAAATGTGTAGAGGCCTTGTCTGCCATGCAAGACAGAATCTGCTTATACTCTTCTGGCTTCCAGACACATTTACGTTTCAGACTGGGAAATTTTCACAGGAACATAGTGGATGCATCAAGATTCTTTTGACCTGTCACAGACTCAATGCCTTTTCGGGAACCACTGTCAACACCACGACCACGTCCGTTAATGACAGGTTTTTTTTTAGCATTTTGGGTTTTGGTGACATATTTGTGAGCTTTTGACAGCACAAGCCAAGCTAACTGTGACTCCAAAAATGACACTTGTAAAAATGACCAGTGCGTGCTTTCTACCAGACAGCACAAAAAGCTAGTACCGCTTTTAAATTTTATAAGCAAACTAGGACCATATAAATTAGTGAGCTTTTCATGGCACAAGACATGGACTGTATAAATAGGCACAAGCACACTAGGACTGTATAAATTGACAAGCTCCATGGCACAAGTCAAGTTTTTACCTCAAAAATGACAGGGGTAAAAAGGACCAGTGCGTGCTTTCTACCAGACAGCACAAAAGGAAAGCTAGTACCGCTTTTAAATTTTATAGCAAACTAGGCCCATATAAATTAGTGAGCTTTTCATGGCACAAGACATGGACTGTATAAATAGGCACAAGCACACTAGGACTGTATAAATTGACAAGCTCCATGGCACAAGTCAAGTTTTTACCTCAAAAATGACAGGGTAAAAAGGAACCAGTGCGTGCTTTCTACCAGACAGCACAAAAGGCTAGTTCTGCTTTTCATGGCACAAGACATGGACTGTATAAATAGGCACAAGCACACTAGGACTGTATAAATTGACAAGCTCTTCACGGAACAAGCCAAGCTAACTGTGTGACCCCAAAAATTACATGGGTAAAAACAACCAGTGCTTTTTAACAGGAGGCAGCACAATATGCAACTAATCTATCTGTTCTGGAAAAGGAGCTCTAACTAAAGCTGTTCTAACGTCGGAATACTGGAAAAAAGAGTTTAATTTCTCACTACTCCAGAAACTCTCCCTCCCTACACTTTAGTGACCAAGTTTACAGTGGTTTGAGTTCTGAAAAGAGCTGTGGTATTCTGGTAATACAACCTCTGGCAAAAATTATGGAATCACCATGCTTGAAGGATGTCCATTCAGCTGTTTAATGTTGTTGAAAAAAGCATATCACAGACATGGCACACAACATGGCACAAAACTAAAGTCATTTCAAATGGCAACTTTATGGCTAAAAGAAATCAAGATACAAAATGTGGTAGTCAGTAAAGGTACCTTTTTTCAGACCAAGCAGAGAGAAAAAAATTATGTAATCACACAATTCTGAGGACATAATTATGGAATCACCCTGTAAAATTTCATTCCCAAAACTAACACCTGCATCAAATTAGATCTCCTTGTTAGTCTGCATCTAAAAAGGAGTGATCACACCTTGGAGAGCTGTTGCACCAAGTAGACTGACATGAATCATGGCTTCAAGACGAGAGATCTCAATTGAAACAAAGGAGAAAGATTATCAAACTCTTAAAAGAGGGTAAATCATAACGCAATGTTGCAAAAGATGTTGATTGTTCACAGTCAGCTGTGTCTAAAATCTTGTCCAAATACAAACAACATGGGAAGCTTGTTAAAGGGAAACATACTCATAGATCAAGGAAGACATCAAAGCTTCAAGACCAGAAACTTAAAGCAATATGTCTCCAAAACAGGAAATGCACAACAAAACACATGAGAAATGAATGGGAGGAAACTGGAGTCAATGTCTGTGACCGAACTGCAAGAAACTACCTAAAGGAAATGGGATTTACATTCAGAAAAGCTAAACATAAGCCATCATTAACACCTAAACAGAAAAAAACAAGGTTACAATGAGCTAAGGAAAAGCAATCGTGGACTGTGGATGACTGGATGAAAGTCAAATTCAGTGATGAATCATAAATCTGCATTGGGCAAGGTGATGATGCTGGAACTTTTCTTTTGTGCCATTCCAATGAGTTTTATAAAGATGAGTGCATGAAGAAAATATGCAAATTTCCATAGTCAATGATAATATGGGGCTGCATGTTAGGTAAAGGCACTGGGGAGATGGCTGTCATTACATCTTCAATAAATGCCCAAGTTTACATTGATATTTTGGACACTTTTCTTATCCCTTCATTTGAAAGGATGTTTTGAGGATGATTAAATCACTTTTCAAGATGATAATGCATCCTGCCATAGAGCAAAAACTGTGAAAATATTTCTTGAAAGAAGACACATAAGGTCAATGTCATGGCCTTTAAATAGTCAATTGGGAATCCAATTGAAAATCTTTGGTGGAAGTTGAAGAAAATGTTCCATGACAAGGCTCCAACCTGCAAAGCTGATCTGGCAACAGCCATCAGAGAAAGTTGGAGCCAGATTGATGAAGAGTACTGTTTGTCACTCATTAAGTCCATGCCTCAGAGACTGCAATCTGTTATTAAAGCCAGAGGTGGTGCAACAAAATATTTGTAATGTATTGGAGTGTTCTTTTGTGTGTTTGTTTTACATGATTCCGTAATTTTTTCCCTCTGCTTGGTCTGCAAAAAATTGCCCTTACTGACTACCACATTTTTTATCTTGATTTCTTTTAGTGTTTCTTAAAGCCATAAAGTTGCCATTTGAAATGACTTTAGTTTTGTGCCAAGTCTGTGATCTGCTTTTTTCTACATTAAACAACTGAATGAACATCCTCCAATCCAGGTGATTCTATAATTTTTGCCAGGGGTTGTATACAGCTACTTGGAATGCTGCTCTAAACACTCTCCGTCCTCCCAAACTCTCCCTCCCTACACTGCACTGACTTACGATCTACTCCAGGCAAAGCTGAAAAAAGCTTTTGTGTTATATAGATGCCTGAAACACTCTCCCTGTACGCTGCTCGCTCTCTCCCTATGCTACTACTGTGTTGGTTCCAGATTGACTGTGCACAAAATGACGGTGGCAGGGCTAATATTGACCTTATGATGCTGGGCTGCCAGCCAATCACAGTAATGCCACAATCAACATGGCTGCAGCATTACTATGATTGGTTAACAAGCTCAGCATCTTTCGAGGCTGCAAAACATGCTGGTCCGGAAATTTGAATATCCTGAGGAGAGTACACAATGTAACGAATTGCGCAATTACTGCAATATTTGTGTGAGCAGCAAATAGTAACGATTGCACTTGCTCAACCCTAGTGATTGGGTTTTCTGGCTTCTGGTATGTCTTGTGTTTTTGCCTGGTTGGGTGTTTTTTAGACTTTTATAATGTCTTGGCCCATTTCCACTATTAATTATTAACAAAAAGAAAGGTTCTTAAGTAAAAGAAGTATGATAAGTTGTTTTAGGTCTGCTTTTCATATGCAGTACCATGTAGAGGATTTTAGGAATACTGTGCTGAGTCACATTTTCTTTCAATCATATCTTCCTATTATTGACTTCAAAGATGTTTTTGTGAATGAAAGGTTTATGTTTTATGGCTGAACATCAGACATGTTTGATGTGATAATGTCATTTTTTGTGGTCCCAAAACCTTCAGGGTATTAGATGGCTGTGTTCTCGCATTTTCCTTGATGTACATTCTCGCCAAAATAAATTTAAGTATTTCTATAGAATTTATTTTTTAGCTCTGAGCAAAGGCTTAGAAAGTCTTCATTATCAAAACCAGTGGCAATTCCATTAATAAAAATGTACAATAATTTGTGTAAGAAATATTTTTAAGTATGAAGACATCATAAAGGCAGAGGGAAATCTCCTTCTCTCTTAAGGTACCTTTACATGCGGCAACTTTTCTAGGAATTTCACTGGCAACTTACTGGTTGCAGTGAAATCATGGACACATTGTTCTATCTTGTTGCTGTGTACAAATGTAACAATGTCTCCATGATTTCACTGCAACCAGTAAGTTGCCAGTGAAATTCCTAGAAAAGTTGCCGGGTGTAAAGGTACCTTAAGCCAGATAGTAAATAGAAAACCTCTTGCTAGAGCAGCTTGTGATACACAATATTTGCACCTCTATCATGTCTTAACAAGGAATCATGCAGCCAAGTAGACAAGTGGCAAAGCAGCACTTATTAATGTAAGGCTGGGTTCACACTGCGGCAGCGTCCGGTCCGGGGCTGTCAGGAGTGACAGCCTGGACCGGAGTTTTGCTGCATAGAATACTATCGGGCTGCACGGAGCTGGATCGCGCCGGGTGGCAATTATCTGCCATCCGGCTGCTAGCTCGCCGGATGAATCCTGCAGAAGTCGGGATTTGTCTGCCGACTCCAAAAACGTTGCATGCACCATTTTTGGAGTCGGCAGACAAATCCCGACTTCTGCAGGATGGCAGATAATTGCCACCCGGCGCGATCCAGCTCCGTGCAGCCCGATAGTATTCTATGCAGCAAAACTCTGGTCCAGGCTGTCACTCCTGACAGCCCCGGACCGGACGCTGCCGCAGTGTGAACCCAGCCTTAGGATTATATAGTGACTGGTTGACAGACATTGGATGTATGGAAAATTGTGCTAGTCTCAGGGCAGGGTTAGTCAAGAAGGTATTTGACAGGGATTTGATTTGAAATGGCTCTGAAACATTTCATTTTTACTTCTATAAAGCGTAAAAGTTTAGTCGTTTAAGTTCAATAAAGTAAAATGAAATACAGTGACTATAACATTCTGTAAAAGTGTTACATAAAATATAAATCCAATGAAAATGTTTTATGCATCCTTATTCTTGTCTAAAATGTAAAAATCAATGGATTATTGCATCATTTACATGTTAAAGACATGCTCCACTTTTAGTTGCTGTTTTTGCACCAATTCTGCATCCTATGACAGAGAATTGCACCAAAATCCACAATCAGTTTTTTTATATTTATGGTGCATTTTTGATGCATTTTTTCATGCGTAAATGGTGTGTTTTTCTACCATGAGTTCTTGCTTTTAATTTCCTTAATTGCCAGCTCAGCTAAAAGAGGGGGGGAGAGAGAGAGATCTAGTAGCCAGAAATTTTTTCAGAACATACAGTAATTTGTCAAAAACACACCAAATTTGCAACAAAAGTACAGTGTGAACACCCATGCATATTTGCTGCATTATTTCATGATAATTATTAGATTAATGGGTAAAAACGCTGCTAAAAACACACCAGAAATTGACATACTGCAGATTTTTTCTGCAACCAAATCTGCAAGGGAAAAAAGCAACGTGGGCACAGCACTTCAAAATGTCATAGACTTTGTTGGCTTCAGGATAGGCAGCAGAATTTGGTGCAGATTTGCAAAAAACACATAGAATAAATGCACTGTTGGCACACAGCCTTAAAAGAATAGTGTGCTTTACTTACCCTAACCTGGTCTAAGCCTCCACTGCTGTTCCCAATGTATGTTATTTTCTGCTGTCATTTGCCCCATTAATCTTGAACATGCTACATTGTCACCAGAAAAGTATGTCGATAGTGGGGGTTGGGGAAGGGGGTCAGAGTTAACATTATTAATCAGAGTTTGATGAATTCTATGGAATACAACTAAAGGTTGTGTTCTAACATAATTTAGATAGTGGTTTGGAAAATTTGGTTTCAGTTTGCCAAAAGGCAAATTAGTTAATGCTATCTATATATTTACCTTGTGCTATCTGTCATCCACTTCCATCTGGTTGTCTCCATATCACACGTCTGAAGCAGCCATATTTGCACACCTAAGTGATGGGTGTGCAAATATGGTACCCGCTAGAGGTACTGGCCCATTGTACAACACCGCCAGCAGTGCCGCCTGATGACATCTGCAACTAAAGCCAGGAACCGTCACTGCCCGTATCACCTCACCACCGCACACAATGCTGCTTCAGTAAGTGCGCATGCACGTACCTGTCGCAAATGTCCAGTTACTTAGGCGGCCATCTTCTTTGGGCACCTGAGTATCCAAAGATGGCAGCAGAGTGAAGTACAATGGGGCAGAGAGCACACATGGGGAAACAGAGAGTGCAAATGGGGACACAGAGAGTGCACGTGGGGGACAAAGAGTGATGGGTGAGCAAATATGGTACCCACTGCAGTACTGGCACATTGCACAGTACCACCAGCAGTGCAGCAGTCGTCTGCACCCTCCACTACCCAAAAACTGCCACCACCACTGACACATCACTGCCTGAGTTAGTGCTTATACCCAGTGCGCATGCACTGCCGCCGTTTTTGGAGGGAGAGAGCACAAGGGGAGGGGTGAGCGCACAGGGGAGGGGCATGCACATAGGGGAGGGGCAAGCACTCAGGGGGTCAGAAAGAGTTTAAGACTTCTACAGAGACAAGGTCATTCAGACCACTGATTGGCAGACAAGCTATTGTTTTTTCTTTTTCTTTTTTTTTTGTAATGCCCTCACACATCTTGTCTGATTACATCTAATAATAAAAGTAATTCTTATTTTGAAAACAAAATTCCCTAAATATGCCATTGAATTATTATAGTTTGGGGTTTCTCCTATTTCAAAAAACAATTCATTTTTATTTGTTTTCTTTTTTTCACTGAAATGACATTTACGCTTTAAGTTTCAGAAAGGTGCATAATTACCAATATAGCTCCCTATATAAGTAATTATGCACCTTTTGAAACTGAAATTGTTTATAACATATCATAGTTTTATAATATACATAATTATGTCTTATTTATTTGGCACAGCTTTACATGAAATTTGCTATTGATTTTTTCCATGTTATTGGCACTATGCATTTTATGTGGAAGCAAACTCTTTTTGTGTGTTGTATTTAATTTTATTTGGTTTATTTGTTTTTTTATTGCACTGTGTATAATTTTATACACCATAATTTTTTTGAAAAAAAATGTATTGTTATTTCACAAATTTGATGACATATGTCATATTTATTATGCGATCAGTGGCATATTATATTATCCCTTTCTGTGTACTACATACAATATTTCATTATCCATTATGAATTCTTTTTTGTTCTAAATTTTAAATCAATTAAACTTTACATGAATTATTATTGTTCAGGTGCAGTCTAAAGGCCACGTTACATACACAGATATCTGTTCAGATATTGGTCTCAGATCTCTGGTTGCAGTGAAATCATGGACACATTGTTCCATTTTGGGCTGTATATAGATATCTGTGTGTGTAACGTGGCCTTAAATCTTCTTCGCTGTGTTCTTGCCAGATAGTTCAGACTACATGGGCATATGGGTATATATATATACATGTATATAAAATATTTACACTAATATTAGATTAGATTACATTAGATAAACTTTCCCGGAGGAAATTACAGTATTACAGCAGCAGAACAAAGATCAAGGACATTACACACTTTACAAAATAAAGTCTATATGGACAGCAGATGGGGTAGACTGGTAATGTACCTCACCTATTCCCCCCATACACATAGAACTTCACTTAGTCTTGGGATGCTTTACACTTATACATTTGTTAAACATCCCCACAGCTGTCGGAACAAACGATTTTCTGTATCTTTCCTTTTTACACATTAGTTGGATTAGACGCTTGCTGAATGTGCTCTTTTGCTTCGCAAACAGTTCATAGAGCGGGTGTGTATTGTTGCTCATTATAGTCTTGCATTTTTTATTAATTCTATCCTCTAATACCTCCTCGAAAGTCCTAAGTTGTAGACCCACCGCCGCACTAGCCTTCTTGATAAGTTTATTCAGCTTATTAGCGTCAGCTGTGCGCACACTACTACCCCAGCATATAATTGCATCAAAGATTGCACTCGCCACAATAGATTGGTAGGACATTTCAAGATTTTACTGCACACATTAAACGATCTGAACTTCCTTAGGAAGTAAAGTCTACTCATCCCCTTCTTGCAAACCTTCTCCATATGGCACCTCCAATCAAGCTTGCTGTCCAGGTGAACCCCCAAATATTTGAAATTATCCACCATCTCCACATCCTGACCATCAATAGTGATAGGTAAGCAATCCTTCATGCACCTTCCATAACTCAACACCAACTTCCTGGTTTTCTTTACGTTGAGTTCTAAATGGTTAGCCTGGCTCCAGTCAACAAAGTCCAAAACCACCCTTCTGTATTCCTCCTCCCCCCGGCCTCTCTCAATACCTCCGACTATCACTGAGTCATCAGAGTACTTCTGAAGGTGACAAAGGTCTGATTTATACTGAAAATCAGCTGTGTATAACGTAAAAAGGAATGGCGATGGCACCGTTCCCTGAGGGGCTCCAACACTACTCCGCACACTATCTGATACGGCCGCCCCCAACCTTACGAACTGTGGCCTGTCCGACAGGTAATCAATGATCCAATTCACTAGTCCCTCATCAACCGCCATTTCAACCAGCTTTTTACGTAATAATAGTGGCTGTAAGGTGTTGAATGCACTGGAGAAATCGAAGAACATGGCACGCACAGTGGTTCCATCATTGTCCAAAAAGTAATGTACTGTTTGTAGCAGATACGCTACAGCATCGTCCACCCCCAGACTCTGCCATACGCAAACTGAAGGGGGTCCGTAAAAGCAGACACCCTCGGACACAAGTAGGCAAGTACAATTCTCTCCAAGGACTTCATCGCATGCGATGTTAAGGCCACCTAGTCATTATGGGAGCTTGGGAAGGTAGTCTTGGGAACCGGCACCAGGCAAGAAGTCTTCCATAGAACTGGTACTCTCTGTGATTGTAAGCTCTAGTTAAACAGGTGCTGGAAGACAGTGCACAACTGATTTGCACACACTCTGAGGACACATGGACAGATACCATCAGGCCCTGCTGCTTTACCAATGACCAGCTTACTAAACTGCTCCCTCACATCATTTTCAGAGATCAAGAAAGTCTCTAACTTCCTCCCCCAGTTGATATTGCTTGTCGCTCCCCGGCCCTCTCCCCTGTTGACATCGCACATTTATTGTTGAATCTGTTGAAAAACTCATTCATTTCATTAGCCATGATCAGCCCCCACCCCCCTGATCTGACCTTGCCTTAAACCCAGTCAATAGCTTCATTCCAGCCCACACTTCTCTGGAGTTGTTGTGTGACAATTTATTTTCCAATTTAATTCTGAATGCTACACGGGCAATCTTAATTTTCCCCTTTAAGTCTCGCTGTACAATTTTCATTTCCTCTTTGTCCTTCCTTTTAAAAGCTTTTTTTTTCCTATTTAGTAGATGTTTCAATTCTTTTGTAATCCAAGGCTTATTGTTTGCAAAACACCGAATCTCATGAATAGGTACAATATTGTCAGTACAAAAGTTGATGTAATCAGTAACTCTCCCGGTAACCTCATTAACATCATCATTAGGTTCCCTGGCACATAACACCTCCCAGTCTGTGCAATCAAAGCAGTCTTGTAACCCCTTCTCTGCTGCCGGAGACCACTTCCTTATCTGTTTAATTGTCGCTGGTTGTTTGCAGACAACTGGTTGATAGGCTGGAGACAATAGTATGAGGTTGTGGTCAGATTTCCCCAGGGGGGGCAATGCAGATGATGAGTAAGCATCCTTAACACTGGCATAGAGGAGATCCAATATATAATTGTCCCGTGTAGAACATTTGACATATTGATAGAATTTTGGTAATGAGATCTTGGCTCGATTAAAATCCCCAGAAATGACAGTTAGAGAGTTAGGGTGTTTGGTCTGAAGCCAGGCAATCACCCCAGACAGTACTTCCCCAGCTGCCTCTGGATTTGCAGATGGTGGTATATACGACACCACTGCAATAGCAAGAGAGAATTCTCTAGGCAGATAGTAAGGCCTGAGGCCCACTGCTAATAGTTCAATGTTTGGGCAACAATGTCTCTCCTTTACTGTAACATGCCCCTTGATTACACCATCTGTTGTTAATGTACAGTATCACTCCCCCACCCTTCTTCTTACCGCACTTCACTCTGTCCCTGTCAGCCCGAACCATTTGAAACCCTGGTACCGATACACTTGAATCCCTGGTAGAGCTGTGACTCTCTAGCAACCATACATATAGGTTTTGTGTTATACATTATAATAAGCCTAGGGTCACACTTGCGGTAGAATTTTTAAATCCTGATCCGGTTTTGAGCTGTAAAAAAGCTCAAAACCGGATCCGGAACCGCTGCCCATAGGAGCCTATTATAATAACCGGATTGCACTAAATGCAATTCGGTTACCGACTCCGGTTTTGCAGCCTGCGTGAAAAATCATGCAGGCTGACATTTTTTGCAGCGATATTCCTGCCACAGCCTTTTTGTTGTAATGGGCGCCTTTGTTGACCACATAGGTCGGCATAGGAAGGGTTAATGTGCACTAATTCTTTAGTTGCGGCTTTTAATTAAACTAAATGTTTGGCGGGACTCCTGTCAGTGAAGCAGATACAGTACGTATGTTGATGATAGAAATCCAGCACAAGACGTATCTCCTTATTTACAAGCCTTCATTTCATGTTTTACGGGAGTATAAAATCAAACATATGAAATGGGAACGCAGTCCCCGCTGGACATGTTTTGGACAAAGTCCTTCTTCCGCAGCTGCGGAAGAAGGACGTTGTCCGAAACATGTCCAGCGGGGACTGCGTTCCCATTTCATATGTTTGATTTTATACTCCCCTAAAACATGAAATAAAGGCTTGTAAATAAGGAGATACGTCTGGTGCCGGATTTCTATCATTAATTATCGTGGACTTGCAGTACGTCCTTTCCAGGCACCACCGGCCATAAAGAGAACTTGGCGAGCACCTTCCCTTACCCTTTCCCACATAATCTACAGTACGTATGTACCTATGTGGTCAGCATGTCTGTAGGGAGGGTGAGCACTACCTACAGACATGTTGCCCACATCTTTTAACAACATTAACTCTTTGCTCATCCCTGTGGCAGCAGGGATGAATAAAGTATCCGGCAACCGAATTGCACATTCAGAGCAATCCGGTTGCCGGATTCCGGTTTAGGAACAAATTTTGTTCCGAAAATGTGTGTGAAGGCAATTGCGGTTACCACATCCAAATCTGGATGCGGTAACCGCAATTGCACTTAAAAGTGTGACCCTAGCCTAAGATGGCCCATAGCCTTCGTTTTTCCAAACTAAATAACCCCAAGTTTAATAACCTGTCTTGGTATTGCAGACCCCTCAGTCCTCTAATATCCTTGGTCGCTCTTCTCTGCACCCGCTCTAGTTCACAAAACAGAAAAAACTGAAAAAACTGCACAGCACTCACAGACACAATGTGAACTGGTGCCAACAGGGACACTGGGTCAAACAACTAGAAAAAAATTCTCTGCAGCACTCAGCTACTACCAATTATGCACACATGCTAACAAGCTGTATATATTTGAGTAAAAAATTTAAACATTTACGTTTTTTTCAAAAAACCCAAGATTCTTATTTTTTTTATTTTTTTTGGGTTCTTGGTACATACATTGGCCAATGTCTGTTTGCTCATCAACCGCGACAAGGTGACCCCAGGTCTGATGAGTCCTAACGTTAGGACTATTGGTAGTAGCTGAGTCCCGCTTTAGTTCAGCTATGTGTTTCTTATACACTGGAGACCAGAATTGTACACAGTATTTTTAGGGTACCTTTACACACCGCAATATCTGCTGGCGATATGAGGCGATCTAACATGCACGTGCACGTTTTTCATGCTCGCCTCATATCGCCGATGGTGGCATTACACGCCGCAATTTCGCCCTCAACCTAAGGCGATGTGTCGCCCTGGAAATCGCCTCACCCACAGCGGAACCAAACCGGTTGACTTCCCTTGCTGATTCACACGCCGCAATCCCCAAAGCAATGTGGGCGTACATGTTCAGCGCTGCGAAGAGATATGCGTGCCACAGTGGTTTATACCGCACCCCATACGCGCTCATTGGACAACGCAACAGCGTTTTGATTTGTCAGCCTGCTCTGGAAGGCTGGCTAATACATGACGCAATTGAAGATGTGTGTGTTGCTGAACGGATAGCTCTTCAAATATGGCACCCTGTCAACTGTCAGCCAATGGGAACACAGTAGCCACCACCAATCATCGCAGACGGGGCGCTGACCCAGCACGCTGTGGCACGCCTACGGGAAATCAAAAGGCGATGCAGATTCCATCACTATCGCCCTATCACACGCCAAAAGCCGGGAATCTCGCCTTCATGATTGCCTCTGATTTTGGAGCAGTGCAATGAAATCAGGAACCAGGCGACAGGCGATTTATCGCCGCCAAATTCCCCAATACACGCTGCAACTAGGAGGCAATTTGACCGCTGATAGTTTCAGGACAACATATCGCCTTCAGGATTCCCAGTAGATATTGCGGCGTGTAAAGGTACCCTAAGTGTGGTCGCAATAGTGATTTATGTAGAAGTAAAACTATGTCTCCTGATGAGCATCTACATGGCTAGGGTCACACATGCAATCAGTTTTTTCCACTGGTTTCAATAACAAATCCATTTTTTTGGCTGTTTTTTGAGCCTCCTGTGCAGCTATGCGTTTTATGGACTTTGTCATTTTTTGCCAAAAAATGCTAGCAAAAACAGATCAGTTTTTTTTACTGTACCCAAAAACATTGCTTGCAGTGTTTTTTGGGTCCAGTAAAAAAAAACAAATAGCTTTTATTAACAATGCAGTGACACTTGTTCCCAGGATCAGTTTTCAGCACCAGTTTTTGGACTTAGAAAAAAAGAACAAAAACTGATGCCAATAACGGATCCAGGGCTTATGTGTAACCCTAGGCTATGCCTCTTTTAATGCATTCCATTATTTCATGTCAGCAACTGCCTGACACTGGTCAGAAAAGTTGAGTTCTTCATCCACCCATACGCCTAAATCATTTTCTGTGACTTTTACCCAGTGTTTTAAAATTAAGTACATAATTACGGTATGTATTTTATTTCCTCTGCCAAAGGGCATCAACATTTATCCACATTAGATTTCAATGGCCATTTTTCAGCCCAAGCCTTCAACTTAAATAAATCCTAATATAAATCTGTCGCCCTCTGTATTTATTACCCTGCAGAGTTTAGTACCATCTGCAAACATTGAAATTTTACTCTATATGCCCCCTACAATGTCATTAAGACATTTGTTAAAAAGAGCGGGCCCAAAACTGACCCCTGTGTAACCAACTTTTAACTGTGATCCTGTCCGAGTGTGTTCTATAAATAACTACCCTTTGCTTTCTATTACTGAGCTTGCTCCTGACCCAGTTACACATATTTTCCGTTATTCCCATTATTTTAAATTTATATAGCAACCTTTTGTGTGACATCTAGGGATGAGCGAGTACTGAAATATTCGGACTCGCTAGACTCGTAACGAGTAGGTCCCGATACTCGGGTACTCGTTACGAGTCTAGCGAGTCCAATGTAAGTCATTGGGGAAGCGAGTATTGCGAGTAATTCCTCTGCTGCTGGACTCTATAAAGAGGTCTGGAAGCAGAGGAAAAACCTGCAATTCCCCACTTCATTGTTTAAAAGCCAGTGGTAAAAAGCCGCTGGCTTTTAAACAATGCTAACAGCCCTGTGATGGCCCAGACCAAGGCCAGAAAATCCAGCTTGAAGGAACTGTAGTTCTCTGGGTTCTTCTCTGTGGGTCACAGCTTTCTGCTGGCATAGGCGATTATCCTCTCTTTGCCGTCTTGCTTTTGGGAAAGGACGTCTCTGAGTCCTACATTGCTGGCGTTTTTATACAGCAGGAATGGCAGGTTGTAGTCCGGGTAAGCAAGGATTTCTTCTCCGGTCAGGGCTTCTTTCATTGTCTGGAATGCTTCCTCTTGTTCCTTACCCCATCTCCATGGAGAATCCTTCAGCTTGCCCTTCTGGGTTGGCCTACTAGGAGGTCTTACACGGGAGCAGACTTCTTCGTGTACTCCTTGATGAACCTCCGATAGTCGCCCACCAAACCCAGGAATTGACGTACTTCCTTGTTGGTTTTGGGTTCTGGCCACTCTCTGATTGCTGTCACCTTGTCCTGTTCAGGGGCTACGCCTTCGGCACTGACTATGTGTCCCAGGTACTGTACTCTTGGCTTTATCAGATGGCATTTTGATGGTTTCAGCTTCATTCCGTACTTGGCTAGAGCTTCAAACACCTCTGCTAGATGCATCACGTGTTCTCCGTAGGTCTTGGAGTACACGATCACGTCATCCAGGTAGAGCAGTACCGTCTCAAAGTTCTTATGCCCCAGGCAACTCTCCATTAGGCGCTGGAAGGTTCCGGGTGCATTACATAGTCCGAAGGGCATGCTGTTGAACGCACATAGGCCCATAGGTGTTGGAATGCCGTCTTCTCTCGGTCTTCCTTGGCTATGGACACCTGCCAATACCCACTAGTGAGATCTAAGGTGGAGAAGTAGTTGGCAAACTTCAACGCAGCTAAGGATTCCTCTATACGGGTTATCTTTGTGTGTTATGTGGTTTATTTGCCTATAGTCTACACACATCTTCATACTGCCATCCTTTTTCCTGACTAGGACTAATGGAGCTGCCCAGGGACTACAGCTATCTCGTATAACCCCTGCGTCCTTCATGTCCTGTAACATTTCTTTGGCTTTTTGATAATGTGCAGGTGGAATAGGCTTACACCGCTTCTTGATTGGTGGATGTGTACCTGTGGGGATGTGATGTTGTACCCATTTTATCCTACCAAAATCAAGTGGATGCTTACTAAAGACTTGTCTAAATTCCTGAACTACCCGGTACACACCTTGCTTTTCATACACAGGAGTGGTGTCAGTTCCGACATGGAGTTGCTGGCTCCAGTTCTCCAATAGCTCGGTTGTTTGATCAGGTTTTGCCCCTTTTTCTTGGGGTATGGGTCCCACTGTTTGGATCTCGTTGTTACTGACTGTGTACAATTTGGCAACGGTGGTATACCTGGGCAATTTAACCTCTTCACTGCCACAATTTAAGATGCAAACAGGTACTCTCCCTTTGTGTACATCAACCACCCCCCTGGCTGTCAACAGTGTAGGACTGTGCTCTGTGCTGATGGGCTCCACTAACGCTTGATAGTCCTGCCCTCTCAGACCTATAGCTGCTCGACACCAAATCATCATTTCACTCGTTGGGGTATCACAATGGACAACGGGTCTGTCACCGGTGCAGTACCAATTTCACCACCTGTAATTGTTACCTGTTGTTGGTGCAGGGTGGCTTTGATCTCACGCTGGAGCACCTTCCTCTGACCAGGTCGGGCAGTGTCTGCAATCTGTTGAAGCAAAGACAAATCTTCCTCCATGCAATTGCTAACAACATTTGTACCCAGTATGATATAAGGATCATTTGCATTACTGGCTTCTGCTACTACAAGGACCCCTTGGTTCTGTAATTCCACCCTCCCCACCTTTATGGGCACTTCTCTAACCCCCATCACAGTGATTGGCTCACCATTAGATGCATGAAGGATAAGGTCTATTTCAGGCTATTTCAGTTCTCCATCAGCCCAGTACTTCTTATAAACGATATAGGGGATGGTGGTCACCTGTGACCCGGTGTCCAGTAGAGCAGGTGTCGGGATGCCATCCAGTACAATGGAGAGAAACGGCCTCTGTCCGAGAAAGGTCTTGTACCAGGTGGCTGGGCCCTGTTGAGCTAGTCCTGAGGTTTGGCCCCAGCCCCCAGGGATTGCCTGTTTAAAGAACAGCTCCTGGCGAGGTGACCGATGTGGTTACAGCGGTGGCAGATGGGCTCCCCAGTGGAGCTGTAGTGGTCAACGGGTCTTCCTCTGTACGCTGAAGCTTGCTTCCTTCGCTTCCAGGGTACATCCTCCGGGCTGTCGGCAAGTTGAATCAGCGACTGAGGCTTGGCTTGGGGTCTTGGTGCTGGCTGTTGGCTTTGCTGTAACTGCATAGCGTCCATTAATTTAGCGATATTTTTGCTCATCTGGCGCATCTCAGAACGCATCTCAGCTCTCAGGGAGTCATATTTGTCAAGCTGAGCAGATTGAACATTGTGCGTGGCTGTAGACACGGGTAATGGTTTTGGAGTAGCCTGCACCTCACCACTGCACCACCGTTTAATTGCAGCTTCATGGCTCTCTACCCTTTGATGGCCATCTCTTTCAGGGTGTTGAAGTCAGCTTCGGGATTGCTCAATGACCACCAACGCACATTTTTACTATCCTCAGGGGATAGCAATTATTCAATGAGGAGTTTATTTTCATTAAGTGCACTGGTGGGGCTGACATGTATAAGGGCATGCAATGCTTCTTCCAGACACCAGGCATAAGCTCTTATGTAATCCCCCTGCCTCTGGTAGCAGTGATGGAATCGCATGCGTATATCAGCCTCATTGCACTCCTCAAAGGCAGCTCTTAGTTTATTGAATATAGCAGAGGCGGATTTGTGATCCGCAACAGACCAAGACGCACTCTCTTTCTCTGCTGCACCAGTTAATTAACTGTCCGAGTGCCATAGCAGCGCATTGTTGACCGGTCATCGCATACATATCTAGAACGCTGCTGATCTTTCGTTTAAACTCATTCAATGTATCAGGGGTCCGTCATACTGGGGCAACCACTTGGCGCCGGGAAATATAGGAGTGACATGGGCATTATTGGGGTGGATGTACCCGGGCGCTGGAGATGCTGGCAGTGCTACTGGAGGCAGCCATGGACTGTCCGGTGTAATTCTGGGGGTCGACGTAGCACAGTCGTCGTCGCTGGAGGATGCCGACATGTTGGAGGCCCCTCTGGTGAATTACAGCCAGTCCTTAAAGAGTTAAACAGTTGAGGAGTTTCCGGACTAGGCCGCGGCGCTCGGAAATGCTCGGCTGAGTGAGGGGTGGGTTTCAGTTTCACGCTCTGAAAGTTGGCACGCCCCCTTTCTTCCCGCTCTTCGGCGCAGTAATGGCGGCGTAGTTTAAACAGTCACTCAATATAATAAATATTACGGCACATAGTACCGGGCACGGGATCCTGTTCATGACACCAGAAAATATATGTCGAGCCCAGGCTTTGGGGTACTCGGGTGTCAGCGGCAAAGGGTTAACTGCTGTGTCACGGGGAATGGCGGCCGCGCCTGATCCCGTGTCCTGGGCCTATCTTTGAAAAGGGGAGTTTATGTACAGGGACTATTTACAGTTTGTCATCGTGACGCCATCTGCAGTATCTGGTGAAGTAGCACCAGCGCCGCCACAGTCCTCCAGAGGTCGGTGGTATTGCGGCTGAAATGGTGTAGTCCTCCGCAGGCAGGACTGAGACCACCGGGGCAGCGTAGTGGAAAGGGGACAGGTTGGAGCGAAGCTGGGATGTTATAGGGAGCATTGGAACAGTCTATGGGAGATACTGGGAGTGGAAAGGAAGGATACACACACGCAGGAAAGTCTCTTTTACCTTTACTGATGTTAGCAGGTAAACGATCCAGGGCACTGACTGGTGGACAGATTGCACAGTGGGTCCCCACAGCAAGTGGGTATAAGGCCTCCTCGGCTCTGTGTATCTGTCTGAAGAACAGCCTGCTTGCAGCCTAACTTGCCTCCTCTCTCTTCCTGACTGTAAGTCTTTCTCTCTCCTCCTGTGCGGTCTCCGGGATACCTTCTCCTGATCACTGCGGCTTTGCTCTGCTGTGTCTGGCACCCTCTCTTTACACACAGGGGATACTGAGTAGCTGAAGCTTCCATGGTGCAACGGGGTTTTCTGTGGCCTTATAGTGTCCCATAGGTGCGGATCCCAATATCCGGTGTTTCTCTTGGGACGAACTCTCTCAAGCTCCTCGCTCCCTTTTGCTGTTCTCTGCTCCTAGCCTTCAGTCCCACTTAGGCTGGCGGGACGCTGAAGGGCCACTCTGGGTCACTGGCTAGGCCCTAATTGCAGCACCGACCACCAGGACGTCCTTGCAGCTCTCCAATCATCTGCACACTCTGACTAACTCCTCCCCCAGCAGCAGTATTTATAGGGGATCTTGCCTAATGTCAGCAAGTGGAGCTCCCCCTACTGTACTGGGGTGGAAGGTGTTGTATGTAGTAGGTACCTGCTGTGGAAACCCAGCTGTGCATTAGAGAAGTCTGTGGTTAACTGCGTGAGCAGGGCGCCACATATACACATTTGCAGCGGGATACATGATGTAGCGGCTCCACATATTCACACATGTATGCACACATACACACACGTGGCAGGTCACATGACATTTCAGGGACACACACATCCACTCTTAAGCATGTGGCCACCATCTTTGGACACTCGGGTATATGCATCACATATGCGGGTGACACATCACACCCAACCACTGCAAGATTACAGTAATTACAGGATTATAGAAACTTGATTCCAGATCACCCAGTTGCTCTATGCTCATCCACCTGGGGCTCAGACACAGACCTTACCCAAGCCTCACATCAAGGAGAATATAAAAAATTGGAGTCTGGCTCAACAGGACTGGATTTTCCTTTTCTTTTTCTTTTTCAAAAGAAAATATATTGCATACAAAAGAAAAATTTACATAGTCGACATGAGCCATTCGCCGCATTTTGACTGCACTGAGGCTGGCTTCACACCACGGCAGAGTCTGGTTCGGGGCTGTCAGAGATGACCCTGACAGCCCCGGACCGGATCAGCACACAGATTTGCCCTCCGGTCCGGTGTGCTGTTGGACGCAGCTGCCGCCGCTGATTACTCAGGACTGCAGCTTGAGGTCCTGAAACAACTGCAGCGTGCAGCCGCCGGTGTCCGGTTCCCGGATCCTCCCAGACAGGTGCAATCTGACCCCATAGGCTCCATGTTAGGGAGCACTGGATTGCATCGGATCCGGGAAAATCCAGAATACGGCAATTTGGGTAGATTTTTCACCCCGGACACAAAAACGTTGCAAGCAACATTTTTGTGTACGGTGACAAAAATCAGATTTCTCCCGGATTCTGCCGGAGAGATGGAAACCGAATGGCAGAGAGCTGCCATCCGGCTCCATAGGCTACTATGGGGCCAAAATCCGGTCCGGGGCTTTCTGGTTTACATCGAACAGCCCCGGATTGGATCTTACCGTGTGTGAAGCCGCCTTAAGCAGTCTTACTCATGACTCGTGTGCGAGACTGCTTAGTGCAGTCAAAAAGCGACAACTGGATCATATCGACCATGTATATTTTTCTTTTGTATACACTATATTTTATTTTGAAAAGGAAAATCCAGTCCTGTTTAGCCGGACTCCAATTTTTTGATTACAGGATTATGTCTGAGGGAAACTTGATGGGAGCTAGTAAAGTGGATTACGAGGTACCTCTGTCTATTTTGTATGAAATAAAGGATTTCTCTCAGACTTGTGTTTTTTTTTTCTCTTTACTGAAAGTATTGCTAATGGCCGGCTGTCATACTAATGGCTGACATTAGCAATAGTGCTTGATGTCAGTTGTCAAAAAAATTTATATAATCAGACTCATGTTTTACACGTAGGGATGAGTGAGTACTGCAATAATCGGACACGCTATACTCGCAACGAGTAGGTCCCGGTACTCGGTACTCATTGCGAGTATAGCGAGTCCAATGTTAATGAATGGGCGGGTGAATACTTTTGCCAGGTCATTGATGCACGCTCAAGACCTGGCAATCTGGCCAATCAGGTGGCTGGTAGCGATCAGATGGTTTGTGAAGTCAGGTCATATGATTGGCTGTCAGACTCACAGGTCCTTGTCTTGATCGGATGTCTTCTTTGCCGGTCGCAGTGCAGGCGTCGGATAAGTATGATATTTTTTTATTTTTTAACAACTTTTGATCACTTTTAGTGCACTTTCGCAGTGTATATATAGATACACTGCGAAAGTTAAAGGACTACTCGCTACTCCCGAGTAATCACAAGAAACTCGGGGAGTAGTGAGTAGCCCGAATATCGTTACTATTCGGCAAGTACTGAATAGTAACGATTCTACTCCCACATCCCTATTTACAGGCTCAAAGGCACAGCAACAATTGGTTGACATAACTAAGAGAAAGAGCAATCCCAAAGTGGTCGTCTCAAATACTTAGTCTGATAATCGTTCACTTTATGTCCTATGTAAAGCGTTCTATACAACCAAAAATAAATCTCTAAGGCTGGCTTCACATTTGCGTTTTTGTCTGCATGCTGATGGCATGCAGACTCAAACGCAGTGAAAAGCAGGGTCATTTTTTGTGTCCGCCTGCGGACACAGCACTAAGGAGCCCGGGCAGCCAATCGGCGGTGTCCGGGGGCGAGCCGGAGGCGTAGATCAGCGGCGGAGATCTCCTCCTCCCGGCCGCCGGTAAGCTCCGGGACTTGTTAGCGGGGTTAAACAGCTGATTTTGACAGCTGTTTGAATCTCGACACCGAGAGGAGATGTCGGCGTGGGAAGATTCAAACAGCTGTCACATCAGCTGTTTCTCCCCACTGACACCGCTATGAGATTACCGGCGGCAGGGAGGAGCAGATCATCAGAGGCTCAGCCAATCTCCCGGTGGCCGTCGGTGATCTCCTGTGACATCACCGGCGGCCACCGGGAGAGATCTCAATGTGATCCGCAGCGTCCTCCTGCGGTGTCATGCAGAGGACACTGCGGATCCATTGAGATCAATGCATTTTTTGTGCGCTTGCAGGCGCTTGCAGATACAACAAGCGCCGCGAACCCACAAAAAATTGCTGCAAGCTGTGTTTGGAGCGCGGTCGGAGGGCGCATAAATTATGCGCATCCAAACGCAAATGCGGCCAAACGCAGCCATACACAGGCACATGTGTTCCCATGTTAAACATAGGAACGCATGGGCGCAAGCGTTTGGCTGCGTTTGGTACACTGCGCTCCATGCGCAAATGTGAAGGCAGCCTAAGTATTATTTCCAAACATAAATTATTTTCCAAACATGAACGTGAATCTGGAAATTAACCATAATTTGTCCCAATCCAGCCAGATCTAGGGGTGCTGTCAAGATAGTTATAATCTCATCAATTAATGGGTTTCCAATATCTCACAGTACTTCATTTCACACCTTAAAAGGGTATTAAATAAATGTAGATATATGGAAGAGGCCAGGTAAAGAAAGGAGAACTATACACTACCACACATGAAGAGTCAGACTAGTGACTGTGTTTATTTCAACTCCACAGA
This sequence comes from Allobates femoralis, assembly GCA_033576535.1. Taxonomy (NCBI): domain Eukaryota; kingdom Metazoa; phylum Chordata; class Amphibia; order Anura; family Aromobatidae; genus Allobates; species Allobates femoralis. The sequence goes on along the minus strand of JARQOC010000005.1, from coordinate 322,220,818 downwards.
CCACAGTGAATGGACCGCATGACGTGTTATACCTGAATTAATTTAGCAGAGGAGACAAATATGTTTTATCATCCTGTTCTTTGAATATCTAGTATAGAAGAATTATCCAGCAAAGACAAATTTCTATTGCTTCATGTATTATCAAAACATGATTGTATTGTATAAACCATAGCAATTCCTTCTATGATGAAGGAATAGCAGCACTATAGTATATGGCGATACATTACAGTACATGTATAGCAGCACTATGGTATATGGCGATACTCCGCTCCCCGCAACCCCCCGCTCCTCCACAGTAAAAGTAAAAAAATCCTCAGTGAGGATACTCACCTTTCCTCTGGCTCGCTCCACCTCAGTCTTCTAGGACCTGTCGTTGTCTGGGAAACCGATCAGCTGATCGGTCACATGACCGCTAACTGACGGGGGGGCAGGATTGTGTCGGGGGACAGGATGGAGGCGGCGGGGGGGCAGGATGGAGGCGGTGGGGGGGCAGGATGGAGGTGGCGGGGGGCAGGATGGAGGCGGCGGGGGGCAGGATGGAGGCGGAGGGGGGCAGGATGGAGGCAGAGGGGGGGCAGGATGGAGGCGAATGGGGGGCAGGATGGAAGCGGAGGGGCAGGATGGAAGGAGCGGGCAGGATGGAGGGAGCGGGGTAGGATGGAGGAGCGGGCAGGATGGAGCCGGAGGAGCAGGATGGTGGGAGCGGGGTAGGATGGAGCGAGCGGGGTAGGATGGAGCGAGAGGAGCAGGATGGAGCCAGAGGAGCAGGATGGTGGCGAGGGGGCGAAGGGGGGCAGGATGGAGCCGGGAGTGGGGCAGGATGGAGCCGGGGGGCAGGATGGAGCCGGCGCGGCAGAACGGAGGCTCGGTGGTCAGCGCAGGACAGTGGTGTGCGGTGGCTTGGTGGTCAGCGGTGTGCGGTGGCTGGGTGGTTAGCAGAGTGTGGTGGCTGGGTGGTCAGCGGTGTGCGGTGGCTGGGTGGTCAGTGGTGTGCGGTGGCTGGGTGGTCAGCGGTGTGCGGTGGCTGGGTGGTCAGCGGTGTGCAGTGGCTGGGTGGTGAGCGGTGTATGGTCAGCAGTGTGCAGTGGCTGGATGGTCAGCACTGTGCGGTGGCTGGGTGGTCAGCGCTGTGGGTGGCTGGGTGGTCAGCGGTGTGCGGTGGCTGGGTGGTCAGCGGTGTGCGGTGGCTCGGTGGTCAGCAGTGTGCGGTATCTTGGAGGTCAGCGGTGTGCGGTGGCTGGGTGGTCAGCAGTGTGCGGAGGCTGGGTGGTCAGCGGTGTGCGGTGGCTCGGTGGTCAGCAGTGTGCGGTATCTTGGAGGTCAGCGGTGTGCGGTGGCTGGGTGGTCAGCAGTGTGCGGAGGCTGGGTGGTCAGCGGTGTGCGGTGGCTGGGTGGTCAGCGGTGTGCGGTGGCTCGGTGGTCAGCAGTGTGCGGTATCTCGGAGGTCAGCGGTGTGTGGTGGCTGGGTGGTCAGCAGTGTGCGGAGGCTGGGTGGTCAGCGGTGTGCGGTGGCTGGGTGGTCAGCGGTGTGTGGTGGCTGCGTGGTCAGTGGTGTGCGGTGGCTGGTTGGTGAGCGGTGTATGGTCAGCAGTGTGCAGTGGCTGGATGGTCAGCGCTGTGCGGTGGCTGGGTGGTCAGCGCTGTGGGTGGCTGGTGGTCAGCGGTGTGCGGTGGCTGGGTGGTCAGCGGTGTGCGGTGGCTCGGTGGTCAGCAGTGTGCGGTATCTTGGAGGTCAGCGGTGTGCGGTGGCTGGGTGGTCAGCAGTGTGCGGAGGCTGGGTGGTCAGCGGTGTGCGGTGGCTGGGTGGTCAGTGGTGTGCGGTGGCTCGGTGGTCAGCAGTGTGCGGTATCTCGGAGGTCAGCGGTGTGTGGTGGCTGGGTGGTCAGCAGTGTGCGGAGGCTGGGTGGTCAGCGGTGTGCGGTGGCTGGGTGGTCAGCGGTGTGCGGTGGCTTTGGTGGTCAATGGTGTGCGGTGGCTGGGTGGTCAGCGCTGAGCGGTGGCTAGGTGGTCAGCGATGTGCAGTGGCTGGGTGGTCAACGCTGTGCGGTGGCTGGGTGGTCAGCAGTGTGCGGTGGCTCGGTGGTCAGCGGTGTGCGGTGGCTGGGTGGTCAGCGCTGTGCGGTGGCTGGGTGGTCAGCACTGTGCGGTGGCTGGGTGGTCAGCGGTGTGCGGTGGCCTTCGTGGTCAGTGGTGTGCGGTGGCTGGGTGGTCAGCGGTGTGCGGTGGCTGGGTGGTCAGCGGTGTGCGGTGGCTGGGTGGTCAGCGGTGTGCGGTGGCTGGGTGGTCAGCGGTGTGCGGTGGCTCAGTGGTCTGCAGTGTGCGGTGGCTCAGTGGTCAGCGGTGTGCGGTGGCTGGGTGGTCAGCGCTGTGCGGTGGCTGGGTGGTCAGCACTGTGCGGTGGCTGGGTGGTCAGCGGTGTGCGGTGGCTGGGTGGTCAGCGGTGTGCAGTGGCCTTGGTGGTCAGTGGTGTGCGGTGGCTGGGTGGTCAGCGGTGTGCGGTGGTTGGGTGGTCAGCGGTGTGCGGTGGCTGGGTGGTCAGCGGTGTGCGGTAACTGGGTGGTCAGCAGAGTGCGGTGGCTGGGTGGTCAGCACTGTGCGGTCGCTGTATGGTCAGCGCTGTGGGTGGCTGGGTGGTCAGCGCTGTGGGTGGCTTGCTGGTCAGCGGTTTGCGGTATCTCAGAGGTTAGCGGTGTGCGGTGGCTGGGTAGTCAGTGGGTTACGGTGGCTGGGTGATCAGCGGTGTGCAGTGGCTGGGTGGTCAGCGGTGTGCGGTGGCTGGATGGTCAGTGGTGTGCGATGATACACACACACACACATACACACACACACACAGCACTGTCCGCTATACTTACCACCTGCTTCTGTGTGCGGTGTGTGTGTGTGTATGCGTGTGTGTGTGTGTGTGCGGGCGGCCATATTAGAACACCCACAGTGGGTGTAGAGCATACCATTACATCCTGACGGAAGTAGCCTTAGGGTTTTATTATAATAGATTACATAGCACTTTCTATCAGTTGTTTTAGATCTGTTTTTACCACCATTTGGTCAGTGTATCAGTTTGAAATGCCGTCTATACAGACTATTTTACAATATGTATGAGTAGGAGAATCATATAATTTCACATTTCTTCTGTTACTTTCTTTGCAGACTTTTTATGTAAGGCCGCCTTTACAGAAAACATCTAAAAATCTTGGCTTGTGTGTGACATAGAGCTGTATACATGCTTAGAATCAATTGTATTAGTAACAAAAACAGCAGGTGGTAGAAGAATAATAAATTGGTTTCATTCATTTCAATAAATCATATGATACTTGATAAACACAATGCAGTGTCCACAGCATAATATGCCTCAATGCAGGAATTGAATACGATGGGTTGAAGGGGATCTAGATTTCTGCCAGCTAAGAAAATCCATTTAAATAAATAGGCAATAAGTGCTTCAATCAATAGGTGGCACAAGAGGTTCATTCTTCTTCCTTCCTATAGAGGCTATCACCACATCCGGATTCTCAAACTAGATGTGCATGGTGTATAAATCTCCTTTTGATGGCTTAACACTATTGGCCCTTAGATGTCCTATGAGAGGCCTCTAACCCAGCTAAATCACACCACCTGCTTTGCACTGATGAGTGTCAAGCACCTCGAAACATCTTCAAATGGAGTTTCTCATTTGGCTTCTTACACAAAGTCACGTGGTAAGGCTCATTGAAAGTTCAATTATTGACTTTTAGGAATGCTATATATAAAAGCTGGCACCAGAGTTCCAGTCATATTTCTCTCTGAAAGAGCTATTTGTATACAGTGCCTACAAGTAGTATTCAACCCCTGCAGATTTAGCTGGTTGACACATGCGGAATTAACTTGGCATTGTGACATTTGGACTGTAGATCAGCCTGGAAGTGGGAAATGCAGTGCCACAAAAAATTTTTTTTTTTTTTTTTTTTTTTAAAGCGTTAAAAGTTATTCAGAGGGTCATTTATTATTCAACCCCTCAAACCACCAGAATTCTGTTTGGTCCCCCTAAAGTATTAAGAAGTAGTTCAGGCACAAATAACAATGAGCTTCACATGTGTGGATTAATTCTCTTTTGCCAGCCTTTTCTGACTATTTAAGACCTTCCCCAAACTTGTGAACAGCACTCATACATGCTCAACATGGGAAAGACAAAGGAGCATTCCAAGGCCATCAGAGACAAGATCGTGGAGGGTCACAAGGCTGGCAAGGGGTACAAAACCCTTTCCAAGGAGTTGGGCCTACCTGTCTCCACTGTTGGGAGCATCATCCGGAAGTGGAAGGGTTATGAAACTACTGTTAGCCTTCCACAGCCTGGACAGCCTTTGAAAGTTTCCTCCCGTGCCGAGGCCAGGCTTGTCCGAAGAGTCAAGGCTAACCCAAGGACAACAAGGAAGGAGCTCCGGGAAGATCTCATGGCAGTGGGGACATTGGTTTCAGTCAATACCATAAGTAACGTACTCTACCGCAATGGTCTCCGTTCCAGACGAGCCCGTAAGGTTCCTTTACTTTCAAAGCGTCATGTCAAGGCTCGTCTACAGTTTGCTCATGATCACTTGGAGGACTCTGAGACAGACTGGTTCAAAGTTCTATGGTCTGATGAGACCAAGATCGAGATCTTTGGTGCCAACCACACACGTGACGTTTGGAGACTGGATGGCACTGCATACGACCCCAAGAATACCATCCCTGCAGTCAAGCATGGTGGTGGCAGCATCATGCTGTGGGGCTGTTTCTCAGCCAAGGGGCCTGGCCATCTGGTCCGCATCCATGGGAAGATGGATAGCACGGCCTACCTGGAGATTTTGGCCAAGAATCTCCGCTCCTCCATCAAGGATCTTAAGATGGGTCGTAATTTCATCTTCCAACAAGACAACGACCCAAAGCACACAGCCAAGAAAACCAAGGCCTGGTTCAAGAGGGAAAAAATCAAGGTGATGGAGTGGCCTAGTCAGTCTCCTGACCTTAACCCAATTGAAAACTTGTGGAAGGAGCTCAAGATTAAAGTCCACATGAGACACCCAAAGAACCTAGATAACTTGGAGAAGATCTGCATGGAGGAGTGGGCCAAGATAACTCCAGAGACCTGTGCCGGCCTGATCAGGTCTTATAAAAGACGATTATTAGCTGTAATTGCAAACAAGGGTTATTCCACAAAATATTAAACCTAGGGGTTGAATAATAATTGACCCACACTTTTATGTTTAAAATTTATAAAAATTCAACTGAGCAACATAACTTTTTGGTTTGTAAGATTTATGCTTCTGTTAATAAATCCTACTCTCGTTTGCAGTTTGAAGGCTCTAACTTATTGGCATCTTATCAAACCAGCTAAATCTGCAGGGGGTTGAATACTACTTGTAGGCACTGTATATAAATTCCCAAAGGAGCATGGCATAGGTTATAAGTCTCCTTACACTGACATGGCATTCGCCACAAGGAGAAACATTATCCCTTAGATCACTTTAAAATATACAGTTTGCCAACTCCACACTTAAAGATCAAAAATGATAGATAAATTTAAAAGGAATCTATTAGCAGATTTCTGCTATATAATCTGAGTGCAACACAATATAGGGCGCAAGAGCCTGCTAACATTGGTTGATAATGTATTAATATTATTTTTATTTATTTCTCTAGCACTATTAATTCAATGGGGTTACATACAAATTTGTAGATAAAATCTAACTAATGAGCCATGCACACAGTGAACATGTCTGTAGGACAGCGTTCACACCACCAAAAGACTAAAGCACAAAAAACATAGTCAAACAAACGTGAAAAAATACTCTGTTGTAAAGAAAAACATTAAAAAGCAAGTGCTGGTAAAAAAGTAGTAAAAACAGGGTATTTTTTAGTTTGCTGATTAGCATTTTTTGCAAAAAATGTATCAACTAAATACCCTGTTTTTACTACTTTTTTACCAGCACTTGCTTTTTAATGTTTTTCTTTACAAAAGAGTATTTTTTCACGTTTGTTTGACCATGTTTTTTGTGCTTCACAAATTTATAGATGTAGATTACAATTTACAGTAAACAAATTAACAATGACAGACTGCTACAGAGGGATGAGGACCCCGCCCTTGCGGGCTTAAATTTTAAAGAACAATGGGGAAGAGACAATAGGTCAGGGGTGCAGCAGAACCGGTGGTGGAGATGGTGAGGTGGCCACCCTGGTGGTGGTGGTGAAATGGCAGCATGATCATTGCAGGCTATAAGCTTTCCTGAAGAGGTGGGTTTTCAGGTTTCGAGCAAGGTAGATAATCAGATGTGTTGCGGCATGGAATTCCAGACGATGGAGGATTTTCGAGAGAAGTCTTGGAGGTGATTAGGTGAGGAATGAATAAGTGTTCAGGAGAGGAGGAAGTCTTGGAAAGACTGAAGATCATGTGAGGGAAAATATTGGGAAATTAGTTCGGAGATATAGGGAGGAGACAGGTTATGGAAAGCTTTGTAAGTCAATGTTAGTAGTTTGAACTTGATTCGTTGGGGTATTGGGAGCCAGTGGAGAGATTTGGAGAGATTTGCAGAGGAGAGAAGTAGTAGGGTAGTGGGGAGAGAGGTGGATTAATTGGGCAGCAACATTGAGGACAGATTGGAGAGGTGCGAGAGTGTTAGCAGGAAGACCACAGAGGAGAATGTTGCAGTAGTCGAGGGGGAGATAATGAACACATGTACATGCATGTTAGGAGATTGAAGGTTGAGGAAAGGATGGATTCTGGAAATATTTTCAAGCTGGAGGCAACAGGAGGTGGTGAGAGTTTGGATGTATGGTTTGAAGGACAGGGAAGAGTCAAAGGTTACTCCGAGGCAACGAATTTCAGGTGCAGGAGAGAGCGTGATGCCATTTAGCATTTTAAATAGATCAGGCAGGGAAGGTATGTGAGACAGAGCAAAGTTAATGAGTTCAGCTTTGTCCACGTTGAGTTTAAGGAGCAAGATTAGAAGAAAGATATGGCTGATAGACACTGCAGGATTTTGGAGAACAGAGAGGTGATGTCTGTGCCAGAGAGGTCGATCCGAGTGTCGTCAGCATACATATGGTACTGAAGGCCATTGAAGTTTATGAGTTGTCCCAGGTCAAGGGTATAAATGGAGAAGAGTAGGGGTTCTATGACAGAGTCTTGTGGGGCTCCAGCAGAGAGAGGGCAGTATGAGGAGGTAGTGTGGGAGTGAGAAGCGATACATGTGCTGTCGAAAAGGTATAAGGAAATCCAGGATAGGGCAAGGCCTCTGACGCCAAGGAAAGAAAAAATCTGTAGTAGGAGGGAGTAGTTAACTGTGTTGAATGCACAGGACTGGTCTAAAAGGATTTTCTGTTAGCTTTGGCTGCAAGTCGTTGGTAATTTTGGTTAGGACAGTTGCATTTACTGTGCTTACAGTACTGCTTGGTGCAGTTTTCTTAGAATACCTGCTTTGTCTGAAGTAGAAGCAGCAGATCTAAGTGCACTGTTCTATGTATAACCATGCCCACACCCCTGAAAGGCATTTTCCTTTGTATTCTGTGAATTGCCAGCAAGCTGACAATCAGTGGTGCGGCCAGACTTAAAAAGATTAGTGTAATTGCCTGGCATGCAAGATAGTAGTCCTGTAGTCTTAGGCTGTGTGCCGATGCGCAAATATTGGTGCAGATGTTGTGCTTCCAGGAATCCGCACCTGCTGATTAAACTGCAGCAGAAAAATGGCTATGCCATTGATGCTTTTTTCTGGCTTATTTCATGCTAATTTTGCTGCAATTTTTTTAGCAATTATTCACTCTTGTGACTGTGAATAAGGCAATGTTAGGCTGGAAAAAATGGGTTTCAAGCTATTCTCTGCTGTATTTTTGGATACCAACTGGTTACAACAGGCAGGTACAGGCTGCCCTCTACCCCCAGTTGCCTAGTTATACCTGTCTGAAAACCTAAACTATAAGGAAACCTTTTTTTTTAATTACCGCTACGGTATTTCATGAAATAATTTTAAAAAATTATCAGATTCTCTGTATTTTTGGTTGCCAGCTAGGTACAACTAGACAGCTGGGGGCTGGATATTGGCATTAGGTAGCGATGGTAAAGTAAAGAAATTAGTCATTTTAGAAAACATCCAGAGAAAAATTGGGATTGAAGAGGTGTATCGCGGTCCACGATGCTATACCCAAAGAAGACATTCACATCGAAGGCAGGATTTCAAAGGAGTTTCTTTGCTTTATTCCAACGCGTTTCGGTGCACAACCTGGCACCTTCCTCAGGGATGGCACCTTCCTCAGGGTTATCCCTGAGGAAGGTGCCAGGTTGTGCACCGAAATGCGTTGGAATAAAGGAAAGAAACTGCTTTTGAAATCCTGCTTCCATTGAGTGTCTTCTTTGGGTATAGTAGCGCGGAGCGTGATACACCACTTCAACCCCAATTTTTCTCTGGACGTTTCTACGTGCGAGTGGTCGGTGGAGGTCCTGCAGCAACTTGCTTATTGATGCCCTTCAAACCAGTTGTGGGTACCACAACTGAACCAGGTGAGTGGATCTATAGCACCACCTTCATATCTTAGTGTCACTAGTGATAGGGCACTATTGCGCCTCTTGTCCCTTACCCCTCTTGTATTTATTTTAGAAAACATGTCCACCACAGCCAAAATAATACTATTACCAGCAGAGGGAGGAAGATCTATAATAAAATACATGGAAATATCCATCCACGGTCTGCTAGGCACACTAAACGGCAGCAAACAAACAGACGGATGGGAGTGAAATGGATTACAACGTGCACAGGCTGTATACACACGTGGTAACAAATATTTGTACCCCTCGTGTAATGAAAGAAAAACCCACAAGGGTCACTGAAATAACTTGAATCAGACAAAAGTAATAATAAATAAAAAATCTATGAAAATGAACAAATGAAAGTCAGATATTGCTTTTCAACACTCCTTCCACAGAATAAAAAAAAAAATAAACTCATGAAAGAGGCCTGGACAGAAATGATGATACACTTAACTCAATATTTTCTTGCACAACCTTTTGAGTCAATCACTGCAATCAAACAATCCCTGTAATTGTCAATGAGACTCTTCACCTCTCGACAGGTATTTTGGTCCAGTCTTCAAGAGCAAACTGCTCCAGTTGTCTCTTGTTTGAAGGTTGCATTTTCCAGACGGCATGTTTCAGCTCTTTCCAAAGATGCTCAATGGGATTTAGGTCGGGCTCATAGAAGGCCACTTCAGAATAGTCCAATGTTTTCCACTTAGCCATTCTTGGGTGTTTTTAGTTGTGTGTTTTGGGTACAAAAGCTGACACAAAAATTTTTTCAGGCAGTCCAACTCACATAAAGCACTTTCAGACCAGTCCGAAAAGTACGAACACTTCTTTGTCACGTCCTTAAGAGGTCTTTCTACAGTGGAAAAATTCTTAATAAACTTCCTAAAATAAAAAAAAAACCAAGAACCGCTGTTACGGCTTAAGTTTATCAGGACAGTCCGAAATAGTGATGACTTGCAATTTGGACAGATTTTTCTTTCTTTCAATATTCTTTTTATTGGGTTAAACAGTAATATCAGAGTACAACAAGTAGCATCATAAATCAAAGGATTCATATATGAAAGCATTGGCATTAAGATGTAATACAAACTAGCATTATCAGCCTCTGGTTCCAAAAGGGAGGTCAGGTTTTAAAACGAAATCCTGGAGGATATTGTCTATAGACCAAATTTAGTATCGAATAGAGCGCTATCCGTGTGCCTAATCCCCTGGTCAGGGTCCGATTTAAGAGGTGGGTGGCCCGGGGTCCATGGTGGAGGGAGGCCCATTTTTCAAGGTGTTGCAATATGTAATGCAAAAACACAAAATGAATCAAAAGCAAGTTTACTTACACAAATCATTTACGCAGAGTAATTCAAGTAAAATCATTCTTTTTTTTACAATCCAGGCACTTTCCTTGATTTTTGTGCTGCAAAATGATGTCACTAAAGTCCAATTCATGCAGTATATCTGACTTGATGCTCATGATAGCCAAATTTACAAGTCGTTCCTGCTTCATGGATGTCCTTAATCAGTTTTCAATTAATTTGAGTTTTGAGAAGGAGTGCTCACCACTGCAGTTTGTTACCATCAAAATTATATATACCCTTAGAGTTATCTCAATATTTGGGAAAGTGTTCTGCACACCCTTTTCCATGATAAGCTTCTACATGAAAAGTTCAGTGCTGATATCTTTTGGCTCCTCGTCTGTGAATATATTGGCAAATGCTACAAACTGACACAGTTCATCAATAAATGTAATGTCCAAGTCATCTGAATAACACCTGACGAGTTGCTGTGCTGTAGCCTTAAGCTCGTCTGACGACAGTTCTTTCATTTGGCTAAAAAAGCTAAATTTGCTTAATATTTCTTTATATGCTTATACTGTGTTATCTCTTTTTATGACTGATTGTCACCATATATTAGTTGGTATGTTTCACAGATAAGTTGATATTAGTTTTACATCTAGATATATATAATACTACGTGACCCCTGCTGTATAATTTTGAACAGTCCTACTAACCCTGTTAAACCGTGGTTGTAAAGCACTGTTGCACCTTATTCTGCACTTTAATAAAGTTGAATTTTTATTAATATTCACGAGTAGTGTCGCAAAAGTTTGTTGTTGATGTAGGCTTGGTTGAGGGCCGGGTGGTCCCATTGATTGTGATTGCGGTACCAGGATGCTGCGGGTCGCAGACGGGAAGGGGGTGTGTGAGCCAGGTAGTATGGCTGGGGTTCCTAGATCTTGTGCTCTGAATAGTGCCACCAGTCCAGTGGCAGGGAGCTCTCTGGTCTGTCCCAGATAGTTATTGGGGTGATGTGGGGTGTGAGAGCACCGGGATGCTGCAGATTATGGGCAAGGTGGCAGGAACTCCTCACATGCAGCCGTCTCGGACCATGGCCATCTTGTCTCCCTGGAAAGATTAATTCTAAACCCAGATGCGTAAATAGTATACCCCAGAAACAGTAACTATTGTATGACAAAAACACATTTTTCAGGCTTGTTGTACACCTTTTTTGTGCCCTAAGAATTTGCAATACTTGATTAACATGTTCAATGTGTGACTTGTTATCCAGATATATAATCACAAATTGATTTAACTGGTGAGTGAACACATGATTGACAAAATGTTGAAACACAGCAGGTGCATCGATCAAACCAAAGGACATTACCAGATTCTCAAAGTGACCCTCAGGTGTGTTATATGCTGTTTTCCACTCATTCCTCTGACTAACCTTGTTAAAATTATAGGCCCCCCTGAGGTTGAGCTTGGAAAACCACTTTGCACTGGATATCTGATTAAAAAAGGTCCAAAATCAGAGGCATAGGATATGGATCACGATTCGTAATCTGATTTAGTTCCAGAAAATCCAGACATGGGTGTAATCCACCATCTTTCTTTTTAACAAAGAAGAATCCTACCTCACCCAGGGAAGTAGATAGTCTATTGAGATCATTGGTCAAACTGTCAGCAATATAGATTAAACATTCTGCACTTAGGTAGCTTGGCCCCTGGTTTCAAATTAATCATGCAGTCATAAGGTACCAGAGGTACCCCTGATGGTGGTGAGGTCTTGGCTGCCACCGTAGCCCTGACTCCTGAGTAACCTTGCTTAACACCCCCTGCCCCCCACCAGAGATAAGGGCTAGGGCTGGAGAAAGGATCCCACACAAAAGAGACAAAGAGGGGTGAACCAAAGCACATTCTCTCAGCAAGTCCACACCAAGGAAATACACAACAGCAAACAGGGAAAAACAAGGTACAGGGAGGTAATATACAACCAACAAGGGAAAATCCAACACGCAACAGAAAGCATAGAACTGATCACCAAAACAATAGAAACAGCAACAAGACCAGTAGAAATGAAAGATCTATAATCGGAATTGGGTGAAACACGGATCTCTGTGACTACAGGAGCAAATCATCAGTTAGCTGGAAATTAAGTCCTGCCAGAATAATGACCAGTAAGCACAAAAACAGACGACACCCAAAGACTGAGCAACTAAGAAGCATAGGAAAGTTTGTCAGACTCCACAGTGTGAACAGAGTTTGAAGTTGTCAAGATACCGAGTGTAGCGCGGAACACCACATGACAGCTTCTGTGAATTCCCTCAATATATCACATTGATGGACATTTGTCTTTTGTCAACCATGCTTACTATGTAACATTGCAGGTTATTCCTAGAACTGTTGTGAAAAATTATAATAACTGTGTTGTGCAATGGAAATTGCCCTGAACACTGATCTACTGGCCTGTGCTAATTACTGATGTTAACCATCAGCTATATTTGCTATAAAATATTGTTTATGTTGCTTGATGAATCAGCAAGCTCAATGCCACATTCTTGAACCACAAAGCTGAGTACCATAGTATTATAATTGAAGACAAACAAATGGACCGTGTCCTCAGAACCGCGATGCTCATACAATGGAAGAGACGGTCAGACAGTTGAAGGTGCAGAGGTGGCTTTTATTGCATCCATTGGATGAAATAAAAGCCACCTCTGCGCCTTTAACTGTCTGACCGTCTTTTTCATTGTATGAGCAGCACAGTTCCGAGGACACTGTCCATTTTTTTGCCTTAATTGATTCCACGTTTCCATTGGAGTATTGGATCCTGTGACAGCCATACTACACGCTTATATACCAGTTGTGGGTGACACAACTGGCTCAGGTGAGCAGTTACATTTATACTGTATTTGTTGCTTTTAAAAGATAAGACCCTATTGCACTCTCCTTCCTCCACAGTTACTATAGTATTATAATTAAATACCATAGTATTAACAAGCTTCAAGCCTATTCAGTGTCTAATTTTCAGTATTTTGCTGTTCATCAGAGACTGTAGTCACTATGTTGTCCTACTTCTGTTTCTGTCATTAGGCTTATGGGAAGCCATGTTTGGGTTAAAGGACAGCAGAAAAACTGGCCTCCTTACTGCCAAGCTTGCAAGAATAAGGTGTGTGAGATACTGTAGATCAAGTAACTGGTTCTAAAGGATGGTGTTAAATGGAAGTCATCAAGTTAAAGAATGTGGCAGACTTCTGTGGTGAATCGGCCACCAAACCTGGCAGCTCCACAGCACCTCCCATTAAACCCAGGTCAGTCAGAGAACTGCCTGAGGATAAAGAAGGGCTGCAGCTGCCCTGTCAGTGCTGGTTTATTATGGCACCTCTCAGTGAGTGTGTTATATGCCTTCTGATCCGTGACCAAAAACACATATAATAACCTCCACCCCGTCACTGATAGAGACCCTAAATAACCCCAAGCACTAAATGTTGCCACCAGCTCCTCATTTAATATAAGTCCGGTCCGTAGTTGGGCTTATATTGGGTCAGAAACCAACCCAATTAGCGTTAAATGAGCACACAGACGTGGGAATGCTTGATCAAGATAAAAAGAGCAACTCAAGATGAAATTTATATATTTAATCACCCTATTGGTACACTAGATATATTTACAGCTATTATTAAGATGTTACGAATATTACAGTCTGTTATGCAAATAGAAGGATAAATGGAAAACACAGAATTACACACAAATGTGATCAGTTACCTTAATGCTGATGGCACCACAAGGGCGGCGTGATGCCAATCTGTTTCTGGGTATTCTCTGGCTTTGGAGAAATAATAATGCCTCTTCAGAAGAAATACAATATGGAGATGGGGCAGCAGATTTTTATACATTAAGGCTGAACCCTGTCTCCATCCATCTCGCACCTCTGGGCTGTCTCACAACTCCCACCCCTCTGAGTGGAGATATAGATATCCAAAACTTATTATCTGCTATAGCTTTGTCTGGGAGCATATCAGATGGAAGACAATGCTTTCATATTTTCAGTTATGATTTTATCTACGCCTGGATATGAAACATGACTATTCTGAGAGCAGCCTACTAGCCCATATCCCGTTTAGATGCCTTACGGTCGTCACACATGTACGTAAAGCTATGTATGGTGACCGTCTGAACGTCGAGATCACATATTTATGCTTGCCATTTTATAGACAGCACGGCTCATGAGATATTGACGTTATATTCACGAATCTGTTCAGTCTGAGTTGAAAGAAAAGGTTTCCTTCCAACCTGTAGTACAAGGAAATTAGGTTTGTCGCTTCTCTTCAAACCACAGCAGGGAGTCATCCTTTGGATAATGGTTGGGTACAAAGTGTCATCTACTCTCCATTTCCTAGGAAGCTCCATACACCTGGCTAAATGACATTTCCTTAGCTAATTAGCATCTCACAGGTGAGGAACAGCCCTTTTGTGTGGCCTGTTGGCATTGACCATTTCCCAGATGTGAATTGCCTCTGGCTACCAAGGGTGGGGGCTTATTTCTTATGAGTCAGATGTGTCTTATCTGAACAAACAACTATTGCTTTCTGGGACAAAATGGAAGCTGGGGATATGGCAATATTCCTTACAAATACTGGTTATTCATCACAACTTCCATAAAAAGATGTGTTTTAAAGGGCTTGTCTGGTCTAAAATGATAATTCTGCAGTCACTCTGTGAGACTGTAGAATTATCAATCCTCCCAGTGCACGCACTCTGCACTGCGTGGATTCGCTATTTCTAAACCAAGAACAGACCGCAGTGATGTGGTATCCATGTTTCTAGCCACTACGGACGGAGCTCCTGACTAGTGCACGCGGCCTCGCTTAATACAAGTTTATGGAGCAAGGTTGCACCCAAAAGATGGCCATTCCCACAAGTCGGAATGCACCTGCTCAATACACATGTATTAAGTGAGGCCACGCCCACTCTGTTCTTTCGTTTTCTATGACTCAGCATTTTTGTGGAAAATTTGCAGCATATCTGCATAAAGAATCGACATGCTGCTGATTTTTCTGCCGAGAATATGCATACTGCATTATTGAGGTTTGTTTCTTGATTACAAAACGGCGAATCCTCAAAGTGCACAGTGCAGCAGTGCAGGTGCTGGGAGGATTGATAATTCTGCAGTCACATAGGGTGGCTGCAGAATTATCATTTTAGAACTGACACCCTCTTTAAGGGCATTCTAAAAACAGTGGCTATTGGAAATTACTCTGCTCTTTCGTATGGAATACATTCCAAAAAACTGATAAAGCATGGTAAACAGCTGCAGATGAGATTGGGAGGGTTGGATGAAAAGAAATATTAGCCTTTGATTGTTCACAAAATGTAAAATGCAGGTAGGTTGCTGCACAGTAAAAACAGGAATCAATTTAAGGATCTGCAGCAATATGAGAGGTTTCTGGTTTAGAGTTATACGTTTTAATTAAATTGTAAAGCCAATTGGTAGCTAGTACAGTATAAGGCAAGGGCTAGAAATCTTATTTTCAGCTTGAGAGAAAAATAATTCTGGTTGTTTCTTTCAGTCTGATAAGGGATAAAAAAAGAAGCAGTAACAAGTATTGATCACATGCTTTTTAGTTTCTCATTCCTGTTGGCCTAATGCATATTGATCTGTATGTATTGCAACAACTATTGTTTGTTTAATATGATATGATTTTATATCTGCATGCATATTGTTCAGATGTCAACAAAGTTAAAAAAAAAAAAAAGTCCTCATTCAGAGACAGAATGTTCCTCCTCCTGCTCCCAGCATATACATTCTAGTGTGGAACTGGAAGCTGAAGGTCACAGCAGATTTCTCTCTCCCTCTCCCAGAAACCAGATTGATCCTATTCTCATGTTGTAAGCTGGATGTTCTTAATTCTCAATAAATGAACATTCTCTGTTGCTCGCTGTGGACATCACGCTGATTAACGCGCTGCTAACAGGTTATGGGCCCAGGAGTCACAGAAGTCCCAGACCTCCAGAGCACAGAGATAGAAAGACAACAACGAACTGAGAAGTAAAGATGGCCACCACCAGCAGCTCAGCAAAGTTTACAGTGCCAAGCCTGAATAACCAGAACTACCAATCCTGGAAATTCAAGGTGAAGATGCTGCTGATAAGAGAAGGTACGTGGAAATACACTCAGGAGCCCAAGCCTGACCCAGTACCACAGGACTGGCTAGAGATGGATCAGAAAGCACAGAGCACCATATCACTCAGCATAGAGGATGATCAGATTGTGCATGTGTGTAAGTGTGAATCTGCAAAGGAAATGTGGGAGCAGCTGCAGAAAGTACATGACAGGATAAAGCTAAGTAACAAACTCCATCTAATGAGAAAGCTATATCAGTCTAAGCTACACAGTGACCAGGACATGCAGGACTACATTAGAAGCACTCTAGAGACCATAGAGCGCCTGCGGGGCATTGGGGAAGATATGAAGGATTTCCATGTAGCAGCACTAGTACTTAGTGGTCTCCCAGAAAGCTATGACACGCTTGTAACTGCACTAGATGCACTCCCAGATGATGAGCTTACATTGGAGTACGTCAGAGGAAAGCTTGTAGATGAATATAAGAGAAAGGCAGAAAGTGTGAGCAGCAAAATATGCAACAAGGAAACTGCTTTACAAACACAGGACGTACCCACCAGCAGAAACCATCCTAAAGAAACATGTGAATGTTTTGTATGCAAGAAGCCAGGTAATTTAAAAGCTGAATGCAGAGTCTGGAAAGCTAAAATGAATCAGCTGAAGAAGCAAAACAGTCAACAAAGAGTTAAGAGTGCTGTATTTGAAAATAATGATCCTGTAAATACTGAGGCTGCATTCACATTAGTCAATGCATTTAAATCAAAGCATGCGTGGTGTATAGATTCTGGTGCAACCAGTCACATGACCAATGACAGAGACTTCTTTACTAAGCTTAACCAAAGCAAGTCAGAGAAAGTGATAATGGCGAATGGTCAGTGTATGAACTCAGAAGGCATAGGAGATGGTTATATTGATTGTAACATATCTGCAACGCAAAGCAGAAGGATTCATGTGAAGGATGTGCTATATGTGCCTAGTCTTGAAAGTAATCTATTATCCGTGAAAAAGCTTACAAAACAAGGGAATGAAGTTACGTTTAAGCACGATAGCTGCATCATCTCAAAGGAGGGTCACACACTAGCAAAAGGAAAAATCAAAGATGAACTGTATCGGTTGATATGCAAAGAGTGTGTATGCACAGCTAAGCAAGAAATGTCCAAGAACTGTATTCATGTATGGCACAGACGGCTTGCACATAGAGACCCAGAAGCAATAAGAAAGTTATTTCAAGAACACTTAGCTGATGATATTACAATTGATCCATGTAACCAGACAATGAGTTGTACCAGCTGTATCAAAGGGAAAATTCCAGAAAGGCCTTTCCTAAGAAAAGTACTACAAGAACAGAACAACCACTAGATTTAATACACACAGATATCTGTGGCCCAATGCTATTCAGACCCCTGGAAAGAAGAGATATTTTCTTACATTTATTGATGACAATTCAAGATACACAGTTGTCTATCTACTTCACAGCAACAATGAAGTTCCAGAGAAACTTGAAATATATCTAGCTGAAGTATATAACAAGTTTGGGAGAATGGCAAAAATTCTACGTGCAGATAATGGGACTGAATATACAAGTAATGACACACAAAGCATTTTAAAGAAAAATGGAATCATATTTCAGACTACGGTACCGTACACCCCTGAGCAAAATGGTGTAGCAGAAAGAAGGAACTGAACACTATGTGCAAAGGGAAGGTGTATGTTATTTGATGCAAATCTGCCTACAGAATATTGGGGCGAAGCTATTATGACGTCTTGCTATCTTCAGAACAGACTACCAGGTAAAGCGACAGAGAAAACTCCATTTGAGCAATGGAATAGTGCAAAGCCAAAACTACAGCACATAAGGATTTTCGGAAGCAAAGCATTTGCACACATTCCCAAAGAAAAACGAACTAAGTTGGAATCTCACGCTAAGGAAGGCACTCTGGTAGGTTACAGTGAAACCCAGAAAGGTTATAGAATTCTACACCCAGAGACAAACAAGGTCACAATAAGCAAGGATGTAGTGATTGATGAAAATTTTGTGTCACCCAAGTTTTATGATGTTATGCCAATAGTCCAGATGAAGCAACAACAACAATCTCAGTCACAATCACAAGACAACGAAAGGGAGAATGTAGAAGTCTGGCTAGATTCTTCAACCACTGAAGGAACAACAAAAAGCCTAAGTGAACCTGAAATCAGACGATCGTCAAGATCAAACAAAGGAATACCAGCTAAACGTCTATCCTACATTGTCAAGACACTACCTGAGTCAGAGCCACAGTCATGGGATGAAATGCAAAAACTGCCTGCTCATGAAAGAACAAAGTGGATCAATGCCGCTAATGAAGAAATGAACTCGCTTCATCAACAAACTTGGAAACTCACTGAGTTGCCACAGGGTAAAAAGGCAATCAAGTGCAAGTGGGTATTTAAAACCAAATATGACTCTGAAGGTAAAGTCCACAGATTTAAAGCGAGGTTGGTCGCAAAAGGATATTCTCAAAAATATGGAGAGGACTATGATGCTACTTTTTCCCCAGTCGCCAAGCAGACAACATTTAGAGCCTTGATGGTCATAGCTGCTGTACAAAAGATGTTTGTCAGACATTTGGATATCAAAACTGCATTTCTAAATGGTGACATTGAGGAGGACTTATACATGACTCAACCTGAAGGTTATATAAAGGAAGGTGAACAGAATCTTGTTTGCAAACTACAAAAATCTCTTTATGGTCTTAAGCAATCGGCAAGAGCATGGAACACCAAAATGAACAAAGTCTTGTTGGAAGAAGGATTTAAAAGAGGTCAAGCGATCCATGCCTATATACGAGATATACAGATGGAAAATGGATGTATATTCTCCTATATGTGGACATGTAATTGTAGTTCATCAAGAAGAAGCCAAATTGGAAAAATTACTGAAATTTTGAACCAGCATTTTGAAACAAAAGACCTTGGAAATGTAACATATTATCTAGGAATCCAAATCCAGAGAGAGGAAGATGGAAGTTTTCTTCTAAATCAAAGTGCAAAAACTAATTCAATTTTGAATCAGTTTGGAATGACAGAAGCCAAAGGCGTATCAACGCCAATGAAATCATCCTACCTGAAACTGGAAGAAGATGACCTGTTGCCTAACAATGAGAAATATCGACAGGCAGTGGGGGGCACTTCTATACATATCGACTATGACTCGACCAGATATTACAACAGCAGTTGTAATATTGTGCAGATATGTGGAGAAACCGCACCAAAAGGACTGGAACGCCGTTAAAAGAGTTCTCCGATATTTAAAAGAGACACAAGGGGTAAATTTTAAATTATCTGCAGCAGGAAATCTAAAACTCACCGGCTATGCTGACGCAGATTGGGCTGGTGATTTGCATGATCGTAAATCCACAAGCGGATACATATTTAAACTTGGAGAAAGTTCAATCTCCTGGTCTAGTAGAAAACAAGTATCTGTTGCTTTGTCATCCACAGAAGCTGAGTATGTGTCCGCAGCCTATGCAAGTCAGGAGATCATTTGGCTAAAACAACTGATGGATGATTTGGTAAACCGTTAACTCAGCCAACAGTGATGTATGAGGACAACCAAGGATACATTAAACTTGCATGCCGTGAAAAGATCAATGCTAGAACTAAGCACATCGACGTCAGATTCATCATCTACGTGATTTGATAGATCGTGGCATAATTCAATTTGTTTATTGTGAGACTGATAAGATGTTAGCTGACATTTTGACCAAGCCATTGCCACGACCTAGATTCCAAGGATTGAGAACCATTATGGTACTAACAGAATAAAAAGTTTTTGAGTGGGGGTGTTGGCCTAATGCATATTGATCTGTATGTATTGCAACAACTATTGTTTGTTTAATATGATATGATTTTATATCTGCATGCATATTGTTCAGATGTCAACAAAGTTAAAAAAAAAAAAAGTCCTCATTCAGAGACAGAATGCTCCTCCTCCTGCTCCCAGCATATACATTCTAGTGTGGAACTGGAAGCTGAAGGTCACAGCAGATTTCTCTCTCCCTCTCCCAGAAACCAGATTGACCCTATTCTCATGTTGTAAGCTGGATGTTCTTAATTCTCAATAAATGAACATTCTCTGTTGCTCGCTGTGGACATCACGCTGATTAACGCGCTGCTAACAATTCCACAATCCGTCCTTCTGGTTCTGCCCCATGTCTAGTCTTGTTTTTTGCCCTATTATCAACTCCGTGCAGCTGTCAGTCAGGGAATAGTTTGAAGCTCAAGACATTTGGTTCTGAAATCCCCACCAAACACATGGCTGTCCGCACGATGCATTTTTACATGCTGCGAATATAATGCTTTTTGCATTTGAGTTTTCTATGACTCAGCATTTTTATGGAAAATTTGCAACATATCTGCATGAAGCAATGACATGCTGCAGATTTTTCTGCACTAAAATATGCAGCGTAACTGCAGCAAAAAAACAGCATGCAGACAGGACTTCTCAAATCCCATTGTTTTTGCTTAGAAAACATGCTGCTGCAAACTTAGTGCAAATCTGCTACCTGTACACAACCAATACACACTACATACGCTGCAAAATATGCATTGTGTGAATAGGCCCTAAATATAATTGGAATTATGGTAGCGATAAGCCGCCCCTTATCCAGTTGTAGTACAATGATCATGTCAGGGTCAAATATTCAACCTTGACATCATATCTAAAGAGTCTGTCATGAGACAGTTTTTGTTTTTATTAATTAAGTCATTAATATTTTTTGTCCTCTGTTTCAGGCAATACTTTGGCACAGTACATACATATACACAATACATTTCATTGATTTAAATTACATGACATGCACTTGTTCAAATAATTCTTTATAATAGAAAACTTCTTAGGTATTACTTTAATCAATTTGCTTTTTGATATTATAAAGCACCACTGCAGCACTCCTTTTTAATGCAGTTGTAGTTGTGATTTAAATGTAAGTCCGCTGCCCCTAGTGTTAGGCTGCCTTCACATCTGCACTCCAGTGCATTATGCAATATTGCGCTAGCGCAGTGCAAGCGCAGCGTAACACAGCCGAGTGCACATGAAACAACATGCGCTAACGCCGCCATTACCTGGTATGTGTGAGCACAGCAAAACAGGACCTGGAAGCGCAAGTGTGAAGAGGGGTGGTTCAGAACAGAATGCATGCGCTAGTCCGGATGCACCAGAAACGCGTCATATGACATTTCCGGTGTATCCAGAGTAGCGCATGCGCTCTGCAACAGCCTCTCTTCACATTTGCACTTCCGGGTTCCTTTTGACTACGCTCGCCCATGCCCTATAATGGAGGAGGTAGCACAGCGCTTAATTTGTGTCCGTTGCATTAGGCTATGCTTGCACTGCGCTACCACCTGCGCTAGTGCTATGCTGCTAAATGCAGTGGAGCGCAGGTGTGAACTGGGCCTTATACTCACCTTCATTCACCTTATTCCTTTTCTCTATTGGTATGCATCAAAAAGGGACCTGCTGGCAGCTCCAATGTTTTGTGACACACACTGGAGGTCCCTTTTCAACATATCTTTTTGGGAGCCTCATTATAGCTCTTATGGAGATGCATTGTGCATTTGTGACATAACTCCTGACTTCCAAAAGTTACAAGCACAAGACGGTGCTGCGGGACTGGAGAGGGGTTAAAAAGGACGAAAATTCCATCCAGTGAGTATGAGACCAGGTGCAGGGGACTTATTATTATTATTATTCATTATTATAGCACCATTTATTCCATGGCACTTTACATATGAAAAGGAGCATACACAGACAAGTACAATAAACATGGGCAATACAAGGCACACACAAGTACAGAAGGAGAGAGGACCCTGTCTGCAAAGGCTCACAATCTACAAGGGATGGGTGAGGATACACTAGAAGAGGGTAGAGCTGGTTGTGCGGCAGATCAGTAGACTGAGGATCACTGCAATTTGTAGGGTCGAAAGAGGTGTGTCTTCAGGTTCCTTTTGAAGGTTTCCATGGTAGGCGAGAGTCTGATGTGTTGGGGCAGAGAGTTCCACAGTATAGGGGAAGCACGAGAGAAATCTTGTATCTGGTTGTGGGGAGAAGAGATAAGAGGGGAGTAGAGAAGGAGATCTTGAGAGGATCAGAATTTGCATGTAGGTAAGTACCGGGAGACCATCTGACAGATGTATGGAAGAGACAGGTTGTGGATGGCTTTGTATGTCATAGTTAGGGTTTTGAACTGGAGCCTCTGGACAACATGAAGCCAGTGAAGGGATTGGCAGAGAGGAGAGGCTGGGGAATAACGGGGATACAGGTGGATAGTGGGGCAGCAGAGTTTAGGATAAATTGGAGTGGTGCAAGATTGCTAAAGGGGAGGCCAGAGAGCAGGAGTTTGCAATAGTCGAGGCGGGAAATGATGAGGGCATCCACGAGTCCACGAGTATTTTTGCGGTTTCTTGGTCAAGGAATGTACGGATGCGGGAAATAATTTTGAGTTGGAATCGGCAGGAGGTGGCAAGGGCTTAGATATGTGGCTTGAAAGAGAGGGCAGGTTCGAGGATCACCCCGAGGCACCGAGCATGTGGAACTGGGGAAACTGACCAGCCATTGACTTTGATGAATAGGTCTGGTGGAGGGGTAGAATGAGCTGGGGGAAAGATGATGAATTCTGTTTTGTCCATGTTCAGTTTTAGAAAGCGAGCAGAAAAGAATGATGAAATTGCGGACAGACAGGATTTTGGTCAGTAAGGAGGTGATGTCAGGTCCAAAAAGGTAGATCTGTGTATCATCAGCGTAAAGATGATACTGCAAACCATGTGATTCTATGAGGTGACACAGGCCGAGGGATTAGATGCAGAAGAGGTAGGGGTCCTAGGCGTGGTGAGGAAGTGGTGTGGGAGAGGGAGACGCTGAAAGTCCAATGTGTTAGCTACGACGAGATTCAGGACAGGGCCAAGTCTGCGATACCAAGAGATGAGAGAATGTAACAGGAGAGAATGGTCTACAGTGTCAAAGGTGAAGGACAGGTCGAGAAGAAGGAGGACATAGCAGTGTTGCTTACTCTTTGCGGTTAGTAGGTCATTGGTGACATTCGTTAGGGCAGTTTCAGTTGAGTGATGCAGTCGGAAGCCAAATTGTAACCTCTCATAGAGGTAGCAGGAGGAGAGGTGGGAGGACAGTTCCAGATGGACATGCTGCTCCAGTGGTTTTGAGGATTAAGGGAGCAGTGATATTGGGCGATAGTTAGACACAGAGGATGGGTCAAGGGAGGGCTTTTTGTGGATGGGTATAATTGAGGCATGTTTGAAGGATGAGGGGAAGACACCATTTGTAAGTGAAAGAAATGTGTTAGGGCTGGGATGAAAACTGTGGCGAGGTTGGGGATGAGGTGGGATTGGAGTGGGTCGAGCGTGCAAGTGGTGAGATGTGATCTTGACAGAAGGGAAGAGAGCTGATCTTCTGTCATGTTGGAGAAGCTGTGTGAATTCAATTGCACGGTCTCGTGCTGAGCGCTCCAAACAAAGCTGAGGACTCTGCTGACTGGAAAGTCCTTTTATTGAAAATCTCCATCCGCCACGACATGTTTCGACGGTGTAGTACCGTCTTTCTCAAGTGGACACTTTCTAAATCTACACCATGTTGTGCGGGATGCACACAGGAATAAGGTTATGATTACTTAATTGAATCTTCCACTTGGTAATAATGGTAATGCACTAGTGCATCCCCTATATTCTTTTGTCTTCACATGTTGGAGAAGCTGCTTTGGAAGAACAGGGCTGAGCATTATGAGGAGAAGCTAGGGGCTGCGGCCAAAGCTTTCTCTAATGTTATCAATCTTTTGCTTAAAGAAAGAAGCAAAGTCTTCAATAGAAATGAAAGGAGAGTGAGAATGTGCTGGAGGATGGAGTAGAGAATTGAAAGTGTTGAAAAGCTGTTTAGGGTTGTGGGACAGGGAGGTTATGAGGGATGAGAAGTAAGATTGTTTTGCAGCAGAGAACGTGGATTTGAAGTTGGCGAGGGACTGCTTGTATGCGACAAAGTGCTTGACAGAACGGGACCTCTCCATCTATGCTCAGTTGTCCTGGGAGTCCGTCTCAGTTCTTTAGTCAGACTTAGGCCCCATTCACACACTGCTTTTTTTGCTGCATATTTTTATGCACAAGCTCAAAAAAAGGCAGGAGTGGAACAATCAAAACTTGGAGTGGCACACTCAGAGGAAAGGTCTAATAGAAACAAGTGCTCCACTTATATGTTTAATCACCCACTCCTGGTTTGTGATGAGCTTGTGCTTAAAAATACGCAGCAAAAAAAGCAGTGTATGAATAGGGCCTTACACTTAAAACACTGCTCTAAAGGTGAAAAACAGAAAAAACACTATAGTGATGCTTTAAATTACATACATTTTTTGTCTTTCATATATTGACTCCATCAATTCAATAAGTCTAAATGCACAATTTCTAGTATTGATATCTATCATTTATAGAAATAGAAAAATAACAGCATAGTTTTAATTATTAAATTTGTATGAAATGCTACATCATTTAAGTAGAATAACATTGTCTGAATTTAGATTTATCTATTATATGGCACCCAAAAGATAGAAGAAACATGTATTTATTCATGTACATATAATACTATTGTCTTTTAAGAAATATGTTATAAGGATTTATATATAACGATGCAAATGCATCGGGTGTCTAGAAATATTTTTACATTTTTTTTAAGATTTTCAAATAATAATCCAATTATTCCAATGACATCTTTACATCAACTACATATATTTGTATGGTTGATATCATTTAAGGAAAATTGAACTATTATGTTGTAAGGGTCTTAGAACACAAAGTAGCAATACTTCTTAATGTGTCAATCGTTTGAATTGATGAATTAACAGTACTAATGTGTGTATCAGACAGTTTGTGTCAGCTCACCAATCGCGTCAAGATGCCCTTACGCCTGGTGAGTCATACTCTAACTAAATCCGAATTGATATAATTTAGATATTTTTTATAGCTGGATTTTTCTTAGATTTTTTGAGGATTGTGATGTAAATAATAAAATTTTGTAAATTGATACAGAAGGAGTTACCAGCTACAGACTTGCAGCAACATCCATGCAATAACAAAAAAACTTGTAGTTAACCTACGGTAAATGGAGTTAACGTAGCTTCAGCAGGTGCATAAGATGCATCCACTAACTAACCACAGGTGACTGCAGTTGATGTGGATGAGACTGCCGCAACTATGTTGTCTGCACAAACCGCAAGTTAAGTACAAATTACATATATGCAATTATGAAAATTACTGTAAGTATGTTGTTGGTGAGTCCTTCATGATCAATTATTATCATTTAGTATATTCCTCAACAAAGTGAAAAAATCTAAGAAAAATGGCGTGGTAGAATCTAATTAATAATTTATGTTTGTCCCTATCTATCTAAACATGTGGAACACACCTTGCTAATGAGATGTGTGTGAACAGCCGTCCCACCCGTCTCTTAGCTGTTCACAAAAACCTCTCCCTTTAAAGAATAAGAATCAAATCTCTCAGCACGTAGAGTACTGGAGCTTTAAATAGTGGTTTCTATCACCCTGTGAGAAAATCAGAATGATACACATCTCCGATGAAATCTGTAATGTGTTTTTCCACAAATATTGTATAAACTATGTACATAAAAAACTGAAAATGTAAAGACTAAACTAATTTTTTTGTATTTTTTTTTTTTTAAATAGAAAAGGTAAAAAAATAAAATAGGCAAAAGTTCATCCCAAAATATTCCGATAGACAATATTTTTGGTGAAGACTTTCTCACTGTTAGGCACCAATTTGCCTTGAATGCATGAATCCACCACTTTCACCTTCACATTGCATCGTCTCTTCACACGTGAGAAAGCCACATATAATTGTCCATGACCAAAAACAGGTTCTGGCAAATAAATCCCCACTTTCTCCAATGTTTGGCCTTGGGATTTATTTATGGTCATGGCTAAGGCAGGCTTCACGGGAAATTGTCGACGTCTTAGTTTGAAAGGCAATCCAGTCTCTGATGGACAGAGATCAATTCTTGGAATGAAGACTACATTTCCTTCATCCGAGCCAGAAATTACTTTTGCTTGTATCATGTTGTCAAACAAAGCAATAACAATCATGCGAGTCCCGTTGCAAAGTCCTTTTCTGCTGTTAAAATTACGCAAAAGCATTACAATTATACCAACTTTTAATTTCAGGAGATGAGAAGGCATTCCCGTTGGTGTTAGTGAATTTAGAAATTCCACTGGATATTGTTCGGTATTTTCCGTCTCATCTGGATCAATGGAATCGTCGCTCATATATTCAATGTATTCTCCAGGAATACAATCCATAACTTTTGAATTGATCAAATCCACAGCGTCATTTTTGGGACAAAGAATGGCATGTGATGCAGCATTCTGAATACTTTCGTCATTATTCACATCAATGACAATGTTTTCACCAAATATATCCAAGATTAAAGAGCCAGTGCAAATCATGTCTTGCGGGATCTCAATGACATCATCACCAAGATTGTAATCATTAGACAATTCTCCATTTCCCAATCGAATTAACCAATTGCTATAATCAGAATCAATGGAGCGCATGTTGTTAATGAGCGGCAATTGATTGAAAAGCTGCCATTGTCGTGAATATTTAATGCAGCTCTCTACGATGTCTGTCCTTGTTCCATGAGAGATGATAGGAAGACACTGCCGAAAGTCTCCTCCCAGAACAATGACTTTCCCTCCAAAGGGTAATTTATTTTTCTTGGAGACATCAGTTGTCATGACATCCCGTAATAATTGATCAATTACATGCAAAGCGTATTTTGACAACATAGTAGACTCATCGATGATGAAGAGTTTGGTAGTCTTCAAATGTTGGGCCGCATCAGTATCATTTTTGATTCTTGAAACGGATGTCTCATTAATTGGTATTGGTATGCCATACAGTGAATGGATAGTTCTTCCTCCTTGCAATAGATTAGCAGCAATCCCTGTACTGGCTGCAGGTGACACAACTTCTCCTTCTCCTCTCAGTTCATGAATCAATAGATGATAGAGATATGTTTTCCCACTTCCACCTGGACCGTCAATGAAAAAGCACTTTGGCTTATCACTTGTATCCTCTAAAGCTTTATGGATTGCATTATAGGCCAAACGTTGTTGATCATTTAAGGTAACTTTCATTTCACGTGCTCTTACTAACTCTTCTTCTTTGTTGTATTGAGGACGAATATGTGGTTTTCTTTTTGGGCGTGGTAGATTAAAATCATTAAAATGTTTTGCATGAAATTTTAAAACATGTTCAACATCAGTCATGGCATATCCTTCACAATGCTCACAATCATCAGTGTCGGGGTGGTAGGCATGGCAGTAATCTTGAACGAAGTGTTGTTTAAATTCTTGCCACAACTCCAGGGGATGATTAGGAGGACCAAAGACACATATATATGCAAACATGTCACGGAGCTGTGCAGGCATATTGAGAACACAGGCATCAATAAAGTTTTTCTCCAAACAGTGTCATCGAAGAGCAATCCAAGGGCTAATGCCGCCTCTTTAAAAGTTGGGTATGTGACTTCCTTAACAGTCTTTAGGTTGTCAAAACTTGTAGCTCCTTTAACATGGAGTAACAACAGCCTTAAATAGTACCGTTCTTGTTCTTGAATACTAACAGTGTAGAGTCTACCAATGACTGAAGCACCTCCTCTCCTTCTAACTTCCCATGCACCTTCTTTCCAAACATAATGCTCCGGAATTTGACGATATAAGTACTCATGAGCATTGGGATCATTCTCATTGAGGGCAAAGTAGGCCATGAGTGTTGATTGTCTGTCCATTAAATAACTGATGTTGTCCACAGAATCACCCTCGTGAAAAAAAAGTGATTGTGAATGAGGCAGATGTACTGCAAGACGAATAATGCTGTGAGATTGTCTATGCATTGGGAAAGCAAAGATTCGCCAAGCTGCCTCTGGTGCACTGACATATCTGGAATCCATGAATTTATGAGTTTCATCGTGTCTGATGTTGGTTTCACAAATTTCCACATTGGCTTTGTCATGACCTTTGTACACATATTTGAAGAGGTATTTTACGCTCTGAATGGAAGCACATACTTCCACTTTAATATGGCACTTATATTTTAATAGAAGGAAAGGGTTATATGGAACCACCCAAGAATTATCAATCATCTTGGAATGGTGTGGAAAAGAAGGTCCTTCGTTTCTTTGATAACTTGGATATGCATCCTCAGGTATAACAGTTTTTGTTTGAAACTTTTTGGGAAAAGCTTTTTTACACTTTCCATTCTCCATACATGGAGAATTGGGGTTGTGTTGTCCACAGGGGCCATGAATCATGTGTTGCATCACAATTTGATGGAGCACAGGGTAATGTGATGGATCAGGAATTTCAGCCCAAACAGTATTGTCCACTTCCACCTCAGTTCTTAGTTTTGAGTTGGCATCCAGAATAATTAGAATGTGAGCATGTGGTAGGCCTCGCTTTTGAAATTCTATCACATGAACCATAGCACAAACCTTACCAAATAATCCACAATTAATATCTTTCAAAAGGGCTTCAAGTTTAATCCTGAATACACGGGCCACTAAATCCGGTCGATGTTCAGCTCACTGCCATGGGTGTAAATTGTTTGCAATTTCACTCCATTTTGGATTACGGGTCATCGTTATAAAAAGATCTGGTCTTCCAAATTTAGTTACAATCGCCATGGCATCTTGATACCGCTGCTGCATATTTCGGGGACTTCCCTCAAACGAAGATGGTAAAATTACCGTCTTGCCAATGGGGATTTGTTTTTCTATGGATTTTCTCAGCAAATGTTCTTGAAGGAGACAATAATCTTCTACTTTCAAATCCTTCTGGTGTTGGCGTATAAAATTTAAACGATTTGCCTCGATTTTAACATAGGCATCCACCAAGTACTGCTGTGTCAGTTTACCACCATTAAGGACAGGATTGAATTCTTTCCGTACTGACAGCAAATAACAGTAATACTGCAGTTGTGTCACCCTGCGAGGATTTTGGCCTTGCTGCTTGAGTGCTTCATGCCACCCTTGCTCTCCATGAGGGAAAAACAATGGATACAGTAATGCATCCAAATTACTGTGTAAAATGCTTATTTGCTGTGTTCTGGGGCCAACAGATTATTTGGGTCTGGTTTTAGATGTATTAAAATGTCTCTATTAAATGGTGGCTCTCCATCAGCATTTTCAAAGACGACAGCGACTTCATTGACAGTAGGGTTGTTATAACCGTCTTGGGTCTTGCTGTCTGTCTTGTTTAATTGCCATGATGATATTGGGCATGTTTGTGCCATGTTCCAATGCTTTGTGTTCTTCTTCTTCCTCCACGTGCCGTAACATTTTGTAGGCTGAAACAAAGGGATTAATACCTTCCAATTGCTCAGCAATAATTCTCATCAAGGCTGGATTACATTTGAGATTTTCTGGAGACTGTAGGCGTTTTTCAGTAGCAGTAGCACTATCCAAAATATACAGCTGTGCATATGCTGGAACTTGACCTTCAGCGGGGTGGAGAGTTCCAGTTCTATGATAAATTTGGCCGTGAATCCGGAAACAGTAAGGACCATGTCCAGGTGGTTGAGAAACACTTGCACCCATGGAAGCAAATGCAAAGGAACTATTAATGCTCCTGATATTGTCCATGAGATTTTTACTATATGGGCTGTCTCCTTTGAGTAAAGTAGTGAAGAGCTCAGGGTACTGAGGAAATGGTACCTGAACTTTGCCCTTGTGACAACAAAGGGAGAACTGTCCATCAGATGGCCTTTCAGCCTCAAAATGTTGTGCTTGACAATGTTCACATAACATATTCATGGGCCCACAGGTATGTTGTAAAATACCGGTATCGTCATCAGTAAAGCCAATAGGGATTGATGACGTAGGTGAAGTGAGCAACAGATGACCTTTTTTGTAGATGCCTACATAAATAAGGCGTGGCTGTGTAGAACTGTCAACACATCCAACAAAAGAAGTAGTGACTGGAGACTTCTTACTGAGGGTTTTTTTTTGGCGTGAGGCAGCCAAATGGGCCAAACGGCGTTTTTTTGAGGTAGGTGACATAATTTGTAAACGTTTGACTTTAGCCAATTTGTGTCTTGTCATGGCAGAAGCAATCTTGTCTGTTCTTGTTTTAGAAGAACCTTTGCACTTCACTTTACCCGTGCCAGATGTTGAAGGCAGTTGAGTTTCATAAAGTGTTGGAGACACAGATATAGACGCCATATCAGAGGTAGATGGTTCTCCTTGCACCTTCACCTGTTGTTGTTTGCGTCTTTTGCGTTCCGCCTCAGCTTTTTTGGCCAACCGACTGCTTCTTTCTTCAGCAGACTCCTTTGCAATTCTTGTATTCAAAGCCGTCTTGACCTTAAGCAAACGGAGACGTTTTGTTTCCGGATCTTCCTGCGCACGCTTCTTGCGCTGGCATGCAGCATTCTTAGCTCTAACAGAGCTTTTTTGTTTGTCAGAGCTCATATTGAGCACAGTACAGAAAAATGTATGCAATAATAGCTACAGTATATTATTTAAGGAAGCAATGAATATACATTCTGCATAGCAATATAGTCAAAGTAGTAATATTTATATTGATAATTTTTATTATCTACAATATATTTTTATATATAAATTATATCATAAAAATATATCCAAAAAATATATTATATATATTATTAACTTAAATAAATTATGTATATTATATATTACAATTTATTATGCGTATATATATATATATATATATATATATATATATATATATTTATATAATATATATATATATATATACATATATATATATATATATATATATATATATATATATATATATATATATATATAGATTAATATATATATATATAGCAAAAACTAATGAGCCCCACACACAACGAACGTGTCTGTATGGTCACGTTCACACCGCCAAAAATCTAATGCAAAAAACCTTGTCCATCAACGTATATAGTACTCTGCAGTAAAAAAGCATTTTTACCTTTTTTACTGCAGAGTACTATATACGTTGATGGACAAGGTTTTTTGCATTATATATATATATAGATTAATATATATATATATATATATATATATATAGATTAATATATATATGTATATGATTAGTATATATATATATATATTGTATAAACGAAATAAAAGTTAGGGCCCTTTCACATCAGCGTTTATTTTAAATCGCGGCAGATGCGGTGAAAAAACCGCATCTGCCGCGATTGCCGCATAACCGCTGCACTTGCGGCGCGGTTGCGGAAATCCCCATAGAAAGTATAGGGGGACTTGCGGCAGGTGCGGCAAGTGCGGTTTTGCACTTGCAGCAGGTGCGGCCGCGAAAAAAACCGCGTCTCGGGCTTAATACCAGCTTGTGTAACAAAGCTGGTATTAACCCCTTTATTACCCAGCGTGCCACTGCCACCAGGGCCGCTGGAAGAGCGGGGTTCAGCGCCAGAGGATGGCGCTTCAATGAACGCGCCATCTTCTGGGGCGGCTGCGGGCTGCAATTTGCAGCGGGGGGTGCCCAGAAAGCTTGGGCATCCCTGCGCTGCGGATTCCAGCCCCCAGCTGCTTAGCTGTACCTGGCTAGACATAGAAATTGCGCGGAGCCCCACGCATTTTTTTTATTATTTAATGAATTTCAGAGTCAGAGTCTCAGAGTCGGAGTCTCAGAGTCGGAGTCGCCTCAGAGTCGGAGTCGCCTCAGAGTCGGAGTCGCCTCGGAGTCGGAGTCGTCTCGGAGTCGGAGTCTCCTCAGAGTCGGAGTCTCAGAGTCGGAGTCACCTCAGAGTCGGAGTCGCCTCAGAGTCAGAGTCGCCTCGGAGTCGGAGTCGTCTCGGAGTCGGAGTCGTCTCGGAGTCGGAGTCGTCTCGCAGTCGGAGTCGTCTCGGAGTCGAGTCGGAGTCGGAGTCGTCTCGGAGTCGGAGTTGTCTCGGAGTTGGAGTCGTCTCGGAGTCGGAGTCGTCTCAGAGTCGAGTCGGAGTCGTCTCGGAGTCGGAGTCGTCTCGGAGTCGGAGTCGTCTCGGAGTCGGAGTCGTCTCGGAGTTGTCTCGGAGTCGGAGTCGTCTCGGAGTCGAGTCGGAGTCGGAGTCGTCTTGGAGTCGGAGTTGTCTCGGAGTTGGAGTCGTCTCGGAGTCGGAGTCGTCTCGGAGTCGAGTCGGAGTCAGAGTCGTCTCGGAGTCGGAGTCGTCTCGGAGTCGGAGTCGTCTCGGAGTCGGAGTCGGAGTCGTCTCGGAGTCGGAGTCGTCTCGGAGTTGGAGTCGGAGTCGAGTCGGAGTCGGAGTCGAGTCGGAGTCGGAGTCGTCTCGGAGTCGGAGTCGTCTCGGAGTCGGAGTCGTCTCGGAGTCGGAGTCGTCTCGGAGTCGGAGTCGGAGTCGTCTCGGAGTCGGAGTCGTCTCGGAGTCGAGTCGGAGTCGTCTCGGAGTCGGAGTTGTCTCGGAGTTGGAGTCGTCTCGGAGTCGAGTCGGAGTCGGAGTCGTCTCGGAGTCGGAGTCGTCTCGGAGTCGGAGTCGTCTCGGAGTCGAGTCGGAGTCGGAGTCGTCTCGGAGTCGGAGTCGTCTCGGAGTCGGAGTCGGAGTCGTCTCGGAGTCGGAGTCGTCTCGGAGTCGGAGTCGTCTCGGAGTCGGAGTCGTCTCGGAGTCGGAGTTGTCTCGGAGTCGGAGTTGTCTCGGAGTTGAAGTCGTCTCGGAGTCGGAGTCGTCTCGGAGTCGAGTCGGAGTCGGAGTCGTCTCGGAGTCGGAGTCGTCTCGGAGTCGGAGTCGTCTCGGAGTCGGAGTTGTCTCGGAGTTGGAGTCGTCTCGGAGTCGGAGTCGTCTCGGAGTCGAGTCGGAGTCGTCTCGGAGTCGGAGTCGTCTCGGAGTCGGAGTCGTGTCGGAGTCGGAGTCGTCTCGGAGTCGGAGTCGTCTCGGAGTCGGAGTCGTCTCGGAGTCGGAGTCGTCTCGGAGTCGAGTCGGAGTCGTCTCGGAGTCGGAGTTGTCTCGGAGTTGGAGTCGTCTCGGAGTCGTCTCGGAGTCGAGTCGGAGTCGGAGTCGTCTCGGAGTCGTCTCGGAGTCGAGTCGGAGTCGGAGTCGTCTCGGAGTCGTCTCGGAGTCGGAGTCGTCTCGGAGTCGAGTCGGAGTCGTCTCGGAGTCGGAGTCGTCTCGGAGTCGGAGTCGGAGTCGTCTCGGAGTCGGAGTCGTCTCGGAGTCGGAGTCGAGTCGGAGTCGGAGTCGTCTCGGAGTCGGAGTCGTCTCGGAGTCGAGTCGGAGTCGGAGTCGTCTCGGAGTCGGAGTCGTCTCGGAGTCGGAGTCGTCTCGGAGTCGGAGTCGTCTCGGAGTCGGAGTCGGAGTCGAGTCGGAGTCGTCTCGGAGTCGAGTCGTCTCGGAGTCGGAGTCGTCTCGGAGTCGGAGTCGTCTCGGAGTCGAGTCGGAGTCGTCTCGGAGTCGGAGTCGTCTCGGAGTCGTCTCGGAGTCGTCTCGGAGTCGGAGTCGTTTCGGAGTCGTCTTGGAGTCGGAGTCGTCTCGGAGTCGGAGTCGAGTCGGAGTCATCTCGGAGTCGTCTCGGAGTCGAGTCGGAGTCGGAGTCGTCTCGGAGTCGGAGTCGTCTCGGAGTCGGAGTCAAAAAAATGCGTGGGGCTCCGCGCAATTTCTATGTCTAGCCAGGTACAGCTAAGCAGCTGGGGGCTGGAATCCGCAGCGCAGGGATGCCCAAGCTTTCTGGGCACCCCCCGCTGCAAATTGCAGCCCGCAGCCGCCCCAGAAGATGGCGCGTTCATTGAAGCGCCATCCTCTGGTGCTGAACCCCGCTCTTCCAGCGGCCCTGGTGGCGGTGGCACGCTGGGTAATAGAGGTTAGGGCCAGCTTTGTATTATCAGCTGGCCCTAAGCCCGAAATTTATGGCGGTCACGCCAATATTAGACATGACCGCCATGAATTTCTATTAAATTGTTTTAAAAAAAACACAACACAGAGAAATTTTTTTATTAGAAATAAAAAAAAAAGCCATTAGAGACTCCATCTTTAATTAAAAAAATCCTCTTCCGTCCGACGCAGTCCAAAACGCGATGTCCTCTCTGCTCATCCCTGTGCATAGATATAGATGTATATGCACAGGGAATGAGCAGACTGAGAACAATCTCAGCTCTGCTACATCATCTCTGTGCACAGACATTCATGTCTGTACACAGGGAATGAGCAGACTGAGAACAATCTCAGCTCTGCTACATCAGGCAGCAGGAGGGCTCTAGGACCCTGGAGCCAGCACACAAAGAAGACAGGACCCTTATCTGTGCGAGTTTCCCAGCCAGCGATTACAGTTGCAAAGTAAACGAGTCCAATGCAAATAAATGACAAAACTAGGATTGCTTCAGGCTGAAGCTTCCGAGACACATCTGCGATTTGTAAATCGCACATTACTCGCTATTACTCGCTTCCCCATTCATTAACATTGGACTCGCTAGACTCGCAACGAGTAGCGAGTCCCGGGCTCGGACTCGCTAGAGTCAAGCGATTCCGAGTAATTTAGGATTCGCCCATCACTAATATATATATATATATATATAGATTAATATACAATATATATATATATATACTAATCATATACATATATATAATATGACATCTATATATATATATATATTTATCTATATCTATATATCTATATATCTATATCTATCTATCTATATATATATCTATATATATATATATATATATAATTATGAATATATCAATAAATAATCGTTTATATTGGGCCAAAAAGATATCTTAGCTGATATTGTAGGCACTTGCGGCGCGGTTGCGGTAATCCCCATAGAAAGTATAGGGGGACTTGCGGCAGGTGCGGCAACTGCGATTTTGCACTTGCGGCAGGTGCAGCCGCGAAAAAAACCGCGGCTGACTACGTTTTTTTTTCGCGACCGCACTTGCCGCAAGTGCAAAACCGCACTTGCCACACCTGCCGCAAGTCCCCCTATACTTACTATGGCAATTACCGCAACCGCGCCGCAAGTGCGGCAGATGCGGTTTTTTCACCGCATCTGCCGCGACCGCGGGTAAGCCCGAGCTTGACTCGGGGTTACCGCTTCTGGCAGTGAATGTTAACCCCGAGTCAGGCTCGGGAATACCGCTCGGAAGGTTAAATAAATTATGTATATAATACAATTTATTATAATGTGTATATATATATATATATATATATATATATATATATATATATATAATATATATACTAGATGGTGGCCCGATTCTAAAGAATCGGGTAGTCTAGAATCCATATATAGTTTATTTACTATTAGTTAGGGGAGTGCGGTGAAATGAATTGTGTGTATACGGTGGCTCAGTGGTTAGCAGTGAGTGCGGTGGCTCAGTGGTTAGCAGTGAGTGCGCTGGCTCAGTGGTTAGCAGTGAGTGCGCTGGCTCAGTGGTTAGCAGTGAGTGCGCTGGCTCAGTGGTTAGCAGTGAGTGCGCTGGCTCAGTGGTTAGCAGTGAGTGCGGTGGCTCAGTGGTTAGCAGTGAGTGCGGTGGCTCAGTGGTTAGCAGTGAGTGCGGTGAGATTGGTCAGTGCAGCACCGTGGGCAGAGTGGTCAGTGCAGCGCCGTGGGCAGAGTGGTCAGTGCAGCGCCGTGGGCAGAGTGGTCAGTGCAGCGCCGTGGGCAGAGTGGTCAGTGCAGCGCCGTGGGCAGAGTGGTCAGTGCAGCGCCGTGGGCAGAGTGGTCAGTGCAGCGCCGTGGGCAGAGTGGTCAGTGCAGCGCCGTGGGCAGAGTGGTCAGCGCAGCGCCGTGGGCAGAGTGGTAAGCACACACATACACTCCGCTATACTTACCACCGACCCTGCGTCTTCCCCGCCGCCTGGATCCTGAGTCGACATGTCGCCGCCCCCGGAAGACTGGATCCAATATGTTGTCCGGGTAGTTTTTCAAGACATCTTGGACGCTATATTGGATCCTGTAGTTTGGGGCAGCGACATGTCGACTGAGGATCCAGGCAGCGGACGCAGGGCCGGTGGTAAGTATAGCGGAGTGTGTGTGTATGTGTGTGTGTGTACAAAGTTGAGGGAAGTGTGGACAAAGTGACGGAAGTGCGTACATACACACATATACACACATAGTGTACATTGCATATGGAGGGGTGAGGAGAGCGGAGGCTGGAGGGCAGAGGACAGGGAGAGGAGAGCGGAGGCTGGAGGGCAGAGGAGGGCGGAGGCTGGAGGGCAGAGGACAGGGAGAGTAGAGCGGAGGCTGGAGGGCAGAGGACAGGGAGAAGCGAGTGGAGGCGAGGGCGGAGGAGAGGGAGAGGAGAGCGGAAGGTGGAGGGTAGAGGAGAGGGAGAGGAAGAGCGGAAGGTGGAGGGTAGAGGAGAGGGAGAGGAGAGCGGAAGCTGGAGGGCAGAGGACAGGGAGAGGAGAGCGGAGGCTGTAGGGCAGAGGAGAGCAGAGGCTGGAGGGCAGAGGAGGGAGAGGAGAGCGGAGGCTGGAGGGCAGAGAAGAGCGGAGGCTGGAGGGTGGAGGCTGGAGGGCAGAGGACAGGGAGAGGAGAGTGGAGGCTGGAGGGCAGAGGAGAGCAGAGGCTGGAGGGCAGAGGACAGGGAGAGGAGAGCGGAGGCTGGAGGGCAGAGGAGGGCGGATGCTGGGAGGCAGAGGACAGGAAGAGGAGAGCAGAGGCTGGAGGGCAAGGACAGGGAGAGGAGAGCAGAGGCTGGAGGGCAGAGGACAGGGAGAGGAGAGCAGAGGCTGGAGGGCAGAGGACAGGAGAGAGGAGAGCGGAGGCTGGAGGGCAGAGGACAGGGAGAGGAGAGCGAAGGCTGGAAGGCAGAGGACAGGGAGAGGAGAGCGGAGGCTGGAGGGCAGAGGACAGGGAGAGGGAGAGCGGAGGGTGGAGGGCAGAGGACAGGGAGAGGAGAGCGAGAGGCTGGAGGACAGGGAGAGGAGAGCGGAGGCTGGAGGTCAGAGGAGAGCGGAGGCTGGAGGCTGGAGGGCAGAGCGGAGGCTGGAGGGCAGAGGAGGGCGGAGGGCTGGGGGCGGAGGCTGGGGCAGAGGGACAGGGAGAGGAGGAGCGGAGGGTGGAGGGCAGAGGACAGGGAGAGGAGAGCGGAGGCTGGAGGTCAGAGGAGAGCGGAGGCTGGAGGGCAGAGGACAGGGAGAGGAGAGCGGAGGCTGGAGGGCAGAGGACAGGGAGAGGAGAGCGGAGGGTGGAGGGCAGAGGACAGGGAGAGAGAGCGGAGGCTGGAGGACAGGGAGAGGAGAGCGGAGGCTGGAGGTCAGAGGAGAGCGGAGGCTGGAGGCTGGAGGGCAGAGGACAGGGAGAGCAGAGCGGAGGCTGGAGGGCAGAGGAGGGCGGAGGCTGGAGGCAGAGGAGGGCGGAGGCTGGAGGGCAGAGGAGGGCGGAGGCTGGAGGGCAGAGGACAGGGAGAGGAGAGCGGAGGGTGGAGGGCAGAGGACAGGGAGAGGAGAGCGGAGGTGGAGGTCAGAGGAAAGAGCGGAGGCTGGAGGGCAGAGGACAGGGAGAGGAGAGTGGAGGTCGGAGGCAGGAGGGTGGAGGCTGGAGGGCAAAGGACAGGGAGAGGAGAGCGGAGGCTGGAGGGCAGAGGACAGGGAGAGGAGAGCGGAGGCTGGAGGGCAGAGGACAGGAAGAGGAGAGAGGAGGGTGGAGGGCAGAGGAGAGGGAGAGGAGAGCGGAGGCTGGAGGGCAGAGGACAGGGAGAGGAGAGCGGAGGCTGGAGGGCAGAGGACAGGGAGAGGAGAGCGAAGGCTGGAAGGCAGAGGACAGGGAGAGGGGAGCGGAGGCTGGAGGGCAGAGGACAGGGAGAGCAGAGCGGAGGCTGGAGGGTGGAGGCTGGAGGGCAGAGGACAGGGAGAGGAGAGTGGAGGCCGGAGGGCAGAGGACAGGGAGAGGAGGTCGGAGGCTGAAAGGCAGAGGAGGGCGGAGGCTGGAGGGCAGAGGACAGGGAGAGTAGAGCGGAGGCTGGAGGGCAGAGGGCAGGGCAGAGGAGGCTGGAGGGCAGAGGCCAGGGCAGAGGAGGCTGGAGGGCAGAGGCCAGGGCAGAGGAGGCTGGAGGGCAGGGCAGAGGAGGCTGGAGGGCAGAGGGCAGGGCAGAGGAGGCTGGAGGGCAGAGGCCTGGGCAGAGGAGGCTGGAGGGCAGAGGCCTGGGCAGAGGAGGCTGGAGGGCAGAGGCCTGGGCAGAGGAGGCTGGAGGGCAGAGGAGGCTGGAGGGCAGAGGCCAGGGCAGAGGAGGCTGGAGGGCAGAGGCCAGGGCAGAGGAGGCTGGTGGGCAGAGGCCAGGGCAGAGGAGGCTGGAGGTCAGAGGCCAGGGCAGAGGAGGCTGGAGGGCAGAGGCCAGGGCAGAGGAGGCTGGAGGGCAGAGGCCAGGGCAGAGGAGGCTGGAGGGCAGAGGCCAGGGCAGAGGAGGCTGGAGGGCAGAGGCCAGGGCAGAGGACAGGGCAGAGGAGGCTGGAGGGCAGAGGAGGCTGGAGGGCAGAGGAGGCTGGAGGGCAGAGGAGGCTGGAGGGCAGAGGCCAGGGCAGAAGAGGCTGGAGGGCAGAGGCCAGGGCAGAGGAGGCTGGAGGGCAGAGGCCAGGGCAGAGGAGGCTGGAGGGCAGAGGCCAGGGCAGAGGAGGCTGGAGGGCAGAGGCCAGGGCAGAGGAGGCTGGTGGGCAGAGGCCAGGGCAGAGGAGGCTGGAGGGCAGAGGCCAGGGCAGAGGAGGCTGGAGGGCAGAGGCCAGGGCAGAGGAGGCTGGAGAGCAGAGGCCAGGGCAGAGGAGGCTGGAGGGCAGAGGCCTGGGCAGAGGAGGCTGGAGGGCAGAGGCCAGGGCAGAGGAGGCTGGAGGGCAGAGGCCAGGGCAGAGGAGGCTGGAGGGCAGAGGCCAGGGCAGAGGAGGCTGGAGGGTAGAGGCCAGGGCAGAGGAGGCTGGAGGGCAGAGGAGGCTGTAGGGCAGAGGCCTGGGCAGAGGAGGCTGGAGGGCAGAGGCCTGGGCAGAGGAGGCTGGAGGGCAGAGGCCTGGGCAGAGGAGGCTGGAGGGCAGAGGCCAGGGCAGAGGAGGCTGGAGGGCAGAGGCCAGGGCAGAGGAGGCTGGAGGGCAGAGGCCAGGGCAGAGGAGGCTGGAGGGTAGAGGCCAGGGCAGAGGAGGCTGGAGGGCAGAGGAGGCTGGAGGGCAGAGGCCAGGGCAGAGGAGGCTGGAGGGCAGAGGCCAGGGCAGAGGAGGCTGGAGGGTAGAGGCCAGGGCAGAGGAGGCTGGAGGGCAGAGGAGGCTGGAGGGCAGAGGCCAGGGCAGAGGAGGCTGGAGGGCAGAGGCAGCTGGAGCCGGTAGGGCAGAGGCTGCTGGAGCCGGCAGGGCAGACTCACCGCGGGCCGGCCATCTGGTGTACTGTAGCAGGAGAGGAGGGGCGGGCAGAGCTGCAGGAGAGGAAGTCCCGCCCTCCCTCCTCTGTAGGCAGACAGCAGGGAGCACGGGTATCCCCAGGGTGTGTGTGGGCCCCCCGAGGTGGCGGGCAGTGGGCCCACCCGAGGTGGCGGGCAATGGGCCCACCCTGCCCCCCGGTATGTAGCTACTGGCTGGAGGGCAGAGGGTGGAGGGGAGTGGCTGGAGGGCACACGGAACTTCCGAGATCGGAACGTTCCGTGTGTCGGTGCCTGTAGCCGGGGGGCAGCCCGGCTACAGTGCACTGGATGAGCCTGGGCGAAGACCATCACGGAAGTGGGCGTGGCCTTTTCCGGATGTGGCCTTCGGGTTTTATATATAAGATAATTATATATATATATATATATATATATTAATATACAATATATATATATGTATACTAATCATATACATATATATAATATGACATCTATATATATATAGATTAATCTATATCTATTTATCTATATATCTATATCTATATATCTATATCTATATATATCTATATATATATATATATATATAATTTTGAATATATCAATATAATAATAATATTAATAATCGATTAATAATAATAATTAATAATAACACTAATAATAATAATCTTAATAATTAATAATAATTAATAATCGATTATATTGGCCCAAAAAGATATCTTAGCTGATATTGTAGGGATGAGGTTCCAGCACTGGTTTTCCGACGTCCGTCCCACAGGATCACCAAGGCAGGAATGATTTGTGAGGAAAAGTGAAAGGAAACACTATAAAATGGCGGATTAAACATATTATTAATCATTAAAATGGCGGCGGGGGGGGGGTATAGTGATTGGTAGGCAAAAAGGGTCGCCACCCAGCAACAGCGCAGTCAGCCGCGGGTTTTTTCGCGGCCGCACCTGCCGCAAGTGCAAAACCGCACTTGCCGCACCTGCCGCAAGTCCCCCTATACTTTCTATGGGGATTACCGCAACCGCGCCGCACCTGTAACGGTAATGCGGCAAACGCGGCAGATGCGGTTTTTTGCGGACTGAGTATTGTGATGGCGGACATATGGGGTGCGGACATATGGGGGGTGTGTGGTGACAGCGGGGAGTGTGGTTACAGGAGAGGCTCCGGAGCACTATGTCAGCATGTGCTGACAGCAGCGGCTC
Organism: Allobates femoralis; assembly: GCA_033576535.1. Taxonomy (NCBI): domain Eukaryota; kingdom Metazoa; phylum Chordata; class Amphibia; order Anura; family Aromobatidae; genus Allobates; species Allobates femoralis. The sequence continues at coordinate 322,180,348 of JARQOC010000005.1, read as the reverse complement.
CGGAGCGGGATCAGAGCGGGGGTGTGCGGACATATGGAAGGGGGTGAGGACATATGGGGGGTGTGTGGTGACAGGGGTTGGGGGTGTGTTCTGACAGCGGCGAGGGGTCGCAATGCAAATGCATCGGGTGTGTAGAATATTTTTTTTTTTTTTTTAAGATTTTCAAAAGTGCAAAACCGCACTTGCCGCACCTGCCGCAAGTCCCCCTATACTTTGTATGGGAATTACCGCAATTGCGCCGCAAGTGTGACACTTGCGGCGCGGTTGCGGTAATCCCCATACAAAGTATAGGGGGACTTGCGGCAGGTGCGGCGGCTCAGGCAGCGACTCGCAATGGCCTCGCGGCCATTGCTCGCGCTACATGAGCGTTAAATCGCTAACTTTGTGGCCGAGCCTCTGGTTCTATTTTCGGCCAGCGACTCGCAATGGCCGCTTCGCGGCCATTGCTCGCGCGTGGTGACGTCACAGAGTGACAAAGCCACGGTCTTTTCGGGGTCCGACACGGAAGTGCCTACGGCAATTATATAGTAGATAATTGTTATATAACAATAACCTTGTTTTCCTTTATTCTGCTTTGACATTGAAGCTGCCATTAAGTTGTAGCATCTTCAGTTTCTATTCATCATGTGCAATTGATATGGTGTAGCAATGTTGAGTCTTTATTATCTTCATCTTTGTCACTTTCAAGTTGGTTAAGGAAAAATAGAAAAACTCTGTAAAAAGATATCTTTAGAACATTTTGAAGACTTTCAAATGATGAGTATCTTCAGCTTATCATGTAAAATGGTATATTATCATGCTTCATGAATATTTCATGTATGTCTTCCTATTTGCTTCCATTTAAAATTATGAAATACCCACTATATTTGTGATTTGTGATGCCTGTACTCTTGAATGTCAAACTTTAAAAAAATGCATATGTTTGTAAAGCAACCAAATATCGACAAGGCATATATTGTGATTTACTTCGAGTTTTCTATAGAGTGAAATCTTGCATTATTTCCCAACGTGAGAAAAGACGCTTTCAACAACGTCTTTTCTCGCGTTAGGAAATAATGCGAGATTTCAATCAGATGGCAACACTGGAGCCGCGCTAGGGGCCGCATCTCCATAGGGTAACATTGGCAGCAGTAACGCGGCGCTACCATGTTGCCAAAAGCTAGGTTTTAGACCCAAGTCCTGAACACCGTTCATTTGACCCTAGCCTTAGGCTGGCTTCACTCCACAGTTTTGTGCTGTCAGGTTGGATCCTATTTTTTGCAAGATCAACCGGACAGAGCCTGACAGCACAGGATGAGCAGAAAGTGTGACTAAATATGCCCTCTGATCCTGTTTTTTTTGCAGGATTCGTTTCTGCTGCTGTCCACAGTGCTGATCTGTCAGCATGTGTCTGCTGTGCTGCTCTCCATGGTGCTGAACTCTAAGCCTTGTGTGTAGTGCTGCTGTCCGTGGTCCTGTACGTTCAGCCGTGTCTCTGAAATGCTGCTGTCCATGGTGCTGAATGCGCACGGCAGCATTTCAGAGCCTGCTCTGTGATGTACATCCGATCTGGGAAGCGATCCGATTTTTTACCGAATTCGATGCTCATAGACTCCCATGTTATGGGCGCCAGATTGCCCCGGATTCGGGACTGTCCAATTTTGTCTGATTTTTGTGTCGGAGCCAAAAAATGATGCAGGCTTCGATTTTGTGCCCGGTGAAAAACTGGACAAAATAGTATCAGGGACAGAAAACAGAAAACCAGATGGCCAAATAGGACCAATCCGGCACCATAGGGATACATGGGGGCAAAACCAGATCAGTTTCTGTCCAGTTCAAATTGGACAGAACCTGACAGCTGAAAACCGTGGTGTGATGCCGACCTAACTTTCCAGTTTGCACTTACTTTTCAAAAATAGTGTGCCATTCCAAAGTGACTGAAACCCTCCTGCAGCAGGTTATTCAGATGAAGGCTAAAGGGGTCACCCTGTCAGCCATAGCAACAGAAGTTGGTGATTTCAAGTCTGTGATTTCTAGAATATTGCATCTTTTCTACATCACAAACTCTTTCAAGTCCCCTAAGAAGGCTGGTTGCCCTTAAAAGACAAATGCAAGAGAGGACAGAATATTGCAGAGAATCTCCATGGGTAATCGTTTCAACACTGAGCTGAAATAGCTTGCTGAACATGATAACATCATTTGGACTGAAATCCCACTCTCCAGTGACCAAACCTCTCATTAGCAGAAAGAATCAAAAGGCTAGACTCACCTTTGGTGAAAAGCATGCTGTGTGGACAGAGAAGAAGTGTTCCACAGTTCATTTAAGGGGTTTTTCACACTTGCGTTTTTTTCCTGATCTGGAAGATCAGGAAAAAACCTGATTCTTAGGGCTTGGACACACTTTCCTAGTTAGATCCGAGTTTGACTGAAGAGATTCAGAAAGGGCTGGAGCAGTGACCCTGAACGGCCTCTCCCTCTCTGGTTGGGGAGTCTGGAGCTCCACAAAAACACAATCAGCTGACAGCCCCATCCAGACAGTGAAAAGCCGTTCAGGGTCACTGCTCCAGCCCTTTCAGAGTCTCCTCAGTCAAACTCGGATGAGTGTGTCCGAGCCCTTAGAGGATTAATTTTTTTGCCCGTTCACTTTAATGATTTCAGGGAAAAACCTGAAGCAACAAGATTCTACAAGAAATCATTAAAGTGAATGGGCAAAAAAATGAATCCTATAAGAATAAAGTTTTTTCCTGATCTTCCAGATCAGAGAAAAAAACGCAAGTGGGAAAGGCTCCTTAGTGATGAAAGCAAGTTTAATTTATTTGGAACTGATAGGAAACTTTATATTTGTTGACAAACTGGGTAAGACAGAACATAAACTGTGCAAAGAAGTCAGTGAAAGGTAGAGGAAGAAGTGACATGCTTTGGGGAATGTTTTCTGCTGCAGGGGCAGAACCTCTCATACAGCTACATGACAGAGTTAATGCAGTTGTTTATCAAAACCTTGTTCAACAACACCTGGCTCCTTAATTGTGTTCAGCACTCAATCAGTCAGCAATTTTCATGCAGGACAATGCCCATAGTCACACAGCAAAACAGGTAAAGCAGTTCCTTGAAACTGAAACATTGAAACAATGAAATGGCGAGCCCAAAGTCCTGATCTAAACCCAATAGAAAACCTCTGGAAAGTCCTTGGTGACAAAGTTATGGCCATGAAACCCACAACACTGACAGCACTGTGGAAGAGACTGGAAGACAACTGGACCAAAATCACCCCAGAGCCGTGTGAGAGACTAGTTATGTCCTATGGCCACAGACATGCTGAAGTCATTCAAAGCAAAGGCTTGTAAACGTCCTAGTGATTGGTGACTGTTGTAACCTTCACAAAATTTCATTTTAATCTTTCCCTGTGCTACAGTTATTGCTGTTCTCTAATTATGATCATCACATTTTGTGTAAAATAAAAGTTTTAAGTTGATATACTTTGGTTATTTTGGAAAAAACTGTTGATCGATGTAGATTATGTTCTTTTTGAAAAAATTAAGTACCGTATATACTCGTGTATAAGCCGACCCGTGTATAAGCCAACCCCCCTACTTTTGCCCCCAAAACCTGGGAAAACCTATTGACTCGTGTATAAGCCGAGGGTGGAATCCAGCACAAGTATACAGCCCCCAGCAGTGTGGTATACAGGCCCCTCCAGTGGTATACAGGCCTCCCAGTGGTAGTATACAGCAGCCTCCCCAGTGGTAGTATGCAGCAGCCTCCCTAGTGGTAGTATACAGCAGCCTCCCCAGTGGTATATACAGGCCCCAGCAGTATTACAGCAGCCTCCCCAGTGGTATATACAGGCCCCAGCAGTATTACAGCAGCCTCCCCAGTGGTATATACAGGCCCCGGCAGTATATACAGCAGCCCCAGTGGTATACAGCAGCCTCCCCAGTGGTATATACAGGCCCCAGCAGTATATACAACAGCCCCAGTGGTATACAGCAGCCTCCCCAGTGGTATATACAGGCCCCAGCAGTATTACAGCAGCCTCCCCAGTGGTATATACAGGCCCCAGCAGTATATACAGCAGCCCCAGTGGTATACAGCAGCCTCCCCAGTGGTATATACAGGCCCCAGCAGTATATACAGCAGCCCCAGTGGTATATACAGGCCCCAGTGGTATATACAGGCCCCAGGGGTATATACAGGCCCCAGTGGTACACAGGGCCTCCCCTTGCTGCCGCACACCTGTAAAGTAATAGATCATTATACTTATCCCTGTCGCTGTCGCCGCTCTGACACCGCGCTCCTCCGGGTCTTCATGCTTCTTCATGCTTCCACCTCCGGCGCACAGGCAATGACGTCATTGCCTGCGCCCGCCGGTTACAAGCAGGAAGAAGCGTGAAGACCCGGAGGAGCGCGGTGTCAGAGCGGCTACAGCGACAGGGATAAGTATAATGATCTATTACTTTACAGGTGTGCGGCAGCAAGGGGGGGGCCCTGTACACCACTGATGAGTGGGGGCGCCTGTATATGACTCGTGTATAAGCCGAGGGGGGACTTTTCAGCACATTTTTTGTGCTGAAAAACTCGGCTTATACACGAGTATATATGGTAATCATATTTTGTTAAATAAAAAAGCCAAGAAGCCATCGCTGCCTATGGTTAGCACACAGTAGAAAAAGTGCATGTGCACATTATAATTTCTAACTGTACTTTAAAAATGAGACATTTGGCAAACAATTGATCAATTCTTTGAGCTACCCCACGTCGTCACTGCATTCTCAAATGGGGCAGTCCTACTCTACATTTTTTATATATGCTGTGCCATTACAGCCTCCTGAACACATTGAAAGCAAGACTATATTAAATACACACGTACCTGAAGCATTTCTGAACCACTGCCATGGCGCCAGAAGGACAAGCGCAGATAAAGGCCGACCCGATCCAGACATGACACCCAGACATTATCAGATCTGACTGTCACACTGCCAGACCAACAACAATAAATGAAGGTGGAACAGGCCCAGACACTTGTGTAAAAATCAAGCAGAGCCTATGGGCAGGGTGTGGTTGCTGTGTGTGTGTACAGCGTTCTAAAATAATCACAATAAAGACAGATAGAATGGTAAAAAGTGGGGGTCAGCCACAACCAATAACAAATAAAAAAGCCAAGAAGCACTTTTTGTACTGCTTGCTCACCACAGGCATTGCTGGCTTCTTGGCTTTTTTTATCATACATTGTTCTCTAATTTTGATCGCCAGTATATATCAGCTAGGCCTCTCCAAGGCATAGAGGTTTTTTGCAAGTTTGGGGTTGAACTTCAGAAATTAGAGTTGTAAATTTGGTCAGGGTAAATAGTCTACTAAATTCTAAGAAATATAGGTAAATAATTAGCCATCATGCAATACCACCAGGGTGGCATTTCATTAGTTTTTAATTCATTCTATAGCAGGGCATTGACTCCACAAATACAGCTATTGTCATTAACTCCTTACCACATTGGCTCGCTTGTGTGGAGGTGCTTGTGGGCTGAATTTGCTCCACATGCACATGATGCTGACTGTATTACATAGCATCTGTGTCTAACTGCTGTAGTTTGGCATTGGCTGTGAGCAATGTCAATTGGAATCTGTCAATTCTGATTACAGATTCAAGTCTCCAAAAGGGGCTAAACAGATAATTAAAATAAAAATATTAAAAAATTTAAAAAATGTAAAGCACCCTCTTTTTTCTCTGTTAGGAATAAAGGAAATTAAGTGACTGAAATTAAATGACATTAACACTTGCAACTCCAAAATAAAATAAAAAACACGTTAAATATCAACCAGATCCAAAGCTGACACAAGTCTACTACTGACTTGTGACAAGTAATCACATGGCATCCACACAGGGCCGGCGTCAGCACCCGGCGTACCCGGGCAAGTGCCGGGGCCCGACTGCTTGGAGGGGGCCCACCGGGCCCCTGAGGGCTAGGGTCACACTTGTGTTGTGACCCTAGCCTGACACAAGTATTGTCTGCTGCAGCGCAGAGCGTTTAACGCTATGCGCTGCCAGCAACTGAGCCCATAGAAACCCGATGTTTACATTGACAACCAGTGGTTGTCAAGGTAAACGTCGGGTTTCTATGGGCTGCCTCCAGCGCAAGCATTAAACGCTATGCGCTGCAACATACAATACTTGCATAAGGCTAGGGTCACAATGCAAGTGTGACCCTAGCCTCAGGGGCCCCTGAGCACACTGCCCCCACAGCCAGAGCCATAACCAGGGGGCAGCTGGGGGGTCATTTTCAGGCTCCTGCAGCACCGGAGGTCTCCCTCCTCCCCCCTCCACGGGAGCCGACAGAGCTGCACACTCTGGGCTCAGGCTGACAGGACCTGTGATGATGTCAATGGATGGGGAGGAGTCAGGGGTCTCATGATCAGCTCCTCAGTGTATCCAGGACCTGTGCTGTGGCCACCATGAATGATGCTCTAATAAGGTGAAGTTTGTGTGTGGTCAGGAGGCATTTACAGTGTGAATGTAGCAGAGGTGAGTGTGTACTAGGTGTATGGCAATTAGGTGAAGGTTATGTGTGGGGTCAGGAGGGATTTACAGTGTGAATGTAGCAGAGGTGAGTGTGTACTAGGTGTATGGCAATTAGGTGAAGGTTATGTGTGGGGTCAGGAGGGATTTACAGTGTGAATGTAGCAGAGGCGAGTGTGTACTAGGTGCATGGAGCAGAGCCATGTGTGTACGAGGTGTACCGAGCAGAGCCATGTGTGTACAAGGTGTACGGAGCAGAGCCGTGTGTGTACGAGGTGTACGGAGCAGAGCCGTGTGTGTACGAGGTGTACGGAGCAGAGCCGCGTGTGTACGAGGTGTACGGAGCTGAGCCGTGTGTGTACGAGGTGTACGGAGCAGAGCCGTGTGTGTACGAGGTGTACGGAGCGGAGCCGTGTGTGTACGAGGTGTACGGAGCGGAGCCGTGTGTGTACGAGGTGTACGGAGCGGAGCCTCGTGTGTACGAGGTGTACGGAGCAGAGCCGCGTGTGTACGAGGTGTACGGAGCAGAGCCGCGTGCGTACGAGGTGTACGGAGCAGAGCCGCGTGCGTACGAGGTGTACGGAGCAGAGCCGCGTGCGTACGAGGTGTACAGAGCAGAGCCGCGTGCGTACGAGGTGTACGGAGCAGAGCCGCGTGCGTACGAGGTGTACGGAGCAGAGCCGCGTGCGTACGAGGTGTACGGAGCAGAGCCGCGTGCGTACGAGGTGTACGGAGCAGAGCCGCGTGCGTACGAGGTGTACGGAGCAGAGCCGCGTGCGTACGAGGTGTACGGAGCAGAGCCGCGTGCGTACGAGGGGTACGGAGCAGAGCCGCGTGCGTACGAGGTGTACGGAGCAGAGCCGCGTGTGTACGAGGTGTACGAAGCAGAGCCGCGTGTGTACGAGGTATGTGTACCAGTGGTAGCCCCCCGCGGATTCCGCTCCTATAGTCCCAGCCGCCTTTGCCAGCAGCATTCTTCTCCACAGTCTCTTCTGCCGCTGTCTGCATTCTGCAGCTCAGAATGGCGGGGCACGATGTCATCACTGTGCTGATATGTGCAGAGCGACCGGAGGAGACCGGAGCGGCAAGAAGAAAGGTGAGGAGAAAGAGAGATCCGGAAGGCCAGACACTCCGCGTGGCTGCGGTGCCACCATATGGCAGTGCGGCTCCATTGAGCTGCTTGCATTATTTGTGTGCTTGAGAATGCTTGTGTATATACCAAGCATCCTCAGACGCACCAAAATGCAACATTTTTCATTTGAAGGGTATTTTTAAAAAGCGCAAGGGAACGTAATCGCATTTTAGCCGTCTCCTAGCAACATGTAATATACTCACTGTCAGAAACAGCTCTTGCTGGTTTCAGCAGTCACTGTTCCTGTAAGGCTGCCTTCACATAGGCGTTTTTTTTTAAATGTGGCAGTTGCGGTAAAAAAACCCCCGCATCTGCCGCATTTTCCGCCTAGCGGCTGCACTTGCTGCACGTTTGCGGCAAGCCCCATGCATTGTCTATGGGGCTTGCGGTAAGTGTGCGGCAATATATATATATATATATATATATGCAACAAAAAACTAAAAATCACAGCTGCACTCAGTCTAACCAACAAGTGTGTGCTGACAAGCAATAATGGTTTGAGAAAAAAAATTAAAAAACATCAGTTTTTTCTAAAAAACTCAGTACTCACTTTTTTTTATTAAAAGCCGGGGCTCTTGGTACACTCATTGGCCAATGTATGCCTGCCCTCCGGCCACTTCTCGGCGGCCCCGGGGTCCGGAGGGTCCTAACGCTGACATCCCTGCCAGATCCTTGTCCGTGGACTCCCTTTTTGCTGTTATATATATATATATATCTATTATATAAAACCCGAAGGCCACTTCCGCCCAAAATCCGCTTCCGCTTCCGTGATGGCCTCCCTCCTGTGTCAAACACCGGAACCGGAAGCACCAGACCCACAGAGCCCCAGCCACCGGCCCTTCACAGAGCCCCGTCTGCGCCCACCCACATCCGGCCCACAGCCCTGCTGCCCCATCACCCCCCTGCCTGTCACCATAGCCATCCTCCACTGCCCGCGCTCCCCGCCTGTCACAACACTTCCCCCCGCTGCCCCATCACCCCCCTGCCTGTCACCATAGCCGCCCTCCACTCTCCGGTCACCCCCCACTCTCCTGTCACCCCCCCACTCTCCGGTCACCCCCCCCGCCTCTTACCACAGCTCCCTCCAGCCAGCCACGATCTCTATTCATGGGGCTTGAGGACCTCTGATGACGTCACGATGATGGGTGGAGTCACATATCACATGACCGTGACGTCATCAAAGGTCCTGTCCCGATCTCACCTACTCTGCCTATTCATCCCCCTGCGCTGCACACTGACCCACGATCTCCTCACCCCCGCTCTGCCCACCCACCCCCACACTGACCACTGACCCTCACTCTGCCCCTGACCCCCACTCTGACCACCCACCCCCACACTGACCACTGACCCCCACTCTGACCACCCACCCCCACACTGACCACTGACCCCCACTCTGCCCCTGACGCCCACTCTGACCACCCACACCCACATTCACCCCCACTCTGCCCCTGACGCCCACTCTGACCACCCACCCCCACACTGACCACTGACCCCCACTCTGCCCCTGACCCCCACTCTGACCACCCACCCCCACACTGACCACTGACCCCCACTCTGCCCCTGACCCCCACTCTGACCACTCACCCCCTCTCTGCCCCCCTCACCCCCACTCTGCCCCTGCTCTGCCCACTGACCCCCACTCTGACCACTGGCCCCCACTCTGCCCACTCACCCCCAAACTCTGCCCACTCACCCCCCTACTCTTCCCCCTGACCCCCCTCTGCCCCCTCACCCCCACTCTGCCCACTGACCCCCACTCTGCCCCTGCTCTGCCCACTGCCCCCACTCTGCCCCACTCCACCCCCCAAACTCTGCCCACTCACCCCCCTACTCTTCCCCCTGAACCCCTCTCTGCCCCTGACCCCCACTCTGACCACTCACCCCCAACTCTGCCCCCTCACCCTCTCTCTGCCTGCCCCTCACCCCCACTCTGCCCCCTGCTCTGCCCACTGACCACCCCACTCTGACCACTCGCCCCCACTCTGCCCACTCACCCCCAAACTCTGCCCACTCACCCCCCTACTCTCTCCCCCTGACCCCCTCTCTGCCCCCCTCACCCCCACTCTGCCCCCTGACCCCCACTCTGCCCACTGACCCCCACTCTGCCCCTGACCCCATCTCTGCCCCTCACCCCCCACTCTGACCACTGACACCCCCTCTGACCCACTGACCCCCAACTCTGCCCACTCACCCCCCAACTCTGCCCACTCACCCCCCTCTGCCCCCTCACCCCCTGCTCTGCCCACTGACCCCCACTCTGCCACTGACCCCCTACTGCCCACTCCCACCCCCCCACTCTGCCACTACCCTTGACCCCCCACCTCGCCACTGCCCCACTCGCTCTGCCCACTCACCCCCCTTTGACCCCCACTCTGACCACTTGCCCTCCCACTCTGCCACTCACCCATTGCCACTCACCCCCAAACTCTGCCCACTCACCCCCCTACTCTTCCCCCTGAACCCCTCTCTGCCCCCCTCACCCCCACTCTGCACACTGACCCCCACTCTGCCCCTGCCTCTGCCCACTGACCCCCACTCTGACCACTGGCCCCCACTCTGCCCACTCACCCCCCAAACTCTGCCCACTCACCCCCCTACTCTTCCCCCTGAACCCCTCTCTGCCCCCTCACCCCCACTCTGCACACTGACCCTCTCTCTGCCCCTGACCCTGCTCTGCCCACTCACCCCCACTCTGACCACTGACCCTCACTCTGCCCACTCACCCCCAAACTCTGCCCACTCACCCCCCTACTCTTCCCCCTGACCCCCTCTTTGCCCCCTCACCCCCACTCTGCACACTGACCCCCACTCTGCCCCTGACCCTGCTCTGCCCACCCACCCCCACTCTGACCATTGACCCCCACTCTGACCCTGCCCACTCACCCCCACTCTGACCACTGACCCCAACTCTGCCCACTCACCCCCCCAACTCTGCCCACTCACCCCCCAACTCTGCCCACTCACCCCCTCTGCCCCCCTCACCCCCACTCTGCCCCTGCTCTGCCCACTGACCCCCACTCTGACCACTGACCCCCACTCTGACCACTCACCCCCAAACTCTGCCCACTCACCCCCTCTCTGCCCCCTCACCCACATTCTGCCCACTCACCCCCTCTCTGCTCACTCACCCCCTCTCTGTCCACTCACCCACCATTATGCCCACTGACCATGCTCTGCCCACTCACCCTGCTCGCCCCATTGACCCTCTCAACTGGCCACTCATCCTGCTCTGCCTACTCACCCCCCACTGACCCCTCACACTGACCCTGCTCTGCCCACTGACCCCTCACTGACCCTGCTCTGCCCACTCACCCTGCTCACCCCACTGACCCCTCACACTGCCCACTGACCCTCCTCTGCCCACTGAACATGCTCTGCCCACTGACCCCTCAATGCCCACTCACCCTGCTCTGCCCACTGACCCCTCACACACCCCACTGACCCTGCTCTGCCCACTCACCCCTCACACTGACCCTGCTCTGCCCACTGACCCCTCACACTGCCCACTGACCCCTCACACTGCCCACTCACGCCTCACACTGCCCACTGAACATGCTATGCCCACTTACCCCTCACACTGCCCACTGACCATGCTCTGGCCACTGACCCCTCACACTGCCTACTGACCCTGCTCTGCTCATTTACTCCCGCTCTGCCCACTCACCCCTGCTCTGCCCACTCGCCCCTGCTTTTACCACTCACCCTGGCCTGCCCACTGACCACCCTCTGTTCACTCACCCCCCGCTCTGCCCTTTCACCATGCCCACTGACCCCTGCTCTGCCAACTGACCGTGCCCACTCACCCATGCTCTACCCACTCACCCTTCTCTGCCCACTCACTGTGCCCACTGACCGCCGCTCTGCCCACTAACCCCTCTTCTGCCCACTGACTGTGCCCAATAACCCTTGCTATGCCCACTAAACCCTGCTCTGCCCACTCACCCCCGCTCTGCCCGCTGACCCCTGCTCTGCTCACTGACTGTGCCCACTCACCCCTGCTCTGCCCACTCACCCCTGCTCTACCCACTGATTTTTCCCACTAACCCCTGCTGTGCCTACTGACTGTGCCCACTGACCCCTGCTCTGCCCAATCACTCTGCCCATTAACCCCTGCTCTGACCACTGACCCCCGCTATGACCCTGCTCTGACCACTGATGCCCCAATCCTGCTCACTGACCATGCTCTGCCCATTCACCACCCACTCTGCCCACTCACCCCCGCTCTGCCCTCTGACCCTGCTCTGCCTACCTACCCCCCCCCCTCTGGCTACTGACCATGCCCACTGACCCCAGCTCTGCCCACAGACCCCAGCTCTGCCTACTGACCCTGCTCTGACTACTGATTATGCCCACTGACCCCTGCTCTGCCCAATGACTCTGCCCACTAACCCCTGCTCTTCCCACTCATCCCCCACTCTGCCCACTGACCCCCGCTTTGCCCACTCACCCCCAGCAGATCGGTTTCCCAGCCAACTACAGCTCCTGTCCTGCCACCTACAAGACGGGTGGAGCGAGCCGCCGCAGGGTAAGTATCCTCACTGAGGTTTTTTTATTTTTATTATCACCATGAAGGGGAGGGGGGTGTGCAGCCCCAGAGGGAGGGCGGCCGCAGAGACTGGAGGCCCAGAGGGACGGGTGCCGCGGGGAGCGGAAGGGGTCAGGAGGAGCGCCTCCATCCTGCCCCCCCTATCCATCCTGCCCCCCCTATCCATCCTGCCCCCCCGACTCCATCCCGCACCCCCACCACCATCCTCACCCCCCGCCAACATCCTGCCCCGCCCCCTACATCCTCCCCCCTCCCCCAACATCCTCCCCCCTCCCCCACCACCATCCTGCCCTGCCGCCTCCATCCTGCCCTGCCTTCTCCATCCTGCCTCGCTCTGTCCATCCTGCGCCACTCACCTCCATCCTGCCCCTCCATCTCCATCCTGCCCCTCCGTCTCCATCCTGCCCCTCCGTCTCCATCCTGCCCCTCCGTCTCCATCCTGCCCCTCCGTCTCCATCCTGCCCCGCCCCCTCCATCCTGCCCCGCCGCCTACATCCTGCTCCGCCCCCTCCATCCTGCTCCGCCCCCTCCATCCTGCTCCGCCCCCTCCAACCTGCTCCGCCACCCCATCCTGCTCCGCAACCCACCATCCTGCCCCCCTTGCACCTTCCTGCCCCCCTTGCACCTTCCTGCCCCGCTCACTCCATCCTGCCCCGCTCGCTCCATCCTGCCCCGCTCGCTCCATCCTGCCCCGCTCGCTCCATCCTGCCCCGCTCGCTCCATCCTGCCCCGCTCGCTCCATCCTGCCCCGCTCCCTCCATCCTGCCCTGCTCGCTCCATCCTCACCCCCGCTGTTCTTGCTCCCCCGCCTCCATCCTGCCCTCACGCTTACTCATCCTGCCCCGCTTGCTCCATTCTGCTCATCTGCCTCCATCCTGCTCCTCCCGCTCCATCCTGCTCAATCCTGCCCCTTCGGCTTCATCCTGCTCCTCCGCCTCCATCCTGCCCCGCTCAATCCATCCTGCCCCCCGCTCTTCTTGCTCCCCCGCCTCCATCCTGCCCCGCTCGCTCCATCCTGCCCCCCCGCCTCCATCCTGCCCCCCCGCCTCCATCCTGTTGCCCCGCCTCCATCCTGTTGCCCCGCCTCCATCCTGTTGCCCCGCCTCCATCCTGTTGCCCCGCCTCCATACTCTTTCCCCACTCGCTCCATTCTGCCCCCCCAACACAATTCTGCCCCCCCTCACCTCCTCAGCTGATTGCTTGCCCAGGCAACTACAGGTCCTAAAGGCCTGTAGGACCTACAAGGCGGAGGCGGAGCGAGCCGCCGGACAGGTGAGTATCCTCACTGAGGATTTTTTTTATTTTTACTGTGGACGACCGGGGGCCAGGAGGAGTGGGGGACCGCGGTCACCGCAGTATTGCCATATACCAGAGTGCTGCTATACATGTGCTATCGTGTACTGCCATATACCATAGTGCTGCTATACATGTACTGTAATGTACCGCCATATACCATTGCACTGCTATACATGTACTGTAATGTACCGCCATATACCATAGTGCTGCTATACATGTGCTATAATGTACCACCATATACTATAGTGCTGCTATACATGTACTGTAATGTACCGCCATATACTATAGTGCTGCTATACATTTACTATAATCTACCGCCATATACTATAGTGCTGCTATACATGTGCTCTAATTACCACCATATACCATCGTACTGCTATATATATATCTTATATATAAAAACCGAAGGCCACTTCCCGCCAATCCGCTCAACTTCCGTGATGGCCTGCGCCCTGTGTCAAAGACCGGAACCGCAAGTACCAGACCCACGAGCGGTGAGCGCATAGCGCTCACCGCGAGCCGCTGTCAAAATGGCACAGCGCCTCGCCGTGGGCGCTAAAGCGCCACCACTCGCCGTTATCCCCGCCACCGCCCCTGCACAGAGCCCCGTCTGCGCCCACCCACATCCGGCCCACAGCCCTGCTGCTCACCGCCCACTCTCCATCAGGGACCGCCATCCCGCCACTGGCTCCGCACACAGCCTGCTGTGCGCCCACCAACATGCGGGAACCGGCCCGGACCGGCCCACACTCCGGTGTGCGGCCTCCGCCGGCACCGCTCCCAGTCCTGCCACTCTCTCCACACACCCGGTGACTCTCCTCCATCACGGAGCTAGCCCCACCCGCACTCCGGGGCCGGCCTCCGGAACCGCCGCCAGCCTTGCCGCTGACCGCCAACAGCCCAGTGAGTGTTCAGCCCTCCAGCCTCCGTTATCCTCTGCCCCCCCAGCCTCCGCTCTCCTCTGCCCCCCCAGCCTCCGCTCTCCTCTGCCCCCCCAGCCTCCGCTCTCCTCTGCCCCCCCAGCTTCCGCTCTCCTCTGCCCCCCCCAGCCTCCGCTCTCCTCTGCCCCCCCGGCCTCCGCTCTCCTCTGACCCCCCGGCCTCCGCTCTCCTCTGACCCCCCGGCCTCCGCTCTCCTCTGACCCCCCGGCCTCCGCTCTCCTCTGACCCCCCAGCCTCCACTCTCCTCTGACCCCCCAGCCTCCGCTCTCCTCTGACCCCCCAGCCTCCGCTCTCCTCTGACCCCCCAGCCTCCGCTCTCCTCTGACCCCCCAGCCTCCGCTCTCCTCTGACCCCCCAGCCTCCGCTCTCCTCTGACCCCCCAGCCTCCGCTCTCCTCTGACCCCCCAGCCTCCGCTCTCCTCTGACCCCCCAGCCTCCGCTCTCCTCTGACCCCCCAGCCTCCGCTCTCCTCTGACCCCCCAGCCTCCGCTCTCCTCTGACCCCCCAGCCTCCGCTCTCCTCTGACCCCCAGCCTCTCCTCTGCCCCCCAGCCTTCCCCCCTCCTCTGCCCCCCCAGCCTCCGCTCTCCTCTGCCCCCCCAGCCTCCGCTCTCCTCTGCCCCCCCAGCCTCCGCTCTCCTCTGCCCCCCCAGCCTCCGCTCTCCTCTGCCCCCCCAGCCTCCGCTCTCCTCTGCCCCCCAGCCTCCGCTCTCCTCTGCTCCCCCAGCCTCCGCTCTCCTCTGCCCCCCCAGCCTCCGCTCTCCTCTGCCCCCCCAGCCTCCGCTCTCCTCTGACCCCCCAGCCTCCGCTCTCCTCTGCCCCCCAGCCTCCGCCCCCTCCCTCCTCTGACCCCTCCCTCCTCTAACCCCTCCAGTTTCTGCCTCCTCTGCCTCCTCCCTCCTTTCCCCCTCCAGCCTCTGCCCCCTCCAGCCTGTGCTGCACTCACTGCTGACCACTGAGCCACCGCACTCTCTGCTGACCACTGAGCCACCGCACTCACTGCTGACCACTGAGCCACCGCACTCACTGCTGACCACTGAGCCACCGCACTCACTGCTGACCACTGAGCCACCGCACTCACTGCTGACCACTGAGCCACCGCACTCACTGCTGACCACTGAGCCACCGCACTCACTGCTGACCACTGAGCCACCGCACTCACTGCTGACCACT
The DNA here is from genome assembly GCA_033576535.1 of Allobates femoralis. Taxonomy (NCBI): domain Eukaryota; kingdom Metazoa; phylum Chordata; class Amphibia; order Anura; family Aromobatidae; genus Allobates; species Allobates femoralis. Next base: position 322,164,771 of record JARQOC010000005.1, on the reverse strand, counting down.
GAGCCACCGCACTCACTGCTAACCACTGAGCCACCGCACGCAGTACTAACCACTGAGCCACCGCACTCACTGCTAACCACTGAGCCACCGCACTCACTGCTGACCACTGAGCCACCGCACTCACTGCTGACCACTGAGCCACCGCACTCACTGCTAACCACTGAGCCACCGCACTCACTGCTGACCACTGAGCCACCGTATACTCTGCTAACCACTGAGCCACCGCACTCACTGCTAACCACTGAGCCACCGCACTCACTGCTAACCACTGAGCCACCGCACTCACTGCTAACCACTGAGCCACCTGTATACACACAATTAATTTCACAGCACTCCCCTATTACTAAATAAACTCTATATAGATTCTAGACTACCCGATTCTTTAGAATCGGGCCACCATCTAGTATATATATATATATATAGTCCGCGATATGTACTTAAAGAGGGGCCCACTGAGACCTTTTCGCCCGGGGCCCACAGAAACCTGGAGCCGGCCCTGCATCCACAGAGTCCTGATCACAACATCAAGACTATTTAGGTGTACATGAAGAAGAAGAAGAGAAGAATTTCTGTGAGCCTACAACCACGGAAGACCCATAGGTGGTTTTTAGATGTTTGGAATAACCTCCATGTCCAGGATGTAGAAAAATTGAGTGCGTGAGTACTTGGAACATTTCAATCTGTTTTGAAGGCAAATTGTGTCCACCCCAAACCTGGTTTAAATTTAGATTTCTCTTTTGATTTTTCACTATTTGTTAATTGATAAAAACGAAAGCATTAACACTTTTATTTTCAAAGTTATTCTTACTTTGCAAAATTTTCACATACCTGCCTAAAACCTTTTAAAGAGTATTACATATTTTTTAGACATGTTGACTTATGCGCTAAATGTTATGTAAACGAAGGATAACATAGCTTAGGGGTACTTTACACTAGGCAAGATCGCTAGCAAGATCGCTGATACGTCACAGGTTTTGTGACGAAACAGTGACTTCGCCAGTGATCTCACTATGTGTGACTAGTAGCAGCGACCAGTCCCCTGCTGTGAGATTGCTTATCGTGTTGGAATGTCCTGTACAATTTTTTGATTGTTGGGCTCCCGCTGAGCAGCATGCATCGGTGTGTTTAATGGGGACAATGACCAATGACCTCAATACTACAGGTCTGAGTGACAGGGTCCAAACGACCGCCATATCGTTCCTGCGTCGCTGGTGAGATCTGACTGTTTGACATCTCATCAGCGACCACGTAGCGACGCTCCAGCGATCCTTACCAAGTCGTATCGTTGTCAGGATCACTGGAGCATCGCTAAGTGTAACGGGGCTCTTAGAATTGGTTGCTGTTTAGATCTTTTTCTTATTGCAAGGGTTGCATGTGCTTATTATGTGTTATGTCCTAACCCTAACTACTAATAAAACAGGTTTCTAAGGGTATGAGATGCCAAACTCTGCAAATGTTTTCTATCTTTCCTTAAAGTACTTTCCCTATACTTCTGCCTGCAGCACACTCCAATAGTACAAATCAGTGCCCCAACTAAAATATGTATGAAATAACAAAAATTGAGAGGCGCAATCTTGAATAATACCCGGTGGTCTAATGGGGATATATTGTTAGTGGCGGTAATCACCACTCACCTGGACTGGTTGTGCTGTCCGTGCACAACCACGGTGTCAGCGTGTAGCTGCTGATTCCAATGTATCGCTCCAAGCGTCGCCGCTCCCAGCCGTCTCCTTAGGTCACGTGTTCCGCCTAGGTCTTCTAACCAGGGATCTCTGACATCAGGGCAGGTTCTTTGATTCTCTAACTAAGCTTCCTCAGTACTGTGCAGCTCCAGCCAGATCCCATAAGGGATAATGGTAATGAAAGGCAGTAATTCTGGTATTATTTAGGAGCGCTCAGTAAAGAAAAGCAGATACCAATATTTAAAGTAGACCTGTTTATTCTGGTTTGTCCACTACGCGCGTTTCAACAGCGACCTGCTGTCTTCCTCAGGTGGGGGTTTTCCCAAAACCCCCACCTGAGGAAGACAGCAGGTCGCTGTTGAAACGCGCGTAGTGGACAAACCAGAATAAACAGGTCTACTTTAATTATTGGTATCTGCTTCTCTTTACTGAGCGCTCCTAAATAATACCAGAATTACTGCCTTTCAACTAAAATATGTAGACTTCTTTCTCTAAATCTCGAGTTTGACTTACACGTCCCTCTATGTTTCCTTGCTATTTCCGGGTCTTTACAAATCCACAATTACCTTTCTGAACATCTAGTTCAGTACCACTCAAGTTGCTTCTTTCCTAAATCTCTGGCCTGATTCTGGGTCTTACCAGCTATGCTTCAATATATCAGCCATTTACCAGTATCAGAGTCAATTTAGAAGGATGCTATTCTCATCCTTTCTTATCAAACACACCCTGGTGTTCCCTGGTCTCTCAGCTCCCCACTTCTCTCCTTATCCCACAGCTACAGTTACTGGTTCACCAATGCCACCAGGACCAGGAGTATGATGTGGAGCCCCAAGGAGGGGGCCGAGGTGGAGGTTGAGATAGAAGAGGCACACTGGCCATGTGCATCACCCCCACCAGAGTAATTCGACTGGGAGAATGCATGTGGGGGGACCCCTACCCCCTCCAAGGAACTATCCATTATGGCATGACTCACCCTGTCCTGTTTCCTTTATTAAGGAGATTTTGTTTGCCAATGCCATGGCCCAGAGTGCTTGCATGGGCCTAAAGCCAATCACTTCTATGACCAGTGTACCTTAGGCAAAGTGGTGGCATTCTTGCAGGATAGGGGGTTTAGCTTTCTAGTGGAACAAGGTTCTGGGCATCAGTGCTATGTCAACCGGTCCACCCTGCTGCATGCCCATTTTCCCAAAAGATTGCACCCAATCTTTGGGAGGAGATCACCTTCATAAAGGTGTGGGGCAGTACACAGTTGGCATATGTCAGGTTGCTACAGCAAACCTGAGCTAAATTTGAGAAGTGACAAGAGTAGACTGACTGGTAGAAAATGTGGCATCGGGTAGAGATGGTTAGCCAGCCAACAAATCCACAGGGCATGTCTGTGTTCCACAAATTGCTTCTGTCTCTCTTAGAGAGGGTAGTCATCCCCTAGTTCCTCCATAGTCTTACGCAGCAGTGCCCATGATAGAGTATGCTGAGGGACAGGTGGTGGCAGAGAAATCCCCTGCAGGAGAAGCCCTGCGACACCCCCCGAGACCGTCCAGAAGTGGAATACCATCACATACAGTGACCTTCAGCTCAGACAGTGTTGAAAATGCTGGCATGCAGTTTTAACACCAAGTAAAGTGGACCTTTCTTAAAAAAAAAAAAAAAAAAATGCATCTTGTGCTTGGTTGATCACCATCTCTTTGTTGGCATTTTGTCCAGAGAAGGACGTTTTTGACTTTGTTTTCAGTTCTTCTTTAGCCAAGGAATGTGCTTTTGGTAATGATATATCTCATCTTCCCATTTTTCTGCCATTTGCACTTCCTCTACTGGATAAGCGGGCATGCATGCAGCCTTTGGGCTACTTCTTAAAGCCCTTAACGGAGTCTGCCCTTCATGGACTTTCCATCATTTCAAGAGTTGGCTGATCCATTTGGGACTGTTGTTATATACAGAGGGTACGGAAAGTATTCAGATTCCTTTACATTTTTCACTCTTTGTTTCATTGCAGCCATTTGGTAAATTCAAAAAAGTTCATTTTTTCCCATTAATGTACAGTCTACACCACATGTACAGTCTGCACTTGACTGAAAAAATCCAGAGATGTAGACATTTTTGCAAATTTATTAAAAAAGCATTTTTAATTATGAAACTGGCAGTACTTTACTTGATAAACCAGCCAGAAAGGGTATATGGTCATGATGGTGATAACATGCTCAGGCAAAATGGCTCACAGACAGACTGACAGTAAATAGATAAGGGGCCGTCACACGCGTCAATATCGCTTTCAGTGTCTCTACTGCACGTGACGTTGCAGCGATATTGATGCGTGTGACATGGTGAATCAATCAGTGATAAATCGCTGGTTGATGGTCGCCAGGTTTTCGGACAGGTCCTTAAACCTGCCGATGATCGCCCGGTGGACACCAGCATTGCTGCACGTGACACCGGAGACGCACGATCAGCCAGCTCCCAGGACCTCTCAGCAAGCGCTGGGAGCTGGTATCCATGGTAAACAGCGGGTAACTAAGTGCCGCGTGGCGCTTAGTTACCCGCTTGTTTACATGGATACCCGCATTCTCGCTGGTACTGATCCTGGTGAGTCTGCCTGTGTGACAGCTCACCAGCGATCAGCCGTCAATGTCACCAGCGATCAGATCACTGGCGACATTGATGTGTGTCATGGGCCTATACAGAGAAACAGTCACATATGAGTGTGATCACAGCAAGTGTAAACAAAGCCTATCTTGTTGTCCAGGCAGACACAATAGAGTTGGCTTCCTCTCTCCCACTGGAGTGGCATTCTGCAGCAGACCCATATTCCTGGTCACTTTAACCTTTATGTGACCCACCCCAGGGCCGTGAGGTACCTGGTTCTGGGCGTGGATTTACTGGGGGATGTCACTGGTGGCCTGTGCCCAGATCCGTGGCCCTGGCATACACTAAATAAGGAGTTAAAAATAAAAATAAAAGAATTTGTGATGCCATCCACGGTATCCAGTAATGATACTGGCGCTGCTGCAGACCTCCGAGGATGGTGATGAGGCAGCTAGTTGGTAACGCTCCCTGTAGGTGAAGCGGGATCCCCGAGGCAGTAATGGAAGAATGGAGAACTCACACAGGGAGGCGGTTCTGCAGGTAGAGGTGCTGGCATACAGTCTATATGAGGGCAGGATCTGGGCCGCACTGATGGAACACACACTGAAAGTTGTTTCTTTGCCTTTTACTGATGTGATGAGTGAGGTTATATCCAGGGTACAGTCCAGGTGGTTGAGTGGTAGTTCAGGATTTCCACATGGGTTATGATGTGCTGTGTTTGTGTACCTTAAGTCCTGGCCTGTCTGAATCCTGACCAGACTTCTCTTGTGTTCCTCACTTGCATAGCAGGCAAAGTGAACCTTCGCCTGGTCACTTCTGTCTCCTCTGTGGTCCCTGGTTCTGTGTAACGCTGTGCTACAAATGCTGCCAGGGGACTGAGGTCTCTCTGGTTCTCCAGTGTTCTCTGTTGGGCTAACTGGACCCATGCAGACTTGGACTCCGGAATCCAGGTTGCCTTGGTGTTTTCCTGGGGTGAACCGGTATGGTTACTCTGCCCCCTCTCTCTGTTCCTCGCTTGCCTCCGACCTTCACTCTTGGGTCCCTTACACTGGCTAGGCTTCCCACGGCTCCGTTCATCAGGTGTCTTCCTCAGTACTGCTCTGTACTGAACTGCCAAACTCCTTCCCCGGTCCTGAATTTATAGGGGACCTTGCCTGAAGTCGGCAAGAAGAGCTCCCCCTTCAGGTCTGGGGTGGAAGTGTCTCGTGCCAAGGGATAGGGGTACTCGGATCTCGGGCGTACTGGCATGGGGATGTCACGGGTCATCGGTGTCCGAGTCCATGCCCCTGGTGACAAAATAAAAAGGGGGGATATTTACAGGGATTAAAGTTATTGTCGTCGCGGCACCACCTGTAGGTTCAGTGATGGCACCGGCGCTGCTGCAACCTCCGGGGTGATGGGCATCAGCAAGGTGTTGTAGCTTCTACAGGAAAAGCGGCTCCCTGGGCTGTAGGGTATGATGGTGGAATGGGGCAGCTTAGTCGTTGTTGTGTGGACAGGTTGAAGAAGGGACACGCACACAATAAAGTCTTTTTCTGTACCTTTTACTGATAGTTCTCCAGGTACACATCCAGGGTTAAAGGGTGTATTTGGGATTTCCACACCGAGTGAAGGTATAGGCCTCTTTGTCCTGCTCCCTTGTCTTGAGTCTGGCATGTATAAAACTAGGCTGACCTTTCCTGTTCCTTCACACCCGGGTTGCTGCACTGAGGGCTCTCACTTGGCTACTGCTATCTCTTTTGCGGCTCCTGACTCTCAAATGTGGTTGCTGTGGGTGTCCGGGAACTAAGCCTCCAAGGTTTACTGGGATTCTCTGCTGGGCTAACCTCTTTTCCTTGCAGACTTGGACTTCAGTGACCGGTGTTCTGGTGGGGTGAGCTTGGATGGCTCCTCTGCCCCCATTGTAGTGTTCCTCACCTCTGCCCTTTGTCCTCATCCTCAGGACCTCACACTGGCTCTGTTGGTGCACTGGTCTCGGGCCTAGCATGGCTCCAGTGACCAGTATAGCTCACTAGGCACTGAGATGAACTTCAAAGTTCTTCTAGTGACTGCAGACTTGGTTAACTCCGCCCCCAGCACCTGTATTTATAGGGGATGTGGCTTAACAGCAACCAGTGGAGCTCCCCCTACAGGTCTGGAGTGGAAGGTGTTGTGTGTAGGTGAGTACCAGATGTGGAAATACCTTAGTGTACTAGTTGGTTCTGTGGCTTCTCTGGCAAAGGGTGCCACATTTCCCCCTAGTTAACTTCAGTACTCCCGGACTGAGTAAAGAATTTGTTCATAACACATAAACAATAACAGGTATTTACAAAGTCTCAAAACTCAAAAATTCACAAAAGCCACTGAAAATGTTTTAAAAATAGAAAAAAGCAGTCTTTACGGAGCTAGTCAATCCGCCGCAGGCTGTAAAAGAAGAAATAATAGTTTTGCCACCACCAGTCCTGTGGCTATGGTCCATGGTTAACAGGGGAAAATCCAGGAAAAAGTCTCTGTAGGCTTAAATCATTCAATGGGTTAACACACTTTACACACAATTTCCCTATGGGTGTCTCTGCTTAGGAGGCCGGGTCTTGTCTTCTCTCCACCCCAGGCACTTTCTGTTCCCAACTTAATGTACATGGGGCTGTGCCCAGTTCCTCCACCCTTCTATAAACTACTATTTACTGGCTATTTCATAAGTCACTATTAACCTGCTGCTTCTCACTTTTGTAATTTACATTTTATACCCATTCTCCATATCTAGATGGGATCTGACCTTCGGTACTGCGACATGACCTACATGGAATAGGTGTTTCATTTTGTGTACTCAATTCTCTGTGAGGTGGTAAAGCGGGTAATTGTCTGCGAGGAATTAGTCTCACTGTAGGACTAGCAGGTTCACTGATTGCAGGAATCTCTGGTTTCGGTACAATAGGCTGTACTTCTTGTACTTGAACAGGCTCTTCTACTCTTCTTGGTTCTTCTGGTATTTGTACTTTTTCTTCAACAGGTTGGTAAAAGAAAGTACTGGTACTCTGATGGCTCCATTACATTGAGGCCAGTCTTCTAGTAAGTCTCCTAGTACAGTGTGGATGACTTTCTCTTTATTTTCCTCCACTTGTGTGAGTAGGGATATTCTGGATTTGAATAACTGTTGACTTGTTCTTGTGGTTTCAGTTGGTCAGTGCATCTTTTTAGATGAACTCTAGATACTGTAGATGATGTTCTACCTTCATCTTGACTGATTACACAGGTTTTGTAATTGTCAAAATTGGATTGCATGACAGTATAGGGTTCAGCTTCCCATTGTCATCTAGTTTGTTGGTTCCCCTCTTTCTTTTGAGAACTAGTTCACCAGGTATCAAGGGTTCAGCTGTGGCATCCTTGCTAAAGTCATGTTCCTGTTTGCTTCTGACTTGTTCTAAGTTCTTTTCCACGCATTCCTGAACTTTCTTGTACTGCTGTTTACGGTGATAATACCAATCTTCTCCTGAAGTATCTTGGTTTGGTTCTACAGTTCCCATCTCCAAGTCAATTGGGAGTTTTCCAGATCTTCCTCGCATAAAGTAAGCTGGTGCATAGTTGGTTGAACTTACAGGGATGTGATTGTATATATCCACTAAGTCAGCTAGTTTTTCAGACCATTGGTTTCGTTCGTCCAGTGGTAATGTTTTCAACATATCAATGACAATGTTGTTCATTTGTCTGTGAATGATATGGTGTAGTTCAGATCTTCTTACAACCGTACAGGCCTAGGATTTCTTGGAACAGTTGGGATTCAAATGCAGATCCCTGATCTGTTATTACCTGGTCTGGGTACCCATGGAGTCTACAAAAACTATTCTGGAAGGTCTTGGCTGCCACTTCTGCAGTTAAGTCCTTGACTGGTGCTACTACTATGAATCTAGAGTAGTGGTCAATCATGGTAAGAGTGTAGGTGTAACCTGTTCTGCTGGGTGTCAGCTTTACATGATCCAAGGCTACTATTTCAAGAGGTCTCTTGGTATCAATTGGTTGTAGTGGAGCTCTTTGGCTTTGCTGGTCTTTTCTTAGGTGACATGGTCCACAATTTCTACACCATATCTCAATGGAATCTCTCATGCCTATCCAGTAGAAGCGATCTTTCAGCAACATCTCCAGTTTCTTCCAACCAAAGTGTCCAGCATCATTGTGATAAGCTTCTAATATCATCTGTACATCTCCTTTTGGGACCACGATCTGCCATATCAATTCACGAGTTCTGGGATTGATGTGACGTCTACACAGTTTACCTTGATAGACAAACAATTTCTCCTTCTCCTTCCATAGGCACTTGGCTTCTTATGGAGCTTTTGGACTCAGGCATGAGTGCTCTTTGGTTATCAGCTCCTTGACTAAGCTGACAGCTGGGTCACTGTCCTGGGTCTCTTTGCAACTCTGGTGGGATAACGGGTTCACTGTTGTTTCTCGATGTCTTTGACTTGCCTAATGACATGGGGATGCACTTGGGTGGTGGAAGGCTGGTAACTCTACTTCTTCTAGCTCATCCACGTCTTCTCCCACGTCTGCTAGATTAGACATTCTAGACAAGGCATCAGCATTGCCGTTCTTATGGCCTGCTCGGTACCAAACGGTGAAGTCATAGTTAGATAATCTGGCCATCCAACGCTGCTCCATGGCTCCAAGCTTTGCAGTCTCTAAATGGATTAGAGGGTTGTTGTCTGTGAAAACTGTGAACTTTGAGGATGCCAAGTAATGCTTGACCTGTTCTGTGATTGCCCAGACTAAGGCTAGGATCTCCAGCTTGAAAGAGCTGTAATTCTCTGGATTCCTCTCTGTTAGATGGAGCTTCCTGCTGGCGTAGGCTATAACCTTCTCTTTGCCTTTCTGTCTTTGTGCCAAGACAGCTCCTAAGCCCTCATTGCTGGCATCGGTGAATTACAGGAACAGTAGACTGTAATCGGGGTAGGCCAGGATCTCTTCTCCCGTCAGGGCATCTTTTAGCTGCTGGAAAGACTCTTCTTGTTCTTGTCCCGATCCGAATGGAGGACCTCTGATCTTGCCCTTCTTGTATTGTCCTACCAGGAGATCTTGCATGGGCACTGCTATCTTTGAATAGCCATTGATGAACTTCCTGTAGTACCCGACCAGTCCTAGGAATTGGCGTACCTCTCTGAAGGTAGTTGGTGCTGGCCAGTCCTTGATGACTGTGACCTTGTCCGGATCTGGTGCTACTCCTTCTGCACTGACCACATGCCCAAGGTATTGAACTTTTGGTTTTAACAGGTGACACTTTGAAGGCTTCAACTTCATGCAGTATTTGGACAATGATTCAAACACTTCAGTCAAGTGTTGCAGGTGGTCTTCATAAGTCTTAGAGTACACTTTGACATCATCCAAGTATAGAAGTACGGTTTCAAATTTTCTGTGGCCTAGGCAACACTCCACCAGCCTCCTGTTCCTGTGTGCATTGCATAACCCAAATGGCATGCTGTTGAACTCACATTGTCCCATCGGTGTTGAGAAGGCTGTCTTCTCACAGTGTTCTTCTGCAACGGTGACCTGCCAGTACCCACTATTAAGATCTAGGGTTGAGAAGTAATTAGCAAACTTCAAAGCAGCAAGTGACTCTTCTATACGGGGTAACGGGTATGCATCCTTGTGTGTTACTTTATTGATTTGCCTATAATCTGCACACATCCTCATACTATCATCTTTCTTTTTAACCAGAACCAGTTGTGCTGCCCAGGGACTACAACTATCTCTGAAAACCCCTGCATCCCTCATGTCCTGCAACATTTCTGTAGCTCACTGATAGTGTGCTGGTGGTATAGGCCTGTATCTTTCTTTAATGGGTGGATGGTTTCCTGTGGGTATGTGATGGTGTACCCCTTTTATCCTCCCAAAATCAAGTGAATGCTTGCTAAACATCTGTTCATACTCTTGAACTACCCGATAAACTCTGTGTTTCTGGTGAGAAGGGTGTTGTCAGTTCCTACATGTAGCTCCTGACACCATTTCTCTAGCTGCTTCTTGGAGTTGTGAGGCTCATCTGAAACTGACTGAGCTAGTGCTTCAGCTATGTGTATGGAGTTGTTGTCTACAGGATACAACTTAGCAACAGTGGAATATCTTGGAGCTTTATTTCTTTATCACCAAAATTCGATACATGTACAGGTACCCTTCCTTAGCATCCATCAACCACCCCACTGGCTGTCAGAAGTATAGGACTACTGTCAGACATCACTGGCTCCACTACCACCTGGTAGTCCTGCCCTCTGTGGCCTACTGCTGCATGACACCAGATCATCATTTCATTTCTTGGTGTACTATAATAGGAATTGTGTCTGTTACACGTACGCTACCAATTTCACCACTAATGTTACCTGTTGCTGACACACGAGGGCTTGGATCTCCTTCTGAAGAACCCTCCTCTCTCCTGGAGTAGTAGTGTCTGCACTCTGTTGAAGCAAAAACAGCACTTCATCTAGAAAATTACCTCCCGATGCCCCTCTGACAGGCAACCCATTGGTAGCAATAATATTCAAGTCAGGGTTTGCAGGGTCAAGTTCAAGTTCAGACCAGAACCGTTTGTAAAGGATACTCGGGATGGTGGTCACCTGGGATCTAGTGTCTACAAAAGCAGTGGTAGCGATGCTGTATATGATGACGGACAGGTAAGGATGATCTCCCATGTACCTGCGCAGCCAATTAGATGGGCCTGAATAGTTTACTTCTGGGTTTGGGCCCCCGGCCCCAGGAGTTGCTCATTTAAAGGGCAGAATCGGAAGAGGTGCCCTTCCTTGTTGCACTTGCAACAGATGGGCTGTCCACTGGAGATGTAGCAGTCTGTGGTCTTCCCTCGAAGCGCGGTGTCCTCTTCCTCATCCATGGGATGACTTCCGGGCTGTCAGTGAGCTGTATCTTTCCTTGTGGTTGTGTCTCTGTCTTGGCTTGCCTAGCAACTCGGAGCTTGGCCATCTCTCTGCTCAGCTGGCGCACCTCAGAGCACAGGCTGTCAAACCGCTCAGGGGTCACAGCCTGCATGCTGGTCTCTGCTGCAGGGGATAAGGAAGGTGTTTCTGGCAAAGAGGGGGTTTTAACCCATCGCAGCTGTGGAGCTAAGTCTGGTACTGCTGGGAGCTGCTGTCCCTTAAAGTTCAATTCTTTCAAGGTGGCAAACTCTGCCTCAGGGTTTTGAGAGCCCCCAGCGCGCTTGCTTGCTGTCATCTGGTAACCTGAGCCCCCTTACAAACTGTTCATTTTTATTTTCATTACGTATGCTGATTGGATCAACTTGTTAAGGATTCTCAGCGCCTCCTGCAGGAGTAAAGAGTAATCTAGGACACTTTCTTGTGCCCCCTGTTTGCAGTGGTAAAACAGCATTCTAAGTTCAGTCTCAGCATGATGCTCAAAAACCTTTTTCAATTTTTCAAAGATTTGGACATTAGACACCTGATCTTCCTCGGACAAGTTTCGGGTTTCCAGCTCCACTGCACCTGTTAGGGTACCTTTACACGCCGCCACTATCCCTGGCAACCGGTATCAACCATACGTGCACACGCACATATTTACGGGTTGCTAACGATCGCCGATACCGCATGTACATGCCGCACTTCATAGCAATTTCAACGCAACAGCACAAAAATCCTCATTGCCAGGTAGTTGCTACCACGCAGTGGTGGCGTGTAAAGGTACCTTTAACTATCCCATCACTACAGATGCTCTCTGTTTACCAGTCATCGTATACATGTCCAGCACATTACAAATCTTTCTCTTAAATGCGTCCAGAGTGCCTGGCTGGCCATCATATTTGGGCAACCAGGCTGCATTAGGGACATATGGCAGGGAGATCGGCATTATTGGGGCTACTGGTGCAGGTGCCGGCATTGCACCACCAGGTAGACTGGCGACTGCGAGCCCGGCGAGTTGTACATTTTGGGCTCTGTTTGCATCGGCGGGCTGGTTACTTGAGGGGCCACTGCATCGTCTGCGTCTGGGGCACTCATTCTCGCTTCTCCCTAGTGAATCACTGCCAGTCTCTGAAAATGAAAGTACTTAGTCAGCTCACAGGCGGGGAGTGGAGTATTTCCGGATCAGGCTGCTGCACTCAGTGGTTTTTGGCAGAGCATGGGGCGGGACCTATCTTCGCGCCCTCACAACCATTACGCCCCTTTCTTTCCTGCTCTCTGGCACAGCAATGGCGGCCCAGATTAACAGTTCACAAATCACAGTCTACATACAGCACACAGTACCCGGTTGCACCGGGCACGGCATCCTGTTCGTGATGTCAGGGTTTTGTCTCGTACCAAGAGATTGGGGCACTCAGATCTCAGGTGTACTGGCACGGAGATGTTACGGGTGGTCGGTGCACGAGTCCGTGCCCCTGGTGACGAAATAAAAAGGGGGGATATTTACAGGGATTAAAGTTATTGTCAGTCGCGGCAGCCACCTGTAGGTCCGGTGATGGCACCGGTGCTGCTGGGACCTCCGGGGTGATGGGCGTCAGCAAGGTGTTGTAGCTCTCTACAGGAATAGTGGGCTCCCCAGAGCTGTAGAGTATGATGGTGGAATAGGGCAGCATGGTAGGAAAGGGGCAGCTTAGTCATTGTGGTGTGGGACAGATTGAAGAAGGGAGACGCACACAATAAAGTCTTTTTTTGTACCTTTTACTGATGGTTCTCCAGGTACACATCCAGGGTTGAAGGGTGCATTTGGGATTTCCATACCGAGTGAGGTATAGGCCTCCTTGTCCTGCTCCATTGTCTTGAGTTTGGCGTGTATGAAACCAGGCCTGACATTTCCTGTACCTTCACAACCAGGTTGCTGTACTGAGGGCTCTCGCTTGGCTACTGCTATCTCTCCTGCAGCTCCTGGCTCTCAAATGGGGGTGCTGCGGGTGTCCAGGAAGCTAAGCCTCCACGGTTTACTGGGATTCTCTGCTAGGCTAACCTCTTTCCCTTGCAGACTCGGACTCCAGTGACCAGTGTTCTGGTGGGGTGAGCCGGGATGGCTCCTCTGCCCCCACTGTAGTGTTCCTCGCCTCTGCCCTTCGTCCTCACACTGGCTCTGGCGGTGCACTGGTCTTGGACCTAGCACGGCTCCGGTGACCAGTTTAGTTCACTAGGCACTGAGCTGAACTTCACAGTTCTTCTAGTGACTGCACACTCTGGCTTACTCTGCCCCCAGCACCTGTATTTATAGGGGGATCTGGCTTAACAGCAACCAGTGGAGCTCCCCCTACTGGCTTGGAGTGGAAGGTGTTGTGTGTAGGTGAGTACCAGATGTGGAAGTCCCTTAGTGTACTAGTTGGTCCTGTGGCTTAGGGCCCTTTCACATCAGCGTTTTTTTCAAATCGCGGCAGATGCGGTGAAAAAAAACGCATCTGCCGCGATTACCGCATACCGGCTGCACTTGCGGCACAGTTGCGGCGCGGTTGCGGTAAACGCCATACAAGGTATAGGCGGACTTGCGGCAGGTGCGGCAAGTGCGGTTTTGGCACTTGCGGCAGGTGCGGCCGCGAAAAAAAATGCTTGTCAGACGCGTTTTTTTTCGCGGCCGCACCTGCTGCAAGTGCCAAAACCGCACTTGCTGCACCTGCGCAAGTCCCCTATACCTTGTATGGCGTTTATCGCAACCGCCCGCAACCGTGCCGCAAGTGCAGCCGGTATGCGGTAATCGCGGCAGATGCGTTTTTTTCACCGCATCTGCCCCATTTGAAAAAAACGCTGATGTGAAAGGGCCCTTACCTGGCACAGGGTGCCACAGAAGGTGTTGCATGTAAGTTTACCTGATGTGGAAATCACTCCATGCACAAGGTGTTCCTGTGGCAACCATCCCATAGGGGTGCCACACATGTATAGTAGGCTCTATTGTGTACCTATCATTTCTATGAGAGCTCACCTATATGGCCCGTACTCATCTTGCATCCTCAGGTTCAGTTCCGGTTATGTTAGGGTGCTGTAATGACCAGAGTATTCCATCTGCCAAAAAATGTGCAAGTCTTAATATGTCGATCGCAAGGCCAGGGTACTCAACTTCCTGGGCCATGGACTCAATGTTCATGATGGTGATGCCCAGCAGCCATGGCCTAACAGCACATGTTAAGGGGGGGGGGGGTATTTACAGGCGAGAATAGAGTTTGTAAAGTTTAAGACACCACTGAATTGTACAGCCAGGGATGGCTGCACTGCATGTAGTCCCCCTAAGGTAATAGATGATGTTGCAGCCAGGTGTAATACTCTTCTTAGCCAGAGCAGGTCCCTGGGGTGTATAGTATAGTGTACAAGATGGTGGGGGTTGTAGTGAGAACAGGTGCAGAGAGTTCGCAGGAAGGAGACAAGGGTACAGTCTCCTGTTCTTTACCTTTTTAGTTTGCAATGCAGTCCATCAGCATATCCGGGCACCGGTTCACCAGGCCATTGGTCTGGTCAGTCAGAGAAGAACTAGGTACCGCTATGCAGGATGGGTATATGGCCTTCCAGCTGACTTCTCTTTGGGATGAGGCTCTATGTGCCTGCAGCTTTCCCGTTCCTCTTTGCTCCCTCGTGGATAACATGCAGGTAGGAAACACAGACTCTTTATGAACAGCTGAACTTACACCTGTGGCGCCCCGCAACGAGTGCGTCACAGGAGGGTATTGCAGCCAAAAATACAGCAGCAATATTCTCTGACTCAGCAGGCACACGGTTAATCAGAGATCCATACCCTACATGCATCACCTAGCATAGAGGGCCAATCAGGTCCTGGTGGGCGGAGTGTAGTGGTAGTGTGTAGTGGAGGTTTAGTACAATTAGTTAGTTGAAAAGAACTCTCCGAGCAACATAGGAGAAGGAGCAAAAAGGCAAGCTCTGCAACCTAAGAGAAGGGGTTGCACAGTTCCGTGCGGCCCCCTGGCCACCTTCCCTGGCCGTCTCCCCACCGTCACCCGGTTGAGCCCATCACTTCGCCTAATCAACCGAACTACGGGCATCAACATGCGGTGTCCAAAATCATCCCGTGCCCATCTACAGCCGGTTTGCTGGTACCGAAGCTAGCAGCAGTTCAGCTCTGCTATGCGAGCCAGAGGAGTGGAGGGACCGCTTTACAGGAGCACCCCACCACCGCCATACTCTGTCGTCTAGCCAGCGGTGTACCCACCAAAGGACCCAAGGCTCCCCAAAGCATCCGGAACGTATACCCCGGATAGGGCATTCAAGCAGCCTCCTTGTACCCGATCTGGCATTCCTGGGCAACAACGGCATCATACTTAGTTAGAATGGAGGAACACCGCGGATCTCTGAGAAACACTGGTCATTGCTGAGTCCACCCGGTCACTACCCTTAACTGTATACCATGTACTGCCTGCTGGTTACAGTAAAGAACCCGTTACAGAGACTTACAGTGTCCGTGCCTTCTTATGAACTGTCTATCCGCACACTAAGGTAACCGCAGCTGCCTCAGAACATCTTGTGCAGCTTCTGGCTCCAGGGATCACCGCTCAGCCTGTGGGGAGCGTTCCATCTTGCTGCATTCCATCCCCCGGAGGCCCCGCAGCTCCGGTAAAGTTACCGGAACTCTCATAGGTGGCGTCACGAAACAATTAACCCCTTAATCTGTTCCACTAAGACGTCTTCACTTTTGATCTGTACCACCGAGCCCCACTACCGGCAGGCACAGCACCCCGTGAAAAGGAGGAAGAAAACGCCTGTCTAAACCGGAGTCCCGGCCACGGTGAGTCACACCGGCTCTCTAGTCCTTTGGTAGTTGCTGTGCCCCTAGATGGCTCCACATTGTGGCTACTGTGCTTGAAGCCCAGTAGTACTACATAGAAGACCTGGCAGCATGGTGTACTGGCACCCCCTCCTGCAGTTTTGAGCTGCTGCTCATCCTGGGAGCTGACAGCATACTTCTGCTTTCTTTCACTGTCTTTCACTAACAGACACCTGTTGCCACCCAGACTCCTAATACCCACTACTGCTAATCCATCCCTCCAACCAGTGTCTATCACAGCCTAAAACAGACCTTCTTGTGCCCAGGCCTCTGATTGTAGTTTGGGCAGTGTGTGTCTGTTTCTGGATTCTGAAAAGAAAAAAAAAAAAGTTTTGCGCCACCTGTGGATTTATCCTGCTATTATAAGGTTGCACTTAGGAATTAACTAACCTTTTGTGGTTGTGCCAGTTCCGCACAACCAGAATGTGAGCGTGTGTTATGGCTCAGGCTGCCAGCCTCAGACCTGTATTTCCTTCGTGTCCTTAATCCTCTCAGCTCCCGATCAAGTGCCGATCAAGTGCTCACTCCAAGGCCAGGCCGGACAAACGTCAATCAGGTCCTTTCCCTCTGCAGCTCTGTTAGACCGCTTTCCCCGAAGGGAGATGTATACGAGTAGAAATGGTTTAAGCGGTTCTTTGGTAGAGCGGACTGAGATTTCAACCAACTGGATGCCCGCTTTGAGAGTAAAGACGTGTTTGCCACTCGAAACATGTTGTGGGTTGGAGTTTGGAGCATCATCTTTTAAAGAATAAAGATAGAGATTGGAGATAATTGTGTTTGTGTAATCTCAGCGCTCTACCAAAGAACCGCTTAAACCATTTCTACTTGTTGTTTCTGGATTCTAGCATAGGATAACTCTATTCTCCTCAGATGTGGCATTAGTACTGATGACTATAAGCACCACGTGGGGACCAGACCGCAAGGGTGCCACCCTAAGAGATAGTACATGTAGCTTTGGGTCAGTCTATTCCAATTCCGCCTGCTGGAGCAGAGGTTAGAGTACTTCTACTGTTTTCTTTGATGCGTATTGACTGAGCTCCAACTGTACTCAAATTTTACTCTGAGGTAACGACAGTTATGTCTACCAAGACCTCACCGACCAAGCTATCCTGCCTAGTAGCAAGCTCAGTGACGAGTTTAACTCTTGGAGTACCAGTTTACTTTCCTCATGAAAACAATGTAAACAACATCAAATATTTAAGGCACATACATAAAATACTGTTAAGACTATAAAATATTTTGATAATACCCAACTCAGGGGTATTACGTATAGATACCAATTTAAGCTATACAAGGTATAACACAGTGGGCAAGGTACCCACTATATTATTCACTTATCATATGTTATTTTTCTAGCCTGCAGATAGTGTGTCATGTGTGTAGCTTTTCTGTAATTGCTGACTGTAAGGGTGTATACGAAGAATTGAAATTTTTGTTGACTCTGTGTTTCTGTCACTCTGAAGAATTATTGATTTGGATTAGGAGACTTCCTAACATAATCCTATTAAGATGAGTTGCAAAGTCTGTGATCCTGAACCTGCTGTATTGATCGACAGCCAAAAATGACTTCCAAAGTATCACTGTGAGACACCATTCTTTTTATACATACTCATTGACACAATGGATAGCTCACTGTATTGCAGACTGGTTTTCATCAATTATCTTGTGAAGAATATTTGATCAGATCTAATTACCGTATATACTCGCGTATAAGCCGAGTTTTTCAGCCCAAAATTGGGCTGAAAAGTCCCCCCCTCTGCTTATACGCGAGTCACTGTATACTGTATACAATGTATACAGTATACAGTGCCCCCCCATCAGTATACAGGGCCCCCCCCATTTAGCAATCCTGTAAAGGAAGAGATTAGTATAGTTATCCCTCCGCTGTCCCGCTGCCACTGTCCGCGCCATCGCGCTCCTCCATCTTCATCCAGCGTCTTCCGTCTTCTTCCGGCTTCCTCCGGTGGGCGCAGGCAATGACATCATTGTCTGCGTCCAGAGGAGGAAGCCGGAAGAAGCCGGAAGACGCTGGATGAAGACGGAGGAGCACGATGGCAGGCGCGGGACAGCGCAGGGGACAGCGGAGGGATAAGTATACTAATCTCTTCCTTTACAGGATTGCTACCCAAGGGGGGGGCCCTGTATACTGATATGGGGGGGCTGCTGTATATACCTCTGGGGCTGTATATACCTCTGGGCTGTATATACCTCTGGGGCTGCTGTATACTACCTAAGGGCTGCTGTATACTACCATAGGGCTGCTGTATATTCTTAAACCACTGGGGCTGCTGTATATACCTCTAGGGTGCTGTATATACCATCTGGGGCTCTGTATACTACACTGGGACTGCTGCTGTATACTACCACTGGGGCTGTGCTGTATACTACCACTGGGGCTTCTGCCTCGGCTGTATATACCTCTGGGGCTTGACTTGGCTGTTATACTACCACTGGGGCTCTGTATATACACTGGGGCTGTGTTGTATATACCACTGGGGCTGTCATATACCTCTGGGGCTGCTGTATATACCTCTGGGCTGCTGTATACTACCACTGGGGCTGCTGCTGTATACTACCACTGGGGCTGCTGTGTATACTACCACTGGGGCTTCTGTTAACCTCTGGGCTGTATATACCACTGGGGATGATACTGGCTGCTGTATACTACACTAAGGGCTGCTGTATATACCCTGGGCTGCTGTATACTACCACTGGGGCTGCTGCTGTATATACCACTGGGGCTGCTTGTATACTACCACTGGGGCTTCTGTATATACCTCTGGGGCTGCTGTATATACCTCTGGGGCTGTGTATATACCACTGGGGCTGTGCTGTATACTACCACTGGGGCTGCTGTATATACCACTGGGGCTGCTGTATACTACCACTGGGGCTGTTGCTGTATATACCACTGGGGCTGCTGCTGTATACTACCACTGGGGCTGCTGTATATACCTCTGGGGCTGCTGTATACTACCACTGGGGCTGCTGCTGTATATACCACTGGGGAGTCTGCTGTATACCACACTGCTGGGGCTGTATACCTGTGCTGGGTCCACTCCTCGGCTTATACACGAGTAAATAGGTTTTCCCAGGTTTTGGGGGCAAAAGTAAGGGGGTCGGCTTATACACGGGTCGGCTTATACACGAGTATATACTGGTACATGTTTACAAATGCATTATTGAAGCAAATTCTCAGTGCATTTGTAACAAATAGCTGAAATAAGTTGCTATCCGACAGTATTCCAAGTGTTGCACCCTTGATTTTTTCCAAAAGATACTCGAGTATCTCCTAGTAATACACGTTTTGTCATAAACATTTCCTTTAAAGTTCCCACAAACTAAGTTAATTTAAAAGTTCATTTTAATCAATACATTTTGGAATAATAATAATTTTCACAATTGGATGTGTTTAAAAAAAATGTTCCTGTGCTGAGATAATCTTATAAATGTTCTCCTACTATGTACAGTTTCATTTTTATTTCTGACCGTGCATAGAGCATTGGTTTGATCCTGGGCAGGGACGGATGAAATATCGTATACAGACATTACAGCATGGGATCACAAATAATTGTTTCTTTAAGGTAAAACATTTTTTACAAACAGGCACAGAGAACTGTTTTACCACACAAAAAAGAATCATCTGTGATTCTGTACTGTAATGTCTGTATCCTCTTTCCTTCCTCCACTGCCCAGGAGATGTGATATGACCAGACCATGTTCCGCGCATGGTCAGAAATAAAAATGAAACTGTACATAGCAGGGGCACATTTATAAAATTATCTCAGCACAGGAACATTTTTTTAAACACATCTAAGTGTGGAAATCATTATTATTCCAAGATCTATTGATTAAAATGAACTGTATTCATGGGAAAATCCCTTTAAGGGTTTTGGGAAAACACACACACAAAAAAAACAGCAAAAAAAAGTAAATTGGACATAATTTCCCTCAAAACCCCCTGTAATCAATGACTTCCTTTAACTACTATCAAATTTCTTACATATCCCTTCTGAAATTTTGGAGCAGTGTTTATTTGCAAACTGTTCTAAGTTTCTCATATTTGAAGGACGCCTTCTCCCAACAGCAATTTTAAGATCTCTCTACAGGTGTACAATGGGACTTAGACACATACCGTACTCATTCCTGGCCACTTCAGTACTCTTATATGCTTTATTTTCCATTCATTTCTGGGTGTTTCTTGCTTTAAGTTCGGGTCATTGTCCTTCTGGAAGACCCATAACCTAGGATGCAAAGTTCTTACTCTGTGCATTACATTGTGAGCAAAAAAAATACTTTGGTAATCTTCAGATTTCATGATGCCTGTTTTGCATCCAGTCAAAGCACCCAGTGCCATAGACAGCAAAACAACCCCAAAACATGTTTGAAGCTCCCCACATTTTGACAATAGGTACTATGTTCTTTTCAGTAGAATGATGTGTTTTCGAAAAAGCTCTATCTTGGTCTCATCTGTCCATAAAATGCTTTCCCTGAAGGAATTTGACTTTAATACATTGTGACAAATTGCAGTTGAGATTTTTATGTCTTTGTCCACAGTGGGGTCCTCCCGGTTCTCCTGCCACATTGTTTCTTTTAATTCAAATTTCAATGGACAGTGCTGATACTAATGGCCCCTGAGCCTGCAGAATAGCTTAAAATTGATTGTGGCTGCTTATCCACTATCTGAACTATCCTGGTTTGCAATTCTTTCTCTTCCTTCCATGTCCAGGAAAATTATCAACAGTGCCATGAGTTTAGACTTGTTTATTATGTTGCAGCCCATGGACAAAGGAACATCATGATCTTGTGACCTTACATTGTTAATATTTTTCAATAATTTTGGTTCTCAAGTCATCATACAGTTCTTTTCTCCTCTTTCTGTTCTATATGCTTAGTGTGGCACACATATACAAACAATCCAAACCTTAAGGCCACGTGCACACGTTCAGTATTTGATTAGTTTTTTACCTCAGGATTTGTAGACAAAACCAGGAGTGGAGCAATCAGAGGAAAAGTCTAATAGAAACACCTGCACCACTTCTGTATTTAATTATCACTCCTGGTTTTGACTACAAATCCTGAGGTAAAAAACTCATCAAATATCAGCGTGTGCACGAGGCCTAATGGTGGGTTTACACGTCCGATATCGGCCCGATATCGGAGCCAACGACGCGGGAGCGCGCTTTTTGAGCGCGCTTTTCCCGCCATCGCATCGCCGGTTTAGACAGCCCGATATCGGGATACAACG
The DNA here is from genome assembly GCA_033576535.1 of Allobates femoralis. Lineage (NCBI taxonomy): Eukaryota > Metazoa > Chordata > Amphibia > Anura > Aromobatidae > Allobates > Allobates femoralis. Next base: position 322,143,552 of record JARQOC010000005.1, on the reverse strand, counting down.
TCCCGACGATGTGTACTCCCCCCAACCCAGGAACGACTTAGTTAACATGGGAGTGAATGGGTGACGTGGGTGTACACATCGTAGTTGGGCTGTCACACGGGACGATGCGGCTACAACGGCCATCCTATATCGGGCGGTTGAATAGCAGCTCATTCAACCCCGAAATCGTTTTGGCATCGTTCCAGCATCGCATTGTACGTTCAAACGTACAACCGCGACGTTATCGGTCCAACTCCGAACCACGTGACTTTTGTTGGAGTTGGTCGATTGGGAGTCGATATCGCGACGTGTAAACCCACCATCAGTGAACTTCTCTTTTTATCTGTTTTCAGGTGTTATTTACAAATTGTCCACACCTGTTACTTGCTACAGGTGAGTTTGAATGAGCACCACATGCGTGAAACAAAGTTGCTTACCTAAAATTTTGGTGAAAATTGCTGGCAAGACACAAAGTTGCGAATAGGGTCTGATTAGATATGATAGGAGAATATGGCAAAAAATCAGTCATCTGACATAGTTTTGTGAAACCACAACCACTATGAAGAGCATGTATGGTTTATACCCAATAGATGCTGTAGTTTCAGTGTTGACTCATCAGAGTGAAGTATGAGAATGAAGGCAGACTCTGCACCACCCTTAATGTGGAGTCTGCCTTCATTCTTATATGGCAGTATAACATTGCAACAATTTTGTCCAGCCCATTTTTGGGGTCATGTGTGAAATTATTTCCCATATGCCTTCTTTTCTCTGTGTTGTTTCAATATATAGGCTAGGGTCACATTGGGTTATGGACCCACATTTTCAGCCAGCACTGAACTGGACAGCGTTAACGGCAAGTGCTGGCTGGAAACGTGGGTCCATAGAAACCCTGTGCCTACCTTAGTAGCAGCTGCATACAGAGCTGCGGGGCGGCCGCGTTTCCTCCTTTGCACAGGAAACGCTGCCAGCAGCGTGTTCCTGTGCTCTCCTGAAAACCGGCCGCCCTGCAGCTCTGTATGCAGCTGCTACTAAGGTAAACACAGGATTTCTATGGACCCACATTTCCAGCCAGAGCTTGCTGTTAACTAGGGATGAGCAAGTGTACTCGCTACTATTCGGTACTCGCCAACTCCCGGCTGGCGAGCCGCTGACCTCTGTGCAGCAGCAGCTCAGCCGCAGCCACCTGACGCACAGAGGTCTGCAGCTTGCCAGCCAGGAGATGACCGGCGTCAGCAGCGGTAGTGCCCCATGCGGCATTCAAACTGTTGCAACCAATCAGAGAAGTAGCGGGGCTTAATGCGTGGTTTGAATGCCGCGTCTCTCATTGGTCGCCATGGCCGACCAATCAGAGGAGCGGCACGCGCCAAGACGCCATATATAAAATACTTTTAAAATAATTTTAAATATGGCCCCATGGCGCGCGCTGCTATTCTGATTGGTCAGCACTGAACACGGCGAACATTCAGAGGAGCGGCATTCAAACCGTGCGCCACTCCTCTGATTGGCCGCTGCGTTCAGCAGCGACCAATCAGAATAGTGGCACGCGCCATGGCGCCATATTTCAAATATACTGTACTCAGTGAATTTTAAATATGGCACCATGGAGCGCGCAGCTATTCTGATTGGTCGCTGCTGAACACGGTGGCTACACAGAGGAGCGGCACGCGGTTTGAATGCCACTCCTCTGATTGGTCGCCGCGTTCAGCACCGATCAATTCGAATAGTGGCGCACACCATGGCGCCATATTTCAAATACACTGTACTCAGTAAATTTTAAATATGGCGCCATGGAGCACGCTGCTATTCTGATTGGCCACCGTGATCAGCAGCGACCAATCAGAGGAGCGGTGTGCGGTTTGAATGCCGCTCCTCTGATTGGTCGGCGCTGAACGCGGCGACCAATCAGAATAGCGACGCACCCCACGGCGCCATATTTTAAATACACTGAGCACAGTGTATTTGAAATATGGTGCCTTGGCGCGCCGCTAATCTGATTGGTCGGCGCTGAATGCAGTGATCAATCAGAGACGTGGTATTCAAACCATGCGCCGCTCCTCTGATTGGCTGCCACGTTCAGCAGCGACCAATCAGAATAGTGGCGCGTGGTTTGAATGCCGCTCCTCTGATTGGTCGCCCCGTTCAGCGCCGACCAATCAGAATAGTGGCGCGCACCATGGCGCCATATTTCAAATATACTGTGCTCAGTGAATTTTAAATATAGCACCATGGCGCGCACCGCTATTCTGATTGGTCGCTGCTGAACGCGGCGGCCAATCAGAGGAGCGGCGCGCGGTTTGAATGCCGCTATTCTGATTTTCTGAAAAATCCATAAAACAATCCTAAAAAAGGGACTGCCTCTTTATTAACCCCTCCACCATGGTCGAGGGGTTAGTAAAGATGCAATCCTTTTTTAGGATTGTTTTATAGATTTTTCAGAAGCAGAGTTGTGGTTGAGGATGCAGTTATTGATGTGCTTCCAGTACTCCGTCTCTGTCCAGGAAGGCGCAACCTAACCTCGTCATCACTAGCATCCTCCTTCACTTCCTCTGCTGCCCCTCATCGACTGGCTGACTGTGGGTTGACAGTAAATGGGATCTCTAGCCTCATCATCACCCTGTGTGCTCACACAACCATCATCCTCAGAGCCAACCTCTTCCTTCCTGCCTCCTCCACTTCTATTACTAGTGCTTTTAGCACCACAGATGACAGTGCTACCAACACACCTAAGCATTGGAGTCATGTTCTTCACCTCTTCTGCTCCGATGACATTCAAGTCAAAATGTTAACATCATATCCAGTACATATATTGATAGAAGTTGTTTTGAAATATCTTCCTTAGCCCACGTAATGCTGTGATTTAGCTCACAAAGTGTAGAAAAGATAGAAGTGTATCTGACAAAGTTGAATGTCAGAAATCTAAAAGATCACTGTAAGGGTTAACATCACTCTGATATGCCTGAGGTGAGTCAAATGCCATATATGTGCTATAATTAGAGATGAGCAGATTGATTTGCAGAGGATCGAGTATGAAATCATGAGAATTTTAAGATTTAATCCACAGTTCGCAAAGAAAATAAAAAAATGCATGGCACCATTTACCACACAGCTGGAGCATCAGAGACTAGGCAAACATAGCTTGGCACACCCCTCAGTCAGCTAATATCTGTTTCAACAGCACCGTCCGTCAAATAAATACAGTATTTTGCAGCAACCAATAAAAAATATAGAGAGCTGCTGTATTGTGCTTTCTACATGTCTTACATTCGCCTGCTACAGTAGCAGATATTAGCTGATCGAGAACTTGCTTGACCACCATCGATCACTTATGGATGACTTATCCACCTTATAAGTCATCATTATGTTAGTCCAATACTCCCCCTCATATTGATATTGCATGTCTACATGACAAATTTCTGTTATATGTGTAGATTATTTGGTTTAAAAAAAGGTGTGCAGCATGGTATTTGTTGGTTGTAAAAGTGACTCCAATAAATTGTTTCGCCGTCAAGGTACTGCAAAAAATCATAAAATGTGGGGTAGATAAAATTCTGTGTGTCAACTCTTTGGAGGGTAGGGTTCTAAAGTATTACTGCTTAGTTAAGGCAATGATTTCTCTTTATCTCTGTCCTGTCACATTTCCTGGCAAACTTACTCATTTTTCTCTTAAGCCTTTTCATCCTCTCTGTAATGCCATTTCAACTATAAACTCTATCTCAGTCAAGGCAGCAACTAGACTGGCTTAATTCATCAGTGTATGAAACTGATTTGTGAGAAACTCTGCTACACTATCACTGATAACTAACAGCAAAGCTCAATGAGCACCCTATAAAGGAAACATGAGCCGAAAAATGACTGAATATATAGTATATAATATATATATACCAAATATAGTATATGGATTAGTAAATATGATTATTAGCTTTTATAAAAAAAATAGTGAAAAAAAGTTTTAATTTTTACAATAACATCTAAGACCAAATATGTAAGAATTGTATATTGCTGCACCTTAGCTCAATACTGAATAGTCTAAATACTAATTGAAATGTACAAGTAAGCCAGCCATTATACTGAAACACAGATTATTAAAAAATAATTATCCCCACATTTATACCAAATTTAAAATTAATAATTAACAGTTTGACTCCTCATAGAAGAGGCACAGAGGATTTATTACTGTCTCTATCTCCCTAGCCACTGTATCCACAATGATGAACAAGCACTGTGTATACAATTGAAGAAGAACTGATATTGTTTAATCTTCTGGACTCTGTGATCATATAATAGCTGGGTGCAGGTAAAGATCAAGAGCTGCTGATCCCTAGGAAACTCAGTCAATTCTGCTATTCAACAATGGGGCATCATTTTCCATGTAACTTAAGGCCCCTTTACACACTGAGATTTTCCAGCGATCCAACCTGCCCGGGGTCACTGGAAAGTGTCTATGCAGTCGCTGGTGAGCTGTCAAACAGGCAGTTTACCCTGGTTACCAGCGTCCCCCGCTTACAGGCTGGACTAAGCGGGAGGACGCTGGTAACAAGGGTAAACACCGGGTAACTAAGCAGCTGCTTAGTTAGTGCCCAGTGTCTAATGTGCGGCGCTGGGCATTGGCTGTGAAGTCGCTAATCGTTGGTCTCTCACTGTCACAAACAGCGATGCGTGCTGACCAGCGGGAGACCAAGGACCAAAAAATGGTCCTGAACAATTTGTAGTGATCAGCGACCTCCCAGCAAGGGCCACACACTGCAACATCACTGGAGAGGTCGCTTTTACGTCACAATATCTGTGACGTTTCAGTGACATCGCTAGCGATGTTGCAGTGTGTGAAGTACCCCTAAAGAATACACCAGTCCCATTTACTGGAGAAATTAAATTCTAAAAATGTATCATATTTTTAGATTTTTAGGATCTAGTGGAGGAAACTAGAAAGAAAAGTATGCAAAAATTGTGGTCATGACACTTTGTTATGTGGGTGATCTGCTGCGGACACTGTTATGGGGGTAATGTCCCCCAATTCTTTACTTATTTCCCAAAATCCTAGTTCCTTCCAGATATATATGTCCCCCATCCTGGTATATATGTTCCCATCCTTGTCCCATCCTGGTATATATGATCCCCTTTGTGGTATATGTGTCCCTTATCCTGGGCCAATCCTGGAATATAAAATCCCCTTTCTGGTATTTATGTTATATCCCCCATCCTTGTATTTATGATCCTATCATGGTATACATAATCCCCATAATGGTATATACGTTCCTTATCCTGCGTTATATTATCACCATCCTGGTATATTTAATCCTCATCATGGTATATATGATCCCCATCCTGGTACATATGTCCTTCATCCTGGAATATATGTTCTCCATCAGAGTCTACAGTATATGATCCTCATCATGGTATATATGATCCCCACCCTGGTATATATGTTCTTCATTCTGGTATATATGATCCTCCTAATGGTATATATGACCCCCATCCTGCCTGATATATATGTCCCTCATCCTTGTATATATAATCCCTATCATGTATCCATCCTGGGGTATATTCCTCCCATCAAACCACACAGTTACAAAATGTAAACAATTTTACTCACTTTCCCTCTGATCCCTCAGTGCTTAATGTCCTCTTCAGATATGGCAACTAAGTTCAGTTTGCATTGGATCAACACATGATGTATGTATGTATGTATGCCTATTTACATCAATGTCAGCTACAGGAATATTCATTGCTCCCCATACCTAGGCTTGTGGGACACAAGTAGTCACCAGCCACTGCAATAAACTGGCTGTTGGGTGAGCATCTGTGCCCACTTTTAAAGTGACTGAATATTCACTGCTCCCCATGCCCATAATCCCGCCCACTCTCGGTAGTGGTTCCAGTGCCAAGAGGTGGATGGGCATGTTGTTAGCTCTAGCTCTGGCTTCTGACTCCTGTGACCTTGCTCCTTGCTCCTTTGACCCTAGTCCTGCCTCTTGTGACCCACTCCACTGACACACCTGCCAACAACCACAGCCAGGTACATCCGGACTACAAAGATGTATCCCCAATTTCCTCCAAACTGTTTTTAGAGGAAAGTGCGCCTTATAGTTCTAAAAATACAGTAAATGTTAACATTTTGCCCCAGACGTCTTTTGACATTATTTAGGACACTGTGTGGTAAACTATAAAATAAAGAAGTAAAAAATTAAATAGAGCTAATTCTAATCAGAAAGAGAAGTAAAATTTAAAATGTATTTTAGTTGTCCTAAAGTCCTAATTGTTAAACAGATGCGCAATTCTACAGGATTTTGTTAAATTTTCCACAAATATTGCCCAATATCCACAAATAAGTGAAAGTAACATAAAAGTTAGTCCCCATATATTACAAAAGAGATGCAAATTGTATTATGTGTGCATTAGCTAATTTATGCTACCTGTGGTTTTTATTGCATTTAAGGGATTTTTTCACATGACTCATGTTATGTCTGCTGTGATTTTGCCTGTTCTTATATGTCATGTTCTAAATAAAAAATCTTTGATTTTGGAATATTGTGGTTTGCTGATTTACTGAGCTTTGATAAATCTTTATTGATAAAGTCCTGTTCAGAGTCTAAGGGCCACGTCACACACACAAATATTTGTGCAGATATTGTTCACAGATCTCTGGTTGCAGTGAAATCATGGACACATTGTTCCATTTGTACACATCCACAAAATGGAGCAATGTGTCCATGATTTCACTGCAACCAGAGATCTGTGAACAATATCTGCACAAATATCTGTGTGTGTGACGTGGCCCTAAAGGCCACGTTACACACACAGATATCTGTGACCAACTTCTGAACAGATCTCTGGTTGCAGTGAAATCATGGACACATGGTTCTATTTTGTGTCTGTGTACAAATGGAACAATGTGTCCTTGATTTCACTGCAACCAGAGATCTGTTCAGAAGTTGGTCACAGATATCTGTGTGTGTAAAGTGGCCTTAAAGGTACCTTCACATGCTGCAATATTGCTAGGCAATTTCACTGGCAATTTGCTGGTTGCAGTGAAATCATGGACACATTGTTCCATTTGTACACAGCAACAAAATAGAACAATGTGTCCATGATTTCACTGCAACCAGCAAATTGCCAGTGAAATTGCCTAGCAATATTGCCGCGTGTGACGGTACCTTTAGCATTTCTACTGATTTTCAGCTTCTGAAACACACTAAATATTCGTATGGGGGCTTTATCTTCAGATTTTTTTACACCTCAATTCATATTTATGGGCAAAATCTGCAAATAAAGCACATATTTACTTTAAGTGAAATTGACGTGATGTGTTTTGCAGAAACACATTTCATTTCAATTTCTGTTTTAACCTCTTCACCCCCGGGCCTATTTTGACCCTAATGACCAGGCCATTTTTGTCAATTCTGACCAGTGTCCCTTTATGAGGTAATATCTCTGGAACGCTTCATTGGATCCGAGCGATTCTGAGATTGTTTTTTCGTGACATATTGGGCTTCATGTTAGTATTAAATTTAGGTCGATAATTTTTGCGATTATTGGTGAAAAAATTAAAAATTTGGCAAAATTTTTGAAAATTTTGCAATTTTCAAATTATGAATTTTTATTCTGCTAAACCAGAGAGGTATGTGCCACAAAATAGTTAATAAATAACATTTCCCACATGTCTACTTTACATCAGCACAATTTTGGGAAAAAAAAAATTTTTTTTTTGGACGTTATAAGGGTTCAAAGTTCATCAGCAATTTTTCATTTTTCCAGCAAAATTTACAAAACCATTTTTTTTGTGACCACATCACATTTGAAGTCCCTTTGAGGGGTTTACATGACAGAAAACACCCAAAAGTGACACCATTCCAAAAACTGCACCCCTCAAGCTACTCAAAACTACATTCAAGAAGATTATTAACCCTTCAGGTGCTTCACGGGAACTAAAGCAAAGTGGAAGGAAAAAATGGTAATTTTAATTTTTCCAACAAAAATGTTCTTTTAGCCTCAATTAGCCTCAAAGGGCAATTTGACTTTTGGAGCTAATTTTCCGTTCAAAAAGTCAAATGGCGCTCCTTCCCTTCTGAGCCCTGCTGTGTGCCCAAACAGTGGTTTATGACCACATATGAGGTATCGGTGTACTCAGGAGAAATTGCCTAACAATTTTTAGCATCCATTTTATCCTGTTCCCCATGTGAAAATGAAAAAGTTTAGGCTAAAAGAAAATTTTTGTAGAAAAAAAAGTACTTTTTCATTTTTACGGATGAATTTGTGAAGCACCTGGGGGTTCAAAATGCTCACCACCCATCTAGATAAATTCCCTGGGGGGTCTAGTTTCCAAAATGGGGTCACTTGTGGGGGAGCTCCAATGTGTAGACACAGGGGCTCTCCAAACGCGACATGGTGTCCGCTAACAATTTGAGCTGATTTTTCAGTCAAATTGTTAGCGGACACCATGTTGCATTTGGAGAGCCCCTGTGTGCCTAAACATTGGAGCTCCCCCACAAGTGACCCCATTTTGGAAACTAGACCCCCCAGGGAACTTATCTAGATGGGTGGTGAGCATTTTGAATACCCCAGTGCTTCACAAATTAATCTTTTATAATGAAAAAAAAAAATTTTGTAGAAAAATAAGTACTTTTTCATTTTTACGGATGAATTTGTGAAGCACCGGGGTGTTCAAAATGCTAACCACCCATCTAGCTAAGTTCCCTGGGGGGTCTAGTTTCCAAAATGGGGTCACTTGTGGGGGAGCTACAATGTTTAGGCACACAGGGGCTCTCCAAACGCGACATGGTGTCCGCTAACAATTTGAGCTGATTTTTCAGTCAAATTGTTAGCGGACACCATGTTGCATTTGGAGAGCCCCTGTGTGCCTAAACATTGGAGCTCCCCCACAAATGACCCCATTTTGGAAACTAGACCCCCCAGGGAACTTATCTAGATGGGAGGTGAGCATTTTGAATACCCTAGTGCTTCACAAATTAATCTGTAAAAATGAAAAAAGAAAATATTTATGTAAAAAAAAGTACTTTTTCATTTTTACGGATGAATTTGTGAAGCACCTGGGGGTTCAAAATGCTCACCACACATCTATATAAGTTCCCTGGGGGCTCTAGTTTCCAAAATGGGGTCACTTGTGAGGGAGCTCCAATGTTTAGGCACACAGGGGCTCTCCAAACGCGACATAGTGTCCGCTAACAATTTGACTGAAAAATTAGCTCCAATTGTTAGCGGACACCATGTCGCGTTTGGAGAGCCCCTGTGTGCCTAAACATTGTAGCTCCCCCACAAGTGACCCCATTTTGGAAACTAGACCCCCCAGGGAACTTAGCTAGATGGGTGGTTAGCATTTTGAACACCCCGGTGCTTCACAAAATAATCTGTAAAAATAAAAAAAGAATTTTTTTGTGGAAAAAAAGTACTTATTCAATTTTACAGATGAATTTGTGAAGCACCTGGGGGTTCAAAATGTTCACAACTAATCTAGATACGTTCCCTGGGAGGTCTAGTTTCCAAAATGGGGTCGCTTGTGGGGGAGCTCCAATGTTTAGGCACACAGGGGCTCTCCATACGCGACATGGTGTCCGCTAACTATTGGAATTGTTAGCGGACACCATGTCGCGTATGGAGAGCCCATGTGTACCCAAACATTTGAGCTACCCCACAAGTGACCTCATTTTGGAAACTAGACCCCCCAAGGTATGTATCTAGATGCATAGTGAGCACTTTGAACCCCCATGTGCTTCACAAATTGATCCGTAAGAAGGAAAAAGTACATTTGTTTTCACACAAATTTTCTTTTTTCATTTTTACGGATCAATTTGTGAAGCACCTGGGGGTTCAAAGTGCTCACTATGCATCTAGATATGTTCCTTGGGGGGTCTAGTTTCCAAAATGGGGTCACTTGTAGGGGAGCTCCAATGTTTAGGCACACAGGGGCTCTCCATACGCAACATGGTGTCCGCTAACTATTGGAATCATTAGCGGACACCATGTCGTGTATGGAGAGCCCCTGTGTGCCCAAACATTGGAGCTCCCCCACAAATGACCCCATTTTGGAAACTAGACCCCCCAAGGAATGCATCTAGATGCATAGTGAGCACTTTGATCCCCCAGGTGCTTCACAAATTGATCCGTAAGAAGGAAAAAGTACATTTGTTTTCACACAAATTTTCTTTTTTCATTTTTACGGATCAATTTGTGAAGCACCTGGGGGTTCAAAGTGCTCACTATGCATCTAGATATGTTCCTTGGGGGGGTCTAGTTTCCAAAATGGGGTCACTTGTAGGGGAGCTCCAATGTTTAGGCACACAGGGGCTCTCCATACGCGACATGGTGTCCGGTAACTATTGGAATCATTAGCGGACACCATGTCGTGTATGGAGAGCCCCTGTGTGCCCAAACATTGGAGCTCCCCCACAAATGACCCCATTTTGGAAACTAGACCCCCCAAGGAACATATCTAGATGCATAGTGAGCACTTTGAACCCCCAGGTGCTTCACAAATTGATCCGTAAAAATGAAAAAAGAAAATTTGTTTGAAAACAAATGTACTTTTTCCTTCTTACGGATCAATTTGTGAAGCACCTGGGGGATCAAAGTGCTCACTATGCATCTAGATGCATTCCTTGGGGGGTCTAGTTTCCAAAATGGGGTCATTTGTGGGGGAGCTCCAATGTTTGGGCACACAGGGGCTCTCCATACACGACATGGTGTCCGCTAATGATTCCAATAGTTAGCGGACACCATGTTGCGTATGGAGAGCCCCTGTGTGCCTAAACATTGGAGCTCCCCTACAAGTGACCCCATTTTGGAAACTAGACCCCCCAAGGAACATATCTAGATGCATAGTGAGCACTTTGAACCCCCAGGTGCTTCACAAATTGATCCGTAAAAATGAAAAAAGAAAATTTGTTTTCACACAAATTTTCTTTTTTCATTTTTGCGGATCAATTTGTGAAGCACCTGGGGGTTCAAAGTGCTCACTATGCATCTAAATACAGTGAAGCCCATTTTTTTTTTTTCTAGGACTAATTTTAGAAAAAAAATGGCGTAGGGCTCCGCCATATTTTTGGTCCAGCCAGGTACAACTTGGCAGCTACGGACTGCCAGCAACCCCCAGCTGCCTCATTGTACCTGGCTGGCAACCAAAAATACAGCAAAGCCCATTTTTATTTTTTTTCTAGGACTAATTCTAGAAAAAAAATGGCGTGGGGCTCCGCCATATTTTTGGTCCAGCCAGGTACAACTTGGTAGCTACGGATTGCCACCAACCCCCAGCTGCCTTGTTGTACCTGGCTGGCCACCAAAAATACAGCAAAGCCCTTTTTTTTCTTCTAGAACTAATTTTAGAAAAAAAATGACATGGGGCTCCGCCATATTTTTGGTCCAGCCAGGTACAACTAGGCAGCTGGGGGCTGGAATCCGCAGCATGGAGAGGCCCAAGCGTTCTGGGCCCCCCATGCTGCGAATTGCAGCCCGCAGCCGCCCCAGAAAATGGCGCATTCATTGAAGCGCCATTTTCTGGCGCTGTACCCAGACTCTTCCAGTTGCCCTGGTGCCGGTGGCAAACTGGGTAATAAAGGGCTTAATGCCAGCTTTTTATTGTCAGCTGGCACTAAGCCCGAGATTCATAATATAGGGCCAATGTTAGACCCGCCATTAGGAATCTCTGGTAAATAGTCAGAAAATACACACAGAGAAAAATCTTTTTATTTGAAAAAAAACACAAACAAAATTCGGACTCCATCTTTATTATAAAGATCCGACGTAGTCCACAACGAAGGTCCCACGACGCTCGATCGCCTATGACGTAGTCCACAACGAAGGTCCCATGACGCACGATCGCCTCTGACGTAGTCCACAACGAAGGTCCCACGACGCTCGATCGCCTCTGGTCAATCCAGAGACTGCAGCAAGGGATGAAGTGTCCTCTTCTTACAGTCTCTGGGTCAGAGTTATGGTGCACTGTATGACAATGATCTGTCATACAGTGCACCATGACTATGATCCCAGAGACTACAACAAGAGGACACTTGATCCCTTGTTGCACCCATCCATCCACCTATGCACCCATCATCCACGCACACGCACACGTCTATGCACACACACATCTATGCACGCACACGTCCACACACATGTCCACACACGCACACGTCTACGCACACATCCATCTATGCACACATCCACGCACGCACACGTCTATGCACACACACATCTATGCACGCACACGTCCACACACATGTCCACACACGCACACGTCTACGCACGCACACGTCTACGCACACTCACGTCCACGCACGCTCATGTACGCTCACGTCCACGCATGCACCCCCTATCCATTCACCCACCATCAATTCATTTATTCATTCATACATACATACATACATAGATACATACACATACATACATACATACACATACATAGATACAAACATACACATACATACATACATACATAGATACATACACATACACACATACATACATACATAGATATACATACATACACATACATGCATACATACATGCATGCATGCATGCATACATACACATGCATACATACACATGCATGCATACACACACATGCATGCATACACACATGCATGCATACACACACATGCATGCATACACACATGCATGCATACATACACATGCATACATACACATGCATGCAATACACACACATGCATGCATACATACACATGCATGCATACACACACATGCATGCATACATACACATGCATGCATACATACACATGCATACATACACATGCATGCATACACACACATGCATGCATACATACACATGCATGCATACACACATGCATGCATACACACACATGCATGCATACACACATGCATGCATACATACACATGCATACATACACATGCATGCATACACACATGCATGCATACATACACATGCATGCATACACACATGCATGCATACACACACATGCATGCATACACACACATGCATGCATACATACACATGCATGCATACATATGCATGCATACAACAATACATGCATACATACACATACATGCATACATACACATACATACTTACCTCCCTCGTTCCACCGATGAGCAGGAGGAGGCCGGGAGAGGAGGCGGGGCCACAGACCGGCGGGCCGGGCAGAGAAGGAGGAGCTGCAGCAGCGGCGGGTGCACGAAAGTGTGCAGCCCGCCGCAGGAGGTGAGGGGGGGGCCAGGCACAGTGCCCGGAGGTGGGGGCAGCCTGGGGGGAGCACCAGCGCAGGGGAGCAGGCAGTGTTGCTGGCGGGCGCACGCGGCAGATACATTGTAATAGAGGGGGGCGGACGGTTGGGGGGGACGGCGGGGGGGCCCTGGACAGTCCTGGAGCTGGAGGGGGGTGAGGAGGGGTGGGCACTTGCCGATCCGCCCCTCCAGATCTGATTGGAGAGCTCCAATCAGATCTGGAGGGGTGAATCCCTGTGATTCCCTCCGATCGGCAGTTTCACTTTTAAACTGCCGATCGGAGGGGTCCTGGGCATGGGGGGGTTAATCCACCCCCTGTGGGGTCATCTACAGGTTGTCACAGAGCAGCAGCATCTGTGACACCTGAGCGACCCCACTCACAGGAGCTGCAGCAGCTCAAATCTGCCAGGACGTTGTGCAACGTCCTGTGTCGGGAACGGGCAGAAACACAGGACGTTGCACAACGTCCTATGTCGGGAAGGGGTTAAAGTGCACTTTCCTACATTGTTGTTGGGTCGCTGACCCACCCCTAAGTTGGCATTTTATCCAAAGAAGGACTTTTTCAGTTCTTTGAACAGTGAGACCTGTTTTATGTTAATTTTATTTTTCCCTTTCTAATTTTAGCGGCAGCTGCACTTCCCCCTGCTGGACTACCGGGACTGCAGCCTTTGGGCTACATCTCAAAGCCCTTAATAGACTCTGCCCTTTATGGACTTAGCACCAATATAATTTTGACTGCTGATCCCTGTGGGACTTTCCTTATATAAACTGTGTATATTAATATATGTGTGTTAGAGACTTATTATAGTCTGTGCTACAATAAAATTTTTTTATACACTCCTTGTGTGCTGCTCGACTGTTTCTGCAAACAAGTCACAGGCCTCTAGCCTCACAGTCTGAGGTATGGAAATGCAATAATTACACACACTCCTGTAGAACAGGGCTGGCAAAGTGCAGACCTCAAGGGCTGCAAACAGTGCATGTTTTCAGGATTCCCCTAATATTGCACAAGGTGCCGGAATCATCAATACTGAAACTAGCACCCTGTGCAATACTAAGGGATTCCTTAAAACTTGCAATGTTTTCAGACCTTGAGGACTGTAGTTGGCCACCCCTACCTTAGATGTCTCTGTGGAAGTAGCCAGGGGGCAAGAGAAATCTTAAATCTTTCACTACAACTGGAGCTCTCACTGGATCCTCTTAGGCCGTTTGCCCATTGTGGTTTGTTGGTTTTCTAGTTTCAACAAAATTTTATTGTGACAGAAGAAAAGTAGATGCGTACAAACAATTGTTAGTCAATGCAATGTGAGAAAAAAAAATAGGAAATAAATCAAATAAGACAAATAAAACAAATAAAGCGGCCCCCTCGCAGGGGGTTCAGGTTCATATAGCAAGGCGTTGTTACATACTTTATAATTTGGTGTTAATGCTAAGAGAAGAGAAAGTAAAACAAAAATAAAATCAAAAAGAGAAAAATGTATCTTGAGTAGCGGGAAAGCGGCATGTTCATAACAGTTCAACAGGGGTTAGCTTTTTGGGGGGTAATTCTATGGGATGGCGTGTGAGTATCTATGGGTTGTTCATTGATCTGGTTATCAAGGTGCTTCACTTTCTTTATAGAGCTTATTGTTATTGTGTGTTTTACGTTGATAGTGACATTACTCTGTGAAGGTCATGGTCTTCGTTTTTGGTTATCCAAGGTTCCCATATAGCCCTGAAGTGGTCCATGGTGTCATTTCTGGTTGCCTCTATTTTCTCGAAGAGCATTATAGAGTGGATACGGCGCTTTACTTGCTCTAGTGTTAGCAAGTCCGTGTTCCATTGTTTGGCTATGTGGCTTTTGGTGGCCATGTAGGTGAGTAGCCGATATGTTTTGTTACTCGCGTTAGATGGTTTGTCCCCAAACAGTAGTACTGGTGGAGTGAGTGTGAGTTTGTTATCTAGAGTGAAGTCGATTAACTTTATGACGTCATTCCAAATGGATTTTATAATGGGGCATGTCCACCATGTGTTGAGTGTGTCCCCTACTGTGTCACAACCTCTGAAGCATCTGTCAGGCTTGGAGCTCTATATGTTGTGTATGAAGCTGTGTACACAGTGCGTCCTGTGGAGAAGCTTAAAGGACGTTTCCGTTAGTGATACCTGATGGCTTCCCTTCATGATGCTTTCGTGACATCTGTACCATTTGAGGGTGTATAGTAAGTACGTGTTTAGGTATTTTGGTAGAGTCCCCGTGGCCCAGAGGAGACCTCTCAAGGTGTATGGGGCTAGTTTTAAGTTCTCTATGTGGATCCATAGGGGAGTGTTCTGCTATGCACGTATTGTTGCCATTTGTGCCATTTGTGCTGCCCTGTAGTAGTGTATGAAGTTCGACAGTGATACACCTCCTTTTGCTTTGTGTTTATGTAAAGCATGCATGGATATGCGTGGTCTCTTATGATTCCATATGAATCGGTTAATTTGCGAGTGGATCATCTTGAATATGGACTTTGGTATTGGTATTGGTATTGAGCGGAAGAGATATAGGAATTGGGGTAGTGTGACCATCTTTATCATGTGAACTTTCCCTAAAAAGGAGAGGGTTTGGGTTGACCATTTGTTTAGATTCTAGTTTTTGCAATATGGGGCTGTAGTTATATTTGAATAGGGTGTTTTTATGTGATGTCAGGTTAGTTCTGAGATAGGGAATGTAGTGCTCTTTGTATGTAAATTTAAAGGGCGGAGGGCAGGCATACATTGGCCAATGAGTGTACCAAGAACCCCGACTTTTAATAAAAAAAAAGTGAGTACTGAGTTTTTTAGAAAAAACGGATGTTTTTTAATTTTTTTCTCAAACCATTATTGCTTGTCAGCACACACTTATTGGTTAGACTGAGTGCAGCAGTGATTTTTTGATTACATAAATTTAAAGTTGGATAGAATTAGGTTTCGGTCATTATTTCCGATTTATCTATTTATCCACGTTTACTTTCAGTCCTGAAATCTCTTCGAATTGTTTGAGGATGGCTATCAAGTTTGGAAGCGATATGAGTTCGTTAGGGTCAGTAGTAGGTCGTCTGCGAAGAGGCTTACTTTATAGGTGTGTTTCCCTATTTTTGGGCCTGTGATATCTAGATGGGATCATATCTTTTGGGCTAGGGGTTCCATGATCATAGCGAATAAGCTAATAAGCGAATAAGTGATAGGGGGCACCCTGCCTCGTGCCTCCTTTTATGAGTATTTATTTCGGGGAGGTGGATGGGCGTTTTAGGTATGCGATCGGGTTGTTGTAGAGGAGTTTAAGAGAGTTTATCAATTGTTGAGGTAGTCCCAATTTGTTCAGAACTTGGAATAGGTATGGCCAGGCAACTGAGTCAAAGGCTTTTTCTATGTCTAGATCCAGGACAGTTAGGTGTGAGTTGGATTTGATGGCATTGTGTATTATATTGACGTTCCTACGTATGTTGTCTGGTGCTTGTCTCGAGGTAGGAAACCCACCTGGTCTTTGTGTATAAGGTTAGGGAGGCAGGTATTTATTCTGTTGGTTAATATGGCCGTGAAGGTTTTAAGGTCTATATTTAATAGGGAGATGGGCCTGTAGTTTTTTGATGAGTAGTGGGTCTTTTTGGTTTTGGGATGACAGCGATATGTGTGGTGTAAAATTCTTGGGGCATGGTCTGTCCTGAAAGTAAAGGCCCAGTCTTACATAATGACGCATCAGCGATCCCAATAACGATGTGCAGAGATCACTGGTGCGTCGTTTACACATCGCTGGTAAGATGTCAAACAGGCATCTTACCAGTGGTGAAAAACGACGCACTAGCGATCCAGAAGTATACCGTTATGAATTTTCTCTCCATAGCGTAGCATTGAGATTGTTTCTCATTACCTTTGTCAAACACAACGATGTAGCGTTCCCAGCGGGAGCACAACGACGCAGGAATGACCCAGAGCAGTGTGTAACGATCAACGATCTCACAGCAGGGGCCAGATCAGTGGTGCGTGTCACACAGAACGACATCGCTGTTCTGTTACGAATTTCGTGATGCAACAGCGATCCCAATAGCGATCTCGTTAACGATCTCTTTATGTGTGACAGGGCCTTAAGTTGTTGCAATATGTACGTATGTGGTTCGTTAGTGTGTCCTGGAATTTTTTGTACTATAATGCGGTCAGTCCGTCCGGGCCTGGTGCTTTACCTGCTTTTAGTTGTTTGATGGTGGTCAGTATCTCTTATTCTGTTATTGGTGAGTATAGTTTTGCCATGTAGTTCGGGGTTAGGGATGGTAGTGGTATAGTGGCTAGAAGTTTGTCAATTTTGGGTTTGGTGGAGTGTGTCATTATATAAATTCTGGTAGAATTTGTGGAATGCAGCATAGATTTTATTTGGGTTGTGAGTGGTATGTGATTGTTCATCTTTAATTGAGAAAATCATGTTTAGGCGTTCTTTGTCTCTGAGTTTGCGTGCGAGCATTCTGTGCATCTTATTGGAGTATTTATAAAACGTTGCTTGTGTCCACCTAATGGCTCTTTCAGTGCGGGTTGTCAGTATTGTGTTGAGTTGTAGTTTTGTGTCGAGTATTTTGTTGGTGAGATATTTGGTGGGGTGGGATTGGTTGGCAAATTCCAGTTTACTGAGCTTGTATTCAAGGTCCGCCTGTGTCTCTAGTCTGTCTGTCTTTTTTTTGAAGGCCAATGGTATAAGTACGCCTGTCATGTAATTATTATGTAGTTCAAAATTGCAGAGGGTGGACGGTGTATACGGACCTGCGCTGCATAGACCAGAAAGATCAGACGGTGTTCATCATTATAGTGTTCCCTGAGGAAGGAGTTGGGACTAACTCCGAAACGCATTGGAAATAAACACTATAATGATGAACACCGTCTGATCTTTCTGGTCTATGCAGCGCAGGTCCGTATACACCGTCCACCCTCTGCAATTTTGAACTATGTTGACTGTTTTGGTGTGGATCCTTGCAGCAGCTATTACCTTTTGTCCTGACGCTGGTTGTGTGCTACACAACCCCTCCAGGTGAGTGACTAATTAAATTTAGTCCACCTTTTTATCAATGATAAACCCTATTGCGCTTCTCTCTCCCTTTTCTAGATTTGATGTATTTTTTATGGGCCATCTAAATGTTGCCTTCTGAGACTTCTGGCGATTTATTTGTGGCGAAGAAAGTTTTGAGTTCTTATTCTATCTGCGTTCTAGTGTGGGGGTTTGTCAGTAGGGATTCGTTTAGTCGCCATCTGTAAAGAGATGAAGTCCCAGTATCAGTTTTAAATACTGATAGTACGCAGTCGAGGTCTGAACAGGAGGACGGGATGCGTCTAGAGTAGAGAAGGGAGGTTAGGTTGCCGGTGTTTCGTTAGTATCCAGTTTATTCTGGAGTATGAGTGGTGGGCCTTGGAGAAGTAGGTGTAGCCTCTCGAGTGCGTGTGGGTTTCTCTCCATGTGTCTACTAGTCAGTGGGATTTAAGTAGGTTTTGTAGAGTTTTTCTCTCAGTGTTAGTGATATTGGATCATTTTTGGGTGGAGCTGTCCAATGTCGCATCTATGGATATGTTGAAATCTCCTCCCCAGAGTAGGAGGTCATAGGTTGCGTCCCCTATCAGCTTCGTTTTGGTACCAATCGTTTTCATTTGCATCAACGGGGGGGCATAGCCATTTATAATCCAGATTCGTTTTGATTGGACCGTCCCACGTATTCTGAGGTATCTACGTTCTTTGTCTGCAGGCACTTGTTCCTATTCAAATGGGAAGGAGTTGTGGAATAGGATGGCCACTCCTCTAGTTTTTTATCTGATGGGATGCTAGGTGTGATCTAATGTATGACTTATGGAAGAATTTGGGAAGGAGCGTCTGCAAAGTGTGTTTCCTGTAGTAGTAGGATGTCCGGTGTATGTTTTAAGTAGTCTATAAACACACATTTTCTCTTAAATGTGGAGTTGAGTTCTCTGACATTGTGTGATGGCTCCTTATACATTTGCAATATGGGGGGACATGTTAGCTGTCGTGTGAGGTCTGTCTCCATGTTGTGTGGTGGTGGTCAGATTGGGTATTAATTTGGTTGGAGTTAACCTTCAGGTTGTGGGGGGGCGAGAGCTGGGTGGGTGAGCATGGTAGGTGGCTAATTTGGGGAGAGATAACCTTGGAGTTGTGGGGGGGGGGGTTGCAGATGGGCAGGTGGACATAGCGGGTACAACGGGGGTAATATTTGGTGGATTTTGGGCCCCGAGTGTTCAGGTCTCTTGAGGTTATGACCATGGGTAGTGTTGGCCCAATTTGGGGTAGCATATTTAATCCAGAGGTGTTGTGTTCTCTGTAGGGTGGTTTGTGTGGGGTATGGGTTGGGGATTTGTTGTCTTTTTCAGGAATCATCTGGTTCCAGGGACAATACATTCTCTGTAGGGTGGGGTTGGAGGTTTGCTGCTTTGTTTTGGAGTCGCTAGTAGTAGATAGGATTGGGCGTTTGGTGTGCCGGGGGGAGGTTGTGTCGTTTTACTTGGTGTTCTAAGATTTTTAATTGTTTTGGTCATGGTTTCTAGGGGATTGGGGGTTAGAGTTTTTCAAGCGACGAACCTCTGTCCACTCCCTATTAGGTCTTGGTCGTTGTGGTAGAGTGTTGCTGTCATTCGGAGGGATCCCTGCCCTTTCCAGGGCTTGTTGGCCTTCTTCTTCCGTTCTGGGTGAGTAGGTTTTGATGCTGTAGTGAAAGATCAGGACGTGTGGAAAGCCCCACTTGTATTTGATGTGTGCTTTTAGTAGCGCCATTGTGGTGCCTTTCATTGCTCTCCTTCTCATTAGGGTCGCTGGGCAGATGTCCGGGAATAGAGCGACTGTGTCTGGTAGTCCTGGCAGAGTAGGTCTGTTGCATGCGGCTGTGAGGATCAGGTCTCTTGATTCTTCGTGGTGTAGTTTAAGAACCACATCTCTTGGTGATGCATCCGATCTCTGTTTTTCTAAAGCTCTGTGTATTTTGGTTATCTGGAAGAAATTGGGGTCTGCTTGAGGAAGTAGAGATTGGAAGAGTTTGGAGGCTGTTGCATCGTTTGTATCATTTTTGCGGAGGACTTTAATTCTAATGTTTCCTTTCCTTGATCGATTTTCCATGTCCTCACATTTCAGCTCCAGGTATTCAATTCTGGCGTCTTGTTCTTGGAGTAGGTTCCTGTCTGTCTCTAAAGCATCAGCTGTGTTGTCCATTCGTCTTTCTAGATTGTCGATGCGTTGAGTGATGTCTTGAAGTTGGCATGTGAAATTGTCGACCACAGTGGAGAGCTCAGTTCTGAAGGTTTTTTTGATGGATGTCAGGAGTTCCTCCATACCCATCAGGGGTGCATTCCGTGGGGGGGTTGCTTCTGGTTTGTTGGGGGATTTTGGTGGGGTCTCTCTGCCTTGATGGGGTTGCTTGGGTAGGTGGAATTTTGTGGGCTGTGGGTTTGTTGCATTGATGAAATAACTGTGATATTGGCTTTGGGTTAGTTTCTCTTATTGTGGTTCGCTTTGTACGCATTATATTCGGGCTTTGGGGTATTTGGTTGGGTTTTTTCCCATTGGGGTTGGTCATGTGGAGGAACAGTAATGTCTGTGGTGCAGGTCTTAGCCTTGTGTGGGGTCGACTGGTCAGGGCTACTTATGTGGTCTTGAGGGCTTAGTAAAGGGAAGTAGAGAGGGGCTGATGTGGATAAAGAGTGATGGAGGAGGAATGGGGCAGTAAAGGTGGATGACTAACGCACATAGATAAAAAGGCATTGAACTGAAGGACATTTGGATATATTGGTCAAAGTAAAATTAAGACAGTTAGTAGACGGGTAGAGTTGTTACCTTCTGTTTACCTCTGGCTTATCTCTTCTGGCCACTTTTCAAATTCCACTTTGGCAAATCACACAGGCCAAGGCACATAGGCCTTGTGCCTTGCAATTTATAGTTCTTGTGGTCAGCAGATAATATGCCAGGTATATAGAAGGCAGGAGTCAGAGGAGAGATAGGAACACAGCACACCAGGGTACAATTAACAAATTGCTGCTAAGAGAATCATTTGGGGCCGGATCAGCAGGAGGGAGAGACAGGAGCAAGTTGGAATATTATGGATATTTCTAAGGTACAAAGCAGATGGGGGAATATGCCATACCATGCATTATATGAAAGGCACAAAGTGATTGGATACTACAGCAGAAGTTAGATACGCCAGTAAATCAATGTGTCCATACCTGCGAATGAAGAAGATATCTTGTCAGATGAGGACATCACAGCATTGGGAAGTGTAGGTAAGACATCTCTGGAATATCTGTGCTGGCCACTTTTCAAATCCCACTTTGGCAAATCACACAGGCCCTTTGTTGTTTTTTTAATGCAGAATCTCCATCAAAATCTGCATGTCTATCCTGAGGCTAGCAAAGCTGCCTATGACAGGTCAAGTTCTGTGCTCACTTTGTTTTTTTGTTCCTTGCACATGTCGTTCAAATTTCTTTTTTCTGCCCCAAAATCTGCACCAAACCTGCAAGAAAAAAACAAATTGGCGCAGCACTTCTGAACCCCTATAGACTTTGCTGGCTTCAAAATAGATTGTCAAAATCTGCTTCAAAACAAACATCAAACAACATACTATGGGGTCTTACAACAATACGGAGAGGTCACGTTTACAGAAAGCATCCTCTATATGTAGTTAGAGCAGGCACACAGGCACCAGTGAGAGTGTGACAAGCGGTGCCATCACAAACATTGCGAATTTCAGACTCAGGGGTCACACAGGGACCATTTATTCTGTAATAACTGACATCACCGCTCCTCACATGCACTGTCTCGCGAGATATATCTGCTATCTCATGTAATATCACAGATCTCATGAGACAGCTACACTACCATTCAAAATTTTGGGATCACCCAGACAATTTTGTGGCCACTCCATTACAGATAGAATACCAGCTGCCTGCTTCTTCCCTAAATAGTTCATGCATAATTTCGGGCTTAGGGCCAGCTGATAATACAAAGCTGGCCCTAACCCCTTTATTACCCAGTGAGCCACGGCACCAGGACACTGGATGAGCTGGGTCCAGCGCCAGAAGATGGCGCTTCTCTGACCGCGCCATTTTCTGGGGTGGCTGCGGACTGCAATTCGCAGCGGGGGGTGCCCAGAAAGCTTGGGCCTCCCTGCGTTGCGGATTCCAGCCCCCAGCTGCCTAGTTGTACCTGGCTGGACATAGCAATAGCGCAAAGTCACACGCATTTTTTTTTTTATTATTTCATGAAATTCATGAAATAATAAAAAAAAGGGTTTCATTTTATTTCTGTTTCCAGGCAGGTACAAATAGGCACCTGGGGGTTGGAGGCAGCCCGTTTCTGCTGGCTGGACACAAAAATATGGCAAAGCCCATGTCAATTTTTTGGGGAAAAATTCATAAAAAATTAAAAAATACATTTAGGGACTGCATCTTTATTAACCCCTCAAGGCCAGATAGAGGTTTTCTTTGGGTCATTGTCCTTTTGTAGGATGAACTTGGCTCCAATCAAATGCTGTCCACAGGGTATGGCATAGCATTGCAAAATGAAATGATAGCCTTCCTTATTCAAAATCCCTTTTACCTTGTACAAATCTCCCACTTTACCAGCACAAAAGCAACCCCAGACCATCACATTATCTCCACCATGCTTGACAGATGGCGTCAGGCACTCTTCCAGCATCTTTTTAGTTGGTCTGCATCTCATAAATGTTCTTCTGTGTCATCAAAACACCTCAAACTTTGATTTGTCGGTCCATAAAACTTTTTCCAATCTTCCTCTGTCCAATGTCTGTGTTCTTTTGCCCATATTAATCCTTTCCTTTTATTAGCCCACCTCAGATATAGCTTTTTCTTTGACACTCTGCCCTGAAGGCCAGCATCCTGGAGTCACCTCTTCACTGTAGACGTTGACACTGGCATTTTGCGAGTACTATTTCATTAAGCTGCCAGTAGAGGAGCTGTGAGATGTTGATTTCTCAAACTAGAGACTCTAATATACTTATCACTCAGTTGTGCAGCGGGGCCTCCCACTTCTCTTTCTACTCTGATTAGAGCCTGTTTGTGCTCTCCTCTGAAGGGTGTACTACACACCATTGTAGGAAATCTTCATTTTCTTTGCCAATTCTTGCATGGAATAGCCTTCATTTCTAAGAACAAGAATAGACTGTCAAGTTTCCTTGAAAGTTCTCTTTTTCTGGCCATTTTGAGAGTTTCATAGAACAATCAAATGTAATGCTTCAGATTCTCAACTAGCTCAAAGGAAGGTCAATTTTATAGCTTTTCTAATCAGCCAAACAGTTTTCATCTGTGCTAACATACTTGTACAAGGGTTTTCTAGGGTTTTCTAAACATCCATTAACCTTCTTACAGAGTTAGCAAACACAACCATTAAAATACAGGAGTGGTGGTTATTGGAAATGGGCCTCTATACACCTATGTAGATATTGCATTAAAAAACAGACATTTGCAGCTAGAATTGTCATTTACCACATTAACAATGTATAGAGTGTATTTCTGATTCATTTAATGTTAGCTTCATTGAAGAAAATGTGCTTTTCTTTCAAAAATAAAGAACTTTCTAAATTCTAAATGACCCCAAACTTTTGAACAGTAGTGTAGTGTTATGAGAGCTGACTCCACTGAGGTTATCTCAGGTCACACAGTGGGATTCCCTGCTGCATGATACTCGCTGTTGACCTGAGAAAACCTCAGGGAAGTCATGAAAATGTCTGAGGTTCATGAGTGAGCCTGGAAGCATGGTGACAGCGGCGCTGAAGCTTGCTAAATAAATGAGTAGGTAGATAACGTACAGTGCAGACCAAATGTTTGGACACACCTTCTCGTTCAAAGATTTTTCTGTGTATTTATGACTATAAAAATTGTAGATTCATACTGAAGGCATCAAAACTATGAATTAACACATGTGGAATTATATACTTAACAAAAAAGTGTGAAACAACTGAAAATATGTCTTATATTCTAGGTTCTTCAAAGTAGCCACCTTTTGCTTTGATTACTGCTTTGCACACTCTTGGCATTCTCTTGATGAGCTTCAAAGCAGCAAAGCACCACCACACCATCAAAACTCCTCCTCCATGCTTTACGGTGGGAACCAGGCATGTAGAGTCCATCCGTTCACCTTTTATGTGTCGCACAATCACACGGTGGTTGGAACCAAAGATCTCAAATTTGGACTCATGAGACCAAAGCGGATTTCCACTGGTCTAATGTCCATTCCTTGTGTTCTTTAGCCCAAACAAGTCTCTTCTGCTTGTTGCCTGTCCTTAGCAGTGGTTTCCTAGCAGCTATTTTTCCATAAAGGCCTGCTGCACACAGTCTCCTCCTAATGGTTGTTGTAAAAATTCACTAGAAATTCATGGCGGTTATGTCTAATATTGGCGTGAACCCATGAATTTCGGGCTTAGGGCCAGCTGATAATACAAAGCTGGCCCTAACCCCTTTATTACCCAGTGAGCCACGGCACCAGGACACTGGATGAGCTGGGTCCAGCGCCAGAAGATGGCGCTTCTCTGACACGCGCCATTTTCTGGGGTGGCTGCGGACTGCAATTCGCAGCGGGGGGTGCCCAGAAAGCTTGGGCCTCCCTGCGTTGCGGATTCCAGCCCCCAGCTGCCTAGTTGTACCTGGCTGGACATAGCAATAGCGCAAAGTCACACGCATTTTTTTTTTTATTATTTCATGAAATTCATGAAATAATTAAAAAAAAGGGTTTCATTTTATTTCTGTTTCCAGGCAGGTACAAATAGTCACCTGGGGGTTGGAGGCAGCCCTTTCTGCTGGCTGGACACAAAAATATGGCAAAGCCCATGTCAATTTTTTGGGGAAAAATTCATAAAAAATTAAAAAATACATTTAGGAGCTGCATCTTTATTAACCCCTCAAGGCCAGATCGCAGCGGCAATGTGAGGGGATTAACTCAGGTCACCCGAGTACAGCTCAGGTGGCATGACCTGAGCTATCCTCGGGTGACCTGAGTTAACCCCCCTTACAATGCCGCAGCGCTCCGGCCTCGAAGGGTTAATAAAGATGCAATCCCTAAATGTATTTTTTTAATTCATTTTTCCCAAAAAATTTGACGTGGACTTCGCCGTATTTTTGTGTCCAGCCAGGTACAGCAGGCAGGAATAGGCTGCCTCCAACCCCCAGGTGCCTATTTGTACTTGCCTGGAAACAGAAATAGAAGGAAGCCCTTTTTTTTATTATTTCATGAATTTTATGAAATAAAAAAAAAAATACGTGAGGCTTCACAGTATTTCCATGTCCAGCCAGGTATCCGCAGCGCAGGGAGGCCCAAGCTTTCTGGGCACCCCCCCCCCGCTGCGAATTGCAGTCTGCAGCCACCCCAGAAAATGGCACGTTCAGAGAAGCGCCAACTTCTGGCACTGAACCCAGCTCATCCAGAGCACTGGTGCTGTGGCTCATTGGGTAATAAAGGGGTTAGGGCCAGCTTTATGTTATCAGCTGGCCTTAAGCCCGAAATTCATGGGGTCACGCTAATATTAGACATGACCACCATGAATTTCTATTCAGAGAGATGAAAGGAGTGTAGGTGTATCACGGTCCGCGCTGCTCCAGTGCAAAAAAAACTCACCAAAGAGCCAGAAAATCATCAGTCAGATTTCCATCCTTTTATTTCCTCCTCCGACGCGTTTCGGCGCCCCACCTGGCGCTTTCCTCAGGGATATTTATATTTTTACAATGAATTTCTATTGAGTTTTTTTTTAAAAAATCACAACACACAGAAAAAAATATTTCATTAGAAATAAAATAAAAAATACACTTAGAGACTGCATCTTTATTAAAAAATTCCTCTTTTGTCTGATGTAGTCCAATCAGATTTAGCTCAGCTACATCTCTGGTAGATAACCTCTATCAGAGATGTAGCTGAGCTGTGCAGCTGTGGGAAAGTTCATGTGAGTTCATGCTGCATGAACTCACATGAACCTTTCCCTGACGGCACCGCGCAAGTTCTTCAAATGAACAGCTGATCTGCATCAGCTGATCATTTGAAATAACCGTCCGGAAAGCCAGCGGAGAGACTTCACCACTGGCTTTCCTGCTCTGTGCTGCACTCCCCGCTCCCTGATGCCCCCTCATCGCTCCCCTGCTGCCTCCCCGCCTGATCCTAAGTTAGGACTGGGTGGGGGGGAGCAGATCCAGGGAGCGGGGAGTGCAGCACAGAGCAGGAAAACCCGCGGTGAAGTCCTCTTCTCACCTCCAGCTTCCCCACCTGTGTCTTTAGCTCCCTGCTCCTGGTGCAGCGCTCCCCCCTCCCTGTAGTTGCTCCCCCCACCTAATGTTAAAACATATTTTACATTGATTTTCAATGGTGTTCGACATGTTCGACGGTGTTCGATGAACATTCGATGAACACACAGCAAATTCGACTAATTAAATCGAATTCGAACACCAGGGTGGTGGCTCATATCTAGTTGTGTTTGTATGAATAATAATAAACTGGATATTCCTTGAAATATTTGGAATAATTAATGAATCATCTCGAAGCGCTCCTTGATAAACTGGAAATCCTTTCCTGCATTTTTTGACGAATCTCCTACAAGGTAGTTCTTCCACCTGTTTTGAGCTGCAGGCCAGCAGATCCAGACAATTACTCCACCACCCAAACACAAGGTTGCATGCTGAACAGCAAGACACCAGAAAGGTGAGAAGAATTTCTATTACTATGTGATATAAGTAAATCTCTGCACTTAGATCTGCGACCCCCTTATTTTCCCTTGTCTCGCAGCCTTCATTGTTTTTGAAGACGTCAATGATTAAGTTGTGTTTGGCAACTTTTGTGCCCCTTTGATAATGTTTTCTAGGTCCTTTATTTTGCCTCCCATTGATTTGAATGGGATTCGGAAGATCAGCGAACTGTTCGCTTATCTATTCAGCGAACATATCACTATTTGGTGAATTGAACTCAACACAAACTTCAAAAGGTTCGCTCATCTCTAGTCTCAAATGACCCATATTTCTCAGGCTTTGAAGGAAAAATGTATGTACATGTGCTGCCTTCACCCTTAAATAAGGGTCACTTGATTCACACTTGTTTCTTCACAGAATGGTTTACTAATTGTACTCCACACTGCTAATATTTAGCAACAAACCCCCTTTCAATTAATTATTCAAATACAAAGCCTCAAAAACATGCAGTTCATGAATGCTGAGTCTGTTGGTTTTCTAATAATCTACTGCAACAACTGGTAAATTGTTTGATACGTGGTAATATAATTCATACCAAAAATAGTGAATAACCTGGTAAGTCATATTGGACTGCTATTATTTTGAACACTACTGTATGGGGGCTTTTAAAAATACTCTCAAAATTTAGCTCTCAAAGTAAAAAATATTGAAGACCACTGGTCTATAGTATGCAAATAAAGTATGTGGAGCCTCATTTAGGAGTCTCAACACAGGACTAGCCACATCTTCCTCTAGTGAAGGACCTAGCCATGATAACCACCATATTAAGTGGCCCTTTGAGTCAATATCCAGCTCTTTACAAGCTTAAAGATATGACAAGGTAATACCAAGGGCAGGTATCCATCCACAGACAGCTGTTTCTGGGTGTTGCCCCTCATCAGTGTGGAGTAGGATTCTGGCTAGGTGGGAGCAATTAATCATAGAGAAAAGTGGGAGGTTTCAGGTCCTTTTTAAATTATATATATCCAGTCATTTATGTCAGTTTTCATCATAAATTTATTTAGAAAATGTTTATACATATAAATAAATCATTTCATGACATAGTATTTTACATAGAATATACAAATATTTCATAGATTGTTTATTTCATAGAAGATCAAAATATTAAAGTGACATTGTGACAATTAAAATTTCCATGTAGTAGGTTTATCCCTCTTTTACATGGACCAGGGAAATGAGCAGGGTTTGTGGGCATTGGATCAATTTTACTCTGTATATGCAGTGCCTATCAAGTTTACCCCTCTAATAGGGGATAGAGGCTGACTATATAGAGAGTTTCAACCCCCATTTTTGGAAAAACCTGCAGAGTGGTATTCATTATTCCCATGTAGGGCTCCTGCAGTTTTATCCATCCCTGGGGGAGCATTCAATACTGTCAGCCCTATATGGATATCAACCAGACCTATGCATATCAGGCGTGTCAGGGGTAACCTCACCCTCCCACAGCTCCACACTTACCCATGTCCTGTATGGGGATAGAGTACCGGGTGCCCCCAGACGCGTTTCGCTTTGGGCTTTCTCAATGGGGTCCGTTTTAACCCGCCGGCCGGCATCTTTTTATATCTACATTGAGATCCCTCACATGTGTATCCCATTTCCTGGTCCGCCTCTTCCCTCGGACTCGCGGCCAATCCCGAGGCCGGAGAGTCAGTGGCCACCTGCTCTCATCCAGCCAATCCGGGATGCCTGCGACGTCACTGGGGGGCGGGACCGGACATTACACAGTAGAATCTCTCACCAATGGTGCCGTAGTTTGGGCGGAAGTGCGGTTTCCGCCATCTTAGAGGCTGGTGTGTCAGCAGACACCCATAATAACCTTACAATAAGGGCGGAAATCGCAACCCCGCCATTTTGGACCTGGGCACTTCACTCAATTCACACAGATAAACTCTTTTTCAGGTCTTTTTAAAGTATTGGGGAAATTGGATTCATGGAAATGCACATAGGGAATACAGCACTGTGTACACAGCACTGTATGCCTTTATCCCAACATGGCTGTGATGTACCTATAATTTCCCGGATGCAGCTCAATTATTTTCATGTGCATAAGTAGTCTATATATCCGTCATACAATACCTCCACCCCCATGTTTTTCATAGGAGGGAGGATTGTAATCAGGTACATATCCCACTATTATCTACTGGCATACCTTTAGTTTGTTGCTGCAATCAAGGAGAGACTCCCTCACATACAACAGCCATATATGAACCCCGGCGTAATTTCCCACATATGCAATCTACACCACTACTAAAATATTTTTTCTTCCCCCATAGAGAGATTAGCTGTTAAGTGAAATCCGTCGGTGATTATTCGGAGGGTATCTTCTCAGTCAGATGCCAATGGTCGACGGTTGCATGTTATCATACTCATATCTGGAAAACTAGGAAAGTGAAAGTGCATTAAAATCAAATTAAAAACACTAAATAAAAAGATCACAAAGTCAGCAGTTTACAGCAAAGAGCAAGTCCTTTATAGGAAGGGCACAAAGCTCAGTTTCTCATTTAATCCCTTCGGGCTCATTGTATCTAATTTTACAATCCACTTACATTCCAACTGTGCTAGCCTCTTACTGTAGTTTCCACCCCGGGATCCCAAATCTAGAGTGTCAATACCTCTGGCCTTCAAACCTGCTGGATCGCAATTATGTTGTTTTTTGAAATGTCGGGGTATGGTTTTTATCAAAGGATTATCCATTTCCAATTTCGCCGCCGCTCTAATATCACGTACATGCTCTCCGATTCTCATGCGTAATTCCCGTGAGGTTAATCCAATATAGACTAAACCACACGGGCATGTAACGTAATATATAACATTGGTTGTGGAACAACTTATATATTTCAAGATCTTATATTCTTTTTCGCCCTTACTATCCGTAAAGGTTGTCGATCTCACCATACTCCGACATCCCTTGCACTCCCCGCAGGGATAGAAGCCTATTCTAGGTTTTGTGTCTCCTATGGTGGGTTGGTTTTTCTGCACGTAATGGCTATGCACTATCGTATCCCTTATATTACGACCCCTCCTCGCAGTCATGGCTGGATGGACTGTAAGTACTTGTTTGAAGGAATCTTCCCTCCTCAATATGTCCCAGTGTTGTTTTAAAATTTGTTTCATGCTGCCCCACTGATCATTAAATGTAGAGATAAACCTGATTATTTTCTGATCAGTTTCTCTCAGTTTTGGTTTTGGGATAAGTAGACTCTCTCTAGAGGTTCTCATAGCTCTTTGATATCCTTTTTTTATGCTCTTTTTTGTATATCCTCTCGCCAAAAATCTTTCCCTCAAGTCACACGCCTGTTCCTGAAAGTAGCTCTCTGTGGAGCAAACCCTCCTGGCCCTTAAAAATTGGCCAGTGGGAATCGCTGTTATTGTGGATGGCGTGTGACTTGAGGTTGCGTGGAGCAAAGCGTTTACCGATGTTGACTTTCGGAACATATTCGTCTGTAATGAGCAGTCTGGATGGACCACTAGCTTTATGTCAAGGAATTCAGCTTCTGAAGTATGTTCCTTAAAAGTTAATTTTATGTTGTACCTGTTGGTATTCAACATACTCTTAAACTCTTCCAGTTCTTCACCTGTTCCTGTCCAAAGGACTAGGACATCGTCTATAAATCTTAACCAGCACTGCGCATGGGACGCGGCCCACGCGCCATCCCCGAAAACCTCCCTCTCCCAATATCCGAGAAAGAGGTTTGTGTGACTTGAGGGAAAGATTTTTGGCGAGAGGATATACAAAAAAGAGCATAAAAAAAGGATATCAAAGAGCTATGAGAACCTCTAGAGAGAGTCTACTTATCCCAAAACCAAAACTGAGAGAAACTGATCAGAAAATAATCAGGTTTATCTCTACATTTAATGATCAGTGGGCAGCATGAAACAAATTTTAAAACAACACTGGGACATATTGAGGAGGGAAGATTCCTTCAAACAAGTACTTACAGTCCATCCAGCCATGACTGCGAGGAGGGGTCGTAATATAAGGGATACGATAGTGCATAGCCATTACGTGCAGAAAAACCAACCCACCATAGGAGACACAAAACCTAGAATAGGCTTCTATCCCTGCGGGGAGTGCAAGGGATGTCGGAGTATGGTGAGATCGACAACCTTTACGGATAGTAAGGGCGAAAAAGAATATAAGATCTTGAAATATATAAGTTGTTCCACAACCAATGTTATATATTACGTTACATGCCCGTGTGGTTTAGTCTATATTGGATTAACCACACGGGAATTACGCATGAGAATCGGAGAGCATGTACGTGATATTAGAGCGGCGGCGAAATTGGAAATGGATAATCCTTTGATAAAAACCATACCCCGACATTTCAAAAAACAACATAATTGCGATCCAGCAGGTTTGAAGGCCAGAGGTATTGACACTCTAGATTTGGGATCCCGGGGTGGAAACTACAGTAAGAGGCTAGCACAGTTGGAATGTAAGTGGATTGTAAAATTAGATACAATGAGCCCGAAGGGATTAAATGAGAAACTGAGCTTTGTGCCCTTCCTATAAAGGACTTGCTCTTTGCTGTAAACTGCTGACTTTGTGATCTTTTTATTTAGTGTTTTTAATTTGATTTTAATGCACTTTCACTTTCCTAGTTTTCCAGATATGAGTATGATAACATGCAACCGTCGACCATTGGCATCTGACTGAGAAGATACCCTCCGAATAATCACCGACGGATTTCACTTAACAGCTAATCTCTCTATGGGGAAGAAAAAATATTTTAGTAGTGGTGTAGATTGCATATGTGGGAAATTACGCCGGGGTTCATATATGGCTGTTGTATGTGAGGGAGTCTCTCCTTGATTGCAGCAACAAACTAAAGGTATGCCAGTAGATAATAGTGGGATATGTACCTGATTACAATCCTCCCTCCTATGAAAAACATGGGGGTGGAGGTATTGTATGACGGATATATAGACTACTTATGCACATGAAAATAATTGAGCTGCATCCGGGAAATTATAGGTACATCACAGCCATGTTGGGATAAAGGCATACAGTGCTGTGTACACAGTGCTGTATTCCCTATGTGCATTTCCATGAATCCAATTTCCCCAATACTTTAAAAAGACCTGAAAAAGAGTTTATCTGTGTGAATTGAGTGAAGTGCCCAGGTCCAAAATGGCGGGGTTGCGATTTCCGCCCTTATTGTAAGGTTATTATGGGTGTCTGCTGACACACCAGCCTCTAAGATGGCGGAAACCGCACTTCCGCCCAAACTACGGCACCATTGGTGAGAGATTCTACTGTGTAATGTCCGGTCCCGCCCCCCAGTGACGTCGCAGGCATCCCGGATTGGCTGGATGAGAGCAGGTGGCCACTGACTCTCCGGCCTCGGGATTGGCCGCGAGTCCGAGGGAAGAGGCGGACCAGGAAATGGGATACACATGTGAGGGATCTCAATGTAGATATAAAAAGATGCCGGCCGGCGGGTTAAAACGGACCCCATTGAGAAAGCCCAAAGCGAAACGCGTCTGGGGGCACCCGGTACTCTATCCCCATACAGGACATGGGTAAGTGTGGAGCTGTGGGAGGGTGAGGTTACCCCTGACACGCCTGATATGCATAGGTCTGGTTGATATCCATATAGGGCTGACAGTATTGAATGCTCCCCCAGGGATGGATAAAACTGCAGGAGCCCTACATGGGAATAATGAATACCACTCTGCAGGTTTTTCCAAAAATGGGGGTTGAAACTCTCTATATAGTCAGCCTCTATCCCCTATTAGAGGGGTAAACTTGATAGGCACTGCATATACAGAGTAAAATTGATCCAATGCCCACAAACCCTGCTCATTTCCCTGGTCCATGTAAAAGAGGGATAAACCTACTACATGGAAATTTTAATTGTCACAATGTCACTTTAATATTTTGATCTTCTATGAAATAAACAATCTATGAAATATTTGTATATTCTATGTAAAATACTATGTCATGAAATGATTTATTTATATGTATAAACATTTTCTAAATAAATTTATGATGAAAACTGACATAAATGACTGGATATATATAATTTAAAAAGGACCTGAAACCTCCCACTTTTCTCTATGATTAAATGTATATTTATAGGAGGGGTCCATTCTGGCCAATGGCCAAACCTTTGACGCACATTGTAAGGACAACACTTTTGGTTTTACTAGGTGGGAGCAATGCCTAGTAGACCAACAAAACTAAGTATTCACTGATCTCAGGGAGACCAGT
Organism: Allobates femoralis; assembly: GCA_033576535.1. NCBI lineage: Eukaryota > Metazoa > Chordata > Amphibia > Anura > Aromobatidae > Allobates > Allobates femoralis. The sequence goes on along the minus strand of JARQOC010000005.1, from coordinate 322,110,440 downwards.
TCAAGAAAACACTGCGGGCAACCGTCTAAAGCGCTCAACACAGTGAATTCCTAGGTCCATTGCCCCCTGGGAATTTAGAATATGCAAATAAAGTCTGTGGAGCCTCATTTAGGAGTCTCAACAGAGGACTAGCCAGATCTTCCTCTAGTGAAGGACCTAGCCATGATAACCACCATATTAAGTGGCCCTTTGAGTCAATATCCAGCTCTTTACAAGCTTAAAGATATGACAAGGGAATACCAAGGCCAGGTATCCATCCACAGACAGCTGTTTCGGGGTGTTGCCCCTCATCAGTGTGGAGTAGGATTCTGGTAAGGTGGGAGCAATGCCTAGTAGACCAACAAAACAAAGTATTCACTGATCTCAGGAAGACCAGTTGAAGAAAACACTGCGGGCAGCCAGCTAAAGCGCTCAACACAGTGACTTCCTAGGTCCATTGCCCCCTGGGAATTTAGAATATGCAAATAAAGTCTGTGGAGCCTCGTTTAGGAGTCTCAACACAGGACTAGCCAGATCTTCCTCTAGTGAAGGACCTAGCCATGATAACCACCATATTAAGTGGTCCTTTGAGTCAATATCGAGCTCTTTACAAGCTTAAAGATATGACAAGGGAATACCAAGGCCAGGTATCCATCCACAGACAGCTGTTTCAGGGTGTTGCCCCTCATCAGTGTGGAGTAGGATTCTGGTAAGGTGGGAGCAATGCCTAGTAGACCAACAAAACAAAGTATTCACTGATCTCAGGGAGACCAGTTCAAGAAAACACTGCGGGCAGACGGCTAAAGCGCTCAACACAGTGAATTCCTAGGTCCATTGCCCCCTGCCAGAATCCTACTCCACACTGATGAGGGGCAACACCCCGAAACAGCTGTCTGTGGATGGATACCTAGCCTTGGTACTCCCTTGTCATATCTTTAAGTTTGTAAAGAGCTTGATATTGACTCAAAGGGCCACTAAATATGGTGGTTATCATGGCTAGGTCCTTCACTAGAGGAAGATCTGGCTAGTCCTGTGTTGAGACTCCTAAACGAGGCTCCACAGACTTTATTTGCATACTCTAAATTCCCAGGGGGCAATGGACCTAGGAATTCACTGTATTGAGCACTTTAGCCGGCTGCCCGCAGTGTTTTCTTGAACTGGTCTCCCTGAGATCAGTGAATACTTTGTTTTGTTGGTCTACTAGGCATTGCTCCCACCTAGCCAGAATCCTACTCCACACTGATGAGGGGCAACACCCCGAAACAGCTGTCTGTGGATGGATACCTGGCCTTGGTATTCCCTTGTCATATCTTTAAGTTTGTAAAGAGCTGGATATTGACTCAAAGGGCCACTTAATATGGTATTTATCATTGCTAGGTCCTTCACTAGAGGAAGATCTGGCTAGTCCTGTGTTGAGACTCCTAAACGAGGCTCCACAGACTTTATTTGCATATTCTAAATTCCCAGGGGGCAAAGGACCTAGGAATTCACTGTGTTGAGCGCTTAAGCCGGCTGCCCGCAGTGTTTTCTTGAACTGGTCTCCCTGAGATCAGTGAATACTTTGTTTTACTGGTGTATAGTAGGCCAACGAAAAGGTAACACAAGAATGAGAAAAGTATATTATTTAACATGTCTAACAAGGTGTGCTAAAGATATCAAGAGAGTGTACAGCTGGGATACATTTGGAGCAAATACTATTTGCCTGGTCTAAGTTTAAGGTAAGTTTAAAAGCCATTCCTGATTGGCCATTATACACATGCTGCCGATCACCCATTGAACAACAAGATCATTCATTTATTGAATGATTGTATGTTCTTTACTTACATTAAAAACTTCATTATAGACAGCATATCACTGCTTGAAAACAGAGTATGTGATGGCGAAGACATGATGCTATATAGGGATTGAACAGTAATATGATTGATCAATTTTCCCCATCCAGTCTTTGTCTGCCTATATAAATGGTCCAGTAAACAAATACCAATCAATTTGGTTAATCAATGCTTTTCTACTGGCCACAATTAGTCTACCCAAATGAACATTAAATATGTATTTTCAAATTATTAAATTATTTTAGATAGTAGAAGCAAGTCAGTTACAAACCTACTTATTTACATGCTTTCTTTGTGCTGTCAATTTCCTGCAATGAGAGCTTTTATCTTACCTAGTGAAAGTAGCAGATTGATTATCAAAGCATGGCCAAGTATGCACAGTAGCTGTATTCCAGACTCAGTTAAGTCATGAGTTCCCTGCCATCCTGCCATCTCTCCTCAGTCTAATGATTTCTAGACTTTAGTTATCTGCTCACTTCCCTCCACTTTTCTCTCAATTCCTGAGCAGTTATCAGTCCTGCAAAATTGCCTGCCCGCTTCCTCCAACTATCAGCAGCTTTTTTTAGCAGTTCTCTTTGTAACTGCTCTCACTTTCCTAAGCCATGTGCTTGCTCAAATGCCTTATATAATCTGTACGTACTAGTATTGTTATAATAGTGTACTTTATGTGTCATAATAGAAGTAAGCTTAAATCTGTCTTTCAAGGAGGTATCTTCACCCCCACTGCAACAAGAAAGTAAGGAGTACTTTATGCTGCATATAACAGAACCTCAAAATAACCATTTAAGATAGAAATAATATTTCTCCACATGGAGCATTTTTTGGTTTCCTTTCATTGTTCTCAATAGAGTGTTTTTTGGCTTGGTGTTCATTTATGTGACTAGATCTATAGAAATTGCACATCAATGGCAGACAAAAAAGGGGTAAGAAGATGTTTAATCACTTGACAGCAGAAGACCTTATGTCACACAGACACAATAGCAAACACAGTGTAATTTACCTGAGCAATGCCAGCTACAGATCTTAATTAAAGATAAGGTGAATATATGGGTTACAAAAGGAAGTTAATGAATCATACAAGATATATTTGCAATGAAGGAAAAGGTATGCTGAGGCTATAATCATGATTTCTCCATTATGTTACTTTTCTATAGAGGCTACTTAAACTAATGATCTCTTCATTTAGAAAGTTAGCGCTCATTGTGTAATTATTATAGTATGGACAAAGGACTTGTGCGGAGCTTATTTTATAAAAGTTAAGGAATCTGATATCTTTCAATAAACATTTTCAGGGTGAAAATGTGTAAATCAGTCCAATGCCATAAGATCAAGACCTCTCGATGTGCATTTTCATTGAAGTTTTGTTTGTAAAGGAAAAGTCTACTTTTATTTTTTATTTTTGTAAACATTGCTCAGTGAAACATATTGAGCATATTTGTGTTTTGTTTTACTATTGCTGACATACAAGTGGATGACAGATTACAGCAAGATTTTATTTTTTCCAAGAATCTATTATTAGGATGCTTAGACAAGCACAATATGGCAACAGGTGTCTTTTCTTTTCATACCAGATTGTTTCAGAACATTTAATAGAAAGTTTTTAGTTGCTGATTAGGATATGTTAAGCTCTGTCAAAAAACATGTGCATTCATACATCTACAGATGGTTATCAGTCCTTCCAGAATGACTGCATGGGCCTTACAAGGGGTTTTGACTATGACTGACTCACTTTTATTGTTTTGTAGAATTATTACTTAATAGTGATGGGTGAACCCATCAATGTTCAGGTTTGACGGATCCGGACAGACTATTTTAGTTATCCAGGTTCGGGACCGGACTTGACACAAACGTGCATCCAAACCCTGAACCTGGACATTAAAGTTCTGAAATTGTGGCCAGGGAGGCTGTAAAAAGAAGCAAACCAGTGATTAAACATCAGCATGATTACTAACCAGGGTCTGCGCACTTGTATTTCCGGGCCGCTCATTAACTACCTGATTTATTCACTGCATGGTAGAAGTTAGATTGTATGGGCTGCTTTCAGATCACTGCACTGGCTCTAACAGCCAATCACACTGTCTGTAATAGGCTGTTGTGCCCCTTGCCCATTGTGCCGACATCTGTGATTGGTTGCCATAGGCATAGGCCTGATGTTGTAGTAGTGTAAAAATAAATAAATAATAAAAAAAATTATGTAAAGCTTTGCTGTATTTTTGATTGTCAGCACAGATAAAGCAGACAGGTATGGACTGCCACCCCCAACTGCCTTGCTTTACCTTGGCTGCTGATCAAAAATACAGGGAAACCCATAATTAAAAAAAAAAATTAAATACATAATTTAAAAAAAATGTGTGAGCTTTGCCCTATTTTTGATTGCCAGCCAAACTAAAAACCAGGCAGCCGGGAGCTTGTATTCTCAGTGTGGTGAGGCACATATTTATTGCTTCCCCCCTATCCTGAAGAATAGCAACACACCCACAGCCACCCCAGAAATTGTTACATTCATTAGAAGCACCAATTTATGTTCATTATGTCTTTAACCCATTCACTCCATTTTCATTTTCCCTTCTTCCAAGAAGCCATTTATTTTTCAGTCAATATAGCCATATGAGAACTTGTTTTTTGCATTGTACTCTTGAATGTCATCAATGTCATAAAAGCCATATGATACAAAATGTGTATTTTTTTTTATTTCAATGGCGCAAAGGAGGGGTGATTTGAATATATGTATTTTTTATATTTATTCATATTTTAAGTTTTTTTTTTACTTTTTATTGTTTTTACTAGTCCCTTTTGGGGACATGAAGTTACCACTGTCTGATTGACTGTACTTTACAGAGCGGTGCTTCAGCACAGTTCTGTCCAGCACAAATGGTCATCTCTGGTGAATGCCAACACACTGCTGACAGGAAATTCCTCCTGTTGGCTGCACATGTCAGATGATCAGATCAGCCAACATGTGCAGAGAAAGATGTGTTGTCAGCCTGTGAGCCAACATCAAACTAGTAGACAAATAGCATGAATATCAGCACTTCTTCGGCTTCTTCCTGGGGGCAAGACAACAGTACTACTATCCCTTGTACTGCATTATGAACCTTTGAGGTCTTTGAAGTCAACAAAGTATATTTTTTAGCATTTCTGTTGTTTATCTCTTTTTTTGAAATTCCTTTTTTTTTAGGATTTCATAGTGTTTAACATCTTTTATATTATACAGCTTTTTCTCCTTTTCTCATGTACTTATTTTAGCATAGCTTTGTATCACCCCTATTATTGAACATGTAATTATAATTTTCAATATAATTACAGGACACTGGTGCTCAGATGGATGGCGACCTTAAAGTAAAGAGAAATATGAGTGTTTCCAGATATGGCCCCTGTTTGGTCTACCTATCTGGACTCGGCTCACCCCTTTGATGGAGCTCCAAATAACAGTCAATTCTCACGTGTTGGTTAGGTGAAAGGGAAGGAATCAATTCAAATAAATGAGTTATTGTGCTCACAAATCCACCTACTGGAGATAGAGGATATAATGTCAATTGCACAACTGGTTACTTGTGTTTGAGCGTTAAAGTTACCATAAAAATATAAACTTTCACAAAGATGAGTATGTAGATAAAAAAGAAACTGATTTTTGATAATTACCTAGGTTTAGAGGTAGAAGGAAAAAGTTGGGCTTGCTGAGGGTAGACAATCATAAAGACCACAGTGAAAGCTATTTATAAACACAAGCACAAAATTTAACAGATATTCTTACACTACACTGTGAGGAATAAAATGTGTCATGGGGTATGGCCTGCTGAGCGATGGGGTAGGTGCACCTTAACAGAGCTCCCACCACCTAACTAAGCAACAGGGTCTTAGGTCCTTTTTAGGCCCATAAATTCCTACCAAAAATAATAATCCTATTTATTGGGATTGCCTGGAGTGTTTTGAGACTAATTTCAATTCCTGGAGTCCTGATTTTCTCCACAGGAACCTCAAACCTCATGACAGTCATGGATGTCGGTTTATGTGACAAGCAGCCCCATCCTACTGTACCCTAACCCACCCCTCATAGACTGTGAGCCCTCGTGGACAGGGTCCCTGCCCCTCCTGTACCTGTACGTCTTGATCGCCTAGATTTAGTGTACTTGTTCTTGTCTCCCTCATCCTCATGTAAACCGCCATGGAACCTAATGGCGCTATATAAATAAATAATAATCTACTCTATAATTGCCGTAGGCATTTTCGTGTCGGACCCCGGCACGCCGTGGCTATGTCACTATGTGACGACACCACGTACGAGGCATTGCCCGCGTAGCGGGCATTGCGACCCCTCGCCGCTGTCATCCCGCTCCGGAGCAGCTGCTGTCAGCACATGCTGACACAGTGCTCCGGAGCCTGTGCCCCTGTCATCCCGCTCCGGAGCAGCTGCTGTCAGCACATGCTGACACAGTGCTCCGGAGCCTGTGCCCCTGTGCCCCTGTCATCCCGCTCCGGAGCAGCTGCTGTCAGCACATGCTGACACAGTGCTCCAGAGCCTGTGCCCCTGTGCCCCTGTGCCCCAGTGCCCATGTCATGCCCGCGCCCCCCTGGGTCCTCCCGTCTCCTGCCCGCGCTCCCCCCGGTCCTCCTGCCCTCTCTGCTTCTCGCGGGGCCCCCCTTGCTCCCGCTGCCCAGGGCCGCACCATCCATCCGTCCATGCCAAGGGGAGCGGCTGTGCAGAAGGAGCCGCCGCTTCCTGCCTGCCGCTCTGCGCCGGGAGCGGCAAGTTTAAAAGCTGTGTGCATGATGTATGTGTGTCCTGTGTGCATGATGTATGTGTGTCCTGTGTGCATGATGTATGTGTGTCCTGTGTGCATGATGTATGTGTGTCCTGTGTGCATGATGTATGTGTGTCCTGTGTGCATGATGTATGTGTGTCCTGTGTGCATGATGTACGTGTGCCCTGTGTGCATGGTGTATGTGTCTGCTGTGTGCATGATGCATGTGTGTGCTGTGTGCATGATGCATGTGTGTGATGTGTCCATGATACATGTGTGTGCTGTGTCCATGATGCATGTGTGTGATGTGTCCATGATGCATGTGTGTGCTGTGTGCATGATGCATGTGTGTGCTGTGTGCATGATGCATGTGTGTCCTGTGAGCATGATGCATGTGTGTCCTGTGTGCATGATGTATGTGTGTCCTGTGTGCAAGATGTATGTGTGTCCTGTGTGCATGATGTATGTGTGTCCTGTGTGCATGATGTATGTGTGTCCTGTGTGTATGGTGTATGTGTCTGCTGTGTGCATGATGCATGTGTGTGCTGTGTGCATGATGCATGTGTGTGCTGTGTGCATGATGCATGTGTGTGATGTGTCCATGATACATGTGTGTGCTGTGTCCATGATGCATGTGTGTGCTGTGTGCATGATGCATGTGTGTGCTGTGTGCATGATGCATGTGTGTGCTGTGTGCATGATGTATGTGTGTCCTGTGTGCATGATGTATGTGTGTCCTGTGTGCATGATGTATGTGTGTCCTGTGTGCATGATGTATGTGTGTCCTGTGTGCATGATGCATGTGTGTGGCTGTGTGCATGATGCATGTGTGTGCTGTGTGCATGATGCATGTGTGTGATGTGTCCATGATACATGTGTGTGCTGTGTCCATGATGCATGTGTGTGCTGTGTGCATGATGCATGTGTGTGCTGTGTGCATGATGCATGTGTGTGATGTGTCCATGATACATGTGTGTGCTGTGTCCATGATGCATGTGTGTGATGTGTCCATGATGCATGTGTGTGCTGTGTGCATGATGCATGTGTGTCCTGTGTGCATGATGTATGTGTGTCCTGTGTGCATGATGTATGTGTGTCCTGTGTGCATGATGTATGTGTGTCCTGTGTGCATGATGTATGTGTGTCCTGTGTGTATGGTGTATGTGTCTGCTGTGTGCATGATGCATGTGTGTGCTGTGTGCATGATGCATGTGTGTGATGTGTCCATGATACATGTGTGTGCTGTGTCCATGATGCATGTGTGTGCTGTGTGCATGATGCATGTGTGTGCTGTGTGCATGATGCATGTGTGTCCTGTGTGCATGATGTATGTGTGTCCTGTGTGCATGATGTATGTGTGTCCTGTGTGCATGATGTATGTGTGTCCTGTGTGCATGATGTATGTGTGTCCTGTGTGTATGGTGTATGTGTCTGCGGTGTGCATGATGCATGTGTGTGCTGTGTGCATGATGCATGTGTGTGCTGTGTGCATGATGCATGTGTGTGCTGTGTCCATGATACATGTGTGTGCTGTGTCCATGATGCATGTGTGTGATGTGTCCATGATACATGTGTGTGCTGTATGCATGATGCATGTGTGTGCTGTGTGCATGATGTATGTGTGTCCTGTGTGCATGATGTATGTGTGTCCTGTGTGCATGATGTATGTGTGTCCTGTGTGCATGATGTATGTGTGTCCTGTGTGCATGATGTATGTGTGTCCTGTGTGCATGATGTATGTGTGTCCTGTGTGCATGATGTATGTGTGTCCTGTGTGCATGATGTATGTGTGTCCTGTGTGCATGATGTATGTGTGTCCTGTGTGCATGATGTATGTGTGTCCTGTGTGCATGATGTATGTGTGTGCTGTGTGCATGATGCATGTGTGTCCTGTGTGCATCATGTATGTGTGTCCTGTGTGCATCATGTATGTGTGTCCTGTGTGCATGATACATGTGCTTGAAGGTATGCTGTGTGCATGATGCATGTGCGTCCAGGTGTGCTATGTACATGATGCATGTGTGTGCAAGTGTGCTCGCTCCATCCTGCCCCCCCCCCCCATCCTGCTCCTCCGGCTCTATCCTTCCTCGCTCGCTCCATCCTGCCCTGCTCACTCCATCCTGCCCCCTGCCACCATCCTGCTCCTCCGGCTCTATCCTGCCCCGCTCACTCCATCCTGCCCCGCTCCCCACTATCCAACCCTACCCCCCCTGCCACCATCCTTCTCCGCCTCCATCCTGCCCGCTCCCTCCATCCTGCCCCCCCCTCCGGCTCCATCCTGCCCCGCCCCCCAGCTCCATCCTGCACACCTGCCATCCTGCCCCCCGACACAATCCCGCCACTCCCCCCCCGGCACCATCGTCACATAGTGACAAAGCCACGGCGATTTCGGGGTCCGACACGATTTTGCCTACGGCAATTATAGAGTAGATATATATATATATATATATATATATATATATATATGCAGGACAGGGGTTATGGCACTCTGCAGTATACCTACTCTATAATTGCCGTAGGCATTTTCGTGTCGGACCCCGAAAACGCCGTGGCTTTGTCACTAAGTGACGTCACCACACGCGAGTAATGGCCGCGAAGCGGCCATTGCGAGTCGCTACCTCAGCCGCCGCACCTGCCGCAAGTCCCCATATAATTTCTATATGCTCTTAATACTGTTATTAATGCTCATAATACTGCTAATAATGCTATTAATACTGCTATTACTGCTAATAATAATGCTATTGCTAATATTATTGCTATTGATGATGCGATTATTTATTTAAAAATCTTTAAAAAAACAATAAATATATTCTAGACACCCGATGCATTTGCATCGGGCTCACAGCTAGTAATAATAATAAGCAGCCATGTTAGACAGTGTTTGTGGTAAATGCCCTACTGGTGTCCTTAAATACAAGAAGGCATCTTGGTTCGGGTTAATGTACCTCTGCTCCTAATTTTAATGCTGCATCTGTTGTCAGTGCCTTCTGAGGTGAGGGGATGAATTATGAGACGCCATTTTGTTTACTGAAGGATTCCTGTGACATCTGAACGGTGCCTTCATTTGTGACTTAAAGGATTTATTCTCCACATTTCTTCATCTGTCTGGCATCTAAACTCACTAGTGTTTATTCTGGAGAGCCTCATATTCAGTTTCCCTACAAAGATAATCAAAAGGGTTTGGCAAATCTGGTTTAACTGCTCCCACAAGATTGAACTAAACTCTAAAAGACTCAGAGCCAAAATTGTATATCAGCCAGCCATTTATCAATCTGTTTACAAGATTTATTCCAGATTTCTGTAAGAAAAGAATGTATTTCGCGATTACGGGAACTTGCGCTAATTGTGTACGCAGATTGAGTAAGGCGACCTCTCTATGTGGATAGCTACGTGATTTACGTTACCCGGGACATGCGCCATCTGTGTACGCTAATTGCATAAGGGTTTTCCCATAAACTATAGTGTACACTGGCCCTTACGCTACTATTATTCACCAACCAAGTATTGACCTGATGCAGGACAAAGACTACAACTATATCAGAATAAATATAAGGTGGACTTCACCGATTCCTAGCCACACAGACTGGAACGGAGGAAGGAACAACTTACCGACGTATTAAAACTTGTGTTCTGGTATTCACTTGGTGGAGCCCAGTCCTGAGTGTGTGGGGTGAGATCTCCTTAGAGAGCCAGCTTGTGCGGTGCAACAGTTTGCATGACGGGAGTTACATCTCCACTGCTCTCAGCCGCTGCTGCTCTGTTGTGTAGTGTGCTAGAATACCCACCCATTGTTTTGATTGATTGTTGACTGTGGGGGCGTGTTCCTTATATATACTGTGGTATTTCTCACATGGTGACGAAAAGAAAGTTTACTTGGTGATTTTGACTCAATTTTTATGGTTTGATTTACCCTCTATGATCCTTTCTAATTATAATCTGATAGTGGTAGCTAGTTTTTTAACTTCTTAGCTGACAATAGTTATAATTCTTATACTGGTACTTATAGATCTAATCACAACATATGGGCTGACTGATTATTTGAAAAGAGGTCTACTATTGACTTGGTTATTCGACCATAACATATTTATTTTTATACTAGCTGTACTACCCGGCTACGCCCGGGTTAATAAATAATTGATATTAGCTATAACAAAATAGAATTTGAATATGTCATATTAATTACCTGTAGGAAAATAGAAGCTGAGCTGTGATTGATTGCTATAGGCAGCCTAATAAATCTCCAGCCAACAGTAAACCCTCCCCCTGGCCGGGCAGTATATGTTACCTCACACATACACATAATAGACAGCTCATGTGACTGACATCTGCCTTAATTCCCTATATGGCACATGTGTTGCACATTGGCCGTTTTTAATCAGATGTTTATGTTTGGAAATTAAAGATAGCACACGTATGAGGCGAGTTGTGTGAGGTGATTTGTGCACATCTGTGTCTGTCTGTGTGATTTGTGTGTCCCTGGGGTGTGTGTATGTGTGTGTCCCTGTGGGCTGAGTGCATGTGTCCCTATAGGGTGTGTATGTGTGTGTGTCCCTGTGGGGGGGTTCTGTGTGGTGTGTGTCTCTGTTGTGTGTGTTTCTATGTGATGTGTGTGTCCCTATGGGGTGAGTGCATGTGTCTCTATAGGGTGTGTATGTGTGTGTGTCCCTGTGGGGGGGTTCTGTGTGGTGTGTGTCTCTGTTGTGTGTGTTTCTTTGTGGTGTGTGTGTCCCTATGGGCTGAGTGCATGTGTCCCTATAGGGTGTGTATGTGTGTGTGTCCCTGTGGGGGGGTTCTGTGTGGTGTGTGTCTCTGTTGTGTGTGTTTCTTTGTGGTGTGTGTGTGTCCCTGTGGGGTGAGTGCATGTGTCTCTATAGGGTGGCTATGTGTGTGTGTCCCTGTGGGGGGGGTCTGTGGGGTGTGTGTGTCTGTGTTGTGTGTGTCTTTTGTGGTGTGTGTGTGTCCCTGTGGGGTGAGTGCATGAGTTGCTATAGGGTGTGTGTGTCCCCTTGGGGTGTGTGTGTCTCTGTGTTGTGTGTCTCTTTGTGGTGTGTGTTGGTTCGGGTGCGTGGCGAGTATCCCATGTTGGGGCTGCACCTTAGCGACTATACACTTGCTGTTACTCTTTGTGTGCGTGTGGTGTGTATACATGTCCCCGTGTGTGGTACATATCTCATGTTGGGGCCCAACCTTAGTGACTATATGCTGGTATGTGCTGTTAGACTTTGGCGCTATCATTAAGCCCCTCTCATTCACAACTGTCAACTGGTAACTGTCACTTTTTCCCCATTATGTAGGGGCAAAATTGTTTGGTGAATTGGAATGCGCGGGGTTAAAATTTCGCCTCACAACATAGCCTGTGACGCTCTCGGGGTCCAGACGTGTGACTATGCAAAATTTTGTGGCTGTAGCTGACAGCTGTCGATTTTCCTCCAACACTTTTCCATTCACTTTTTCCCCATTATTTAGATAGGGGCAAAATTGTTTGGTGAACTGGAACGCGCAGGGTTAATTTCGCCTCACAACATAGCCTATGATGCTCCCGGGGTCCAGATGTGTGACTGTGCAAAATTTTGTGGCTGTAGTTGCGACGGTGTAGATGCCAATCCCGGATATACACACACACATACACACACACACACACACACATTCAGCTTTATATATTAGATTTGTGCACATGGTATATATTGTGTGCATGTATTCTGGTTATGCTCTGATATATAATAAACTGCATTGGAAGGGACATTACTGTAGTCCCTATAATATTATAGATACTTATTGGTAGTTTATGTACCAGTCACAACACATGGACTGACTAAATGTCTGAGGGAGGGGCTACTTTTGACTGATTTGGTTATTCGACCATAGTATATATGTATCTTACGACTAAATGATTTCTATGTTATCTCACAATAAATACTTATTGTTAAACAGCGGAGATAGTATATGGAGGCAAAATCTATGGTGAATGATGACTCGGTTGATATAGGATACTTCTTTATTCCCATAGTCTAATCATCATGGATACATTTCTCCTCTTTATCCCTTCTCTGCACTACACCTAATTTGTATTCTTTCTAGGCTTCACATTTATATATATTTTCTCCTATTTTGTTAATCTATACACATTTTACAACTTGTCACGTGTCTATTGCCTATCATACTTAAATATATATCTAGAAACTCGGAAACTTTTATACTTGTGATGAACATGCCTCCTAAAGTTAAACCCTATTCAACGACTAAAACTCATCTTACTGATAAAGATGCAGGTTTTCATATGGATTTTACCCCAGATCCTTCTAGAGGGGTTGATGCAATAAGAGTGGGAAAGAAAATAGTGAGAAATCTGTTAAGGGAGCAGCATGAGCCACATGGCAATATGGAAAACTCATCTAGTGCCCTAGAGAAAAATAATATCAGAAAGAAAAGAAATGGAAACTGTTCCCATACTAGCTCAGAATCTCTTTCAGCAGATGGTGGTGATACAAGGGACACCCCTTCTTCCCATACGCCACCTGTAAAACAGAGACCTAGGTTGGATTGCCCTGAAGAGCCATCTTATAGATAGGCCGGTAGACAGAGAGTTCATGATTGGTCTCTTTACTGAATTTAGTAAAACTTTAAAATCAGAACTGGAAGAGATGAAAAGTTCTCTTACCATGCTTGTCTCTAGAGTAGATTTGACTGAAAAAGATGTTAAAAATGTATTTAGAGATAATAGAACAATCCAAAAAGATCATAATAAGATGAAAGATGAATTGAAATCTTTTACAGATAGATTTAATAGTAAAGTGGTCTCTGAAAGAAAATCTAACTTGAAATTGAGAGGTATGGATAGGGTCACACATGCCATCTGTTTTGCCCTGGATCTGTTATTGGCATCAGTTTTTGGACTTTTTTTCCTAAGTCCAAAAACAGATTCCTTTGAAGGATGGGGCACTTAAGTGTCACTGTGCTTTTCAAAAACGCTATGCTGTTGTTTCCTGCCTCCAAAAAATGCTGCATGCAATGTTTTTGAGTGCAGGAAAAAAAACGCATAGCGTTTTTTTAAAATGGGACCCTATGGGAAATGCATCAGTTAACGCATGGTACATGTAGGTACCATGCGTTAACGCATGCGTTAACACATAGCATTTTTATTATGCAAAATGGCATTTTCCAAAAACGGATTCAGGATTTGGAAAATGGAAAAAAACTGATGGGCATGTGTGACCCTAGCCCATCCCAGAAAAATACAAACACCCGGATCTCTACAATTTTATTGTCTCACTTTTAAAACTCACTCTACCATCTCTTCAAGAAGTGGAATGTCTTTAGAAAGACTTTATCGAATCCCCAGACCTAAATCTTTATCGGAGGACATCACTAGGGATCTTATTATTGCATTTAGCTTTAATAGAACTAGGGTGCTGTTGTAATCACACAGGCCTGCAATGAAAAAATACAATCACGTTTCCATCACGTAAGGATTTTTTGTAAAACCAAGATCGATATTTTTGCTAAAATCCTATTTAAAAAGGAATTCTGTCAAACAATTGTACATGTAGTATCTGACATACGGCCCCCCAATTGGTATACAGAGGTCCCCCTGCTGGCATACGGCCTCCCTTTGGTATATAGAGGCCCCCTGCCTCCGCATTGTTCTCACCCTCCGATGTCCGCAGGCACCTGGGGTCCTCCGTCCACTCTCCTCGCTGTATGGCGGCGAGTTCCACATGTGACCGTCGGGTGCAGTGATGACTTCATCCCTGCTGCGCTGCTCTCAGCAAACCCGGCATACAGCGAGGAGGGTGGACGGAGGACCCCGGGTGCCTGCGGACATCGGAGGGTGAGATCAATGCGGAGGCAGGGGGCCTCTGTATACCGAAGGGGGGGCCGTGTGCCAGCAGGGGGGCCTCTGTATACCGATGGGGGGGCCGTGTGCCAGTAGGGGGGCCTCTGTATACCAATGGGGGGCCGTGTGCCAGCAGGGGGGGCCTCTGTATATTTATACATAAATTTAAATGGATAATAACCACTGTTGCAGATATTACATGTACAATTGTTCGACAGAATTCCTTTTTAAATAGGATTTTAGCAAAAATATCAATTTTGGTTTTACAAAAAATTCTTACGTGATGGAAAAAAATGGAGGTCATTTTCGTACTCAGCACACCAAATTGCATAAAAATCTGTGAAAACGTGTCTTGTATTTTTCAAAAAATTCTATTTTTCAGGGTTGTGTTATATGAGAAAGCATACAACATTACCTGCTCCATATGACAAGAATAAAATTTTCCAGAATCTGTCCAAAATATACACTTGAGAAACACAAAGCTCTTAAACCAATTATGGAGATCCTCTCGAGTAGAGATATTTCTTACCATTGGACTCTCCCCACAAAGTTAAGTTTTTTTGTTCAAACAGAAACTTTATTCAATTGGTGGGGTGGAGAAGGGCCTCAAGATCCTTGATGACCTTCATATCTCTGCTCGGGTAAAGACCTGATCTTTAGTCCTTTTATCTTTCTCTCCAATAAATACTGTCACAGTTATCTTGGTGTTATGGGAGGCCGATTTAAGAGCCGTTAGGAGTTTTTACAAACAGTTCTTTGAACTATTCCACTTAGTGGATATAATTTATTGTTCATTTGTTTGTTGTTTCTTTTAGTTCAGGTTGTTAGTTTACCTCTGACATGGGGTGTTTCAAACATCCTCTCTTTTTCAAATTTTGCGTAATGACTCATACATTTTATGTGTTTACACTAGTCCAAAGAATAATAGTACATACCTTCTTAGATGAGCATCAAATTTCTATCATATAATGTTAATGGACTTAACTCACCCCAAAAAAGATTTTTATTGTGGAGAGACTTAACTAAACTGAAGATTGATATCGCCGGAATTCAGGAAACTAAATCTTCTCATGGGAATGTCTCAAGATTTGAAATTAAAAATTACACCCACATAGTTTTAGCCTCGGGCGAGAAAAAGAAAGCAGGGGTTGCCTTTGTTATTCGTAATTCGCTTCAATTTGAGGAGATAAATCACATTGCTGACAGCGAAGGTAGATGCATCATACTGATATGTAAGATTGAGGGTATCCGTTATACGTTAGTTAACCTGTATGCGCCTAATAAAGGCCAGGTTACCTTTCTGAATAAGCTCATGTCTCAGGTTACAGAACACCGCAGAGGTGCTGTGATATTGCTTGGAGATTTCAATGCCATTTTGAATCCTCTGATGGACAGTACTAATTACAGTCGAGGGTCAAATGTGACTCTTAATAAATGGATAGATAAAGAACTCTTCAACATTTTTCATTGTTTGTGAGCTCCCAAGAGAGACAGCATTACTCATGTATGTAAAGTGCTATGGAATTAATAGCGCTATATAAATGAATAAATTATTATTATTATTATTATTATTATTGTTTGAACTCTACTTTGATAGAGTTCACCCATTATTCAAACTCTCACTATTCTATGGTTACAATATACTAAAGGCCCTGTCACACATAAAGAGATCGCTAACGAGATCGCTATTGGGATCGCTGTTGCGTCATGAAATTCGTGACGCAACAGGGATGTCGTTCTGTGTGACACGCACCAACGATCTTGCCCCTGCTGTGAGATCATTGATCATTACACACTGCTCTGGGTCATTCCTGCATCGTTGTGCTCCTGCTGGGAATGCTACATTGTTGTGTTTGACAAAGATAATGAGCAACGATCTCAATACTGCGCTATGGAGAGAAAATTCGCATCGACCTCGGTATAATTCTGGATCGCTAGTGCGTCGTTTTTCACATTGCTGGTAAGATGCCTGTTTGACATCTTACCAGTGATGTGTAAACGATGCACCAGCGATCTCTGTACATTGTTATCGGAATCGCTGATGCGTTGTTATGCGAGACTGGGCCTTTAGTTCTTACTGATGCCTACACTTTGTACAAAATAAGGAAAATTGAATTAGGGTCTAGAACTTGGCCGAATCATTTTTCCAACTTGTTTGAACTGGTTAATAGACATAATTCTTTCTGATATACTTCTTGTTTTTGCTCCCAAAATATAAGGCTGAGCTTACCGACGTGATAGACTCATATTTCAAAGAGAATGACACAGGAGATGTTTCATGCTCCACACTTTGGACAGCACACAAGTCAATGGTTAGAGGGACACTTATTCAACTGAATTCAAGATTTACCAAATTAAAACAGGTGATCGTAGAGAAGATAACTAGCCAAATTTGTACACTCAAAATAATCAAATTCCTGCTCCATCAGAGACGACACAAAACAAAATTTTGAAACTTAGAATAGAACTTCGCTCTCTCATGTACATGGAATATGAGAATATGATCCAGACCTCTAAGTCTAACTTTTATAATTGCATGGACATGGTGAACAAATTCTTCGCAAACAAATTGAGAGTCCACAGAATAAAAAAAAGAATATGAGAAATTAGGAATAAACATGGTGCTGTTCATAGAAATCCCAAGGACATGTCTAATGAATTCATGAGTTTTTACAAAGAACTGTATAATAGAGATGAGCGGTGTTCGATTCGAATTGTTCGCCAATCTCAAATTCGAGCTGTTTTGGGCGGTGTTCGAGGCATTCGTCGAATTAGAACAATTAACTTGAAATTCGGCAGTTCGCGGTTATGTTCGATAACGCTTCGATCACCAAAAGCTTAACCCTAACCGTGTTAATGACTGTGAATATCCAGTTTCTGGGTATAATGATAGCGATCTCCATTTTTTTTCTCCAAACTGCAGATACAGTGGGGCGGTGCAGGCTGTCATCCAATCACACATACACACAGCAAAGTGCATTTTTTGCACACAAGCAAGGTCAGGCATCATTGGCTGTGTAAGTCACGTGTCCTAGCCCTATAAGACCCAGCCATTTTCTCCATCGCCACCATTTGCTCATTGCTGTCACTCTGTGTCAGACGGCACTGCTACTGATGTGGGCGATATAGAGTGAAATCAAGCAATTGTGTTCTGATTCAGCTAGTGAGGTAGATAGATAGGTTTAGGGAGTAGGGACTGGAGGGAGGGTGCGAATTTTAGGAGTATCAGCCCTTTAAGGGCTGCTTCATAGGAGTAGCGATTAGGGACTAGGGACAAGTAGTCTAGCAGCCCTTTTTCAGGTGTACTTCATAGAAGCAGGGACTAGTTTTAATTTCAGCCCTTTTTAGGGCTAGGTTAGAGCAGTCCCTATTAGTTTTTGCCAGGCAGAAGTGTGCCAGTGCTGTGCAAGTGTTTTTCACAGCATCTGGCCACATCTAGCTCTGGGAGTCCTTTAGGGCAGGTAGTGTAGCACTGCTGTGAAGAAAGCTACACCACCTGCCTTAGGCTAGGTTCACACATAAGCCCTTGGTCCGTTTTTGGCTTCATTTTTGTCATTTTATTTTTTTAAGTCCAAAAACTGACAGAAAAACGGATTGGATGTAATAAACACCCTGTCCGTTTTTTTCTGGACCTCAAAACATTGCTCTGTCCGTTCTTGAGCCAAAAACGTTGCTAGCAACGTTTTTGGCATCAGTTAAAAAACGCATGCTTTTTTTAACATGGGGCCCTATGGGAAACGCATGCGTTAACGCATGGCACATATAGGCACCTGCGTTAACGCATGCGTTAACGCATATGCGTCTTTAATGAAAAAAAATGAAAAAATTACTAAGTCCAAAAACGTTCAGTGGTGCAGGAGGCTCAAAAAGCACCCCAAAAAAAACGGATTGCTCATGGAAATCACTTCCAAAAACGGACTTCTATGTGTGACCCCAGCCTTAGTAGGCATTTTTTGGCTGCAGCTTGTCCAGGCAATTTGTTTGGGCTAGTACTGTAGCAGTGTCCCTTACACAGTGGTGTAGCCCACTTGTGAAAGAAGCTACACTGCCTCTGTATTTGGTACTAATTTTTACCTGCACCTTGCCCAGGTCTCACTTTGGGTCAAGTAGCAGTGCCACAAAAAGAAGCAGTGTAGGCCACTTCTAATACAAACAACTACACCGCCTGTGTATTTAGTTACTTCTAATTTTTAGCTGCACCTTGCCCAGGTCTCACTTTGGGTCAAGTAGCAGTGCCACAAAAAGAAGCAGTGTAGGCCATTTCTAATACAAACAACTACACCGCCTGTGTAGCTAGTTTCTTCTAATTTTTAACTGCACCTTGCCCAGGTCTCACTTTGGGTCAAGTAGCAGTGCCACAAAAAGAAGCAGTGTAGGCCACTTTTAATACAAACAAATAGACCGCCTGTGTAGTCACTTACTTCTAGCTTTTAACTGCACCTTGCCCAGGTCTCACTTTGGGTCAAGTAGCAGTGCCACAAAAAGAAGCAGTTTAGGCCACTTCTAATACAAACAACTACACCGCCTGTGTAGTTAGTTACTTCTAATTTTTAACTGCACCTTGCCCAGGTCTCACTTTGGGGCAAGTATCAGTGCCACAAAAAGATGCAGTGTAGGCCACTTCTATTACAAACAACTACACCGCCTGTGTAGCTAGTTTCTTCTAATTTTTAACTGCACCTTGCCCAGGTCTCACTTTGGGTCAAGTAGCAGTGTTGTTTCAGTCACCTCTGCTTGATTTACATCCAGCTTTTTGTTGTCCAACAACTGTACAGTTGCAAATTTTGTCCCATACAAAATGAGTGGCAAAAGGCCTGCTGCTGGTAGGAATGGGAGTAGGCGTGGTGGAAAGGGAAAAAAAGTTTGTGTCTGTGGGGTAGATGCTAATCTACATTAAGATCTACTGAAGAAAGACAAACTTCCAGGCAAAGTAAGAGGTCAACTTCTTTACGTGGCCAATCGGATATGATCCCTTTCTTACAGACACGAGCATCGGTACCACTTGTAAATGAGGAAAAAAAACAGCAGGTGCTTGAATGGATCGCAACTACATCAAGTGGTCTCTCCTCCACCTCAACTACTACATCACAAAGCCTCCAGTCATCTGAGGTGTCAGCCCAATCGCACTTCATTCCTCCGAGCTCCCAAGTCTCCAGCCGCCTCACTGAGTCTGGGATAACACACTTGTTTGAGTCTGCAGAGCTGTTCAGTCACACAATAGCCTGGGAATCAGAAGTCAGCTCCAAAGCTGCAGTGAGTTCAGACGAGTTAATAATCTGGCCTGATGCCCAGAAGCTTTGTGAGTCTGATCCAGGCCCAGATGAAGAAGGTTCTGACTTTCATGTAGACCCTCATTCCCTAACAGTAACTACTCTTGCTGAACACAAGGAGGATGATGCTGATGAGACTCAGATACCGGATTGGATTGACAAACTAAGTTTTCGGTCAAGGCAAGAAGAGGCTGTCTCTGAGGAGGACGAGGGGTGTGAGAACACAGAGGATGATGATGAGGTTGGAGATCCCACTTACTGTCAACCCACAATAAGCCAGTCGATGAGGTCAGCACAGGAGGTGGAGGAGGATGCTACTGACCTGAGTCAGCTGTTCATTTGAAAATCCAGGCGGGAAGGTGACAAATAGAAAACCGGTTTGAAAACCGGATTGAAAACCGGATTGCCCTGGTCCGATGCAATCCAGGATCATAGAGCCCCATGTTATGGGGTGCCGGATTGCACCGGACCGGTACAATCCGGGAGAACCCGGTTTTCACTTAATTCATGGCCGCAGCCAGCTCCCTGCTGGCCGTGGTCAGTTCTGCGCTCCCCGCTGCCTGACAGCAGGATCCATCGCTCTCCCCCAGCCTCCCCACCCGATCCTAAGTTAGGATAGGGTGGGGAGGCGGCGGGGAAACTGTCAGCGGCTGTCAGCATTGTTTAAAAGTCGGCGGCTTTTTACCGCTGGCTTTTAAACAATGAAATGGGGAGTTGCAGGTTTTTCCTCTGCTGCAAGACCTCTTTTTAGGGTCTAGCAGCAGAGGAATTGCATTTCCCATTGATTTACATTGGACTCGTTACTCTGCGAGTAATCGCTAGGAAACTCACAGAGTAACGAGTAGAGCGAGTACTGTACTATTCGGCGAGTGCTGAGTAGTAGCGAGTAGACTCGCTCATCCTTAATCATGAGTATTGCACCACCTTTGTCTTTTGTTTGATGATCATATCGATGATATCTTTGTTGGTTTTCAAAGACTGTATGGTTCTTCTCTCCTGGACACTGAAGTTGGATGGTTGCCTCACTGAATCAGAAGAGTCTGGGAAAAAAAACTTAAGATGACTGTTGACACATTCAGGGCAGGAATTAATGTGTTGCATGGATTGATGTCTTTCTACATCAACTGAGGAATCTTCAAATCTTGGACCAACCACTAATCAAAGGATTGGAAGACCAATAAAAAATGTTAACTCAGCTCCGATGACATAATCCTAATTACAGTTACATCACCTACTTTTATAAATGCTCTTTGTGTAAGGTAGACAGTTTTAGGATTTCTTAGGTTGGTTTCTTAGCATACTGACATGTTTCTGTATGTTTTTGCAGATATGCGTCATTCTTGCTTTAATAAAGCAGACAGTTTTTGTTACATATGTGAAGTCAACTTTGTGCCAGAAAGGCAAACCTTGACTACCATAAAAAGAAAATCCTACAACCTGTATTACCTGCAGAATAGAGTTGGGCACCACATATATCCTGCAACAGATGTGCCTCACATCTTACCCAGTGGTTGCATGGGAAGAGGTATTCTATGCCTTTTGCTGTCCCCATGATCTGGAGAGAGCCAACCGATCACGTTACCAATGACTATTTCTTCATGGTGACCCCCACTAGGATAGGAGTTTCAAGGAAGAAGAAGTAGACTTTCCAGTAGTCAAGCTGCAATACTTTATGTACCACATACAGAAGAACTGCTGGTTTCAAAAGCACTAAAAAACCGTCAAATCAAGTGAGGAAGAAGAGCGTGCTTGATATTATGAAGCATCTTTATCTCATGACAAAGGCTTTCTGTCAGTAACTTCAACTGAAGCACACCTTATAAGACAAAGTTAACTGAATGATTTTTTTAGATCTACTCACGAGTAAAGCTCCAAGCCGTCTTCCTGCATAATGGCAATGTGCTACTTTTATTTCCAGTTGGTTATTCAGTCCACATGAAAGAAACCTAACTACAACATAAAATACCTTTTGAGGGGCCTGAACTATGACCAAAATTTGAGGCCCCTCTGTGTTGACTTAAAGGGGGATGCCCTCTTACTTGGTCTCCAGGGTGGATACAAAAAGTAGTGCTGCTTTTTGTGTGACTGGATAATCAAAAAAATATCACTACAATAAGAGACTCAGATCTCAACATTCACTTCAGCCAGTGAGTAAAAATATCCTGCATCCAGCACTTGACCTATGTAAGATTTTGTTACATTTGCATATCAAGTTGGGCATAATGAAGAACTTGGTAAAGCCAATGGATAAAATCACAAAATCATTCAAGTATCTCACTGATAAATTTCCAAGGTTGAATGAATCAAAAATAAAAGAAGAGTCTTTATTGGACATTCGATTCATAAGCTTCTTGAAGATGAGGAGTTTCTTCGTTTGTTGTAGGGCAAAAAAAAAAAATTTGCATGGGAAGCATTCACATTAGTGATAACTAATTTTTTGGGAATCTTAACAGCAGATAACTGTAATAAATTGGTGGAAAATCTCCTCAAAACATATAGTGATCATAGCTGTAACATGTTATTAAAGATTAACTTCCTTAATTCGCATCTACACTTTTTTCCACCAAACTGCGGGGAAGTAAGGCTCCTTTCACATCAGCGGTTTACGCTGATGAACGGCAGATCCGGCAGGTGGCACCGCATCTGCCTGATCTGCCGCCTAACGGACGACTTGCAGCCCGGATCCGGCAAGCCCCATGCATTGTCTATGGGGCTTGCTGTTGGGTGCGGCAAGTGCAGTTCTGCCAGATGCGGCAGATCTGGCACTTGCGGTCTCGAAAAAAAAATGCTGCAAGCGGTGTTTTTTTTTCGCGGCCGCAAGTTCTGGATTTGCTGCATCCGGCTGAACCGCACTTGCCGCACCGGACCGCAAGCTCCATAGACAATGCATGGGGCTTGCCGGATCCGGGCTGCAAGTCGGCTGTTAGGTGGCAGATCCAGTACACGTGGCGCCACCTGCCAGATCTGCGGCAGATCAGCATAAACCGCTGATGTGAAAGGGCCCTAAGAGATGAGCACGATGAGAGATTTTGCCAAGATATTTGGCTATAGAGAAAAGATATCAAGGAAAATTATATCCATCAAGGATTTAAGATTGGACAATTGTAAGAGATGATCCGATGCAGACAAGCAAAAACATTGTCACTGAATGTAAAAATTTTATAATGCAATTTCTGTAACTGTTTATAATTTCTTTAGATATGTTCTAGGTATTTGAATTGCTGCTACGTTTCTTCTAATATAAGTCAGAAAATTAGCATGACAAAATATTCTACATCTTTACAATTGAAAAAATATTAATGTTTCAAAGTACTAAAAGTCTTATGCATTAATTATATGCAGCAATAAAAGGAATACTCTTTGATGTCATAGCACAACAACCAATTAAACATTTTCATTGTCTAATTTGAATTCAGGCAATCCAAATCATTGAGAAATGGCTCATATCATGACTGAACCTGACAACTGTAGAAAATATGTAGAACAGTGTAATTTAAGAAAAAAAAAAAGAATCAAGCTACATATTACAAAACTACAAATCAGCTTATAAGCAATAACACATCATAAAGTAATATATAATGGTGCTGTCATTCTGAATAGCGTAAAATTGTATTTAAAGAGAACCTGTCAGGTGTAAAATGCTGTTTACCTGCATATGCAGGGTTTAAACTGCAGGTAAATTCTAGATATAGGGAACCCTTTGATGTTAGGGATCGGTTCTGTTCGCCTAACTTCTGAACTCAATTCACTTCAATGGGCGGCAAAATCAACGGCATAAAAAGCACTTTCAAAGAGGCCCAAAAACTTCCAAACATAGCTCAAACCATTCTACAGTGGAGCCTCACTGTTTTTGTACAGTAGCTTCCTAAAAGTATTAATTATCAAGCTTCAGCGCTGATGTCACCATGCTTCCGAGCCCACTCATGAATGCGACTGCTTACCCCTCTTGATTGTTTAAGGTCAGATTTAGCCCTCTCTGCTGGCATCTTTGATTGGATGCCATATTGGCAATCAAATTTATGTCATATTAGTGGGAAAATAATTGAAAAAATGTGCTTCCCCTTAATTTTGATTGTTAGGCAAGGTAACCCAGGCAGTTGGGGGCTGGAATTCTTACTGTGGTGAGGTCCTAGTGTTCTAGGCCCCACACTCTGAAAAAATTGCAGTCCCCACTTGCCCCAGTATTGGCGCCTCCACGAGAGATGCCAAAACTGGCAGTAACCACCCTCTTACATTAGTGATGAGCGAGTGTATTCGTTACTATTCCCTACTCGCACGAATAGTATGGTATTCACAATACTCATTGCTCGGCGAGTATTGCTGGGCTCATGAGTGATTTGTCGATCATTATCGATCTGACATAAATTGAAAGCTCCCTTCAGGAAACAATGGAGCTGGCACCTCAGGGAGCGCAGATTGACCGTTAAGCTCTCTCTGGGGGTGCACTGCAAGGTGTTTTATGCTGTGAAAATTTGAAAAAATCCACCTTTCACCTGCCCCAGAAAGACTTTTTTTTATAGTCGGATGTGTGTGGGCGCAGCCTATCACTCATTGATTTACATCGTACTCCTCGCTATTCAGATGAGTATTAAAAATTACTCGTTACAAGTATAGCGAGTGCAAATATTACGGTACTCACTCATCACTAGTTTCCATTTTTATTACTCCCACAGAAACCATTCACAATCCTCTGCCATGTTCTATAATGTCAACACCAGAAATGACTGATTTCCAGCTACTGCTATGAGCAGGGTAATGCCACACTCAGGTTCACCTCAGGTCACAGCTCAGCCTCGTTCCTGTAGCTGACCTGAGCTTAACAAGACTATAATGACACCCCGCTAACAGCAGCCAGTTGGTTTCTGGTTTTTGCCACTGGAGAGGGACTTACGCCAGCTCTGACAGTTGTCTACATAGAGAACATAGATGCCACGTAGAGAAATGTCAGAAAAGGCGTATGTCCCGCTCTAGTGGCAAGAGCCGACAGGGATTTAACTCATTATTATAATAAAGTGTTGGTTTGAACCACTCGTGCCGCCCCTCACCATGTCCCCGCACAGTATAAGCATGTGCACACACACATTTTTATTAACCTTTTATTAACCTAAGATAGGGCACAAACCCTTCTTGTGAGGCGGGTGTCACTTTATCACAGCCTAAAAGCCGTCACTATGCTCCAGCACTGAGCTGGAAATACACAAAAATTGAATACCTCAATGCTAGCTCCTAAATATGCAGCAAATACAAATGATTACCTTCTATTAGCAATGCTGCTGAAGCATAGCTTAAAGGAAGTGAGTTATGACAGCATCATGACCCCTTACCCCTTGTGCTATGGCAGCATATTGAGGCCACATGATAGCATCATGTGGCCGCGGATGCCAGCAGTTAATTACGTGATCTCAGCTAGGGTGCTTGACAGTGCAATCTAAAGGGTTAACAGTGCTTGTTGGATTGCCTTGTTAGCTGCACGTGCTGGCTGATAGGAGCCAGGAATGATGCAAACTCACAGCATGAGCACGCATCAAAAAAAATGGAACACAACCAAGAACGTACGTCCACTTTCTTGGTCGTGAAGGAGTTAATGCTATTTCATTGCAGATTAAGCCTATATAAACAGGTAAATGCTGTTTTTGGACACATCAGAATCCCTTTCAGCAAGAACGCATTCTTTTAAATTAGCCCATTTTTTGTCCGCTATTCTTTGGATATCGTCAATTAGGTAAAGACGTGATGAATAGAAAGAAATAATAATGAAATAAAAATACATTGCATACTCAACACTGAGAATATTTTGTTGCAGATATTGTTTTTAGAATTGTCTGTCATGGAATGTTAGCATCTGTCAGATATAAATCCTGGGGAGTGAGCAATAGAATTCTTTTGTCAGTATGCAAGAAGACAGTTTTCATTTTTCTCATATTTGCATGTGATTGACAGGAGCAAATGGTTCAAGTCAGAATAGACTCCGGCTAACAAAAAACCTATGGCATGCATCAGTTATTGAGACAGACATGCTGTACTTCATACACTTGCATTCCGTTCAATGACTCATAACAACAGTTTGCTTTGATTGAAAAAAAAAATTTCTGTGCATTCTGGTAGACTGTATTATTCAGACTGCTAGTACATATTACCTATGTATGATCCTATGTGTTGGGTGAACAATAAAATGCTCAATTGCTGATTACCAGAAATGAGCAAACCTTTGGGTCCGGCTCATTGAATTGGCATATGTTTGGCGAATAGATCAACAAACAGTTTGCCGAACTTCCAAACCCCGTTCACATCAATATGAAGCAAAATCAAGGGCATAGAAAAAACCTTAAAAGGGGCACAAAAGCTGCTAAAACAGCTAAAATTAGGGACAGATACCCGGAAACATGCTATCTGTTCCCCAGAGTTAACATTTTCCTCATTATGGATTATGGATGCATGGGACAAGGCCTGGCCCAGTATTTTAAATTTCAACTTTGCTCAAAGACAGGGAGATGAGTGACAGGTGTAGGGAAGGTGCTCAGAATGCCCTGCAAATTTCATAAAGCACACAACAAAAACACCCTAATAACAGTCTACACATTTAAAAATAAAATTGACCTAGAATAAAAATTGCATAATTGCGCAGCCTGCATGCTGGTCACAGAGTCTGGAACAAGGTCTAGGCTAGCATTTGAAGGTTAAACATTTATTAGTAACACGGGGATGAATGATACATGTAGGCACGGTATCCATATTTAAAAATTTAGGGTGAGATGCCACTAAAGTGGCGTTAATTGACTCAGAATAAAAATTGTATAATGACAAGATGAATGCAACACACTGAAAAGTACAATATCGCCTACTTTGCCCTGAATGCTACTGGGGTGGAAAAGTCTTTAGAGATGCATGTCTTGTACATCCTGATTAAAAGAAAAAACAGATATTGCGCCACACTCCAACTGGAGGAACTTAATACACGGTTTTACTATGTTTGCACTAACCTTTACTGGTTGTGCAACACCCCGCACAACCAGACTGATAGCTTAATGTGGGTCACTGTGGTGACAGGGGCCAATAAACCTTCCTCCTCTGATACTCCGGGCCTGGTGGTCAGCTCCTTAGTTCCTCTGGAGATGGAGGTGGGCTCCTTCACTCCTCCACCCGAAGAGGCAGACTCGCTGCACTGGCTTCCGTCCCAGCTCCACACTGTGTATCAGTTGATCATTCAAGGGTAGGTCTTTATTATGTATTGCCAGGTACTGTGGATCTTAGAGCAGCTCACACATCGCACTCCCAGCAAGGGAGAAAGATATTAGCAGATAGAAAACAAGCGGTGTCAAAGGTATGGAGCGCTAAAGAAACCACGGGTTGGTGATTAAATTACCAATAATTTATTGCACGAACAGCAGGGGTCCAGTAAGCCACAACGCGTTTCGACGCACAGATGTGTCTTTCTCAAGTGGATCCACTTGAGAAAGACGCATCTGTGCGTCGAAACGCGTTGTGGCTTACTGGACCCCTGCTGTTCGTGCAATAAATTATTGGTAATTTATTCACCAACCCGTGGTTTCTTTAGCGCTCCATACCTCTGACACCGCTTGTTTTCTATCTTGTACATCCTGATGAAAGTTAGGCTGCTTACACTTTCAGGAGACATCCGGATGCGCCTATCCATCAGGACACCACCAGCAGTTCTGAATGAACGCTGACTGCTGGGCATGACAAAACCTCAAAGGCATGACTGGTGGGCTCAGGCCACTGCTCCATTTTTGAAGCCCAAAATACAAAATGGTCCACCCCCCTGATGGCATGGATTGTGAGCTGTAAATACTCCTGCGCCATCCTCTCCAGTCCTTCACTGCATGTCAGATTTATACTCAGTTCTGTCAGTCGATGAGCTGGTTTAAAAAATTGGTCAAAGAACTCCCAAAAATTGCTTATGACAGTCAAACTGCTGCTGCTAATTTTTCTGTGCTCCTCTGCATCCCCTGGGTTGAAAGTGTAGATCTGCGATGCATATTGTGTCTCTCACTGATGTGTTGGGGAAAAACAGTTGTAATATTGTCTACCAGCTTTTTTTATACTCCAGTATGCGTGATGAGAACAAACTGGCAACCCAGTAGACATTGCTAATTTGAATACCATAACTGCATAGGATTTGCATAGAACAGAGAAACAGCCAACGCGTTTTGTAGTCAGTGGGCCACTTCATCAGGGCTGAAGTTAAGCCCTTATGAAGTGGCCCACTGGCTACGAATCACGTCGGCTGTTTCTCTGTTTTATGGTGTGGTGGTGAATAAAAGTTTGAAAATTACTCTGTCTCCTGGGTCAGCGCGGATGAAATCCCAGTCTCTACAAGTTTTATGCAGTTTTTCTTCCACACGGGATCTGCAGCGACCAGGTTCTTATAGTGGGTTGTGGCTTCTCACAATCCCTAAAGGTGAGTGGACCCCTGTGACAATTCTCCCTGGTGTCCCTCGTATACTACACTATCATGCGCTCCCCCTCCCCTCTCTTGTAATTTGAATCCAAATGATACGGGCATCATGTTCCAGATAGTGCAGCAAGAAGGTGCAAGAAGATGCTCATGCGTCTGACGTTTCCATGAGGCCTAAGTCATTCTTATGTTGGTGGCAGTATAAAAATAGAGATTTCTTCCTTCGTGCCCTCCTGCCAACCTTGGAAAGCAGAAAGGGGAATAATTTCTTCCTCATTGTGCCCATCACCCCTTCGTCCTTGTCCTTCTCCATATGTTCTTCAACTCGTGCACCTTCACTACCATGAGACCTTTGAGATATTGATATCCTTTCTACGTCTTCTCTTTATCCTCCTCCTTTTTCTCTGGTACTACCACCTCATCCTGCAGAATTTTTAAAGTTTGCCCCAGCATGTAGATGACTGGAATAGTGATGCTGATGTTGGCATCGTCAGCGCTAACCATCTTAGTAACCATTTCAAAACTGTGCAGAAGGGTGCAGAAGTCCTTGATCTGTGCGCACTCTGCAAGTGTCATTTGCACCACATTCGGCTTACTTTGAGTCACTTTACGTGTCATTACATACTAAACCAGGGCTCTTCACTGCTCCACAACCACTGCAACACCATGTCGTACATAAGAAATCAAACAGTCAACCGTTTATCAAACTGGTTGTCTGAAAGACCTCTGTAGCAATGCTAGTCAATGAGCCACAAAGTGAGAATGGCAAAAGTGGGCACACAGCGACCATGCCTTGTGCAGCAGCTCATCCAGGCTGGGATAGTAGAGTAGGAATTGCTGGACAACCAGGTTGAGGACGTGAGCCATGCAAGGCACGTGTGTAAGTTTGCCCCGACATAGGACAGCCACCACTGTTATCACACATGGCCTTCCCTGGCTGCAGGTCTTGTGGAAACAGCCATTGCTGAAACTCGTGCTGCATAGCTGTCCACAACTCTTTGGCTGTGTGACTCACATCTCCAAGGCATTTTAATTTAAACAGTGCCTGATGGCGGACTGGCAGCACAGTATGGAGGTGGGGTGGATTCTGTCTAAACTGTTTCAACATTAAAAGAAAGGTTGATGACTCAGCTGAAGGCCCTAGAGTAGGTAGATGAGGCAGAAGCAGTGAATGAAGAGGTACTGGTAGATGTTTTTTCCAAACATCTTGGGGAATTCAAGACTTTTGAAATAGCCCCATTCATGGCAGGCCTTGCAGCCACAAAGTCACCCAGTGGGCTAGTAAGGGAGATGGAGCGCACATGGCCATGTTTGTTCGTCCTGGTGTCAGTGGTAATATGCACCCTTTCAAAGACAGTGTTTCTCAAGTAACGGATGATGTTATCTGTGACATGCTGGTGTAGTGCAGGCACAGCTTTTTTTGAGAAGTAATGGTGACTGGCCAAATGATTCTGGGGGGCTGCGATGTCCTTTAGCTTTAGGAAACCATCTGAGTCCACTAGGCCTAAAGGCAGCATTTTTGTGGCTAAAAATTGGAGATGTTCAAGTTCAAGCTCTTTGCTTTGACATGTCTAGGAGGAAATAATATTTTCTATGACCACAACTAGCAGGACCGAGGGCTGGCTGTTGTGTTGCGAGAGGGTGGAGTAGGGTGTACCCAAACAAACTGCTGCACTGAGAAGGGAGTGCAAGCGGAGATGTTAAGGTAAGTTGACAAACACGTGGTATGCTCGGTGTCTGAGATAAGGGCTGCCAC
This sequence comes from Allobates femoralis, assembly GCA_033576535.1. Lineage (NCBI taxonomy): Eukaryota > Metazoa > Chordata > Amphibia > Anura > Aromobatidae > Allobates > Allobates femoralis. Next base: position 322,080,611 of record JARQOC010000005.1, on the reverse strand, counting down.
TAGGAATTTTGGGGCCCTGACTGGCAAAATTTTGGGGCCCCCTTGAGACCCCACCCCCACCAAGCTCCTCCCCCACCTCTGAAACCTTCCATAGTTTCACCACCCACTATTGGAAGGGACTTAAAGGGAACCTGTCAGCTCGTTTTAGCCCCTATCCTATCACCACCTGTCCCTGCACCTTGCTAGCTCATCCCTAACCATCCCTGTCTGAGCTAAAACTGCACTATAAAGCTTTAGAAAAATAATTTAATAACTTATTCCTATGGTAATGAGGCCTCCAGTCTATGGTGTAGACTGACATGGGCAGTCTCCGGGTCTCCATTCTTCCCCCTCGCTGCTCTTATCATGCCCCGCTGGGCGTCATCATTCCTTCTCCTTCGTGATGACTATTTTGAAAATCCCGCCTCATAGATAAGATGTGTGGTGATATGTGGTAAAATCTTTGTATACATTGTTCTTTATGTGAGCTGAGGAGAGATGTGAACTATAAATGCCACATGAGGCAGAATAATACTGGTGGTGTTATTCATTACCTTGTACAGGGGTGGGGAACCTTTTTCCTGCCGGGGAGCATTTGGAAATTTCTACCATCATTCAAGGGCCGCACATCACAATAAAAATTACCCGGCTACATTTAGTTAATTGTCTCACCTAATTTGACAGCTGCAGCTACTTCTCTGTGCACCTGCGATGTTCGGTGATAACTGATCTTTCAGGTTTGCATTGGTCTGTAGCGCAGTCAACTCTGTGATAAGAAATAAATCAAATATATCACATAGGAAACTGCTATATATACACATCATGCAGGAGACACTGAGGGCATATATAGCATTGCAAAGGGCTAGTGGACACATAGACTGGGGGTGATCTTAGCTCTGCAGGAGCCACATTGATGTGTATGATCTCAACCCAGGCCCCCACCCATTGAGAGGGTGAGCTAAGCTCTGGAGGCAGGATCCACAAGCTTCCAGAAAATGGCCGCGGATCTCTATCTGTGCATGCACCACCTTCACGGCCATTTTCTGGAAGTCTGGACGATAGAGGCCGAGTCACAGCTTGGCAAAATCTTCAGGCACATGGAAAATGGCCGCGACACCCCCTCAGCTCTGGGCCCACAGTTTTGCCCTCCCCCTTGGTCCCTGCAGACCTGCTTCTTGTACCCCCACAACCTTTCCCCAACCCCCTTCCTCCCCCTTGGTAAGCCATGGTGGGTTCAGGATGGAGGGGGGAGGCCATGCACAAGGATAAGGAACATATATACTGATTGTAACCGACACTGGCATTATAAAAAGGACCCTATTTAACATTAAAAATTATTTTTTCTCTCTTTTCCTTCTCTTTTTCCTTATAAAGCAAAGAATACGGTATATGCTCCTCTCTGACCACACCATGTCCACAGACTCATCCCATCAGGGCCCTCTCCACACCATCTACACACTCTTATCCCCTTGGGGGTCCGGGACCCCTCCACAACATGTGCTCACTCATATTCCCCTGGGGGTCCAAAGTTCCATACACCAGCCAGCCGCTGTCATCCCATGTCCCTGGACTGCCCTCCCATTATTAGTTGTTATGGCCATAGGTCATTTGTGCTGAGCCTTTACTTACCAGCGCTGCTGAGTGTTGGCTACATGGTGCTGGCAGCAGGTGCAGGCTGCTGGCTGCAGGGTGCTGGCTGCGTGGTGCTGGCTGCTGGTGTGTCTTGCTGGCTGCTGGGTGCAGGATGCAGGGTGCGGCTTCAGGGTGCTGGCTGCTGGTTTCTTGGTGCTAGGTGCTGGGTGCTGGGTGACGGATGCAGGGTGCTGGCTACAGGGTGCTGGCTGCTGGTTTCTTGTGCTGTGCTGGGTGCAGGATGCAGGGTGCTGGCTTCAGGGTGCTGGCTGCTGGTTTCTTGGTGCTAGGTGCTGGGTGCTGGGTGCCGGATGCAGGGTGCTGGCTACAGGGTGCTGGCTGCTGGTTTCTTGGTGCTGGCTGCTGTGGTGCTGGCTGCAGGGTGCAGGGTGTTGACTGTAGGATGCTGGGTGCTGGCTGCAGGGTGATGGCTGCTGGGTGCTGGTTGCTGGGTGCTGGCTGCAGGATGTTTGCTTCTGGGTGCTGACTGCAGGGTGCTGGTTGCTGTATGCAGGGTGCTGACTGCTGGGTGGTGGCTGTAGGGTGTTGAGTGCAGGGTGCTGGGTGCTGGCTGCAGGGTGCTGGCTGCAGAGTTCTGCGCCTCCTCCTCCTGCCTCCACCACCAATTACTGTGGGCATCTAGTTCATCCTCCCAGCCCCTCTGTGTTCTAGTGGGTGGGTGGGGATGGGCAGTCCCCTGCCATGGGCATAGTACTGGATGGGCATTCCTGGGCTTGCCTGGATGGGCCCTCTATTCAGTAGTACTGAGCGGTTGGGCGGGCCTAGGAGGGCCCCCTGTTCAATAATACTGAGCTGGTGGGCAGGCGTGGGTGGGCCACCTGTGCATAGCAAAGCCTGCTGCTGACATGGCCTCAGTGCACAATGCTGGCTTAAATAAAAAATAATTAGTGGGGGACCCACTGGCCCTCATGGGTAAATGGATGCTGCACAGACACTATATTCAAACAACAAAGCAATGTATATTTGCATCCAATAAATGGAACCAAGACCAAATGTTTGTATGCCAGTTTAAATACTTGTTTTATTACAGTTACATGCAAACAAACAAGGGGTTAGTTCAGTGTATAATACAAAGGACGGACAGGCAGTTTAGGGAGACAGAAGACACAAAGTGCCAAATTAGCACAGTTGCAATAGTATGGTTACAATTACTGATATCACAATGACAGGTTACAAAAGGGGGGGGGGGATATATATAACAGGCAATTATAAAGTGCACAACTAGGTACATGTCACATTGCGCAGGTAAACAGTAAAGTGCATCAAAAAATTGTCTACAATGCATTTAGATTTGACAAACACAGGTTAAAGCAGCTATTGCCTGCAATCACCCCATTAAGAGAAGTCACATCAACATGATAATATCAAGTTAGGTGAATACCCTTGCGTGATAGGAGGCACAGTGTGTCAGGGATGCCCCAACACGTATTTCCCTGCTTTCCTCAGGGGGCTGTGGTAGGTGTGTAGGCAGGGCTTCTAGGTTTTATGGAGACCTCAATCAGATGGGGACCAATGACGCCGCATATCCGCCTCCTAACCACTGGTCAGTTTTAACCCCGGCGCGGCCGCAAGCGGTGTCCCGGAAGAAGCAAAGCCTCCATTGACGTAACATGATTCCGGGATGCTGTCTCCAAGTGGCCGTGTCAGGGTCACATGACCGCAGCGTTCAGCGCATGTGCATTGGAAAGATTGGAGCTAAGCAAGTAATGAGTGGCCACATTTTACAGTGGAGCAGTGAACGGACTTAACCCTTCATAAACCCACCGAGCAGGTGAAAGTTCACTCATCTGTATTTGTTACTAGGGATGGGCGAACGAATCTTACATCGCACAGTAATGAGTCTGGTCCCCCCCCCTCAATCTAAGTTAGGACTGGGCTGGGGGGAGCAAGCGAGGAGCGAAGGAAGGGAGGGGGGAGAAATGCTCCTCACCTCTCTTCCGGCTGTCTGCTCTGTGCTGGGCTCCAGGTCCTGCGGGCTGCGGCAGCTCCAGGGTCCTTGAGCCCACCTGCTCTCCCTGTTTACAGACATCTATGTCTGTGCACAGAGATGTAGCAGTGCTGAGATTGTTCTCAGTCTGCTCGCTCCCTGTGCATAGACATGTATATCTATGCACAAGGATGTAGCAGAGTGGACATCGCGTTTTGGACTACGTCGGACGGAAGAGGATTTTAGAAAAAAATTTGACATGCGCTTCGCCATATTTCTGTAACCAGCCGGATCCAGCAGGCAGCGACGGGCTGCCCCAAACCCCCAAGTGCCTATTTGTACCTGGCCAGACACAAGAAAATAGGGTTGCCCTTTTTTATTATTATTTCATGATTTTCATGAAATAATAAAAAAAAAATGCGTGGGGCTTCGCGCAATTTCTATGTCCCGCCAGGTACAGCTAAGCAGCTGGGGGCTGGAATCTGCAGCGCAGGGAGGCCCAAGCTTTCTGGGCACCCCCCGCTGCAAATTGCAGCCCGCAGCCACCCCAGAAGATGGCGCGTTCATTGAAGCGCCATCCTCTGGCGCTGACCCCGCTCTTCCAGTGGCCCTGGTGGCGGGTGGCTCACTGGGTAATAAAGGGGTTAGGGCCAGCTTTGTATTATCAGCTGGCCCTAAGCCCGAAATTTATGGCAGTCACGCCAATATTAGACATGACCACCATGAATTTCCAGTAATCAATAGAAAAAAACCACAACACAGAGACATTTTTTTATTAAAAAATAAAACAAAAAAGACATTAGGGACTCCATCTTAATTCCAAAAATCCTCTTCCGTCCGACGTAGTCCAAAACGCAATCTCAGCTCTGCTACATCCCTGTCTGTGCTTAGATACACAGGGATATAGCAGAGCTGAGAACTGACTAAACAGTCATTATGACCTGAGCTGAACCCTGCTGTCAGCCAGACTCGCTCTGCCTACGGAGATTCCCGAGCCGTGACGGAAGTTAATTTATTCACTGCTTCTGTCAGTGCTCGGGAATCTCCAGAAAGAGCAGCAGAGACTCGGGGAGCGAGTCTGCGGCCGGCGGAGGCAGCGGTAAGTAGCCGGCCGGTCTGGTGCACCCCCCACCCTCTCCACGCTCAACCCCACCCTCCCTCACCACCCCCCTCCCCCTCCCCGGTTCAATCCTTTATTTTTCTTTTTACTATTCTTTAAAAGCAAGCGGCTCATCAGAGTCTAGCGATTCCGAGTAGTTTAGGATTCGCCCATCCCTATTTGTTACTCAAACCAAGCAAGTTTGACTCTTGGAGGGGCTCGGTTGTACTATAATGGATGTCAATGGGACTCAAACATTTTTCCAGCAGACTCCTCTTGGGAGGGCAGAAGAGCAGGAAAATAGCTAAAATGGATCGCAATAGTCCTGAAATGTAATGGGAACAGCATAGGAAAGATGCCTGGATGCATCTTTGACTCCCAGGTCACTGCTGGTAAGTAAATAAAGAAGTAATTAAAAAGACGTGGGGTTCCTCCCATTTTTTGATAATACCAGCTTAGATAAGATTATTATTATTATTATTTATTTATATAGCGCCATTATATTCCATGGCGCTTTACATGCTAAAAGGGGCAGACTAGGACAAGTAACATAGTAACAATACAAGTAACAATAAATGTGGACAATTTCGGTTGAACAGATGAACATTTGCTGCCATTTACACACAATTACCATGTTTGTGTTCTCTAAACTATCATCACTGACAAATTTTATAACTATCAAGAATGGTATGTGCATTGCTGACAAAAATTAAACATAGACAGACAGTTAATACTACTTGAGATGACAAATTATCTTTTAAACTGATATTTCTTGAATATTTTATGTATTTAATTGTATGAACATATATTTTAAATTCATATAAGAATAAATAACGAACAATAAACAGTGATTGAAAGGAACAAAGGAACAGAAATCAGAGTCGGATATCGAGGGTTTCTTTGTATGCAAAAACATTGTCATTCCCAGTGTAGAAATCATTCTTGTCACCAGTGTAAGATCTGGGGAGAGACTCCCCAACAATGTGTTGAATTGTTTGAGGGTCAACTCCACAGTCACAGGCAGAAGAATCAGATTTTCCCCACATATGCATAAGATCTGCACAGACCCCAAAGTTTGTTGTGATACGATTCAGAGTGACCCAGGTTTTCCTTGGTAGACTGAAGCCTGGTGGTGGATTTTGTAAGTAAAGAAATATTTGAAGCTCACCGTCTACTGCACTGACCCAAAGTTCTTGCCATTTTTCTTCTAAATTGAAATCATGTTCATACAAGGTGGTTGCTGTTAGGATGGGTAGATGTCTTGATTTAAGTCGCTGTATTTGAATATCTTGGATATTTTGATGTATTGGGAGATTTTCATTATTCATTACTTTGGAGTATTCTTTAAGAGCTTTTGTCTTCTCAGGTTTGCAGATGTGATATGGCTCAAGACAGGTAACCAGTGCATGGGCGTAGGTCTGCTAGCACCAGAAATTATGCACATAGAGTTATTCAGCTGAGTGTCGATTGCATTCACTTGACAACTATTCAACCATACTGGAGCACAATATTCTGCAGCAGAGTACAGCAAGGCAAGGGTAGATCTTCTCAAGACAGGTGTTGAAGAACCCCAGGAGGATCCACAGAGTTTCTGAATAATATTATTGCATGTTTTCAGTTTCTGTGCTGTCTTATCTAAGGCTGTGGTCACAGTTGCCATGCGTTTTTTTTAGTGATTTAACAAACTCATGCTTTTTTTCATGTCAGCATGAGTTTTGTAAGGTGTGTGATGGCTCTCTGCGTTTTTGGCTGCGTTTTTGAATCTGCACCTAAAAATAGTGCTTGTAGTATTTTTTTGTGCGTTTTGAAAAACGCATGCGTTTTTGTAGAAAACGCATGCGTTTTTATAACATGGGTTCCTATGGGAAACGCATGCAAAAACGCATGTACACTTAGTACCTTTTAGTGCCATTCAAAAACGCATGCGTTTCCCATAGGAGCCCATGTTAAAAAAACGCATGCATTTCCGGAAACGCATGCGTTTTTTTAACATGGGCTCCTATGGGAAACGCATGCGTTTTTGAATGGCACTAAAAGGTACTAAGTGTCCATGCGTTTTTGCATGCGTTTTCCATAAGGCCCCTTATTAAAAAACGCATGCGTTTTTGGATATACTCCAAAAACGCATGGGACAGTCACACATGCTTTTTGGCTATTAGGGCATGCGTTTTTTAACATGGGGGCCTATGGGTGCGTTTTTTACATGCGTTTTTGAAAACGCAGGTCTCCAAAAACGCATATGAAAAATGCTACTGTGACCACAGCCTAAGTGAGATTTGAAGGGTAGGTGTCTATCAAGTGTTACGCCTAAATACTTAGGATTCAAATTTTGTTTGACAAGTTGACCTTCAAAATGCACTTTGAGTTCAGTCTTAGAACTTGCGTTGTGTAAATGAAAGCATCATACTTCCGTTTTTGATGGATTGGGCTTTAGCTTCCATAGTCAAAAATACTTTTACCATTACACTAACATCTATTAGAACCTCCTCTGCTTCCTCCATTATTTTGCTCATTGTAGCAAGTGCCCAGTCATTTCCATGATACTGTGTCAAGAATGTCAGCTAGGTACAAAGCAAACAGGAGAGGTGCCAGCACTGTTCCCTGGGCCAAACCATTGTTTAAGGTTGATTTTGGCATTGATGGTAAGGTTCAATTTGCAATCATATTATTCAAGAGATACATAATTTTCTTACATGGAATCACCTTCAGAAACTTGTATAGAAGTCCTTCCCTCCATACAGTGGCATATGCGGCAGAAAGATCGATTAATGTCACTGAAACCTTCTTGTTCTTTTGAAATTTAACTTCAACGAGAGTTGTTAAGGCTAAAACTTGGTCATTGCAGTTTCAAGCAGGTCTAAAACTGGCTTTCTCTACAGGTATTGAGTTTAACATCTTTGAATTGATCTTGTTATAGATTAAGCATTCTAAAAGATGTATAGGCAATCCAATAAAGCAATGGGTCTATAGCTTGATGGATTATCTTCAGGCTTCCCGAGTCTGCCTTCATGTGGTGCACCCTGGGTAACGCTAAAGGACTAACAATCTTGAAGAACAAACAATCAAACTACATTCCTCGAATAGAAAAGAACCAATACATGTATACGATACATTAATATATGGTAATATTTGAAAATACTGGGTTTAGATTTTGCAAGCATTTCCATGAAAGTAAAGTAAATAAGTTATCATAATTGATATATTCCATCTTCTCATTGCATGTGCTCTTTATCCATTATCTCACATATGTTACAAGTTTTTTGCACAGTGGCATTTGTAAAATGGAAACCTAAATTAAATGTAGCATTTCTCACTATCTCAAAACTTCCCTTCCTTTTTTTTGTTTGAAGTAATTAAAAAAAATGTTTTTCAAATAAATGCTAATTTGGCCAACCATAATTTCTAATAACCTGACTCTAGTGAACCTGCATGTATTTTCTACAAGTCAAATGTGTATAGCCATCTTATAAGTGAATAATCACATTTAATTAATTCACATTTGCAAATTTGGCCTTCTATGTACTTTATTGTTTTTTTTCACCCCAATCAGTAATTTAACTTCTTCACGGCCTTGGATATGCTGGTACGGCCAAGGTCAACTCCCTTGTTTTGATGTGGGCTCACATGTTGAGCCCACATCTCTCCACGCATATCTGCTTCTAATGGGGATGTCACACACATCAATATCGCTTGTAATATCACTGCTGCACATGACATTGCAGCGATATTGACGTGTGTGACAGGACACATGAAGCAGCAATAAATTGCTGGTTGCTGGTCACCAGGTTTTAGAACCTGCATTGCTGCGTGTGACACTGGGAGACGAGCGAGAAGCCAGCTCCCAGCGCTTTTCAGCAAGTGCTGGGAGCTGGTATCAAGGGTAAAGAGCGGGTAACTAAGCGCCGCACAGTGCTTAGTTGTCCACTTGTTTACATGGTTACCAGCGATCTCGCTGGTACTGATCGCTGGTGAATCTGCCTGTGTGACAGCTCACCAGTGATCAGCCTTCAATGACATTGATGTGTGTGACTTTCCCATAACAGCCTATAACACCAGTGGGCAAATTGGAGATCTGCCCGTCGCTGATAACTAGTTAAATATCAGTCCACTGAAAGATCACTGTGCAAAACATAACATACATCGGAGTCTGTGGGCCCGTGATTTTTTGTATGTAGGGCATTTTTGTGATCTTATGGTACCTTTACACACCGCCACCGAAAGGTAGAAACCGCCAGGCATCGGACACAATTGTGCCTTTTGCCTTCAAAACACCGCAAAGTGGCGGCATGTAATTCAGGAAGTTCCTTCCTGTGTCTTCGGATACCTTTGTTTGAGCCGTGCCCAAAAACAGGCAGGCATAATCCCTATGGTGGCGGCGTGTAATCCGGGCACATGCAAGGTTTTTGCGTGGCCTAGGGAAAACCCAGGGGCGTTCCACAGCATCATGTATACCATGCCCCATCAGCTATCATTGGTTGGGGCTACTGTGTAACCATTGGCTATCCCTGCACAGGGCGCCATATTCAGCGAGCTGACCAGTCACACTCCACATTTGCAATGGCGTCATGTATTAGCCAGCTTTCCTGCGCTGGCTGGCCAATCATGATGCTATTGCATTGTACAATCACCGTTCGAGCGTCGCGTAATACACAACTCTGGCACGCCTATGTAGTTACGGCGCACAATATGTATGCCCAGATTCCTTTGTGGTAGCGGCGTGTAAATCAGGGAAGGTACTGCACAGAAGGTAACCCGAGGCACCCGTCAGCACTTCCGGGGAACGAAAATACCTTCTGTGGAGCACCTTGTGGCGGCGTGTATATGCGGCATCAGGCACCGTTAGCAACCGTTGAAAGCGTGCACGTGCGGTATCTGCCTGTTGCTGCCCTCTGTGGCGGCGTGTAAAGGTACCATCAGAGTATATCTATTTATTCTATTGGAATCTTAATATACTATAAACTACTTAATTTCAGTAATGCTCTGACATGATCATTTATTTTGGAGACAGTTCTTTATACCATGGCCTTATCCAGATCATGTATCTTGTAATCTGATTAGTAATTTCCCCCTATTTTAGCCACTTACGGACCGAGCAGCTTAATGACCAGACTATTCTTGGCAATTCTGACCAGCGACACTTTATGGGGTTATAACTCTGGAACGCTTCAACAGATCCCAGCGATTGTGAGATATTTTTTTTGTGACATATTGGGCTACATGTTAGTGGTAAATTTAGGATGATATTTTTTGCGTTTATTTGTGAAAAATTGTAAATTTGGCTAAAATTTTGAAAATTTAGCAATTTTCTAATTTTTAATTTTTATTCCGTCAAACCAGAGACTAATGTCAAACAAAATCATTAATAAATGACATTTCCCATATGTCTACTTTACATCAGCAAAATTTTGGAAACAAATTTTTTCTTTTTTTAGAAAGTTAGAAGGGTTCAAAGTTCATCAGCAATTTCTCATTTTTCCAATAAAATTTACAAAGCCTCTTTTTTCCTGACCACATCACATTTGAAGGCACTTTGAGGGGCTGATGTGACAGAAACTACCCAAAAGTGAGAACCATTGCAAAAACTGCAGCCCTCAATTTACTCAAAACCACATTCTTGAAGAGTATTAACCCTTCAGGTGCTTCACAGGAACTAAAGCAATGTGGAAGGAAAAAATTAACATTTTACATTTTCCAACAAAAATGTTGTGTACCCCTCAAATTTTGCATTTTCACAAGGGAAACAGGAGCAAATGAACCCTAATATTTGTTGGGCAATTTCTCCTGAGTACACCGATACGTCATATGTTGTGGAAAACCACAAATTAGCTGAAATCGTTAGTGAACACCATGTCACATTTGGAGATTCCCTGATGTGCCAAAACAATGGAGCTCCCCCACATGTGACCCCATTTTGGAAATTAGACCCCACAGGGAACCTATCTAGATGGGTGGTGAGCACCTTGAGCCCCTAGGTACTTCAAAGAATTTTATAAAGTTGAGCTATGAAAATGAAAAAGTCCTTTTTTTTCCCACAAAAATGTTCTTTTAGCCTCAATTTTTTAATTCTAACAGGGCGAGAGGATAAAATGGATCCCAAATTTTGTTGGACAGCTTGTCCTAAGTATGCCAATATCTTTTATGTATAATTAAAATCAAGGAGACAAAGAGAGGCGCAGATTGTGCCTTATCACTAATGACACACACGAAACAAGAGCTAGATATTAGCTTGCTCACCGGATTTGGTTGTGATAACCCACAACCAGCTTGAACGCAGCTGCTGCAGAACCTCCACGTGCACGTGGGAAAACAGATAGCTAAAAAGGAATGGTGTCTCATGGTCCGTGCTGCTGCTTCAAAGAATGCACAGGGAAGACGTTGCTTTATCCAGCACCTCCTTTATTCCTCCACACTCTACCAACGCGTTTCGGTCCACACCTTGCACCTTCCTCAGGGTTCATTACATATTAACATACATCATCAGCTTATATATCTTATAGGGCAGATGTTACTCTCAAAAAAAAATTCAAGAGGGACGTGTCCTGGCCATGGAGGGAGACGGTCACTAGTTTGTGAGCTCTGTCCCCTCGGCCTCTTCCTAGCCTGAAATCAGCCTCCCAGCCTGGGTGAGACTCACCATATGTCGGTGAGAAGGAAGAGCACCCGCCAAGCAGCGATTCTTGGCCCTCCTGGCCCAAATCCAGCCAATATAACCTGGTATCTGAGGAGCTCTTCTGGGCCTCCCCGGGACACAGTGAGACCCAAAATGGCGGATCCCGCTCCCCTGCCTGCTTGAATGGCGCAGAGCACAGAGAGGAGCTCGCACATGCCTGCCAGCTCATGTGCATCAGCGGTGACCCCCGGACATCCACACACCGGAGGCCCCGACGTAGAACAGCGGGAAGCGGAGGAGGCTCTGAAGCAGACTACAGCTACCGGAGGAGGAGTTTCACCGGGAGGCCTCCCGGGAGCCCGCGGCCCTGCACCCACCGCAGAAACTGCAGGGGAGGTGATGGAAAACGGCAGCAGACAGGAGTCACTGACACAGGAGGCAGCGGTAAGCATGGGGAGCCGGTCTAAAGACTCTCAGGCACAGCATACTCAGCTTCCCAGTCCTAACATGGCCCCTACCACTATCATACCCACATACCCTGAAATGACTGGACTGCAATACCAGGGATGGCCATATTATCCGGGGGCGCATAACTGGCATCAGGTCCCCCACACAATGGGTCCCGGTGGAAACATGGGGAATCCCAGCACTTCTATACTCAAAGGGGACCCCCTTGTGGGCATCAGGCGGGCGGATTGAATCTGAATGCTATGGGCCCGCTTATGGGTCAAACCGAGGTGTCTCAGGATACTGCCGCACTAAGTGGAGACGCATGGGATACATTTAAGGCACGCATTCTTAATATCCCCACAAGAGAGGAACTGGCGGACTTTGTGGTTAAAATGGAGGTGTTACCACCCTGGGTTCTGCCGCCCGTGCCCCCCGACCTGCTGCCCTTACTCCTTCGGCTCCTATCGCCTCTGTCCAGCCTCCAAGTTCCCGGGTGTCGTCCGTCCGCCGACGGCTCAGGCAGCCGCCACCCGCGGGTCGGTTGGGTAGCAACTTCCTTACCGTATGCCCCCGGGTACGCGCACTTGTCCCCAGCCGCAGGGGTCCAGCACCCTCTGCCTGAGCAACACTGCTCCTCTCACTTCCGGTACCACTGCTTGTGCACATGCAACTGTCTCCTAATCAGTTTCTGCTGGAGAGTGCAGGGAGCTTGCTCCTCCCCTCAGCCATTCACCAGGTCTCTGTGTCCTTCCAATCAGGACTGCCCTGTTCTGATATAAACCTCCTGTTTCCAATCAGTCGGGGCCAGGGCAACCCCTCTTCTCCCTAGTGGAGCTGCCATATCTGGTCTGGTCAGGTCGCTCCTTGTTTGGTCCGTTTCCTGATCTCTCTTGTTGCTTCCTACAGATTCCTGCCCTGCCGGCTCTGGATCGCCTCGTGTCCCTGGATCCCCCTGTGGTTCTGGATCCCCGTGTTGCTGGCTGGTTTCCTGGATCCCCCTGTGTTCCTGGATTCCCCCTGTGTTCCTGGATTCCCCTGTATTCCTGGTTTCCCGTGTTCCTGGTCCTCTGTGTTTCCGTTTCTTATTGTATACCCGGTTACTGTTTTGTTAACACGTCGCCTGGGGTCGGTTGAACACTCGTGTCCGCTGCATTGGCCCCTCCGAGGTTGGTACCGGCGGGACCCCTGTATAGGGGTTAAGCGCTCCGGGGCCTCCTTCGGTGGGTTTCCAGTGCTGCGACCTTGTGGCCCTCCCCAGGGGCGTGGGGTCTTGTGTTGTTGTTAATAAACCAGTTGACTCTACGGTACTTGTCTGCCTCTCTATCACCCGGTATCAGCATCCGCTTTACGCGGTCCAGTGGGTCCACGTGTGAGTCCGTCAGTAGGACGTGACAGGAGGCCTCCATTAGGGCAATGACCAATGAACTTAGGGGAGAGGTTCGGGGTGGGTCGGATAGAATGTCACAATCTGACGCCAAAGTCGAGGCTCTGACTGACCGGATCAGGAAGCTGGAGGACACTGTGCTACTTCAATCTTCCCAACAGCAGATCTTTTTAGATTAATTTGAGGATATTGAAAACCGCGAAAGGAGACAAAACATAAGGGTCCGGGGGCTCCCTGAGTCGGTCGCCCCTGATGACCTGGGGAAAACGCTACAGAGCCTGTTCAATTCCGTTAGGAAGACCCCAGCAGACACGGTTAAAGAATTCGATAGGGCCCATAGGTCTCTTGGTCCATTACCGACAGAAGGGGCACTCCCACGCGATGTTATATGCCGACTACACAAATATCGAATCAAGGACGACATCCTTAACAAGGCAAGGAGGTGTGAGGAGATTGTATTCCAGGGATATAGTATACAGTTGATGGCAGATTTGTCCAGAACTCTCTAGATGCAGAGAGCCTTGAGGCCTCTCCTAGACCTCCTTAGACACCATCATCTGGCATACTCTTGGGGGTACCCCTTTCGTCTCCAAGTGCGACAGGGAAATCGATCAGCATATCTGACTCATCCCAGGGACCTCCAGGGATTCCTGCAGGCCCTGGATATTCCAGATCCGGGCCTTTTGTTCCCAGATTGGCCGTCATCCTCGCCTGACAACTCATTCTTCACAGCCCCCCGGCCTAGGCGGGCTCCACGCCTCAGAGGGAACGGAAGGGCAGAAATCGTAGAAGGAGGAGAACCAGCGAAGATGACCAGGAAGATGAGGGGTGACTTTTTCATTTGCTTGCAGTCTTTTCTTTGACCCTCTAATGCATAATATGTTTGGACGCTCCTCTGAGATTTCATATTACTCATAAGACTCTCCTTAATTTTTATATTATAGAATGGGGGTCATCCCCCTATGTCGAAGACAATGTATAGCAATAAGCCTGGTTATGTGTGTTTCTTCCTCCCTCCCCTCTCCTTCACCCCTTCCCCTCCCCACCCTCCCTCCCTCCCTCCCATGCTCCCTTTATGACCCAGAGAGTTTAAATATATAATATCTGCCTTGTATAGATCTGGGACGGGAGGTGATGGCTGTTGCCTTTCTCCCTATGCTTCCTTCCATACCCATCCCGATCTCCTGCTCTTCCTTTCCATGCATTCATCCTATGCCTCCTCCTCATTGACCCTTTCCATCCCAGCCCCTATAGAAGAAGCACCCTATCCTCCACGTAGTTTTTCCTTTTGCAGGTTCACTCGGCAGAAAGATCTTCTGTTATGCAATCTCATGGCACTCATGTTTTTCTTCATTTTGAATTGTTTAAATCTCTCTGGCTGGTGACAAGCCGATGTGTTTATTGTTATGTTTTCGGGCACTAGGCCGAGGGGACTTTACCTCTCGTATTAGGTTTTACTGTCAATAGTTTTTTGAACTTTGAGACATAATCCCATAGCGGAATTAGAGTTCATACCCTCTCTCACCTGGAAAGGTAGCTCCCCACGGGGACATCGTATCCTCCTTTCGGGTACGATATTTAAGGTTAAGAAATTACCCATAACTCTACAAGTGTTATACCTATCCCGTCCAGGGGTTCTTTCCCTCTTTCTCTCCTCTCTCTCTATCTCTTACTCTCCTTCCTTTCTAGAGGCGGAGCGTGTGTAGTCTTTGGATTCCCGGGGCCGTGACGGTCTACTAAGATCGGGACGATGGGGTCTCTGAAAGTTGGGTCCCTAAATGTCAGGGGCTTTAATACGCCCCAGAAGCGCCAACAGGTTATGTATGATATGCATAAAAGGGGTGTACAGGTGTTATTCCTCCAGGAGACACATTTTAAAGAGGGTCATGTTCCTGCCATGGGAGAGAAACATTACACTGATTGGATCCATAGTACTAACCCTAAAGATAGAACTAAAGGGGTGTTGGTCGCCTTTCACCGGGGGTTGCCATATACACTGATGGATTCAATAATAATTATATTTAATAATTATAATTGACCCGGGAGGACGCTATGTCTTCCTCAAATTAAAGATAACGGGTAGTCTTGTGACCCTGGCAAACTGGTACCTCCCTAACAGGGAGCAGACAAGAGTTTGTTGAGCCCTCCTGCTAAAATTGGCAGATTTTGCCGAGGGTCAGGTCATAATAGGAGGTGATTTTAATTTTGTCTTTGATCCACTCATGGATTCTACATCAGGTAGATGGGCAGCTTCACCTAAGAGGATAAAAACTCTTCGGGAACTCCTGTGCAGATTGCAGCTGGTGGACGTGTGGAGAATTCTCAATCCTTCTGGTAGAGACTATTCTTATTTTTCAAGGGTCCACCAATCATATAGTAGGATTGATCTATTTCTTGTCAGCCACGGGGTTCTCTCTTGGACTCCTGAGGCCACCATTGGCAATATTGTCTTGTCAGACCATAGCCCTATCTTTTTGTCCTTGGAGATCCCGGGGCTGACAAGAGGGAGTAGACTTGGAGGCTGAACGGACACCTCTTAAAGGACGCCACCTGTTTGGCTGACCTGAGAGCTGATATTGAGATGTTCACTCAGACACATGCACAGGACCCTACATCTCCACCTATGCAATGGGAGGCCCTCAAGTGTCTTCTTCGTGGCACTTCAATTAAACATGGAGCCAGGTTAAAAAAGCTTAGGTCTGAACAGATTGACAAATTGTTACTTAAGATTGGACGATTGGAAATCGATCACAAGATCTCACGGGCTAGGGGGTTGCTAGTTGAGCTGACTGCAGCTAGAGTAGAGTTGCGCAATCTCTTGGACGTTAGATTCGAACAATGCAAAGAGAGGAATAGGGGTTTCCTCTATAAAAAAGCGAACGTAAGTGGGCGACCTCTGGCTAGGTTGCTTCACCCTAGGTCTGGGCCCACGTATATACCATCTATCAAAAACCCTTCGGGCGGGCTGGTACATAGATCGGAAGAGATCTCAAGGGTGTTTCAGGACTTTTACGCGGATCTGTATAGCCTACAGGGGAAATTTGATGACATGGACCCTGTATCATTGAAAAACAAATTGCGATCCTACATAGCTAGGGTAGGAATC
Source organism: Allobates femoralis (assembly GCA_033576535.1). Classification (NCBI taxonomy): domain Eukaryota; kingdom Metazoa; phylum Chordata; class Amphibia; order Anura; family Aromobatidae; genus Allobates; species Allobates femoralis. The sequence goes on along the minus strand of JARQOC010000005.1, from coordinate 322,064,403 downwards.
CCTTCTTTGTCTGAAGATGATAGGGGGCCCCTCGAGGAGGATGTATCGATGGAGGAACTCGCTGAGATAATAAAAAATACCTCGTCTTCTAAGAGCCCAGGCCGGGACGGTTTCACGCCCATTTTCTACAAAACTCTGCTCGGTGACTTGCTGCCTCATTTGCTCTCCTCTTTCAGAGCTATCTTAGAGGGAGACACCTTCCCTCTGCAAAAGCCTTGGAGGCACACATATGTGAGTTACCTAAGCCGAACAAGGACTTACGTGAGGCCGCGAGTTACCGACCTATATCACTTATCAATGTGGACGTCAAGCTGTTTGCAAACATTTTGGCAGATAGGCTATCCCCAAGACTTCCGTCCATCGTCCACCTCGACCAGGTGGGCTTTGTTAAAGGCCAAGAGGTGCGGGACAACATTCTTAGATCCTGTCTCCTTATTGAGAAGGCTAGGATGTGGAAGTCCCCTGTATGTTTGCTTTCCATCGATGTGGAAAAGGCCTTTGACAGGGTCCATTGGGGGTTCTTAAGAGAGGCTTTGGTCCATATTGGCCTGGGCACCAGATTCATGAACGGGATCTCTTCCCTCTCTTCCTGTCCCTCCGCTAGGGTTCGCATAAATGGGGGTCTATCAGGCACGTTCCAAGTGAAGAACGGGACGAGACAGGGCTGCCCGCTTTCTCCTTTGCTGTACGTTGTAGTGATGGAACATCTAGCAAAAGTCATAAGGGATAATTGCGACATCCAAGAATTGGTGGTGGGAGACGTTCATCACAAGACAGCACTTTTTGCAGATGACGTATTATTGTATGTTACCCAACCATCCATGACCTTTCCCACCTTATTGCGGGAATTTGAGACCTTTGGTGGCCTCAGCAATTTTAAGGTCAATTTCTCAAAAACAGAGGTGTTGAACGTCTCCCTACCACCGGCCGAGGTGGCTTCAGTGGCAAGGGATTTTCCCTTTCGGTGGAAGACGGGCCATATCGTTTATTTGGAAGTAAGTCTTCCAGCTGACATGTCCAAAATTTTTCAATTAAAACATCAGGTCATTCTGGACAAAGTAGGGGTTCTGCTGGAGATTTACAGACCCTGAGGCTGTCATGGCAGGGAAGGATTCATGTCGTGGGAATGGATATTCTCCCAAGGTTCCTCTATATTTTTCAGGCAGTACCCATGTGGCCTAATGGTGCATTCTTTCGCGCCCTTAGATCAGCGATCTCACGTTTCATTTGGAACGGCAAAAAGGCATGAGTAAGCTTGAAGACTTTGGCTGCTCCTAGGGATCAGGGAGGGGCAGGTCTTCCGGACATCCGCAGATATTCTTAGTACCCCTCCGCTACTTGCACACATATGTGTGTTACCTAAGCCGAACAAGGACTTACGTGAGGCCGCGAGTTACCGACCTATATCACTTATCAATGTGGACGTCAAGCTGTTTGCAAACATTTTGGCAGATAGGCTATCCCCAAGACTTCCGTCCATCGTCCACCTCGACCAGGTGGGCTTTGTTAAAGGCCGAGAGGTGCGGGACAACATTCTTAGATCCTGTCTCCTTATTGAGAAGGCTAGGATGTGGGAGTGCCCTCTATGTTTGCTTTCCATCGATGTGGAAAAGGCCTTTGACAGGGTCCATTGGGGGTTCTTAAGAGAGGCTTTGGTCCATATTGGCCTGGGCACCAGATTCATGAACGGGATCTCTTCCCTCTCTTCCTGTCCCTCCGCTAGGGTTCGCATAAATGGGGATCTATCAGGCACGTTCCAAGTGAAGAACGGGACGATACAGGGCTGCCTGCTTTCTCCTTTGCTGTACGTTGTAGTGATGGAACATCTAGCAAAAGTCATAAGGGATAATTGCGACATCCAAAAATTGGTGGTGGGAGACGTTCATCACAAGACAGCACTTTTTGCAGATGACGTATTATTGTATGTTAGCCAACCATCCATGACCTTTCCCACCTTATTGCGGGAATTTGAGACCTTTGGTGGCCTCAGCAATTTTAAGGTCAATTTCTCAAAAACAGAGGTGTTGAACGTCTCCCTACCACCGGCCGAGGTGGCTTCAGTGGCAAGGGATTTTCCCTTTCGGTGGAAGACGGGCCATATCGTTTATTTGGACGTAAGTCTTCCAGCTGACATGTCCAAAATTTTTCAATTAAAACATCAGGTCATTCTGGACAAAGTAGGGGTTCTGCTGGAGATTTACAGACCCCTGAGGCTGTCATGGCAGGGAAGGATTCATGTCGTGGGAATGGATATTCTCCCAAGGTTCCTCTATATTTTTCAGGCAGTACCCACGTGGCCTAATGGTGCATTCTTTCGCGCCCTTAGATCAGCGATCTCACGTTTCATTTGGAACGGCAAAAAGGCAGGAGTAAGCTTGAAGACTTTGGCTGCTCCTAGGGATCAGGGAGTGGCAGGTCTTCCGGACATCCGCAGATATTCTTAGTACCCCTCCGCTACTTGCAGTGGCTTTCCAAGGGAGCCTTGGCCTCCTTGGGTTCTTTACCTAGCCTTACGAATGAAACGCTCAGGACATGGCATGTAGTGAGGAGAGAATTGATGGAAGCACAGTTCGACAGTCCTCTGACCCCGATATTTCACAACCCGGCCTTTCCCCCTGGGATGTCCGTCGGACTCTTATGGGATGGAATGAAACAGACGACACTAGAATTGGACGTATCCTACATAGAGGTGAACTTCCTCCCTTTGGGACGCTTCAGGCAGCCACTCCACATCTTAAACTTAAATGGTGGGAGTACTTACAGCTGAAGTCCTTTATAGGATCTCTTGCGATACAGAAGACCCCAACATTGTCACTCTCCACGATGGAAGAGGTCTTTGTGGCCGATGAAGCCCCCACGAGAGGAATCTCGGTTATTTACGGGATTCTGTCCAAGTCTGTAGGTGCTGAGAACTCGGGATATCGGAAGGCATGGGAGATGGAATTGGGCAAGGTGATCCCTGATTTGGAGTGGGAAAGGAACTTCCTTATGGCTCGCAAGTCAACCTCCTTTCCCCTTCTTATCTGTTAGACATCTTTATCACAAATTATAAATAATAAATATACAAAAGTGAAAATAAATGTAAATCTATATATATAAATACAGTTATTTGGTATTCACGTAAAATTATGTTTTTCTTGATCACAAGTTTCAAATTAATTTATATTTTTATCTTTCCATAGGTTTATGTACGGCTGAGCTTCGCCTTGTCAGGGGTAGAACAGCTCAGCCGTACATGAACCTATGGAAAGATAAAAATATAAATGAATTTGAAACTTGTGATCAAGAAAAACATAATTTTATGTGAATACCAAATAACTGTATTTATATATATAGATTTACATTTATTTTCACTTTTGTATATTTATTATTTATAATTTGTGATAAAGATGTCTAACAGATAAGAAGGGGAAAGGAGGAATTTTTTTCTTTTCAATAAAGGCATCCAAAATAACAAAGCATGATAAGAACATCATATATGCATTGATATATATGCATAATGGGAGTGGAGCCCTAGTATTCCTGGTTCTAGCCCCTGTTGAGTCATCTAAGGCTAAATTATTTTATTTTTACTTTTATTCTTAAAGACGATATTTATTCATTAGAGATGAGTGGTGTTCGAATCTAATTGTTCGCCAATCTCAAATCGGAGCTGTTTTTGGCGATGTTTGAGTCGTTTGTCGAATTAGAACAATTTGCTCCAAATTCGGCAGTTCGAGGTCATGTTCGATTTCAGTTCGATTTCAGTTCCGCAAGGTATAAAAATACATTGCGGAACTGAAATGAAGTAAAATCAAGGGTTAAAAATAAAAAAAAAATGATACTCACCTCTCTAATCCATCCAGCAACGCTTCCAGCACTGTCTACCTGTCGGAGATGTGATCTCGGCAGCGTTTCCCGATGAAATTACGAGTTCTCACGATAACTCGTCATGTGACCGGAAACCGCTGCCGAGATTATGACGTCACCGCAGGTCCTACAGGCCCTCACTAGAAGTGAATAGTAGTGAGGATCTGCAGGACCTGCGGTGACATCATAATGTATATACATTGCGGAACTGAAATTGACCACAACACTAGTGTTTTAGTGTGTTCAAGGGTGTTCGACGAACATTCGATGAACACACCATCCATTCGACGAATCGAATTGAACTAGAACACTAGGGTGGTGGCTCAACACTAATTGTCATGATTATTTAATGTTATTGCATTGTTTTTTGGAAACCATAGGACAAATTGGATATGATGAGTCGTTTTAAAGTTGATAATAGAGCCAGAGTATTTTTTTGTATCTGCACTATCTACATCAGTGGTTTCATCCCACTTGAAGTCACAGATGACGTTTTGAATTTTTTGTGAGAGTAACATCCGCCCTATAAGATATATAAGCTGATGAAGTATGTTAATATGTAATGAACCCTGAGGAAGGTGCAAGGTGTGCACCAAAACGCGTTGGTAGAGTGTGGAGGAATAAAGGAGGTGATGGATAAAGAAACGTCTTCCCAGTGCATTCTTTGAAGCAGCAGCGCGAACCTTGAGACACTATTCCTTTTTAAATATCTATATGTGTCGGAAAACTACTGTTTGGATGCATGGCAGGGCTCTGAAAGGAGGGAGTGACATTTTGAATGCAGATTTTGATGGAATGGTCTGTTGGTGTCATGTCACATTTGGAGAGCCTCACTATGCCGAAACACTGCAAACCCCCCACAAGTGACCACATTTTGGAAACTAGACCCAAAGGAATTTATTTGGATGTATGATGAGCACCTTGAATCCCCAGGTGCGTCACAGATTTTTGTAAAATTGAGCCGTGAAAATGAAAATATGAAGGCTAAAAAAAACATTTTTGTGGTAAAAAAAGATTTTTTCATTTTCACACAGGCAACATGATAAAATGGACTCCAAACTATGTTGGGCAATTTCTCCGGAGTATGCTGATACTCCATATGTGGTGGGAAAGCTCTTTTTGGGCACACAGGAAGGAGTGACGTTATTAAGTGGGGACCTGGTATGTGAATTTTAGGCTATGTACGGACGCTGTGGATTTCCCCACGTTTTTTTCTGCATATTTTTGACAATTCCGCAGTACCGCACCTTCCCTGCACAATGCATGGGAATACAGATGTGCTTTACCATGCAGCAGATTTATCTGCAGCAGAAATTACCCGCATTTTACTGTGGAAATATCTGTAGCATGTGAGTTCTTTTAGAATATTTTGCTACGATTTTCACCATAGAACCCAATGATAGCTCCAAAATACTCTGCAAATACTCAACACTGTTCACACAGTATTTGTTGTGCATTTAGCAGGGATTTTGCACTGATGATATGGGACTCCGCTGTATTTTTGGTCACCAGCACAGGTACAGCAGGCAGCTACGGGCTGCCACTCACCCCCAGCTGCTTAGTTGTACCTGACTGATAACCAAAATACAGCGGAGCCCTTTTGTTTTTTTAATTCTTTAAATAATTTTAAAAAAAATGATGTGGGCTTTGCCATATTTTTAGTTTCCAGCCAGGTACAACTAGTCAACTGGGGGCTGGAATCCACAGCGTGAGAGAGGCCCAAGCGTTCTGGGCCCCCCACGCTGCAAATTGCACAGCCGCCCCAGAAAATGGCGCATTCATTAGAAGTGCCATATCCTGGTGCTGTACCCAGAGACTTCCAGTTGCCTTGGTGCCGGTGGCAAATTGGGTAATAACGGGGTCAATGCCAGCTTTGTATTGACAGTTTGCACTAAGCCTAAGGTTCATAATGTTGGGCCAATTTAGACCTGGCCATTAGGAACCTCTAAGTCAATGGTAAATAAGACCCCACACTGTGAAAAAAATCATTTTATTATAACAAAAAACACAAACACATATTTTGACTCCATCTTTATTACCCCCACATGCCCTCTGACGTAGTCCACAACAACGTTCCCACAACAGTCAGTTGCCTCCAGAGACTGCACAAGGGATCAAGAGTCCTTTTGCTGTAGTCTCTGAGATCACACTGATGCTGCACTGTATGTCAATGATCTGTCATACAGTGCAGCTGTCAGTGCTGCAAACCCAGGTCCCAGAGATCACATGATCTCTGAGGCTTGGGTCAGGTTACCAGATGTTGCCATAGCAACCTCAGATTGCCATGGCAACCTCGGTTACCATGGTGATCAGCTCATCGCAATTGCATTATGATGGGCCAATCACCGCAGGGAGAGGTGAGTGACCCTGTACTCCCTCTCCCAGGATCCCAAGTGCTCGGTAAAACCATAGCACTTAGGGGGTGACACAGAGCCAAGGACAGCAACAATACAGATCGCTGTCTCTGGCTGTTATATTGCTCGTCGTCAGCCTCATCTTCTCCATGCAGGGGATGAGGCTGAGAGGAGAGCATAGGATGCGGGCAAGCTGGCACTGGAGTGGAGGGAAACGGACGGAGGAGGAGAGTGTTAGGAGGAAGTGGACAGAGTAGGTGAGCAGGGCACAGGACAGGAGGTCGGAAGGAGGAGAGTGGGGAGAGAAGGGAGGAGACTGGGGAGAGGAAGGTGGAAGCGGGGAAAAGAGGGAGGATCTGAGGACCAAGCACAGGAGAGGAGGGGCAGTGGGCACCAGCAGGGAAAAGTGCAAGAGTCGGGCACAACTGACAGCCCAGCTCCTGCAGCGATTGTGCACAGAAATGCTCATATTCAGCACTTTCCTGCACGATCATGATGTGATTGGTCAGTCAGATTGACTGACCGATCACATCACTCTGAGTGTAGGGACCACTAAAAAGGTCCAAAAGGGTCCACACACCTCTTCCCTTGATCCTTAGCTGTCACTGACAGTTGTCAGAATTGAACTGTCACTGTTTGTTTACAAGCAGTGACAGTTCAAATCCATGACAAAATTAGCCGTCATGGTGGGGGAACTGACACCTTTCCATGACGGTTAATCTCGTCATTGGTCGTAATGGGGTTAAAAGCATGTTTTGAGAATTATTTTAACATACTAATAAATGTTAACACATTATGTAATTTTGTTGTAACTTTTCATCATTTTTGTGTAGCTAGATACATTTTCCTGTCAAACGTTGAAAGCACGATTGAACACGCACCAATTGTGAGCTGATGGGAGTGTGCCATTTTCCACTCACATTGGAATCCCCATTACATGATTACAGGGTGCTGATGAGTTGCCTTGACCCCAGTTTCTGTGATAATGAACTTCCTGTGAATGCTGGCTCAGGCCTCCCTTCTAACACTCTCACATGCCTACATTCTATAGATTGGGACCGAGAAGGAATCTCAGGTAGAAATACACCTATATACTCTCTGCCTATTACAACGTATAAACTTAACACCTTACAGAGATTAACCATACACCCCATATGTCACAAGATCCTGACTGTGTCATCTCTCTAAACAGGTAAAAACATAGCTTTTGATAGCAAGAATGCTTCTCATTCAGACTAGATTTTAATTATGTATTTCAATATTTTAACAGCAAAATTAGACCTGCCTTGGTGAGGCCTACCCATACTGGTCAGACCTATCTTGAGATTGGTAGTGTAACAGGTATAGATACTCTTCCACTATCTTTCGCTCATATCTTTTGTTCCACTATATTTAATACAGTTTTACCTGAGATTCCTTCTCAATCCCTATCTCTGATCTTGATACTTTGTAGGGTATATTCTTATGTTCAAATATGGCATACTTATCTATAGTACATACTCTGATATCACTGACTGTGTATTTGAACAAATTGTATATAAACTTATATACAGATATTGTAAATATATTGAATATATTGTATGTTTAATTGTATGTATCTTCCTGCTCTCACAGTGATAGGTCTTGTTCACACACACCTATGCGTTTTTTTAGCACATGCACACGCTGAGCATTTGATGAGTTTTTTACCTCAGGATTTGTAGCAAAACCCAGGGTGGATAATAAAATACAGGTGTTTCTATTAGACTTTTCCTCTGATTGCTCCACTCCTGGTTTTGTCTACAAATCCTGAGGTAAAAAACTCATCAAATACTCAGCGTGTGCATGTGACCTTAGAAAAACTGATCACTTTCAAAAAGCTCAAAACCGGATCAAGAAACGCTCCTCATAGGAACCAATGCTAAACACCGGATTCACAAGCAATCCGGTGTCCGTCTATGGCTCTGCAGCCGGCGTGAAAAATCATGCAGGCTGCAGTTTTCGGAGCGGTTTAAGATCCACACTCCAGTAACCGGATTGCTCAGGATGTGTAATTCTGAGCAATCCGGCTACTGCATAGTTTGTTCATCCCTGCTGCTGCAGGGATGAGCAAACTGTTCTCTGTCTATAAAAATGATAAATTTAATAAATAAATGATTGCTGATGTCTCTGGGGGGCTTAGTCCCCCTAGAGACCGTACGCCCACTCAGGTGGGCTTCTCCTGCAATGTCCACATGCGACGGGCTTCTCATAGCTCCGTGCATGTCCCCAAACTCACCCCCCCCATATCTATATAGAGGGGTCCCTGCTCCCCTCTTTTCTAGGTCTCCCTTTTGGTGACAAAAGCTAAGTATTAAAGTAGAGAATGAGCTTATAGTTACGTGCTGTGCCAAGCAGTTCCAGTTTCATTTTGTAGCCATAAGCGGGGCTGTGCGCTGATGCCTCCGCCCGCTAATTAATTATGCCGCCCCCTCTGGCCTTGCTCCAGTGTTGAGAGGGAGGCCGCGTCATGAAACACCTGAGTTTCTCTCACAAAACCTAAGTATTTAATGCAGAACCGCTAAATACTTAGAGCACAGGTGTGTGGACATGGCCTATGGGTGCGTTTTTACATGCTTTTTTTAAAAACGCAGGTCTCCAAAAAAGCATGAAAAAAAACGCAAGTGTGACCCTAGCCATAGTCTAAATGCATCAAATAAAGACTTTTTTCACTTGGTTTAACAAACTGACTACAGAATGCAGTGATTTAAACTCTCTATTGTTATAATATCATTCAGATCCCTTTACTTGCAACTAATGAAAAGTTAGAGTTCACGCCATTCATCCTCTTCAGCCCAAATGATCACACAGTGGCAGATTCAAGTCCACTAAATGGACTTGGAAAAACAATAAACAGTGGGGTAAAGATCTTTAAAAAATATGGAAAAAAAAATCAAGATTCAAATCACTCTTCCTTTTGCCCAGAGATACAGGAAGGGGACAGGTTATGGACGGCTTTGTAGGTCAATGTTAGTAGCTTGAACTGGATTTACTGGGGAATTGGGAGTCAGTGAAGAGATTTGCAGAGGGAAGAAACAGGGAAGTAGCGAGGAGAAAGGTGAATTAGTCAAGCAGCAGAGTTGAGGACAGATTGGAGAGGTGCAAGAGTGTTAGCAGGAAGGCCGCAGATGAGGATATTGCAATAATCAAGGTGGGAGATGATGAGTGCATGTACAAGCATTTTAGTAGATTGAGGACTGAGTGAAAGAACGGATTCTGGAAATGTTTTTGGCTGGAGGCGACAGGAGATAGTGAGAGTTAGATGTGTGGTTTGAAGGAGTAGGCAGAGTCAAGGGATACTCCGAGGCTGCGGATTTCAGGTGCGTGTGAGAGCGTGATGCCATTAACTGGAATAGATAGATTAGGTAATAAAAATAATAATAATTTTTATTTATAAAGCGCCAACATATTCCACAGCATTTCACAATTCAGAGGGTATACGATACAATACAATAATGTATAATAAAATACAATAGAATAATAAGATAACATATAATACAATATGAGACAATACAAATATAACACAATACAGACCATATGAGACAAAATATAAATAAATACACTGAGCCCAATAGGAGTGAGGTCCCTGCTTGCAAGCTTACAATCTATGAGGAAATAGGGGAGACACAAAAGGCAATAGTAACAAATGCTGTCATATATGGTCCATAAATAGAGGATTCACATAACGCTGCATGAACTGTTCACCAGCCAGGATTTGTACCAGTTTAGATAAAGTGCTATAAAAAGTATCAGGTTGTAGAAATATGATACAAGAGGCCAGATTTGGAAAAGGACAGAATGGGAATAATTACATAGATGAGGTGAGATGGTAGGCTAGTCTAAAAAGATGTGTTTTTAATGCTCGCTTAAAGCTATGGATATTTGGAATTAATTGAATTGTTCTTAGTAATCCGTTCCAGAGAATTGGTGCAGCTCGTGAGAAGTCCTAGAGACGGGAGTGAGAGGTTCGGATTGTAGATCATGTCAGTCTTGGGTCACTTGCGGAATGAAGGTCACATGTAGGGCGATAGACAAAGATGAGGGAGGAGATATAGGGTGGTGCAGAACTGTGGAGGTCTTTGTGGGTCAGAGTAATAATTTTATATTGTATTCTGTAGCGATGAGCAGCCAGTGCAATGAATGGCACAGGATAGAGGCATCGGTAAAGTGCTTGGAGAGGAATATAATTCTGGGTGTTGCATTCAGGATGCATTGGAAAGTTTAATAAAGAAAGAGACCAATTAGTAGAGAATTGCAGTAATCCAGACGAGAATGAATAAGGGTGACAATTAGAGTTTTTGCTGTAAGAAAAGGTCGAATTCTAGAGATGCTTTTGAGGTGTAGGTGGCATGAGCGAGAAAGTGACTGGATGTGGGCAATAAAGGAGAGATCTGGGTCAAATATAACCCCAAGACAGCAGGCATGCTTCTGAGGACTAATGGTAGAACCACATACAGAAATGGCAATATTAGGTTTCAGAAGATTAGTAAATGGAGGAAACACCAGAAGTTCAGATTTTGACAAATTCAGTTTCAGGTAGAGAGAAGACATGATGTTAGAGACTGCAGAGAGACAATCACTTATCATTTGGTAATAATGTGGGGTTGATGTCAGGATAAGAGGTGTATAACTGGGTGTCATCAGCATAGAGATGGTACTGAAAAACAAATATACTGATGATTTGTCCAATAGGGGCAGTGTATAAAGAGAAGTGAAGGGGCCTAGGACTGAACCCTAAGGAACTCCAACTGTAAGAGGAAGAGGAGAGGAAGAGGAGCCAGCAAAAGATACAGTAAAGGAAGTGGTCAGAGAGGTAGGCAGACAACCAGGAGAGTGCAGTGTCCTTAAGGCCAAGAGAGCGGAACATAGAGAGTAGGAGCTGGTGATCACAGTATTGAACGCAGTGGAGAGATCCAGGAGGATCAGTAGGGAGTAGTGACCATTAGAGACTTTAGTGAGGGCAGTTTCAGTATAGTGTGAGCTGCGAAACCGGATTGTAGAGGGTCAAGAAGAGACTTGTCAGAGAGATAGCGATCAGACGGGAGTGGACCAAGCAATCCAGGAGTTTAGAGAAGAAGGGGAGATTAGAGACAGGTTGGTAGCAGCAGCAGAGGTTCTGGTCAAGAGATGTTTTTTTTAATAATGGGTGAATGCTGGCATGTTTGAAGAATGAGGGGAAAACACCACATGAGAGGGAAAATTAAATATTTTAGTTAGGTGAGATGTGATATCTGGGGAAAGGGATTGAAGGAGATGTGAGGGAATAGGGTCGCTGGTGCAGGTAGTAGGGCTAGAAGATGCAAGTAGCCGAGTGACTTCTTCCTCTGTGACCGGATCAAAGACCGAAATTGAGTTGGAAGAAGTGCAGGAGGGAGGAGAATAAATGATGTTCTGAGGCTGTGAAGAAATTTCCCATCGTATGTGGTCAATTTTGTCTTTAAAATAGTTGGCAAAATCGTCAGCTGTGAGGCTGGTGGTTAGGCCTGTACTCTTGGACTGAGGAGGGAGTGGAAAATGTCAAATAATCGTTTTGGATTGTTGGCTAGTGATGTGATAAGGGTGTTGTAGCAAGCTTGTTTGGGAGGTGAAGGGCGGTGCTGTATGTTTTCAGCATACAGTTATAATGGATGAAATCTTCAGTGAGTTTGGATTTTCTCCACAGGCGTTCTGCACACTTGGAGCACCGCTGGAGAAACAGTGTTTGCAGTGTGTGCCAGGGTTGCCGCTGTCGGTGCTGAGTTGTTTTAAGTGTAGGAGGTGCAGCTTCATCCAGGGCAGTTCATTATAGAATTTTAGAGCAGGACAAGATAGGGAAAAGATAGGGATAATGAAGACTTAATTCTTTATGAGATTCTGGATGTTAATGGCACGTATATTCCTATAAGTGTAGGAGTTGGGGATGTCCTTGATGGGTTGACAATTCTTGCCTGAGAATGAAAGAAGAATGTGGTCAGAGAGCGAAGAGGGGAATTAGTAAAATCATGCACTAAACAGAGCCAGAAGAAGATCAGGTTCATAGTATTCCCATCTTCATGTGTGGTAGAGTTAGTAAGTTGTGAAAGGACAATGAGAGGAGGTTAGGGTTACAAAATGAGATATGATCGGATATGATCCCTTTCTTACAGACACGACCCTCGGATACCACTTGTAAATGAGGCACAAAAACAGCAGGTGCTTGAATGGATCGCAACTGCTCCATCAAGTGGTCTCTCCTCCACCTCAACTACTACATCAAAACCCTCCAGTCATCTGAGTTGTCAGCCCAATCGCACTTGATTCCTCCAAGCTCCCAAGTCTCCATCTGCCCTACTGAGTCTGGGGTAACATACACTGGTTGAGTCTGCAGAGCTGTTCAGTCATACAATAGCCTGGGAGTCAGAAGTCTGCTCCAAAGCTGCAGTGAGTCCAGATGAGTTAATGATATGCCCTGATGCCCAGAAGCTTTGTGAGTCCGATCCAGGCCCAGATGAAGAAGGTTCTGACCTTCACGTAGACCCTCATTCCCTAACAGTAACTACTCTTGCTGGACACAAGGAGTATGATGCTGATGAGACTCAGATACCGGATTGGATTGACAAATTAAGTTTTCAGTCAAGGCAGGAAGAGGTTGTCTCTGAGGAGGACAAGGGGTGTGAGAACACAGAGGATGATGATGAGGTTGGAGATCCCACTTACTGTCAACCCACAGTAAGCCAGTCTATGAGGTCAGCACAGGAGGTGGAGGAGGATGCTACTGACGACGAGGTTAGGTTGCGCCTTCCTGGACATAGACGGAGTACTGGTAGCACGTCAACAACTGCATCCGCAGCCACAACTCTGCCTCTGAGCACAAGTCATGATGCCTCTGCAGCTTGCATGGGCTCTGAGCCTTGCCTAGCCTGGGCCTTCTTTGACATCGCCAAGGATCTCCCAACTCATGTCATCTGCAAGATTTGTCAACAATTTCTGAGTGAGGCCAAAAACTCAATAGCTTGAGTACTTCATGTATGAACCACCACATGGACATGAAGTACAAGTCGCAGTGGGAAGCTCACCGTGCTAGAATGCGGGCTAGCGGGGCGGGCCTACCACCATCTGCCCCGTCAAGTGCATCCGTGTGCTCTTCATCATCTGTGACTGTGGGGACAGCTGTCAAACTGCTTTTGGATGTACACCTTCCACCTCTTTACCCACAACAGACTGTGTGATTGGCAGGTTGTCACTTGGTTTTCAAATGGACAATGCTGCTGGTGTTGAGCTCTCTCAGACATCGAGAGCACCACCTTTGGATGAAGACAACATTACATCTTCGCCTGCACCTTCCTCCCAGACCAACAGTTTGCCGGGGACACCCTACTCAACCCCATCTCAGCACAGCAGCCAGCCCTCCTGTCCCTCAGATGTGGACAAGTCAAAAGGCCATTTCCTTCTAGCCATGAGAAAGCTAAGCGCTTCAATTTTAACATCTGCAAGCTGTTGGCTTCAGAAATGCTGCCTTTCCACCTGGTGGACACAGAGGATTTTCGAGACCTTATGTCCGTCGCAGTGCCCCAGTACAAGATGCCCACTTGACACTAATTTTCCAAGAAAGATGTGCCTGCGCTACACCAGCATGTCGCAGACAACATCACTGCTTCCTTGAGAAACTCTGTTTGTGCCAAGGTGCATTTCACCACAGACACTTGGACCAGTAAGCATGGACAGTGCGTTACATGTCGCTTACTGGGCACTGGGTAACATGGTGAGAGCTGGAGAAGGGTCTGCTGTCCAAGTCTTGCTGTCCCCATGAGTTGTGAGTCAATCCTCTGTAGGTAGGAGTTCCTCCAATGCTTCTGCCTCCTCAACCTCGTCTTCAGTCCTCCACCTCCACCCAAAGCCTGTCTGGTAATGCCACCCGCGTTGTAACTACAGAGAAGGAATCCTCACACCTCCCAACTATGCTGGCAGTAGGGCTCAATGCCATCAGGCGGTCTTTACCCTCAAATGCTTGGGAATTGTAAGTCACACAGCTGAGGAGTTGTGATCAGCTCTGGTGACTGAGTTTCAGCAATGGTTGTCTCCACTCAACCTGCAACCAGGGAAGGCTGTGTGACAATGCTGCAAACCTGGTTGCTGCCCTCGCCAGGGCAATATCACACACGTGCCTTGTGTGGCTCATGTGTTGAATCTGGTTGTCCAGCAATTTTTGACACACTATTGCGGCCTAGATGGGCTTCTGCAGAGGGCATGGTCGATGTGTGCTTACTTCCGGCGTCAGCATCTCGCAGCACAACGACTTGCTTCGCTCCAGAAGTCTTTCGGCTTGCCCATTCTCCGGCTGAAATGCGATGGCCGACACGCTGGAATTCTACTATGCACATGTTGCAGCGACTATGGCAGCACCACCGAGCCCTGGTGCAATACGTTATGACCTATAGCCTGGGCCAACGAGATCCAGAGGTGGGGCAGATCACGCTGCTGGAGTGGTCTCAGATCAAGGACCTATGCACCCTTCTGCACAGTTTTGAGATGGCGACGAAGATGTTTAGTGCTGACGATGCCATTATCAGCATGACAATTCCGGTCATCTACATGCTGGAGCACAATCTAAACAATATTTGGAGTCAGGTGTGGGACAAGAGGAGGTGGAGGAAGTACAGGAGGAGTCCTATGCATAAGGGATGACAACATCTCCAAGGTCCTCACGGTCGGCAGCAACAAGACGGCAGGCATGGGATGGTGGTGGAGAGGGATAAACGAGGGCGTATGGTAGCAGCCAAACTGCTTGAGTAAGGTGCAGGAGCCCAGGAAGAAATGGAGGACGAACTGGCGAAGGGCATGGAAGAGTCAGCAGATGAGGGAGACCTTGATGACATTTCTGTTGTGTGAGGATGGGGGGAGAGGGCAAAGGAAGGAAGCATGATTCTCACCTCCCCACCACCAACACAACAAGGACTTGGTCCTCCTGGAAGCGCAAGACACATGAGCGCCTTCTTGCTGCACTACCTGCAACATGACCATCGGTTTGTCGAATTAGACGCAATGTCCAACTTTTGGGTTGCCACACTCCTTGATCCCCGGTACAAGACCAAATTTGCCGAAATACTCCTGCCATTCAAAGGGAGCACACATGCAGGAGTATTAGCAGAAGCTGATACCTACACTGTGTTGCAAACTATTATGCAAATTGGCTTTAAGTGTCATAGGGTTGTTTTTTTTTTTTGTTTTTTTTTAATGAAACCCCCATTGATGGGATTGTGTCTCAGAGTTCTTTGGATCACTGAAATCAATCTCTGATACCTCTGATAATTAGTTTGGCAGGTGAGCCCAATAAAAGAAAAACTGGTGTTCCACAATATTACACAGGCCACAGTTTTCAAGTAACATGGGAAAGAAAAAGGATCTCTCTGCTGCCAAAAAGCAACAAATAGTGTACTGCCTTGACCAAGGTATGAAAACATTAGATATTTCACGAAAATTAAGCGTGATCATCGTACTGTGAAGAGATTTGTTGCTGATTCTGAGCACAGATGTGGTCGTGCAGATAAAGGCAGAATGAGGAAGGTTTCTGCCAGGCAAGTTCATCGGATTAAGAGAGCAGCTGCTAAAAAAGCCTTGCAAACCAGCAAACAGATATTTGAAGCTGCTGGTGCCTCTGAGTCCCTCGAACCTCAAGGGGTAGGATCCTTCAAAGGCTTGCTGTGGTGCATAGACCTACTATTCGGCCACCCCTAAACAGAGTTCACAAGCAGAAACGGTTGCAGTGGGCCCAGATATACCTGAAGACTAATTTTCAACCAGTCTTGTTAACTGAAGAGTGCCGAGCAACCCTGGAAGGTCCAGATGGATGAAGTAGAGGATGGTTGGTGGATGGCCACCATGTCCCAACAAGGCTGCAACGTCAGCAAGGAGGCGGAGGAGTTATGTTTTGAGTTGGAATCAGGTGAAACAGCTGGTAGGCCCTTTAAGATTCCTGAAGGTGTGAAAATGATCTCTGCAAAGTATATAGAGTTTCTGATTGAGAACTTTCTTCAATGGTACAAAAAGCAGAAACATGCCTTCAGGAGCAAAATCATCTTCCAGCATGACAATGCACCATCTCGTGCTGCAAAGAATACCTCTGTGTCATTGGCTGCTATGGGCATAAAAGGAGTTAAACTCATGGTGTGGCCACCATCTTCCCCTGACCTCAACGCTATAGAGAACCTATGGAGTATAATCAAGCAAAAGATCTATGAGGGTGGGAGGCAGTTCACATCAAAACAGCAGCTCTGGAGGCTATTCTGACATCATGCAAAGAAATACAAGCAGAAACTCTCCAGAAACTCACAAGTTCAATGGATGCAAGAATTGTGAAGGTGAGATCAAAGAAGGGTTCCTATGTTAACATGTAACTTGGCCTGTTAGGATGTTTTGGAGTTAAATAGCTTTTTTATTTCAGTTAAAGTGACCTCCTAATGCTGCAAATTCCACAAATGAGCATTTCAGTTCTTTAAAACAGAGGTCCCAACTCCAGCCTCAAGGCCCACCAACAGTGCTGGTTTACAGGATCTCCTTAGTATTGCACAGGGCTTGGAATCATTACCTGTGCAGATGATCACATTAGCACCTGTGCAATACTAAGGAGATCCTGAAAACCGCACTGTTGGCGGGCCTTGAGGCTGGAGTTGGGGACTCTGCTTTAAAACATATCAAATGTTTAAAAACTCTACTGTGCATAATAATTTGGAACAGTGCATTTAAAGTTTTTTTTAATTTTCAAGATTATACTGTTATCATTTGGAGGTTTCTTCTATAAAATTCGATGTATACTCTAACGGGTGATGACTTTTATTACACTGACTGTCATTTGCACTGACCATTTAGGAAAATCAGAGAAAAAGAACATTTGCATAATAATTTGGAACACAGTGTAATCTCAGATCAGCTTTTCCACAAACCACCAGTGGTAGACAGAGTGAATCTCACAGTTCTCACTTGTCAACCATGGGACTGTCAAGTCATCATCACTCACACATTACCAGTAACACCGTAGCTGGTGGTGGTAGCACCAATTTCGTGGCCTCGTTTCACAATTTTTTCAGACCATCGTTTGCATGGCCTGAAGACACGAGAAGTCTGAACATAGTCAACGCCTGGAGCAGATGGTACACGAGTATCTCAAACTTAACATCGATGCCATGACTGGGGAACTGGAGCCTTGCTTATTTTGGGCTTCCAAACTGGAAAAATGGCCTGAGCTCGCCACTCATGCCTTGGAGATCTTGTCATGCCCCGCAGCCAGCGTTCTTTTGAATGTGTCTTCAGCGCTGCTGGTGGTGTGCTGACAGAAAAGCGCATGCGTCTGTCCACCCAGAATGTGGACAGATTAATGTTCATAAAGATGAACAAGGCATGGATCCGCAAGGAATTTTCTACCCCTGTGTCATCCTGGGGAGACTAAAGCCTTGTGGTTTTTGGCCTAAAAGTAACCATTTAAAGTTTGCAACTGTGGGGCAATTGATGCCACTTAAGTGGTGTCTGTGCCCAAACCTTTGGAAAAAATGGAGACTCTTGTTGTAGTCCCCTAAATGTGACACAATACTCATCGTCTGCATGAGGCCTTACAGATAGTGAGAAAAAACATCACCAAATACTCATCGTCTGAACATGGCCTTACAGATACTGAAGTAAAACTCACCAAATACTCATCGTCTGAATGTGGCCTTACAGATACTGAAGTAAAACTCACCAAGTACTCATCGTCTGAACGTGGCCTTACAGATACTGAAGTAAAACTCACCAAATACTCATTGTCTGCACGGGTCCTTACAGATACTGAAGTAAAACTCACCAAGTACTCATCGTCTGAACATGGCCTAACAGATAGTGAGAAAAAACATCATCAAATACTCATCGTCTGAACGTGGCCTTACAGATACTGAAGTAAAACTCACCAAATACTCATCATCTGCATGTGTCCTTACATATACTGAAGTAAAACTCACCAAATACTCATCGTCTGAACATGGCCTTACAGATAGTGAAGTAAAACTCGCCAAATACTCATCATCTGAACATGGCCTTACAGATACTGAAGTAAAACTCACCAAATACTTATCGTCTGCACGTGTCCTTACAGATACTGAAGTAAAACTCACCAAGTACTCATCGTCTGAACATGGCCTAACAGATAGTGAGGAAAAACATCCCCAAATACTCATCGTCTGAACGTGGCCTTACAGATACTGAAGTAAAACTCACCAAATACTCATCGTCTGAACATGGCCTTACAGATATTGAAGTAAAACTCACCAAGTACTCATCGTCTGAACATGGCCTTATAGATAGTGAGGAAAAACATCACCAAATACTCATCGTCTGAGCATGGCCTTACAGATAGTGAGGAAAAACATCACCAAATACTCATCGTCTAAACGTGGCCTTATAGATACTGAAGTAAAACTCACCAAATACTCATCGTCTGAACTTGTCTTTACAGATACTGAAGTGAAACTCACTACTCATCTTCTGAACGTGGCCTTACAGATACTGAAGTAAAACTCACCAAATACTCATCGTCTGAACATGGCCTTACAGATACTGAAGTAAAACTCACCAAGTTCTCCTCGTCTGAGCATGGCCTTACAGATACTGAAGTAAAACTCACCAATTTCTCCTTGTCTGAACATGGTCTTACAGATACTGAAGAAAAATTCACCAAGTACTCGTCTGACCCTGGCCTTACATATAGTGAGGAAAAACATCACCAAATACTCATCGTCTGAACATGGCCTTACAGATAGTGAGGAAAAACATCACTAAATACTCATCGTCTGAACGTGGCCTTACAGATACTGAAAACTCACCAAGTTCTCCTCGTCTAAACGTTGCCTTACAGATACTAAAGTAAAGCTCACCAAATACTCATCAGCTGCATGATGCCTTACAAATACTGGACTAAATACTGGGGGAGGGGGAAAAAATAATATATTACTGATAGGGGTTTGTTATAAGTCCCCAACAATATGGAGGTGGAGGAGAATATCCTCATAAAGCAAATAGATGAAGCAGCGACTTAGGGAGAAGTCATTATTATGGGGGACTTCAACTACCCTGAAATACATTGGGGATAAGAAACCTGCAGTTCCAGCAAAGGTAATATGTTTTTGACAACTATGAGAGACAATTACCTTTCACAACTGGTTCAGGAACCAACAAGAAGGGGAGCACTGCTGGACCTAATATTAACCAACAGGCCAGACCGCATATCAAATATACGGATTGGAGATCACTTGGGTAATAGTGATCATAAAATAATAAGTTTTCATGTATCCTTTACTAAGATGTGTAGTAGAGGGGCTACAAGGACACTAAACTTCAGGGAGGCAAATTTCCAACGGTTGAGAGATGATCTTAGTGCAATAAACTGGGACGATATCCTGAGACATAAAAGTACACAAAGCAAGTGGGAGACGTTTATTAGCATCCTGAATAGGGCCTGTGCACAATATATACCCTATGGGAATAAGCATGCTAGAAATAGGAGGAAACCACTATGGCTAAATAAGGCTGTAAGGGGCGCATAAATAACAAAAAGAAAGAATTTAGGGAATTAAAGCAAGTAGGTAGTGATGAAGCATTAAATAAATACAGAAAATTAAATAACATTTGTAAAAAGCAAATCAAGGCAGGAAAGATTGAGACAGAGAGACTCATTGCCAGAGAAAGTAAAAATAATCCCAAAATATTTTTTAACTACATAAATAGTAAGAAACTAAAAAATGATTGTGTTGGCCCCTTTAAAAATAATCTGGGTAAAATGGTGGATGAGGATGAGGAAAAAGCCAATATGCTAAATGACTTTTTTTCAACAGTATTTACACAAGAAAATCCATGACAGACAATATGATCAGTGATAACAAAAACTGTCAATTAAATGTCACCTGCTTAACCCAGCAGGAAGTACGGCATTGTCTAAAAATCACTAAAATTGACAAATCCCCGGGCCCGGATGGGATACACCCCAGAGTACTGCAGGAATTAAGTACTGTCATAGATAGACCATTATTTTTAATCTTTAAAGATTCCATAATAACAGGGTCTGTACCACAGGACTGGTGTATAGCAAATGTGGTGCCAATATTCAAAAAGGGAACAAAAACTGAACTTGGAAATTATAGGCCAGTAAGCTTAACCTCTACTGTGGGTAAAATCCTAGAGGGTTTTCTAAGAGATGCTATACTGGAGTATCTGAAGAAAAATAATCTCATGACCTAATATCAACATGGGTTTACGAGGGACCGATCCTGTCAAACTAATCTGATAAGCTTCTATGAAGAAGTAAGTTCTGGACTGGACCAAAGAAATGCAGTGGATGTGGTGTATATGGACTTTTCAAAAGCTCTTGATACGGTGCCACACAAAAGGTTGATACATAAAATTAGAGCAATGGGGATAGGGGAAAATATGTGTAAGTGGGTTAGATACTGGCTTAGCAATAGGAAACAAAGGGTGGTCATAAAAAGAAGCGGGCCCAACACTGACCCTGTGGTACCTCACTATTAACTGTGACCCATTCAGAGTGTGCTCCATTAATAGTGGGGTACCACAGGGGTCAGTGTTGGGCCCGCTCCTTTTTAATATATTTATTAATGACCTTGTAGGGGGCATACAGAGTAGAATCTCTATATTTGCAGATGACACTAAACTCTGCAGGATAATCAATACAGAAGAGGACAACTTTATATTGCAGGAGAATTTATGTAAACTAGAAGCTTGGGCTGCTAAATGGCAAATGAGCTTTAATGGGGATAAATGTAAGGTCATGCACTTGGGCAGAGGAAACAAAAGGTATAATTATGTGCTTAATTGTAAAACACTGGGCAAAACTGTCACGGAAAAAGACCTGGGTGTATGGGTAGATGACAAACTCACATTTAGTGGCCATTAAAAAGAAGCGGGCCAGTGTCAGGCAGCTGCTGCAAAGGCAAATAAAATAATGGGATGCATTAAAAGAGGCATAGATGCTATGAGGAGAACATAATTTTACCTCTATACAAGTCACACATTAGAATACTGTGTACAATTCTGGTCTCCGGTGTATAAGAAAGACATAGCTGAACTAGAGCGGGTCCAGAGAAGAGTGACCAAAGTCATAAGAGGACTGAGGGGTATGCAATACCAAGACAGGTTATTAAACTTGGGGTTATAGTGGAAAAATGAAGGCTTAGGGGTGATCTTATAATAATGTATAAATATATGAGGGGACAGTACAAAGAACTTTCTAATGATCTCTTTACTCTTAGGCCTGAGACGGGGAAAAGGGGGCATCCTATACGTCTGGAGGAAAGAGAAGGTTTAATCATAATCACAGAAGCAGATTCTTTACTGTAAGAGCAGTGAGACTATGGAACTCTCTGCCACATGATGTTGTAATGAGTGAGTCACTACTAACATTTAAGAAGGGCCTGGATGCCTTTCTTGAAAACTATAATATTACCATTATATATACTAGATTCTTTGATAGGGCGTTGATCCAGGGAACTAGTCTGATTGTCAGTATCTGGAGTCAGGAAGGAATTTTTTCCCCCAATATGGAGCTTACTGTTGCCACATGGTTTTTTTTTTCCTTCCTCTGGATCAACATGTTAGCTAAGGGTTGAACTAGATTGACTTAAGTCTTCCTTCAACCTTAAAAACTATGTTACTATGTTACTATGTAAACTAAAGGATTTTAGAGGGGCATGACATACCTATATCTGTGTCTCCTCCTTTACTCGTCCATCTCTTTTCTTTTCACATTTGTATATGTACTTTCATTTTCCATGTGTTTGTTGTGTGTTTTGATGGTTTGTCACCTTTTGGTACACCTTAAAGGTGTTTTCTATGTGTTTGTATGTGCTTGTGTTTGCCTGCCATTGTTTTCAATGGTCTTCGACGGTGTTCGACGAACATTTGGCGAACATTTGACGAACACAATCAAATTCGACGAATTGAATCGAATTCGAACACCGGGGTGGTGGCTCATCTCTAGACGTAATATAATGAATTCCACAGCCGATGACTATAGTAATAGATTAGACATAAGACGTGGATTTCCAGCTGTGCAAGGGCTTCTGGCCATGTTCAATATAAACAACTATTTTAGCATATTTAGGTCACTGTTTATCAAAAAAACTGGGACAAAACATATTCCATAAATTCATATGGAATGGGCTAATAAATAATTACTAGATGAACATTGATTTCCCTTTATTTTTCTAAATTACACCAGTTGTTAAACACATCAAAAACAAACAATACAATGTATAGCCAACCATAGACTACAATAGTTGTAGAAATCTTTCATTTTGTAAAGATAGTTTGGCTCAGTTTTCATTAGGTCATTATTTTGCAGACATTGCTGTTTCCATAGTAGCAGTTTGACTTAACGAGCACAACCAATGGTGGATATCTTAATCTCGCATAGATAACATTTTATGAAGAAATTATTTCTTAGGAATTCATGTACGGAACATGTAAAAATTACAATATTGGACATTGATTGTTGCCTAAAATAGTAGTTTCCATACTTTGGTATTTAATTGAGCTGACAATTCTACTGAGAAAAAAATGGTAATTTTCTGAATCATTATACACTGCATTAGTAGTTTAGCATAGCTTAGTAGATACACAAATGCAGCATAACCGTATTTAACAGTATTGTTTAAATATGCAGGTACAGTGACATGAAAAAGTTGGCCACCCTTGGTCAAAATTACTGTTATTGTGAACAGTTAAACCAGTTAAAGATGAAATGATCTCTAAAAGGCATAAAGTTAAAAAAATGACACAATTCCTTTGTATTTTAGGCAAAAAAAAATATTTTCATGTTTAACATTTAAAAAAAATTATAAAAAGGAAAATGGGTCGATGCAAAAGTTATAATGCTATCATATTTGATGGATTATACCCAATATGGACATCATGGATGATGGACCATGAAGGTTTTTTCGAGGGACCTCTGCAAACCAAAGCAAGAAATCATCAATATCTTTAGCTGTAAATATACATGGATTAGGTTGACATTGTATGATATTTTTATGTAATAATGCTGCAATTTAAGATAAATCAGTCACTGTGTATCAGGATGGTTGGTTTTCCATAATTAAAGTAGCATGTATCTGTAGAACCTTAAAATGTTAGAGGCGAGCAAACTTACCCTTAACATGTTTGCCAATTTCAAATTCAGCACGTATTTGCAGCATCTATTCATGATCAGAAACCTGAGCAAATTACAAAAAAATTACCATCGGGTTACTGTTTTTGTTTAACCTGTAGAATTCTTTCGAGCGTCAATAGAACTTTTTTAAGCTTACTGGAGTTTGCAGGTGTTTTGACACCTGCAGGGTGTGAATTTTGGAAATAGTGCCAGATATTATGGCAGCAGCTGTGAAATCCAGAAAGCTTACAAAGTCTTTAAAACATCTGTTTAAGAGAGCTTAATATTTTTTATATATTTTTTTTATTTTTTATTTTATTATTAATGTTATTATTTTTTTTTTTTTTTGGAGAGCAAACCTTCATTATTGCAGAGGTCAGCAGCACGCTTGGCCATCTATTCTACACTTGTGATAGCAATACATACAGTTGTGGCCAAAAATATTGACACCCCTACAATTCTGTCAGATAATGCTCAGTTTCTTCTGAAAATTATTGAAATCACAAATTCTTTGGTATTATTATCTTCATTTAATTTGTCTTCAATGAAAAAACACAAAAGAGAATGAAGCAAAAAGGAAACATTGATCATTTCACACAAAACTCCAAAAATGGGCCAGACAAAAGTATTGGCACCCTCAGCCTAATGCTTGGTTGCACAACTTTAGCCAAAATAACTGTGATCAACCGCTTCCGGTAACCATCAATGAGTTTCTTACAATGCTCTGCTGAAATTTTAGACCATTCTTCTTTGGCAAACTGCTCCAGGTCCCTGATATTTGAAGAGTGCCTTCTCCAAACTGCCATTTTTAGATCTCACCACAGGTGTTCTATGGGATTCAGGTCTGGACTCATTGCTGGCCACCTTAGAAGTCTCCAGTGCTTTCTCTCAAACCATTTTCTAGTGCTTTTTGAAGTGTGTTTTGGGTCATTGTCCTGCTGGAAGACCCATGACCTCTAAGGGAGACCCAGCTTTCTCACACTGGGCCCTATATTTTGCTGCAAAATTAGTTGGTAGTCTTCAGACTTCATAATGCCATGCACACTGTCAAGCAGTCCAGTGCCCGAGGCAGCAAAGCAACCTCCAAAACATCAGGGAACCTCCGCCATGTTTGACTGTAGGGACCGTGTTCTTTTCTTTGAATGCCTCTTTTTTTCTCCTTTAAACTCTATGTTAATGCCTTTGACCAAAAAGCTCTACTTTTATCTCATCTGACCAAAGAACATTCTTCCAAAACGTTTTAGGCTTTCTCAGGTACGTTTTGGCAAACTATAGCCTGGCTTTTTTATGTTTCAGGGTAAGAAGTGGGGTCTTCCTGGGTATCCTACCATACAGTCCCTTTTCATTCAGACGCCGACTGATAGTACGGGTTAACACTGTTGTACCCTCGGACTGCAGGGCAGCTTGAACTTGTTTGGATGTTAGTCGAGGTTCTTTATCCACCATCCGCACAATCTTGCGTTGAAATCTCTCGTCAATTTTTCGTTTCCGTCCACATCTAGTGAGGTTAGCCACAGTGCCATGGGCTTTAAACTTCTTGATGACACTGCACACGTTAGACATAGAAACATTCAGGTCTTTGGAGATGGACTTGTAGCCTTGAGATTGCTCATGCTTCCTCACAATTTGGTTTCTCAAGTCCTCAGACAGTTCTTTGGTCTTCTTTCTTTTCTCCATGCTCAACGTGGTACACACAAGGACACAGGACAGAGGTTGAGTCAACTTTAATCCATGACAACTGGCTGCAAGTGTGATTTAGTTATTGCCAACACCTGTTAGGTGCCACAGGTAAGTTACAGGTGCTGTTAATTACACAAATTAGAGAAGCATCACATGATTTTTCCAACAGTGCCAATACTTTTGTCCACCCCCTTTGTTATGTTTGGTGCGGAATTATATCCAATTTGGCTTTAGGACAATTCTTTTTGTGTTTTTTCATTGAAGACAAATTAAATGAACATGGGCGTACCCAGCGTGGGGCAGGGGGGGGCAGGTGCCCTCCCCAAGAAGGGAGCAGGAAAGCCACCACATGGCTAATTAGTATGCGATGCTTTACACAGACTGCAGCCTGCAGAGCATCGCTTATCTCCTTTCTGTGCTGAGGGAGGAGAGGGAGGGGCTAGAGTGCAGGGGGAAGTGGGGGATGGGCTGCTCTGGCTGGCACTGCTTTCCATTACATGTGCCCAGCCACATCACACCGGAGACAATCCCGTGGTCTCCTGTGAGCTCACACAGCCGCCCTGTACTTTCCTTCCTTCCTTCCAGACTCAGAGAGGATCATCACTGGTAAAGAACAATACACTGCTAATATGTGTGTATGTGTGCATATGTGTAAGTCTGTGCTTATATGTCTATGTGTGTATACATATATACTGTATATGTGTGTGTGTACAGTGTGTATATGTATATATATGTGTGTGTCTGTTTATATGTGTGTGTTTACATTGTGTATGTGTGTATATATATGTGTACAGTGTGTATGTGTGTATTTATATATATGTGGGGGTGGTGTGTGTACATAAATGTGTGTCTGTGTATATATGTGTATATATATATGTGTGTACAGTATGTATACGTGTATATAAATGTGTGTGTCTGTGTATATATGTATATATATGTGTGGGTGTGTGTGTACAGTGTGTATTTGTGTGAATATATATGTGTGGGTGTCTACAGTATGTATATGTTTATATAAATGTGTGTGTGTATATGTGTGTGTGTATATGTGTGTATATATGTGTGTATATATGTGTGTGCGGGTGTGTGTTACAGTGTGTATATAAGTGTGTGTGTCTGTGTATACATGTGTGGGTGTATGTGTGTGTATATATGTGTGTATATGTATGTGTGTGCATATATATATATGTGTATGTGAGTATGTATATATGTGTGGGGGTGTGTACAGTGTATATATAAATGTGTGTCTGTGTATATATGTATGTATATATAGGTGTGTACAGTATGTATACGTGTGTATAAATGTGTGTGTCTGTGTATACAGTATATGTATATATGTACATATATGTGTGTGGGTGTGTGTGTACAGTGTATATTTGTATATATGTGTGGGTGTGTACAGTATGTATATGTTTATATAAATGTGTGTGTGTATATATGTGGGTGTACAGTGTGTATATATGTGTGTGTCTGTGTATATATGTGTGTGCAGGTGTGTGTGTACTGTGTGTATATGTGTATATAAATGTGTGTGTCTGTGTACACATGTGTGGGTGTATGTGTGTATATGTATGTGTGTGCATACAATATGTATGTGTGTATATATATGTGTATGTGAGTATGTATATATGTGTGTCTGTGTTTGGGTATAATCATGCCTGTTGTACATTATTTTTTATATATCTGTGTATATGTTTGTCTGTGTATGTGTGCGTGTGTCAGCACAGGGCTGTTGTCAGCACCTGGGCAAGAGTCAGGATCCTGGATGATCGGGTGGGCCCACTTGTTGTCAAGGACACTGTCCATGCTGCTTGCCGATGGTGTCCCAAGCCCTTCATGTTTCTCTTTCCCGCTCCAATTCGCTATGTGGAGTGAGGAGCATGGCTGCGGCATAGTATGTGGAGTGAGGGGGGATCGGTGTAGACACAGTATGTGGAGTGAGGGGGATGGCTGCGGCACAGAATAGAGTGTGAGTAGTGTGGGGTTGTATGGAGAGGGGGCAGCATACGGGGACAGTATGTTGAGGATGGGGAGTTTGATGAGATAGAACAGTATAAACAGTGGGCAGTATAGGGGGGCATAGTGTTAGAGGACAGTGTGACCAGGGCGCATAGTATGGATGGAGAGGGCAGTGTGGATGGCATGTGCCATGACAGGGACAGTGTGTAATCATATTATGTGCAGGGAACAGTGAAGAGGAACAATTATTTATTCCGGGGCACAGTGTAAGGCAGATATTTTTACTTAGGAGAATTTTGACAATTCTGCTATTTTTAAGGGTATGGTGCCGGGATGTCCTGCAGAAGACTGGAGAAGATGGACGCCTGCAGCGATGAACTGCGGATGTGAAAAGCCATCAAGGTGCCGGGACAAGATGAAGAAAAGAAAAAGACGACCCCAATCAGAGACAATGTCATTTATAAGGTACCTGGATGTAAATGATTATTTGTGATAATGACTAATTCTCATAAGTACTGTGGTTCCTGTATACTTTTATTGACAGCTGGTAACAACATCTCCTAGTATCTCCTCACCATTGCTAATGACGTAGTAGAAGTTGTAGGTTCATGCAGTACAAATGTGTATGGGTCTAACCTGACATTACAATTGTTTTACCAAGTACTGATGGTGGTTCTGATGATGAATTGTGTTACTGATGAAGGTTCTATTTATGTATTTCTGTACCTCTGGTGGGTCTGGTGATGTATTGATGATGGTTTTGACATAGTGCTTCTGTATTGATGGGGGGTTATATGGATGTATTTCTGTACTGAGGAGGGTTTTGATGCTGTGTTTCTGCACTGATGAGGGTTCTGGTAATGTATTTCTGTAGTGAGAGTTTTGACATCAAGTTTCTGCACTAAAGGGGGGTATATGGATGTATTTCTGTACCTCTGGTGGGTCTGGTGATGTAGTTTTGTGCTATAGTTTTTGCTCGCAAAACTTGGTCACAGGTGCACTTGCATTGAGCACGGAGACCCGCGCCACTGTGCAGGCGCGATGGCAATGTGACGTACACAGGAGGGGTGGCCTTTTCACAGGAAGGAGGCAGGCATTTCAACCAGCAGGGCAGCGAGGACCAGATTGAGCAGATCCTCCTGGACCATTTATAGCTTATTTCCATACGCGCGGGAGATATTAAAAGTTCATTTTTGAGGTATGCAGGGGGCCTGCTGGGCATATAGAGTGGTCACAGGAGCCCCAAATACATCATGTTTAAGGTGGTGGGCAGGTATTGGAACGACCAAAGGGGGTGAAAGGTTCCCTTTAAAGGGAACCTGTCATCTCTTTTTGAAATTCCAGCCTCCTGTGGAACTCTGATGCGCCTGCCGGAACTTCATATCCGGCCCGGTGCATTATGGGGGATGATCACGTGTTCGGCCCGGCTTCAATATGCACACTGCGCATGTGCCAGTGCTTGGCCAAACTCGTGATCAACCCCCATAATGCACCAGGCTGGATATGACATTCCAAACGACCATGGCTTGCCCGCCCCTAGTTTTGATCTTGGGTACGCCCATGTAAATGAAGATAATAATACCAAAGAATTTGTGACTGCAATCATTTTCAGGAAGAAACTGAGTATTATCTGACAGAATTGCAGGGCCACAACTGTATAAAAATAGCCTAAGGCAATTACATGCTTCACATACAGGTGGATTCAAATATCATAAAAACGTTTCTTTATTTCAGTAATTCAATACATAAAGTGAAACATATATATTATATAGTCATTACAAAAAGACTGATCTATTTAAAGTGTTTTCTGTTAATGTTGATGATTATGGTTTATAGCCAATTAAAACCCAAAGGTCCTTATCTCAAAAAATTTAAGTAGGGAGGATGAAGGGTCTGAGAGATAAAATATTACCTAAAGAGGTATCAGAGGCTTCACCTTGTGTGATTGTGAGAGTTACAACCACTATAAAAGCATATCATGGCTGCTGCTGTACCCGGCATGGTGCATATGGAGAAAGGAGCATGAAGGGTTAAAAACCATGCTGCTGTATTCGAGAAAAATCGTAAGGGTGAATATAATATTGATTTATTAGTCAACACATTTCAGGGCTCCCTAGCCCTTTCCTCAGGACTATTCAATAACATATTGCCATGTTTCAGGATGTTTCAGGGAGCCCTGAAATGCGTTGATAAATAAATCAATATTACTTTCACCCTTTGATGTCTTCTGGAATACAGCAGTGCAGTTTTTAACCCTTCATCCCACAACTTTAATTTTCTGAGATAATGAACTTTGGGTTTTCATTGCCTATAAGCCATAATCATCAACATTTACAAAAATAAACACTTGAAATAGATCACTTTATTTATAATGACTATATATAATATATGCATTTCACTTTTTGAGATGCAACTGTACATAGTCTTATAGGTCAGTTCACACTCCTGACCATACTATAGATATTGAATCTTGAAAATTTGCAATAATGCTATTTCATTGTATTACATACATTTAGAATACAGATTTATGGCATGTGCACAAGTGTGTTATATATATCTTTAAGGTTGAACTTGTCCTTGCATTGCTGCCCACTAGCAGGTGAATTGGTGGTGAGCTGAATAAACCTATTTGTTTTCATTATTTATCCTCCACATGTGTCAGGCTTCAATAATCTCTCCACCCAATCACAAGCCCAGGTGTTACCTGTGGCATGGGTAATAGGAAATGTCATGTAAGTTAGATGCCTTCTGCAGCCCACCCCATGGAGTGGCTAATGAGGAGCTAGGCAACAAGATTGTGCAAACAATAATATCCTACAAGTGATTGTTTGTGTCCTTGAACTGAAAGGGGTGGGACTCCAGACAAAGTAAAGAGCGGAGCCCACGGAGCCCAGCACCATCTTGGCAGTGCAATACAATGCAGCTACACTCTGCTATACTTAATGTATACCTTAGGTTCAATTCCCACATCATAGTTTCGGCTCAAAAATTTGTCGCACCTCCATTAAAACTTAGATAAACCAGGAGAACACTTGGAGTTTTAGGCTGCGTTCACACATTTGCGTATTTTGCTACGCTTTTTTGCGCGCTCTTTTTGCCGCGTTTTTCGGCCGCGCAAAAAAGCGCAACAAAATACGCAGGGGCTTTCACACACACTGCGCTTTATTTACCCCAGAAAGCGCAGTGATGTCACAGAGGGGAGGAAAAATCCTGCTTCCTCCTCCCCTCTGTGACCGCCCATTAGATTTCACAGTGTATTAATATACACTGTGAAATCTAAATTAAACAGAGGCAAATGTATGTAAAATAAAAAAGAATGAATACTTCACCTGTCCGACGCCTTCTCCCGCTGTCCGGTCTCCGGTTCTAAGTGAGAGGTGTACTGACAGGACCTGTGGTGACGTCAGAGGGGGCGTTCCCAGCGCTGATTGGCTGTTCGCGGTCATGTGATATGTATGACATGACCACGAGTGCCCGGGAACGCCCCTCTGACATCACCACAGGTCCTGTCAGTACACCTCTCACTTAGAACCGGAGACCAGACAGCGGGAGAAGGCACCGGACAGCGGGAGAAGGCGTCGGACAGGTAAAGTATTCATTCTTTTTTATTTTTCATACACTTGCTTTTGTTTAATTTGTATATTAATACACTGTGAAATCTAATGGGCGGCCACAGCTGTCACAGAGGGGAGGAGGAAGCAGGATTCTTCCTCCCCTCTGGGAGAATACGCAGGAGCAGCTGCGTAAACAATTGACATATCAATTGTTTACGGAGCTGCACTTTCTCCCGGAAAACGCAGTGCGTATTTTTGCGCAATGTCTGCACTGCAAAGTGAATTTCACATTCACTTTGCTGGCAGACAAAAGGCACATTGCGTATTTTGAAAAGCGCGCGTAAAAAAGCGCAGCAAAATACGCAATGTGTGAACGCAGCCTTATAGTGCAAAAAGTATCCAAGTTCATTTATTATTTAATTCCAATAAAAACATTGAAGACAATTACATAAATATATACAATCAAGGACAGTACATTTAGTGCCAACATGGAACAGAAACAGTCCGGTTACAGTGTAAAAAACTCAGAACCATTGGACAAATAAACATACGTGGTCAGGGCAATCCCCATAGAAGAGACAATCTCATAACCTGAAACCATGCCTTATACATCAATTTTCAAAACATACTACATGTAAAAATTATTATGCAATAATTCATAGTCACAGATATATCTATATGCGTCTCACTATACTAAGCTTACATTGCCACGATGTGCAAAAAAAATCTATGGTTCATGAACCTTCTAAAAAAAAAAACACAGTTATTGGGCCATGGTACATTGGGTACTAGTTTGCTTTAGACCAACAGGAAAGGAGCAAATTCTCCAAGATACATGAATTGTAAGCATAATCATATTACCTATAGGTCCAATGCTGCAGCGTGAATTGTACCAGACTCAGGACGGACACACACAAAAACAATCGATCCTACACATGTTTCGCTGTTTTTAGTGTGCTTGCTTCCTCAGGGAAAGATCTGTACACACCCTATGGCCACGACCTTATATATCTAATAAATGTCTGTGGATGAACTTCACCTGAGTCCCTTCTGACCAGCATGTTGGCGCATAGGCGCTGGGGAACACGCCGCGCCAGAAGTCCTCCCCGCCTTCCCGAAGTGCACAATGTTATGACGCGAACAGAGTCAGGCGGTTGCCATGACGCTATGCGCATGCGCACCTCCATTTGGTCGCGAGTTAGACCACCAGCAGCAGCGGGCCGCAGCGCTCATGCGCACGCCAGACAGGAGAGGAAGCTAACTATAAAAAGTAAATAAAGGACAGATGCTCACTACTGCACACGTCTCTGTCTGGTTTGCCAACGCACATAAAATCTTCGGCAGTGTTTCGTGACACGATCATGACGTGGAAGGCGGTCAGAAAGAAATTGGGACTAGCATGGAAGGTGTCCAAATACCTCAACCCATGGGCCTTCCCAGACTTCCAGATGGGGCGGGAAAATGCCCTGTTTAAGACATGGAGACAGAAAGGGGTGTCCAGGATGGGCGACTTACTGCGGACGACGGAGGATAGATGGATGACAAGGGAGGAGGCGCTAGAGACCTTTGATCTAGGAGGTACGCAGGGACTCCAGTATCTTAAAATTAAGCATCATATAATGGTGAACCTTAGAGACGTTTCCAAGGAAATAGGACGGAATACCTGTGATAGGCTGATAGAATTGGATGCCTCCCAATTCATGATATCAGTGATCTATGGGGCATTGCGAGAGACTTTGCTCCCGAGGGGAGCGACAGCTTCCTTCGCAAAGTGGCGCAAATTCTTGGGCCGGGAGATGGTGGAGGAAAATATTTTTGCGGGATGGGATAAAGTAAGACATAATGTGCTGAACGAGCAGTGGCGCGACACCCAGTTCCGCATTATACATGGTCTGATATATGGCTTTACCTTTCCTCTGTCAGCAACCAATCCGGACAGGAAAACTAGCTGTCCTAAATGCGCCCAAGATAGGACAGATATGATACACGGACTTTGGAGTTGTCGTGAGGTCCAGGAATTCTGGTCCATGATCAGCGAGTTATGCACACAAATGAGCAAATGCACATTTGATCTTGATCCTACAATTTGGATCTTCCAGGACCTCGCAACACCACAAAGAGGGGGAGCAGGTCTGCGACTGGCCCACGTTTTGATTTTGCTGGCGAAACGTCTACTACTAGCTTATTGGCTCAGGGCAGATTTACCGGGGAAAGCAGAAGTAGTGGCAGGATTGAAAAAAGCTCTAGAAACAGACAGGAGGGAAACGCTGAGGGATAAAGAAGCCATGACAAATGCATTCATGGGAAAGTGGAGAGGCTTTATAGAGGCACAATTGTCAGACGGGGAGATAAAGCAGGTAATGGAGCCGTTATGAGGGAGCTGTTTAGTCGTGGTATCTGCTAGAGGACATTGGACGTTCTCTGGGAAAACTGGGACTGTAGGTGGTGTGAGGTAGCACCCCAGGGAAACCCGCCTGGCACGGGGAAAATGACAGCAGCGACTACATTTTAACGGAACATAAACAGCGGATTTATTAATTTCTGTCATAAACCGCTTTCAACACATAAACCATAACACTGTATTTACATTTCATATGACATAACGTACACATTAGTACATCACATGACATTATAATACAGGACATTAGACATACGTTTTCCCCAGAACTTCAAGGCGTCACCCATCGACCCTTGCAGACCTCAGTCTGGTTCTAAAGAAGGCTATCACCGTCTATCACCCTGACAGGGATCTTTACCCATCCTGCTGTAGGGATCCTCAACCTACTCCTAGGGAGTCTCAACCCACACTGCATCATACAGCACACATGGCACTTTTCCATAAGCCATCACATCCATCACCACACATGGCATTTTTACATAAGCCATCACATAGTCAACGGGACCATATCACGACTAGCTCAGTCAGTCCCAAAGTCGGCTACACTTATGACCGCCTGGCCCTTGAGCCGTCCTCGGTCTCTCTCGCCGTCCATATGACCGCCTGGCCCTTGAGCCGTCTTCGGTGCTTAAATCACACATATGAACGCCTGGCCCTTGAGCCGTCTTCAGTCCTCATCACTGGCTGGCATGCACACATCAGGTGCACCGGCATGGAGCTGGCAGGCTCCCTTCACTTCCCCCACCGGGGATGGATCACTTCAAGCACGTCTTCACATGGCAGTGGTCTGGTCTGCTCTGATTCCCATCGTCCTCTCTTCACTCAGACACATGGCAGGTTCTTATCCAGGCTGCCTCACTCACAGCTGCAACACAGTGAGTCAATCAGCACATCTTTACTCACACACAGACCAGAGATGTGATTAACCCCCTGTGCACCATTCAGGTTTAGCCCAGCAAAGCACTCATACACAGATTCAGACACAGCCGCTCATTAGGCTCATGAAATAACCCAGATCTTCAGCACTCACACTCAGCGCATGAAAACCCTTCAGCTGTTAACCCCCTGTACACCGGACAGGTTTCACACAGCACACACAATCAGGAAAACCGGCCCATGTGAACAGAGACCTGCATTGATAACCCGTGTGATGCACCTGGCCAGGGGCCACATCACCACAGTGGCTTTGCTGTTTCACTGCAATGTTAACTCAGAGATGGGACGATCAGAATGGGGGGATTGGACGTATTTATGAAGCGGGATGTTCTCAGTAGCACATTTTGTTTAGGTGTTTATTTACTGCATATATACAAGTCATGAGATGTACATCTTATAAAGCAAGTTTGTAAATATTTTGGAAATTGTTTAATAAAAATGAAGTTTAAAAAAAAAAGTAAATAAAGAGGGAGAAAGTGCCAGTATCCAGCCACAAAATGGCTCTCATGATTGGTGACATACAAATATCATAAATATCATAAATATATATAGAGACAAATGTCTTGATGTAGAAAGTCAATAGGAGTCAGCCAAATCTCTCCGTCAGTCTCTCCCTTAGGCGGCCGTCACACGCTACGATCTCGCTAGCGATATTGTAAGCGATCACGTGCACGCGCGATCACTTACAATATCGCTCACATCGCTGGTGAGATGTCACACAGACAGACTCACCAGCGATGTGGACCAGCGAGATCGCTGGTAACTATGGTACACATCGGGTTACTAGGCGCCGCGCATCGCTTAGTAACCCGACGTGTACCATAGTTACCATCTCTCAGCATAGGCTCTGCCGCTGGGAGATCGTTCATCGTGGTGTTATACACCACGATGAAGCTGTTTGTAAAATCGTTCATCGCAAGATGTGAGGTCCGGAGCTCAGATCTCGATCTTGCGATTTGAACACTTCTCGCTCGTCGTGTCTTGCCGTCACACGCAGAGACATCGTTCACGCGATGTTTAATCAGGCGCGTTCAAGCGATATCTTTCAAGATATCGTAGCGTGTGACGGCCGCCTTAGTTGTAGTTCATATTTGAAGAAGTCAAACGCAGGCATTAAGAATCAAAGGTCATGGTGATCCATAATACTAGAAGGGCAGAAAATAATTTTTCAATTAACACAGACACATAGACAAAAAACACTAAAGGTCAAGTGAGACCAGTATTAGAAAAGAAGGAATTGGACAACTTAAATATCATAGGAATGGAGCATAGCTAATAATTTCATTTAGGCCCCTGGGGACCAAGGTGTCAAGGGTGGAAATCCACTTTGCTTCACACCTGGCCAGCATGCCTTTCAGGTCTCCCCTTCTAATCCCTGCGTGGATTACATCAATACCTCTAATTTTAAGACTGCTAGCATCACAATTGTGATGGATTTTAAAATGCCTAAATGAAATTATTAGCTATGCTCCATTCCTATGATATTGTCTTGTTTTTATTGGAATTAAATAATAAATGAACTTTGATACTTTTTGCACTATAAAACTCCAAGTGTTCTCCTAGTCTATCTAACTCTGCTACTCTTAGTTTTCGAACATGTGCCTACAGTACATTTTGGCTACATTATGGATCGACCGCAATATATGACTGCTCTGGAGGATGTCATCTTACTCACCACCCAGGGGCTCCAGCCCCAGAACCGGAGCAATATGCACAGGACACATATGAAACCTGGAGTTCAACCGCACTTTCTGCATTGTGCCTCATATATAATGACACTACCTGAGGAAGACTGCCTTGAGCAGTTGAAACATGTTGTGGAGCTGTGAGGGGAAAATAAAGATTGCTGTTCATAAACCTTATCATCCTGGTGCCTGAGCTTTAGTAGCGCTTCTACAAGACTGCTAAATCATATTCTTACAAGCTTCTATTCCCCCTGAGGGATCAGCGGCTGGAGCAGCACAGCGAGGGCACAGTGGTGAAGGATCTGGCGTTCCCTAGATAAAAAGCAGTGACGCACATCCGGGACCGGCGCCACGTGACCGGAAAGGTCCTGCACGGACAGTCGGGGACCAGCGAGGTCGAAGGAGCGGAGTGTGCACATTGCCGGGGGTCCCCCATATATCAGAGGCTATTACACACGGGTTGTGCAGGTCGTGCACAACCCAAACAGGTGAGTGGCCACCTGTAATAACGCCATATTAACTGAGCTATAGTGATCCTACACATGCGCCCCTTCTCTCTCTTTTTCTTTCATATATAATGAGGTCAGTATACAGCACTGGGCTCAGGTGCCACATGAGGACCTGAGGAGATCACAGTCAGGAAGTCAGCCATTCCCCATACTTGCACTATATGTTACACTTCAGAGGATTTTGCAGAATGCCAGACATTCTTAAACCTGCAGCCAGTGCCACAGCTGTTGGATCAACAAATCCAGGAGCATGTTGAGGAGGATGAGAATGCGGAAGAGGAGGAGGTAGTGGAGGCAGAAGGCCCTGTTTCCCAGCCTTGTGTAGCACCCCCACCAGAGGCATTCGACTGGAATAATGCACTGTGGAGACCCCGACCCCCTCCAAGCAACTAACTGATACTGCATAAACCACCCTGTCCTGTCTCCTTTCTTGAGGAGATTGCACCTAAAGAAGTAGCCCCTGTGACCCCCTGAGACCATCCAGCAGTGGAGAACCATGAGCACATTGACCACCATCCCGGGCAGCAATGAGAAAGCTGCTAGACAGTTTTTACTCAAATTAAAGTGGAGTTCCCTAACAAAAGGTATTTTGTTGGGTGGCTGACACGTCCTTTAGTTGGCATTTTTTCTGAAGGACTTTTTCAGTTCTTCGAAGATCAAGACCTTTAACCTGCTGGTTAAGTGGGACTTCAGCCTTTGATCTATTCTTCAAAACCTTTAATGGTCTCTGTCCTTAAAGGGACTCTGTCAGGTCATTTTTTAGTATAATACTAATAATACCCTTGAATACTGCTCGGGTAGACCTTTCAGTATATGTAAAAATCATTAACGTGCCCTGTGTTTGACCCACCCCAGGGCCGTGGTGTACTCAGATCCTGTGCGTTGACCAAGGTGGCTGTCACTGGTGGCCGGGGCCCGGGGCCGTGGCCCTGGTGGTAGCTGAAAAATGTGTAAAATAAAAGAAATAAAATAAAATAAAGTTTGTGATGTCACCCACTGTACCTGGTAATGTTACCAGTGCTGCTTCAGACTTCAAGGGAAGATTGTAGGTAGCCAGATGGTAATGCTCCCTCTAGGTGGAGCAGGATCCCTGGGGCAGTTGTGGAAATGGAGAACTCAAACAGGAAGGCAGATCTGCAAGTGGAGGGTTGATGCAGTCTGCCTGAGGAGACTGGAATGCAGCCTCTCCCAGCGTGATGGAATAATACACCACACGTTGACTAGGCTCTGCACGGATTTATTGGTAACCTTCAGGCAGCTTACAGGTATACAGTCACAGGTAGCTGGCCTGGGGAGTCAACAGAGGATGAAATGTCTCTTTGAAGCCCTCAGTGATGTTTCTTCAGGATTCTCCCTCTGTCCTCACACTGCGCTGTTACTCCTGTCCTTCCTAGCACACCTCCCTTCGCACATAGCCCTTTGTTTGTCCCCACAGGTTGTACTAGAGTTATCCCTTAACTGAGGGACTCAAAACTCTATACAGGGGATTTTCCTTTGTGGGATGTATGCAGGGCATGGCTCCCTTTAGGTTGCTCATTTTGCCGGTTTGGCGGCTCAGGGCTTAACTCCTGCACCGCTCTCGGAGCTGGTCCGCCGTTGGTGGACTGGGTCCTTCTGACCGGGTACCGGACCGGACCAGATTAAGGTGTTTGCTGACACCTGAGGATCCCCCTTCAGTCCGGGTCATCGTCCTTTAGGTGCCCTCCCTCTGCATCACTCACAGGGTCCAGCTCCTTCTCTCTCCACAGCCATTCTCTCTCTAACTTCTTCCCGCTCTTCACTATTTACCTCACTCCACCCATCGGGATCAGTCCCCTTAGCAACGGGTTAACCAATTGATTCCCTGGCTCTAGGTGTTTGAATGCATGTGATGAGGGCCTCAAATTAACATTCCAATCCCCTGGTCACAGGGATACTACACACGTTGGTCTGGGTGCAGTACCCCTCCATGGCGCACCGACCAGTGGGGCGCCACATGTTGTTCTCTTGCTATAAGAATCTTCACGCCCTGCAGGCAGCTGGTGCATTAGTCCAGCTCCATTTCTTTCAAAGCCGATTAGTCCTTCTGTATAAACGTTATAAATAACCATGCCTATCCAAGCTGTTATTCTGTCCCTCCTTTCTGTTCTCTGTGATGAAATCACTGAAAATTTTGTGCAATCTGCTGGAGAGGTGTTTTGTCCTGCCCTGTGTGCTATCTGTAAGAGATTTCTATTATATAAATGTTGGTTTTCATGCATACATGTAATGTGTTATAAATGTTCAAAATCACTATACACCTTATATCAATAAAAATTCTCATGATTAAAGATACATCATTCCTATAAAGTGTTTATATAACTGGAAATAAGTAACACTCCTCTCAATCATTAATTAAGTGGAAACCACTATGGAGTTTAGGTTACATAAAATATAACTTTTATTATTAGTATAAAAGCAGACACATGAACGTTATGAACGAAGTACAAGGGAAATCCAAAACAACTGCAGTTAGGTAGTAACTCCCTGAGTCAAAGCATGCATAGTTAAGGCACAATTCACAGTAGTAATAGAAGTACACAAAGTAAAGGGTGTGTTAGCCGACATGTAAGATAATACCAATCACTCACCCATAGTGCACACTTGTGATAGACCTAGCAGGTTCCCCAGGGGGCCCCGTCCTGCAGCACGCCCCTAACAGCTGTTTCGCCGCTGCTTGGTTGCAGGGGCTAGTTCTCAGTGTGACTTCAGGCTGTTAAATACACTGCCCCTAAACGCCGCCGCCCGCCCTGCACAGCGTCATTTCCGCCTGTCAAAAAGCAGAGCCTAGTGATTAGGCAGGCGCCGGACGTCAAGACGTCACCGGCGCGCATGCGCAATACACCGTCGGTGCTTCCAAAACATAGAGCGATGTGCACATCTTAAAAAATACTCGCGGCGGCTATTTTGTTGAAGACTTCACTAGACTTATCAACACAGGAGAACCTATGGGACATATAACTACATCTCTCAGGACATATTGGAGAATTTATACGTACTAGGGTTTACTACCATGAAAAGGGGAATGACATTCATTCAAACAAGCATACACAAACATACTTTTATAAGATAAGTGTTTTAAAAGTATATATGTATATATACAACAATATCATAATGAAAAATAGAAAAAGTGAGTGAATAATGAAAAAATATATATAAATAGTTACGACACAGTACCAGCTGTGAATAAGTGATAGAATAATAACATCTCATTTTTCACATAGAACAATTATTACATCATATAAACATACAACAACCAGTTTATGAGCATGTATTCGATACATTGTTCACAACTAGTGATGGGCGAATCCTAAATTACTCGGAATCGCTTGACTCTAGCGAGTCCGAGCACAGGACTCGCTACTCGTTGCGAGTCTAGCGAGTCCAATGTTAATGAATGGGGAAGCGAGTAATAGCGAGTAGTGTGAGATTTACAAATCGCAGATGTGTCTCGGAAGCTTCAGCCTGAAGCAATCCTAGTTTTGTCATTTATTTGCATTGCTCGTTTACTTTGTAAGTAATCGCTGACTCGCACAGATAAGATCCTGTCTCCTCTGTACAGGCTGCCAGCTCCAGGGTCCTAGAGCCCGCCTGCTGCCTGATGTAGCAGTGCTGAGATTGTTCTCAGTCTGCTCATTCCCTGTGTACAGACATGAATGTCTGTGCACAGAGATGATGTAGCAGTGCTGAGATTGTTCTCAGTCTGCTCATTCCCTGTGTACAGACATGAATGTCTGTGCACAGAGATGATGTAGCAGAGCTGAGATTGTTCTCAGTCTGCTTATTCCCTGTGCATAGACATCTATATTTATGCACAGGGGATGTAGCAGAGAGGACATCGCGTTTTGGACTGCGTCGGACGGAAGAGGATTTTTTTAATTAAAGATGGAGTCTCTAATGGCTTTTTTTTTTTATTTCTAATAAAAAATTTTCCTTGTGTTGTGTTTTTTTTAAAACAATTTAATAGAAATTCATGGCGGTCATGTCTAATATTGGCGTGACCGCCATAAATTTCGGGCTTAGGGTCAGCTGATAATACAAAGCTGGCCCTAACCTCTATTACCCAGCGTGCCACCGCTACCAGGGCCGCTGGAAGAGCGGGGTTCAGCGCCAGAGGATGGCGCTTCAATGAACGCGCCATCTTCTGGGGCGGCTGCGGGCTGCAATTTGCAGCGGGGGGTGCCCAGAAAGCTTGGGCATCCCTGCGCTGCGGATTCCAGCCCCCAGCTGCTTAGCTGTACCTGGCTAGACATAGAAATTGCGCGGAGCCCCACGCATTTTTTTTTAATTATTTCATGAAATTCTGAGATTCTGACTCTGAGACTCTGAAAAAAAAATGCGTGAGGCTCCGCGCAATTTCTATGTCTAGCCAGGTACAGCTAAGCAGCTGGGGGCTGGAATCCGCAGCGCAGGGATGCCCAAGCTTTCTGGGCACCCCCCGCTGCAAATTGCAGCCCGCAGCCGCCCCAGAAGATGGCGCGTTCATTGAAGCGCCATCCTCTGGCGCTGAACCCCGCTCTTCCAGCGGCCCTGGTAGCGGTGGCACGCTGGGTAATAAAGAGGTTAGGGCCAGCTTTGTATTATCAGCTGGCCCTAAGCCCGAAATTTATGGCGGTCACGCCAATATTAGACATGACCGCCATGAATTTCTATTAAATTGTTTTAAAAAAAACACAACACAAGGAAAATTTTTTATTACAAATAAAAAAAAAAGCCATTAGGGACTCCATCTTTAATTAAAAAAATCCTCTTCCGTCCGACGCAGTCCAAAACGCGATGTCCTCTCTGCTACATCCCCTGTGCATAAATATAGATGTCTATGCACAGGGAATAAGCAGACTGAGAACAATCTCAGCTCTGCTACATCATCTCTGTGCACAGACATTCATGTCTGTACACAGGGAATGAGCAGACTGAGAACAATCTCAGCTCTGCTACATCATCTCTGTGCACAGACATTCATGTCTGTACACAGGGAATGAGCAGACTGAGAACAATCTCAGCACTGCTACATCATCTCTGTGCACAGACATTCATGTCTGTACACAGGGAATGAGCAGACTGAGAACAATCTCAGCACTGCTACATC
This sequence comes from Allobates femoralis, assembly GCA_033576535.1. Classification (NCBI taxonomy): domain Eukaryota; kingdom Metazoa; phylum Chordata; class Amphibia; order Anura; family Aromobatidae; genus Allobates; species Allobates femoralis. Next base: position 322,023,217 of record JARQOC010000005.1, on the reverse strand, counting down.
ATCTCTGTGCACAGACATTCATGTCTGTACACAGGGAATGAGCAGACTGAGAACAATCTCAGCACTGCTACATAATGTCTGTGAGCAGGTGGGCTCTAGGACCCTGGAGCTGCACAGAGAAGACAGCTGGACTCGGCTCGCAAAGAAACAGCAGTTATCTGCGAGTTTCCCTGCTATCACTGGCACAGTAGCCAGTGATTACTCGCACGAGTCTAATGCAAACAATGGCAATCCTAGTTTTGTCAGCGTTTCTGACAAAACTAGGATTGATATTGATTTGCATTGGACTCGTGCGAGTAATCACTGGGAAACTCGCAGAGTACCGAGTCCTGCGAGTCCCTTACTACTCGCCGAGTAACGAGTCCTAGCGAGTAGATTCGCCCATCCCTATTCACAACCCTTCTTTACAATCATGATAGCAGCCACCAATTTTGCTTCTCCATATGCTTCATTAAAGAATCTTCCAAGATGTTAGGTACCCCATAGACTCGTTTTCCTTGCAGAATGTAATCTAGCATGGTCAAAAGGCAGTATTTTGACACTGCTCCGTATCATCTCCGTTATCAGTTTTGAAGAAAAACTAAAATATACAAAAAATGGATTAAAATCACAGTAGGCTCTAGGACACACACAAGCACTAGCAACAAGTTTACACAGCTATGTAAATATGCACAGGAGGTCAGCTCACTATAGAAAAGGGGCGTAACTTATAACTTCATTAAGTCCCTTTGGGGCAAGTGTTTCTAGCTTGACTATCCACCTGCATTCCTCTTGAGCCAGTGTTTTAGCCAAATCTCCTCCTCTGATGCCCCCCTGAATCCGGTCAATTCCTTTAATGACCAATCCTTTAGGATTACAGTCATGAAAAATCCTAAAATGCTTCGGCAAAGTTTTCAACATATTCAAGTCAATGATTTTGGCGGCTCCCTCTATATCCCTAACATGCTCACGCACTCTTATCCGCAGTTGTCTCGTGGTAAGACCAATATAAATCCTACCACAGGGACAAGTTGCATGATAGACTACGTGAGTAGTGCTACAATTAATGTACTTTTTTATCTTGTGTGTTTGATTATTGGAGGAGAGAAATTCTTTTGCGCGTTTAATGTTACCCTGAGTACAAGCCAAACAATCGCCACACGGATAACATCCTATTAGTGGTCCTATCGTTCTTTCTCCAAAGAAATTGTTCTTTTTAGGAACATAATGGCTTGCACTCAGGATATCACATAAATTTCTGCCCCTCCGTGATGTTAACAAAGGTCGTGTTGATAAATGTTTGGCCAACACTGCATCAGTAAATAACACAGACCAATGTTTACCCAAGATGGATCTAATATTTGGCCACTGGGAATTAAAAGTCGAGATATATCTGATGGGACCATACTCCGCAGACTTGACCTTGGGTTGGAATAACAGTTGTTCCCTCCTCATTTTTTTGGCCTTCGCATACCCTTGTTTTATGCTACGGTTGCTGAATCCTCTGGATGCAAAACTTTCACGCAAATCAACTGCTTGTTTTTCAAAACTGGTGTCACTTGAACATATGCGCCTCATTCGTAAGAACTGACCGGCTGGGATAGATTTGATGGTACTCCTCTCATGCGCTGATAAGGCATGGAGGAGGGAATTTACAGCAGTACTCTTTCGATACACATCAGTTAGTATTATGCCATCTTCGCCCACCTCTAAAAGCACATCCAAAAAGGATATACGATGTTTGTGCGCCTGATAGGTCAGCCTAATATTGAGATCATTCTTATTGAGAGCATCCATGAATTGATCCAGACTTGGTCTAGACCCTTGCCAAATAAATAGCAGATCATCAATATACCTAAACCAGTACAGGATCCTCTCAATACCCACAATGTCTTCGGATTGCATCAATGACCGCTCCCAGCTGCCCAAAAATAAATTTGCATACGATGGGGCGCAAGCCGCCCCCATTGCTGTACCTCGCTGTTGTACATAGAAGCGGTCATTGAAAACGAAGACATTGTGGGTCAGAATGTACTCAAGCAATTCCTCAATCAGGATACACAGACTTCTGTCCCAGCCGGTCATACTCAGGAAGAGGCGCACTGCACGCATCCCATCCACGTGCGCGATACAAGTATATAAAGACTCGACATTGGCTGTTACCAGCCACATGTCTTCAGTCATAACTAAGCCTTCCAATTTGGTTAATAGGTCAGTAGTATCGCGCACGTAGGACGGGAGTGTGACAACCAGTTTTTTTAAATAGAATTCAACAAACTTGCACGAAGGTTCACATAAACCCCCGTTGCCCGAAACGATGGGGCGTCCCGGAGGGCTATTGAGATCTTTATGCACTTTAGGAATTAAGTAAAACGTAGGTGTCTTAGGATTTTTAACCAATAAACCCTCAAATACTTTTTTTGAGATCACCCCATCGTCTCGGGCATGTTGTAGGATCACAAACAATTCAGCAATAAAACCGGAGGTAGGGTCATGTGCTATTTTTTGATAAGTATCCTTATTATTTAATTGTTTGTAGGCCTCTTTTTTATAGAGTGTTTTTAGCCATACAACCACATTCCCCCCATTGTCAGAATTTCTGATAATTACGTCATCAAGATCTTTTAACTCCTTGAGTGCCTGTCTTTGTGCAGGAGTAAGATTGTCTTTACCTCCAAATTTTGACAATTTTCTGAAATCCTCTGTAACTAATTTAGTAAAGATTTCAACCTGCGGGCACAAAGTCAAAGAGGGGAATGTAGTTGATTTAGATACCAAATTAGGAGGGAACATACCTGGCGGTGTAGAAACATCATTTCCCAGGTCTTCAAGGTCAAGTTGAGCAGCCGATTCAAGTCTCATCAGATCAATCTCATTGTCCGCACTTTTATCATATAACTTTTTCAAAATAATTTTCCGTGCGAACAGATTAAGATCCTTCACGGCTGTGAAAAAATCAAAACAATTTTTAGGAACGAAATTAAGACCCAAACTCAGGACCTCAATCTGGGCCTCAGTTAGAGAATGAGAAGACAAATTAATCACCTCCAATTGGTTGGGTCTTCTCTTACTATCCAACAAGTCAACTGGGGAATTATTTTTCCTCTTATTGGAATTTTTATTAGTATTAGGAAGTCTTGGTGCTGATTGTTCTCCTTTATTGGTTCCAATCTCCGAACCATCTGTAGATACTACTGAGACTGTAGAATCAGCTCTAGGTCTTTCCTTTTGTGGTTTCCCTTTCCTCCACTTATAGACCACATTGTTTGTAAGATCAGTCTGATCTCTTTTAAATGTTTTTTGTTTTTGTTGATCTTATTTCTTTCTCCCACTTAGTCATCTCTTGGTCCAAATCCTTATTTAATTTTTCCATAAATTCAAGAGTGAAATCTATCCTTAGAGCTGTTTGTATTGTTTCTATTTCTTTTTCAATCTCAGAGATGGTTTGGCCATTGAGTTTGCACAATAACTCCATGAATCCCCTTGAACAATTATTGGAGAGCTCCTCCCAACTCTTCTTAAAATACTCATCCTGGATTTCAAATGAAGGGAAAACCTGAATTCGCAAACCCCGTGGAATAAGGCCTCTCTGGATATAGTTCTCCAGAAAGGCCTTATTCCACCAAAGCCGAGTTCTCCTGTGCATAAGCTGTTTCAACCTGTCAACATGTGCTGTGTGCGTCCCTTTGCCAGTGTCAGGAACAGCTTTGGAGTCTCCCCCGAATACTTCGTTAATTTGACTGAGCCACGCAGATTCACGGGCTCTATAGTCCATTGACTTTGAAAAAGCTGTGAAAAACACAGAATGAAATATAGTATAAATGTTCAAAATCACTATACACCTTATATCAATAAAAATTCTCATGATTAAAGATACATCATTCCTATAAAGTGTTTATATAACTGGAAATAAGTAACACTCCTCTCAATCATTAATTAAGTGGAAACCACTATGGAGTTTAGGTTACATAAAATATAACTTTTATTATTAGTATAAAAGCAGACACATGAACGTTATGAACGAAGTACAAGGGAAATCCAAAACAACTGCAGTTAGGTAGTAACTCCCTGAGTCAAAGCATGCATAGTTAAGGCACAATTCACAGTAGTAATAGAAGTACACAAAGTAAAGGGTGTGTTAGCCGACATGTAAGATAATACCAATCACTCACCCATAGTGCACACTTGTGATAGACCTAGCAGGTTCCCCAGGGGGCCCCGTCCTGCAGCACACCCCTAACAGCTGTTTCGCCGCTGCTTGGTCGCAGAGGCTAGTTCTCAGTGTGACTTCAGGCTGTTAAATACACTGCCCCTAAACGCCGCTGCCCGCCCTGCACAGCGTCATTTCCGCCTGTTAAAAAGCTTGCTAGTGCTTGTGTGTGTCCTAGAGCCTACTGTGATTTTAATCCATTTTTTGTATATTTTAGTTTTTCTTCAAAACTGATAACGGAGATGATACGGAGCAGTGTCAAAATACTGCCTTTGACCATGCTAGATTACATTCTGCAAGGAAAACGAGTCTATGGGGTACCTAACATCTTGGAAGATTCTTTAATGAAGCATATGGAGAAGCAAAATTGGTGGCTGCTATCATGATTGTAAAGAAGGGTTGTGAACAATGTATCGAATACATGCTCATAAACTGGTTGTTGTATGTTTATATGATGTAATAATTGTTCTATGTGAAAAATGAGATGTTATTATTCTATCACTTATTCACAGCTGGTACTGTGTCGTAACTATTTATATATATTTTTTCATTATTCACTCACTTTTTCTATTTTTCATTATGATATTGTTGTATATATACATATATACTTTTAAAACACTTATCTTATAAAAGTATGTTTGTGTATGCTTGTTTGAATGAATGTCATTCCCCTTTTCATGGTAGTAAACCCTAGTACGTATAAATTCTCCAATATGTCCTGAGAGATGTAGTTATATGTCCCATAGGTTCTCCTGTGTTGATAAGTCTAGTGAAGTCTTAAACAAAATGGCCGCCGCGAGTATTTTTTAAGATGTGCACATCGCTCTATGTTTTGGAAGCACCGACGGGTGTATTGCGCATGCGCGCCGGTGACGTCTTGACGTCCGGCGCCTGCCTAATCACTAGGCTCTGCTTTTTGACAGGCGGAAATGACGCTGTGCAGGGCGGGCGGCGGCGTTTAGGGGCAGTGTATTTAACAGCCTGAAGTCACACTGAGAACTAGCCCCTGCGACCAAGCAGCGGCGAAACAGCTGTTAGGGGTGTGCTGCAGGACGGGGCCCCCTGGGGAACCTGCTAGGTCTATCACAAGTGTGCACTATGGGTGAGTGATTGGTATTATCTTACATGTCGGCTAACACACCCTTTACTTTGTGTACTTCTATTACTACTGTGAATTGTGCCTTAACTATGCATGGTTTGACCCAGGGAGTAACTACCTAACTGCAGTTGTTTTGGATTTCCCTTGTACTTCGTTCATGACGTTCATGTGTCTGCTTTTATACTAATAATAAAAGTTATATTTTATGTAACCTAAACTCCATAGTGGTTTCCACTTAATTAATACAGGTAATGTGTGTATCTGCTGAACAAATTATCAAATGTTCTTATAATCACATAGAAATATCTCTGACTACACACACTACACACATGACTCAGTTATTCAGTTACAGACAATGACATGAAGAGGTCAGAGCTGCAGCTAAGCACACACCCCCTCCCCCTCCTTTCGCCTTTGTCTGCAATGAGACACACAGCATAACAGATCATAGGAGGGCAGAACAGTGTAGTGATACATGAATATTCATTCCTTGGGGAGTGGGCAGCAGAGAGCTCACTGTGATTGACAGATGGAATCAATCTTTTATTTTGCAGTTTACACATGATAGAAGAGAAGCATAAATAATATAAACACATGAATAGAGAGAGCTTGGGGAAAGGAATTAGAAAATGATATCAATAATATATGGATTTTTGACCTGACAGATTCCCTTTAATGGACTTTGCGCCATTGTAATGCAGTCTGCTGATCACTGTAGGACTAACCTTATATACAAGTGTATCTCAATAAATTAGAATATCATCAAAAAATTAATCTATTTCAGTAATTCAAATTGTGGGTTTTATTGACTTGTAGTAATGCTGTGCTTTTTATAGTATTGTGCTATTTTTATGATGGTCATTAGTATATAACAGTGTAAACTTTTTGGGACTGTATAATAAATATTATTTTAGTAGTATATGATTTTGTTTAATTTAGTTGCTGATAACATATACATTTGTTTACTACAGGAATAGAAAGCGTTAAGGTATAATAGGCATTGGACATTGGTTATTAGGAGCTAATAAATCAAAATCCTGCAGTGCCCGTTAAGTCCCACTGCTCAAAAAAGCACTTGTGCAGGCCCATCTGAATAATAATAACAATGCTTTATTCATATAGCGCCAACATATTCCACAGCGATTTACAATGTAGGGGTTAGAGTACAGAAAATATAATACAGTAAGTAATTAAAGTAGAGAACAAATACAATACAATAATTGGATACAAAACAATAGCCATAGAATCAATGTAAAAAAGCAAATACAATAAATAAAGCAAGAAATGAAGGTGACCCTGCTCAAAAGAGCTTACAATCTACAACGGGATAGGGGTTGCACAAGGTACAGGGGCTTATTGCACTCATGGTCCAGGCATCTTGAGGAAATGGGGCATAGAAATAAGCTTACATGGATGGTCATCAGACAGTCTGTGTAGACCTTTTTGGTTTGGTGGAGTTTGTAGAAGAGTAATGTCAAGAGAGATAGCCCATTCACTATCTACAGTACAAAGGACTTATATTAGGGAGTATGATAGGCCGCCTTAAAAAGATGTGTTTTTAGGGATCGTCTGAAGCCATGCAAGTTGTGGATAGTCCTGATTTCTTGGGGTAAAGCATTCCAGAGGATTGGTGCAGCTCTGGAGAAGTCTTGGAGCCGGGAGTGGGAGGATTGGATTAGTGCAGATGTTAGTCGAAGGTCATTTGAAGAATGTAGAGAACGGGTGGGGTGATAGACAGAGATGAGGGAGGAGATGTAGGGGGGTGCTGCACTGTGAAGAGCTTTGTGGGTGAGAACAAGCAATTTGAATTTGATCCTGTAGTGTACGGGCAGTCAGTGCAATGATTGGCACAGAGCAGAGGTATCTGAGTAACGATTGGCCAGATGGGTGATCCTGGATGCTGCATTAAGGATGGACTGAAGAGGAGAAAGTCTGGTGAGGGGGAGGCCGCTTAATAGAGAATTGCAATAGTCAAGGCAGTGTGAGGCACCGCCGGCATGATCCCCATGGATCCAGTGGATGACGCTGTGTGAACCTATCCGGAACACAGGGAGTTAAAAAGTTATAGTGTGTGCTGTAAAGCTGACAGTCATGAGACTAGTGAGCGGCTGTGAGTGGCAGGAGATCGATAAGGCCCTGAGGAAAGGAATGGGTGCTGATTGTTGACAGCCCAGGTGGGTGTGTCCTGAGTAATAGCAGCCCAGCTAGATGAGTCAGAGTGGGAGTGGCAGGCACGATAAGAGCCTGCCAGCTGAGTGATTGAGAGATTTCATTCAGAGACTGGAGATCAGCTCAGACCAGAGATTGAAGCTGAGATCCTGCTGAGAGATCATTTTGTGATCATAACCAGCCTGAGTGCAGAGCAGTGCAAGGCTCTGTGTGCATGGATTGATGGGAGCATGCTAGCTCCATGCCGGTGCCTAGGTCCGGGGTCGTGGCAGCACCTGGATGGGGAAGCCGTGGCTGAACCTGGTGGATACTGGTCCGGGTGTGGGGTGAAACACGTCCGGGAAAGGAGCCCGTGGGGATGCCTGGTGGAACCTGTGACACAGGTAGCAAGACCCGGATCCGTGCCCGGTAAGAAAAGCAGTTCCTGAATGCTTGTGTGAACTGTGCACCTTGTGTGTAAAATCATGCCAGGTGAGCGTAGCCGCCATTAGGTCCAGTGAAGGACCTGTTGAACCTTATAAGTATTGTATGGCTTTTTAAAAGACCCAGCGAGTGAATGTAGCCCTATAGGGGCAGATGTATGAAGTGTGCCAGGCGGGCATAGACCGCCCTTGGGACCGACTCAGTGTAGTCAGTTAAAGATCCTGATGAACCGGAATGTATGTAGCTCTTCAGGAGGCGATTGTATGTGGCCCTTCGGGAGGCGATTTTATGAAGTGTGCCAGGTGGGCATAGACCGCATTTGGGTCCGACTCAGAGTAGTCAGTTAAAAGACCTGATGAAGCGGAATGTATGTATGTACTAGAGGTCAGATGCAGGGGTTAATAGGGCTCCTATAGTAGGGTAACGGATGGTTGTCCTGGATACTAAGGTTTGCCAATCCCTGTTCTGAACCCAGATGTGCCAAAGTCCATGGATGTCTATATGATGGGCTGTGAGCGTGTGAATGGACATGTGTGGTCCATGGTGGCTTATAGGATGGGTCACATACTGTGTGTAAGAACCCGGTCAGGCTGGAGTCCTGACTCCGGGGTAGTATGAAGCTGGGGAAATAAAGCCAGGCGGCTGGTTCCACCATTGGGACCCATAGGGCCCGTTGATATGGTAACTGATGTATTGCTAAATGTATGTGAAATGTAGATAGGCCGGAGGCCGGAGCCACAACGGGAGCGGTTGTTAGAGCTCCAATGGGGACAAAGAGGTGGGTAAAGGTCCCGGGTAACTATAAGATGTTATGTGCAATATAAGTGTTATGTAATGTTATATGTAAATGTATGGTGTATTTATGTATGGTGTTTATAATCAATGTGATATGTGTCAAACATGCTACCCGGGTTATGTTATTATATATGAAAAATAAACGGGTAGACAATGGTTAAATTATAAACACGTGTTCTTGTCGTTACGCAAGCGGGTTCCCCGGGTGCTACCTCACAGCGGAAATGTATTAGGGCCACGGTGAGGGTTTTTGTTGTTTCCATGGTGAGAAAGGGGCAGACTCTAGAGATATTCGTCAGGTGTAAGTGACAAGAGTGGACGAGAGATTGTGTGTGGGAGGAGCAGGAGAGATCGGTGTCAAACATAACACCCAGACAGTAAGCCTGATGCCTAGGCGTTATCGTGGTACCGCACACTCAGAGAGAGATGTCAGATTAGGGAGGTTAGTGGATGGCTGGGAGCAGAAGAAGTTCAGTTTTGGAAAGGTTTAGTTTCAAATACAGAGCGGACATGATATTGGAAACTGCAGCTAGACAGTCATTGGTGTTCTTTAATACCGCAGGGGTAAGGTCAGGGGCTGAAGTGTATAGTTGTGTGTCATCAGCATAAAGATGGTACTGAAAGCCAAATCTGCTGATGGTGTGTCCAATCGGGGCTGTGTAGAGAGAGAAGAGGAGAGGGCTAAGGACTAAACCCTGAGGGACTCCAATAGTGAGATGAAGAGGGGAAGAAGTGGAGCCAGCAAAAGATACACTGAAAGAGTGGTCAGAAAGAAAGGAGGAGAGCCAGGAGAGAGCAGTGTCCTTTATTCCAATGAAGTGCAGCATAGAGAGTAGGAGCTGCTGGTCGACATTGTCAATAGCTGCAGAGAGGTCAAGGAGAATAAGCAGAGAGTGGTCACCATTACGTTTTGCTGTCAGAAGGTCATTGGTCACTTTGATGAGGGCAGTTTCTGTAGAGTGAAGGGGGCGGAAACCAGACTGTAATGGATCTAGAAGAGAGTGGGCGGAGAGGTAACGGGTGAGGTAGACCAGGCGCTCCAGGAGTTTAGAGATGAAGGGGAGATTGGAGACTGGTCTGTAGTTATTTGTGCAGGATGGGTCGAGAGTGGTTTTCTTTAATAATGGAGTAATTATCGAGTGTTTGAAGGAGGAGGGGAAGATGCCAGAAGAGAGGGAGATATTGACGATTTTGGTTAGATGAGTGGTGACGACTGGAGAGAGGGACTGGAGCAGGTGTGAGGGAATGGGGTCAGTAGTGCATGTGGTGGGACGAGAGGAATGTTGCTAATGAACATGTTGGTGAGTCTGAGAGTGATTGGGAGAAGGTGCTGTGGTCAAATGAGACAAAAATTAAGCTCTTTGGCAATCACTTTGTTTGGAGGAAGAGAAATGCTACCTATGACCCAAAAAACACTGTCCCTACAGTCAAGTATGGTGGTGGAAACATTATTTTTTGGGGGTGTTTGTCTGTTAAGGGCATAGGACTACATCACCGCATCAATGGGACAATGGATGAAGCCATGTACTGTAAAATCCTGAGTGACAACCTCCTTCCCTCCACCAGGAGATTAAAAATGGGTCGTGGCTGGGTTTCCAGCATGACAATAACCCAAAACATACATCCAAGGCAACAAAGGAGTAGCTCCAGACCTTAATCCAATTGAAAATTTATGAAGGGAGCTGAAGCTCTGAGTAGCTAAGTGACAGCCTCAAAATTTTAATGATTTAGAGATGATGTGCAAAGAGGTATGGACCAGAATTACTCCTGACATATGCACAAACCTTATCATCACTACAAGAAACGTCTGACTGCTGAATTTGCCAACAACAGTTTTGCCACCAAGTAATAAGTCTTGTTTGCAGAGGGATCAAATAGTTATTTCACTATGCAAAATGCAAATAACTTTATATGATTTAGACAATGTGATTTTCTGGATTTTATTTTTGATAATATATCGCTTACTGGTGAAATTACCATATATACTCAAGTATAAGCCGACCCAAGTATAAGGCGAGGCAACTAATTTTACTCTCAAAACCTTGGGAAATGCATCCTAGTATTAAGCCCCTCATCACTAGTATATAGCCCCTCATCACTGTATACAACTCCGTCATCCTAATATATAGTGCTCCCATCACTGGTATATACAGCCCCATCACTGGTATATAGCCCCTATCACTGGTATATAGCACCCCCATCATTGGTATATAGCCCTTATTACTGGTATATAGCCCCCATCACTGGTATATAGCCACCATCACTGATATATAGCGCCCCTATGATTGTATATACGTCATTGCCTGCGCCCACCGTAGGAGGAAACCGTAAGAAGCATGAAGATCCGGAGGAGCGCGGTGCAGAGCAGCGGCGGCGACAGGGATAAGTATAATGATCTATTACTTTACAGGTTTGTGGCAGCAAGGAGGGGCCCTGTATACCACTGGGGGAGGCGCCTGTATATCACTGGGGCTGCTGCTGTATATACCACTCTGGCTGCTGCTGTATACTACCACTGGGGCTGCTGCTGTATACTACCACTGGGGCTGCTGCTGTATACTACCACTGGGGCTGCTGCTGTATATACCACTGGGGCTGCTGCTGTATACTACCACTGGGGCTGCTGCTGTATATACCACTGGGGCTGCTGCTGTATATACCACTGGGGCTGCTGCTGCATATACCACTGGGGCTGCTGCTGTATATACCACTGGGGAGGCTGCTGTAACACTGCTGGGGCCTGTATATACCACTGGGGCTGGTGCTGTGTATACCACTGGGGCTGCTGCTGTATATACCACTGGGGCTGCTGCTGTATATACCACTGGGGCTGCTGCTGTATATACCACTGGGGAGGCTGCTGTAACACTGCTGGGGCCTGTATATACCACTGGGGAGGCTGCTGTATACCACACTGCTGGGGGCTGTATACCTGTGCTGGGGTCCACCCTCGGCTTATACATGAGTCAATAGGTTTTCCCAAGTTTTGGGGACAAAAGTAGGGGGGTCGGCATATACACGGGTCGGCTTATACACGAGTATGTACGGTATTTTTCCATCGGCCCTGTTTTCTTTTTTATATTACTGATTATATGGCAGTTTTAATATCTTGTGTTTATTTAGTTATGCAATTCTTGAAGTCTAATTGAAAGCTATAATTATGCCAAAAGTACAGACTGATATTGTAAAAAAATTAAGATATTCTATGATATGAATAACTTGCTTGGCACTGCTGATACACTTGGCTCTCCATCAGAAAAATTGATTTACATGTGGATTATAGTAATAAAACACTCAAAGACCATTGGACTCACATTATTTGGTATAATGGCATAATTATAAACAATATAATTGAAGGCAGTTAAGCTTGAATGCAGAAGGCCGTTATTTAGCAATCATCTCTTTACAGGTTTATTAAGCTTAGATTTATGTACAAATTAAAGGCTCTGCCTGTTAATGGTATGAGTAGTGTTTGCTTATTGGGAAAATTTACATTATATTGGCAAACATTTTTCTACTTAAGTTGTTTGGATTAAAAGCTATAAAAAGTTTGGAAAGAATTATGTTATTGTGCTAAGGGTACCGTCACACGCCGCAATATCGCCTGGCGATATGTGGCGATCTAATGTGCGCGCTCAAGTTTTTCGTGGTCACCTCAGATCACCGATGGCAGCATCACATGCCGCAATATCGCCCTGTAGGTAAGGCGATGTGTCGCTCCGGAAATCGTCTCACCTACAGCGGAACCAATTTTGCCTCATTCCATCGCCGCTTCACACGCCGCAATCTCAAAGGCAATGTGGGCGTACATGTTCAGCGCGGGAGATAGGCATGCCACAGTGGATTACACCGTGCCCCATACACGCTCATTGGACAACGCAACAGCATTATGATTGGTCAGCCTGCTCTGGAAGGCTGGCTAATACATGACGCCATTGTCTAATGCAGAGGTCCCCAACTCCAGTCCTCAAGGCCCACCAACAGTGCATGTTTTCAGGATTTCCTTGCCATTTGACAATTGGAATCACCACCTGTGCAGGAGATTGAATTACCAACTGTCAAATTTCTAAGGAAATAATGAAAACCTGGACCGTTGGTGGGCCTTGAGGACTGGAGTTGGGGACCTCTGGTCTAACGGAGTTTGTCACAAATACACGTTCGTGTCGTCAATTGTGGATCCTGCAACACACTTTCGAGGTGCCAAAGTGTTGCACAGGAGCGGTCTTGTGCAGTGAAGTGGATTACACTAAAATAATGGCTAGGTGTGCGTCTGTAGGTGATTGCGGTAAGCTACAAACAACACTATATAAGAAAAAAAGGGAGAGAAGGGGCGCATGTGTAGGATCACTATAGCTCAGTTAATATGGTGTTATTACAGGTGGCCACTCACCTGTTTGGGTTGTGCACGACCTGCACAACCCGGTGTAATAGCCTCTGATATATATGGGGGACCCCCGGCAATATGCATGCTCCGCTCCTTCGACCTCGCTGGTCCCCAGCTGTCCGTACAGGACCTTTCTGGTCACGTGGCACCGGTCCCGGATGTGCGTCACTGCTTTTTATCTAGGGAACGCCAGATCCTTCACCACTGTGCCCTTGCTGTGCTGCTCCAGCCGCTGATCCCTCAGGGGGAATAGAAGCTTGCAAGAAAATGATTTAGCGGTCTTGTAGAAGCGCTACTAAAGCTCAGGCACCAGGATGATGAGGTTTATAAACCACAATCTTTATTTTCCCCTCACAGCTCCACAACATGTTTTAACTGCTCAAGGCAGTCACTACCTGAGGAAGACTGCCTTGAGCAGTTGAAACATGTTGTGGAGTTGTGAGGGGAAAATAAAGATTGTGGTTTATAAACCTCATCATCCTGGTGCCTGAGCTTTAGTAGCGCTTCTACAAGACAAACAACACTATAGACTTATGTGCCTGCATTGGTCGACGCCATGCCAGAGCTGCCATGGCTGAACTATGTGTGTGCACACATGTTTGCGTGTATGTACTGAAGTGTACCTACATCCCCCACAAACACCAATGTATTCTCCATGTGTGTGGACACGGTCCCATGTGGCCAAACACATCATAATGGACATGTACACACAGTCACGGCATACAGTGTGGGCCAAAGGGCTGGACCTGTGTACTGGACATTAGCAGACAATGCTGCACGGACCCATCTATACCATTTAATGGATCACATACCTCTGTGCACAGCATAAAGCTATGTGCACTTGCCCTGTATTCAAAGGTAACGACACACATAGGTAGTTTGTTTTTTGTTTTTTTTAGTTCAACTTTTTGTGCACAAAAATTTGAATTCAAACAACACACACAAAACAATTAAAACAGAAGTGTCAACATCACACAAATAAATACAAAATGCAGAAAAATAATGGCCATACCCAAACATTTCACAGTAATGAACCAAAAAAACTTAACTAACTAATGTTTAAACACCCAAAATACAAAAAACACAACCATATTCGTCCTTGTGCACCCACCCTGGCAACTCAACCCTCCTCCTCATGATGCTGCCTCACAACACCAGCCACCCTACACCTGCTGGTGCTGCCAGGCCACTGCCCCAGGGCCATTAAATTAGGAGCAGTATGCGTCTCTGCTGCTCCTGGCATCCTGCTGACTCAGACCCTGGCTAAGCGGCTGGAGTGGCGCAACACCATGGTCGGCAGCACACCTATCCCCTGGATGGAGCACCCCTGTTGTGGGGTCCACAGAATCCACATAACTTGGCCGCATGTATGATGACCGATCCCTACGACGCAGAACGTTATGCAGCACACAGCAGGCCAGCACTACCACATCGATAGATTCCAGTGTCATATGCAAAGGCGTATGAAACACACGGAATCTATTGGCCGTGATCCCGAACGCATTTTCAACCACACGGCGAGCCCGGGATAGCCGGTGATTGAAAATGCGCTGCTCAGAAGTAACCGTCCTCTGGGGATATGGCCGTAGTAGGTGAACCTGAAGTGGGAAGGCTTCATCCCCCACAAACACAAAGTTGAGATGACCGGTTGTCTCATCATTTGAGGGCAAATTCAGAACACCTCTCCTTAGGTCTTGGGCCAAGGAGCTGTGTGCAAACACACCTCCATCTGAGACACGGTCGTTCATGCCAACGTCCATATAGAGGGACTCATATTGAGCATCCACCAGGGCCATGAGGACCACGCTAAAATATCCTTTGTAATTAAAATACAAGGACCCCATGTAGGGGGGTTGTGTGATCCTCACATGCTTACAATCCAATGCACCTCCGCAGTTTGGAAATTGCCAGCGATTGGCAAAACCTTGGGCAACATCCATCCATCCAGTGGGGGTTGTTGGGAACTGCATGTAGGATGGCAGCAGACAACTCAGGATGACCTCACACGTCTCGGTGATCAGGCGGCTCAGCAGTGGCCGTGAGACAGCTGCAGAGTATTGCAGGTCTGTCCTCGAATGACCTGTTGCCAGGAACCTCAATGTTACAGCCAAATGATCCTCAGGTGGCACAGAGTGATGCATCAAAGTGTCCTGTCGGGCTATCAATGGCTTTATGCGTTCCAAGAGGAATGTGAAAGAGTCCTCGGACATACGGAGATAGTTCCTGAAATCTTGTGGACTAATATCCTCCAGCTGATGCAGCAGGCGCATATGTGACTCAGGTTGTCCTGTTGCCAAAGCCGATCCCTAACCCACACATGCCGTGATATGCGAGCCCGCAACCTCTCAGCTCTCTCCTCCAGCCACAAGTCCTCTTCCACCAAGGCAAGAGCCACGATAACTTCTCCATCAGGGTCCATGATGATCTCACCTACCAACCCCTGCAAAAGGAACAAAAAAAGCATATCATCAAAATAACACCTTATCAGGCATCAAAAGTAACCGCTACCTCCTTCCCTACACATCTCCTAGCCAGTTACCCACATCCTAGCAGACTCTGCCAATATGGTCACCCACATAGATATATTGCACCATTGAACGGTCATAAACAACATTACACTGGTTCACAACAACACCTGTTATCACTAGACCCATGGGCCTCCTCCACAACTATATCTCCATCATCCAAATAGTGACATCATTACCATACCCCCATATAGATGCCCATTATGTATATGTAGTACCTCAAGGCCTAGGAAAATACAAAGCTTAAACACACATACAGATGCTTATTAACA
Organism: Allobates femoralis; assembly: GCA_033576535.1. Classification (NCBI taxonomy): domain Eukaryota; kingdom Metazoa; phylum Chordata; class Amphibia; order Anura; family Aromobatidae; genus Allobates; species Allobates femoralis. The sequence goes on along the minus strand of JARQOC010000005.1, from coordinate 322,007,361 downwards.
ATTAAATACAAGAACATGCTAAACGTACCAGAGCCATGTGCTACTCACAAATTATCATCCCACGCAGCTGACAATCGCATAGTCATCATGTCCAACACACATCCCTGTTGTGTTGATAAGACAGGATCTTCACAGGCAGACATTTCCAAGCCACATGGGCCACTCCACATTTCAGTATTGCCAGAATAATTCCATTCTGTCTAGTAAAGGCCAGTACTATGTGGCCACATTTCATATGTTCCACTAAATTAACCACAAAGGCCTCCTTGGTACATGATCCTGTATGGCAAAGGCAAAATGGATTGTCAATGAGGAGGGTGTTTTGTGGCAAGGAAAGCCATCCATCGATTTTACGCCACACAATAGCTCCATCAAACACATCATTACAAACTACATACACCAGGACTTGGGCGTCTGCTACAGTACACAAGAACGATCCGTAATGCAAAGATGTCTCAAACGCTATACACAGCCATATCAAAAATCATGTCTGAACATCAGTACTTACTTAATGACTCCGGGCTGCAAGCGTGCCGTAGCTCTGTCGTTAGAGTTTTTTATGTGGTAACCATCCAATCACAGAGCATCTGTGTCATCTAAGATGACGTAGCCGCCTGGGCGTTGCCACCTGCGACTACTGATTAAGTGCCTGTGCTGCTTAGTGATTGGTCATGTTGTGTATAAAATTGTGGCCAGCTGGTCCACCACCCATTCTCCTACTTCAATGTGCATTGTTGTAGTAGCATCTCATCACCAGAACTCTGTTGGACAGACGGTAAGTCAGTGAATATGCTATTGTGCTTCTCATGTACTAGCTGGGTGCCCGATGCACATGCATCGGGATTCTAGAAAGCGAGTCTCTGACTCGCAATGGCCGCTTCGCGGCCAATGCTTCGGGCGTATCCACATGACGACACTGACTCGCAGTGCGAGTGGACTCAGAAGGGGCAAAAAACCCATTCGCAATTATATAATAGATGGTCTTTCATTGTGGGCTTCTGAACCATATTTTGCGACATGTATGGGTGGGTTCGGTCGATCTTCATGTAGCATCATGTAGATGTGTGTTTTTCGACGGCTATGCATCGTTAACCCCCTCCGTTTCACACATAATGATCCTTGCCACCAATGACATGACAATGTGCCCTACAGCACTACATTGTTACAGAGTAGGGTGTGACCTGATATGTACATATATGTGTTTGGATAGCACACTATGGTTTTTTTGGCAGATGGCTGAGGGTCCTGAATTTGTGCGTGACCTCCTAGCCATGTACCAGGACCATCAATGTCTGTGGCGGGTAGCGTTGCCTGAGTACAAGAACAGGGCGGTGAGGGCTGTGGCCTACAGGCACCTTATCAAGATGGCAAACCGGCTCAACCAAAGTAAGACTTGGATGGTGCCGATGGTTGTGGAAAAAATCAAGCGCCTGCGCACCGTGTTCACCAAGGAGCATAAAAAGTGGATGGACGGTTGGTCCGGGGCTGGAGCTGAGGAGGTCCCTAAACCATGTCTGTGGTATTCTGACCTCCTCACCTTCACCCTGGGCCAGGAGGTGCCTCCGCCAACACGGTGCAGCAGGCGCTTCGCCCAACCATCTTCGGCAACCAGCCAAGAGCCTGCCCCGTCACAGGAGGTGCGTAATTATTGTTTTGCTACCTATGTCCACACCTTGTTGGTTGCACTGATGTGCGGGTTCGTGGACATGTTGAAGACTCAATTGTGTTGTTCTTTCACGATTCTTCTGTGTATTCTGCTGTGTGTTGGCTCGTGGCTGTTGGCACAGATTGTGCTGTCTTATGTTGGGTCACTTGGCATATCAATTTGGAGCCTCAGGTAAGTACAGAGCACTGGTCTACTTCTTTCTTCATCTCTTATTCCAACCCTGCTACTGTTGATTTTGGTGTTTGGCATGGTCAGATATGTGCCATCTGGTGGTGGGTGGTTAGTTGTAGTAATTGATGTCAGTACATTGCTACTCTTGTTAATTTTTGTTTTTTTATGTTTGATTTACAGGCCACTCAGGAGTCTGGCTCCACTGCAGAAGACCCACCCGCTGGCCAGGCTCCACCCTCAACATCTTTGGTGGAGCAGGTGCCTGATCCCATGATCCGGGCCCAGCTCAGGAATACAAAGGCGACGTACACCTGCCCTACCCAACACTGAGCTGGGTACCTGGGCAAAATGTGTCCTATTGGACCGAGAGAGGACCCTCGCCCCTTCAATCGGACACATGGCCAGTGAGTGGGTGTGTCGCATGGAGCCGGAACAACGTGCTATCGCCGAGAGGGCCATCATTCGGGTCCTGGAAGCAGGTGTTGATGGGGCACTGAGATGGGGTGGATATATTGCCATCCCCAAGAAAACACTCCCAGTGCGCCCTGCGCCCCAACAACCCATGGCTAGAGGTCGCCAAAATCAGGATCCCCCACGTCCCCCACGAAGACAACACCACAGAAGGGCCCCCAATGTGTGGGAGTATGGGGATGAGGGGGAGGAGCCATTGTCTGATCCAGCAGAGGACGAAGACGCAAGACACTACTAGGCAATACACGACATTGCGTACTGGACTGTTTGTTTAGTCAATCTACAACCAAGTGTGTTTGGCTTTTAATTTTGTTTCAACTAACCTCACTATTATTTGCCATACCTACGTCCACATATGCGTCAGGTTCTGCAGTATGGTTGTGTGTATGTGTTTGTTAATGTGGGTGTGATATTGGAGACATTGATGTAAAATAGGGCTTCATCCATGATGAAATGGTACAGTGTGGTAAGGTCTTTATTATGTCACAGTGCACACCTACGCTAAGTCATTAGCCATGTGTTGTGTTTTACAATGTGATCTCCAAAAGGTGTCCCTATGTGTACTGAGACAAGGGATCAGACAGTATTTTGGTTTGCTTTGCAAACACATTTTTTTTAAAGAAAAAAAGAGCTGTTTTTTTTAAAGATTAGCAGTAGGCAAACCATACTACCCACTTTCCCAATGTGGGATACTATAAGAAAAGAGGCCAACGGGGCCCAACAAACAAAAGTGCCAACATGGCAAAACAAACAAAGGTCCAACATGGACAACATGTAAGGATTTTTGTTGGGGATATGGTGGAGTAGGGGTCATGGCGGACTGGGCTGCCTGGAGGGCCTGGATCATGGCACCCAACCGGGCAAGTTGTTGCTGCCCTTGTTGGTGTGCCCACTACATATGCTGCTGTGCCTCCCTGTGAGCCAGCAGCAGCTCCTCAATAGTTGGTACACCTGTATGAGAAATAAGGACATTACTCAGTGACATGTGTAGGTGTGGGTGGTTGGGAGACGTCATTGGTCAGCATTTCACTTATGTGGCATAACCCCATCCCGGATTTCATCTTCCGGCGATGGAGATGCACTGACTGCCCATCCAGCTGCTCGAGCTCTTGCCCCTTGACAAAGAAAGGAAACAAAAACAGAACATCATGACTCACATACTGATGTCAGGGACACACACCAACATGTATATTGCAAATCTTGGAGCCCATTGCCAACACTTACCACCTATCCCAAATCCAGCAGGCTCCATGTGACTGTGTGTGGGCCAGGAGATGGAGATGCTTTGGGTGGGTGTTGATCCTGTGCTAGGATGAATAAGCCAGATGATCAGGCTTCCTGGTTCCTGGTCCCTCCTGGAAAGGTGATGGTAGGCATGGGAATTACTGGGTCCTCCAGGGAGGGTGAGGAGGGGTCCAGAGGGTGCAGGACTTCCTGGTCCAGCCAGGAAAGGTGAGTGGGGGGTCCTGGGGGGTGCGGGACTTCCTGGTCCAGCCAGGGAAGGTAGTCTAGGGGACCGTCCACCCTCCTCTGACGGGGAGTCCTCCTCATCTGTAAAAATCTAAATTGACAAGACACCCACTTTAGAAAAGGAACACAACATAGGGCAACCACGTACTGTGTGTGTATCAATGTCATTAGGGCGTGAAAGCTAACCTAAAATGTTTTGGTCTTGAGCGACTCTATGGTTAGGGGCCAGTCTGTTTTTGGACATCACCACAACACCAGTGAGCACATATTTGGGATGTAAAACACCCTGTGATTCGCAGGGGATGGATTTTGACACCAAACACAAGAGAAGACAGTAAGCATCTGGTGGTGCAACTATGGGGCCAAACACATAGCAGTCAGCTTGTAGTCACTTTTAAGTATTGTGATCAATGTATTGTGAAATGCTATGTGTCAGAGTGCGCACATATGTGGTGCCAGGTGTGATGTGTCCCTTCAAATTATCATTAATATGTTGTGGTCAACTTTGCTGTCATTACACACCTATGTTCGGCCACACACAGGTGAAGGACCACTATAGCCGTCAGCAATAAACAAACATATGAGTGTATTCTGCACCTTCATGTTGCAGTGTGACCAACATGCAAATGCACATTGGTGACCGATCCACATGATGGTTTATGTCACACTATGTGCCATGGCTCAATACCACATGATGGTTGGGTAGTATTTGAAGTAGGATGATTGGCATGTGTGTGTTTGTCATTGCCACATACTCACCACGCAGCCTGGCAATCTGGGCACTAATCTCCACAATCTGTCCTGGGGACTTGTGTTTGAGGTCCGACAATTTTTTTTTTGAATCTTTGCGGGTCCTCTCTACACCCACTTTCTGGATCAGAGCCCGCTGGATTTGGTGCAGTATGTGCTGCTTGCGCAGCCGTGGGTGGCGGTGACACTGGTGGCACCAGTAGTTATGCCGGTCACACAGGTCTATCAGTATTAGGAGTTCAGCCATACCCCATGTGGCCCTGGCAGACAGGGAGGAACGAACAGAAACGTGATGACATCACCATGCACACTGGCATCGCCAAACAAGGTTGAGGGCACTAACAAGTTAGACGTCTGCGGAGTAGAAGCAGTAGAATGTACCCATCAGCGTCACCAAAATCACACACGTAGGGTGATTGTAGTGCGTGGCCCAGGGCACCCATCTACGATGTGTAAGCCAAAATCTGAGCTGTCATGTGTGGCACTATACTCGACACAGCGCAACTTAATACACGCGGACAACGTAGCTTGCGGTATTCAATGGCGCGCAAAATTGCACTGAGTTTGCGGACGGTTGTGTAGCTGAAGATGTGTGTGTGGTGCTGAACGGACAGCTCTTCAAATATGGTGTGGTGTCAACAGACAGCCAATGGGAACACAGTAGCCCACACCAATCATCTCAGACGAGGCGCGGACTCCAGCACGCTGAGGCACGCCTACGGGAGATCATAGGCAACGCTCATTCCATCACTATCGCCCTGTCACACTCCACAACACGGAAATATTGCCTTAACGATTGCGGCTGATTCCTGAGCACTGTTCAGGAATTAGGCGACTGCCGAGGGGCAGTTTATCGCCGCAAAATTGCCCAATCACACACCGCAACCGTGAGACAATGTCACGGCGATTGCTCCGGGGCGACATATTGCCTTTCAGATTTCCAGGCGACATTGCGGCGTGTGACGGTACCTTAATGGTCCATTTACACGCGGCCACAGGAAGGTAGAACCGGCAGGCATCGGACACAATTGTGCCTGTTGCCTTGAAAAGACCACGATGTGGCGGCGGTGTAATTCAGGACTTTCCTTCCTGTGTCTTCCCTGAAGTAAGGAAAGTCCTGAATTACACACAGCCACATCGAGGTCTTTTCAAGGCAACTGGCACAATTTGTGTCCGATGCCTGCCTGTTCCTACCTTCCTGTGGCCGCGTGTAAATGTACCATAAGAGTAAAGTTGGGTAGATCAATGGAAATTCAAATTCACCAGTTTAGCTGAATTTTCCCCAAAAAGTTCATTGCAAAAAACAACAACCCAAATTTAAATTTGATATAAAGGCCTCTCATTGAACAGAAAAAAATGTATGTAACAATCTGAGGTCTAGGATTGCATTAAACCTATTTTGAACTCTTTAATGCAAATACAGCGATAGTAACATATAAGTAACTACAATACAGCTCTGGCAAAAATTAAGAGAACACTACAAAATTTTCAGTTTCTTTGATTTTTCTCTTTATAGGTATATTTTTGAGTAAAATGTACATTGTTCTTTTATTCTATAAACTACTGACAACATGTCTCCGAAATTCAAAGCTAAAACTGTTTAATTTATTTTGCAGGAAATGAAAAATCTTCAATATAATAGAAAAGAAACAGTGCTTTCAAACCTCAAATAATGCAAAGAAAACAAGTTCATATTCATTTAGAAACAACAATACTAATGTTTTAACTCAGGAAGAGTTCATAAATCAATATTTGGTGGAATAACCATGATTTTTAATCACAGCTTTCATGCAACTTGGCATGATTTCCAACAGTCTTTCACATTGCTTTTGGGTAACCTTATGCTACTTTTGGCTCAAAAATTTAAGCAGTTGTTTGTTTGATGGCTTGTGACTATACATCTTCCTCTTGATCACATTTCAGAGATTTTCAATGGGGTTCAGGTCTGGAGATTGAGCTGGCCATGACAGGGTCTTGATGTGGTGCTCCTTCATCCACACATTGATTGACCTACCTGTGTGCCATTGGGCATTGCCCTGCAGGAAAAAAACAGTCCTCAGAGTTTGAGAACATTGCCTGAGCAGAAGGAAGCAAGCCTTTTTCAAGGATAACCTTGTATGTGGCTTGATTCATACGTCTTTTGCGAAGGTTAACCTGCCCAATTCCAGCCTTGCTGAAGCATCCCCATATCATCACCACTCCTCCACCAAATTTCACAGTGAGTGCAAGACATTAGGACTTGTACACCTCTCCAGGTCTCCATCTTACCATTATATGACCAGGTGTTGGGCAAAGCTGAAAATTAGACTCGTCAGAGAAGACTACCTTACTCCAGTCCACTATGGTCCAATCCTTATAGTCTTTGGCAACCATCAGACTGGCTCTCCTTTGCTTCTCATTGATGAAAGGCTTTTTTCTAGCTTTACATGACTTGATGTCATCCTGCGGTTGCTGAGTGACATTCAAATAAGATGATGGTCATCCCGGTCAGTGGAGAGTCTCTTTTGCCCTCTGCCAGTCTGTAGCTTTGTTGTCTCCAATGTCTGCAGGATGCGGCTGAGCCCTCTGGGGGGCGTCTGTCTCATGTGTTATGCATATGTATGGTGCTGGGCAGCCCGCCTATTCTAATAGTATGGGTGTGATCAATAGGCTGTGTGCAGACACCTGGTATCGCATGTATGTGTGTGACTGGTGCCCTATGGTGACCTTGTGCCTGTAAATACCACCAATCACCTCCCCCACGGCTTGGCTGTTTGCAGGTGATTCCACCACACACATAGCTTGGTTGGTTGCAGGAGATTGTGCACTGGTGTTAGACGCTTGTGTTTCCTCTCAGTGGGGCTCAGCTTCCTCTTCCTACTAAGTGCAATGGGTATTTGATCATGGCTTTTTTTGGTGATTTTTTTCTGAATTTTTTGCCACTTAATGTTTTTTCTGAAACGGAAATATAGGCAGGGACTTGTAAGCGTGAGGGCCCTTGGTGTTGGGTTACGAGCTTACGCATTTTTGTCTAAATTCCCACTAACACCTCACATCATTGTCCATTGTGTTTTTCTGCATTTTTATATCTTTTTGAGGATGCGGCTGAGCCCTCTGGGGGGCGTCTGTCTCATGTGTGATGGAAATGTATCGTGCTGGGCAGCCCGCCTGATCTAACAGTATGGGTGTGATCAATAGGCTGTATGCAGACACCTTTCATCGCATATATCTGTGTGACTGACGCCCTATGGTGATCTTTTGCCAGTAAATACCACCAATCATCTCCCTCACAGCTTGGCTGGTTGCAGGTGATTCCACCACCTCCATAGTTTGGCTGGATGCAGGTGATGTCAATGCCCCCATAGCTTACCTGGTGAAGGTGGGAACACCGCCCCCATAGCTTGGTTGGTTGCAGGAAATTGTGCATCGGTATTAGACACTTGTGTTTTCTCTCAGTGGGACTTGCAGTGTCCTGCTAAGTGCAATGGGTATTTGACCATGGCATTGCTTGGTGAGTCCCTTCTTTTCCTCACTCAAGATTTTTCTTTTCAACTCTTTTGGCATGGTTAGAAGTTATTTTTTCATTCAAATTACTTTTGGGTTATTCCTATCACTTGTTTTGCCATCGAGCTTGTCCTATTACAAGAGGATTATGAAGACCAATACAGTGTATTTTAGACTTTCCCTCATTAGATAAGATTTGGTTCAGGTGATCACCTAATCAGAAGCACATTAAGTTGAATGAGGTGTGCTTTGGTTGGAATTCAACTGACATTGAAATGGAATGGCTGTCAGGTATGTACAGATGGTGATTTTTAGAAAACTGTGCAGTTATCTCTTAATTTTTGCCAGAGCTGTGTAAGTCGCTGTGGAATCACAGATGGTATCCAGTGGTACCTTACAGTGGTAAATAGGTGGTGTGTACCAGTCTAATGAAGGACTATGTTATGAGAACCGGGAATTGTTAAAAAAAATTACAATAAATCTTACAACACTCACACATTGTGAGGTAGTAGACAGTGGTGTTTACATTTCTGAATTCTGGTGATTTTTCATTTGGCTTCATAAAAAAAATAATGCTTAACCCATTTTACAATGTAGCAAGCACACTTTCTGGGACACACAAGCATTGGGGTCAGGATTTTAGTTTAGTAACAAAATTTGCACTGAAGTGTTTAAAATTGCTGTTTAAAAATGATGTCTTTGCTTGCATTGTGTGCATAGAGTTAATGGCATGTAATTCTATGCGCTGCCTGTGTATAGTATCAGTATGGCAACCTGAATCATCACACAGCCGCCAGCTCCACTGACATGTCCCAGATATGTGTTTTTGCAGAGTGCACAGGAAAACGCTGCAAACCGCATTTCCTGTGCGCTCTGCAAAAGCGCATATTTGGCAGATCTGTGTGGAGCCAGCGGCTGCGCGATTACTCAGGTTACCATAGAGATCCATACACAGGCAGCGCATAGCGTTACATGCTGGTAACGCTATACGCTCAGCCTGAAAATGTCTACGTTTTTAAGTGCACTTAGCAGGCTGAGGGCTGAAGATAGTCAGACCTTAGCCTTAGTTGGGTACTGTCAGTGCAGTATATCTCACATCTATCAATCCTCAATCACAATGAATAATGACAATACAGCTATATCAGTTTCCTCTATCACTTGAATCTTTGAATTATTATTCACAAAATGAGACCACCACTCACATTTTCAATGTGCTTTAGCACTGCAGTATTATACCACAATCAGATTAGTCCTTTTTGTTTGCCTAATTGGGATGAACTGTGCGCCCTTACCTATCTCTATACTGGAAAAGCCTTAAATGGCACTACTTTTCCTGCCCTGGCACACTTGCCCAGATAAGACACCCTTCATGGCAAGATTATTGCCAATCTAGTACTTCTCCTGATCTCCAGTCCAGAACAGGTTCATGGGTTTGGGGCCAAGGCAGTCCTAGGAGAAGAGGGTGAGACATATTTGGAAGCACCAGAAAGGATATTGTCGTTGTATGTAACAATCTTACCCATAGTTCCACCTGTTCAGTAGCAAAATATTTAGACTCAGGTAGAGTCCTTCCATTAGAGGATGATACCATGAAAGGACTTTGGAGATGTCGAACTGGAATTTGATACTTCTCCACCATGGATTGCTGTAGGAAATTTCCTGCCAAGCTGGAGTCCAAGAGGGCCACTACAGTAAACCCGATATCTCCACATAACATGGACACTGGCTCATCAAAGACCTTGTAGAAGGCCCCCCAAAAGACGTGAATGTCTCTTCTTTACATTGGGGGATTGATCAAGGTGACAGTCTATTCTCCCGGGTGGGATATAAAATAGCCACCTTGGCCTGGTCTGAGATGAACTGATGGGCCAGCAGTTCAAAATGCAATGTGCACTGATTGATGAATGAACCCTTGGCATAATTTGGGGTCACCATCAAATTGTGAAGGAGCAGACAGACATGCACAAGAGCTATGACAAAGATGGCAGACTGGGCTCTAGGGCAAGTGGGTCAGGAGCCGTGACTGGAGGACTGTGACTAAGTGCTTGTTTGGTTTTCAGCAGAGCCTCTAACAGCGATAAGAGTTGGTACTGATAACTGACAGGATGCAGTCATAACTGAAGACAGGCAGAAAGGAGAATGGACTGGAGACTGATAGAGGGAATGGAGAAATGGACAAGAGTTGTCAGGAAGCTAGCAGCAGACTTAAGTTCTAGCAGGGATGACACACCAGGAACCTAATTGTTCAAGCACCTGCCTACAGGGGAAGGTGCCTTGCAGCTATAGGATGAGGAACACATACTAAGTGCTCAACATATACAGGACCTGGAGCATGTGGACTGCAAAAGGTGCAGGGGAGTGAGAAGGTGGTGAATACTTCAGCATCCCTGTTGAGTAGGGTGGAGGAACAGCAGGGATGCTGACGTTACAACTATATGCGTTCACAGAGGACATTCATACAGACACATGCATACAAAAAGCACACATATATACCTACCAGGAGCCCATACCTTCTGATGTCCTCATTAACCACTTCACGACGTGGCCAATTTCTGTTTTTGCATTTTTTCCTCGCCTTATTCAAAAAGCCATGAACTTTTTCTTATTCTTCTCAACGCATAGATATTTGAAGGCTTGTGTTTTGCAGGATAAATGGTACTTTTGAATAACATCTTTTATTTTACCACACAGTGTACTGGAAATAAGGAAAAAAATCCAAATGCAAAGAAGTTGTGAAAACAAATAAAACTTTCATATGATTTTGTGGGAATTGATTTTACAATGTACATTTTGTAATAAAAATGACCCCGTAATATGATTCTCATAATCAGTATGATTATGGCCATATAAAACACTTCCAATGTTTTCATTATATTAATAGTGAAAAAAATAATCGTGTACGATAAAAAATTTACTGTTGTATTGCTCTTTTTCAAGACTTGTTACATTTTCATTTTTTGGTTGATAGAGGTGTGTTGTGGCTTATTTTTTGTGGGGTGAGATGACATTTTTATTGATACCATGTTGTGATAGAAATAATGGTTCGATCACCTGTTACAGCATTTTTTGTAGTATTGCAGCAAACCCAAAAAAACATAATTTTGTCATTCTTTAGTTTTTTATGTCATAAAGGGGATAATATATAGTACTGGGAGCCCATATTTTCTAAACCTATATATATATAAAGTGCCTTGTGAAAGTATTCGGCCCCCTTGAACTTTTCAACCTTTTGACACATTTGAGGCTTCAAACATAAAGATAGAAATACAAATTTTTTTGTGAGGAATCAACAACAAGTGGGACACACTCGTGAAGTGGAACGAAATTTATTGGATATTTTAAACTTTTTTAACAAATAAAAAACTGAAAAGTGCAATATTATTCGGCCCCCTTGAGTTAATACTTTGTAGCGCCACCTTTCCCTGCGATTACAGCTGCAGTCACTTGGGGTATGTCTCTATCAGTTTTGCACATCGAGAGACTGAAATTCTTGCCCATTTTTCCTTGCAAAACAGCTCAGTGAGGTTGAATGGAGAGCATTTGTGAACAGATGTTTTCAGCTTTTCCACAGATTCTCTATTGGATTCAGGTCTGGACTTTGACTTGGCCATTCTAACACATGGATACATTTATCTTTGAACTATTCCATTGTAAATTTTGCTTTATGTTTGGGATCATTGTCTTGTTTAAAGATAAATCTCCATCCCAGTCTCAGGTCTTTTTCAGACTCCAACAGGTTTTCTTCCAGAATGGTCCTGTGTTTGGCTCTGTCCATCTTCCAAACAATTTTAACCATCTTCCCTGTCCCTGTTGAAGAAAAGGAGGCCCAAACCATGATGCTGCCACCACCATGTTTGACAGTGAGGATGGTGTTTTGAGGGTGATGAGCTGTGTTGCTTTGATGCCAAACATATCATTTTGCATTGGGGCCAAAAAGTTTGATTTTGGTTTCATCTGACCAGAGCAACTTATTCCACATATTTGGTGTGTCTCCCAGGTGGCTTGTGGCAAGCTTCAAACAAGACTTTTTATGGATATCTTTGAGAAATGGCATTTTTCTTGCCCCTCTTCCATAAAGACCAGATTTGTGCAATGTATGACTGATTGTTGTCCTATGGACAGACTCTCCCACCTCTGCTGTAGATCTCTGATCATGCATCTCTGATCAGTCTTCTCCTTGTTTTAGATGAAAGTTTAGAGGGACAGCCGGGTCTTGGTAGATTTGCAGTGGTCTGATACTCCTTCCATTTCAATGTGATCGCTTGCACAATGCTCCTTGAGATGTTTAAAACTTGGGAAATCTTTTTGTATCCAAATCCGGCTTTAAACTTTGACACAACAGTATCTCGGGTCTGCCTGGTGTGTTTCTTGGTCTTCATGATGCTCTCTGCACTTGAAACAGAACCCCAAGATGATAACAGAGCAGGCGCATTTATACGGAGACTTGATTACACACAGGTGGATTCTATTTATCATTACCAGTCATTTAGGACAACATTGGATCATTCAGAGATCCTCACTGAACATCTGGAGTGCGTTTGCTGCACTGAAAGTAAAGGGGCACGCTCCATTTTTCAGTTTTTTATTTGTTAAAAAAGTTTAAAATATCCAAACAATTTCGTTCCACTTCACAATTTTGTCCCTCTTGTTGTTGATTCTTCACACAAAAATTAGAATTGATATCTTTATGTTTGAAGCCTGAAATGTGGCAAAAGGTTGAAAAATTCAAGGGGGCCAAATACTTTCACAAGGCACTGTATATATATACCATTAGACTCAAGCATACACACACACTGGCACACACACAAACACACACAGATGCACATTCACTTCAGGAGAATTACCACCATTTAAACTTCTGTTCAGCTCTTCTGATGGTGAAATACCAATAATATTACCAGACTACCAGTCACATGATCATAATCTCATCGAAGGTCCTAATTTTTAAAGAGTGCAAGGATTGTTGTGAAATCACAGTCAAATGACTGATCATATATGATTATGATATCACCAAAGATCCTCAAGCAGTTTTCACATCAGAAGCTGCACTGATCAGTGTAGCTCATGTTGTGGATGCTGATGGCTCCCAAATGCCCAGTTTGCCCTGCTCTAATGCCGGCATTGGCTGGGCTAGACATTCCGATTTCCTAACTGCAGGGTATCTTGGCGAAGACCATGTCATTACCCTCTGCATGAATCTTCAGCATGGTTTGACATGGCACTGGTGTCCGAATTTGCTGAAACCTCTAAATTTCAGGAAATGCAACTGAATTTTGACCCTCAAATGGTTTGACCAGCTCATCTCTAGTTTGGACCTTTTTAGATCCTTAGATTTTTCACCTTAGATTTCCATTCCGCAAAAAGAGACCAAAAGCTTGCACTTCTGACCCAGAGAGTTTTTTTTTACATGGTACAGACAGACAGCACCACACCATACAAGTCATCACTTAAATATATGTACATTGTGTGATTTATTTATTTTTTTGTAACAATAGAACTTGTGTATGAGAAATAATCATGGCAAACGTCTTTAATATTAAAGTGTTATCTATGGACAGCTTTAAAAACATTGTGCTTGGTGGGAATAACCCTAATGGTATGTTCTTAAGGCAGAAATATACAGTAAATTAATTATTCTCAATCCCATTCTGATTTAATGAACACATTTTCTGTGTTTAAAACGCTGCGTTTATTCCGAGCGCACAGGGAACATTACCCGCAAAGTTCCATGTGTCCTTGGCATAAATGTAGCGTTTCAAATGCAACCACATTTTGCATTGTGTTTGCAATGAGTTTGACTGGATTCATCAATAGAAGTCTATGGCTGCGTTAATGCAATCAAACGCTTACATTTCATTGTGTTAATGCAGTGCAAAATGCATTGCGTTCAAACGCAATGCTTAATACGATGTGAACCTAGCCTAACTTATCTATGCAATGATTTAGGACTTGATACATTTCTGTATACCTCACATGTGACCAAACAAAATTAAAAAGGGAATCCAGCATCTTGTCCAGGAAAATATAAAATCAATAATTTTATTCTATCATGATTAATAATGGAAAAGGGCTTTAAAACAGATCCGATATAGTCACTACCGTGTTTTGGATGAAAATATCCTTACTCATAGCATACCAAACATAGACTGAAAAGCCATTAAATATTGAGGAAAGGGAAATGAGGCAAGAAGAAGTAAAGCTATCTCATTAGCATACTGATATTAGTATATTACATGAAACAATACTATTCAAATTATCACCATAACAGCACTACATAATAGTATTTCTAAATAAAGTAATAAAATTTCAATGGGAAACGTAGCTTGATTCTATAAACAACTTGAAATAAATATGTATAAAAATCCGAGAATATGAATATAGCTATAAAAACGGGATATAATAACATATTAATATATATATGAAAGATCTGATCTCAAGTTCATTCCATCAGGATATCTGGTTCTCATTTTAAATATCCACATCACTTCTCTTTTATTCATCATTAGTTTCCTGTTGTCCCCTTGTTTGGGCAAAGTAACTATTTCAATGGTGTTCACACTGAACGCACTTACATCTCCTCCATGTACATCATTGAAGTGGTGTGAAGTTCTCAAAGGGCTTCTGGTGCTTCTGTAATTTACATCATACCTCTTATCAGTAGTGATGGGCGAACCCCCCGATGTTCGGGATCAGCTTGTTTGCCTGGAGATTTTTGTAAAGTCCAAGATTGGGGCTGGATGTAACTCAAAATTGCATCAACAAGCTTGGACTTTACAGTTATGGGATGGGGGGCTGTAAAACAAAGCATATAGTTAATAACCATTGTTAATATACTTATCGGGTCCCGTGGTGCACTTCCTGCAGTCCCTCTGTCCCGGCTGCATCTACTTCCGGGGCCACTCACTAACTTCTGGGGATAGTCACTGCTCTACTGAGAATTCATCAGTTTTTGGCAGACATTGCTCTGCCTATGGACTATGTTGTAGTGATGGTTTTGTTTGTAATTAAAGATGGAGTCCCTAAAAGTGTTTTTTGGTTTATTTCTAATTTAAAAAAATGTTCCTCTGTGTTGTGTTTTTTTAATGTTTACTAGAAATTCATGGTGGCCATGTCTAATTTGGCTTGACGCCATGACTTTCGGGTTTAGTACCAGCTGAGAATACAAATCTGGTATTAACCATTTATTACCCTGTGTGCCACTCCCACCAGAGTCACTGGAAGAGCCCAGTAAAGCTCCTGGAAAAAAATGCGTGGGCTCCTGCCATATTTTGATCGCCAGCCAGGTACAAGCAGGCAGCTCAGTGCTGGGATTCTCAGCATGGTAAGGTCCAAGCGTTCTGGGCCCCCACGCTGACAATTATGCATTCATCATAGCGCCTTTTCCAGACACATTACCCGACTCTTCCAGCAATCCTGGTGGGGGGTGGCACACTGGGTAATAAGGGGTTATGACCAGCTTTGTCCTGCCGGTTGGTATTAAGCCCTGAGATTCTTAATGTCAGGACAAGTTAGACCTGGCCATTAAGAAGCTCAAATAAATGGTTAAAAAAGACACAACACATAGAAAAAGTTTTATATTAGAAATTAAACACGAAACACATTTAGGGACTCCATCTTTATTAGAAAAAAAAAACACTCTGATGTAGTCCAGGTCTTCTTACTTCACCTCTGCTACCCCTTTGCCAGCAAACAAACGCCATCTGCTAGCAAAGAAAGCAGGCACAGAATGACAGCACAGCCAAATGCTGTGTGTGGAGTTAACTGAATGCAGCCCATACATTGTACCATACTAGAATGTGTGGGCAGATTGTAGATTACTTGAACAGCCAATCACAGACGTCCAGGGCCCAGGGCATCTGTGATTGGCTCTTGAAGCCGGTGAAATGAATATTGTCGGAAGATAGTGAGCAGCCCAGAAATAAATGCTCTGGGACAGTGGTACGAGAGAAGGCATGCCGCAGGACCAGGTAAGTATAATGATAATTATGTTTATTAATTATTAGGGATGAGCGAGTACTAAAATGCTCGGGTGCTCGAAGCTCGGGCCGAGCATCCCAAGATACTCGTGTACTCGGCCCGAGCACCGAGCCCAATGTTATCCTATGGGAGACCCGAGTATTTTTATGAAATGACTGCCGGCAGCATGCAGAAACCCTAAAAATGTCACAAAAGTCTCAGAAGAGTGCTCAAATGACATGGCAACACCATGGGGAAGACCCTTGGAAGCATTTCTTACTCAAAAGTCACAGCTGTAAACAATGTTGTCCGAGTTTCACGCCAATTTTACGGAGTCACCAGAAAACCTTCCAAAATGACACCAAAATGAATATTCAGGGTGGAAATGTTAAGGGCACATACCCAATAGTGAGATACAGCTGGTGTATGTTACTTTTTGTGATTACATGAAAGATTTTACGTGAAAACATTGTGCGGCATTCCGATGTCCCTGAGAAGAGACGTACATGAAGCCCTGTCTTGACATAATGTGCCCATTTTGAGGAAGTGGGTCTATTGCAGTATTTTTCTTTGCCAGGGCAGTCCAAAATTGGGAGGTTCACCAATGCCCCTGGATAGAGACGTGCATGAGGGCCTGTAAACCTGAAGTGGGTGTATTGTAGTATAGCCCTTTGGCAGGGCAGCCAAAAATTGGGAGGCTCCACATTGTCCCTGGATAGAGACATGCATGAGGGCCTGTAAACCTGAAGTGGGTGTATTGTAGTATAGCCCTTTGGCAGGGCAGCCAAAAATTGGGAGGCTCCACATTGTCCCTGGATAGAGAAGTGCAGTAGGGCCTGTAAACCTGAAGTGGGTGTATTGGAGTATAGCCCTTTGGCAGGGCAGCCAAAAATTGGGAGGCTCCACATTGTCCCTGGATAGAGACATGCATGAGGGCCTGTAAACCTGAAGTGGGTGTATTGTAGTATAGCCCTTTGGCAGGGCAGCCAAAAATTGGGAGGCTCCACATTGTCCCTGGATAGAGACGTGCAGTAGGGCCTGTAAACCTGAAGTGGGTGTATTGGAGTATAGCCCTTTGGCAGGGCAGCCAAAAATTGGGAGGCTCCACATTGTCCCTGGATAGAGACATGCATGAGGGCCTGTAAACCTGAAGTGGGTGTATTGGAGTATAGCCCTTTGGCAGGGTAACCAAAAATTGGGAGGCTCCACATTGTCCCTGGATAGAAACGTGCAGTAGGGCCTGTAAACCTGAAGTGGGTGTATTGGAGTATAGCCCTTTGGCAGGGCAGCCAAAAATTGGGAGGCTCAACATTGTCCCTGGATAGAGACGTGCAGTAGGGCCTGTAAACCTGAAGTGGGTGTATTGGAGTATAGCCCTTTGGCAGGGCAGCCAAAAATTGGGAGGCTCCACATTGTCCCTGGATAGAGACATGCATGAGGGCCTGTAAACCTGAAGTGGGTGTATTGGAGTATAGCCCTTTGGCAGGGTAACCAAAAATTGGGAGGCTCCACATTGTCCCTGGATAGAGACGTGCAGTAGGGCCTGTAAACCTGAAGTGGGTGTATTGGAGTATAGCCCTTTGGCAGGGCAGCCAAAAATTGGGAGGCTCCACATTGTCCCTGGATAGAGACATGCATGATGGCCTGTAAACCTGAAGTGGGTGTATTGTAGTATAGCCCTTTGGCAGGGCAGCCAAAAATTGGGAGGCTCCACATTATCCCTGGATAGATACATGCAGTAGGGCCTGTAAACCTGAAGTGGGTGTATTGGAGTATAGCCCTTTGGCAGGGCAGCCAAAAATTGGGAGGCTCCACATTGTCTCTGGATAGAGACGTGCATGAGGGCCTGTAAACCTAAAGTGGGTGTATTGGAGTATAGCCCTTTGGCAGGAAAGCC
Source organism: Allobates femoralis (assembly GCA_033576535.1). Classification (NCBI taxonomy): domain Eukaryota; kingdom Metazoa; phylum Chordata; class Amphibia; order Anura; family Aromobatidae; genus Allobates; species Allobates femoralis. The sequence continues at coordinate 321,989,497 of JARQOC010000005.1, read as the reverse complement.
AAAAATTGGGAGGCTCCACATTGTCCCTGGATAGATACGTGCAGTAGGGCCTGTAAACCTGAAGTGGGTGTATTGGAGTATAGCCCTTTGGCAGGGCAGCCAAAAATTGGGAAGCTCCACATTGTCCCTGGATAGAGACATGCATGAGGGCCTGTAAACCTGAAGTGGGTGTATTGGAGTATAGCCCTTTGGCAGGGCAGGCAAAAATTGGGAGGCTCCTAGGGATGGGCGAATCTACTCGCTAGGACTCGTTACTCGGCGAGTAGTAAGGGACTCGCAGGACTCGGTACTCTGCGAGTTTCCCAGCGTTTACTCCACGAGTCCAAGGCAAATCAATGACAAACGCTGACAAAACTAGGATTGCCATTGTCTTGCATTAGACTCGGCTACTGTGCCAGTGATAGCAGGGAAACTCGCAAATAACTGCTGTTACTTTGCGAGCCGAGTCCAGCTGTCTTCTCTGTGTGCTGGCTGCCGCAGCTCCAGGGTCCTAGAGCCCGCCTGCTCACAGAGATGATGTAGCAGTGCTGAGATTGTTCTCAGTCTGCTCATTTCCTGTGCATAGACATCTATATCTATGCACAGGGGATGTAGCAGAGAGGACATCGCGTTTTGGACTGCGTCGGACAGAAGAGGATTTTTTTAATTAAAGATGGAGTCCCTAATGGCTTTTTTTTTTATTTCAAATAAAATTTTTTCTCTGTGTTGTGTTTTTTTAACCCTTTATTGGAGATTCTTAGTGGCTGGGTCAAACGTGGCCTGACATTAAGAATCTCGGGCTTATACCAGCTTGTATAACAAAGCTGGTATTAACCCCTTTATTATCCAGCGTGCCACCGCCACCAGGGCCGCTGGAAGAGCGGGGTTCAGCGCCAGAGGATGGCGCTTCAATGAACGCGCCATCTTCTGGGGCGGCTGCGGGCTGCAATTTGCAGCGGGGGGTGCCCAGAAAGCTTGGGCATCCCTGCGCTGCGGATTCCAGCCCCCAGCTGCTTAGCTGTACCTGGCTAGACATAGAAATTGCGCGGAGCCCCACGCATTTTTTTTTATTATTTCATGAAATTCATGAAATAATAAAAAAAAAGGGCTCCCCTATATTCTTGTGTCCGGCCAGGTACAAATAGGCACCTGGGGGTTGGGGGCAGCACGTCGCTGCCTGCTGGATCCGGCTGGTTCCAGAAATACGGCGAAGCCCACGTGAAATTTTTTTCTGACAAATCCATATAACAATGTAAATAAAAGGGACTGCATCTTTATTAACCCCTGGACCATGGGCGAGGGGTTAATAAAGATGCAGTCCCTTTTTTAGGATTGTTTTATTGATTTTTCAGAAAAAAAATTACATGGGCTTCGCCGTATTTCTGGAACCAGCCGGATCCAGCAGGCAGCGACGGGCTGCCCCCAACCCCCAGGTGCCTATTTGTACCTGGCCAGACACAAGAATATAGGAGAGCCCTTTTTTTTTATTATTTCATGAATTTCATGAAATAATTTAAAAAAAAATGCGTGGGGCTCCGCGCAATTTCTATGTCTAGCCAGGTACAGCTAAGCAGCTGGGGGTTGGAATCCGCAGCGCAGGGATGCCCAAGCTTTCTGGGCACCCCCCGCTGCAAATTGCAGCCCACAGCTGCCCAGAAGATGGCGCGTTCATTGAAGCGCCATCCTCTGGCGCTGAACCCCACTCTTCCAGCGGCCCTGGTGGCGGTGGCACGCTGGGTAATAAAGAGGTTAGGGCCAGCTTTGTATTATCAGCTGGCCCTAAGCCCGAAATTTATGGTGGTCACGCCAATATTAGACATGACCGCCATGAATTTCTATTAAATTGTTTAAAAAAAAACACAACACAGAGAAAAATTTTTATTAGAAATTAAAAAAAAAGCCATTAGGAACTCCATCTTTAATTAAAAAAATCCTCTTCCGTCCGATGCAGTCCAAAATGCGATGTCCTCTCTGCTCATCCCTGTGCATAGATATAGATGTCTATGCACAGGGAATGAGCAGACTGAGAACAATCTCAGCACTGCTACATCAGGCAGCAGGCGGGCTCTAGGACCCTGGAGCTGCGGCAGCCAGTACACAGAGCAGACAGGACTCTTATCTGTGTGAGTTTGCCAGCGATTACTTGCAAAGTAAACGAGTCCAATGCAAATCAATGGCAAAACTAGGATTGCTTCAGGCTGAAGCTTCCGAGACACATCTGTGATTTGTAAATCGCACACTACTCGCTATTACTCGCTTCCCCATTCATTAACATTGGACTCGTTAGACTCGCAACGAGTAGCGAGTCCCGGGCTCGGACTCGCTAGAGTCAAGCGATTCCGAGTAATTTAGGATTTGCCCATCACTAGAGGCTCCACATTGTCCCTGGATAGAGACGTGCAGTAGGGCCTGTAAACCTGAAGTGGGTGTATTGGAGTATAGTCCTTTGGCAGGGCAGCCAAAAATTGGGAGGCTCCACATTGTCCCTGGATAGATACGTGCAGTAGGGCCTGTAAACCTGAAGTGGGTGTATTGGAGTATAGCCCTTTGGCAGGGCAGCCAAAAATTGGGAGGCTCCACATTGTCCCTAGATAGAGACGTGCATGAGGGCCTCAAAACATCTTTCCCATTGAAAAGGAGCGGGTCCCCTGTCGTTGTAATGCCCATTCTAAAAGAATGGGCGAAAAAATTTACCACTGGGGGTATACCTGAAACAACAGCCTAACTATTGTAACGGTCATCATGGTGGCACATGAGGAGAAGGAGGAGCACTCCAGCGATTAGCCAAAGTCCAGAAGTGTGTACCCATGGGTGAGTGGAGGTACATTGCAAATTCCCATAACAAAATTTAAATTCCGCTGTCATTTGTTGGTGGTGTGGTGAAGTCTGGCCCAATCCAACCCTTGTTCATCTTGATCAGAGTCAGCCTGTCAGCATTTTCACTTGACAGGCGGGTGCGTTTATCAGTAATGATTCCACCTGCGGCACTGAAAACACTCTCTGACAAAACGCTGGCGGCAGGGCAGGCCAGGACTTCCAAGGCGTAGAGAGCCAATTCATGCCTCGTGTCCAGCTTGGAGACCCAATAATTGTAAGGCACAGAGGAATGTCGCAGTACAGTTGTTCGATCTGCAAGGTACTCCTTCAGCATCTGGCCAAACTTAGCATTTCTTGTGGCACTACCCCGCACCTCAGGGGCTGTGGTACGTGAGGGGCTGAGAAAACTGTCCCACATCGTAAAGACTGTTCCCCTACCTCTGGCGGATTGGACTTGTGCCCCTCTCGGCCGTACGCCTTGGTTGTCCACCGATTCCTGACCTATGCCACTAGCATTTTGTGAGGGGAATGCTTTGCCTACTTCCGTGACTATGGCCTTCTGGAACTGCTGCATTTTGGCTGACCTCTCCGCCTCAGGAATGAGAGACATAAAGTTCTCCTTGTAGCGTGGGTCTAAGAGTGTTGCCAACCAGTACTGATTGTCGGCCAAGATGTTCTGAACGCGAGGGTCACGAGCCAGGCAGCTTACCATAAAGTCAGCCATGTGCGCCAGACTCTTAAAAGCCATCACTTCAGTATCCACACCAACACGATGACTGAACATGCTGTCCTCCTCCTCATCTCCCATGTCCTCTGGCCAGCCACGCTGAAGCGAGGGTATGACTGGTGTGCATGTCATATCCTCAGTTTGGCCAGAGAGTAGCTCCATGTCTTCATTCTCCTCCTCCTCCTCCTCCTCCTCCTCCTCATCATAGTCCTCCACTGCACGTTGTGATGAGATGAAGCAGGGCTGTGTGTTATCACCCACACCCACTACTGTTTCTTGCTCAAACTCATCGCACTCCGCCTGCAACGCATCCTCGTAGTTTTTCAGCAGAGACCATTTTAGAAGGCAGAGTAGCGGTATGGTGACGCTAATAATGGCATCATCGCCGCTCACCATCTTGGTGGAGTCCTCAAAGTTTTGGAGGACGGTACATAGGTCCGACATCCATCTCCACTCCTCGGGTGTTATGTGTGGAGTTTGACCCATTTCCCGACGGCTTAGGTGATGCAGGTACTCAACAACTGCCCTCTTCTGCTCACATATCCTGACCAACATGTGCAGAGTTGAATTCCAACGCGTGGGGACATCACACACCAGTCTGTGGGCCGGAAGACGCAAACGGCGCTGAAAGCCGGCAAGGCCGGCTGAAGCAGCAGGTGACTTGCGAAAATGTGCAGACAGGCGGCGAACTTTTACCAGCAGATCAGACAGCTCTGGGTGTGACTTTATAAACCGCTGAACCACAAGGTTGAGCACATGGGCCACGCAGGGAACATGCGTCAACTGGCCTCGCCTCAAAGCTGCCACCAGGTTCCGGCCATTGTCACACACGACCTTTCCTGGCTTTAGGTTCAGAGGTGTGAGCCAGTGATCTGCCTGCTGTTTTAGAGCTGTCCACACCTCTTCTGCATTGTGGGGTTTGTCAACTATGCATATTAGCTTTAGCACAGCCTGTTGCCGCTTCGCAGAGGCAGTGCTGCAGTGCTTCCAGCTTTGGACTGGTGTGGAGGGTACAGTGGATGAGGATGCGCAGGAGGTGGAGGAGGAGGCTGAGGAGCATGACATTCCGAAGCTGTAGAGTCTGGGTGAAACCATGACTGAGGTAGGGCCTGCAAACCTTGGTGTGGGAAGGACGTGTTTCGTCCCTCGCTGAGACTGGGTCCCAGCTTCCACAATATTAACCCAGTGTGCCGTCAAGGAGATGTAGCGGCCTTGCCCACAAGCACTTGTCCACGTGTCTGTGGTTAGGTGGACTTTGGCTGAAACAGCGTTGTTCAGGGCACGTGTGATGCTTTGTGACACGTGGTTATGCAATGCGGGGATGGCACATCTGGAAAAATAGTGGCGGCTGGGGACCGAGTAACGTGGGACAGCAGCCACCATCAGGTCGCGGAATGCTTCCGTCTCCACCAGCCGGAAAGGTAACATTTCTAGCGCAAGCAGTCGCGAAATGTGATAATTTAGGACTGTGGCATGTGGGGCATTGGCAGCGTATTTGCGCCTGCGTTCAAAGGTTTGCTGAATGGATAATTGAACGCTGCACTGGGACAAGGACGTGCTTGATGGTGGTGTTATTTGTGCGTGGACAACGTCAGGTGCAGGGCCGGAGGCTTGTTCGCGACCAGCATGGATAGGCAATTGGCTCGCATGCACAACACGCGAAGACGTAGCAGTGACATTAGCAAGCACCCCTCCTCGACTCGGTTGTACTTCCCACAAGTCGGGTGCTTTCCTGACATGTGCCTGATCATGCTGGTGGTGGTCAGGCTGCTAGTTTTCGTACCCCTGCTGTGATGCTGGCATGGCAGGTGTTGCAAATGGCCTTTTTAGAGTCATCTGGAGCCGACTTAAAAAACTGCCAGACTCGGGAAGACCTAACATTTGCACAGGCACCTTGTGTCGTGTTGTTGTTCCGGGGAACGGTTGCCTGCCTTCTGCCTGCGGACACGACCCTGCTTCTTACTGCCTGTTGGGATGCTACGCCTCCCTCCCCCTGTGCACTGCTGTCCTTGCTCTGCATATCCTCCTGCCAGGTTGGGTCAGCCACTGGATCATCCTCCACGTCGTCTTCCTCTTCCGCACCCTGATCCTCCTCCTGACTTCCTGGCAATTGTGTCTCATCATCGTCCACCCCTTGTTGAGACACGTTGCCAAGGTTCCCTTCGTGAGAACGTGGCTGCTCAAATATTTGGTCATCTGTACATACCATCTCATTACCCACTTCAACAGGAGCTGGCGAGAGGCCAGATTCTGCGAATGGATTCGTAAACAGCTCTTCCGAGTGTCCTAGTGTGGGATCAGTAATGTCCGTGGACGTGTACTCGGCCCGCTGGGGGTAGGAAGGAGGATCAGGTTGGGAAATGTGCGGTGCAGTATCACGGCTACTGACACTTGACCGTGTGGAAGACAGGGTTTTTGTGGAGGTGCCCATCTGACTTGAAGCATTATCCGCTATCCAAGTAACAACCTGTTGAAACTGGTCTTGGTTCAAGAGCGGTGTACTGCTGCGGGCCCCAAGAATTTGGGACAGGACGTGCGAGCGAGTAGATGTGCCACTTTGTTGTTGCGAAAATAGTGCTTGCACACGACCTCGGCCTCTGCCTGCACCACCATCACGTCCACTTCCTTGTCCCTTGCCAACGCCCTTGCACATTTTTCTTGTATACAGCTATTCAGTCTGGTGACTGTTCTGGTCACAGGAAAGCTGGATTTTAGACCCTGTCTGTATACAGCTAGTCAATTTTAACAGTCTGGTGACTGTTCTAGTCACAGAAAAGCTGGATTTTAGACCCTGCTTGTATACAGCTAGTCAATTTTAACAGTCTGGTGACTGTTCTGGTCACAGGAAAGCTGGATTTTAGACCCTGCCTGTATACAGCTAGTCAATTTTAACAGTCTGGTGACTGTTCTGGTCACAGGAAAGCTGGATTTTAGACCCTACCTGTATACAGCTAGTCAGCTCCAACAGTCTCCTGAGGACTGTTCTGGTCACTGTAAAGCTTGGACTCCGATCTGGATCACCCTGCCTATATCCTCCTAGATTAGTCCTGAGAAGGACTGTTGTGGTCAGCAGCAGTTTGCACCCCTGCTCCGGATCTACCTATGAGGGCCGCAAATCTGTCCCTAGGCAGCAGCAGACACTCTCCCTACACTCACTGTCTGGATGGCTGTGTGCAGAGCACATCGTGGCCGGGTCTTATAAAGGCTCGGTCACGCTGTGCGGGCCGGCCAATCACTGCAATGCCACAACTAACAGGGCTGTGGCATTGCAGTGGTCTGCCAGCTAATCCCTGCATGTGGGCTGGCTCTCTAAAGAGCGCCAACATGCAGGGATGAGGACCACGAGCACAGCACAAGTATCGCGAGATTACTCGGTGCTCGCCGAGTAGCCCGAGTACAGTGATACTCGTGCGAGTACCGAGTAGCGCAGAGCATACTCGCTCATCACTATTAATTATATGATTTCTTTTAAAACCCCTGGACATGATCTGTAAAATGGGTTTCCAGGAAAACCCACGTGCGGGTTATATGCATGAACACTAGGTATTCGGTACAGACCCCGAATTTTACAATTCGGGTTCGCCCATCACCATTGTTTAGAGACTCACCTAATCAGCGTCCGAGCCATACTACCAAAATATTGAACCTTGCACATTTTGCAAGTTATTAAATACACAACTTGAGATGACTATACTGTTTGCAACATGTGCTATGTTTTTCTACGAGTATTTAATAAAGATCTGTAAGTTTTAATATTTGGAATTGTGAACTTCACATTTGTTAAAGGAAATACAAAATTGAAAGTGTTACTTTATTTGAACCGCAATCCAAATAAATGTAATTTTTCGGACTAACACCAAGACCTGCTTCAGACAGGGTGCTGATTAGAAGTGTGCACACAATCTGGGCTGTCACCCATTTTATATTCTGTGCTTTATTTTGTCCCCTAATTTACAAGAGTATTTAATCAGCAACACATCTGAGGAAGGTCAGGCACTGCCTAGATACCCACAGTTTATCATGGCTACCAGCGTCCTCCCTGCTTACAGGCTGCGCTAAGCAGGAAGGACACTGGTATCCATGATAAACACCGGGTAACTAAGCAGCGCCGGTTAACTAAGTGAAAACATTTTTACCAATAAACAGAAAATCTTAAATTAGTATTTATTTCTTTTACAGGCTGAATTTAATATCACTCTGGGGAATTATCATCGCACAGCACAGGATTTAATAATAAGGTAAATATGTTTTTGTGTTTTCTTAAGGCTTTAATCAGACGTCTGTAATCTTGTCTGTGTTGTTTTTTTGCTGACTGTGTGTTCAAAAAATATTATGTGGACTTGTCCATTGTTGCAACACCACAAAAGTGTTCAGGGGATGATATATTTGTTCATATATCTTTCCATATGTTGAATCTGAGGGATCATAACTTATAGCCCTCTGTCACCTTACAGCTGTTCTACAGTGTCATTTCTATTATGCTTTTCTGTGCTTTTTTAACTTTTTTACGACCAAGGATGTACATAGATCACTCTGTTTGTAATATTATAAATATTATATACATTTCACTTTTTTGTATTGAATTACTGAAATTAACTTTTTGATGATATTCTAATTTATTGAGATACACTAGTATATTTAAATGTTCCAACTCAATGGCAAGTAATGTCCCCTGTGAACTTGTGTTTTTTTCTTTTCTTATAGCCATCCCTTGCATCGGTATAGTTCCACTTCATACACTGGTTTGAGATGTAGGAAACGTCATAGCCCTCTCCCTGCATAAACATTGCATGGGTTTTGCTTTATTAATATTGCATTTATCTATACTGTTTTCATCTACCATTTTTTGAGATATGTTGGAGTTCTGCTCTTAATTCTCTGTTTGTATAGAGATAGCCCTGTCTGTAAATGCATATATCTAATTAACTTATATTTATTCACTAGTCAATTGTCTAGTTTTTGTCAGGGCATTAACCTTATATACATGAAGATTTTGAGTGCCTTGCCTCTCTACACCAGCTTCTTTGACATTAGTCTATTGCAAATCAACTGTGTTAATGTTTCAGTTAATGTTGATGATTAAGGTTTACAGCCAATGAAAACCCAAAAGTCATTATCTCAAAAAATTAGAATAATGAACACAAAAAACCTGAAAAGGCTTACTAAGTGTTTAAAATGCTCCTTTAGTCTGGTTAAGTAGCCTACACAATCATGGGAAAGACTGATGATTTGACAGATGTCCTGAAGGCAGTCATTGACACTCTACACAAGGAGGGTAAACCACAAAAGGTCATTGCTAAAGAAGCTGTCTGTTCAGAGAGTGCTGTATCCAAGGATATCAATGGAAGGTTCAGTGGAAGGAAAAAGTGTGGTAGTAAAAGGTGCACAAGCAACTGGGATAACCGCAGTTTTCAAAAAATTACTATAAAAAGGCCATTCAAAAATTTGGTGGAGAATCACAAACTGTGGACTGCTGCTGGAGTCAGTGCTTCAAGAGCCACCACACACAGACGTATCCCGGACATGGACATTCCTTGTGTCAAGCCACTAATCACCAATAGACAACGCAAGAAGCGTCTTACCTGAGCCAAACAGGAAAAGAACTGAACTGTTGCTCAGTCTTCCAAGGCGTTATTTTCAGATTAAAGTAAATTTAGCATTTCATTTGGATATCAAAGTTCAAGAGTCTGGAGGAAGAGTGAAGGGATCACAATCCAAGCTGCTTGAGGTCTAGTGTGATGTTTCCACAATCAGTGATGGTTTGGGGAGCCATGTCATCTGCTGGTGTAGGTCCACTGGGTTTTATCAAAGCCAAAGTCAGTGCTGCCATTTACCAGGATATTTTAGAGCACTTCATGTTTCCCTCTGCCTACAAGCTTTGGAGATGGAAATTTCCTTTTCCAGCAGGACTTGGCATCTGTTCACACTGTCAAAAGTAACTATACCTGGTGTAATAACCACAGTATCACTGTGCTTGATTGGTCAGCAATCTCGCTTGACCTAAATCCCTTAGAGACTCTATGGTGTATTGTCAAGAGGAAGATGAGAGACATTAGATCCAACAATGCAGATGAGCTGAAAACTGCTATCAAAGCAACCTGGGCTTGCTTAACACCTCCACAGTGCCACAGGCAGATCGACTCCATGCCACGCTGCATTGATGCAGTAATTCATGCAAAAGAAGCCCTGACTAAGTACTGAGTGCATTTACTGTACATACATTTCATTAGGCCAAAATATATGAGTTAACAATCATTTTTCAGTTGGTCTTCTATAATATTCAAATTTTCTGAGATAATGCCTCTTGGGTTTTCATTGGCTGTAAGCCATAAACATCAACATTTACAGAACTAAACACTTGAAATAGATCACTCTGATTGTAATGACTCTATATAATATATGCATTTCACTTTTTCGTATTGAATTACTGAAAAAAATTATCTTTTTAATGATATTCTAATTTATTGAGATGCACTTGTATATCTAAATGTTCCAACTCAATGGCAAGTAATGTCTTGCTTCATCTTTCCTTCTAGTGTACTATTGTGTTTAGTTAACTCACTTTATGTGACTATTTTTCTCAATCTATGTGCTTATTTGCCTATAGCATTATCTATAATCTTGGTGCAACACCACCATAGTGTTCAGAAGTTATTGTGCCGCCCAGCTTAGGGGACCGGGATACCCGGCGCAGGGTCCCTTTCCTTGGGGAAGTCACTGGTGGCTGGACCCAGGCCGTGGCCCCAGGCTGGCACACTCCTAAAAGGGGGGTATTTACAGGGGATTTAGAAGTTTATATAGTTTATAAAGTTTGTAGATGTTATTGTCGTGACGCCACCCAGAATAATGTGGCTATATATGGCCACCGCTGCCTTGTACTGGCCAGGGGATGATGGTGAGAGGCAGCTGAGATGGTATAGCCCTTTTCCGGGTAGGGCTGTAGGGTCCCCTGGACAGGTGATGTTAAAGTTAATGATGGATGAAGATGGAAGTATGGTGAGGAGATGTTAAGGGCACAGACACTTACTTGATTCACAGCAAATTCTCTCAGCGGTGATGGTCCCAATCCTGGATAGATGGTAGCTGTTAAATCAGAGGCTGAGGCACAGATGAGGTTTAACTGGTTTACTTTCAACCATACTATAATACAACAAGTCCGTTTCCGGAGTCTGCAATAGGGGTTCAGTTGCTCAGGCCCCACCGGGTCCTTTACCTCCTGCTTGCGCTGTCTATGTGGCCCTGCTGCTGTGTGTGAACTCGCTGCTGGCCCAAATCTGTCCTCTCTGGGTCCCACTCAACAGGCAACTTGAGTCCTTTGTCTCTCTCTGCTTACCCCCTCCGGGAGTACTGCTGAACTCTTAGTATGTTGCTGTGTCTGGCCCTGTGAAGCTTGTTGTTACCTCACGTTTTCCGGTTGCTGTATTGTATATAACTAATGCAGCCACGGATCCGGTATCCGTATCTGCGCTTTTTATCTAGGGTAGATAATGATGCTACCCAATTCTGAAAGTGTTCCTCTTATCAGTTTTCTCCTCCTCAGACCGATGGCTTGGCCCTGGAAATTGTCAGTCAGTCCTCAGGAACTCAATGCAGCTCCTGTCACTCTGAGCTCCTGGCTCCAACTGTCTGAAAATTTACCTCAAACCAGTGTTTTATCTCTAGGGAAGTCTCTGGTGTCTCTGGAGCTCCCCCTACTGGCCAAAGGTGGTAGTGCAGTGGCTTGGCTTTCTAAGTGAGTGCAACTATTATGATCTTATACTGTGGCTAATACCCGCAGGGGCGCCACATTATTATATTTGTTCATATACATTTTGCATCCATTGGTTCTGAGGGATCATAACTTATAGCCCTCTGTTACCTTACAGCTGCTCTACAGTGTAATTTCTATTATAGAATTCACTATGCATTTCAGGACTTTTTTAACCCTTTCATGACCAAGGACATACATGTTCCACCCCTTATGCAATGTCATGCTCTGAGCTCACATCCCCCCCACATTGGAGAGTGCCATCAATCACTGACCCCACGATTCAAAGCCCCAATTGTGGCATTCCCTGCCCTGATCAGAGGTCCCACGATGAAGTCATGGGACTCTGTTACTTGGACAACTTTTGGTCCTCTGATGACCCCGGAAGCTGTCCTGAATCACTTCCTGCTGGCGATCTCCCAGTGAGGTCACCAGCAGAAAGTGATTTTTCCTCTGTTATAATAACAAAATCATGGCCCGATTCTAATGCATCGGGCATTCTAGATATGTATGTAGTTTATTTATGAAGATTTAAGAATAATACAAAGCGAAGCTGGGTTTAAATCCTGCTCCAATATCGCTGATTGCTGGCAACCGACCAGGCACAACCAATCAGCGAAGCATGATTGAAATCCTGTGCCAATTTGCGGGCGGACTGTCCCTGTTCCTGATTGGTCATGGGCAGCTGGCCTGACCAATCAGCAATGCAGGATTTGTGTTACAGACAAACAGACAGAAGTAGACAATTACATAGTAGAAACCTACAGCAGTACCGGTATAGAGCGGTGCTAGTGTGCAGCGGTGCTGGAGTCCAGCAGGGGACAGCAGGCGCATGCGGTCAGGAGGGGGCTGGGAGTCAGCGGCCGGGTGCAGACAGGAGGGGGACGGGGAACAGCGGGCAGGAGAGGGCCAGGTAAGAGCAGCCGGGTGCGGGCAGGACGGGGCCGGGGAAGAGCGGGCAGGTGCGGGCAGGAGGGGCCGGGGGACAGTGGCTGGGTGCGGACAGGAGGGGGACAGGAACAGCGGGCAGGAGGGGCCAGGTAAGAGCGGCTGGGTGTGGGCAGGAGGGGACCGGGGAAGAGTGGCCGGGTGCGGGCAGAAGGGGGCTGGAGAAGAGCGGGCAGGTGCGGGCAGGAGGTGACCGGGGGACAGTGGCTGGTTGCGGGCACGAGGGGGCCAGGGGGACAGAGGCCAGGTGCGGGCAGGAGGGGGCCGGGGAACAGCGGGCAGGTCCGGGCATGAGGGGGCCGGAGAACAGCGGGCAGGTGCGGCCATTAGGGCGCTGGGGAACAGCAGACGGGTGCGGGCAGGAGGGGCTAAACATTTATTATAAATTGCCATTTTTTAGCATACCAGAAATGTTACTGACATCTGAATGAGGCCATAGCATATTATTTATTTTAGCCAAATGCTGCAAATGTATTTATTTACTGCAAATATATGTATCATCTCTTAATCAAAATACAATATATTCAAATATGCATTATTTATATTTCATACTAATCCTTTCTCAAGAGAACAGTTAGAAGAAGCTATAACAGAAAGGATACTAAAATATTCTCTTTTAAATCTCGAATTTATTTAAAAAGGTCAAAGAATTCCTCACTTGAGAAGATGATAAGCCCAGGGCAAGGGGTACTCGGATACCGGGCCTGGGTTTGATGGAATTTACTGGGGAATCACGGGTGGTCAGGTTCCCGGTTCCGTGCCCTGGATGTCATTTGTTAGATGGGGGAAATATTTACAAGGATAAAGGATACGTGACGCCACCTGTGGATCCCGGCAATTTGGATACCGGTGCTGCAGGACGGCCGCTGAGGTGATGATTGGTGCAGCTCAGTGTGGTCCAGCTCCCCACAGGTGCAGCTTTTACCTCAGGGCAGCGGTGATGGAGGATGAGGGGAGTAGTTGTTCTTACCCCTCCGGTGAGATGCTGATGAAGCCCTCCGGGCACCGGCGAGAAGAAAGGCAGAAACCAGTTCAACTTCAACTCCACTTTACTGGGTACCAGCAGATGATAAGGTGAAACATGGTACAGTCTGGTTTAACGGGTAGGAGTTGTCGGCTCAGGGTCCCCCTATGGAGTCTCCAGATGTTCCTTCTTAAGTCTTTAGGGGTCTAATTCTGTCCTTCTCTATCTTTCACCACCCTTGCAGAGCTCTCCCGCCAGTCCCCTGGTCTCATACAGTGAAGCACGGGCTTCTCCTTTACCCGTACGGACGGGAGCGACATACAGCAAATCCTCCTGCCACCAGAATCCGGACCGATACTCCTGTAATCTAGGACCTATTTTGGGCCTGAGGGGTGAGGTACCTTCTTGTGGCGCCTATGGCTACCTGTTTCACAGGGCCCTCGGCTTGTCGGTTTGCGGCCAGGGATAAACTGCTGACCGCCTCGGCTTCCGTGTCGCCGGTGTTCCCCAGACATTACCAGCCGGCTCCAACTGGTTCTGGTTCGTCACCTTCTGTCCTGAGACCCCCTCCTAGAGATGGAGATCCCTCCTATTGCAGAGCTGTCAGGCGCGTCCTCACTGACTGACTTCCCAGCACTAACTGACTAACTGTCACTCAAATCTTCCTGCACTGACCTAGGCTCCACCCCCTTTTGTACCTACTGAATAATCAGTCCCTCTATACTAAGGTGGCCTAGTCCTGTGTGTGTGTGTGAAAACAGATTCCATAGGTTAAACCCTAAAACCACAACTACAGAGATACTACATATGTTCTCAAAGTGCAATACCTCCCTGTGGCGCCAAGCCATAGGTGCGCCACAAAGACATCTTAACAAGAAAAAAAGGGGGGGGACAAGAGGCGCAATAGTGCCCTTATCACTCGACACTAACACGTAAAGTGGTGAAAAAAGCAATTCACTCACCTATTCCAGTTGTGTAACCCACAACTGGTTTGAAGGCTCATAGAGTAATATCCTGATGGCTGCTGCAGGACTCCCACCGGCTCCACGCACGTGGAGATGTACCAAGAATCCAGGGAAAAACGGTGTTATCTGGTCCGCGCTGCCAGGTTCATTCACATCAAAGAAAAGCCAATAATCGATATTTGATCCAAACCTTCCTTTATTCCCTCCTACACGTTTCAGTGCCAGTGCACATCTTAGGGTAGAGTCACATTAGAATATGCATCCGATGAGACAGCATCAGATGCGGTATACTAATGACACTTGGCTCTGATGCGAGCGTAAGCTGAGTGTCATTCTACCGTGCTCCAATCCTCCAATCAGATCACAGGTGCAGAGAAGAGGGAGATATTAATTTACCCATTTCCTCCATTGCAAGTCTATACCTTCATCCCCCATACTCTGGAACTCTCTTCCCCAACATATTAGACTGTCGCCTAACATAGAAACCTTCAAAAGGAACCTGAAAACTCACTTCTTCTGACAAGCGTACAACCTGCATTGATCCTCAGTCCACCAAACTTCTGCAAGATTAGCTCTCCCCTCACCTACTGAATCCTCACATATCCCTTGTAGACTTGAGTCCTCGGGAGCCATGGGAATAGCGGCGTGGTAAGCAGGGAGTTAACTGAGGTGACCCAAGGACACCATTGCTATAGTAACCACTCGATCGGTTACTATGGTAATGGTGACCTCGATGATGTCACTACTTAACATGCCGCAGGTCTCCAGTGATTAGAGACCATGGGGAGCAGACGGACGTGTTCTTCCTCCCCATTTAATGTAGCAGAGCTGAATGACTGCAGGAAGACAGAAAATGAGGATTGTAGAGGTGTATGAGGGTGGGGAGGGAGTAATAATGATGACATCTCTAAGTGTCTCTGTTTTTATTTCTAATAAATTAATATTTCCCTGTGTTGTGTCTTTTTTAACCCTTTATTGGAGATTCCTAATGGCTGGTTCTAACTTGGCCTGACATTAAGAATTTCAGGGTTTAATACCAGCTGGTAAAACCAAGCTGGTATTAACCCCTTATTACCCAGCAAGCCAGCCACCCCCAGGGTCACTGAAAGATCCCGGTAAAGCACCGGGAGATGGCACTTCTTATAAATGCGCCATTTTCAGGGGCAGCTGCAGGCTGCTATTCTTTAGCATGGGGAACCCAGAACAATTAATCTTCACCCCACTGAGAATACCAGCCCTCAGCTACACGTTTTACCTTGGCTGGCAATTGAAAATAGGGCAGAGTGACTCACCCAGGCCAGGGGACTCAGAACTCAGGCGCAGGCTGGAGGTCACTAGTGGCGTTCCCTGAGATTGTGGCCCTGGTCGTCAATGAAAAAGGGAAAAAGAAAATAAATAAATAAATAAATAAATAATGAAATAAGTTGTTCATGACGCCACCTGTAGGTCCCGTTGATGGCACCAGCACAACGGGAACCTCCGGGGTGACAGACAGCTGCCATGCAGTAGCCCTCTACAGGTAGGGTGATGTCCCCGGGGTGTTAGAAGTAGGGATGAGAGAATAGGGCAGCACAGTCACTGTGGAGCAAGGCAGGTAAATCAAAGTTCAAAGAAATAAATCACCGACACGCTGCTCACTCTGAACTAGTACTTTACTCCAGTATTCTGCAGGGTTATAGGGAAATGCAGTTCTCTTTGCAGAGTAGTGGACCGGGTGGTTCTGGCAATGAGCAGTGTCCCTCTGAAGCTCCACTGGTGTTCCTTCTCTATCATGCACTCTGTCCCTTACTCTGCTGCCCTGCACGGATCCCGCTTGTTAGTCCAGGCCCGTTGAGATATATGGGATCCCCTTATCTTTCCAAGGACAACCCAACTCAGTCTAGCGCTTCTGGCGGGGACCGTGCTTGAAGTAGGGCGGTTGGATCGTGCTCCTAAGAAGTCATCGACCACTCCGGGTTTGTGATTCAGGGATTCAGCCGGCTGAGCCACCTCGGAGCCGATACTCTGGTTTGGACTGGGCTAGGGTATTTTGTTATCCTTCTCTTTCTTGGCTCCTTTCTTTTCTGGGTCACCAGGTTGAGGTGCCCTCCCTGTTAGCTTCACTTCTGCTGTTACTCTTACTTTCCCTTGTGCAGCTCTGCTATTCTGCTGCACTTCAGTCCTCTTCCTGTTCACTGTCTCCTCAGCAGACCTTCAACTCCAACTTACTCCTAACTAACTCTGTTCTGCTCTCCCCACTTGCTTTATCACCTAGCTTCTCCAACCACCAGGAACGGTTACCCTAGTAACGGGCAGTCTGATTGGTCCCCCTATCACTAGGTGTTTGCATGTGGTGCTAGAGCCTCAGGCTTCTACTACTCATTACCAAAACAAAGCATACTGCACCTTCAGTCAGGGGTGCAGTACCCTTTTGTAGCGCGCTCTTAGCGGGGCGCCACAAGAGCCCATGCATTTTTTTGCCAGCCAAGCTAAAATTCTGCAGCTCACAGTGGCAGCTTGCAGCTGTCCACTTTCAAAGGGCTAGACTTAAAAATACTGCAAAGCTCCAGGCATTTTTTCTAATTATTTATTCATTTAATACAGTATGGTGGCAGGTTCTTTGCCATGCACTAATGTGTATGACAACCAAGCACAATCACCATCCAAACTGAGATAATGCAGTCTGACTGTAACAGACAATCACAAAGGCTCTCACAAAGTGTGAGCATCTGTGATTGTTTGTGCAATGAATATGCATGAGGCTTAATGTGTGGCCCCCGAATTAGCAGCCGGAGACTGGTAAACTCGATCTAGGTATATCTATCTATCTATCTATCTATCTATCTATCTATCTATCTATCTATCTATCCTCTCTATCTGTCTATTCTAACTTTTACCAGCATGGGGAAGACCATGAAACAATGCTTAGTGTGATGTCTGTGTTCGTTTTTTTTGCACACCCAAAGACTTTCATTGTCTCACGGTCCGCGCTGCTTCAGGGTTAAATAAACTCACCAAAGAGCCAGCCGGGATAAGCAAAGTGTTTATCTGTTAACAAAACCTTTAATATTAAAAATAATTATGCCCATCATGTCTCTAGGGGGGGTCCACCCCCCCTAGAGTCATGCTGTCCACTCAGGACGTCATGTCAGGGGTTAACTTAGCTGATAACCCCTGAGCCGCAATTGTCAGCTTTCTTCTATACTTTCTGTTACAAGCCGCCGGCTGCAGCATCAGGACTAAAGACAGCATGTCTCTAGAGGGGGGGTGGACACCCCCTACAGACATGCTGTCCACATGCATTCTCATTATTTAACCCTTTGTTCATCCCTGCAGCAGCAGGGATGAACAAGGGGTTAAATGTTATTAATAAATGTGGCTATAATGTCTCCAGGGGGTGCCCACCCCCCCTAGAGACATACCATCCACTCAGGTGGGCATATAATGATTTAATTTCTGATGTACAGTAGCCGGCTCCTGTCTGCTCCTGTACATTTTTATGAATGAAGCCGCCGGCTCCCCTTTGCGCAGCGCTCATACTATACCTAATGTAGGTAAATATGTGTGCTGTCCAGGGTCCTGCAGGCTTATACGGTAGATCTATGGGCTGCGCAGCCCATAGATCTACTGTATAAGCCTGCTGGACCTCCACTGCCTGCACTTGACAATGAATTCGAGCCCCATGGATGGACTGCACACTTCCCGTGTCTCTAAGACCCTTTCTTCCTCCTGGAGCCACCTGGTTCTTGTCTTTGCTCCTCAGTCTGGCCTTAGGACAAGCTCCAACTTGCACTAGTCCCCTGGACACTTAAGTTCTTTCTTCTTGTGACAGGCATTCTTGCTCTAGCTTCCCTCCAACTCGACCCCTGTTTTTCAACGATCTCTTCTCAGCTGTTCTACCACCTCTCCTCAACTGGTTAACTGTCTCCTCAACTGTACAACTGTCTCTCCTGCGTTCTAGATCTATCCCACTTTTTATACCCCTTGTCACATGTCCCACATCATCTACATGTGTTCTTCCTGGCCTCTCTCCTCCAAAGTGCTCCTTCTAACTACTTCCTTCACCTTCCAACTCCACTACAATGATTCCTAGTGTGATCTGGGTGTCCCGGAACCGGTCTGTGCCCCTCTTACCCGTGAGTGGGATACTACACCCTAACTGGGGTGAGGTACCTCTGTGGCAACTGGATCCACAAGGGCGCTACACTCTGTGCCTCTCAGCCATAGATTGAGAGGCATTTCTAGCTAGGGCTCTAAGGCCCTTTAAGAAAAGGGGCATGTCAAACACGCATCCTAAGTGCTCTTCAAGGGGACCTGTGTGGCATGCACAGGTTCTGAAAGCCTTAAGCAAGAGAGTGAACATGGACCAAAACCAAAATATGGCCAGAGAGATGTGTTTGACGGTGTCCCCGTCAGTAGGGGGAGGCCAAAAATTGCGGGAATGCACACTGCACAGTGGCTACAGATTCTTTTTAAACATTAAGCCACAAATCCTGGTGCACAGTGGCTACACATTTAATAAGAAAAAGTATGCCCATGGACCATGCTGCACAGTACCTACAGATGATTTATTTTTAAGAATAAACCCATAGACGCGGCTGCACATTGGCTCCAGATTAATTTTTTTTTAAATGTAACCAACCCTACTGCCAATTGACTACAGATTATTATTAATTTATTTTTTAGATTAAGCCCACAGATCTTGGTGGAGTGGCCAAACAGACCTCTTTTTCAAGATTAGCCAAAGAGAGTCTGCAATGCAGTAGGGATGCTGACTTATTCCCTACTGTGCTGTGCACTTCCTCTGGCCTCGCACACAAGCTGCTGTTGTTTTTGCCTCCTCGGGTCTCTTTTAAAGGGCCAGTTTGTAATCACTGGGAAGCATCCTCTAATTAGGGGAGGTGCCTGATTAACAACTTTAGTTAGCTTATATCCAGCCTGCAAGCTAGTTGTCAGGTCCCTGTGTCCACTACCTATCCCTGTGTCCTGCCTTTCCATATCTTTCTATCCCTGCCTGGCCTGTAACTACCTGCTCCCTTCCACCCTGTCTTTCTCAACCATTCTGGTTGTACCTGCCTATACCAGTGACTCTGCCTGCCACTCTGTCTATATCAGCCATCCCGGCTGTACCTGTCTATACCTGAGACTATGCCTGGGTCTTTCCTTGGACAGGGATCAGCTGCCACAGTTCCCTCTGTGATCCTATGTGTCCATTTCCCAATGGTTACCTCCTGCGAGCATAACAGTTTGATCAGGCCATGGATCTTGCTGACTCTCTAGCCCACCAGTTCACCGGCCTGCAACAGGAGATGATCTGTACATAGATCAACAAGACCATAGCCTGGTCTGTATATGGTCTTATAATTCAGCCTTTGGTTTCAGTCCTCATCTGTCTGCTCTTCCACTTTTTCACAGTGATCAGGAGCAGTGTCATGGATTCATCAACCAGTGCAATCTGCACATTGAATTTTTGGTCCACCAGTTTTCTTCATACTGGGCCAAAGTTGATGTTGCACCTGGTGAGGAGGCCCTTGTTTGGGTTAATTACCTGTGGGTTGTGGGCTTCCGACATCGTGGACTTCTTAGAGACTTTCTGGAAGGTTTTTCTTGAAACCAGTCATGTCACCTCTGCAGCATCCTCTTTTTCTGAAGCTTTGCCAAGCTAGTCTGACTGTTGGACAGTATAAAGTTCAATAATCCACTCTCTCCACTGAACTTTGCTGGAATAATCAGGCACTGACGGCTACCTTTTGGAAAAGCTTATATTCCCACTACTCTGGATGAACTGATTCCTTGGGCTACATGGGTTGACCTTAGGTTCCAGGAACAATCCATGGAGGTGTCACATGATCGAGGACTCATATATCTGGCTCCATCCCTCCAGAGCCTGTTGGTGCCTCAGTCTGCTGCACCTGAACCTATGCAGTGGGCCATGTTAAGATGTCCAAACAATGTCCAGAACATCATTGAGCCAAAGGCCTGTGTTTCTACTGTGCAGGTGCAAAACACTTCATCCATGCCTGGCCAATGAGGCTGGAACTCCCTAGCCTGGGTTCTGAAGGAGGCACTACCCTAGCTGAGAGCAAATCCTTTTCCTCATTGACTCTGTCCATATCCATATAATTTGGAAGTGCCCTGTTCTCTGAGATGACTCACCTAGAAGATTTAGATCTTTGTTCCTTTGTGTATTTGCAAAAATTAATTTGGCTTTTTTATGTTGCTTTTACAGTAATGATTTCTTCATGACAGCGTGGCCTTTCAGCCGATATTGATACAATACTTTTTTCACTATGGATAATGACACAATCTTACCAGCTTTTGCCATTATCTTCACAAAGTCTTTTGCTTTTATTCTTGGGTTGATATGTATATCAGACCAAAGCACATTTAACTCTGGGACACAGAACCATCTCCTTCTTGAGTTCCTAGACATTCCCATCTTGTTTGTACTTGTATAAAATTGTTTGTACAGATAAACGAGGCATGAATAAACAAATGGATTAACTTTCTCACATATGAGCTTCTTCTTATAATCAATAAAATTCCAGTGTGGAATGTGACAATGTGCTAGTGTATTCACAAAAGTACCCAACCGTCACCAACAACAGTACACACAAACATATTCACTGATTATGTAGCTATACGAGGGATCTCTGGGTAGAACTCATGGAGTCTCTTGTTCAGTCATAGGAGATGTATCAAGGATAACCCCGGACACAATCTGTCTCCAGGAACACATCCAAAGATAAACCCTCCACTGTTCAGTCAGGTTCGTAAGCTAGTAGTCAACTCCTAGTTAGTGGTCCACTCCCACCCCCCTGTAATAGGTCCAATCTCCTATGACTTAACAAGAAACTCTGTGAGTCCTACCCAGAGATCCCTCATATAGCTACAAAATCAGTGAATATATGTTTGTATGTACTGTTGTTGGTGAGAGTTGGGTACTTTTGTGAATACGCTAGCACATTCCACACAGGAATTTTATTGAAAATAAACAGAAGCTCATATGCGAGAAAGTTGATCCGTTGGTTTATTCATAGAGTGAAATTGGACAACTCTGACCATTTCTTCGGTGATCTAAACAGATAATCGAGGCACCTTCAGCTACTTGGAAATTGCACCCAAGGATGAACCAGACTTGTGCAAGTCCACAACTCTTTTCCTAATATCTTGTCTGATTTCTTTAGACTTTCACATGCTGCTACACAAAGAAGCAGTGTGTTTCAGGTGTGCATTAAAATACATCCGCATGTGTGTCTCTAATTAACTCAGATGTTGCCAACAAACCTTTCAGAAGCTTCCAAACACTTGACATCATCATATGAGCTGTCCCAAATTGTTTAAAGGCATAGTAATGTTAGTGTATGTAAAATTGTAACTTTGCAGAAAGTAATAAAAATGCATATTCTTTCTTTCAATATTCTGCCATTTGTCAAACGCTAATAATTATGGTAATCCTAAATGACCTAAAAGAGAAAATGTTTATTCTGAATTCATGTCAGTGAGAAAAACAAATTGACACTGGTTACAATTGCAAAATGGCCTGGTCATGAAGATAAAACCAGTCTTGGTGGTAAAAGGGTAGACTATGATACTTTCTCTAAGGCCGGAGAAACACTGTGTGAGACGAAAGTGAGATACCGGCATGAGTCTCGAATGCCTCACCTTGCACAGCTGCTGGCTCTCTGAACAGGAGTGCATCAGCTGCATAGAAACACATGCAGCTGACACTGTCCAGAGAGTCGATGGCTGTGTCGGGTGAGGCATGTGAGACTTGGGCAAGTATATCGCATGCATCGTGGACAATGTGTCTATGGCCTAAAAGTACTGTTACACGGTACGATATCGTGAATGATATCACTCAAACATCAAAGGTTTGGAGGCGTTGAAACGGCATCATTAGGACGTCATTGCGTGTAACACCGAGATATGACTATGATGAATCGTTGGATCGTTAATCGCAGATTTGAGAACATGTTCTCAAATCAGATGATCCACGATCAGCCAACCTGCTGCATCGTTCTGTGTGACACCGCGATAACGATATCGTTCACGACTTCGCCCATTCACATCGGTGAACAAGTATCGTTCGCTGGGTTGTGCGAACGATACCTGCTCGCTGGATTGTTTGGTGCGTTGTCCACGATATCTATGCGTGTGACATCTCACCAACGATGTCAAAACGATGTCCTATCGACTGCACGCCCCCGAGATCGTTAGTGAGATCGTTTTGATATTGTACCGTGTAAAGGTACCTTATCAGAGAGTTCAATAATCCTATTGCTTTAATTTAATAGAATCACCATCTAGGATGATAATGCAATATTCATTCCTCTAGATACACTCTTGGGTAGAGACATATCATTAAACAGATCTTTAATTGACCTTAAATATACAGTACTTAGACAATATTGTTAGATTATTCAGAAGGCTTTTTCTTCTTCAAAATGAATAAATACAATTATGAGAATCTTTGTAACTTCTGCTATTCATCCATTCCACTTTTTAGCTGCCCCCTTTTCATATGATAAAATTTTGAATTGATACTTACATCATTCATGTGACATAATTATGTTAAAAGTTTGACCGTTAGTTATTGAAAAGTCACAGTTTCAAATTGCAGTCATGAAGCAGAGCTACAACAATGCTAAATTCTGTGTTAACCTGTAAGAATGTGTCACTGATGCTGTTCCACGCGGGTTGAAAATAACTTCCTAAAAGAATTGAATCCAGTGATGGCTTATGATGCTAAATAGGGTCTTCTGGCAGTGTCAACCAATGTGGAAATAATTAGTGTATGTGTTTTGGCAGTGTGAAGACCTGCAGTGCTCCATCTTTCTCTTGAGAGGTCTGCTCTGTCACTCAATATACCGATCTGTAGGTGACTTTAATTTTATTTGACAGTGTCTGCCTGGCAAACAGAGCTGAAGTGGAGATTGGGGCTAGTAATGCTAGTTTCTGAATACTGTGTCGGAAATAGATTCTAAAGAAACTTAGCTATGATTTGAGCTGAATTGCACCTTTGAACTATAATATTTTGTCACCAACATTCATTGATATGTAGCTCTTTATCAAAGTCAAATCTGATTAGATTTTTTAAATTCACTTATATATAACAAGAAAATGCAACTATGTACAGCCTTCAAGGTTCAGCAAATAACAATTTGGTATCTATAAAATCATTGTAAAGTTTTTTTATTGAATGATTTAATTGTCTTTTATTTTATGCTCCTGGTGAATTTATTATTATGCTCAACTGTTTGCATTAAGCAATGTTTAATACATATTCGGAAAAGTATTCTATAAAATTAGAGAACAACACACAATTTCCTTAAAGTTAAGGTCATTATGTTGTCCTATGCGAAAATATCCTAACATGAGTAAATTAGCAGTCCCTGGTGCGGACGAGAGTGTGTGATCTGTACGCAGGCATCCGCCTGCGCACAGATCACATATAGGAGTGAATGGGTGCGCACGGTCATGCGCTGTCAAGTGCAGCACCGTGCGCTCCCATTATAAAGATAGGAGCTGGCGGAGAACGCTGCGGAGGGGAACGCTAATGTGAAGCCAGCCTAAGCTATGAGGTCGGTCCTGTGTGCACTGTAAGGCTGCTCCTCCCTGCCTGCCTGCCTACAGTCCTCTACACAGTACTCCTCTGTCCTCCTGGTAGCTCTCAGAAGAGCTGTTTGGGTTAAATATAAGGAATCTTGAAGTTTCCCTACACTGACTGACACTCCCTATGATCTGCTCCAGCATCTACCTCACCCTGCACTAGGCTCAGATCGTTACTGGAATGTGGAGGAAATGGCGGTGGCAAGGCTTATATACAGCCTCGCCTCTCATACATGACATAGGCATCATGATGGACAGAAGCCAATCATAGTCCTGCCACAACCAACATGGCTGTGGCATTACTGAATATGATTGGCTAACATGCTTGTCCATCTTCACAAGTTTTCTGAGCTAACACGCTAGGCTGTCTCGGAAGCTTTGTCGGAACATAACAGATTCTGTATTCGCGAGTCCCGAATACAGTATTCAGGACTCGGATTCGTAGACTCGCTCAGACTCGCTGCTGACAGCGGGTATCCGTGAAGAGGTGCGATTGTTTAAACGATTTTGGGAGATTCAAGCTACGTAGCGATGTGATATAGCGAGTCTAGCGAGTGAGAAAAAGTAAACTCTGACAAAACTAGGATTGCCATTGACTTGCATTGGACTCGTTACTGTGCGCGTAATTGATGGGAAACTCGCAGAGTACCGAGTCCTGCGAGTCCCTTACTACTCGCCGAGTAACGAGTCCTAGCGAATAGACTCGCCCATCCCAACTGGGAAGCCATCCTTGCCCTGCTCCTGGCTAGCCCTGGCCAACCCTCCTTATCTCCACCCACAGACCTTAATACAAACAGCAACTTCCTCACGATTGCTATGTCTTGTTACTCCTGAAGGGCGTGGAGATGAAAGTGGACTCACTGAGCCACTGGTGGAGTAGTGGTAGTGGAATACCTAATACAGCAAGAGATTAGAGCATTACTTCAGTAAAAACAAAGATGTTTATTAAAGAAGGTTACAAATAGATAGGTGTCTGAGGGGAGGACCCTCTGGATCATGACACAGAACTCTCACATGGTATCGCACAAAGAGTTCTAAATGCCGCGAATTCGGACCAGAGGGGCGACCCATACAGAGCAAATAGAAGAGAGGAGGAAACTGTGGATCACTGGCTCTGTCGATAGGCTAAATCCTGGAGAGACTGGTGAGCCGACATAGGAATCTGGACAGTTCTGTGCACTTCAGGAAAGACTTGGCCAGCCAGGGTGGAATCAAGAGCATCAGAGAGATCCAGGATAACAAATTTCCAGTAGAGGATTCTGTGGAGACAGAGGTGTTAGAATAATGCAGAATGCAAAGCAACAGTCATCCTAGAGCAAAGCACTGCAGAGTGCGACCTGAGCAGAGGCAACATTCTTAGAGAATGAACAAGTTGCCCAGGCACCTTCCTTAGGAGGAGTATGCCTTGTATGCTCAGAGCAACTCAGCACTCTGGCTGAGAGCACTAATAGGGAACAGGTGTGTGACACCTTTAAGTGTGTCAGGATGCAGGCTGCACATCCTAAGAACATTCTCAGGAGACCTGCCAAGAGGACGCAGGTTCCGGGAAGAGAAGGAAGCAGACTGTCGCATGGAACCACATACAGGGTGAGCAGAACTAGTGGAGCTGCATGGAGGACGCCAGTCTTCCTTATTAGCAGAGACTGGCCGCACAGCAGGGACAGAGTGGGTGAGGCACATAGAGCTGGGTGGCATTGGTCTCCCTGTCCATGAGAGATCGGCTCCGTAGCCGAGGACTTGACAGTACTCCCTCCCTTATGCCACTTATGTCTTCTGCACTGAAAGGAGAAGGAGAATTACCTGGATTTTGGATGTAGTGACTGAGAACAATTGGCATCAGCAGGAAGACATGGAATCAGTTATGGATCCACAAGGAAGCAGGCAGTTTCAAACGGTAGCACACATCATTGATCCAGTGGAGCACTTCAAAGGGACCGATGTAATGAGGAGCCAGCTTGTAAGAAGGAACCTTAAGATGGATGTTCCTGGAAAACAGCCATAATGTATCTCCAGGTTGGAAAGGTGAAGGATCCAGCCTTCTCTTGTCTGCATTCTCCTTGGTTTGAACCAATGCCTGCTGAAGTGAGATTCTGGTCTCTGTCCAGACCTTTGTGAAGTCCTTGGCCAGGTACTCAGCTTTAGGATTGCCAGAAGTGAGAGGCAACAGAGTCAGAATCCTTGGATGCTTTCCGTAAAGAATAAAAAAATGGGGAGTTATGGGAGAGACTCACCAACATGATTGTTGTAGGAAAATTCCACCCATGGCAGCATCACGACCCAGATGCTGTGGTGTCCATTCACAAAGTGTCATGAATAGTTGGTGAGGACTTGATTCATTCACTCCAACTGACCATTAGATTGTTGGTTATAAGCCAAGGAGAAGTCCAGAGTGCATCCAACAGCTTACAGAGAGACCGCCAGAATAGGGAGATGAATTGAACCTCTCTGTTGGAGACAATATGGAGTGGAAGGCCGTGAAGCCAAAGGTCATGATGGATCAAGAGCTTTGCAAGTTTAGGAGCAGAAAGAAGACCAGACAACAGAATGAAGTGCCCGATCTTGGAGAACTGGTTAACTACAACCCAGTTTACTGTACACCTGAATGATGCTAGCAGATTCGTGATGAAGTCCATGGCAATGTGCTGCCAGGGATCAGATGAAACCAGTAGTGGAAGAAGGCAACCGGCTGGCAGTTTCTTGGTGTTTTGTTGTGAGCACATGAGGGACAGGCTGCAACGAAGTCCAGAATCTCTTGGCGCAAGGTGGACCACCAGTAGTGTCTCGCGCTCCAGCCGGTTGTGGGTTTGCACAACCCAACAAGGTGAGTGGATTTAAACTTAACCTTTTTCCAAAAAGTATCATCATTGATAGGGCACTATTCTGCGCCTCGTTGTGTCTCCTTGTGTTTACACAGAGATATCAGCTGTAACGTCTTCTTTTGACCGGTATTACTGGCAAGCTTAGAAGAATGAGCCCTGCATAAGACTCGCTTCTTGCCTCTCTCAGTTACAAGAGTCTTACCAGGGGGAAGCTGCGACAGCCTGACCGGAGTCACCGTGATTATCTTAGACTGTTCAATGATGTGCTGAGGCTCCTCTTCTAGGGCGTCTGACTAGAAGGACCTGGATAGCGCAAAAGCCTTGATATTCTTCTCTGCAGGACAGAAATGGTGGGAAAAAGTGAACTGAGCAAAGAATAAAGACCAACGAGCCTGACAAGGGTTGAGGCTTTGAGCAGACTGGAGATGTGACAAATTCTTATGATCAGTGTAAATGATGACTGGATGAATTGCGCCTTCAAGCAGATATCATCATTCCTGTAGAGCTAAATTAGTTGCCAGTAACTCTCTATCCCCAATTGAGTAGTTACATTCGCAGGGCGAGAATGCCTTATAGAAGAAGCCACGGTCACCATCTGACCTGTAGGCAGCCTACAAAGGCTGACTCATTCTCAGGAGTCCAATCTTTTAGTTTGGGACCTTTACAATTCAGGGAAGTAAGTGTCCTTACCAGAGAGTAGAAGTGGGGAATGAATTGCAGATAGTAGTTGGCGAATCCCAGGGACGGCTGAATTACCTTTATGCCCTCAGGTCGGTGCCACTTAAGCATGGCAGAGACTTTCTCTGGATCCATCTCAAGAACTATATCAGAAATTATATCGTCAAGAAAGGGTAAAGACTTCTGCTTAAACATGCATTTCTCAAACTTAGCATGGAGACGATTCTTCCTTAATCTTTGAAGAACAAGACAAACATTCGTCCTATGTGTTGGTAAATTGGGCGAAAACAACAGGATGTTATCCACCACACAGACATCGAGCAGGTCACAAAATATGTCTTTGACAAACTCCTTGAAGGTGGCGGGTGCATTACTTAACCTGAAGGGCATCACCTGATTTTCATAGTGACCATCTTGCATGTTAAAGGTGGATCGTACCCTGATGAGGTTGCAAGCCCCTTGGAGATCTAATTTGGTGAAAATCCTGGAATCTCGAAGGTGATTAAAGAATTCTGAAATTAATGGGGGAGGATATTTGTTCTTTACTGTAATTAGATTGAGGCCATGGTAATTGATGCACGGGCGAAGAGACCCACCATTCTTCTTGAAGAAGAAGAACCAAGCTCCAGCCAGGGAGGAGGACTTCTGGATAAAACCTCAAGCCAAATTCTCCCTGATGTAATCAGACATGGCTTGAGTCTCTGGGGGAGAAAGAGGGTAGATCCTATCTCGAGGCGGAGTACCAAGGAGGTAACCACAGTACAGGGATTCACGTAGTACAGCACAAAGAGGTCTAACTGCCGTGAATCCTGGACCAGACGGGTGACCCATATAGACTGAACAGAAGAGAGGAGGAGACTGTCGAACACTGACTCTGTCGATAGGATGAATCCTGGGAGCTCTGTACAATCCCGGCGAGACTGGTCCAGCCTGTATAGGAATCTGGATGGTTCCATGCACTTCAGGAGAGGCCTGGCAAGCCGGGGGTGGAATCCGAAGCATCAGAGAGATCCAGAATAATGAATTGCCAGTAGAAGATTCTGTGAAGAGAGGTGTTAGTATAATGCAGAATGTAAGGCAACAGTCTTCCTAGTGCAGAGCACTGCAGAGTGCGACCTGAGCAAAATTCTTAGAGAATGAACAAGTTGCCCAGGCACCTCCTTTATGAAGAGTATGCATTTTATGCTCAGAGCAGCTCAGCACTCAGGCCCAAAGAAGGAAAAGGTGTTTGGCTCCTTTAACTGCACATCCTAAGAACATTCCCAGGAGACCTATCAAGAGGACGCAGGTGCCTGGAAGAGAAGGAAGCAGATGGCCGCATGGAACCACCTATAGGGTGAACATAATTAGCAAAGCTGCGTGGTGGGACTTATCTCCCTGCTTAGAAGAGACCGGCCTCGAAGTAGGAACAGAGCAGGTGAGGCGCATAGAGCTGTGGGTTGAGCACCAGTCTCACTGTTCATGAGAGACCGGACTCGCGGCCAAGGGCATGACATCTCCAAGGTGAAAAGCTTCTGCAAGGCTTCAGCAAGACTGCACAACATCCAAACAGCTCACAGTCAGTTAGATTGAACTCTTTTAGTGAAACCAGGTGATGGGTAAAGGATCTATTTAAAGGTTGGTGG
This sequence comes from Allobates femoralis, assembly GCA_033576535.1. Taxonomy (NCBI): domain Eukaryota; kingdom Metazoa; phylum Chordata; class Amphibia; order Anura; family Aromobatidae; genus Allobates; species Allobates femoralis. The sequence continues at coordinate 321,960,637 of JARQOC010000005.1, read as the reverse complement.
AGTGGTCAGATCACTTGATAAAACAGAAACTGGTACTGCAGAGCCATAAGAGTTAACACTTACAAAACCAAAGGAAATTAACTCCATTTAACTATTGCAGAGCAATTCACAGATGCTGTGTGGCATCCCATCGGGCAGGCCACCACCAGAGGTACTGCACTCCTCCATTAGAGGGTGTGAAACAATGCGGGGGATCATATGCGAGGGGCACTATGTCTCCCCCAGAATGCGCACTGTCACATATTGAGCCTGGTATAGGGTGTAGGAAAGAGGGATGGTCCACTCCTTCTGCTCCAGGTCTTGCAGGTTTCCTTGGAAGGAGACACAGGGTTAAAAGCATGGTTAGGAGACAGGGCGGGTTTTTTTTTTCCCTGTGGACAGTTTTGGCCTGAAGCTGAAGCAGCAGCATCTAACGACTGGACAGGTCAAGAGCTCCAGAGGCCGTGTGAGGTAATAATACGGCCTAGCCTAGGAGGGATGGGAGCTCGGTGCGACCTCAGCCGGAGAGCTCATAACCAGAAGGGACTGGGTTACTATCTGTGAACTGTATCCATTGTACCCGGCTGCGACCTGGATTCAGGCATCTTGTGCCACCACTGTGTTTTCAGCAATAAATCCGGGTACTGTACGAACTACTACCGGGCTCCACGTTTTTTCCTATCTTGCAATCCCGGCGCTGCCCCACAAGGGAGAGTTGTGCCTCTGCTCTCCAGGTGCTGGGATGGCGCAGTTGAGCTTCACACACACACAACACTTAGGGACCCCGGGACGGTGGGTGGACCCAGAGGGAGGATCCAAGAGTTGCCAGAAGGGAAAGAGAGAAGTGTAGGAGAAGTCAGAAAAAGGAGTAGAAGCGAGGAGTAGAAGAATGAGGAGGAGGAGGTCTTTGCTCCCGCTGACTGGAGCACAGTCATGCTTGCCCCAGAAGGGAACGACCAACGAGTGTGGAGGAAGAACAGAGCCCTTGGGGTACGGAACGAGATGTACGCCCATATCTGGTGAGAGAACAGAGGGGCTGGTACATGACACAGGGAACCGGCCATGAACACAGCGCGGATGCTGTAAGCCCGAACCGTTGAAACCAAAGGCCCCGAATTCCTAATGGAAGCTGCGACACAACATGGAGAAGGCGGCCAAACTATGGAGCATTATCAGAAAGTGGTACAACTGAGCACTCGTGGCTGTTAGTACCTGAGCTTTGTGTGCGGGGGCGCTGAGAGGAGCAGAGAAACTAACTTATAGCACTGAGGGACCACCAGAGAAAGAGACACCCAGTAAGAGAGAGAGAGGAACACCAAAAGAGGCTCAACTACACTGTCCCAGTTCTGGAGGCAACGCTGAACTGGAGGTTGGCAAAGGGTAGCACACGGCGGCCATGCTGAAACAACTAAGTAAACATTACGGAACTCCAGCTGTGTGTGTGAGACTTTCCTTAGCGCCGACCATTGGCCACAGAGCCCGCATGAAACACCAGGGTGCTGATGACCTAAAGAACATCTGCCAAGGTACAAACTGAACCCCCCTTCCCACTGCTTTGGGGACCGTGAAACCATCCAAGCTGCCGGTCATCGTACCCAGAGTTTCTGAAGCAGCGGTGGCCGCCAATGGCCGTGCACTGCAGGTGGCGTCACCAATACTCTCTTTTCCCTTCATACCCCTTGTCATCTGAACTTTTAAATGACACCGCCAGGGTCACGGAGCCGAGTGGTCACCTTGACATTCCCCCAGAAAGAACCGTAAGAACTGGCCTGGTAACGAGTACCACCGACCCTGGAGAGGGTGTGTCAGCTGCAGAGCAGACTATATGTGACACAGAGCAATACAGAAACTGCGGAGCAGTCTGCATGTGACACTACACCCCCTTTCTGAGTGGCCTCTGGACCCTAAATTGGGCCTGTCTGGAAACGGTCCAAATTTCCTGAGTAATGACCTGTGGAAGATACAGTATTACAGATATTCAGCACTGGTACTGCAGAGTCACAGAAGTTAACCCTGAAAATACTAAAGACACATGGACACATAGAGCAACTATCAGAAACTGCGGAGAAGTCTACACTTGACACTAACTTTGCAGTTTGCACTCACTGTGCAAAAATGGTATGACGTTCCTAGGTGACTGAAAGCTTCCGGCAGCATGTTGTCCAGATAAAGGCCAAAGAGATCACCCTATAAGCCATAGCATAAGAAGTGGGTTATTCCAAGTTTGTGATTTCTAGAATATCTTTACAACATCACAAACATTTGCTAGTCCCCCGAGAAGGCTAGTTGCCTTCAAAACACAAATGCAAGAGAGGACAGAATAATGCTGAGAATCTCCATGGGTAATCATTACAATTTTGCAGCTGGAATATGTGGCACCCTGCATTCACAGGTACCCACAGGCCTTCCTAGAACACAGATGAATATCCACAGCAGGTACACCAGTACAACCAACACCTTTCAGGGGCTTCAACATGGGGAAAAGAGGACACAGAGGCCTTACACCCACTTGCTGTGGAGATTCAACTGTGTTTCCTGGTCACCCGACAGTGTTCCGTACTTTTACCTGCTATACTACTGGTAAAAGGTAAAGAGACATTCAACAGCGTGTGTGTGTGTGTGGCGCCCCTGCGTCCAGGAGGCCACAAAGTGGACTGCAGCCAGGCAGGTAGGACACTTGTTGCACAACAACACCCTCACAGCCCACATAACCCACGTGTAGGAGAAGGTAGCATCCAGCCCTGAGATTAGAGACTCTATGAGATTGAGGGGTGTGGATTTAGAGGAGTGGGTTGGGCACACCCATAGTCGGGTGACTTGACAGTATATAGGAAAGGGTTGAGGAGGAAGGTGTTCAGTAGGCCGAGGTAGGCTGAACAGCAAAGACTAAGAACAGGCCAGAGAACAGCAGCAGGTTGAGCTGAAGCTGAGCAGGAGAGAGCCACACGTCCTGGAAGAGTGAGGGCATAAGGAACGCAGAATCTGTACTGAGCCAATGCGAGCCAGAGGAGAGAGAAAGCCTATCCAGAGCCGGATCCCCAGGAGTGTGAGAGAGCAGAGAGGGACGGTGTAACCCGGGCCCTAGAACTACAGCTAAAGCAACTGACTGCAGGCGGAGTAGCCCTCCTATATACCAAGAGACACAGAGAGAAAGGAGCCTGGTAGAGCCTCGTGCTGGAGGACTGCTGGAGGCTGGGCTGAAGTAGAGTGTCGGCTCTAGAGGGGACCGTAGTTCACCCGGCATCCCCAAACAACTTTTGACGGGGGGTCTGAGTTTCAGATTGAGATCCCTACCCAAAGGACAGGCAGCTCAGTGACAAACTAAGGACTCATAGGGGCCCGAGTCACCACCATACTGTCCACTGTCGCACAACACGAAGTAAAGAAAGAACGTAATAGCCCGGAAAGGACACTACAGTCTGTGTGAGGGGTCACAGAGAGAGAGAGGCCTGGCTGCAGAGCAAAGGGAACCCGGAGAGGGAGAATGTGCCCGTGTGTTAAGAACTGTATTTGAATCTTGTAAGAACTGCAACTGAACTGTAAAGTGACTTGAAGAACTGAGAGTAAATACGGAAAACCCTAGAACTGCTTCCCTTGTGTTTCTGCTTGAAAGTGATTCTCTCCATACAGGATACAGCCTGTCAGCACCAGCCAGGAGGAGAGATCCCTGCAGCGTCTGCAAAGTAAGTGTGCTACACACTCCACAATAGACTTAACCCTTACTGCCCCGGGGAACACAGTTCTACCCACTGGAACTCTACCACCTAAGCTGCCACTACATCATCCCCGGAGGTTCTGCAGCAGCGGCGGCCCCCATCACTGGCCGCATCAAGTGGGTGGCGTCACGACTGACATCCCCTGTAAATATTCCCCTTTTATTGCCGAGCTCGGGACACGGACCAGACCAGGACCACCCGTGACTTCCCCAGCAGCCGACTGGTCCAGTACTGAGTACCCCCGTCCCAGTGGGCCCGACGACCTGGTGTCACGAACAGGATCTACCCGGTCCAAAAGAATTGGACCCCGTGCGCCTAAAGTACGTGTTCAGGACTTTTTCCGCCAAAATCTGACCTTAATGGCGGCCAGGGGAGACTAACGCCATGTGCAGAGGAGGCGTTCCCGAAACTCCCATCGTGGGCCGGCCCGGTCCATGGCGCGAAGGACCACACCCTGGCTCCCCTTAACTCTGGGAGAGCCAGCTGTCACTCTAAAAGAAGAGCCTCTGCCCCTAGACCCTCCTCCTAATAAGCTGGCGGGAACGAAGAAGGAAATCGTCATCAGGAGGGGGCGGAGCGAAGAACCTGAAGAGAAGCAGTCGCCATTCCAGTACACGAGGACGGAAGCGGAGGACGCCCAGGAGAGTGCTGCACCCGGAAGACCACAAGTGATCCCGGAGGGCCCACGGAGTGACTCGGTGGAGGAACCCGGCCGAGGAGAGACCCTGTGTGACCGCAGTGAGATGGCAGAAGGCGGAGAGCGTCCATACGTCCGAGATACCCGGAGGGGTATACTGCGACTGCTGCCCCAGCAGATGACCCGTGTTCAGGAGCAGCGTACCCGGATCCAGATCAGCGTGGATCACCACCAGCAGACCTACCAGTCAGTCTCAATGCAACCCGGCTGGGTTGAAGACACCCGTGACCGAATGGAGAGCGAGGGTGGATGCCGTACTGCAACTTTAGTGGACTTATCTGTGCCCAGCGCTGCACCGCGCCCTATCCGGAAAGAGACCGACCCATTGGGAGCCTCACCAGAGGGATACCTGGCGTTACCGCAGCCCCTGATACCAGCGCCTAAGACGACCGTGGTGAGAGGAGAGCAGCTCCGCTGCTGGTGGGAGCGGGATGAAACTAGCGATGATAGGATAGGCTTCCTAGGAGATCCCGGTGGTCCCGTAGGCCCAGTAGAAATAGTATCAAGAAATGAATATCTGAAAAGATGTAGTCTGAGATGGGAACAGGAAGAATTGAAAAGGCAAGAGAAAAAGCGGGAATTGATTGCACAGACTCAGTATTTAAAAGCCGTTGCCAGAAGGGATAAGAGCGTTACCGGATCACAGAGGCATGAGGGCAGGATTGTTAAAGTCAAAGATGCAGATGGATATGCCTTTGCTAGAGAGCCTGGAATAGACTGTGACATTTTCATCAACCGCTGTGATGTTGAATCGCACTTGCCAGAAAAGCACCCGGACAGGGAAGTACAAGTTGGAGAGTGGGTCTCCTATGCTATTGTGCAAGGAGCAAGAGGCCCATATGGCATAAGAGTGCATAGACTTTGCTTGGATGTGTCTGAAGATGACACGCCCGCATTAGAGGAAACAAATCCAATAATACCGCCGGACCCAATCGTTAACCCGGGTCCTATCACAGACTTAACAACCGTTACAGTAAAGAGCGCCGCAGATGTTGCAACTCAAACTCCGGAGAGTTACTTGTTGATTCAAGCATTGCAAGACCTCGAGATGTTTCCCAGAAAGAGAGGACCGACCAATACTCCCATGGAAGGTCAAGCTGGAAGAAAAGAAGGAGTGAGACCCGTGTCCTGTAACCAGAAGAAGAAGGAAGACTTGTAAGTGTGAATGAAGTGTTTTCCTTAGTGACCCCATCCCTTACCTGAATGAATGCTAGCTTTCCCCTGTCTGTCTTATATGTTTTATTTGAACATTTGCTACCATGAACAATGACTTGGTACGAACTTGAACTGTATATAGTTGAGCACCTTAGTGTGCTCCCCTTTGGTTTTATGACCAGCTGCACGTGAGAGCTAGTGCATGAGACTTTGAATCGTGAAATTTGCACTTTGACTATTTTTGAAAGTTTTTGCACTTTTTGAACAAAGAGAAGAATGTTTTTATACTTTTTGAAAGAAAGTAATGTTTTATAATGTGTGTTTTAAAGAAAGTAAATGCGTTGTAGCATTAGACCCGGCAAAGGTCTAGAAGGGTGGAGGAACTGGATTAACCCCCATGTATATTAAATTAGGGAAAGCAAGTGCCTGGGGGTGGTGTAGCGAGAATCCAAGCCTCCTAAGCCGAAACACCTGCGAGCCAATGTATATAGTTAATTTAATGTAACGTTTAAGAAGAATCGAACCTTCCGAATGGGAAGAACCAAGAATGCTTATTGTTATTGTTGTTTAAAAATAAAATGTTTTCAGGGGGATCCAGGACGGGCAGCTCGGGGACGTGCTAGTTAACTCCGGGAGAGTGTGGTGCCCCTGCGTCCAGGAGGCCACAAAGGGGACTGCAGCCAGGCAGGTAGGACACTTGTTGCACAACAACACCCTCACAGCCCACATAACCCACGTGTAGGAGAAGGTAGCATCCAGCCCTGAGATTAGAGACTCTATGAGATTGAGGGGTGGTGGATTTAGAGGAGTGGGTTGGGCACACCCGTAGTCAGGTGACTTGACAGTATATAGGAAAGGGGGAGGAGGAAGGTGTTCAGTAGGCCGAGGTAGGCTGAACAGCAAAGACTAAGAACAGGCCAGAGAACAGTAGCAGGTTGAGCTGAAGCTGAGCAGGAGAGAGCCACACGTCCTGGAAAAGTGAGGGCATAAGGAACGCAGAATCTGTACTGAGCCAGTGCGAGCCAGAGGAGAGAGAAAGCCTATCCAGAGCCGGATCCCCAGGAGTGTGAGAGAGCAGAGAGGGACGGTGTAACCCGGGCCCTAGAACTACAGCTAAAGCAACTGACTGCAGGCGGAGTAGCCCTCCTATATACCAAGAGACACAGAGAGAAAGGAGCCTGGTAGAGCCTCATGCTGGAGGACTGCTGGAGGCTGGGCTGAAGTAGAGTGTCGGCTCTAGAGGGACCGTAGTTCACCCGGCATCCCGAAACAACACGACGGGGGGTCTGAGTTTCAGATTGAGATCCCTACCCAAAGGACAGGCAGCTCAGTGACAAACTAAGGACTCATAGGGGCCCGAGTCACCGCCATACTGTCCAGTGTCTCACAACACGAAGTAAAGAGAGAACGTAATAGCCTGGAAAGGACACTACAGACTGTGTGAGGGGTCACAGAGCAAAGGGAACCCAGAGAGGGAGAATGTGCCCGTGTGTTAAGAACTGTACTTGAATCTTGTAAGAACTGCAACTGAACTGTAAAGTGACTTGAAGAACTGAGAGTAAATACGGAAAACCCTGGAACTGCTTCCCTTTTGTTTCTGCATGAAAGTGATTCTCTCCATACAGGATACAGCCTGTCAGCACCAGCCAGGAGGAGAGATCCCTGCAGCGTCTGCAAAGTAAGTGTGCTACACACTCCACAATAGACTTAACCCTTACTGCCCTGGGGAACACAGTTCTACCCACTGGAACTCTACCACCTAAGCTGCCACTACATCATCCCCGGAGGTTCTGCAGCAGCGGCGGCCCCCATCACTGGCTGCATCAAGTGGGTGGCGTCACGACTGACATCCCCTGTAAATATTCCCCTTTTATTGCCGAGCCCGGGACACGGACCGGACCAGGACCACCCGTGACTTCCCCAGCAGCCGACCGGTCTGGAACCGAGTACCCCTCGTCCCAGTGGGCCCGACATGTGCATTCTTCACCCCCTGTCCCTGTTGCCGCAGAGACTATCCCTTAATCCACAACCTGGCCAAACCCCTGCTGCATTCCTCACAATCATCACTGCCCCAGAGGTTTAGCTCTACCTATAGGGAGCTGCTCCACCCTAGCCGCAATACCACCACCCTCCGGAGGACTGTGGCGGCACTGGTGTCTAGTCAACAGGCACTACAGGTGGCATCACGAGACAAAGACTTTAATCCCTTGTAAATGCTAAAAAAACCCTTCTTTTAGGCTGTCCCCCAGGGCCACGGATCTGGGCATGCCACCGGCGACATTCCCCTGTTTGGAGAGAAAGAGGCCCAGACATCCGAATTCCCATACCCTGGGGTGCTACAAATAGTTTTCAAGTTCAGCACTGAACAGGATAAGAATCTGTCTCGTCATACAGTGTCATGACATTTAGGAGCATTTGGACTGAAACCCCTGAAGGTACCTTTACACGCGGCAACATTTCTAGGGTGTCAACAGGTAACTTACTGGCTGCAGTGAAATCATGGAGACAAGGTTCTATCTTGTTGCTGTGTACAAATGGAATCATGTCTCCATGATTTCACTGCAGCCAGTAAGTTACCTGTTGACACCTAGAAATGTTGCCGCGTTAAAAGGTACCATTAGAGTGAATGCAAGTGTGTATCAGACACTTTGTATCATGCAAGTGTGTATCAGAGCCTCCTTCAACAACTCGTGGTTCCTTACTTGCGTTCAGCACACAATTAGCCAGCAATTTTTATGAATGACAATGCTCACAGTCACACAGCAAAACAGGTAATGCAGTTCCTTGAAGCAGAAAACATTTAAACAATGAAATGGGCATCCCAGAGTCCTGATCTAAACCCAATTGAAAACCTCTGGAAAATCCTTGGTGACAAAGTTATGTCCAAGAAACCCACAACAGTCACAGAACTGTGGAAGAAGAGTGGACCAAAATCACACCAGAGCAGTTCAGAGACTAGTGATATCCTGTGGTCGCAGATGTGCTGAAGTCATTCAAAACAAAGGCCTGTACACTTCCTACTGATTGGTGACTGGTGTAACCTTCACGAAATTTAGTTTTAATCTTTCTCTGTGCTACAGTCATTGCTGTTCTCGAATTATGATCATCACGTTTAGTGTAAAATAAAAGTGTTAACTTATTAAACTTTGGTTGTTTTGGAAAACTCTTCTAGTGGTATGGTGGTCACTTTGTCCCAGCATCCGGTCATTGTGCCCAGAGGTACACCCGCTCAGGGTGACCCAAGATGGCGTCCACACACACGTACACCCCTGACACAACACTATAGTACCCCTCCCCCCCCAGACACTCACACACACACTCATACTCTCATGCAGACTACCAGTCTCCGGTATACTTACCCCACCGCCATCCCGCTGCGCCGCTTGGCCCCGCCCACCTCGCGACAGGGTCCGCCCACCTCGCGGGGCTCCCGCCAAGCTCCGCCCACCTCGTGGGGCTCCCGCCAAGTTCCGCCCACCTCGCGGGGCTCCCCCAAGCCCCGCCCACCTCGCGGCGATCCCACCAGGTTCTGCCCACCTTGCTCCGCCCACCTTGCCCCACTCCCGCCTGGCTCCACCCACCTCACCTGCGCTGACCACCGAGCCTCCATCCTGGCCTGACCACTGAGCCTCCGTCCTGGGCTGACCAACGAGCCTCCATCCTGCGCTGACCACCGATCCTCCGTCGTCTGCTGACCACCGAGCCTCTGTCCTCTGCTGACCACAGAGCCGCCGTCCTGCCCTGACTACGAACCCTCCGTCCTGGCCTCACCACTGACCCTCCGTCCTGCGCTGACCACCGACCCTCCATCCAGGGCTGACCACCGAGCCTCCGTCCTGCGCTGACCACCGAGCCTCCGTCCTCTGCTGACCACAGAGCCGCCGTCCTGGCCTGACTACCAACGATCCGTCCTGGCCTCACCACCGATCCTCCGTCCTGCGCTCACCACCGACCCTCCATCCTGGGCTGACCACCGAGCCTCTGTCCTGCGCTGACCACCGAGCCTCCATCCTCTGCTGACCACAGAGCCACCGTCCTGGCCTGACTACCAACCCTCCGTCCTGGCCTCACCACCGATCCTCTGTCCTGCGCTCACCACCGACCCTCTGTCCTGGGCTGACCACTCACCCTCTGTCCTGCGCTGACCACTCTGCCTCCATCCTGCGCTTACCACTCTGCCTCTATCCAGTGCTGACCACTCTGCCTCCTTCCTGCGCTGACCACTCTGCCTCCTTCCTGCACTGACCACTCTGCCTCCATCCTGCGCTGACCACTCTGCCTCCATCCTGCACTGACCACTCTGCCTCCATCCTGCGCTGACCACTCTGCCTCCATCCTGTGCTGACCACTCTGCCTCCATCCTGTGCTGACCACTGAGCCTCCATCCTGTGCTGACCACTGAGCCTCCATCCTGTGCTGACCACTCTGCCTCCATCCAGTGATGACCACTGAGCCTCCATCCTGCGCTGACCACTGAGCCTCCATCCTGCACTGATCACTGAGCCTCCATCCTGCGCTGACCACTGAGCATCCATCCTGTGCTGACCACTCTGTCTCCTTCCTGTGCTGACCATTCTGCCTCCATCCTGCGCTCACCACTGAGCCTCCATCCCCCGCTGACCACTGAGCCTCCATTCTGCGCTGACCACTGAGCCTCCATCCTCTGCTGACCACTGAGCTTCCATCCTGTGCTGACCACTCAATCCTGTGCTGACCACTCAGCCTCCATCCTGTGCTGACGACTGAGCCTCCATCCTGTGCTGACCACTGAGCCTCCATCCTGCGCTGACCACTGAGCCTCCATCCTGCACTGACCACTCTGCCTCCATCCTGTGCTCACCACTCTTCCTCCATCCTGCGCTCACCACTCTGCCTCCATCCTGCGCTGCCCACTCTGCCTCCATCCCGCGCTGACCACTGAGCCTCCATGCTGCACTGACCACTGAGCCACTGCGCAGTGCTAACCACTGAGCCAACGCACTGTGAAAACCACTGAGTCACCGCACTGTGCAAACCACTAAGCCTTCACACCGTGAAAACCACTGAGCCATCAAATACAGTGCTAACCACTGAGCCACCATATACACTGAAAACCACTGAGCCACCATATACACTGAAAACCACTGACCACTCCATCCTGTGCTGACCACTGAGCCTCCATCCTGTGCTGACCACTCACTTCTGTGCTGACCACACCATCCTGTGCTGACCACTGAGCCTCCATCCTGTGCTGACCACTGAGCCTCCATCCTGTGCTCACCACTGAGCCTCCATCCTGTGCTGACCACTATGCCCCCATCCTACGCTCAACACTCTGCCTCCATCCTGCGCTGACCACTCTTCCTCCATCTTGCGAATACCACTCTGCTTCCATGCTGCACTGACCACTGAGCCACTGCGCAGTGCTAACCACTGAGCCAACGCACTGTGAAAACCACTGAGTCACCGCACTGTGCAAACCACTAAGCCTTCACACCGTGAAAACCACTGAGCCATCAAATACAGTGTTAACCACTGAGCCACCATATACACTGAAAACCACTGAGCCACCATATACACTGAAAACCACTGAGCCATCATACTGTGCTAACCACTGAGCCATCATACTGTGCAAACCACTAAGCCTTCACACCGTGAAAACCACTGAGCCATCAAATACACTGCTAACCACTGAGCCACCATATACACTGAAAACCACTGAGCCATCATACTGTGCTAACCACTGAGCCAGCGTATACTGTGCTAACCACTCAGCCATCATACTGTGCTAACCACTGAGCCAGCGTATACAGTGCTAACCACTGAGCCACTGTATACAGTGCTAACCACTGAGCCACCATATACAGTGCTAACCACTGAGCCACAGTATACAGTGCTAACCACTGAGCCAGTGTATACAGTGCTAACCACTGAGCCACCGTATACAGTGCTAACCACTGAGCCAACGTATACAAGGCTAACCACTGAGCCACCGTATACAAGGCTAACCACAGAGCCACCGTATACAGTGCTAACTACTGAGCCACCATATACAGTGCTAACCACTGAGCCACCATATACAGTGCTAACCACTGAGCCACCATATACAGTGCTAACCACTGAGCCACCATATACAGTGCTAACCACTGAGCCACCATATACAGTGCTATCAACTGAGCCACTGTACAGTGCTAACCACTGAGCCACCATATACAGTGCTAACCACTGAGCCACCATATACAGTGCTAACCACAGACCCACCGTATACAGTGCTAACTACTGAGCCACCATATACAGTGCTAACCACTGAGCCACCATATACAGTGCTAACCACTGAGCCACCATATACTGTGCTAACCACTGAGCCACCATATACAGTGCTAACCACTGAGCCACCATATACAGTGCTAACCACTGAGCCACCGTACAGTGCTAACCACTGAGCCACCGTACAGTGCTAACCACTGAGCCACCATATACAGTGCTAACCACTGAGCCACCATATACAGTGCTAACCCTAAGCCACCGTACAGTGCTAACCACTGAGTCACCATATACAGTGCTAACCACTGAGCCACGATATACAGTGCTAACCACTGAGCCACCATATACAGTGCTAACCACTGAGCCACCATATACAGTGCTAACCACTGAGCCACCATATACAATGCTAACCACAGAGGCACCATATACAGTGCTAACCACTGAGCCACCATATACAGTGCTAACCACTGAGCCACCATATACAGTGCTAACCACTGAGCCACCATATACAGTGCTAACCACTGAGCCACCGTACAGTGCTAACCACTGAGCCACCATATACAGTGCTAACCACTGAGCCACCATATACAGTGCCAACCACTGAGCCACCATATACAGTGCTAACCACTGAGCCACCATATACAGTACTAACCACTGAGCCACCATATATAGTGCTAACCACTGAGCCACCGTATACTCTGCTACCCACTGAGCCACCTGTATACACACAATTAATTTCACCGCACTCCCCTACCTATTAGTAAATAAACTATATATGGATTCTAGACTACCCGATTCTTTAGAATTGGGCCGCCATCTAGTTACAACATAACAATATCATCAGTGTGATTTACAACTTCCCTCCTGCTCTGACATGCATTTTGATGTCACTTTCCCAGGGGGTGTCATGACTTATGGTGACTGAACTATCATTGTTCACATTTGGCAATCAAAGAGGTAGAGAAGTATATTAGCATAGCGTACAGTATATTTAGTGCTCTAAAACCAGGGAAAAAGCTAGGTCATCTTTTTACCTGGAAAAGATTTAATTTAGTTCCTCGCGATCATGTGGTAATACGTACAAATCAGTGTGCAGTAAGTTATGTAATGATACATGGATAAGTAGTAGGGAGAAAAAGTTGTTTCTAATTTGTTACTAATTTATCTAATTAATCTAATTTGTTACACTGTTACTCTCTCTACCCTCGTCTAAAAAAGGTGTCTGATTTATACTGTAAAAATAACTTTTGAAAAGAGGAAAAAAAGTGTAACATATATTTAAAGGGATCCTGTCACTTCCAAAACGCCTCCTAAGCTAGCAACACATGTCCCTGCAGCATTCTATCACTAATCTCACACTTCTTTTGTCTCCTAAAAGCATCCTGTGAAAGTGCATAAAAACATTTCAATACTTACTCATTAGTGATTATAATTAGCAGGGGCTATATTCTTTAGGCACCAGGGCGGGCTGTTTTGCAGCCTCGAGGATCCAATTATAATCACTAATGAGTAGTTTTTATGCACTTTCACAGGATGATTTTAGGAGACAAAAAAAGTGTGATATTAGTGATGGGATGCTGCAGGGACAGGTTTTGATAGCTTAGGAGGCGTTCTGGAGGTGACAGGATCCCTTTAAGTAGCTCTTTTTTATAAAAAAAAAAAACATGGAATTGTAAAAAACAGACACATTTTTCCTATATTTTCTAACGAAAATCACTGTATATCAGCAATAACAATAAAAGTATGAACATAAAATAAAAATTATGCCCTATGTATCATGAAAAAAAAATGCAAATATTAATTTAATATTCAAACGAGAAGAAAAACTTACAACTCTTAAAACTGCGTCTGCAAAAAAACTAATAAAAGTGTGTGTCATACCTTCGGCCGCAGGGCCAGGTGCTCTGCTAAGCAGGGAGATAGGTGCCTACCATGCAGAGCCATTGGTTCTGCTCATCCTTTCCGTGGATTCATGTTGCCATCTTCTTCATTCTCTGCTAGGAACCTGCACCCTCTTGGTAGGTCTCCTGGGAATGCCACTTTCTGCACACACTTAAAGGAGCAATACACCTGTTTCTTATTACGACTCAGACTGAGTACTGAGCTGCTCTGTGCATAAAAGGCATCCTCTCCCTATGGGAGGTGCTTGGGCAACTTGTTCACTCACTAGGAAGTTGCCTCTGTACAGGTCGCTCTCTGCTGTGCTCTGCAATAGGATGTATGTTGCCTTGCTTTATATTAATACCTCTGTCTCCACAGTATTCTTGCTGGCAGCTCCTTATCTTGGATCCCTCTGGATCCCACCGCTAGCCAAGCCTCTCCTCACTGAATTTTCTGGATGACTCTAATGGCTGGATCAGCCTTTCTGGGATTATATGGAGTCTTGGGGTCCTCTTCACCATCAGAGCCAGTGTTCATCAGTTTCTCCATTCCTAATGTCCGGTTTGTAAGGGTCACCCCTCTGGTCCGGGATTCATTGCATTTAGGCCTCCTGGTGCGGTAACCGGTGAATCCCTCTACAGGGGTTACCTCTGCCGATGATCCACTAGGAGTGTAGAGGGTCACAATCCACAGGGTCCTTCCCTCAGGTACCTTTCCCCTTTTGTTAAACCATCCTCAAAAGTCATTCTCCTGTCTCTTGAGAATCAGGTATTCAGCTACCATTGCACTTCTAGTGGTCCAGTGAATCCACTCTACATTTTCACGCTCTGTGGGCGTAACAGTGTGCCTGGTTAGGAACAGGAATAAATTACCTGGTCTTGAACTGGTTAATCCTGTATTATTTGTGGGTATTTACTAAAATCTCCTAATTTTAAGAGTCACATAGGAGACTTTCTGTAAGGGGGTGAATTATGCCCATTTACTCTTGCCCCTGGAGACATTAACCACTTTGTATTATAGTAGTGTGAACTGTCATGGGTATATGTATAGAAGATGATGTTTACATGCATAGTGATTATATAAGGTATTTTATTATGCATATAATGTGTTTATGCAAATATGGCACCCCAGGTGCCACAGATATACCTGGGGCAGAGAGGGATCTCCACATGGGGTAAGCCTGCAAACAACACCTTCTACTCCAGACCTGAAGGGGGATCTCTACAAGTTCAGGCGAGGTTCCCTATAAAATTCAGGCCTGGAGGCGGAGTCATCAGTTCAGTACCAGAGAGTACTGTGATGCCCGTATCAGTGAGAGCCAATAGCCAGTAGCCAGTGTGAGGGACCCAAGGGCGAGGGTCGGAGGCAAAGATAAGGAGCCATACCAGTTCGCTCCAGAGGAACAGCGCTAAACCCGGACACCGTCCGAGACTAAAAGGGATCTAACTGCCCAGCAGTAAAGACCAGAGGCCAGGGAGACTCCATATCTCTTGGCCACAGCAGCACCTGAAGACAAAGCCACATCCCAAAGCTCAGGGACCACAGGGAGTACAGCGGTGCCCCGCAGAAGAGCTCCCGCCGCCTGCAATGCAGGTGACGACAGTAGGAGAGAGTCAGGGCCTAGCTCCAGGCAGCCTTGGACAAAAGGCAGACACAGCACAGCAGGGAGGCGTCATAATTCTCTGGGTGTGTAGATTTTGATCTGCTTCCAGACCACCCAGGCCACTAACATCAGAGACGGTACCCTGAACTATACCTGCAACACCAGTAAAGGTACGGAAACATCAACCCTGTGTGTGACTGTTATTATGCCCCCTAATCCTGCTCCCTTGATAGACTGTCCAGCAAATTCTAGCTTCACAACTGCCCCAGGGATCCCGCTCCACCTATGGAGAGCATAACCATCTGGCTGCCCTACCATCAACCCGAATGTCTGACCCGCAGCCCCGGTAACCATACCGGAACCATAGGTGTAGTCACAAACTACTTTTATTTTTATTATTTTTACTGACTTTTAGCAACCACCAGGGCCCGTTACATCCCCTGTGAATCAACACCAGAAATCAAGTACCCCACAGTCCTGGGGCGGATCAGATTCTGGCATCATGGCATCACGAACAGGATCCTGTGCATGTAACTGACAGGTACTTTGTGCCATGTATCGACTGCGTTAAAATGTAAATTGGGCTGCCATAACTGCGCCACAGGGTGAGCGAGAAGAAGGGGGCATAACTGCTGAGGGGGCATGAAGATAAGCCCTGCCCCGCACTCTGATGTCAGCGAAAAAGAGCAGCTGCCCGATCTGGAAATACCCGAGAGTACTCAACTCCCCGCCTGAAGAGCCGGACACTGCTTTTCCCTTTTGAGAGACTAGCTGAAATTAACTAGTAGGGAGTGAGGATGGAGGTGCAAGGGGATTCCTATACAGCAGTCCCAGACCTAGACTTATTCCGAAATGAAGCGCCGGCCGGGACCACAGCCACCAGAGCCAGGGGTGCATCAAGCCCCTCTGCCACCTGAGCCACAACTTGCAGTCCAGGGGGGTGCTGTCAGACTTTTACAATGCCGCCTCTAGAGCCACGGGCGAGAAGGGGGGGGCGGGGGGTATTGGGTGTGCTGTTGGAGCTTCACCATGCCGCCCCTGCTGCAGCCGCCGCGGGTGAGAAGCGGGGGGGTGCTGTCACAGTACAGCACCGCCACCCCTGCATGCATGGAGAGGGGGGAGGGCCGCCGTTCAGCAGGTCTTACCTGTCTCTTGCCGCCGGCGCCATGGCAGGGGGACGCTGTGTGGATTTGGCGTCGCCCCCTTCTGCACAGCAGCTCCCCCTGCCAGCTTGCCGCCTGAGTGAGAGGGCTCACACTCTCCAATGGCCCTGGCCAGAGCAGCCTCAGCACCTGAAGCTGAAGCACCGATCATGCCGCTTGCTCTGCAGTATGTCCGAGAGCGGCGTTGTTACGACAATATGCTAGGGACCCAGATACCCTGGCTGAATTTAGAGAAAAGATGTGCAATGTCCTAGATATGTACTCTATGACTGAGAAGCAAAAAGTATATGTCTTACTGGGGCAGCTAACAGGTGCAGTCGAGTGTGAGGTCAAGTCCTGGCTGGACACAGATAAAAGGACAGTAACCCTGATATTTGCCAGGTTAAAAACTGCTTTGGAAATCTGTACTGTAGCTGAGCTAAAAACGAGCTTCTACCTCTGCAAGCAAAGGCCGTAGGGCAGCATCTGGGACTACGCCTTGAGCCTCCAGGAGGCACTGCGGGCCGTAAAGCAGGTGGACCCTGAAAGTGTGTGGGAGGAGCATAAAATGTTGATTGCACAGTTTATTGAGGGGCTACATTCACCAGTCCATCATACGCAGCTGCTTCTATTGGGTATGCAAAACCCAGATCTGGACTTTGTAACCCTGAAGGACTAAGCCATTAGAGCGCTGTGAGCACCTGCGACCACAGACCTCGCACCTCAGTCGCAGCAAGCCATCACCTATCCCTTGGAGGTGACACCCCCTTCCTTAACCACATCAGAAACCAGTGGACAGACTGTAACACCTGGTGTCTCTGATGACTTGCGCTCCCAGGTGCAGCAGCTGACAAGGGATGTGGCCATGCTCTTAAAGGCCATACAACTTCAGCAGAAACCCAATTCATCAGAGAGAATCCAGTTTGCTGACAGGCCAATGATGTCCCGTAGATGCAAGGAAGGAGGAACCCGTCATCCAGAGGAAGCCCCAACGACCGCTACGACTCATCAGGACAGCCCATCTGCCGCCATTGCAATGAGGCGGGCTATCTTGCCAGGTCATGTACTTTAAACCAGCGACCCCTGGGGCAGCGGGCCGACCCCCAGGAATGAGACAACCATGCCCTTTGAACTGGCGCCATAGATATGTGGGAGGACGGCTGGTCCTATATATCCTGTTAAATGGCATTCCCACATCTGCTCTGTTGGACACTGGCTCAAAGGTGACGACGATCCCGCTTATCCTTTACAAAAGATATGGGCCGATTCTGAGCTCACTTGCCCATATCCAGACCTTACTATATATGCTGTTAATGGACAGCCGGTATTGGAAGTAGGGTTAAGGGGGTGACAGTAAAGGTGGGGAGGGTGGAGGTGAAGGGCCAAGGACTTATTGTGGTGGATACTAATCGTCGTGAACTAATGATATTGAAAATTGCCTAGACGAAGTTCTCTTCTTGCTCCAGCAGGTTGCAGAAACTGCCAGCACTGGGCAGCAGAGGGTCCTACAGAAAGATATCAAGGCCCTCCTGCAGAGACAACAGGTAGAGTTGTCCAGTGGGGAAATCGGCAGTGTACGAGTAAGTGACCCATTCCCCATTGTGTTGCCCTGAAGAAGTGAAATGATGATCTGGTGTTGGGCAGCAGTAAGCCTCAGAGAGCAGGATTACCAGGCAATGGTAGAGCCCATGTACTCAGATAGTAGGCCCACGGTCCAGACAGCTAGGAGGGTAGTCGATGTGCGCAAGGGGAGGGTACCTGTACGAGTTTTAAACTGTGGAGAGGAAGAGGTCAAACTGCCCAGATATACTACTGTTGCCAAGCTGTTCACTGTCAACAACAACTCAATCCAGTGTAAGGTAGCGGTTAGGATCGGCACGACGGAAGGCAGTGACCCAGGCAACTGTTCTCACAACACACCATTTATTGGCACAATTCACGTATTTACAGACCTCCAACCCACAGAGCGATATGCTCTGTACCTCTGCTGGGGCTCTGTCCTGATCAGGGCCACAGCCAATCCTCTCAGCTAGGCTGTGTTGTCCGCACACAACATTTCCCTTCTCACCGTCTGCTCATTAGTCTCATGAACGTCCTCTCTGAGAGAGCTCCCAGGGTGTGTTAGCTTCACACAGCAGCTCCTCCTGTTCTGTCCCACTCCTCAGACCAGGGCAGCTCATATAATCTAGTATCCCATCACAGGTGGGTGTCAATCAGCACTCAGCTAAGATCTCACTGCTGTTAACCCTGTGAGTGCTGCCACAGAGCAAACGATACAATCCCCCATGTGCTGTATACCGGTCAAAGGACACATCGGGTTCGCATCACCACATACCTACCCCCTCTGTTCAAGCCCGTGGGGCGGAACACAAGCCCATGATCCGGGTCACCTTGTCCCACCCACCATTGGATAGAGACAGGCAGAGTGCGCACAAACTGGTCAACTACCACCCTCTCTATCATTTGTGCGGGGCTCAGGCTCTCGGGCTGCAGCCACTTCTTTACCAGGTGCAACAAGTCATAGGCCTGAGACCGGACGGGTTTGCCCTCCTCAAAAGACCACTGTCTTACCCGTTGAGCCCTTACTTACGTATTAACCCCCATTCTGGCCAGGATCTCACCTTTCAGAGTCCCATAGTCCATGCCGTCCTCTGTGCAAAGGTCCAGGTAGGCTTTTTGGGACTCTCCGGTTAAGAAAGGCACCAGCATTTCCGCCCACTGCTCTGACGGCAGTTTCTCCCACTCTGCAACCCTCTCAAAAACCACCAGGAAAGCTTCCACATCATCCCCCGGGGTCATCTTTTGCAGTGCACGCCTTACCGCCTTCCGGATGCTGCTGTCATCTCCGTGACCTGGGGATGGAGCTGCTGGCCTTGCACGGATTGCCTCCATCAGAAGATCCAACTGACGCTGCTGATGCTCCTGTTGTCGCTGCTGATGCTCCTGTTGTCGCTGCTGATGCTCCTCTTGCTGCTGCATTTGCCGGACCAAGAGCTGATTCGCCTCCTGTTGTGCGACCTGTGCTTGCTGGTGCAGTTGCTGCTTTTGTTGCTGTGCTTGCACCAGGTGCTTAAGCAGCTCCTCCATGCTGGCTGCTGGTTTGTACTGTAGAGTAGCAGGTTTCACCACTGACATGTGTGAACTGGGTATGCCTTTTTTTTTTCTCGGTCACCGGGTCGTTGCTGTTAGCAACCACGTTGCTGTGCCCGCATTCTCCACCACATGTAAGGTAGCAGTTAGGATTGGCACGACGGAAGGCAGTGACCCAGGCAACTGTTCACACAACACACCATTTATTGGCACAGTTCACGTATTTACAGACCTCCAACCCACAGACGATATGCTCTGTACCTCTGCCGGGGCTCTGTCCTGATCAGGGCCACAGCCAATCCTCTCAACTAGAAAGAAGAAGACTCCTTTAAGCAAATGAAGTGGGTCCTGACCGGTGAAGAAATCCTGGCCTACCCTGACTATAACACTGGTCAACAGCATTTTTGGTGCCAAAGATATTTCATTGAATTTAGGGTAACTTTGGGGTGCTGATTCTGAATATGTCATCAGTTTTGCCAGATTGGCTCAAGTTTTTGAGATTTTTCGTAAAATGTGTAACAAAAAAGACGTTTTTTGCTACTTTTTTAACGAAGTCTGTTATGTTTCTTCTATGTTTTGTCAGTGTATATTCACCACAAATGTAACAGAATGAGTCTGGATCGTTAAGACAACTTCTTCTTGATGAGTTCATGCTTTTCACTGGACAACAGACAACAACATAAAGTTAGTGCCAAAAACCAAGCTATGAACAAACTTTTAGAACACTAATTAACACAAAACTATATTGAGAACTGCTCAGTTCAAGTACTAATCCAAAGAAATTAATGAGATGATGCGTCGCATTTACCAACAAGTGCTATAAATAAGATACCAAAAATCTCAAAAACTTGAGCCAATCTGGCAAAACTGATAGCATATTCAGAATCAGCACCCCAAAAATACCCCAAATTCATTAAAATATTTTGGGCACCAGAAAAAAAATTTTTTTTGTTGACCTGTGTAATCTACTGTTTGTGCTGGACACAGATGCCAGTAACATGGGACTGGGAGCTGTGTTGTCGCAGGTTCAGAAGGGCAAAGAACGTGTAATTACCTATGCAAGCAGGAAACTTCGTCCTACAGAGAGAAACCCAGAAAACTACAGCTCGTTCAAGTTGGAATTCCTTGTCTTAGTCTGGGCCATCACCGAATGGTTCAAGCACTACCTGGCGGCTGCGAAGTTTACCATCTTTACGGATAACAACCCGCTTACTCACTTGGAAGCTAGGTGCACTGGAGCAGCGATGAATGTCACACTATGGCTTCACCATCAAATACCGGGCAGGCCGCAAGAATGCCAATGCTGATGCACTGTCAAGAATTCCCCACTTACCAGAAGCGGAAGAAGACTCAGACGAGCTAGAATAGATAGAGCTGCCGGCTGTATTCCAGTGTACCCAAGGTGCTAAAGACAAGCGCCAAGAGGCCACGCTGAACCCTTATTTCACCACGGGTGGGAGGAAATGCAAGACAGAGATCCAGCTGTTCACCTAGTTAAAGAGCTGTTAACACAACCGGACTCACATCTTAGCCCAGGTGCCCCACCTGAGGTGAAGCACCTGTGGAAAGAAAAGAGCAGGTTGTTCATCTACAAGGGTAGGCTATGCAGATGTTACATCAACCCCCGAACCCATGAGATGGTGTGGCAGATTGTGGTACCAAAGAGAGATGTTCAGATGCTGCTAGAAGCGTATCACGACGGAGCAGGACACTTCGGGTGGAAGAAGCTTGAGGTACTGTTACGCGACAGATTCTATTGGGTTGGCATGAGAACCAATATTGAGAATTGGTGTAGAAACTGTGGCCCATGCAATCTAAGAAGAAAGGATTGTGACAGTCAAAGAGCTCCACTACGGCCAATTGTAACCAAGCAGCCACTGAAACTTGTAGGCTTGGATCATGTGACGTTGACACTCAGCAGGTGAGGCTATACGTATGACCTCACTATGGTGGACCACACTTCTCAGTTTCTGGTGGTAGTGCCTGTAAAATACTTGACAGCAAGAACCACAGCGAGTACCTTTCAAGCCTACTTCTGTAGGCTACATAAGTACCCAGAGCAGGTGTTGACAGATCAAGGTCCTGTGTTCGAAGCTGAAGTGTTCCAGGAGTTTTGCAACTTGTATGGGTGTAAGAAAATCTGAACCACAACGTACCACCCACAGACCAATGGCATGTGTAAAAAAATGAACCACGTGGTCATAGACCTGTGGAAAACCTTGCCCATGGAAGAAAGAAGCATGTGGCCGGAGAAGTTGCCTGACTTAGTGGACATATACAACAACATCCCTGTACGTTCCACCAATTGCACGCCAGCATACTTGATGAGAGCGAGACCTGGGAAACTACCAATTGATCTAGAGATGGGAATAGTCATTCCTGAAACAAGTTCACCTCATGCTGATTGGGACACCAAGCACCAAGACCAGCACAAAAAGCTACAAAAATGCATAGAAAGAAGCTTAAACCAAATTATAGAAAAGCAAGAGCAAGATTATAACAAGAGTGCACCAGCTGCTCCCTAGAGATGAGTCACCACCCTAGTGTTCGAATTCGAATTCGAATTGAGGGTGTGTTCATCAAATGTTCGTCGAATGTTCGTCGAACACCATTGAAAACAATGGCAGGCAAACATAAACACATACAAACACGTAGAACACACCTTCTAAGGTGTTCAAAAGGTGACAAACAACTCAGAAGACACAACACATGGAAAAGTGACAAGTACATATAAAAATGTGAAAAGAAAAGAGCTGGACGAGTAAAAGGAGGAGGAGACACAGATATAGGCATGGCATGCCCTTCTAAAATCATGTAAAACACAGCAAGGAGAGTCCAACAAGAGTCTCCATTTTTTCCCAAAATTTGGGCACAGACACCACTTAAGTGGCATCAATTGCCCAAGGGTTGCAAGCTTAAAATGGCTGGTGAGGTGACTTTCATGCAGCACATTCAAAAATCCACAAGCGTTTAGTCTCCCTATGTTATCTGTAAGATTTTTTACCAAAATCTAAGTAGAGGCCGAAAAATCAATAGTTTGAGTACTTCATGCATGAACCGTCACATGGATATGAAGAAAAAGTCGCAGTGGGAAGCTCACTGTGCTACAATGCGACCTAGCGGGCTGGGCCAACCACCATCTGCCGCATCAAGTGCATCCGCGGCCTCTTCATCCTCTGTGACTGTGGGGACAACAGTTACACATGCTTTTGGACACTGATCTTCCACCTCTTTACCCGCAACAGCCAGTGTGATTGGCAGGTCATCAGTTCTTTCGGAAGTGGAAACACCTGCTGGTGTTGAGCGCTGTCAGACATCGAGAGCACCACCTTTGGTGGATGAAGGCAACATAATATCTCCACCTGCACCTTCCTCACAGACCAGCAGTTTCCGTGGACACCCTACTCAACCCCGTCTCAGCACAGCAGCCAGCCCTCGGTCCCTCAGATGTAGACAAGTAAAAGACCATTTACTCCTAGCCATGAGGAAGCTGAGAGGTTGAATTTCACCATCTGCAAGCTGTTGGCTACAGAAATGCTGCCTTTCCACTTGGTGGACACAAAGAATTTTTAAGACCTTATGCCTGTCGCAGTGCCCCAGTACCAGATACCCAGTCGCCACTACTTCTCAAAGAAAGCTGTGTTTGCACTACACCAGCATGTCGCACACAACATCACTGCTTCCTTGAGAAACTCTATGTGTGACAGGGTGCATTTCACCACAGAAACTTGGACCAGTAAGCATGGACATGTCGCTGACAGGGCACTGGGTAACTATGGTGACAGCACGACTGCTGTCCAAGTCTTGCAGACCCCACGAGTTGTGCATCAATCCTCTGTATGTAGAAGTTCCTCCTTACTATGCTGGCAGCAGGGCTCAATGGCATAAGGCAGTGTTTACGTTGACATGTCTGGGAAATGTGAGTCACACAGCTGAGGAGTTGTGGTCAGCTGTGGAGACCGAGTTTTATCAATGGTTGTCTCCATTGGGTGAGGCTGTGTGTGACAATGCTGCAATGCTGGGTGCGGCCCTTTGCCGGGGCAATGTGACACACGTGCCTTGTATGGCTCACATCTTGAACCTGGTTGTCCAGCAATTTTTAGCCCACTTTCCCGCCTAAATGGGCTTCTGCACAGGGCACGGTCACTGTATGCTCACTTCCGCCATGCGCATCCTACAGCTCAATGACTTGCATCTCTGCAAAAGTCGTTTGGCCTGCCAGTTCACCGGCTGAAATGTGATGTGCTCACACGATGGAATTCAATTCTGTACATGTTGCAGCAACTGGGGTAGCACCGACGAGCCCTGGTGCAATATGTTATGATGTATAACCTGAGCCAACGAGATCCAGAGGTGGGGCAAATCACGCTGCTGGAGTGGTCTCAGATCAAGGACCTATGCACCCTTCTGCACAGCTTTAAAATGACGATGAAGATGTTTACTGCTGACGATGCCATTATCAGCATGACTATTTAGGTAATTTACATACTTTAGCACACTTTAAACAGTATTCGGAGTCAGGTGGTTGGACAAGAGGAAGGGCAGGAAGTACAGGAGGAGTCGTATGCGGAAGGGATGACAAGATCTCCAAGGTCCAGATAGTCGGCAGCACCAAGGTGGTAGGCATGGGAGGGTGGGGGAGAGGAATTAACGAGGATGCATGATAGCAGCCAAACTGTTGAAGAAGGTGCAGGAGCCGAGGAACACATGGAGGACGAACTAGCAATGGGCATGGAAGACTCATCAGATGAGGGAGACCTTGATCATATTTCTGTTGAGCGAGGTTGGGGGGAGAGGGCAGAGGAAGGAAGCATGATTCTTACCTCGCCACCACCAACACAACAAGGACTTGGGCCTCCTGGATGACCAAGACACACGAGTGCCTTTTTGCTGCACTATGTGCCACATGACCCTCGGAGTGTCAGAATTTGAAGTAATGCCGCCTACTGGGTAGCCACACTCTTAGATCCCCGGTACAAAACTAAATTTGGTGAAATAATTCCTGCCATAGAAAGGGATTCACGCATGCAGGAGTATCAGCAGAAGCTGTTACAGAATCTTAGATCTGCTTTTCCACAAAACACCAGTGGTGCACATAGTGAATCTCACATTTCTAACTTGCGAACCGTGGGATTGTCGAGTCATTACTAAAACCGTACCAGTAACACTATATCTGGTGGTAACAGCAATTTTGTGGAATTGTTACACCAATTTTATAAACCATCCTTTGCAAGGCCAGAGGAGACAAGAAGTCTGACACATAGTCAACGCCTGTAGAGGATGGTGCAGGAGTATCTCCAAGTGAACATCGATGCCATGACTGTGGAACTGGACCCTTGCTCATTTTGGGCTTCCAATCTGGAAAAATGGCCTGAGCTCGCCACTCACGCCTTGTAGATCATGTCATGCCCCGCAGACAGCATTCTCTCTGAACGTGCCTTCAGCTCTGCTGGTGGTGTGCTGACAGATAAGCACACGCAGCTGTGTCCAGTGACAATGTAGACAAACTAACGTTCATCAAGATGAACAAGTCATGCATCCGCAAAGACTTTTCTACCCCTGTTGTCACCATGAGTTGGGTCATCCTTTGTGATCTCAAAAAAGGCCAAGGCTAGGCAAGGCTTAGAGCCCATGCGTCCTGAAGAAGAGCCACCATGACTTCTACTCAGAGTCAGAGTTGTGGTTGAGGATGCAGTTGTTGACGTGCTTCCAGTACTCCGTCTCAGTCCAAGAAGGCGCAACCTAACCTCGTTATCACTAGCATCCTCCTCCACCTCCTCTGCTGACTCTCATGGACTGGCTGACTGTGGGTTTACAGTAAGTGAGATATCCAACCTCATCATCACACTGTGTGCTCTCACACCTGTCATCTTCAGAGTCAACCTTCTTTATCTGGGCCTGGATCTGACTCACAAAGCTTCTGGACACAGTGCAGATCATTTCCTCATCTGGACTCACAGAAGCTTTGAAGCAGACCTCTGATTCCCAGGCTATAGTATGATAGTATTAGTGAACATCTCTGCATACTCAACCATCTGTCTTACCCCATACTCAGACGGGGGGCTGGAGACTTGGGAGCTGTGAAGAAGTAAGTGCGATTGGGTGACACCTCTGAAGACTGGTGTATTTGTGATGTTGAAATTGAGTTGGAGGAGAGCCCACTTGATGAAGCGCTTGCTATCCATTCAAGCGCCTGCTATTTTTGTGCCTCATCTACAATTGGTAGCAATCGTCGTGTGACTCGTGTCTGTAAGAAAGGGATCATATCAGATTGTCCACGAAAAGTAGTAGATATCTTAGTTTGGCTGGAAGATGGTCTTTCTTCAATAGATGTTACTGTTGCTTTACCACCTACTCAACAGACACAAACATGTTTTCCCTTTCCACCACGCTTATTCCCCTTTCCACCAGCAGCAGCACCTTTTGCCACTCATTTTGTATGTGAACAAATTGGAAACTCTGTAGTTGTTGGCAAAAAACAATTCAGATGGAAATTGAACAGAGCTGAGTGGCCAAACAGTGCTACTAGGCCCAAACTATTACCTTGGCTAGATGCAGTTAAAAATTTGTATGAAATAGACAGACGGTGTAGATTGGTTCACAACTGGGCTACACCACTGACTAACAGACACTGCTACTAGGCCCAATATATTACCTGGGTAGGTGTAGTAAAAAATTAGTCTGAACCAGACAGGTGGTGTAGCTTGTTTCACAAGTGGGCTACACCTCTGTCTAAATGACACTGCTACTAGACCCAAGCTATTACCTGGGCTATGTGCAGTTAAAAATTAGTCTGAACTAGACAAGCGGTGTAACTTGTTTCACAAGTGGGCTACACAACTGTCTAAATGACACTGCTACTAGGCCCAAACTATTACCTTGGCTAGGTGCAGTTAAAAATTAGTCTGAACTAGACAGGCGGCGTAGCTTTGTTTACAAGTGGGCTACACCACTGTCTAACTGACACTGATACTAGCCCAAAATAATTACCTGGACTGACTGCAATAAAAAATTGTCTACTGGATAGACAGGCGGTGTAGCTTACTTTACAGCTGGGCTACACCGCTTACTACCAGACCCTACTACTAGCCCAAAGAGATTGCCTGGACTAGCTGCAGTAAAAAATTGGCTAGTGGATAGACAGAAGGTGTAGCTTACTTTACAGCTGGGCTACACCGCTGACTACCAGACACTGTTACTAACCCAAAATGATTGCTTGGACTAGCTGCAGTATGAAATTGGCTATTGAAGACAGGTGGTGTAGCTTTCTTCACAGCAGTGCTACACTACCTGCCCTAAAGGATTGCCTGAGCTAGATTTGGCCAGATGCTGTGAAATACACTTGCACAGCACTGGCACACACCTGCCTGGCAATAACTAATAGGAACTGCTCTAACCTTGCCCTCAAAAGGGCTGATATTAGAACTAGTCCCTACTCCTATGAAGTAGCCCTGAAAAGGGATGATATTTACAACTAATCTTGTCTCCCTACTTGTCTGAAGTAGGCCTCAAAAGGGCTGAGATTCTAACCAGTCCCTATTCCCTAAACCTATCTGTCTATCTAACTTGAGATTCGCTCACTATCTATCTAACTAACACTTTATAGCGCCCACAGCAGCAGTAGCGGTGCCTGACTGACACACAACTGCAGCACTGAGGAAATGGTGGGGAAATGGCTGGGATTTATAGGGCGAGGACATGTGACATACACTGCCAATGACACATGCCCTTGATTGTGTGCAAAAAATGCACTTTCCTGTGTGTGTGTGTGTGTGTGTGTGTGTGATTGGCTAACAGCCTACACTGTATATGCAGTTAGGAGAAAAAAAAATGGAGATCTGCATTATTTCTGCAGCACTTATCTAACCCCCCCCACACACACACTATACACTGAAACTGGATATAAACATTCATTAACAGTATTACTGTGAAAAACCAGTTACGCTTTTGTTGATCAAACCATTATCGAACATAACCTCGAACTGCCAAATTTGAAGCTAATTGTTCGCATTCATCGAACACCGCCCAAACAGCTCGAATTTGAGATTGTGAAATATTTTGAATCGAACACCACTCACCTCTACTGCTCCCTTAATACCTGGAGAGATGGTTCTAAAAAGAAAACAAAAGAACCATGAACTTGATGATCAGTGAGAGGCAGAACCCTATACAGTATTGCCCTCTAACTTTGATAACAAGAAAGTCTGCTTAATCAGTAAAGACAAGGGAGAGACATCAGCGGCAGTTTCAAGAGACCATCTTAAGAAATGTCCTGAACAGTTGAAGCCAAAGAAGTCATCCCCTGTAAACCCTAATTTAAAGAAGAAAAGAAAAAGAAGATAATATGAACTGTTCTTGGAGATTTTCCTGAAAGCTGGCCTCAGTACAATGGAGCCATAATTATACCACTAATGACTTTCACTCAACCAGTAGAAAGCCCAGAAAGACAAGAAGAACCCGTAGAAGTTCCGGAAGAACCACCTGTCACAGCAGAATCAGAGAACCCTGCTATCGGTGAACCTGCTAGTCCTATGGTAAGACTAATACAATACTACGGTAAACCAGAATCATGTAGGTCTACATGCAGACGAGTGGATAGTGCACGCACAGCACCAGACATAGACAATAGTATGCGATCCCAACCAGTTGAAACACCAGTGTTGCGCAGATCCAGCCGATGCAACTTTGGTCAGTCCCCGTCCCGTTATAGGGAATAGGAGAATGTTAAAAAGAGAGTAGTGTCTGAAATGTAAATATGTTTTTTTGTGTTTTTTATTGCAACCAAGTGAACCAGTAACCAAGAACCACAACCAATTGTGCCTGCAGGACTTATTGCATGAACTTTTGCATTTCCTTGAAATTTAATTTAAATATGGACCAGTGGACCACAGGACTGGTAGTGGTCAAAAACTGTCTTGTGTGTATTCATCCGCAGCCTGCAACAGAAGGACTAGCGCCGTATTGACTGCTTACCAGTTGAGCCCTTGAACTCTTGACTGGTTTTCTCTTTTTGTTGTTTTTTGTAGTTTTTGATTTTAAAGGCCTTGTATTATTCTTTATTGTTTTATAGTTGTTAATATTTGAAAATGTTGTGTTCCTCAGTCCAGGAGTACTGAATTTAACTAGGGGGGAATGTGGCACCCCAGGGTTCGGTTGCCACAGATATACCTGGGGCAGAGAAGGATCTCCAAATCAGGTAAGCCCACAAAAAACACCTTCCACTCCAGACCTGAAGGGGAAGCTCTACAAGCTGAGTTCAGGTGAGGTCCCCTATAAACTTCAGACCTGGAGGCGGAGTCAGCAGTTCAGTTCCAGAGAGGACTGTAAAGACATCCTGGTGACAGAGCTGCACTAAGCCCGTAACAGTGAGAGCCGTTAGACAGTGTGAGAGAGCCAAGGGTGAGGGTCGGAGGCAAAGAGTAGTTGCCAGGGGAGTGGAGCCATACCGGTTCGCCCCAGAGGAATAGCGGTAAACCCGGACACCAGCGTCCGAGACTGAAAGAGAT
Source organism: Allobates femoralis (assembly GCA_033576535.1). Taxonomy (NCBI): domain Eukaryota; kingdom Metazoa; phylum Chordata; class Amphibia; order Anura; family Aromobatidae; genus Allobates; species Allobates femoralis. The sequence continues at coordinate 321,931,625 of JARQOC010000005.1, read as the reverse complement.
CTAACTGGTCAGCAGTAAAGAGTCCAGATCTCCTGGCCACAGCAGCATCTGAAGGCAAAGCCACATCCCAGAGCTCAGGGACCACAGGGAGTACAGCGGTGCCCTGCAGAAGAGCTCCCGCCGCCTGCCATGCAGGTCATGAAAGTAGGAGAGGGTCAGGGCCTTGCTTCAGGCAGCCTAGGACAAAAGGCAGACACAGCACAGCAGGGAGGCCTCATAATTCGCCAGGTGTGGAGATCCTGAACTGCTTCCAGACCACCCAGGCCTGTAACATCAGAGATGTTACCCTGGACTATACCTGCTACACCAGTAAAGGTACGGAAACATCAACCCTGTGTGTGACTGTTATTGTGGCCCCTTATCCTGCTCCCTTGATGGACTGTTCTGCAACTTCTAGCTTCTACAACTGCCCCAGGGATGCCGCTCCACCTACGGGGAGCGTATCCACCTGGCTGCCCTACCATCACCCCGGAGGTCTGACCCGCAGCCCTGGTAACCATACCGGAACCGTAGGTGGCGTCATGAACTACTTTTACTTTTATTATTTTTACTGACTTTTAGCCACCACCAGGACCACGGGACCAGGTACAGGCTCCCGTGACATCCCCGTGAATCAACGCCCGTACCCGAGTACCCCACAGCCCTGGGGCGGGTCACATAGACTGTAATGTAATTTGTAATGTAGCACTTAAGTAAGGAATCATGTGTATACAAAAGTCTAGTAAGTTAGACAGTTTGTTCAGCTGTTGACTGTAGAACAAGCAGTAGTTAAGTAGGGGTATCACCCTACTGGGGGTATAGCCAGTCTCTGGGCTTAGAGGCAAGACTCCATCTTAATTTAGTTAGTGAGTAGTGTCAGTAGTGTGAAGTTGTGTGCAAGTCATGTAGATACCTTACGCTGCAGTTAGTAGGAGTTTGTTGCAACTGTCACCCTTAGGGTGCTTTCACATCTGCGTTTTTCGTAATTCGCGGCAGATGCGGTGAAAAAACTGCATCTGCCGCGTTTACCGCATAACCGTTCCACTTGCGGTGCGGTTGCGGTTTTTTCTATGCAAAGTATAGGCATACTTGCGGCAGGTGCGGCAAGTGCGGTTTTGCACTTGCGGCAGGTGCGGCCGCGAAAAAAACCGCGGCTTACTGCGGTTTTTTTCGCGGCCGCACCTGCCGCAAGTGCAAAACCGCACTTGCCGCACCTGCCGCAAGTATGCCTATACTTTGCATAGAAAAAACCGCAACCGCGCCGCAAGTGGAACGGTTATGCAGTAAACGCGGCAGATGCGGTTTTTTCACCGCATCTGCCGCGAATTACGAAAAACGCAGATGTGAAAGGGCCCTAAGATTGGTGGACAGAGGGAATAGATCTGGTCGATGATCATAACCATAAATAAATGGGTCACATTGGGTGGGCTGTGACCCTGATTCAAAAGGTAATTAAATTACTCTGACATGTGAGAGTTGGTGCTAAGCAGAGAGGAGAAGGAAAGGCAATCAACAGCAGTGGCACCAGGAGTTATGGAGCTGTCTAAAGGAAAAATGTGCTCTAAATGTGATTTTGTACTAGGGAAATAGCATACTGCTATGAAGCACGATTGTAAATCCTTTTAATCCACATCTTGGGCTACCCTGGATGTTTTTTCATCATCAGCATAGAAGATAAAAACCCTATTTCTTTATCTCTCCATTTTATATCTTCCAATAGGGAACCATGTTAAAGGTTGTACAGTCATGCAGTCAGAGTTGGCACCCTTGAAATTTTTCAGGAAAAAAAAGGTAAATTGGTCATAATTATACACAAAACCCCCAAAATAGGCCAGACAAAATTGGTGGCATCCTCAACTGAATATTTGGTTGCACACCCTTTTGGAATAGATAACTGCAATCAATCGCTTAATAACAATTGACAAGCTGCTTACACCATTTAATTAGAATTTTAGACCACTTTTCTTTTGCCGACTTCTCCAGGACTCTCAAATTTGAAGTGTGCCTTCTTCCAAACATCAATTTTTCTTATCTCGCCACAGGTTTTCAGTGGAATTTAGATCCAGACTCATTGCTTACTACTTCAAAGTCTTTATTCAATCCATTCCTGAGTCCTTCATGAAATATGTTTGAGGTCACTGTCCTGCTGTAAGACCCATGACTTAAGGCCCTGTCACACATAACAATCACTTCAGTGATCCAGACAGTGATAACGACCTGCTGGAATCGCTGGAGCGTCGTTACCTGATCACTGGGGAGCTGTCAAACAGGCAGATCTCCCCAGCGATCAGGAACCTGAGAGCCACCTCCCACATCGCTGAAGGCGATGTCAGCGTCCTCCCTGTTTAGCACTGCCTTACAGGCAGCGCTAAGCAGGGAGAACACTGGTAACTATGATAAACTCCGGGGATCCAGACAGCGTGCGCTGCCTGGATACCCAGTGTTTATCAAAGTTATCAGCATTCTCCCTGCTTAGAGCTGCCTTTAAGCAGGGAGAACGCTGGTAACTATGATAAACACCGGGTATCCAGGTTACCCGGTGTTTACCATGGTTACCAGCCCTGTGAGGTCACTGATCGCTGGTTTCTCGCGGTCACACGCAGCGATGCGTGCTGACCAGCGGGAAACCAACGATCAAAAAATGACCCGCAGCACTTTGCAACGATCAGCGTCCTCACAGCAGGGGCCTGATCGCTGCAAAGTGTCACACAGAACGACATCGCTGGAGAGATCGTTGTAACGTCACAGTTACAATGATCTCTCTAACGATATCATTATGTGTGACTGAGGCTTTAGAATACAAAACCCAGATATCTGATACTGGACACTATATTTTGACCCTAAACTCTTTAGTAATCTTCAGATTTCATGATGCATTGCACATAATCAAGGCACCCAGTGCTAGAGGCAGCAAAACCACCCCAAACCATCTTTGAACCTCCACTACATTTGTTTGTACTTACTGTGTTTTTTCTTTGTAGGCCTCATTCTGTTTTCGATAAACAGTAGAATGATGTGCTTTACCAAAAAGCTCTATCTTGGTTTCATCTGACCACAAGACGCTTTCCCAGAAGGATTTTGGCTTTGTCAACTACATTTTGGCAAATTGCAATGTAGCTTTTTTATGTTTGGCCATGTCACACACATGCGTTTTTTTGACCATCTCTGCGTTTTTTGGTGTGTTAAAAAAAACGCAGGTGCGTTAACGCAGGGTACATTTGAGTGTACATGCGTTTTTCAGCTCCATTTGCGTTTTTTTCCCCCAGTCCAAAAAACGCTGCATGCAGGGTTTTTTGGGTGCTGGAAAAAAACGCAGGGGTTGTTTCCCAAAAACGCATGCGTTAACGCAGGGCACATATAGGTACCTGCGTTAACGCATGCATTTCCCATAGGGTCCCATGTTAAAAAAACGCATGCGTTTCTATAACATGGGGCCCTATGGGAAACGCATGCGTTTTTAAATGGAACATTTATGCACCCTGCGTTAACGCTTGCGTTTTTGCCTGCGTTTTTGAGGAAAAAATGACAAAGTCCAAAAAGGCTGTATTTCCTTTCAGACACACAAGAGACATTTTTTAGCACTCCTAAAAAACCGCATGTGGTTTTAGGAGTGCTAAAAAAAACGCAAATTGTGTGTGAACAATGCCTCTTTTGTGTCAGCAGTGAGGTCCTCCTGGGTTTCCTGCCATGGTGTTTCATATGATTCACACGTGACAGATACTTTGCACTAACACTGATGCATCTTGAGCCTGCACAACAGCTTGAATTTCTTTGAAACTTGAGTGGGGCTGCTCATGTACTATCTGGACTAATGACATTGCAATTTTCAACAATCTTTCGCCGCCGTCCACATCCAGGGAGTTCTCTTCTCCTCTTTCTGTTCTTTATGCTTAGTGTGGTGATTCAACCAGAGCTAAGGGATGGGGTACTCGATCTCCGGGGCTACTGTGTGGGGAGTCACGGATGGTCGGGACCCCGGTGCCGTGCCCTGGTGATCAATTAGAAAAGATGTTGATGTTAATAGTGGGGGTTAAAGGGGTTATTTACAGGGGATCGTGACGCCACCTGTAGTGTCCAGTAAGATGGTACCGGCACTGCCAGCTGGCCGCTGAGGTGATGGTTGAAGCAGCTAAGTGTTGTACAGCTCCCCACAGGTGGAGCTTTACCTCAGGACAGCTATTGTGGTGAGATAGTGAGGGAGGACAGTGATGGTAATGGTGGTGCTGCAGTTCTTACCCCTCTGCTGAGCTACTGATGATGTTGAGCCCTCTGAGCTGCGGTGGAAAGAATAACAAGAAACCAGTTCATGTTTAACTCTGCTTTACTTGGTACCGGCTGATGGCATAATAGGACACGGTACAGTTTGGTTTACAGGGTGGATGTTGCCAGCTCAGAGTTTCCCTTATGGAATCTCTAGATGTCCTTCTCTTTGTCTTTCAGGGCTAACTTCTCTCTTTCTTTCTCAGCCTTCCCCACCCTTGCAGAGCTTACCCTCCTGTCCTGCAGTCTGTATCTAGTAGGCTTAGCTTGAGTTGTGCCGGTTCAAATGGGAACAGCAGGAACGCACAAGTTTCCCACTTGACACCGGGATTTAGTCTTCCTTCACTAGTGTTGAACCGCTTGAGGGGTGAGATACCTTTGTGGGGCTGTCAGCAACCCAGTCCTGTTGGGCCTGCAGCTCATCGGCTTTGCAGTCAGGGTTGAACTCCTGGCTGCCTCGGCTGTCCGTGTCGCCGGTGCTCCCTTAACGTGACCAGCCGGCTCCTACCAGTCCTTGCCCGTTGCCTTCTGTCCTGGGTCCTCACTTAAAGATGGGGCACCCTCCTCTCAGCTGGGCTGCCAGGCCTGACCACTCTGTCTGCCTTCCCAGCACCATCTGAGGTAAACTGTCAACTGTCACTCTTCCTCTATCCTAGGCTCCACCCCCACCCTCCTGGAACCTACCAAGTACTGGTTCCCCCTACTCTAGGTGGTGTGGTCCTAAGTGAGTGTAGAAATAGACTCCATAAGATTTAAATCCCAAACTAGCAACTTACAATAATATTACATTTAGATAATAAGTGTAATACCACTCTATGGCGCCTAGCCACAGGGGCGCCACACACACCCTTGGTGAAACACACCCGTCCGCAGGTGTTAAACCAAACCTGGAATAAAATGCATATTACATATAACATTGAACATTTTTATTATCTGGTTAACCGGGTAACTTTCAAACATATAATAACAATAAAGATTTGTTTTTTTATACGTTCACTTATATTCTTCCTTTGCAGGAGGCTCACTTCTTGTAACGTTACTTTAACTTTGAAAATCTTTGACTATAGTCTAGTCCTTATCGGTCCAACAGGGACCAGGTAACATGTCTCTGATTAATGTCATCAGGATTTAACACAAAAAAAAAAAATATCCGCATACATTTATATTCATGTATTTTTGCTGCAAAAAGAAAAGCATAAAACCAAAACACTGCAGACTGCGGACATTACTGATCACCATTTCTCTCTTCACACTCGTAGCACCGGCTCACCCGAATGGCAAACCACCCTCTAGGACCTACATGGCATTCATATGTAATAATGTCCACACTATACAGATCTCTGTCCGGGTGGCCTCTACCTCCCTCCTTCCAACAAAGACTTCAGCGAGCAGGCCTTCCTCCCGGGCGAACCCATACCCAGTAGTGAGATTAAACATGGTGATCACTCCTCTACTCCGCTGGCTGATCGGTTGCGGGGGTAGATTGCGGGTAAGCGTGCGAGCTTGGCGGGTCACCCTCCTCTCAGCTGGGCTGCCAGGCCTGACCACTCTGTCTGCCTTCCCAGCACCATCTGAGGTAAACTGTCAACTGTCACTCTTCCTCTATCCTAGGCTCCACCCCGACCCTCCTGGAACCTACCAAGTACTGGTTCCTCCTACTCTAGGTGGTGTGGTCCTAAGTGAGTGTAAAAATAGACTCGAGAAGATTTAAATCCCAAACTAGCAACTTACAATAATATTACATATAGATAATAAATGTAATACCACTCTGTGGCGTCTAGCCACAGGGGCGCCACACTGGCACAAAGACACAGAATGCAAAGACTTGGTCAACTTCTCCTATTTTTATGTGATTTCAGGTGTGATTTTCATATTACCAACACCTGTTTCTTGCCAGAGTTGAGTTTGAAAGACGATCACAAGTTTGAAACAAAGTTGTTTACCCACAATTTTTTAAAGGTGCCAACATTTTTGTCCTGCCTATTTTGGGGGGTTTTGTGTGAAATTATGCCCAATTTACCTTTTATTCTCTCCTTTTTTTGTGGTGTTTTAAATCACACAAAGGAAGTAAACATATGTATAGCAAAACGTGTAATTGCAATAAATTTCTGGGAGAAATACTTCAGTTTCTGGAATAATTCCAAGGGTGCTAATGACCCACCCCAGGGCCGTGGGGTACTGGGCCCCGGGCATTTGGTTTCACCGGGGATGTCACAGGCGGCCTGTGCCCGGGCCCTTGGCCCTGGTCGTACCTGACAAAGGGGAAAAATAAAGATAAAAATAAAAGTTACTTGTTACACCACCTACGGTTCCGGTAATGTTACCAGCGCTGCGGGACAGTCCTCCGAGTTGATGGTGATGCAGCAAGATAGTTGCGCTCCCCATAGGTGGAGCAGGATCCCCAGGGCAGCTGTGGAGGTTGATGGTGTGCAGGAAGACAGCTTACACCAGGCCTTGTCCCTGCTGTAGTCGTCAGGTGGAAGTAATAAAGTATGCCACACAGTCTTTATTTCTAAACGGGTTTACTAGCAGGTTTGTAGTGCAGGCAAACAAGTGATACAGCCTTACGTGTCGTGCTGGCCTGGGTTGTCACCAGGGAACTGGGATGACTCACTTAGGACTCTCAGTGGTGTGCCTGCTGTTCATCTCCAGTCCCTCACTGCGCTCTTTCCTTTCTTCCTCAGCACCCCACGAACAGAGCCTGAAGCCAGCTCCTCAGTTCTTCTCTAACTGAGTGGCTCCTCTCTGAGCCCTCGGGATCCTATATGTGCCTTTTTCTGGGTGAGCTGCTTGTCGGCCTTGACTTCTTGAAGAAGCGTGGGCCTCTGGTTCGGTGGCTTGGGGGTAAAATCCTGGCTTGGGGGTGAACTAAAGACTCTCACAACACCCATCCACACACCTTAGAGCAGGGACTTGGCAAGAGAGTGAGAAAGGCTGTGAGGAGCAGAGCGGAGCTGGTCCTCCGATCCGGGACCAGATCCCTCCAGCTGGTAGTTGTACTGGACCTGGATTTGGGCACACCGCATTCCCTGGTGCCCCTAGGAGCTTCCTCTGTCAGGAGGATCTCTCCTGAGAAATCCACCACTGTGCTCCTCACAGCCTTTCTCACTGTCTTCCCGTTCTTCCACTAACCTACCTGACTCCTCCCCCTGGGACTGGGTCTCCCTGCAACGGGTCCACCCAAGTCCCCTGCTCTAAGGTGTGTGCATAGGTGTTGTGAGAGTCCTTAGTTCCCCTGTAACAAGGATACTACACACTCTTATCTGGGTGCAGTACCCCGCCGTGGCATCCTGACCAGTGGGGCGCCACACTAATATTTTCGGCCATGTTTGTACATTACACGTCAGAACTGTTCATTTTACTTTAATTGATAAAGTTACAAAGCAGTAAAAAAATTGATATGCACATTTCATATTAAAGGCCCAGTGAGCAAATTTTAATTCTGACACTGAGACTACCCACCATTAAAGATGAGCATATCTTGAAATTTTCAAACTCACTGAGTTGTCCCAAGGAGAGAGAGGACCCTATTTACCATAACAGCTTACATACTACAGGAGAGAAAGATCACCCCACTGACCATAAGAGCTTATACTCCACAGGAAAAAAAAGAGTGAGGACCTCATTAATGCTAAAAGCTTACCCACTCCAGGAGAGAGAAGACCCAGCTGACTATAAGAGCTTATACTCTATAGAAAAGGGAGGACCTTGTTGACCATAAGAGGTTTCAGTCTGCCACTCTGCAGGAGAGAGAGAATACACTTTTTTCAAACAAAATTTACAAACCAATTTTTTTTAGAGGTCATATTACATTTGAAGTAACTTTGTGTACCTATATAAAAGAAAATGCACAAAAGTGACACCATTTTAAAAAATGTAAGAGCCATCAAAATGATATTTAATAAGTTAATTCAGGAGTGTCACTGGAATTAAAGCAATGTGAAGAGAAAAAATGAAAATTTTACTTTTTTTCCACAAAAATATTGTTTAAGCCTCAAAGTTTGAATTTTTAACAAATAAGAGGAGAAAGTTGACAATAAAATTTATTGTGCAATTTCTCTTGAGTATGCTGATACCCCAGATGTGGTGAGAAACTACACGTTAGGAGCATAATAGGGCTCGGAAGGGAAGGAGCACAATTAGAAAATAAAAAATCACTTTCTTCACACAAAAATGTTACTTTAGCTCTACATTTTTCATTTTCATGAGGACAAGAGAAAATGGATAAAAAAAATTGTGCAATTTCTTCTCAGTACCCTATATGTGGTCAAAAACAGTGCAAAGTTAGAAAGGGAAGAAGCACCATATTGGTGTTTAGATTTTCTTAGAGTAGTTTGGGATGCTAGGTCACAGTGCCAGAACTACTGAAGTGCCAGAAGGGCAGAAACCTTAAGTGACCCTACTGATAGCACAGCATACTGAAAGCACAGATATGAAACAGAATTAAATACTATTTGGTGGTGAATAAAAATATAATTACATTTTTTACCACAAAAATATTGTTTTGGTCCCAAATTTTATATTGTCATATGTGGAAATTGGTAAAATGGCACCAAAATTTGTCATAATTTCTGCTGAACATGGCAATCCCCTACATGTGTCTATAGAGTACTGTAAAGGAGCATTATTTGACTCTTCGAGCACAGATTTTCCTTGAATAGTTTTCAGACTCCATATGCTGAATCACTCGGTGTCAAAAAAGCTAATTATCTTTCCCCAAATTACCCTAATTTGGAATTTAGGCCAGGGTCACACATGAGCCCTGGATCCGCTAAAAGCATCAGTGTTTCAACTGTGAATTTTGTGAAAACGCATGCGTTAACGGATCCATAGGCTCCAATGCCAACAACGCATTTTTCAAAAGTGCACTAAAAAACGATATGCGTTTTTGAAACTTGCATGGGACCTTCCAGATTCCTCTTCCAGCTGGATCAGCCTTTCCTGGATTGTATTGAGCTCCCAGGATTTTCCCTACTAACAGAGCCAGCGTTCCACACAGTCTTCCTATCTCTTCTGCTATGGTCTGAATGGGTCATCCCTCTGGTCCTGGTTTTGTGGACTTAGGCCTCCTGGAGCTGTGACTAGTTTATCCCTGTATAGGGGTTACCTCACCAGTTTCTACTCTAGGAGAGTTCGGTGTGTTGATCCAGAGGGTCCTTTCCTCAGACACTTTTACTTTTGTTAACCCTTTTCTTAATAAATATCCTTGGTTTATTTCAGTCACTCTCCAGTCTCTAGCTGTACCGGGTATTCAGCTGCCACTACTCCACCAGTGGCTCAGTGAGTTCACTTTACATCTCCATGCCCTTTGGGCATAACAACTGTGTTTGGCCTCTAACCAGTGATTGCCAAATTCTTCAGTTTGTACTAGAAAGGCACTTTTTGCGTCAAATCATTTACAGTAGATCTATGGACAGCGCTGCCCATAGATGTTACTGTATAAGGCTTCAGAACTTCGGACAGTGCACATACTATAGCTACAATAGCTATAGGATGCGCAGCTGTCAGAGGAGAGCCGCCGCCTTCATTCATAAAACAGTACAGCAGCCGCCAGGAGCCAGCTGCTGTACATAAGATATAAAATCATTATATGCCCACCTGAGTGGGTGCTAGGTCTCTAGGAAAAATGGGCACCCCCTAGAGACAGCATACACACAGTTTTTAATAAAATTAACCCTTTCACACCAGAGAGAACAGTTTGCTCATCCCTGCGGCAGCAGGGATAAGCAAACTATCCAGTAACCGGATTGCACCAGATTACACATCCAGAGCAATCCGGATACCGGGTTGCGCCTTCAGCAATCCGGTTCCCGGATTGCTGGTTGTCAGAAGCCAATTTGATTGATAAGTGTGACCCTAGCCTAAGTGTACCCTGCGTTAACGCATCTGCGTTTTTTAAAAACTGCAAAAAAACGCAGAAAGTGCCAAAAACGCAGGTATGTGTGAACAAGGCCTATTGCACAATCCCAATTCAAGGATTAAAGTCCAAGGCACATACATGAATGCACACGTGAAGTATAAGGCTACAATCACACTGTGCGTTTTTGGTCTGTTTTTTCCTCATCATTTTTTGTAGCCAAAACCAGGAGTGGAACAATCAGAGAAGAAGCTTAAAAGAACACATCACCACTTCTGTATTTATCAACCACTCCTGGTTTTGGCTACAAAAACTGATGAGAAAAAACAGACCAAAAATGTGTAATGGAGTGGGTAGCCCTGACTGTATTATTATTGAAATAGACACTGAAGTGGACATTACACAGTCCGATACTGCTCCCTTGTGGACAAGTGCTGAAATTGCTGCAGAGATAATAACACTTGCTGCTGATCCCCTCCCACAACAGCCTTGTGCTCAGGAGGAAAAAGTGCGGGAAAGACAGAAGGAGACGGAGCTCGACCAGGACAGACCTGCTTGTGGGTGTCCCTCGAGAGAGGGCTTCCTTGTGACCCCTTTCTGGAAAGATCACGCCGTGGAAGCTGTTGCGACAACCCCAGGCTGCAGAACATTGTTACTATGAGCCTAACCTGACTGCAGAGCGTCGCACTCCTAGAACATATTCAGAGACTGTGACAGACACAAGGGAGCCATCTTCGAAATCTATATTTTTTTTCTTTTTTTTCTTTTTCCCCGGACTGAGAGACTATAAACCAGTACCTGTGGAGAGGAATGATGAAACCCCCTTCATCGCTTCCCCTGGAATCGCCACCGTTAGACCTCAGGCCTGCGACGTGGGAGCTACGTCTTCTGTTGTTATAGACTGGTAACGTACATTTAGGGAAAGCTAGGGAAAGAGATTGCCAGTACTGTTTTGTTTCTTGCCGTGCACCCGGAACTGAATATCAGGGTATTCAACCTTCCCTATGTGTACAGCCAAACCGGTTGAATGTGTTATCACCATGTTTAATAGTAAAGAAATGTTTCCTCCCGTTAAATCTGAGTATGGGGATTTTGTTGAAGTAGATCATAGACACACACGGCCTTACTGCCAGTCACTTCATCTGCACTGTGTGAATGTAGCCTAAGGCTAGGGTCAGACCTGCGTGAGCCCTGAGGGTAACTTTACACGCCACAATATCTGCTGGGAATCCTGATGGCGATATGTCGCCCTGAAACTATCGCCGTCAAATTGCCACCCAGTTGCGGCGTGTATTTGGAGATTTTGGCGGCGATAAATTGCCTGTTGCCTGGTTTCTGATTTCAGAGCATTGTCCAAAATCAGAGGCAATCATGAAGGCTAGATTCCTAGGCTTTTGGTGTGTGATACGGCGATAGTGATGGAATCTGCGTCGCCTATTGATTTCCCGTAGGCGTGCCACATCGTGCTGGAATCAGCGCCCTGTCTGCGATGATTGGTGGTGGCTACTGTGTTCCCATTGGCTGACAGCTGACAGGGGGCCATATTTGAAGAGCTATCCGTTCAGAACACACACATCTTCAATTGCGTCATGTATTAGCCAGCCTACCAGAGCAGGCTGACAAATCGTAACATTGTTGCGTTGTCCAATGAGCGCATATAGGGCGCAGTGGAAACCACTGTGGCACCCTGTCTCCTCGCAGCACTGAACATGTACGCCCACATTGCCTTTGGGATTGCGGCGTGTGAAGCGGCGAGGGAAGTCAACCAGATTGGTTCCTCTGTGGGTAAGGTGATATCCGGGGCGAAACATCGCCTTAGGTTGAGGGCGAAATTGCTGCGTGTAATGCACCCATCGCGATCTGAGGCGAGCATGATATTGTGCACTCGCACGTTAGATCACCTCATATCGCCAGCAGATATTGCGGAGTGTAAAGGTACCCTTAGGATGATGATTCCATTTAAACTTGGTTTTTCTCAGCCTGAGCGCATAGCGTTAACGCCATGTAAAGCTGTGCACCGGCTGCCAATTCATCACTATGGATACCTGATGCTTCGTGCATCCGCCAGCTCCACACAAAAGGACTGGATATGCACTATTGCAGAGTGCACAGAAAATGCGGTTTGCAGCGTTTTCCTGTGCGCTCAGCAAAAGCGCATATCCGGTCCGTGTGTGTGGAGACTGCGGCTGCGTGAAGCATCAGGTATCCATAGTGAAGAATAGGCAGCTGCGAATAGCATTACATGGCATTAACGCTATGCGCTTAGGCTGAGAAAAACTAAGTTTTAAATGGAATTGGCAGCATTAGGGCTGACGCAAGATTGACACTAGCCTCAGACTGGCAAAAAATATATAAATACCCCATTTGTCTGGAAGAAATAACATACTGACCAACCTGCAAAGCACCTCAACGCATATTTGGTGTACTGCTTCGTCTGAAGGTACTGGGATGATATTCATGTCACCTTTTAATCTGAATCTAATTAATCACCTGAGGATATAGAACTGGCGTGCTGCAACTGTTCTTCACTGCATTTCCTGAGCCGCCAGGCGTCCCGGAAGTGGCTCCGCTTGTGTTAGAGCACAGTGCAATCTGATTGGACACCAACCAGCCTAGTGAAGGTGGGGACAACACAACCAAAGCGCACTCGCTTACAAAATGTAAAAGCACCATCTTTGAAGAGGGCACTTGTCCTGACATCAAAAACAATGATTATTACTTCTACAACATTGGGTTCAAATAATGCATGATCTTGTATTAAGGTAATCAGAGTCACCAGGATGAAATACGGCAAAGTTAACAGTTACTGCGGTGTAGTATTTACATAGGCCAGTAGGTGGTAGATATATTTGGTACCGCAGAAAAAGTCGTAGAAACACTGACCGCAACGTCAGAGGTTATTGAAAAAGAAACATAAAAGAATGGAGATCAATGTACTGAATTGTGTGAGGGACTTTAAACACAAATACATTAATATAAATAGTATTAACCCCTTATAAGCTCAACATTACATATAAATAACAAGCTAGTAAAATACACTAGAAAACATCTTGTTTCAAAAAGACATTACAGAAGCAATGTCACAAAATTAAAATTGTAGACTCTTCCAATGAAGCAGTAATAGTCCAGGGTAGCATCAATCCCATATATGAGCATCCTTGACTCCAGGTGCAGGCTGATTAAAATTAGATAGACAGTGCCAATAGTCTAAGAGTAATGTATCACTACAACAAAAATACAGAAAGAGGTTACCACATTATAATAAAAACAGGATAAATGGTAGTGATTTAAACCCCCAGAATAGTCTCAAAAACACTGTCCATCACAAGCTCCCCACAGCACCGAAAAAGACAGAGAAGATCAAAGGATACCATCAACTAACCAAAAAATGGTTTGAATGTATTTAATTTGACTACTACATGCATGAACCACCCCATGGCCCAACATCATGCGTTACTCTGGCAACATTACTGCACAAAAGCTGTGCTTAGCAGGCCTCACTGAACACCATTCACTACATCAACAGCACCTGCTTCTTCTTCCAACAGCTGTCCGGCCGCCGAACTTTCTTTTTTTTTCACTTGGTACAGTTGAGCGAGTGAGAGCCTGTAAGCTGTGTGGGGTGCCGAGGGGAGAGGTGCTAGATGGCAGGTATGTTTCCCCTCGGTTCCTCTCATATGCCTCCCTGTATTGAGGAGGAGGGATGCAGTCTGTGCAATATCAGCACAAGAGGATAGCTCCAGCAGACGGAGTGTTAACTGAAAAGCCTAAAACAGGTGGAGTGATGAGGAAGCAGGGGGAAGTATGGACTCAGTCTGATGCTGATTTCCCAGAGAGAGGGGCGCTGCTATCACAGTAAGGAATTGTGATTTGTTTGTTTTTCCTAGGTTTTGTTTGTAGTGAGAATCCATGTCTAGTTAGAGGCTAGACGGCCTAGTGGTTTTGTTTTGTTTTGTACTGGTGTAACAGTGACTGCTAACTGTGCACAAATAAAGAACCCGTATAAAGCCTGCCGGACGGCCCTTGTCCATGGTGTGAACACAGCCGCTCTGCTTCTAACAAGGCAGCGATCTCAGGAGCGACACCCCCCCACATCCAGCTGTTACAGAAGGGCAAATGCCTGTTGGCTTTGACTGATCTCAGAAACCAAGCACACCACTTATTTGTCAACCCACCATAACATCTCTTTCTGCACTTCCCTCACATTGCAACAGTTTTTTGGGTACATCCTACTCCACCCTCTCTCAGCACAACAGCCAGCCCTTGGTCCTATAGTTGTGGTCACATAAAAAATTATTTCATCTTACACATGCACAGAAATGCTGCCTATCCGCCTGGTGGATACAGATGCTCACAGCCCCCAGTATCAGTTGCCCAGTCGCCATTACTTCTTGAAAAAAGCTGTGCCGGCACTACAACAGCATGTCATAGACAACATCACCCATTCCTTGAGAACCTCTGTGTGTGACAGGGTGCATATCGCCACTTAAATCTGAACAAGCAAATATAGTCAGGGGTATTACATCTCGCTCATTGGGCACTGGGTGACTCTGATGACTGCGGGGCCAGGCGGTGAAGGGGCTACTCCCAAAGTCTTCAAATCTCAAAGACGTCTTGGACTAACTTCATTCTGTACCTCTTCTTCCACCTCCTCTAGGGCCTCTAGCTGCCCTCTTGACCTCTCTCTTAATGTTTCAACTGTCCAGAGAGAATGCACCACCTCCATACTGCGCTGACAGGGCTCTTTGCCATCAGGCAGTGTTGAAATTAAAATACCTTGGAGATGTTTGTCACACAGCTGAAGACTTGTGGACAGCAATGCAAGCTGAATTTCAGCAAAGGCTGTCTCCACTAAACTTGGAGCAAGTGAAGACCGTGTGCGCTAACGTTGCAAACCCGGTGGCGATACTACGCAAACTTACACACGTGCCTTGCATGGTTCACTTCCTCAACCTGTTTGTCCAGCAATTCCTACACCCCTATCCCAGCCTGGATCAGCAGGTTGCTGTGTGCTCAATTCAACCGTTCTCAACTCACAGATCAACGACTAGCATTGCTACAGAGGTCTGTCGGTCAACCAGTTAACCGTTTGATATGCGATGTGCAAAACAGTGGAATTCAGCTCTGCACATGCTGCAGTGACTGTGGCAGCAGCAACAAGTCCTGGTGCAGTATTTAATGATGCGTACAGTGACTCAAGGCATGCCGAATGTGGCACAAAAGCCGCTTGCAGAGTGGGCACAGATTGAGGACCTCTGTACCCTTCTGCATTGTTTTTAAATAGCTGCTAAGATGGTTAGCACTGACAAGTTCATCATCAGCATCACCATCTTAATCATCTGCATGCTGAAGCAAACTGTGAAAAGTCTGCGGATGAGGTGGTGGTACCAGAGGAAAAGGAGGAGGAAAATGAATAGGATGTGGAAAGGATATCAATATCTCAAGGGTCCAGACTCTCGTAACCAGCCAGGTGGCATGGCAGGGTGTAGTAGAGCGACAGGGTGGGGCTCAAGTTACCTGACAAACATGTAGTGAAGGTGAAGGAGCCAAGGAACAAATGGAGCAGGACAAGGATGAAGATGTGATGGGCACAGAACAGTCAGGATATGAGGAAGAAATGATTCCTCTTTCTGCTGTCCAAGGTTGGTGGGAGAGGACAGAGGAAGGAAGCTTGATTTTTACTCCACCATCAACACAACAAGGACTTGGTCCTAGTGGACACGTCAGACACATGAGTGCCTTCTGTAACATGATGTCTATCATTAGGATTCAAATTAGCGATGAATACTGGGTTGCCACCCTGTTGGATCCGCGGTACATGAGTAAATTTAGCCAGTTGCTTCCTGCCTTGGATAGAGACATTTTCATGCTGGAGTATAAATAAATGCTGGTAGACAATCTTAGGACTGGTTTTCCCCAACACAGCAGTCAGGGACACAGTACTCATTGCAGATCTACACTACCAACCCAGGGGACATCAAGTCATCAGTGTAGAAACATTAGCAGCAGCATTTTAACTGTCAGAAGCAATTTTTGGAGTCAATTTACCAAATTTTTAAACTAGACCGTCCACCAGCAGAACTGAATACAAGTCTGATACAAAATGAACGACTGGAGAAGATGGTGCAGGAGTATCTAAAGCTCAATTTCCATGCCCTCAGTGGGGGGTTAGGACAATACTGCATTTTGGGCTTTAAAAATATTGGAGTCACGAATTGGAGGTTTTGTCATGCACGGCAGCTAGCATTCTATCAGAACATGTCTTCAGTGCTGCCGATGGTGTCCTGATGGATAAGCACATCTGGCTGTCCTCTGAAAGTATAGTCCACCTAACTTTCATAAAGATGAACAAGTCATGGATCTCCAAGGACATTTCCACCCCAATGGCAGACTGGGCACACTCTCTGAGCACCATGACTACACATGGTTCCAGGGTCCAGGTGCTCATTTCATACTTGAAGCTGACAACTTTTAAAAATGTGTAAAACAGTTTTATTAAAACCATATTAAAACCATATGCACATATTCTAAACAGAATTGAACTAATTTGGTAGCTCTGGATGGCTTTTCCACACAATTCCTACACACAAGTTACCATGGTGCTGAATAAGAGCCTGGAGCCTAGAGGCATCAGGACAATGGTCTGCCATAAATTGCTAGTTCATCTCAATAAATTAGAATATCATCAAAAATCAATAGCATACTGTTATGTTTCAGTGTGTTTCTGGATTCTGGAGGCCCTGAAACACGTTGATTAATAAATAAATATTTTATTCACCCTTCATGTCTCGTGGAATATGACAGTGGGGTGTCTTCATTTTTCCTACTTTAATTTTCTGAGCTAATGACCTTTGGGTTTTCATTGTCTGTAAGCCATAATCATCAACATTAACATAAAATATATAATATACGTGTTTCACTTTTATGTATTGAATGTATTGGAAATTAACTTTTTGATGATATTCTAATTCCTTGAGATGCACTAGTATATAAAGATGAATGATCCCAAGAATGTGCTATCTAAAGGTGGCTTTACACGCTTCAATCGCGATCGATATCGCATTCAATGCGGGAGCGGCATTAGGCACGTTCTCCGCTCGCATGAATGTTTACACGCTCGATATCGGAATACAACGTCCGTGCGATGCTCGCCTCCCAACCAGGATCGCATAGTTAACATGGGAGTGAATGGGTGACGTATGAAATCGCATCGTAATTGGGCGTTTACACAGCACGATCCGGCTTCAATCGCTATGCAATATCGGGGCATTGAATAGCACGCTCATTCAATCCCCGATATCGCATTGACATCGTTCCTGCATCGTATTGGACGTTCACACCATACAACGCAGGAACGATTTCGCCTCCGACGATTGAACCACGTGACTTTTGATTGAAATCGTAATACGATATCGCGACGTGTAAACCCGCCATAAGAGTTGTGCCATGTTAAACGAGACTTGTTCAATAAAAGACTGTTGAAAAGATTACTGGACATTGTGTCTGCGTTGTCCTTGTAGGAGTGTGATTGTGTGAAGGACTGTTGCGCTGGGGAGAAGGCCAGGGCTCAGGCTGTTGATTCAGGGCCTCGCAAGCAACTACCAGAGCCTCATGCTGACCCATCAACAGGGTGAATTACTTTGGCCTTAGAGAGTTCTTGGGGCTCAAATCAAGCAAGATCTATGAGTTTTATTTTAGTCTTTTGCACCTGGTGTTTTGATGGGTATTATGCCAGTATATTGAGCAGCAGGAGTTCTGTAATTGTAGAAAATAATTTATTACCTCAGTTTTTTGTTTGCAAATTAGGCCTTTGACTAATCAATGGGGCATTGCTTCCCCAGAATGGTCAGCCCTCTTTCCATGTTATCATGCCCCTGTGGGTGTGATAACATGATTTCCACGAGCCAGAAAGATTGACAGGTCCTAGAAATCTTGCACATGTATGCAGCTCCTTTTAGCAACATCTTCTGAAGCTGGGTGTATGTGTTCTAGACTTAGAGAGGTGCACTGCGCATGATTGGAAGTGCAAAAGCTGTTTTACAAGCATGCACAGTGCACGGATTCTGCTGAAATGAGCCGCATGCATGTGCAAGATTTAAAGGAGCAGCAATGAAGTTGAGTCATGGAAATCATAACAGGTTCAACAAGTCTGAGGAAACGATGACCCTTCGACTAGCCAAAGGTCTAATTGGCAAACAAAAAGTGGAGGTAATAAATGTATTTATTCACATTGATATTAGAGAATTATGTTATAATTGGCTGGTTAGGAAGGAAATATTGACATGCAAATGTGAACACTGCTGGCTTGGATGGCATAAGGGACCTGACAGGTTCTCTTTAAGTTCATGATTTAACTCAGTCGTAGAGAAAAAGTGGCATTCTTTTCTAAGGCCGGCTTCACACTGCGGCAAGATCCGGTCCGGGGCTGTCTGGGAGGACCCTGACAGCCGCGGACCGGATCAGCACACAGGACTGGAGGGCTAATATGCCCTGCAGACCGGTGTGCAGTGCACGCAGCTGCAGCCGTTGACAGGTCGGTACCGCGGCGCCCGTGGTCCTGAATTATCAGCAGCGGGAACTTCGTGCGGCTGCACACCGGACTGGAGGGCATAATAGCCCTCCAGTCCTGTGTGCTGATCCGGTCCGCGGCTGTCAGGGTCTTCCCGGACAGCCCCGGAGTGTGCCGCAGTGTGAAGCCAGTCTAACTCATATACTGTGTCCTTGGGATAAAATCCCCCAACTGAAATGCACATATCTTCTCGTATAATTAGTACCAATTTAAATTCATTTTAAATAAACTCTAATCAAGATACTCGAAAAAGTGAAGGATGGATAGATATTTGCATTATGGCATGTTATAACATAAACTGTGGTTAGAAAATGAATGCCATTTTTCAAATGTATCAAAATATATTTTGTTATCTAATTAAATTTAGATGTAAAGCAAGACCAAAATAAAAAAATAATAATTTTTGGAAATTAAATGATACTTAGTGAGAATTAATGTGCTATTAGCACTTAGTTGGTCAAAGAACTCTGACAACATAGCTTGAGCACATTAGGCTGGCTTCACACCACGCCAAGGTCCGGTCCAGATCTTATGCGTTTATATAGGAATCCGGCTTGTAGATCGCGCTGTTCAAAAATTTGGCCAAGAAAATGACTCCAGGGACCTCGGATCTTTAAGACAAAGATCTTTATTCCTCCCAGACTTGACGCGTTTCTTGTACCCACTGTACACTTCCTTAGGAGTTTAAAATCTTATCTACTGTGACAATAATCTATTTCATTACATTTTACCAGACATACAGGTCACAATACATCAAATCAAGACTGTATTCATGCATGAACCACATAAAAGGTATACATTGTGAATTAAGGCTGGCTTCACACCACTGTGTGATCCGGTCCGGGGCTGTCAGGCATGAACCTGACAGTCCCGGACTGGATCAGCACACAGAACCGGAGGGCCAAATGTGCCCCCCGGTCCTGTGTGCAGCGGATGGCCGCAGCTGCTGATTTTTCAAGACTGCGGCTAGCATTGAGTATGCAGCCGTCGGTATCCGGTTCCCAGATTTGCCCGGACCGGGGCAATCTGGCCCCATAGGCTCCCATGTTAGGGAGAACCAGATTGCCCCGGATCTGGGACAATCCGGGACAATCCGGGCAAATCCAGGATCTGGCTTTTTGGGGTGATTTTTCTCCCCGGACACAATAATGTTGCAAGCAACATTTTTGTCTCCGGTGAGAATAATCCGAATACTCCCGGATTCATCCGGAGAGATGGAAACCGTATTGCAGAGAGCTGCCATCCGGCTCCATCTGGCCCCATAGGGTACTATGGGGCCTAAAACCGGTCCGGGGCTGTCTGGTTTACACCGGACAGCCCTGGACCGGACTGCACCGTGGTGTGAACCCAGCCTTAGAAATCAAAATATATTTCACCATTTCAGCTGTAAACTCTGTCAATGAATCTGTCAGATTAAGGGATGAAACAGTTCACATCACTGGCAATGCAATGAAAGTGAACCTGTCACCCCCCCCCCCAAGGCATCTAAAGATAAAATAGCTACCTTCTGCAGCACTAAGGCTGCATTCTGAGAAGGTGGCTATAATATTTATGCTCCCTTGATTCACTGCAATAAAGACTTTTGTAAAATCTGTTCCAAACCTGACCCAAGACAGGGAGGCAGGCTTCGGGCTTTTCAAGCATCTATCTCCTGCCTCTGTGGTGTCAGTCATCCCTCTCTGCTCTCCGTGCGCTTGCCTCCTCTTCCTTGTCTCCTATGCAGGAACTTCACTTCAGAAATTCAGAACTGCAGAGAGGGATGACTGACACCACAGAGGTGGGAGATAGATGCTTGAATAGCCCGCCTCCCTGTCTTGGGTCAGGTTTGGAACAGATTTTATAAAAGTCTTAATTGCAGTGAATCAAGGGAGCATAAATACTATAATCACCTTCTCAGAATGCAGCCTAAGGGTACCGTCGCAAACAGAGATATATTGCATGCAACTAACTTGTTGCAGTGAAATCATGGACACATTGTTCCATTTTGTTGCTGTGTACAAATGTAATAATGTGTCCATGATTTCACTGCAACCAGTGATTTGCATGCAATATATCTCAGTGTGTAACGGTACCCTTAGTGCTGCAGAAGGTGGCTATTTTATCTTTAGATGCCTGAGGGGGTGACAGGTTCACCTGAATGCTGTTTTTTAGTTTCTTTACCTTTTTTTTATTATATTTGACAAATGCAAAAGCACATCATGATAGGCCTATGTTCATTGCAGCATTCTAGTTAAAACACATGGAAATGTATAACGTCAATCAGCATTTGAATTTACAATGGATATAAGCAGTCAGTATTGAATGTTCATGTCAAGCACACTGCAACTTTTTAGCCACTTAAACTGATAAGCACAGAATCTAGCAAGGACCTTATCCAAATTTAGAAATAATTGTAATGACCTTCTGCAAATTGGTTTCCTGCCGATTGCACTTAATTGGAACTGTATTGCATTTCCAAGGCAGGATTTAATATGGTGATGGCAAGCTATGTTTTTTCTCACTGACAGTCTTAATTAATCAATCCTTTTTGCACTTTATAAGGCTTGTTAGGTATTGTGTGGGTTTGCTGCTATCTCTCAGCATCTGCAAACTGAAACTATATTTTTAATTTATTGGACTTGTATGTTAAAATAAATGTTATGCACTGCTTTGCAGGGTGTATGTACATCATAGTTACATACTCAGGGGTGAACCTAGCCTCTCTGCTGCCTGAGGCGAACTACAGAACGGCGCCCCCCCCCCCCCACCTCAAGGATGTCAGCGCCATCACACACACATAGAAGAACCACAGAAGAATCCAGAACAAGGGTTATTAATGGCAATGGCGGCTTGGCACAACCTACAGACACACAATAATGGCGGCAGAGCGGTGCTCCTGTAGCTGACACAGTCCTGCATCCTTATAGCACAGGAGGCAGCACTGATTGCAATCTATTATCTCTGGTACATGCCTACAAAACTCTGGGCAGCTCCAATGTGGTGCTGCCTGGCACCGACTAGTCAGACATGTCCACCATGCCCCATCATCCACACACCACAGGTAACGATCTGCAGTCTAAGCATCAACAAGCCGCCACCACACTAAGGCTACCTTCACATTTGCGTTCCCCTCCGCAGCGTTCTGTGGAGGGGATCCACAATGTGACCGCAGCACCGCAAGCCCCTATCTTTATAATGGGAGCGCACGGTGCTGTGCTTGACTGCGTATGACCATGCGCACCCATTCACTGCCATATGTGATCTGTGCGCAGGCGGATGCCTGCGCACAAATCACCCAGTCTCGTCCACACCAGAAATGCAACATGTTGCATTTCTGGTGTGGACGAGACTGGGTGATTTGTGTGCAAGCATCCACCTGCGCATAGATCACATATGGCAGTGAATGGGTGCGCACAGTCATACGCAGTCAAGCGCAGCACCGTGCGCTCCCATTATAAAGATAGGGGCTTGCGGCGCTGTGGTCACATTGCAGATCCCCTCCACAGAACGCTGCGGAGGGGAACGCAAATGTGAAGGCACCCTAAACTGGTAAAATTTCCCAACAGACCATGCCTCCTCCCGGAATACTTAGGCTGTGTTCACACTGGGCGTTTTTGGGCTGTTTTTGCTCATCAGTTTTTGTAGCCAAAACCAGGAGTAGAGCAATCAGAGGAAAAGTCTAATAGAAACACGTCACCACTTCTGGATTTAATCACCCACTGCTGGTTTTGGCTACAAAAACTGTTGAGCAAAAACAGCCCAAAAACGCCCAGTGTGAACACAGCCTTAGCCAATCACAAGTGCTGCACATGGGGCTATTCAGAGTTAATAGCAGGTGCCGAACAAGTGGGTTAAGGAAGGGATGTGGGAGCGGAAAGGGGGACAAGCAGTGCACGCGCCATGATAATTTAGAGGCCTGCAGTCACCTAGACTTTCATCTGAAACCTGGACAGGCCCTTTAATTATAATATTAAACACCTCAGCCCACTTCTAACAATGTGTAACATACTCCAGCAGTCACTGTACCTGTAAGTGTAAAAAATAAGCATATGGATGATTGGTCACATGACGTCTACTCAGACCACGGGAGGGGGGGGGGCGCGCCAAGCTGAACTCTTGCCCCCGGCGCCAGAAAACCTAGATACACCTCTGCTCCTGGGTGCACATGCATACAGTGCAGGGTTACTCCTGGGTGCACATGTCTACAGTGCAGGGTCACTCCTGGGCGCACACGTGTACAGTGCAGGGACACTCCTGGGCGCCCACGTGTACAGTGCAGGGACACTCCTGGGCGCACACGTGTACAGTGCAGGGACACTCCTGGGCGCACATGTGTACAGTGCAGGGACACTCCTGGGCGCACATGTGTACAGTGCAGGGACACTCCTGGGCGCACATGTGTACAGTGCAGGGACACTCCTGGGCGCACATGTGTACAGTGCAGGGACACTCCTGGGCGCACATGTGTACAGTGCAGGGACACTCCTGGGCGCACATGTGTACAGTGCAGGGACACTCCTGGGCGCACATGTGTACAGTGCAGGGACACTCCTGGGCGCACATGTGTACAGTGCAGGGACACTCCTGGACGCACATGTGTACAGTGCAGGGACACTCCTGGGCGCACATGTGTACAGTGCAGGGACACTCCTGGGCGCACATGTGTACAGTGCAGGGTCACTCCTGGGCACATATGTGTACATTGCAGGGTCACTCCTGGGCACATATGTGTACAGTGCAGGGTCACTCCTGGGCACATATGTGTACAGTGCAGGGTCACTCCTGGGCACATATGTGTACAGTGCAGGGACACTCCTGGGCACATATGTGTACAGTGCAGGGACACTCCTGGGCACATATGTGTACAGTGCAGGGACACTCCTGGGCACATATGTGTACAGTGCAGGGTCACTCCTGGGCACATATGTGTACAGTGCAGGGACACTCCTGGGCACATATGTGTACAGTGCAGGGTCACTCCTGGGCACATATGTGTACAGTGCAGGGTCACTCCTGGGCACATATGTGTACAGTGCAGAGTCACTCCTGGCACATATGTGTACAGTGCAGGGTCACTCCTGGGCACATATGTGTACAGTGCAGGGTCACTCCTGGGCACATATGTGTACAGTGCAGGGACACTCCTGGGCACATATGTGTACAGTGCAGGGACACTCCTGGGCACATATGTGTACAGTGCAGGGTCACTCCTGGGCACATATGTGTACAGTGCAGGGACACTCCTGGGCACATATGTGTACAGTGCAGGGACACTCCTGGGCACATATGTGTACAGTGCAGGGACACTCCTGGGCACATATGTGTACAGTGCAGCTCCTCTCACCCCCTCTCTCCTTCCAGCTCCTCTGTCCTTGCAGCTCCTCTCACCCCCTCTCTCTCCTTTCTCCTTACAGCTCCTCTGACCTCCTCTCTCTGCTGGCACCCCCTCTCACCTCCTCTTTCCTTCCAGCTCCTCTCTTCTCAGACCCCCTAATTGCATCCCTCTCCCCTCCTCTCCTTGCAGCTTCTAATCGCACCCTCTCTCTCCTGCCAGCTCCTCTCTCCTCCGCTTTCCTCTCACCTCCTTCTTCTCGCATCCCCTCTCTCCTTCAGGGATCTCTCTCCTCCGCTCCCTTGCAGCTCCGGCCTCCTCCAGCATGTGTCCCGCGCTCTGCCCTGCGGGACACTCACTGATGACGTAACCGCCCTCTCCGTGCAGAGCAGAGATGCAGGGGGGCGGGAGATATGAAAGCAGACAGCGGCCGGCGTGCTGCACTGCTTTAGTATATATCGGGGGCGGCGGCCGCGGCTCCCATGCCAGTAACTATCTGCAGGGAACCTGCCACCTTGCCGCCCCCTGTATGCCGCCGCCTGAGCAAACACTTCATATTGGCTCATGGTTAATGCGGCCCTGTACATACTGTACATAGACTAAACTCACGTTTGCATTAATTCATTACCAAAAGGTTTCAATTAAAGTTTTTGAATGTAAGATTAAAGTAACAATTAAAGTCACATGCTACACTATTTATTCAAAGAAACAAAAAACGGGAATGGCCACAGTCACATATTTTACACTGTAGTCATTCTTGACACACATGTAGACAGGTTGCCTGAAGAAACGCTGCAGGACACAGAAGTAGAGATAAGCACACTTTCCCCAACATACTCGCCAATTTCAAATTCAGCCTGATCATTGCAGATTTTGTTCAGGATTGGAAACCCAAACAATGCACAAAAAAATTGGTGAATGCGGCTTTGTTCGGGAAAAAGAATTTGAGATTTAAAATGGCCCTCAAACTTTCTGCGATTATTTGTGGCCAAATCACTTACTGGAAACCCATTGGCTCAGAACAACACCTAACCTTATGGTTAGGAGTGTTCCCTCCATCTGGTCTACCTGCTTGTACCAAGTTGTACAATGTTTTGGAGCTTTGAATTAATTTTTTTAAGCTTACTGGAGTTTCCAGGTGTTTTAAAACCTGCAGGGTGTGAATTTCAGAAAGAGTGCCAGATGTGGCAGCAGCTGTGAAATCCAGGAAGCTTACAATGTCCTTAAAATATCTGTTTAGGAGAGGTTATTGGGGGAATTGTTTTGAGTTTTTTTTAAATATAATTATGTATTAATATTGTTATTTTGATTATTATTATTTTTATTTTGGATAGAGCAAACCTTTTTTATTGCAGAAGGTCAGCAGCATGCGAGGCAATCTCTACTACAGTTATGTGGTAGCAATTTATATAAAAATAGCATATGGCCATTATATGCTTCACATACATGGTCTTCTAGGTCTGATCACACTCATGAAACACCATACTTTGGATATTGCTTTTTGAAAATATGCATTCAATATTTCATTTCATTCCATATGTTTACAATACACATTTTGGCATGTGCAAAAGTGTGTTATATGTATAATTCATATTGAATTTGTCTTTCAATTGCTGCTCACTAGCCTTATTCAGTATTCCAGATGAATTAGTGAATGGTGATCTGAATAAACATATTTGTTTTCATCATTATTTCTTCTCAAAATATGTTTGCCTTCAATAATCATTTCACCTAACTGCAACCCAGGTGTTACTTTGTGACATGGGAAATTGGATTTGTGAGTGAGGTGACTTCTGCAGCCCACCTCATGGACGAATTAATGATAAGGTAGACAACAAGATTTTGCAAATAATACTATCTTGTGATTGTTTGTATCTGACTCAGGCACTTAAAGAGGCAGGCCCCTAGGCAAAGCAAATAAACGTCACCAAGTAGCTCAGCGAGTCAGTGCCATCTTAGCAGTGCAGTACAATCTAGCTAGTCAGGTAGCTACACTCTGCTACAGTTGCTGTTTGCTACCATGCACCTGCACTATGCAGTTTGGTGATGGATCCCCGCACAATATGCCTGATCTGGAGAAGGTTATCTTCTTCATCACCCAAAGGAGCAGAAGATGTTTCAGCAGCACCAGCACTGGAGCAGCCTGCAGAGAAAATAGACACATGTGGGGCCTGGAGCTCCACTACGGTATTCATATTTGGTCTTATCTGCAGCAAGGTCCAGATATAGTGCTTGGCTCCAATGCCAGAGGAGGACCTGAAGAGCTCAGCAAAGTCAGTAGTTGACCCTTTCTCTATGCCATCCGTGAGCGCCAGATATCAGACTGCAGAGCATCTTACAGCATACCTGGCTGTATTCCACCTGCAACTGGATCACCAATTCCACAAAGACCAGGAGCATGATGAGGAGGATGATGAGGAGGCTGAGGAGGATGAGAAAGAGGAGGAGGTAGAAGAGGCAGAAGGCCCTGTTTCATACCTATGTGTATCACCCCTGTCAGAGGCCTTCGACTGGGAGAATGCCATGTGGGGACCCCTAAAATGAAATATGAAAAATTCCAGGGTCATGAAAGGATTAAGGAAGCTGCTGAGGCAATGATTATGGAGCCTTGGGTATAGAAATTGTTGCCATGATTCACTCTCTACAAGAGGAAGTGTAGGCTGTGCAAAACAAATTTGGAGGCATAGATCATAATGAACAGGTGTTTGGACTACTGGTGAGCGAACACCACAGCGTTTGAATTTGCATTTCTTCGCCGAATGCGGACTGGTGACGGACATTCGACAAATTTTCTGAACAAGTTTGAAATCAATGGCAGGCAGCTTTCAAGGCATAGAAAACACCTTCAAAGGAGCCCAAAAGCTGCCGAACAAAGACAGACACACAAAAATCATCTTACCGTGTCTCAGCTGTCTGCTTGTGCCTCCATGTTCCCGCATCCCTCCAATTCTGCATCCACGCTGTCGGTGAGTGATGTGCGCGGTTAGCTGATGTGGTCACTATAGAAATCACATCACGTGACCAGATAGTGGCAGCTGATCTGGTCACCTGACTTGATTACAATGGCTAATAGTATGGATGACTGTCATCTAACCTCTAAGTGCAGGTGCAAACAGAAAAAATACATACTAATGAAAATAGGAGATATCTGCTGCAACACTGACACTAAATGTGAACAATTCAAGAGTGCAATTAGCGGCCGAGCTGCACAGCTAATATAAGAAACGTGATAAAATGATATGGATGATACTTAACAGTTGGGGCATCTTTATTCAGGTGCTGCAAAGGGGATATTTACAGTAAAAGTGATAAAAGTGATACAGCCTTATAGGGAGCTGCAGGATTAATTTGTTGGGGAACATTTCAAGGGCATTGGGTTGGTTGGCAGCCCAGTTTTTGTGATGCGTCAAGTGTGGGAAGTGTATGGTGGAAATTCACATTAGAGGTAGCGCCATGAGTAAATTTGGGGAGATGTTGAGTTTTTTGTTATTAAAATCGAATCGAGCAAACATGGGTTTCTGGCGGTGATAGGTCTGGTTCAGAGCAGGGATAATTTGTCTTTTTTGGTGAAAAGCCACTATTGGGGAATAGTAGATTCTGGTACAGCAAGTTAATTAGCAGGCATATGTCCTGCCAAGGTTAAGGGTATTAACCGTGTGGTGTTAATACTTCTCTTCTTGGGCTGGTGGAGGTGCAGCCAGGGAAGTTGGTAAATTAATGGGCGTACTGTAGGTCTCATTAAAATTAGGGATATTAACCATCGGGTGTTAATACCTCTCTCCCTGGGCTGGTGGTGGTTCAGCCAGGGAGGTTGATAAGGTTGTGGGGGTCACTATTGGGGAATAGTGTCTTCTATTACAACAATTTAATTAGCAGGCATAAGTCCTCCAATGGTTATGAGTATTAACTGTGAGGTGTTAATACCCCTTTTCCTGGGCTGGTGGTTGTGTGGCTAACTAAACAACTAAAAAGTGAAGGTTTGCCTCTGGACTAGATCTATTATCTGATGATAGTTATATGTGTGGGGTAGCCCTTTAGGTTTGTGTCCCAGGTTGGTGTAAAAATATTATTAAAAGGTTCTGTGACCCTTTTTTTCCAAGACACGACTGTTGTGTGTTTATTTTACATACATAAATGGGTATCGGTGACAAGAGAGGTGGTAAGCAGAACACGATCAAATCCCTTCTTAATATGTCATGTATAAGCTCAGTTGCCAACTGATCCCCTAAACTTAGTTAACACACGGCTTATCATTACATTAAAACCAGAGACAATACTGTTCTTCTGTAACTTTTTTCCAAAGCTTTCAAACAGTCAGGCATCTTCTGCCTGTCTATCAAGTTATACCTTCCTCATAAAGGAACCAGGTAGCTCCAAAACCTGTAGGGATGGTGGTTCAGTTCGGCTATTGTACCTGTCTGTGTGACATCACATGCTTCAGCACAGTTCCATGCCTTGCTTCCATCACCAGGTATGCAATTGGCTGAGGGTCCCTGATTGCTGTACTGTATATATGTAGCCGATGCATGATATAGGCATAGGGCCTACATGTAAATTATCAAGCTTTTGGACATTTTTTGAGACACAAGAAATGGGATAAGGTGTTAGACAGAGAGTGCTATATGCTATGCTATTTAGAGTAAATTCTTATGTTACCAGTGCTAACAATCATTTTATGCTTAACTGTAGCATTGTTTTGTGTCCTACACTTATTAGTCTGTAAAACATAGCAACCAGTTTACAAAACATCTATTGTTACCCATAGTGCAATGTCTATTTCTTGTTGTAATCTAATAATTTAATAATCAAAACTGTGCCCAGCATTTTTATATGTCACTACTACAGTGGGAAAAATCAGTATTTAATATACTGCCAATTTTGCAACTTTTCCCACCTATAAAGAATGCAGAGATCTGTAATTATTATTATAGGTACACCTTCAACTGTGAGAGTCCATAAAATCAAATTACCGTATATACTCGCGTATAAGCCGAGTTTTTCAGCCCAAAAATTGGGCTGAAAAGTCCCCCCCCCTCGGCTTATACGCAAGTCATACAGGCAGGCCGCCCGCCCGCCACCCCCATCAGTATACAGGCGCCTCCCATCAGTATCCAGGGCCCCACCTTGCTTCCGCAAACCTGTAAAGTAAGATCATTATACTTATCACTGTCCTGTCGCCGCCGTCCACGCTCTGCATCGCGCTCCTCCGGCTTCATCCGGCTTCTTTC
This sequence comes from Allobates femoralis, assembly GCA_033576535.1. Lineage (NCBI taxonomy): Eukaryota > Metazoa > Chordata > Amphibia > Anura > Aromobatidae > Allobates > Allobates femoralis. Next base: position 321,902,421 of record JARQOC010000005.1, on the reverse strand, counting down.
GGCTTCCTCCTCTGGCGCACAGACAATGACGTCATTGCCTGCGCCCACCAGAGGAGGAAGCCCAAAGAAGCCGGATGAAGCCGGAGGAGCGCGATGCAGAGCGGGGATGGCGGCGACAGGACAGTGATAAGTATAATGATCTTACTTTACAGGTTTGCGGCAGCAAGGGGGGGGCCCTGGATACTGATGGAGGGGCGCCTGTATACTGATGGGGGTGGCGGCGGGCTGCTGCTGTATACCTCTGGGGCTGCTGCTATATATACCTCTGGGGCTTCTGCTATATATACCTCTGGGGCTGCTGCTGTATATACCTCTGAGGCTGCTGCTATATATACCTCTGGGGCTGCTGCTATATATACCTCTGGGGCTGCTGCTGTATATACCTCTGGGGCTGCTGCTATATATACCTCTGGGGATGCTGCTGTATATACCTCTGGGGCTGCTGCTGTATATACCACTGGTGCGGCTGCTGTATATAACACTGGGGCTGCTGCTGTAACTCTGCTGGGGCCTGTATATACCACTGGGGAGGCTGCTGTATACCACACTGCTAGGGGCTGTATACCTGTGCTGGGGTCCACCCTCGCCTTATACACGAGTCAATAGGTTTTCCCAGGTTTTGGGGGCAAAAGTAGGGGGGTCGGCTTATACACGGGTCGGCTTATACACAAGTATATACGGTATATGATGTTTACATAATTAATTGCCATTTTATTGCTTTATATAAGTATTTATTAGAAAGGCATAACTTAATATTTGGACCTTGCATGCCCTGCAGGATATAAATCCTTGACGGTGTAGTGAGTTACTAATGATAATCTTTGAGACTGTGGCCTCAGCTATCTTCAGGACATTGACCAGGTCCTCACTTGTAGTTCTGTGCTGATTACTGACCCTTCTCAAAATCAGCCTTCCCAAAGAGGCAAGGTCTTCCATGTAGACCAAGAAAGAGGAAGATCGACAGTCAGCTTGTGTTTCTTCCATTTTCTACTAATTGCGCTAACAGCTTTTCACCAAGCTTCTTGCCTAATGTCCTGTAACCCATCCCAGCCTTGTGAAGATCTAAAATGTTGTCGCCAGTGTCTTTAGACAGCGTTTCAGTCTTCGTGGAGAGTTTGGAGTGTGATAGAGTGTGTGGACAGGTGTATTTTATACAGGTAAGAAGTGCAAACAGGTGCAATTAATCCAGGTAATGAATGCAGAGTAGGAGGGCTTCTTATAGAAAAACTAACAGATCTGTGAGAGACAGAATTCTTGCTGGTAGGTGATCAAATCCTTTTTTCATGTGCTAAAATGCAGTTTAAGTATTAAAAAATCATACAATATGATTTTTGGGATTATTTTTTAGATTCTGTCTCCCACAGTGCACATATGATCCTCCAGGTCTATGCATATAGCGTATATTAACTCTGAAGAATATCATGTGTTTTTAGTTTTGTTGTTTTTAATATTTTTTCTCCACAAGCACACCAGTGTACCATTGTAGTACTTTGAATGTAGCCTTTATGGCTACCTCCTTTACATTTTTTTTGCCTGCTTGTGACTAAATTATTATAATTTTTTGCTTATTTTTTACAGTTTGGTATCCATTCATTTAATTTCATTAACAAAGTGGTGTGTGTTTTAATGACATGTTATGTAGCTATAATGTGTTGCCACTGCCGAGGCTGCACAACAGGACATGCCTTTCCTTATTCCAGTATACTCTATACAGAGGTTCCAACTCCAGTCCTCAAGGCACTCCAACAGTGCAGGTTTTCCGGATTTCCTTAGTATTGCACAGTGATAATTGAATAACCTGCACTGGGGATGATTCCAATTTCTAAGGAAATCCTGAAAACCTGCACTGTTGGTGTGCCTTGAGGACTGGAGTTGGGAACCTCTGCTCTATACTATGCTGTTGCTTTGGATTTCCCTGCCAATGCTGATATACAGTCACACATCTCTTGCTTGTCAATTATATTCCATTGCTATATATACTGTTGCTGGGAATGTTACTCTATGCAATGTAAATTAACCTAAAGCAGCTCCCCCAAAAAAACATGATTTTTGCACTTTTTAGGAAGCCTGTTACTGATCCAAAAATAAAGATAATTTTTTAACAACTTATTAAAAAGCCATTTCTTCTTTTTCCAAACAGAAATCTTATTGCTGCTCACATCTGTTGCCACTCCCCAAATATGGATAATTTTTGGGCCACCACTTGTCAATAATACATTACTTTTTTGTGTAAGCTTCCTTCGCATAAACAGTCATAATGAAGATTGCAGCAAATGTAGACTAAATAGTCTAAAACAGTACTATATTTACCGTATTATCCTAATAAGTCACCTTGATGCTTAATTTGGATTGGCCCACAGTACTTAGGTTAAGTGTGGCCGCTGACCTATGAGAATTTATTCTTTGCAGCAGACTCAGGCATCCAGTCATAGCGTGTGTGCTTTCAGTCAATGCTCTGAACATAGTGTGTGTTGAATGTAATCACATTTTCATTTGTTTTTGTTTGATTTTGAATAATTTGCTTCTTACATATATAAATGTGTTCTAACGGTCACATTTTCCAAGTTTACAGCACGCTTCACATCATAGATTTAGAAAAGCAATACTAGAGGCCAGAATAAAACATACCGCCTGGCATGATGATGAAGTGCTTACTTTTTTCATCTCACTAGAAGTAAAGTTTCTTTCTTTATCCAACTCACCAGGAGTGATTTTCAAATCAAATAATTCATCTGTATATTAAGGCACATTTATTGCGACAATTCACTATATAATTCCCTTTTTGTAGACTAACTGCATGTACATGCTTTATTATAATATGTTCCGACTAGCTTCTCAATGCTGCTACCTAAATGAATAGATACGGTAATTTGAGTTAGCTTTTTTAGGCTACCTTCACATATTCATTTTAACATCTGAGAGAAATTAGTTGCCATCCTACTGTTCTTGCTGCATACTTTCATCAAATTTTTTCTCATTCATTTTATTCAATGAAGCAGGTAGACTGAACTATTTTTATCAATTTCACTCTTATCAGTTAGGCTAGGGTCACACTTGCATTTTTTTCATGAGTTTTTGGAGACCTGCGTATTGTAAAAAACATGTAAAAACGCACCCATAGGCCCCCATGTTAAAAAGCGCATGCCCTAATAGCAAAAACACATGTCTAAATAGCAAAAACGCATGTGTGACAGTACCATGCGTTTTTGTGTGCGTTTTTGCTATTATGTGATTAGCTGACATCAAAAACGCATGCAAAAACGCATGGTACATTAGTATCTTTTAGTGCCATTCAAAAAACGCATGCGTTTTCCATAAGGGCCCATGTTAAAAAAACGCACCAAAAAATAGTGCATGCGCTATTTTTTGGTGCAGATTTTAAAACGCAGCCAAAAACGCAGGGTGCCATCACACACCTTGAAAAACTCATAATTACATGAAAAAACACATGGTAAAACGCATGAGTTTTTTTAGTGACTTAAAGTGTGACCCCAGCCTTAAAAACAAATTATATTAGGATTAGGCTAGGGTCACAGTAGCATTTTTTACAAGCGTTTTTGGAGACCTGCGTTTTCAAAAACGCATGTAAAAACGCACCCATAGGCCCCCATGTTAAAAAACGCATGCCCTAATAGCAAAAAAGCATGTGTGACAGTACCATGCGTTTTTGGTGCATTTCCAAAAACGCATGCGTTTTTAAATATGGGGCCATATGGGAAACGCATGCAAAAACGCATGTACAATTAGTGCCATTCAAAAACGCATGCTTTTTCCATAGGAGCCCATGTTAAAAAAACGCAAGCGTTTTTTGAAAACGCATGCGTTTTTGAATGGCACTAAAAGGTACTAATGTACCATTCGTTTTTGCATGCGTTTTCCATAGAGGCCCATGTTATAAAAACGCATGCGTTTTCTACAAAAACGCTTGCGTTTTTCAAAACGCACCAAAAAATAGTACATGCACTATTTTTTGGTGCGGATTTAAAAACGCAGCCAAAAACGCAGGGAGCCATCACACACCTTAAAAAACGCATGCAGAAATGGAAAATGCATGCAAAAACGCATGAGTCACTAAAAAAACTCATGCCAACTGTAACCCCAGCCAAAGACAGAAAAGCTTGATTTAAATTAAAAACAATTAAAAGAAGAACATTCACCTTCTGCCCCACAAAGCATAAACAAGATAACCAGGACCCTGGTGGGAAGATGTTGAGGGAGTACAATAGGAAATGAATACAAGTATTACATGGAGCAATGTATATCAATTAGTATCAATATTTAACCCAATAGAATGGATATTAAAGACTTGGTTAGTCACAATATAGCAGGCTAAGAGTTAATGCTTAGAAACAACATAGCAGGCTTCTATACATACTACATATAATCAGTATGGCCCCCAAGGGGTCAAAGGGTATGTGCACACAGGGAGTTTTAGGGCCGTTTTATTAGCGGAAACCGCTAATTTTGCATGAGTTACTAAAAAAACTCATGTCAACTGTGACCATACAACAAATTATATTAGGATAGTACAAAGTTTGTCTTTCTACTTTCATTTGTGACTCACAAATCCCTATAGACATTAAGTGAACCGGCCACCTGTTTTGGGCATTATAAAACCTGCCCATCTCCTTTAACATGGTGTAATTAGAGCTCCTGTAACACTTTTATATTCCCAGACGTGCCCCTGCAAACATTATAAAACAATTTTTAAATGGAATCTGTCAGGTTAAAAATGGATATGTAACTGATAACATTTTATAATTCCTTTCTCTAAGCTCTCTATATTCATGTATTTGTATTATTTATGCTTCCCTCCTATCCTGTGTAAACTTCAAAATAAAAATTAATTCCATCTGTCAATCACATTGACTTCTCTGCTGCCCACTCCCCAAGGAATGAATATTCATGTATCACTACACTGTTCTGCCCTCCTATGATTTGTATTGCTGTGTGACCCATTCATTTGCAGACAGAGCAGAAAGGAGGGGGGAGGAGATGTTTGCTCATAGCTGCAGTTCTTCATGTCATTGTGTGTATCCGAGTCATGTGTGTAGTGTGTTATTACAAGCCTGCAGGAAAACCAACATTCATATAATAGAAATCTTGCAGACAGCACACAGTGCAGAACAAAACACCTCCACCTCCCAGCACAGAGGGGAGGGACAGAACACCAGCTTTGGTAGGCATGGATATTTAGATAACACTTATACAGCTCAACTAATCCTTCGTGAAAGTAATGAAGAGGACTAATACACCAGTTGCTTGCAGGATGTGAAAGTATTTATATCAAGGAAACAACAAAATGTACAATAATGATTTTACATGTCTTTAAAAGGTCTGCCCAGGCACTATTCAAAGGTAATATTAAAACCATACTGAAAAATGACCTGACAGTGTCCCTTTAATGTGTCGTGCACTGTATGTATATTAGTTGTTAAAAGTCATATGGGATGCTGCTCTCTGCATGCCAACACCACCCCACTCCATGAGAAACCCACCTTGCTCCATGGAAAACCCACCCCGCTGCATTGAAAATGCCTTCTCCTCCTGTGTGACTATATGTGAATGACACAGTGATGTCATTCTTATGTCTCGCACCTGTGAAGTGTTGCAGGTCACTGTGCCGTATTCAAGTCACATGGTGCCTGTAGTCTCACAGGATATCACTGTGAAGATGTGAGACTTCAGTCTTGCAAGACTTCAGGCACTGTGCGGCTTCAATAGGGCACAGTGAGGCGCGCTACTGTGCGGGTGTAAAATTTGTGAATGAAGTTGGTGTATCATTCACATGAAGTCACTCAGGAGGGGGGTGGCATTTTCAATGTAGTGGGGCTGGTTTTTCATTGAGTGGGGCAGTGCTGGCATGAAGAAAGCAGCACCCCATATGACCCTCCACAACTAATTTACATACAGCGGAGGACACATTAAAAGTTGATTTATGAGGTATGCAGGGGCATTTCAGTGGATATAAAGGAGTAAGGCTGCGTTCACACATTCGCGTATTTTATCGCATTTTTTTACGCGCGTCTTTTCAAGGGAAAAACGCGCGTTTAAAAACGCGATAAGAATACGCGAGAGAACAACTCGCTTCTACTTCAATCGCGCATTTAGACGCACGTTTTTATAATGGGGCCTATGGAAACTCGCGCGTAAAAAAACGCAAAGAATTGACATGTTCATTCTTTTTACGCGCGCGTTTTTTGCTCCAAAAACGCTGCGTTTAATTATGCGATGTCTGCAAGGCACAAAGTGAATGTCCATTCACTTTGCTGTAAAACGCAGACGCACATGCGTTTTTGGAGCAAATACGCGCGTAAAAAAACGCGCAAAATACGCGATGTGTGAACGCAGCCTAACTGAACCACAATTACACCATGCATGTTAAAGGGGTTGGGCAAAGTTTATAATGCCCAAAACAGGTGACAGGCTTACTTTAATAGCTGTATATGATCTATAGAGCAAATGAGAATAAAATATGCTCTGAGTCTCAAATATTGAAACCATTGACCCTTTTTAAAATGTTTTTAAATATGATCTATGTATAGATCAATGAAGCTAGGGGTCAATCTGCTGTCCGAGAAAAAAATGGAAAAAACTAGGACCTGTCTTGGGCTGGAGATCCGGTGAGGTGCTTTGATAGGGGCAGTCCTGCCATGTGAAATGCCTTGTTCCTGTTTGTCCAGCTTCTGGCTGAGGCACTGTATACTTAAGGCATCTTGTCCCTTATGGAGGTTCCTTAGAAATGTGTGCATTCAGCCTGCTACAAGTTGCTAGTTGTTAGATCCCCGACAACCTATGCTTGTCCTCTGTTTGCATACCAGTATTTCCGTAACAGTACCTGTCCAGTGTTTCTGAGCCCATGCTCCAGTACCTAGCATTCTGCTATTACCTGCCATTCTGCCAGTACCTGCCATCCAGGCTGATAATTTCATCTTGCCAGTACCTGAAATCTGGGCTGTTTCTGTCATCCTGTCTGTACTAGCCAACCAGCCTATTCCACTGCCAATCAGCCAACACCATTGCTCCTGCCAGTACCAACCTTCCAGTCAGTTCCTGCAGTCCAGACAGTACCAGATGTCCTGTTTTGCCATCCATGACACAGAGCACATTCCTGCTCGGTTGACCTCTGGAGTCAGCTGTCACAAAGACAGGGACTGCATTGGAGTAGTACCTGTTGACTATCTTCAAGCACAAGCCTAAATTGAAAATCATAGTCTGTAGTGAAGTAGTGAAGACAAGGTAATCACTTAGTTACACCCCTCCAAGTAAGCCTAGTCCCATGGCGCAGTGGGTCCACACCCACTAGCATGACAATGAATGTGTCCTCAAAAAAGCATTGCAGCATACAGCATGGCATGCCTGACAACAACTGAGGGCCCTGTTGTTTCATTGTTACAATCTCATTTTGACAATTGGTTGTTCAGCTCATAGTCATCATCATTTTTGCTCTGCCTGAATTTTCTGCTGTAAGTCTTTGTCCTACTTTCACTCCCTTCTGCTGCTAATCCTACTCCTCTTCTCCTAAATCAAGCAGCATGTGACATGGACCTAAAGGGTCACCAAAAGACACAGAGTGGCGATTAACAGGTGAAAACTGGTGTTATTCTTCCATCCCCTCTTGTAGTGTTATGGTGGGGTTACACGTCCCGATATCGCGGCGATATCGGAGGCAACGACGCGGGAGCGCGCATTTAGTGCACGTTTCTCCTTGCATCGCATCGCCAGTTTACACGCCGCGATATCGGGATGCAACGTCCCTCCGATGTGTACGCCCACCAACCCAGTAACGACCATTTAACATGAGAGTTAATGGGTAGCGTCGGCGTACAGATCGGAGTTGGGCTGTCACACTCTGCGATGCTGCTACAACGGCCTTGCGATATTGGGGAGTTGAATAGCTTTGCTATTCAACTCCGATATCGTTTTGGCATCATTCCAGCATCGCGTTGTACGCTCAAACCGTACAACGCGCACACGATATCAGGTCCAACTCGCAACCCACGTGACTTTTTGTCGGAGTTGGGTCGGAGTTGGACGCCGATATCGCGGCGTGTAAACCCACCATTGCATGCTGGTTTTTTCTTCAAAATAACTATAATTATTGGTGTGATCTAGGGATGAGAGAGTACTAAAATACTCGTACTCACTAGACTCGTAACGAGTAGGTCCTAATACTCGTTACTCGTTACGAGTCTAGCGAGTACAACGTAAGTCAATGGGGAAGCGAGTAATTCCTCTGCTTCTGGACCCTATAAGGTTTGGCAGCAGAGGAAAAACCTGCAATTTCCCATTTCATTGTTTAAAAGCCAGTGGTAAAAAGCCGCTGGGTTTTAAACAATGCTGACAGCTGCTGACAGCTTGCTGTCAGCAGAGGCTGTCACTATTGTTCGTGAGCGGGGGGGGGGCGCCGGTGTTCACTCAGGTCAGCTGTTCATTTGAAGTAGCAGTGCTGGCAGGGTTCATGTGAGTTCATGCTTGCCTGCATGAACTCACATGAACTTTCCCAGGGTGCACAGCTCTGCTACATCTCTGGTGGAGGTTCTCTACCAGAGATGTAGCAGAGCTAAATAAGAACCCTGGATTGGACTAAGTCGGACGGAAGAGGATTTTTTCAAATAAAGTTGGAGTCCCTAAGTGTCTTTTTGTTTTTTTTTCAAATAAAAATATTTTTTCTATGTGTTGTGTTTTTTTAAAAAATTCACTAGAAATTCATGGCGGTCATGTCTACTATTGGCGTGACCGCCATAAATTTCGGGCTTGGGGCCAGCTGATAATACAAATCTGGCCCTAACCCCTTTATTACCCAGTGAGCCACCACACCAGGGCCCTGGAAGAGTTGGGTTCAGCGCCATAAAATGTCACTTCAATGAACGCACTATTTTCTGGGGTGGCTGTGGGTTGCCATTCGCAGCGGGGGGTGCCCAGAAGGCTTGGGCCTCCCTGCGCTGTGGATTCCAGCCCCCTGCTGCCTAGCTGGACCTGGCTGGACATAGAAATTGTGTGGAGCCCCACACATTTTTTTTTTATTATTTCATGAAATTCATGAAATAATAAAAAATAAGAGCTTCCCGGTATTTCTGTGTCCAGGCAGGTCCAAATAGTCAGCTGGGGGTTGGAGGCAGCCCGTTGCCGCCTGCTGTATCCGGCTGGCATACAAAAATATGGCGAAGCCCACGTCAAAATGTTTCTGAAAAATCCATTAAACAATCCTCTAAAAAGAGACTGCATCTTTATTAACCCATCGACCATGGTCGAGGGGTTAATAAAGATGCAGTCCCTTTCATTGATATTGTTTTTTGGATTTTTCAGAAAAAAATTTGACGCGGGCGTCGCCGTATTTTTTGTATCCAGCCGGATACAGCAGGCAGCGACGGGCTGCCACCAACCCCCAGGTGCCCATCTGTACCTGGCCGGACACAACAAAATCTGCAACAAAAAGCTTAACAAAGTCTAATTATAGGTACGTAGACGTAGGATGTTAGATGGGTTAAAAGCGCATTAGTATATTATTTTTTTCAATAAAATTTGCAAAACCTGTCATTTTAGGAACAATTTCACTTTTGAAATGATTTAGGTGCTAATAAATCAGAAAATCCAGAAATAAGACTCCATTATAAAACCTGCACACCTCAAAGTGTTCAAAATTATATTCAGAAAATGTTTTAACCCTTCAAGTACTTCATAGAAATGATTTAAAAAAAAATAAATATATATATATATATATATATATATACATTAGGGATGGGCGAATCTACTCACTAGGACTCGTTACTCGCGGCGAGTAGTAAGGGACTCGCAGGACTCGGTACTCTGCGAGTTTCCCAGCGTTTACTCGCACGAGTCCAATGCAAATCAATGGCAATCCTAGTTTTGTCAGAGACTCTGACAAAACTAGGATTGCCATTGTCTTGCATTAGACTCGGCTACTGTGCCAGTGATAGCAGGGAAACTCGCAAAGTAAGAGCTGTCTGCTCTGTGCAGCTCCAGGGTCCTAGAGCCCGCCTGCTGCCTGATGTAGCAGAGCTGAGATTGTTCATTTTAAATCCATAGGTGATGTGCAGCATTTTATAAATGGTATGATGTATATTTTCTCTTATTTTCAAATGGTCACAGAGGAAAGCGGATGCAACAATTTATTGTGCAATTTTCCTTGAGTGCTCCACTAACTGGTTAAAAACTATTGTTGTATACGTAGCAGAGCTCAGAAGTCGTTTGACTTTTAGATTACAATTTTGGCTGAAATGGATTTTGGAATCATGTCATATGAGCTCCTAAGGTACCAAGGCAGCAGAACCCCCTACTATACACAAATTAACCTATTTTAGACACTACACCCTAAGAGGAAGTCATCTAATATAACATACCGTATATACTCGTGTATAAGCCGACCCGTGTATAAGCCGACCCCCCTACTTTTGCCCCCAAAACCTGGGAAAATCTATTGACTCGTGTATAAGCCGAGGGTGGACCCTAGCACAAGTATACAGCCCCCAGCAGTGTGGTATACACCAGTCCCAGAGGTAGATACAGCAGCCCCAGTGGTAGTATACACGCAGCCCCAGTAGTATATACAGCCCCAGAGGTATATAGCAGCCCCAGTGGTAGTATATACAGCCCCAGTGTTAGTATACAGGGCCCCAGAGGTATATAGCAGCCCCAGTGGTAGTATACAGGGCCCCAGAGGTATATAGCAGCCCCAATGGTTGTATACAGGGCCCCAGAGGTATATACAGGCCCAGTGGTAGTATATACAGCCCAAGTGTTAGTATACAGGGCCCCAGAGGTATATAGCAGCCCCAGTGGTAGTATACAGGGCCCCAGAGGTATATACAGCCCCAGTGGTAGTATATACAGCCCCAGTGTTAGTATACAGGGCCCCAGAGGTATATAGCAGCCCCAGTGGTAGTATACAGGGCCCCATAGGTATATAGCAGCCCCAGTGGTAGTATACAGGGCCCCAGAGGTATATAGCAGCCCCAGTGGTAGTATACAGGGCCCCAGAGGTATATAGCAGCCCCAGTGGTAGTATACAGGGCCCCAGAGGTATACAGCGGCCCCAGTGGTAGTATACAGGGCCCCAGAGGTATATAGCAGCCCCAGTGGTAGTATACAGGGCCCCAGAGGTATATAGCAGCCCCAGTGGTAGTATACAGGGCCCCAGAGGTATATACAGCCCCAGTGGTAGTATATACAGCCCAAGTGTTAGTATACAGGGCCCTAGAGGTATATAGCAGCCCCAGCGGTAGTATACAGGCAGCCCCAGTAATGCAGGGCCCCCCCAGCCTGACTCCGGTCACCTGTAAAGCAAACTATACTTATCAGTGTCCCGCTGTCCGCGCCCGCCGCTGCCGACATCGCGATCCTCCATCTTCACGCGACTTCTTCCTGTTTCCTGTGCTCGTCGCAGGGAATGACGTCATTGCCGGCGACGAGCACAGAAACAGGAAGAAGACGCATGAAGATGGAGGATCGCGTACTGCAGCTGCGAGCGGGTGCGAGCGGGACACTGATAAGTATAGTTTGCTTTACAGGTGACCGGAGAGACGCTGGGGGGGGCCCTGCATTACTGGGGATGCGGGGGCTGCTGTATACCGATGTATACATCGGTATGTACCGATGTATACATCGGTATACAGCACTGACTCGCGTATAAGCCGAGGGGGGTACTTTTCAGCCCAATTTTTGGGCTGAAAAACTCGGCTTATACGCGAGTATATACGGTATATGCATTATAACATTGGATTGTGAAAAATAAAAAAAATATTCTTTCCACTAAATTGTTGCTAATAGGAGAAAATGGACCATACAATTTGTTACACTATTTTTTCAGAATATGCCCATTTCCCATATGTGGTCAAAACTACATATCAAGAATTGTGCAAAGTTCAGATGCCTTAATGGAGTACATCAATTGAACATCAAGAGAAAGCAGGAGCTGCAGCTGGCCGCTCCATTTCAATTAATGTTCAATTTACCCAAAGGAGGGGAGAGGCAAGCTGGCTCTGTTTGGGCACAATGTTCATGTAATGTAACAAACGTTAACGAACCCTAGGAGGGTGAGTCACAATTCCTCTGGAACGGAACTGGCAAGAGAAACATTGAGAGCTAATCTTGATTCGGTTTTCCTTTATTTTGGGGTGTCCATCTTTTCAGAGCTGTATAAAACTTTTGTCAGCCATGATTTTGTGTATTTCTTAAAAGATTGAACAATGCTGGAACAGAGGCGAGATGGAGTTCAAAATGACTCCATCCGATTCATTACAGTAAATGTTCTATCTAGGTTTATCCAGGGTTTTGGGGGTGATATTTGGCTCAGATCCCTCCTTCACTCCTCACATCTGATCACTCGCTCGCTCGTGTCACCTACAACTTAAAGATTTCTCTAGAATTCAACCTTTTCTTACTAATGACTCTGCAAAAAATCTAATGGGCACCCTTATTCATTCCCATCTGGATTATTGCAATTCTCTTCCAATTGGTTTCCGTTTACTGAACTCTCTCTTCTCCAATCCATTCTGAATGCAGCAGCAAGGATCATTTTCCTCTCCAAACGCTTCACAGATGCCTTTATACTGTGTCAGTAATAGCACTGGCTGCTCATCTGCTACAGAGTAGAATGTAAAATTATCACTCTCACTCACAAAGCCCTCTACAGTCCTGCACAACCCCATATCTCTTCCTTCATCTGTCTATCACCCTACATACCACATCCATTCTGCAAATTACCTAAGATTGATATTCTCAACAAACTGAACCGTCCTCTCCCATCTCCAAGACTTCTCATGAGCTGCCCAATTCTTTGGAATGGACTGCCAAGATCAATTTGATTAATTCTCGATACCCACAGCTTTAAGCAGGCCCTAAAATGCATTTCTTTAGACTAGCCTATCACGTCACATCAATTATCTAACAATTTTTAATTTGCCCTTTACAGTTTCTTCCTCCAAATCTGGTCCCTTGTATCATCTGTTTACACCCGCCATGCACTTAATAGCACTTTATCTGTACTTTTACAGATGGTGGTTTATGTGAATATCCTATTTAATATATTGATGGCTGATCAGATATGACAAGCACTTTTTACCATTTACCTTTTGTGCCTCCTCTATTTCCTCCTAGATTGTAAGCGTGCGAACAGGGCCCTCACTCTTCTTGATATCTGATGAATTATTATAACTCTGTATTGCCTCATATTGTCAGTCCATATCCCCTCTGAATTGTAAAGTGCTGCAAAATAAATTTTGTGCTATGTAAATAAACATTATTATTATTATTATTAGGAATCTGTCAGCTACTTTATGCCCCCAAACCTGTGACTATCGGTCCCTACAGCTTCTTAGTACTTTTTTAAGCATGCCTGTCTGACCTAAAACTGTAATAGTTGAAAAAAATCATTTAGTAACCTACAATTTCGGATGGTAATTAGGCTCCATCTAGTCTCTCTGGGCATTCCTATGGTCTCCATCCCCTCCTTCATTCCATGGTTATCACGCCCTGGTGGGCATGCTAATCTAATTTACAAGCATGCTCCCCGTCTGAATTGTATGGGCTCTGACGCACTGACTGCCTCATTTCCGATCCTGTCATTTCCCTAACAGGAATAAACAAACGAAGGTTCATTTTCATCTTGCTTATACATGGTATACAATATTTAACAGGCTAAAATACTATATTGTAAAACGTCTGTAAAATAAATCTGTTAAAAATAGCAAGTATTATATAGAGTAAAGAGAGTATGTAACTATCTGCAGCAATTGTGTTAAGCTTTCATAACTAATTTTGATTTCAAAGGCTAAAAGTTTGCAGAAGTGTTTATATGAATGCCCTGCTGCTAACATTTCTACCTCTCCACGATGCAGATCTTTCTATCAAAAGCTCTAATTTGAAAAATATGGCTCATAATAATCTTTTAATGTAAGCATTACCTCTACAATGATGTAACTAATGAGCTTGCTTGTTATTAATCATGCCATGTTCGCATATATATTAAGTATGCCTAGAGAGATTAAACAATAGATTGATTTTTAGTAAAGAACCTAATGACAGTTATGTTACAGAAGCACTCCAGCATTTTTTTTTTATTTCCCTGCTAAAGTGGTGCTTTAAATCTAAGTCCAAAAGTGCCAAAAAGGTGAAGTTGCAGGAGGGTGAGGATAAGACCAAGGCAGGAGATTTAAAACACCACTCCAGTACTGATAAAAGACAAAAAACACTAGAGTAGTGATTTAAGTCTGCACTTTACTTTTGCACTTACCTCACTGCATACGCACTCATTCATCAAAGGCCAAAAGAGTGTGCCTTAAGGGGGAGTCACACGCGTCAATGTCGTCAGCGAGATGATCGCTGACGACATTGACGGCTGATCGCTGGTGAGCTGTCACACAGACAGACTCACCAGCGATCAATTGACCAGAGACATCATGGAAACGATTTAAATATCGTTTCCACGATGTCTTGCTCCCACTGCCAGCCTGCTGGAAGCGGGAGCAGGCTGGTCTCCAAGGTAAACTGCGGGTATCTAGGCAGCGCGCGCTGCCTAGATACCCGACGTGTACCTTAGTTACCAGCCTCCTCCGCTCACCGGCTGGTATCTAAGGTACACAGCAGGTGACTAGGGACCCTAGTTACCCGCTGTGTACCTTAGATACCAGCCGGTGAGCGGAGGAGGCTGGTAACTAAGGTACACGTCGGGTATCTAGGCAGCGCGCGCTGCCTAGATACCCGCAGTTTGCCTTGGATACCAGCTCCCAGCACTTGTGAGAGGCGCTGGGAGCTGGAATATCGCTACTCCCGGTGTCACACGCAGCGATGCTGCATGTCCACCGGGCGACAATCGCCAGGTTTTAGGACAGATTCTAAAACCTGGCGATCATCAACCAGCGATTTATCGCTGGTTGATTCAGTATGTCACATGCGTCAATATCGCTGCAACGTCACGTGCAGCCGATATCGTGCAGTCGATATTGACGCGTGTGACTCCCCCTTTAGGGTACCGTTACACGTCGCAACATTGCATGGAATTTCACTTGCAACTTATTGGTTGCAGTGAAATCATGGACACATTGTTACATTTGTACACGGCAACAAAATAGAACAATGTGTCCATGATTTCACTGCAACCAGCAAATTGCCAGTGACATTGCATGCAATGTTGCGAAGTGTAACGGTACCCTTAGGCCTTCATCTAGCCTGTATGTTTTATTGAGCAGGATAGGAAAGTGCATCAGACTCTGCTTTCCTATACATTGGGTCTCTGCAAAAAGGTGTATATTGTGCTGTACTTTTTTTTTTCTACCGAGGGTTTGTACTTGATCTATACATGCCTCAGTAGGCGCAAATGGTACAATGAACACATTTAGCTTGCACTGCAACTTGAAGAGTGGTTGTAAGTAGCATCTTTGTTTTAATGTCAGGCGTTCATCTCACTGGGGACGAAACAACTATAGTGGTACAGCCTAATCATAGGTATAAGGGTAACTTAGAATATGAGTGTGCTGTTAGTGAAAATCACTACACTTGGTTTAACACTAATATTTCCATAATATGGGGACCGTAGAAGCCAACAAAAGTGCTCCACACATACTATATGATATTCCTAAAGCAAATTCCTCCACAGTACCCTCCACACACACAGTATGATTACCCTATTGTACCCCCTCAACTATACAGGCAAAGTATGGTGACTGCAACACAGTATGATCCATAACTGTGACCCCCACACAGTCCTCCATGCAGTATGATGGGCCTACATACAGTATAATGGCCCCCCACCTTTCCACACTGTATAATGGCCCCTAACAAAGCCCTCAAATAGCTCTCCATAAAGTATAAAGGCTACCTTAGAGCCCTCAAATATTATAATAGTCCCCAACAGAACCCTGCATTTATTATAATAGCCTCCACATAGCCCTCCAAATATTATCATGGCACTGACATACCCTTTTTTCCAGATAGTATAGTGCACCAATAGTCCTATATATATTATATTCACCCCCATAGTCCTCAATAAATTACAATGCACTACTATAGTCTTCAATATAGTATAATGAACAGTCCATAGTCTTTCATATATTATAATGCACCCAATAGTGCTCCATATAGTATAATACTACCCCATAGTCCTCCATATATTATAATGCATCCCTCATAGTCCTCCATATATTATAAGGCATCCATTATATTTCTCCATATAGTATAATGCAACTCCACAGTCCTCCATGTATTATAATGCACCCCTATAGTTCTCCATATAGTATAATGCACTGCCATAGTCCTCCATATATTATTATGCACCCCTACAGTCTTACTTATTTTATAATGCTCCCATGTAGTCCTCAATATATTATAATGTACAGCTCATAGTACTCCATATGGTAAAATGAACCCCATAGTTCTCCATATAGTATCATGCACCCCATAGTCATCTATATATTATGATGCACCCCCATAGCCTCCATATAGTATAATGCACCTCTCTATACTCCTCTATATAGTATAATGCAGCCCTCATAGTCCTCCATATAGTATAATGCATCTCCATATTCCTTCATACATTTTAATTTAGCCCCAAAAATCAAACAGTATTTGCCTCTTGAGCAAAAAAAAACATCTTATACTCACCTTCCCATATATCCTGAATAAGCTGCCAGCAGAAAGAACCAACACGATGATGTCCTCACGCCATGGCACAGATTTGGCCCTTTTAGCTATACTCTCTTGAAATACATTTGAAGAAACAGTAATCTAATCATCTGAGTTTCCATTTCACAGTCAGTGTGGAGATGCTTGTAAATGAATCACCTTGCCCTTGTCCTTTTCATTGCTAGAACCCATACATCAGTGTAAAAGAATAGTATTGTTCATGTATACGATATCAACCATGTCATCAAAATTACTGTGATAAAATGGTGTCATAATACAGTGGATAATGCATCATATGCAATATTTAAGTCAAAGGCAAGGTTTGTATTTCTCCACTGTATCACTACATCAGCATGCATCAGCAGCATTTCATGTATGTATATTAAATGTGGATTATTGTCATGTGCTATATATGTAAAACAATTTTCATAAAACCATTCCAGGGACTATTACATTCAGACAACCCTTTGGAATGTGTTTTCCTAAGGCATTTGGACATCCCATACCTATCTGAGACACAACAAAGAGTGACTATGTAAGAACAGTTGTGTCTCTGGTGCACTGAAGCTATTTATATTTTATAGGGAATGCCCTTCATCTAAATTAGGAAATGCATTTTATATTTTCCCTGAAGCTGACAGTATAGCAGACAAATATGACCATGGCCAGAGTTGGCTGTTTTGGCTAAAAATAGATGATCAGCAATTAGACTATCACTGCAGCATCTGCATTTGAACAAGAAATGAGACACTATAGCGCTAGGTTCCTGGATACAGACTTGCATGGAGTTCTCCTGTTTTACTCAGGATTCCCTTAGGTATTCTGGTTTAAGGCCCCGTTACACACTGCGATATTGTTGCAATGTTACCGGTTTTGTGATGTTGCAGCGACCTCGTAGCGAAGTCGCTGCATGTGACATGTACCAACGACCAGCGATCAGATCGCTGATCGCTGATCATTGGTAAATGGCCAGGACCATTTTTTGATTGTTGGGTCTCCCTCTGAGCGGCCAGCATTGGCGTATGTGACAGCAGGAGTCAACGATCAACGACCTCCAGCTCCGCACAGTACACGCTGGGAGGCTGGTAACCAGGGAAAACATCGAGTAACTAAGCCCAGCGCTGCGCTTAGTTACCCGATGTTTGCCCTGACTACCAGCATTCTCACTGGTTGCTCATCGCTGGTGAGTATGCCTGTGTGACAGCTCACCAGCGATCGGATAACGATGTCCCAGCGATCCCATCATTGGTCGGGTTGCTGGGACATTGTTATGTGTTATGGGGCCTTTACTCTCACACTTCAGAAAAAAACTTGGTAATTGGCTTTGCCATATACTTGTCTGTTGTATATAGGCCATTTAGACCCCTCTTTAGACCCCTAACATAACACTGCAAATAGCGCAATAAATAAAAATAAAAGCATACATCACATAAACCTACGTGAATGGCTTTCTATAATTATGGTTGATATGGACAAAAATTGCTGCAAATTTTACTTATTGTAAAAAACGCATTTTTGATAAGTGAATGAAATTTCTGAAATCTGCACATGCAGCTTATTTTTCCCTTCCGATGTTAAACAATCAAAGTGTTTTTTTTTCCAAATCTGCACTTGAACTCTATTTCTCATTAGAAAGTGAGTGTTCCTGTGCTCTCCATAATAGAGCTCCTACCAGTCTCTCCTGGCTGCAATTTCTCTTCCCGAGAACAAAAAAAATCAGCAGTCCGAAATCCCCAACTTCACTGACATTATGTGTTGAGGAAGAGTCGGTAAGGTAAGGTCAATTAGACTGTCGTCCAAGTTCACCAAAGTTAATGTGTTCAGCCAACATTAGCCTAAAGGTACCGTCACACAGGGAGACATCGCCGGCGATGTTGCCGGCGATCGCGGGAGCGCGCATCCCTGACAACATCGCCGGGGAGATGTCACACTGAGCAACTTACCGGCGATGTCGCCGGCTAGTTGCCGCGGCTATCGCTCGCTGGGTTGCCCAGCAACCCAGCGAGCTATCACTCGCAATGTTGGAGATAGGCGGAATCACCCGCAACATTGCAGGTTGCCGCGTTACACAGGGCGATCAGGCAGATCGCCTGACCAACATCGCCAGGTTTCCCAACATTGTTGGGAAACCTGGCGATATAACTCAGGCGATTTTTCCCCTGATTATCGCGCTGTCACACGAGGCAACTCTCCGGCGATATCGCCACAACCTGACCACGCCCCTCAGTTGCCGCAACATCGCCGGAGATATCTCCCTGTGTGACGGTACCTTCATGTGTATGGGGCCTTTCAGCACAATGAATACAAAATGCACATTGATGAGACAAGACATTGTATGCAACAGTTATTATAAACTTGAATACATTCAACACTTTCCATTGCAATATTTTACTAAATTGTTTATACATAACTACATGTGGGCCTAATGCTATCGCATCGGGAGGGGGGTGATGTCACGATGGGGGAGGGTTCTGTGGCACTGGGCGCAGCAGTTGTCTCTTTCCCCTGTGCGCTCTTTCCCCTGTGTGCTCTCTCCCCCTGTGCTGTCTTCATCCTTCTGTACTCTCTCCTTTGACCTGTCTTCCCCTGTGCGCTCTCCTCTCATGTGCTTTCTCCTTTGAGCTGTCTCCCTCTGTTTGCTCTCCTCCCTGCTTGTGGTCTATCTCCCCCATGTGCTGCCTTCTCACCTCCTCCCCTCTGTGCTCTCTCCTTTGAGCTATCTCCCCACTGTGCACTCTCTGTTGACCCCTGAGCACTCTCTCTAGCCCCATATGCACTCTCTATGGCCCTCTGTTCATTCTCTCTGCCCCCTGTGCACTCCCCCCTGTGCTTTGTCATTCCCCTTTATGCTCCCTCCCTTCTGCGATGTCCAAAGGTGTAAGTGGCACGAATAAGTGCCCATGCATTCACTGGGTCCTGCCACCGCCTTCTTTGTATAACCTGGTGTCCAAAGATGGTGGTCGCCGGAGTAAGTGCGCATGTCCTCTGGGCATACGCATGCACACTTACGCAGGCGGGGATTTGTCAGTGGCAATGGGTGGGAGTTTTGGGTGGTGATGGTTGTGAACAGCTGCGCCATCACTGGCAGAACTTCGCAATGTGCCAATACCACCAGTGGGCATTATAGTTGCACACCCATAGCTCTCTGCCCCCCGTGTGCTCTGTCTGCCCCTCTGTGCGCTTTCTTTTCTGCCTTCCTTGTGCCCCCTGTGAGCTCTCTTTGCCCCCACCAGTGTATTGTCACTTCCCTCCTGTGCACTCTCTCAGCCCTCCTCTGTGATCTCTCTGCACCCCTGTTTGGTTTCTATGCCCCTCTTTGAGTTGCCTGTGCCCACCCTTGGTGCTCTCTCTGCCCTCCAGTGTGCTCTCTCTACCTCCTGTGTGCTCTCTGTGCATGCTCTGTGCCCCCCAGTGCATCGTCTGTACCCCACTGTGCATTTTCTCTGCCCTCTGAATGCTCTCTGTGCCCCCTGTGCACTCTTTCTGCTCTCCAATGCATTGTCTCTGCCCTTTGTGTGCTCTCCCTGCCTCCCAATGCATTGTCTGCCCCTCTGTGCGGTCTCTGCCCCTATATTTGCCCTGTGCTCTCTGTGTGCTCTCTTTTCCCCTCTGTGCTCGCTCCACCCTAGTGCATTGTCTCTGCCCTCCTGTGTACTCTCTCCCCCCAGTAAGCTTTCTGTGCCTCCTATCTGCTGTTTGTGCACCTCTGTGTGCAGCATGATCTAACCCTATGGTCTTTCTCTACCCTCTAGTGCACTCTCTCTGCCCCCTGTGTGTTCTCTTTGCATGCTCTGTGCCCCATATGCACTCTCTGTGCCCCTCTGTAGATTGTCTCTGCCCCCTGTGTGCTCTCTGTGCCCCCTGTGCACTGTCTTTACCATCCAGTGCATAGTCTCTGCCCCATGTGTGCTCTCCCTTCCCCCAATGCATTGTCTCTGCTGCCTGTCCACTATCTCTGCACTCTGTGCTCTGTGCCCCTTATGCACTTTCTTTTCCCCAATGTGTGCTCTCTGCACCCCCATTGTATTGTATCTTCCCCCATTGTGATCTCTGTACACCCATATGTGCTCTCTGTGCACTATGTGACCGCGTACACTGTCTCTGCCCCCTGTGCATTCTCTCTTCCCCTGTGCATTCTCTCTGTCCCCAGTGCATTGTCTCAGTCCCTGGGCACGCTCTGTGCACCCTGTGCACTCTTCCTGCCCCCAGTGCATTGTCTCTGCCCCTGTGCACTCTCTCTGCCCCCTGTGTGCACTCTCTGCTGCCTCATGTGCTATGTGCCCCCCTGTGTGCTTTCTGTGTCCCCCATTACATTGTCTCTCCCCCATGTGTGCTCTCTGTACCCTCCTGTGTACTTTCTGTGCCCCCCCCACCGTGTGCTCTCAGTACACTCTGTTTCTCCTGTGCACTTTTTCTGTCTCCCAGTCCCTCCTTGTGTGCTCTGTGCCCTCCAGTGCATTCTCTGTGCCCAGTATGTGCTCTGTACCCCCATGTACTCTCTGTGCCCTTTTTGCACTCTGTGGCCCCATTTACACTCTCTTTGCCCCCTCTGTATGCTCTGTGTCCCAGCACTCCATGTCACATACACAAAGCAGGGAAGCAGAATGGCAAAGGACCTGTGATGATGTCAGAGTCATGTGATCAGTTACGTGGACAGGCAAAGTCAAGGTCAAGAGGAGATTATTGGTGTCAGCAGTGGTGGTGTAGAAGCAGCATTTGGCAGTTCCAGGTGTCATTTCTAGTTTCGGGTAGCATCGGGTCCACTTGGGTGTGCAAATAGGGACGCCGCCAGAGTGTGTGAGAAGGACATTTGGACTGAAATATACCACGATGAGACTTTGCAATTATGTAATAATGTACAAGTTCATATATTTTTGACAACTATATATAAAAAGTACCGTAGATATAAACTGTAGGACAATTAGGCCCCTTTCACACTAGCGTTTTTTACATTTGCCGCATCTGCCGCCTAACAGCCGCACTTGCTGCAAGCCCGATGCATTGTCTATGGGCTTGCAGCAGGTGCGGCAAGAGTGGTATAGTCGCGGTTCCAGCAGTTGCAACCACGAAAAAAACACTGTCGGCAGCTTTTTATGATATAAAAAGTTATATCCTTAAGTGTTAGAAATGTAAATTCATTCCTGAATATTAGATTAATCTCAGGGTACCGTTACAGGTCGCAACATTGCATGCAATTTCTCTTGCAATTTGCTGGTTGCAGTGAAATCATGGACACATTGTTCTATTTTGTTGCCGTGTACAAATGGAACAATGTGTCCATGATTTCACTGCAACCAGCAAATTGCAAATGCAATGTTGCGACGTGTAGCGGTACCCTTAGGGTACCTTTACACACGGCTACATTTGTAGCTTGTCACCAGGTAACTTACTGGTTGCAGTGAAATCATGGATACATGGTTCTATCTTGTTGCTGTGTACAAATGGAACCATGTATCCATGATTTCACTGCAACCAGTAAGTTACCTGGTGACAAGCTACAAATGTAGCCGTGTGTAAAGGGACCCTAAGGGTACCGTTGCATGTCGCAACATTGCATGCAATTTCACTTGCAACTTACTGGTTGCATTGAAATCATGGACACATTGTTCCATTTTGTTGCCGTGTACAAATGTAACAATGTGTCCATGATTTCACTGCAACCATTAAGTTGCAAGTGAAATTTTATGCAATGTTGCAACGTGTAAAGGTACCCTTATGGTACCTTTACACGCCGCCACAACAGGATGGATACAACCCGCTACAGGCTACAAATGTAGCTTGTAGCGTCAAAATCGCCCGTAGTAGCGGCGTGTGAAGACGGGACGACACAGCCGGCTACAGATACCTCTGTATCCGTGCACTGCCCATAAACAGATGGCTACATCGCCGATTGTAGCGAGCTGTATCGGCGTGTAAAGACGTTATGGAAGGGAACTCTGGACACCCTGCGATGTAGCTGGAATGTAGCTAAGGCGTGACCCTGGCTCCGTGTTACCACGCCCCATGTGCGATCATTGGTGGAAGCTGCTGCTTGCCGATTGGTAGTCGCTGCATAGGGAGGCATATTTAAGGAGCTGACGAGTCACACTACACAATCGCTCGAGCGTGCTGTATTACTCAGCCTCCTGCGTTGCCTGCCCAATCAGGATGTTATTGCTTCGTCCTATCAGCGTACGGACGGCTCGTAATCCACAATTGTAGCACGCCTATGTGCTGTCCCTGCTGCACCAGGTACGCCCATAGTAGCTGGTTATAGCGGTGTGTAATTGAGCTACAGATGGCTACTTGCGCACACCGGCGATGTAGCTAGCTATAGATGTAGCGTGGCGTAGCGCATCTTGTGGCGGCGTGTAAAGAGGGTGCGGTTCCCGTTGGTAACCGTTCGGCCGTGCTCGTGCACGTGAAGTTGCCGTTGGTATCCATCCTGTTGTGGCGGCGTGTAAAGGTACCATTACAGTCAAGCAGTATAATTATGTCTGATGGATAATATATTCGCTCTTAATGAAATTATGTTTAGGTTTCCAACCAGAACACGCTAATGTAGGGGAAATAATAGACATGATTAAATCATTTTACATGGTGATTTGCCAAGTTTAACAAATGTTTCCCAAAAATTCGGTTCAAATTTAAAATTGCAAGGTACTCCAATGGTGTGTAAGGATATTGTTACACATCGCAACATTGTATGCAATTTCACTGGCAATTTGATGGTTGCAGTGAAATCATGGACACATTGTTCCATTTGTACACGACAAGAAACTAGAACAATGTGTCCATGATTTCACTGCAACCAGCAAATTGCCAGTGAAATTGCATGTAATGTTGCGACGTGTAACGGTACCCTAACACTCTGATAGAAGTGGATTCAGTACTAGCTGCCCTCAATCTCTTTAAAGGAATCTCTTTATTGCAAATACAATTTTAGTAATAATCACTTAAAAATGTAATGATTTGTAAAATTATTAAGTGGTCTAAAAATTAACCCTTCTGGTCATTTGTGATCAGGCAGAACAATTACGGTTTGCGTTTGGTGGTGTTAAATGTTACCAATAGTGTTGGTGCTTCTGCTGCTGCTAGTGGCTCTCACATTTTAGCAGTGGTATGTTTTCTTTCCTTTTATATTTTCCTTTACCCCGTTTTCTTTTACAGTACATTTTATACAACAGCATAATTAACTTTGGTCAATCTTTTCAACCCCATTATCCAAGACTTGTCAAAAAGATCTTAATAAGAAATGGTAGGTTGATAGCTAGACGTACAGAAAACAAAATGTAGCAAGAGGCCGCAGCATAGTTTGGCATGTACGTTTATCACATTGGTCAAATAAAACAGGTGTGTAAAAGAAGACATGTTAAGTTAAATAGAGGCAAAAACAGGTAATTGAAGATACAGCTCCAGAAATAGAGCACTTTATTTAATCATTAATAAAATCATTTTATAAATAAAAAAAGATGATGAAAGGGCGATACATTTTTAAATGTTTTTGGATTCACCATTGATGATGAAATTAAGTGCAATTTTGGCAATTTTATATTATTTATTTCTTGCGCTGGATCCTCCGTTACCTGCTTTTGCCTCTATTACTATTTTGTGGGACCCAGACCAAGTTCCTCAAGGTGCAAGGTGTGCACCAAAACGCGTTGGTAGAGTGTGGAGGAATAAAGGAGGTAATGGATAAAGCAATGTCTTCACAGTGCATTCTTTGAAGCAGCAGCGCGGACGGTGAGACACCATTCCTGTTTTAGCTATTTGGTTTCCCAAGAGCACGTGGCGGTGGATGTTCTGCAGCATCTATAACTCAGGCGTTCAAGCTGGTTGTGGGTTATCAAAACCAAACCAGGTGAGCAAGCTAATTTTTAGCTCTTGTTTTCGTGTGTATCGCTAGTGATAAGGCACAATATGCGCCTCTCTTTGTCTCCTTGATTTAATTATAAATCACAGACACTGGTACAAATTGTGTGGGTGCAGTGTGACTGACACAACTGATTGCATACAGCGTTACAGATGCTGTCACAGGGAGTGGGCAGGGGATGCAGTGAATAAACATGAGGTTTAATAAGCAGATCTGAAAGCAAGTGTGACCGCAGCAGAAGACTGGTAAGTATAATTCTACAGCTCTAATTCAATTTTGCTTCCTTTACAGCTCCCTGGCCCTTACTGACACCATTTTGTAGCACTAACGTTTGGGTCCCATAAGATGATACGGGGTTTAGGGTTCGGGCTGAAATTTGGGTCAAGTCCGGTTTCGAACTCGGACTGTCTTTAATGTCCGGCCAGATCCACCGAACCTGGGCATCTGTGGGTTTGCTGTTCTCTAATTATTGTTCGAGGAATATTTGAGAAAAGAGAGATATTTAGCTTATATATTGGCCAATCCATGTGAGCCCGATAGCTGTGACAAGATGAGTGATCTCATATATCAGGAACCTAACTTTAAATGACTCTATTTGCGAATAAAAATCTGCATGTCTGAGCAGATAGTATGTTAGCCAAATACTCATGGGCAAGTCTGAAGGCAAGGTAGTTAGATGATCCAGGGTCAGATACCAGAAGAGCTTCTTGTAGATACAGGTAGTAAATAGAGACACAGTCAGATCATATTACGGGGTCAGGATACCAAGAGAATATGTCAAGGATGCATGGAGCAAACAGAAGAGTAGTAAAATAATGGCTTGGGCTCAAATACCAAGAATTAGAGAAAGCATAGCACAGGGAAGTTGTGGGAGACACTGCTCAGCTAAGTAGCAGACAGCTACATGTTTCCACCCCCAGCTGCCTGGCCTTATCTTGGTTGACAATAAAAAATAGAAGGTAGCCCTTTTTTTAAAATTATTTACATAAATAATTTAAAAAAAAATGCGTGGGCTTCACCTTACTTTTGATTGCCAGTCAAGGTAAAAAAACAGGCAGTTGGGGGCTGGTATTCTCAGTGTGGTGAGGTCCATAGTTATTGCGCCCCCAGTCTAAAGAATAGTAGCCTGCAGCCGATCCAGAATTTGGTGCATTAGACGCACCAATTCCTGGTGCTTTACCTGGCTCTTCCCAATGCCCTTGGTGTGGTGGCATCATGGTAATAGAAAGGGTTAATGACAACTGAGCATTGAAATTTGTCATTAAACCTAGATTAATAATGTTAAGGCTTCTATGAGACTTATCTATTATCCCTGTGAGTAAATAGTTAAAAAACAAACACGCAGAGAAAAATCCTTTAAAGGGATCCTGTCACCCCCAAAACGCATGTAAACCTATTAAAACCTGTCCCTAGAGCATATTAACACTTTCCCTACACTGTTTTTACCTCCTAAAAGCATTAAGTGACATTGAATAAAAACGTTTTATAAGTACCTGATTAGTGCTGATAATGAGTGACTATGCTATTCATAGTCACTCATCAAGACTGCCCCTCTGCTTCATAGCACGCCTGAATAGGCGTGATCTACATCCAGGATTCAAATTCGTGCCTCCCCGCTGTGCCCTGTGTCGTAGGAGGCTGCAGTGTGGCTGGTGACGCGATCCGCGTCATTCCCGGCGCCTGGTGACGTATTTAGACCGGCGCCGCGCTGTTAGCTTCAAAATGCGCACTGCGCATGCGCATTGGGCATGCGCAGTGCGCATTTTGAAGCTAACAGCGCGGCGCCGGTCTAAATACGTCACCAGGCGCCGGGAATGACGCGGATCGCGTCACCAGCCACACTGCAGCCTCCTACGACACAGGGCACAGCGGGGAGGCACGAATTTGAATCCTGGATGTAGATCACGCCTATTCAGGCGTGCTATGAAGCAGAGGGGCAGTCTTGATGAGTGACTATGAATAGCATAGTCACTCATTATCAGCACTAATCAGGTACTTATAAAACGTTTTTATTCAATGTCACTTAATGCTTTTAGGAGGTAAAAAGAGTGTAGGGATAGTGTTAATATGCTCTAGGGACAGGTTTTAATAGGTTTACATGCGTTTTGGGGGTGACAGGATCCCTTTAATTGAAATAAAACACACAGACAACTCTCATTTTCCCATTTATTAACCCCATACATACTTTCTGACGTTAATCCACAATGATGTCCCATGAAGCACATGATTTTGAAGTAGTGACCTCATTAACTGAGTCACTGAGGTCTCCTGATGGCAGAATCCTAACAGATTTCGGGACATGGTGGCACAGTAATCTGCCAATCCATCAGCAGGTTCACAACAGAAGTTTCCCACGACATGACCTCAGTTGAATCGCTGCTGTATTGCTGGACTACTGTGTTGCCATATCCCGCAATCCGAGAGCGGGGTTACCTGAATTCCCTGACTGCCACGGGGAGCGGTCAGTGAGTGAGGTCACCGCTCCACATATCAGTCAGTGTGATCTCAGAGACTGCAGCAGTAGGACGCTTGTTCCATCTCTGCAGTCTCTGGAAGTAACAGAGCCAGGATCATGTGCTTCACTGGGCATCATTGTGGATTACAATTGGAGGGTATGTTTTGAGTTAATATTTGGGAAAATGAGGGCTGTCTGTGTGTTTTAAATAAAATAAATAATTTTTCTGTGTATGTGTGTTTTTTAACTATTTACTCAAAAGATTGATAATGGGCGGGTCTCATAGAAGCCCTAACATTATCAATCTAGGGCTTAATGACAAGCTGTCAATACCCAGCTGTCATTTGAACCCTCTATCACCTGTATGTCACTGAACAACGGCATCAGGAAGAGACTGGTAAAGCACCAGGAATTGGTTCTTCTAATGAATGCGACAAATTCTGGGGTGGAGCGGGTTGGTATTCTGTAGACTAGGGGCCCAATACCTATGGGCATTACCACATTGAGAATACCAGCCCTCAGCATCCTTTTTTTACCTTGGCTGGCAATCAAAAAAAGGGCAAAGCCTATGCATATTTTTTATTAAATAATTTAATAAAATGAATGGGCTCCCCTTTCTTTTTAATTTCCAGCCAAGGTAAAGCCAGGCTGCTGGGGTTAGCAGCCAGTAGCTGCCTTCTTTATCTGCACTGAGATCAAAAATACAGCGAAGCCCTACATGAATTTTTTAAATGATTTATTTTTACACCAATATGTCGGCAGTTTCGTTGCCAATTGCAACCAAACACATACGCTGGCACAATGAGTGAGGGGCACAACAGCCAATCACAGACGCTGGCACAGATAGAGGGCATCTGTGATTGGCTGTTGCAGGCAGAATGCAGTGAATAATCAGAAAGTTAATGAGTGGCCTTGAAATATAAATGCATGGTCCTAGTTAAGTTTATGCCGCTGATTTAATGACTGTTTTGCTTATTTTTAAAGTCCCCTCAGACCCGCTGGATACTATTTTATAACTTTATAGTCTAGATTCGGGCTCAAGTTTGGATTAAGCCTAGTCCCAAACCCAGACTTTAACAAAGTCTGTCTAGATCTGCCGAACCTGAACATCGGCAGGTTCACCCCATCTCTACTTATATGTGCTCTAGTGGTGAAAAAAAATCTGCAAATATTATGAAATGTTATAATGATACATGGCCTTTAAAGCATTCTATATTTTGATATTTTCTTTCTGACTGACAAAAAAAGTACTAATTTCTAGTATTCAGTATTGCAATTTTAGGAATAAAATGGATGATTGGATAGATACATAATGCATAGATTAAAAGGGTGGATTAGATAGATAGATAGATAGATAGATAGATAGATAGATAGATAGATAGATAGATAGATAGATAGATACAGTGTTGGCCAAAAGTATTGACACCCCTGCAATTCTGTCAGATAATACTCAGTTTCTTTCTGAAAATGATTGCAATCACAAATTCTTTGGTATTATTATCTTCATTTAATTTGTATTCAATGAAAAAACACAAAAGAGAATGAAACATAAGGCAAAACATTGATCATTTCACACAAAACTCCAAAAATGGGCCAGACAAAAGTATTGGCACCCTCAGCCTAATACTTGGTTGCACAACCTTTAGCCAAAATAACTGCGATCAACCGCTTCCGGTAACCATCAATGAGTCTCTTACAATGCTCTTCTGGAATTTTAGATAATTGTTCTTTGGCAAACTGCTCCAGGTCCCTGATATTTGAAGGGTGCCTTCTCCAAACTGCGTTTTTAGATCTCTCCACAGGTGTTCTATGGGATTCAGGTCTGGACTCATTGCTGGCCACCTTAGAAGTCTCCAGTGTTTTCTCTCAAACCAATTTTCAAGTGCATTTTGAAGTGTGTTTTGGGTCATTGTCCAGCTGGAAGACCCATGACCTCTGAGGGAGACCCAGCTTTATCACACTGGGCCCTACATTATGCAAAATTTGTTGGTAGTCTTCAGACTTCATAATGCCATGCACACGGTCAAGCAGTCCAGTGCCAGAGGCAGCAAAGCAACCCCAAAACATCAGGGAACCTCCCCCATGTTTGACTGTAGGGACAGTGTCCTTTTCTTTGAATGCTCTTTTTTTCTCCTGTAAACTCTATGTTGATGCCTTTGCCCAAAAAGAGAGAACATTCTTCCAAAGCATTTTAGGCTTTGTCAGGTAAGTTTTGGCAAACTCCAGCCTGGCTTTTTTATGTCTCGGGGTAAGAAGTGGGATCTTCCTGGGTATCCTACCATACAGTCCCTTTTCATTTAGATGTCGACGGATAGTACGGGTTGACACTTGTACCCTCGGACTACAGGGCAGCTTGAACTTGTTTGGATGTTAGTCGAGGTTCTTTATCCACCATCCGCACAATCTTGCATTGAAATCTCTTGTCAATTTTTCTTTTCTGTCCACATCTACGGAGGTTAGCCACAGTGCCATGGGCTTTAAACTTCTTGATGACACTGCGCACTGTAGACACAGGAACATTCAGGTCTTTGGAGGTGATCTTGTAGCCTTCAGATTGCCAATGCTTCCCCACAATTTGGTTTCTCAAGTCCTCAGACAGTTCTTGGTCTTCTTTCTTTTCTCCATGCTCAATGTGGTACACACAAGGACACAGGACAGAGGTTGAGTCAACTTTAATCCATGTCAACTGGCTGCAAGTGTGATTTAGTTATTGGCAGCACCTGTTAGGTGTCCACAGGTAAGTTACAGGTGCTGTTAATTACACAAATTAGAGAAGCATCACATGATTTTTCTAACAGTGCCAATACTTTTGTCCACCCCCTTTTTTATGTTTGGTGTGGAATTATATCCAATTTGGCTTTAGGACAATTTTTTTGTGTTTTTTTTTCATTGAAGACAAATTAAATGAAGATAATAATACCAAAGAATTTGTGATTGCAATCATTTTCAGGAAGAAACTGAGTATTATGTGACAGAATTGCAGGGGTGTCAATACTTTTGGCCAACACTGTAGACTGTAGATAGACAGACTAATAAATAAATAGATAGATAGATAAATAGATGTGCAATTGGATGTCATACTTTCACTGAAAATACTAGAAGGTTATTTTGATCTCATATAAGCAATCAGATTATTATGTATCTTCCAGGAAGTTACTGAACTCTGATTGATCTGCTCTTGACATTTTCTACCATCTAGCCATTGCTTTTTTTGAAGAAGAGATATTGTATTTACCATGGTGACAGGGAAGGATAAGCTGTCCTCAGCTGTCAAAGAGGAAGCTTCAATTTGACTCAAACAAGAAACATCTAATGATGATGTGTGCTGTATGATAAAGAGGTGAAATACAAGCTTCACATGCAAATATAGCTGCCCACACTCCACACAAGTAAGGAATAGAGAAATTCATACATTTCAAAGTATCCACAGTAATTATTGGATTTGAACCCTCAAGAACAGCTTTAAACTTAAACTCAAAGTTTTATAAGACCAACACCATTTGTATACTAATTCATATGTAATGTTTATATTCCCTACAAAATTCTGTTAATATCGCATAATTTTAATAGTATGTTAAAATAATATAACCAAAGCATAAGCATTCCATTTTCTTCACACAAGAACATACAGTGTATTTTATTGAGATTTTATGTGATGTACACCACTGATCAACACTAAGCAGGAAAAATGTTGAAAAATGTTGAAATGTAATGGAATTAATACATGGTTTTCCAAATATTTTAAAAGTATAAATCTGAAAAATGTGACGAGCATTTATATTCAGCCCTCTCTAGTCTGATACCCCTGAATAAAATCCTGAGTGACTAATTACCACCTAAAATCACCAAATCAGTAAATTGAGTCCACCTGTGTGTATCCTATTTTAACTACAACTGCAACTGTTCTATGAAGGCCTCTGATATTTGTTTGAAAAGGGATTAAATAGCATCATGAAAAGCAAGGAACACACCAGACAGGTCAGGGATAAAGTTGTGGAGAAGCATAAACCATGTTTAAGTTATAAAAAAAAACAGCCCAGGTTCTGAAAACCTCATAGAGCACTATTCAATCAATCATCCAAAATAGGAAATATTATTTGTACTTCATGGGAATCGGACTATCATCTTTTGAAAAAAATGGAGAACATTAATTTGTAAAGATACATTTCAATCTATAAAATTTAAGTTGAAATATGGGATGTTTAATGCACCCAGACTTTGAACTTGCCATCATTTAGATGTAAACAGCATTTTGTAGAATCAGATGGTAAGATGTTTATAGATTCAGTACTCTTTAATGCCTTATTGTGATCTAGAATTCACTGAAAAAAGGGCATCAAATCCAAAATCGTGATTAAAAATCTAAGGACATACTAGTACCTGGTTACAAAACAATTTACCACAGGATGCAAACAAGCACAATATGGAGAGAGTATCGGTTACCTTGTGCAAATCTACAGTTATGTATGTTGAAGAGAAGTTTAATAAGCCCCATCCATGCATGAAGAGTAGAATTTGTACTTTTTTTATTAATACATTAACTCAGTGGCCTGTTCCCTGTGTATGCCTAAAATGAAAAATTAAAAGAAGATGGTTTAAAAAAAAGAATAGTATTTCATGATATTTCCAAGTGTTACACACCTGTTCTTGGTCCACAAAACTTTCTTGTCCTCCATGTTGGTTCTCTGCAAGTAGCCTGGTATGGTTGTATATGATGAGCCTTCCAGGGCCTTCTAAGACTTACACCTGTATCTTGTGTGAGGCAGTGACCGGTGTCATATATGAAGTTCGCTATGTGTCCCACAGAATATGCTCTGAACCCTATAAGGTAGTGGGCACTGTGAGTACAACACAGAAATAAAGGAGTGTGAACTGGGTCATGTTATGTGACTCAGGTTTTTAGGAAAAGCAGATAAGGGCCTTTATTTGGGAGAATCTGAAGGAACGAGTGGTATTAATGATCCCTTAACTCCGAGTCTTCTAACATGCCTGCCCATGTCCAGGAATGTGCTTTTTAAGCCTGGAGTGCAGGACAGGGTGTGTTCTCAGTTTAGAGTCCAAAGGCTGGAGCAAGTGTGCGAGCCCTTGTGCTGGGAGCAGAGCTACAGTTTGACTGCAGAGCTTGGAAGGGTGCAGCTCTGACGAAGCAGAGCTGAGCCGCAATCCTGAACGGTCGGAGTCCGCAAGGTAAACAGACTTTATGTTATAAACATTTAAGTGTTATTGCCTGAAGAAATCTATAAAAATGAGACAAATGCGCAATAGGGTCTTATCTCTATTATATAGAGGTATATGTATGGCGACAAGGGCCTGCTCACCTGATCTGGTTGTGTAACCCACAACCAGTATGAACGCTTAGTCAGTAGCTGCTGCTGGATCCACACATCCACGGGTCACCACGGTCAGAAATCAGCATATAAGGATGAAGTGTCGTACGATCCGCGCTGCTACCAAAGGAAGACCAGGACAATGGATTGTCTGGTTGAAGTAGTTCTTTAATCCGACGTGTTTCGGAGCTATCTCCCAGCTCCTTCCTCAGGGACATCAATGTCCCTGAGGAAGGAGCTGGGAGATAGCTCCGAAACGCGTCGGATTAAAGAACTACTTCAACCAGATGATCCATTTCCTGGTCTTCCTTTGGTAGCAGCGCGGATCGTACGACACTTCGTTCTTATATGCTGATTGCCTGAAGAAAGGCCCATATCTAAGTTACCTGTATGGTTTATGAAGACTGGATAATAGACCTGTGGATCTTTTCAGAAGAAGTGATTGCTGTGTTTCTACAATTGTGCTGCTGTGACTATTCCACCAGCATGTACAGCAAGCGCTACCTCACACTTGGTATTAAGTCTTCATATTTCTTAAAACTTTTAGTTTGTTTAATCACAGCAACCTATCTATGACGCGAACTTAGCCCTGCCCCGTTCATGACGCAGCCGCCCTCTCAACACAGAGCCAAGCCAGAGGGGGCAGCCATAATTAATTAGTGGGCAGAGGCAGCACCACACAGCCCCGCCTATGACTCGATAATGAAACTAAATGGGAAACACGTAACTATAAGCATATTTCTTAACTTTAATACTTAGGTTTTTAACAAAAAAGAAATAACTGCAAAGAGGGTTACAGGGACCCCTCAATATAGATAGGGGGGGGAGTTTGGGGATCTTGCGCCAGTAATGGGGACAGTGGCGCATTTGAACTTTGCAGACAAAGCCCACCTGAGTGGGCAGCCGGTCTCTGGCAGGACTAAGCACCCCCTAGAGACCTCAAGCATTCTTTTATTTGTTAAATTTAACACTTTACAATTGATAGTACAGTTTGCTCATCCCGGCAATAGCCGGTATCAGCAAACTATGCAGTAGCCGCATTGCTCAGGATTACACATCCTGAGCAATCTGGTTACTGCAGAGCGGTTTACAGAACACATTTTAAAAAAAAAAATGTTTGTGACCGGTATTGCGTTCACCACATCCGGATATGGATGCGGTGAACGCAATTCAAGTTTTAAGTGTGACCCTAGCCATTGAACATTAACGCAGTATTTACCTGCTCTATATCCATTTGTGTCAGGACCATGGAATTAGGCTGGGGTCACAGTACCATTTTTCACATGCATTTTTGGAGACCTGCGTTTTCAAAAACGCATGTAAAAAACGCACCCATAGGCCCCCATGTTAAAAAACGCATGCCCTAATAGCCAAAAAGCATGTGTGACTGTCCCATGCGTTTTTGGAGCATATCCAAAAACGCATGCGTTTCTGTAGAAAACGCATGCGTTTTTGTAGAAAACGCATGCGTTTTTATAACATGGGTTCCTATGGAAAACGCATGCAAAAACGCATGTACAGTTAGTACCTTTTAGTGCCATTCAAAAACGCATGCGTTTCCCATAGGAGCCCATGTTAACAAAAACGCATGCGTTTCCGGAAACGCATGCGTTTTTGTTAACATGGGCTCCTATGGGAAACGCATGCGTTTTTGAATGGCACTAAAAGGTACTAACTGTACATGCGTTTTTGCATGCGTTTCCCATAGGAACCCATGTTATAAAAACGCATGCGTTTTCTACAAAAACGCATGCGTTTTTCAAAACGCTCAAAAAAATACTACAAGCACTATTTTTAGGTGCAGATTCAAAAACGCACCCAAAAACGCAGGGAGCCATCACACACCTTACAAAACTCATGCTGACATGAAAAAAAGCATGAGTTTTGTTAAATCACTTAAAAAAACGCATGGCAACTGTGACCACAGCCTTAGAAAGCAATTTTTATATGTTCAAATATCTATTTGCTTTCTAATACAATGGTCCTGTCACAAATAGACATTTGAGCATATAAAAACTGCTTTCTAATTCAGTGATCATCCACAAATAGACATTTCAGCATATAAAAACTGTGTCAACAGGACCACTGAATTAGAAATCAGTTTTTATATGCTGAAATGTCTATTTGTGAATGAGCACTGAATTAGAAAGCAGTTTTTATATGCTCAAATGTTTATTTGTGGATGGACCACTAAATTATAAAGCAGTTTTAATATGCTCAAAAGTCTATTAGTGAAGAGGAGAGGGAAGAGCTTCTGTATAGGAGTGCACACAACCAATTGCATGTGAAAATTGATACATTAGTGGATGAAAGGCTGGGGTCACAGTTGCATTTTTCACAAGCGTTTTTGGAGACCTGCGTTTTCAAAAACGCATTTAAAAATGCACCCATAGGCCCCCATGTTAAAAAACGCATGCCCTAATAGCAAAAACGCATGTGTGACAGTACCATGCGTTTTTGGTACATTTCCAAAAACGCATGCGTTTTTTAATATGGGGCCCTATGGGAAACGCATGCAAAAACGCATGTACAATTAGTACCATTCAGAAACGCATGCGTTTCCCATAGGAGCCCATGTTAAAAAAACGAATGCGTTTTAGAAAACGCATGCGTTTTTCAAAACGCACCAAAAAATAGTACATGCACTATTTTTTGGTGTGGATTTAAAAACGCAGCCAAAAACGCAGGGAGCCATCACACACCTTAAAAAACTCATGCTGACATGACAAAACGCATGTAAAAACGCATGAGTTTTTAAAAGGCACTACAAAAACGCATGCCAACTGTGACCCCAGCCTAAATGGTACTAATTGTACATGCGTTTTTGCATGCGTTTTCCATAGGGGCCCATGTTATAAAAACGCATGCGTTTTCTACCAAAACGCACCAAAAAATAGTGCATGCACTATTTTTTGGTGCGGATTTAAAAACGCAGCCAAAAACGCAGGGAGCCATCACACACACCTTAAAAAACGTATGCAGAAATGGAAAAATGCATGCAAAAACGCATGAGTCACTAAAAAAACTCATGCCAACTGTGACCCCAGCCAAAGACAGAAAAGCTTGATTTAAATTAAAAACAATTAAAAGAAGAACATTCACCTTCTGCCCCACAAAGCATAAACAAGATAACCAGGACCCTGGTGGGAAGATGTTGAGGGAGTACAATAGGAAATGAATACAAGTATTACATGGAGCAATGTATATCAATTAGTATCAATATTTAACCCAATAGAATGGATATTAAAGACTTGGTTAGTCACAATATAGCAGGCTAAGAGTTAATGCTTAGAAACAACATAGCAGGCTCCTATACATACTACATATAATGAGTATGGCCCCCAAGGGGTCAAAAGGCAGATAAATAAGGAGCAATAAGTATCTAGTAGGAAAACTAGTGACAAGGCCCATATGATCAATGAATCAAGTACCAAGTGGCTATATTGAGACACAGCAGTGATTCACTACTAGTCACGAGGGTTAACAAAAGTAAAAAATGTCCTTAATGAGAGCTCCCAAGTTTCTTAGTTTTGTACACCCCAAGTATCAGAGCCCCCCCTCAAAAAGTGCAGCACATTTGCAATCGTGGGCATAACCCAATAATAAAACAAGGCTTCCACAGCAGAACACATCAAGAAGCAGGGCACACAGAAATGCAGGATCACATAACAATATACACTTGTGTATAGATAGCCCTGTACAGTTGCTTCATCAAATAATGAAAGCCCACAGGGTGGTAGGGGGCAAGTTAATCCAGGATGGCAATTGCTGTCATAGAACCTTGTGGAAGAACAAGGTGCTGCTGGTGGGATCCTGCCTAACACTATACAGTTAGTATAGTGTTTATCTGTCTAGTGGGGAAATTCAGAAAGCAGGCGGCTCTGAGTGATACGATACCAGTAGGTGGAGGGCCTGGAGTGTGGGCAGCAGGGACTGAGCCCAACACGTATCGCCACTGCCGAGGCTATTTGTCTATTTGTGTCAGGACCACTGAATTAGAAAGCAAATAACATACATAGTAACATAGTATTTAAGGTTGAAGGAAGACCTTAAGTCCAACTAGTTCAACCCATAGCCTAACATGTTGATCCAGAGGAAGGCAAAAAAATCCATGTGGCAACATTAAGCTCCACATTGGGGAAAAAATTCCTTCCTGACTCCACATACAACAATCAGACTAGTTCCCTGGATAAAAAAAATAATGGAAAAAAAATGTGTTGGGCTCTGCTGTATTTTTCTGTCTCAGCACAGATAAAGCAGAGAGCTGCGAGCTGCCACCCTCAACTACCTAGTTTTACCTTGGCTGGCAAAAAAAAAAATACTTAGGGCTGAGCCCTATTTTTAATTGCCAGGAAAGGTAAACTAGGCAGCTGAGGACTGGTATTCTCAGCAGGGTGAGGGCCAATCATTACTGGGCCCCGACACTATAGAACAGCAGCCTGCAGCTACCCCAGTGATTGGAAATAAGAAGCACCAATTTCTGGCACTTTACCTGGCTCTTCTAGTTGCCGTGCAGCTGTAGCAAATTGAATAATAAGGATTTAATACTAGTTCTGTATTGCCAGCTCTCATGAAGCCCAAAATTCTTAATTCTTAAGAATTTCAGGTAAATAGTAAAGAAGACACAACACAGAGAGAAAATGTTTTATTAGAACTAAAACCATAAACATGTATCTGGACTCCATCTTTACTACTCCCCCATACCCATCCTCTATCCTCTGCGACATTCTTCTTGATTGGAGGCAGTGAAGAACACAGCATCCTTTCACAGCAGCCTCCAAACATTGAATGATTTAGCCACCAGCTCCAGTCCAGTAAGCCGCCAGCTCCGGTGTACCAGCTCTGGTATGCCATACTGGAAACTAATAACAGATGCTGGCAAAGAAGGTGGCAGGGGCTAAGTTTGACTTTAATCAATCAATGTGGGGGAACCAATGATGTTCATGAGTGCGCCTGGAAACAGGGTGACAGCTGTCCTGAAACTTGGTAAGTAATAGAGTAGCAAGCTAATATCTGTGCTAAAACAGTGGTGATCCACTGTAAAATTGTTTAATCTTTGTTGGAAGATTTTGGGCCCTTTGAAAGTGTTTTGTAGGCCTTTGATTTTGCCTCCCATTGATTTGAATGGGGTTCGGAAGTTCGACGATCTAGTTGGTGAACATGCCCATTTAGCTAACCAAGCAGAGCCCAAACTTTTAAAGATTTGCCCATCTCTACCCATGACTGCTGCTGACCACAGCCAGAATTCAGGCTTAGGATGCTGTGCTTGTTTGCATTACTCCATGTCTGTGGAGAAAGCTAAAAAGTAACCTCCTTGTTTTCCTCCTCCACCTCCACTGCTCAGCTACTCAGTTGCGTGACTCTAGGTTCACACCAATGGGTATCCTGAACCTCATCATCATTGTCTCTATCCCAAATCCGAGGCCTGAGAGTCACCCTCCTCTTCTTCCTGCCCTGAACACTGTACAGTACAGTACATGTTTGCCTCAGATGTCTGAGTCTTATCATCATCACATCCACACCCCGGGTTTACCAACTGATGATGAGATCTAGATTCTGCTTGGGCCCTATTTTGTCCAGCCCCGGATCCAACTCAAGAAAATTTTGGGCATTAGTGCAGCTGCTTTCCTCCTCTTCAATTTGTGAATATTTAGAGCAGACCTCTGATGAACATGGTACAGAATGTGTGAACAGATCTGCAGACTCATCCATATTTGGTTCCGCACTGTCAGTTAGGCTGTTGGAGAGTTGAGGCGTGGAGTGAAACAAGGGTAATTGGGGTGCCTCCCCTGAGGACTGTACTGCATGTGCTGTTGAGGTGGATGAAGAGTACAAGAGACCATTTAAATAAAGCTCTTGCCATTCACCGTAGCACATGTTCTTTTTGGGCCTCATCTACACGTCATACCTCTGTGCTGCTGCCAAAGAAAGGGGGTCGAATAGCCTATCCAATAACAGACGTTTTCAGTGGTTTTTTGATAGGAAGAGCAAATGTTTGTTCAGTAGAGCTTTTAGTAACATTAGCACCAATCTCAAATTCGAGCTGTTTTGTGCGGTGTTTGAGTCATTCGACGAATTCGAACAATTAGCTTGAAATTTGGAGGTTCTAAATTATGTTCGATAACGCTTTGACACCAAAAGCTTAATCATCCTAACCCTAGCTCTAATACTGCAAATGAATGTGAATATCCAGTTTGTGTGTATAGTGCGCAGGGGGGTTGTATCAGAGCTGCTGCAATAATAATGTCGATCTCCATATTTTTTTCTCCTAAAGCATATAGGGTGGGGCGGTTCAGGCTCTTAGCCAATCACAGTCCCACACTGCAAAGTGCTTTTTTCACACAACCAAGGTCATCATTGGCTGTCTATGTCACATGTCCTAGCCTTATAAGACCCAGCCATTTTAACGATCGCCACCATTTGCTCATAGCTGCTGCAGAGTGTCAGACGGCACCGCTGCTGCTGTGTGCGTGCGCTAAACAGTGCAAACTGTACATTGTGTTCTCAGTCAGCAAATACAAAGTTAGGCTAGTATCCAAAAAAAGATGGCGGCACTGAGCATTCCAGTTTACAGCTGATTAATTTAATTAAAAATTACAGCAGCAGGTGCATGATACAGGGAGAGAGGTGCTAGGACTGACGGTGACCACTTGCGGGAATGTCCCGCTTCTACGGATCCAGTGTGCATCTGGACCCGTAGAAGTGGGACATCCCGCGAAGCGGTCACCGTCGGTCCTAGCACCTCCCTCCCTGTATCATGCACCTGCTGCTGTAATTTTTTATTAAATTAATCAGCTGTAAACTGGAACGCTGAATGCTGCCATCTTTTTTTGGATATATTGTCTTGAACTCTGGCTTAGCAACAGGATATTCCACAGCACGCCACCGCCACAGGAGTCTACAAGTAATGCTGTTAACAGGTCAGTGCCCGGCTTTCATTTCTATGCTTGAACAAAGTTAGGCTAGGATCACACTGGCAAAATTCTGAGTTCCCTGCCTGTTTTGCAGAGGTCTTAGAATTTTTTTCTCCCTCTGCATGCAGCGTTTCCCTGTGCGTGGTGAAATACGCACTCCCCGCAGCCCGCTGTGTGGCTGGTATCCATGATACACAGCGGGTTGCCAGGGGCCGCGTTCTCCGCTCTGCAGCCTGCGTGAAGGCTGCAGAGGGAGAAAAAAATTCTAAGTCCTCTGCAAAACACGCAGGGGACTCCGAATTTTGCCAGTGTGACCCTAGCCTTAGATAGATAGGTTTAGGGAGTAGGGACTGGAGGGAGGGTGCGAATCTTAGTAATATCTGCCCTTTTGAGGGCTGCTCCATAGAAGTAGCGATTAGGGACTAGGGACTAGTAGTCTATCAGCCCTTTTCAGGGCTACTTCATAGACACAGGGACTAGTTTTAATTTCAGCCCTTTTGAGGGCTAGGTTAGAGCAGTCTCTATTAGCTTTTGCCAGGCAGGTGTGTGTCAGGTGTGTGCCAGTGCTGTGCAAGTGTTTTTCACAGTATCTGGCCACAGTCATCTAGCTCTTTGAATCCTTTAGCGCAGGTAGCGTAGCACTGCTATAAAGAAAGCTACACCACCTGTCTTAATCAGGCATTTTTTTTTGCTGCAGCTAGTACAGGCAATTTGTTCGGGCATGTAGCAGTGACCCATAGTGGTGTAGCTCACTTGTGAAAGAAGCTATACCGCCTGTGTAGTTTCAACTAATTTCTTACTGCACCTATCAAACGTGTCAGTTTTGGACTAGTAGCAGTGTTCACAAAACCATTACTGTAGGCCACTTGTAATACTACCAAGTACACCTTCAGTGTAGTTCCTTCTAGTGATTTTTTACTGCACCTAGCAAACGTGTCAGTTTTGGACTAGTAGCAGTGTTCACAAAACCATTACTGTAGGCCACTTGTAATACAACCAGGTACACCTTCAGTGTTGGTTACCAACAAATGAAGGCAAACCCAGTACCTTAAGTAAATCACCGATTTGTAGTTTCCTAGTTATTTTTAATTTAATCTAGCAAATAAAGAAATAACTTTTAACTTGTAGTTGTATTTTATTGAGGTTATTTTTTTATAAAAATCCAGGTGTGGATTGGTGAATACAAACAGTGCTTTAAAACGTGTAACCCACCCCCAATACACTTACAGACAAACAATAGTCCATGTGATAGGAATCTTAAGGAGTTCTAATGGTGTTGGACACTCTAGTAATTACTTTTGCCACGGGTTTAATGGAGTTGGCTTCCCAGACACAATACGTATCAAAGAAAGATACCACCACCCAACCCAGTCATTGGTTAAGTCAGTTAGTCTCGTATTCAGGTCTTTTCCTGGTGCCCTATTGTACCAGTCACGTATAACTCCTGTTCAGAGGTCCTAATGTCACATAGACCTAGTATCCATCGGTTGTTTCCATAAATATGGTTATCTCTTCCCTGCCCGACGCGTTACGTCTCTCCAAAATATGAGAGGCTCATCAGGGGCTTTCAAAATAGGAATTTCAAAGATGTGTGGGTCACACTGGTTATATGCGAGCCACCAGATTGTTAGTCTGAGGTCCAGGTGTACAGGCTGAGAAACGGTGTACTCAAGGAATCATATTCTTGTGTAGGGCAGATCTTGTCAAAGAGTTCTGTTGGATAACAAAGAGGGGTCTAAGATTGAGCATACAATAATGTCTCAAAGTCTCCCTCCACCATTTCTCTATTATCTCTCATTATATAATGGTGCCAGCTAATAAAGTTACAAATCACCCTAATAGTGCGGAAATTGTATTTTTCAATAAGTCCACCTACCAGGGTGTTACTATTATCCCAAAATGTTTCTTGATTTCAGTAACCTTATGGCGACATAAACACTCCTCCTTTTACATGTTGGAAAAAAAAAAAAAAAAAAAAGGGAATACGTGTTGAGTGTCCCATTAATATATACTCTCTATCAACACAAAGATGATATATGCCTACCCTTTTTATTAGATGGAGGAATGTGTCTTACAGCCTTCTCCAATGATTATCAAGATGGTTAGTCAAAATTGATTCCTTAAGTGTCCCTCGCTTGGAAGAGAGAAATAGCATTGTTTATATAAAACAG
The DNA here is from genome assembly GCA_033576535.1 of Allobates femoralis. Taxonomy (NCBI): domain Eukaryota; kingdom Metazoa; phylum Chordata; class Amphibia; order Anura; family Aromobatidae; genus Allobates; species Allobates femoralis. Next base: position 321,861,061 of record JARQOC010000005.1, on the reverse strand, counting down.
GTACATTTGCAGACCCAGTTTCTAAAAAGGTGGGGACCAACCTGTTAGTATTAGCCCGGAATCCCACTATGAGATTAAACGGTTTCAATCTTCCTCACACTCATTAAAAGGGAACAGATAGTTACCTAGAAAAAAACCTATGACCTATTACATTGGAGGAGTCATCACCCCAAAAGTTTAAGAGCGGGGATACCGAAGGGGCAATATATTCGTGTGAGAAGAAATTGTTCAGACAACCGTCAGTTTTACGAACAAGCAAAGGGACTGAGGGAACGGTTTACTATGAGAGGGTATCCCAAGACCATTCTGAGTAGAGCTTTTAAGATGGCAGAAAATACCCCTAGAGGAGATCTATTAAAACCAAAACAAAAAATGGAGAAGGATGTCATGAGGGTTATTGGCAAATATGACACTTGTGCAAAGGAAGTGAGAGAAATTTTAACTAAACACTGGCGTATACTAACAGCAGACCCTGAAATCAGTGACCTGATTCCAGTGACACCTTCTATAACATACAGGAGAGGAAGAAACCTCAAGGACCAACTTGTTCATAGCACTTATGAACCCCCAAAAACTAATAAAAAGACGTGGCTAGATAACAGGGCAAATGGCACATTTAAATGTGGCAAATGTGTAGCCTGTAGATATATAAACACCGGCAAAACGTTTACCAGCAGAAATAAAGGTAGGACGTTTGAAATACGCCATTTTGCGAATTGTAGAACCATTGGGGTAGTGTACTACTTCAAGTGTACTTGTAATCTAGAGTACGTTGGCAAGACGAAACGTGAGTTTCGGAAAAGAATTGGGGAACATATAGGCGATATAAAAAAAAATAGGGACACTCCTATAGCAAGACATGTAAGACAGGAACATGAGGGCAGCCTGGATTGTTTCTCATTTACGGCAATTGAGGTAGTAACGCAACCACCTAGAGGAGGTGATTGGGATAGGAATATCCTTCCAAAAGAATGTAGGTGGATACACCGACTAAGAACAGTAACACCGGATGGTTTAAATGAAATACAAAATTACTCTTGCTTCATCTAACTTGCACGTGTATAGCCTATTGATATATATAAAAACCACCCGATTCGGGGAAGTGAGCATCTATTTTCTTTCCCTGTATTGGAAACAGACCTCAGAAACTACCATTTCCCAAACCAATCCAGAAGGATAATGGGATTTATCTTTGGATTCAGAAAATTTGATTCTGATATTATCTATTAAACACGTGTCTTTCCATGATACTGTACCAGGCATTATAGGGTGGGACACATATGGTGAGCTGAGGTAGCAATTGTGAACTGCATGCTGGTCTCCATTAAAAATGTTTCACCCCATTCCATTCCCCTAATTTGTATATTTCCAGAGTGAGAGTATAAAACTATATAGCGGAAGATTTTATCAATATGATGACATTTCCAGAGTGCTCATTTTATAATAACTCAAGGCCCCCCCCCTAACACCCCTCCTATCCCACCCCCCCTTCTCTCGCCCTCCCCAATAAGCAAGACCATAATATCAAGTTGATAACTGCAATTTAATTACATGTATCTGCAGAGACTTTCCGCCATTCATCCAGGCTCATTTTGACACTCCGGGCACAATTCCGCACACAAGCACTTGCTTGTGATGAGGTAAACTATAAGCGTTGCCATAGGAATCCTGTGGGCGGCGAAATAGGAAGTGCGGGAACCGCGCATGCGCGGTTCGCACTTCTGCGCTCCGGAGCTGGAACGCAAGCTAAGGAGAAAAGTGCCAACTGTTTCCGGGAGGTGGATCTCATGATGGAGGGTGGGGAGGAGAGGAGGGCGGTCACAGAGCTACTATATTAACCCACAGTGAAGCCGGCGGCGCATACAGCTCTACACATGGGAGCTGCTACTTGATTCTGATGTGCTGACCAGGCTGAGAATAAGGTATCTTTAAAGACACTTGTTTTTATTCTGTTGGTTAATTATAGTGACCATATTAATACATGATCTGTGATCATCTATTTAGGGTATATGGGATTATTAATGGGAATGTCACTTAAGTCCTTCACAGAACCCTAAACTAAGAGGGAGTAGAAGGCTCTGGATAACATATTTAAACAAAAGGAGGCGAGACTGATATTGGAGATTTGCATGTTATATGTACAGGTACACTCAAATATCTTCAGTATCTCTTACATTTGATATATATAAAATAGGGGAATATGTTAAAACATTGAACCTAAATATACCCCCCCTTTTTCTAGGTAACTATCTGTTCCCTTTTAATGAGTGTGGGGAAGATTGAAACCGTTTAATCTCATAGTGGGATTCCGGGCTAATACTAACAGGTTGGTCCCCACCTTTTTAGAAACTGGGTCTGCAAATGTACCTGTTTTATATAAACAATGCTATTTCTCTCTTCCAAGCGAGGGACACTTAAGGAATCAATTTTGACTAACCATCTTGATAATCATTGGAGAAGGCTGTAAGACACATTCCTCCATCTAATAAAAAGGGTAGGCATATATCATCTTTGTGTTGTTAGAGAGTATATATTAATGGGACACTCAACACGTATTCCCTTTTTTTTTTTTTTTTCCAACATGTAAAAGGAGGAGTGTTTATGTCGCCATAAGGTTACTGAAATCAAGAAACATTTTGGGATAATAGTAACACCCTGGTAGGTGGACTTATTGAAAAATACAATTTCCGCACTATTAGGGTGATTTGTAACTTTATTAGCTGGCACCATTATATAATGAGAGATAATAGAGAAATGGTGGAGGGAGACTTTGAGACATTATTGTATGCTCAATCTTAGACCCCTCTTTGTTATCCAACAGAACTCTTTGACAAGATCTGCCCTACACAAGAATATGATTCCTTGAGTACACCGTTTCTCAGCCTGTACACCTGGACCTCAGACTAACAATCTGGTGGCTCGCATATAACCAGTGTGACCCACACATCTTTGAAATTCCTATTTTGAAAGCCCCTGATGAGCCTCTCATATTTTGGAGAGACGAAACGCGTCGGGCAGGGAAGAGATAACCATATTTATGGAAACAACCGATGGATACTAGGTCTATGTGACATTAGGACCTCTGAACAGGAGTTATAGGTGACTGGTACAATAGGGCACCAGGAAAAGACCTGAATACGAGACTAACTGACTTAACCAACGACTGGGTTGGGTGGTGGTATCTTTCTTTGATACGTATTGTGTCTGGGAAGCCAACTCCATTAAACCCGTGGCAAAAGTAATTACTAGAGTGTCCAACACCATTAGAACTCCTTGAGATTCCTATCACATGGACTATTCTTTGTCTGTAAGTGTATTGGGGGTGGGTTACACGTTTTAAAGCACTGTTTGTATTCACCAATCCACACCTGGATTTTTATAAAAAAATAACCTCAATAAAATACAACTACAAGTTAAAAGTTATTTCTTTATTTGCTAGACAAACCCAGTACCTTAGCATCCTTTAAGCAAAAGATGTGTGCAATGCTCGACATGTATATGATGACAGAGAAGCAGCGAGCCACCGTTGTGCTGGGACAATTAACAGGTGCAGCGGAGCTGGAGGTTGAGTCCTGGAGTGATGCTGACAGGGACTCTACTGCTAAAGTGTTTGATAAGCTAAAAACTGTCTTTGAAAAACACACACAGTCTGAATTGAGGATGCTGTTCTACCAGTGTAAACAGTGACCGCAGGATACCATTAGAGACTATGCCCTCCGTTTACAAGGGGCACTCCGGTCCTTAAAACAGGTAGACCCGGCAAGTGTATTGGAAGAGGATAAAATGCTTGCAGAACAGTTTACAGAGGGATTGAGGTCAGACTACCACCGCCAGCAGGTACATATGTGGGTATTGGATCACCCAACGGTGAACTTTAATGACTTAAAAGATCGTGCTATAACTGTGTTAAGGGATCCAGCGCCTGCAGAACCTGCAATTCAATACTGGCAGGTTAACACCTCTCCAATAGACTTTAAACCTGTTTCTACAGACCCAGCAGAGTTAGAAAGACAAGCTGTAGCAGATAACTCAGATGATGACTTGCGCAACCAGGTGCTGCAGCTAAACATAAACATGGACTATGTGCTAAAGCTCTTGCAAGCCATGCCTGGAGCACCACCATCCAGCAAAATCCAACTAGCTGATAGCCCTGAGGATGTCCCATGGATGCGGAGGAAGAACAAGTCGCCCGTGCAGGGGACCAACGCACCATTCCAACGTAGACCCATGTCGCCCATGGAGAGGACTAACAAGTCGCCTGTTCAGGGGACTGACACATCATTCCAATGCAGAGCCAGGGACTACACGGATTCTTCAGGACAACCCATCTGCCTGCGATGCAGCAAACCGGGCCACTTTGCAAGAGGATGTCCTTTAAACACAAGATTCCTGGGCCCGAGAGCCAGCCCCCAGGAGTAGAGCAGCTGGGCGCAAATTACTGGCGTAACCAGTACGTGGGAGGCCATCCGTACCTCAACATTACTCTAGAAGGAATCCCCATGTCGGCCCTACTGGAAATCGGGTCGCAGGTCACTACGATCCCACATATCCTATACCAACAATTTTGGTCTGATACCGATCTTGAACCCCCAAACCCCAATTTTTATATTATTGCATTATTGCATATTACCCCGGTATGCTAATGTAGCAAAGCTGTATACTGTTTCCGGCAGTGAGCCCTGTAAAGAAGTTGATAACCCAACCGGATTCCCAACTTGAAAAGAATGCTCCACCAGAGGCCCAACACCTGTGGAAAGAAAGAAGCACGTTATTCATCTACCAAGGTCAACTGTGCAGGTGGAACATTAACCCAAGAACACATAAAATGGTATGGCAAGTTGTGGTTCCAAGGAGAGATGTCCAAATGGTATTGGAAGCGTACCACAATGGATCATGACACTTTGGATGGAGAAAACTGGAAATATTGTTACGTGAGAGATTCTATTGGATCAGCATCCAGAGCTTCCATCGAGAGATGGTGTAAAAACTGTGGGCCATGCTCATTAAGAAGAAGAGACCATAAAAGCCAGAAAGCACCACTTAAGCCTATAATCACTAAACAACCATTAGAACTGGTAGCCTTAGATCATGTCAAACTCACACCCAGCAAATCAGGCTACACCTATGCTCTTACCATGGCGGACCACTATTCCAGATTCCTTGTGGTAGCTCCGGTAAAAGACTTAACAGCTCAGATAGCAGCAAGAAAAGAGAAAAGGGGAGAGAGCGCACGTGAGAGGAACCTGTTGGTCTAGTGGGGCTTAAAACCGGTGTGACAAGGTGCAGCTCACCTGATCAGGTTGTGCAATCCCTGCACAACCTCTGTAATGCGTTTGTAATTAACGTAATGGCGAGGACCGCGTCACAGGCTTCTTCCTGGTCCTGGTCACGTGGGTATTGCGATCATGTGACTCCGCGTCACCGCTGACGTCACGGCAAGTCCTTAACTCACATGGATGGTATCCACCAACTCCAGCAGCTCCAGCCACAAACCCAAGAGGGATTTATAACAGTGAGAGAAGATTGTGGTCAGTTTGCTGGAGCGCTCAGAGTGGGAAGAAAACATTGTAGAGATTAATGGAGCACAAACCTCCTTTATTCAACCATTAGAACTGGTAGCCTTAGATCATGTCAAACTCACACCCAGCAAATCAGGCTACACCTATGCTCTTACCATGGGGACCACTATTGCAGATTCCTTGTGGTAGCTCCAGTAAAAGACTTAACAGCTCAGATAGCAGCAAGAGCATTTCAAGCTTATTTCTGCAGACCACATGGGTATCCAGAACAAGTATTGACAGACCAAGGACTGCCTTTGATGCTGATATATTTCAAGAGTTCTGTCGCCTATACGGATTTAAGAAAATTCGCACCACGCCTTACCATCCTCAAGCTAATGGAATGTGCGAAAAGTTGAATCACGTGGTAATTGAATTGCTGAAAATGCTTCCCTTAGAAGAATGAAACCAATGGCCAGAGAAGTTAACAGATCTAGTTGAAATCTACAAAAGATCCCAGTAAGCTCAACAAATTGTACCCCTGCATACCTCATGAGAGCAAGACCAGGAAAATTGCCAGTAGACTTTGAAATAAGTATAGTAGTTCCTGAAGATGATACTACAGATGCAGATTGGGATACTCGTAGAAAAGAACAATACCAGAAAATCCAAGCATGCGTTGAGAGTCTGGAAAAATCTAGAGGAAGACAAGAAACCAACTTTCAACAAAAGTGCGCAAGGAACGCCTTAATACCAGTTGAATTGGTTTTGAAAAGAAAAAGAAGACTACACAAATGAATGATCAATGAGAAAAAGAATCATATACTTGTTACCATTCAGTTTTGACAACCAGAAAACCTCTTTAATCAGCAAAGATCATGGTGAAACAACTGCAAGAGTGTCCAGAGATCAATTTGAAGAAGTGCCCTCAACAGCTTCAACCAGAAGAAAATGTACCTTGTCTAGACTCAGAAGAGAAAGAGAAGCCAAAGACAGTCCAGACAATCAGTTGAGAATTACCAGCGGATTGGCCTCAAATAGAAGTTACATATCTAATCCCAACTTTGATGTTCCCACCAGCAGTAGAAGTGCCAAGAGTACAAGAACCACCCGTTGTACCGGAACCAGAGAATCCTTCAATTGGTGTACCTGCCATTCCTACTGTGAGATCAGGTAGTTGCAGACTGCTACCCAGTCTACCAGTTACACATAGACCCACTCTCACTCTCACAATCCTACATCAGAATTACGTAGGTCAACACGTGTCATTCTAGGACACCCACCACTTAGGTACAGAGAGTAAACTGTGAAATTTTCCATATTTCATGTAAATATGTGCAGAATGTAAATATGTTATCAATGTTAGTGTACAGAAGGGTGGAGGAACTGGATTAACCCCCATGCATATCATGTTAGGGAAAGAATGTGCCTGGGGGGTGGTATAAGTGAAGTCAGGCCTCCTAAGCCTGTTGTTGTGTTGTTGAACTTTAAGCTTACAGGGACTTTACCTGTTGGACTTTTGAATTTTCCCTTTTCTTATTTTCAAAAATGGTCCATAGCCACAGGACTGGTAGTGGCAAACACCCTGTTAAACACCCTTTTAAACAGCCTGCAGCTGATGGACTAGCGCTGTATGGACTGATTACCCGTTTTCCTTATTTATACCTGGTTTTTGTAAATTTTTCATTTTTAAGACTCTGTACAGTTATCAAACGTAAATAGTTATGATATGTTATGGTTATGGAAAAATGTTTCAGTCCCGGAGGACTGTATTTAACTAGGGGGGAATGTGGCACCCCTGCGAGGATTGCCACAGGATACACCAGTGCAAGGAGGGAATTACACCTTGGTTCGCACAGCACACCACACCTTCCACCCCAGACCTGAAGGGGGAGCTCTACTGGCTGCCTTAAGCCAGTTCCTCTTTAAAACATCCAGGCCTGAGGGGAGGAGTTAGTCAGTCCCAAGAGTCAGTCGCAGGAGAGAGTCGGAGGAGTGAGGAGCTGGTCACTTGGAAGGATCCAGGCCCAGGACCAGGGACCACTGACCGCTGTGTCGCACCCTAGGGAAAGGGTCGGAGGCCAGTTGAGAGCAGGGAATCAAGAAAAGGAACTAGTTAAGGTCCCTATAGTATACCCGGACACCGGAGTCCGACGCTGCCAGCATTTATTGTCACAGCAAAAGCCCGGAAGAACCGGAGGAGTTAACCCCTGAAGGAACACAGTAAGAGATGTTAAAACTGACCAAGGACAGGACCAGGGGCCATAGGAAAAACAGGAACCCCGCAGAAGGACCTCATAGTCAGTTTAGAGCAAAGCCCTGAGAGGGAGAAGGAGTGGTGGGTTCAAGCACAGGCAGGACTCATCTCAAACCACAGAGCACAGAGACAGAGGAGGCCTCATAACTTTCTAAGGTGGAAGTCCCAAGTTGCACCGGGGAGCTGGTTATTACTCTGGACTGTACCTGTTACCCTGTCACCAGTAAAAGGTACTGAAACAACTATCACTGTGTGTGTGTGTGCCTGCCTAAACGCCGCAATTCACCGCTTTTTCTGCAAAGACGCAACTACTACTCCCCTCATCCATCCTCGCTGCCCTGAGGTAAAGCTCCACCTGTGGGGAGCTGTACCACACTCTGTTGCACCCACCATCATCTCAGTGGCCGGCTGCAGTGCTGGTATACCCGTTACGAGGTACCATAGGTAGAGTCACGTTACCAATCCCCTTATCCCTCACCATTCCCCACCATTGAGGGTCTAGGGCACGGGACTGGGGACCGACAAGCCGTGATTATCCATCAAAGCCACCATCAGCCCCGGTACCCGAGTACCCCCTACCCTGTCGACCGCCTCACCATCATAGTAAGGAGGTGTGCGGGATTCCTTGTGCGCAGTTAGAAAACGGGATTGCATTGCCAGACAGGCTGTGGGTGCAGGTGGAGGACCGAGACGAGGTTGAGGAGGCAGAAGCAGTGGAGTAACTTCTATATACAGAAGATTGACGCACAGTTCGTGGGGATGGCAAGACTTGAACAGCAGACCCTTCTCCTGCTGTGTTGATAGTTGCCCAATGCACAGTCATCGCCATGAAACGCCCCTGTCCATGCTTAGTGGTCCAAGTGTCTGTGGTGAAATGCACCGTTTCACACAGAGTTTCTCAGGGAAGCAGTGATGTTGTGTGCGACATGCTGGTGTAGCGCAGGCACAGCTTTCTTTGAGAAGTAGGGGCGACTGGGCATCTGGTATTGGGGCACTGTGATGGACATAAGATCTCAAAAATCCTCTGTGTACAACAGGTGGAGAGGGAGCATTTCTGTAGCCAACAGCTTGCAGATGGTGAAATTCAACCTATTAGCTTCGTCATGGCTAGGAGGAAATGGTCTTTTACTTATACATATCTGAGGGACTGAGGGCTGGCTGCTGTGCTGAGACACGACTGAGTAGGGTGTCCCCGGCGAACTGTTGGTCTGTGAGGAAGGTGCAGGCAGACATATTATGTTGCCTTCATCCAAAGGTGGTGCTCTTGATGTCTGACAGCGCTCAACAACAGCAGGTGTTTCCACTTCCAAAAGAACTGACGACCTTCCAATCACACTGGCTGTTGCAGGTAAAGAGGTGGAACGTCTGCGTCCAAAAGCATGTGTGACTGCTGTCCCCACAGTCACAGAAGATGAAGAGGCCATGGATGCACTTGATGGGCCAGACGGTGGTTGGTCCAGCCCGCTAGTCCACATTGTAGCACAGTGAGTTTCCCACTGCGACTTTTGCTTCATATCCATGTGACAGTTCATTCATGAACTATTCAAACTATTGATTTTTTGGCCTCTACTTACATTTTGGTAACAAATCTTACGGAGAACATGGGGAGATTAAAGGCTTGTGGATTTTGGAATGTGCTGCATGAAAGTCGCCTCACCAACCATTTTAAGCTTGCAACTGTGGGGCAATTGATGCCACTGAAGTGGTGTCTGTGCCCAATTTTTTGGAAGAAATGGAGACTCTTGTTGTAGTCCCCTAAGTGTGACACAAAGCTCAGGATGTGCACGAGGCCTTACAAATGCTGAGGTAAAAAACACCAAATACTCAGCGTGTGCACAAGGCTCTACAAACACTGACGTAAAAAACAACAAATACTCAACGTGTGCGCAAGGCCTTACAAATACTGAGGGAAAAAAAACACCAAATACTCATCTTCTGGACGTGGCCTTACAGATATTGAACTAAAACTCAACAAATACTCATTGCCCCCACGAAGCCTTACAGATACTGAAATAAAACTCACCAAATACTCATCGCCTGCTTGAGGCCTTTCAGATACTGAAGTAACACTCTCCAAATACTCATCTTCTGGATGTGGCCTTACAGATACTGAAGTTAAACACACCAAATAATCATCTTCTGAACATGGCCTTACAGATACTGAAATAAAACTCAACAAATACTTATCGCCTGCACGAGGTCTTACAGTTACTGAAGTAACACTCACCAACTACTCATCTTCTGAATGTGGCCTTACAGATACTGAAGTAAAACGCACCAAATTATCATTGTCTGAACATGGCCTTACAGATACTGAAGGAAAAATCACCAAATAGTTATCGTCTGCAAGAGGAAAAACAGATAGTGAGGTAAAAGCCTCACCAAATACTCATCGTATGCACCAGGCCTTACAAATACTGAAGTTAAATTCACCAAATACTCATCGTGTGCATGATGTCTTACTAATACTGGAGTAAAAACTGATTTTGGAAGGGTATAACATGCCTATATCTGTGTCCCCTCCTTTTACTCTATCTCTTTTTCTTTTCACATTTTTATATGTACTTGTCACTTTTCCATATGTTAGTTGTATCTTCTGAGTAGTTTGTCACCTTTTGGACACTTTAGGGCCCTTTCACATCAGCGGTATTTTCAAATCGCGGCAGATGCGGTGAAAAAAACGCATCTGCCGCGATTACCGCATAACCGCGACACTTGCGGCACACTTGCGGCAAGCCCCATGCATTATCTATGGGGCTTGCGATAAGGGTGCGGCAGGTGCGGCAAGTGCAGTTTCGGCACTTGCGGCAGGTGCGGCCGCGAAAAAAAACGCTGCTTGCTGCGTTTTTTTTCGCGGCCGCACCTGCCGCAAGTGCCGAGACCGCACTTGCCGCACCTGCCGCACCCTTACCGCAAGCCCCATAGACATTGCATGGGGCTTGCCGCAAGTGTGCCGCAAGTGTCGCGGTTATGCGGTAATCGCGGCAGATGCGTTTTTTTCACCGCATCTGCCGCGATTTGAAAATACCGCTGATGTGAAAGGGCCCTTGGACGTTGTTTTCTATGTGTTTGTATGTGTTTGTGTTTGCCTGTCATTGTTTTCAATGGAGTTTGATGGTGTTCGATGGTGTTCGATGAACAGTCGACGAACATTCTACGAACAACCTCCCCAATTCGGTGGATCAAATCGAATTCGAACACTAGGGTGGTGGCTCATCTCTATTAATGTACACTTCCTTTCTTCTAGCCAGCTTTTTCACAACCATAAACACAAATCTGTCAGTCAAATATCAATAAATTAAAAATCAGTATATATTTTCTGAGATAGTGTGGCATGACCACAGACGTAGCAAGCAGTTTTTATATGCTGAAAAGTGTATTTGCGGATGAACCACTGAATTAGAAAACAGTTTTAATATACTTAAATGTCTATTTTTGGATGGAACATTGAATTAGAAAGCAGTTTTTATATTCTAAAAATGTTTATTTGTGTTTGGTCCACTGAATTAGAAAGCAGTTTTTATAGGTTCAAATGGTTTTTGTGGATGGACCACTGACTTAGAAAGTAGTATTTATATGCTCAAATGTCTATTTGTGGATGGACCACTTAATTAGAAAGTACTGTATATACTCGTGTATAAGCCGACCCATGTATAAGCCGACCCCCCTACTTTTGCCCCCAAAACCTGGGAAAACCTATTGACTCGTGCATAAGCCGAGGGTGGACCCCAGCACAGGTATACAGCCCCCAGCAGTGTGGTATACAGCAGCCTTCCCAGTGGTATATACAGCAGCAGCCCCAGTGGTGGTATACAGCAGCAGCCCCAGTGGTATATACAGCAGCAGCCCCAGTGGTAGTATACAGCAGCCCAAGAGGTATATACAGCAGCCCCAGTGGTAGTATACAGCAGCAGCCCCAGTGGTATATACAGCAGCAGCCCCAGTGGTAGTATACAGCAGCCCCAGTGGTAGTATACAGCAGCCCTTAGGTAGTATACAGCAGCCCCAGAGGTATATACAGCCCCAGAGGTATATACAGCAGCCCCAGTGGTAGTATACAGCAGCCCTTAGGTAGTATACAGCAGCCCCAGAGGTATATACAGCTCCAGAGGTATATACAGCAGCCCCGCCCCCCATATCAGTATACAGGCCCCCCCCCTCTTGGGTAACAATCCTGTAAAGGAAGAGATTAGTATACTTATCCCTCCGCTGTCCCGCTGCCGCCATCACGCTCCTCCATCTTCATCCAGCGTCTTCCGGCTTCTTCCGGCTTCCTCCTCTGGCGCGCAGACAATGACGTCATTGCCTGCGCCCACCAGAGGAAGCCGGAAGAAGACGGAAGACGCTGGATGAAGCCGGAGGAGCGTGATGGCGGCGGCGGGACAGCGGCAGCGGGACAGCGGAGGGATAAGTATACTAATCTCTTCCTTTACAGGATTGCTAAACGAGGGGGGGGGCCCTGTATACTGATGGGGGTGCTCTGTATACTGTATACACTGTATACAGTATACAGTGACTCGCGTATAAGCCGAGGGGGGGACTTTTCAGCCCAATTTTTGGGCTGAAAAACTCGGCTTATACGCGAGTATATATGGTAGTTTTAATATGTTCAAATTTATATTTGGGGATGGACCATTGAATTAGCAACCAGTATTTATATGCTCTATATCAGGTTGTTAAACACTGGAGCTAGTCAATAAAGGGGACTTTGACTAGTCACAAGGACTACTCAAAGGGGATTTTTTCGGGTAAGGTTGTAGCTGCTAGAAAGCCTTGGAGGATTACCGTGTATAAAGTAAGTCCTCCTATTTCATAAATTGTGAATACTAGATCGAGTTAGGCCCAGCACTAACAGTAACCTCTTAGTAATGGCATAAAAATATAAAATGGAATAAAGTAACATACAATGGTAAATGGTTAACCTTTCTTCGGGATGTTTATTTCCTTGGTTAATGTTATCCTAAAACCGTTAAAAAGTGGTTTATGCTAGAAAATAAAAAATTAAAAGTCGCATCTGCATACAGACATTATTTGTTTCCTCGACTGGTGATTGCCAGTGTTTGTTGGGTTTATTCAATTTTCAGGTTGTTATCTTTGGTAAACTATAAAAAATATATGGAAACCTCAATGCCACTGGATATCTGAATCATGTAGCAAGTTCTGATATCCAGTGGTATTGAGGTTTCCATTGATGAAGAATGGCCCCACTATCTTTGTACCCCATATACCACACCATGCCATCTATTTTTGTGTTCCAACAGTCTTGGAGGGATCTATCCACTGTGGGTTAGTGTCAGACCAATAGCGGTGGTTTTGTTTGTTAACTTCACCATTCACAAAAATGTTTGCCTCATCACTTATCACATCACTCAATCAAGGCAACTGTCTATGCTGTGAAGATACGAGATGTGCTGCATCTGAAACAATGGATACTTGAAGCCTGTGCTAGCATTTCTTTAGCATTGTTACTATCAGTGTTTCAAGAGTGGGAGAAGAAGGTTGCATTGACAATCCAACACAATGGGCAGCACTTTGAACACATTTTATAAGTGGTCATAAACTCGTAAATAATTCATGAAAGAATAAAGTTATGTTAACACCAAGCACACCATTGTTTTTCTTATGAAATTCTCATCAATAAGTTTGATGTGTCACATGACCCTCTTCCCATTAAAAAAAATAAAGTTGGATCCTAAATGGCTGACTTCAAAATGGCCACCATGGTCACCACCCATCTGGAAAAGTTTTCCCCTTCCCATATACTGCCACAAACAGGAAGTTGATATCACCAGTCATTCCCATTTTATTTAGGTGCATCCATATAAATGGCTCACCCTGTTAAAAGGAACTTCTAAAGGAAGCATAAACTAAATATGTAAACAATACTGCACCATATTGTTTCTGAGAAAGAAAGGCAAAATAAGGTAATAAAGTAGCATAATTACCGTATATACTCGTGTATAAGCCGACCCGTGTATAAGCCGACCCCCCTACTTTTGCCCCCAAAACCTGGGAAAATTTATTGACTCGTGTATAAGCCGAGGGTGGACCCCAGCACAGGTATACAGCCCCCATCAGTGTGGTATACAGCAGCCTCCCCAGTGGTATATACAGGCCCCAGCAGTGTTACAGCAGCAGCCCCAGTGGTATATACAGCAGCAGCCCCAGTGGTAGTATACACGCAGCCCCAGTAGTATATACAGCCCCAGTGGTAGTATACACGCAGCCCCAGTAGTATATACAGCCCCAGTGGTAGTATACAGCCCCAGTGGTAGTATACAGCCCCAGTGGTAGTATACAGTCCCAGTGGTAGTATACAGCAGCCCCAGTGGTATATTCAGCCCCAGTGGTAGTATACAGCAGCCCCAGTGGTATATACAGCCCCAGTGGTAGTATACAGCCCCAGTGGTAGTATACAGCAGCCCCAGTAGTAGTATACAGCCCCAGTGGTAGTATACAGCAGCCCCAGTGGTATATTCAGCCCCAGTGGTAGTATACAGCAGCCCCAGTGGTATATACAGCCCCAGTGGTAGTATACACGCAGCCCCAGTAGTATATACAGCCCCAGTGGTAGTATACAGCCCCAGTGGTAGTATACAGCAGCCCCAGTAGTAGTATACAGCCCCAGTGGTAGTATACAGCCCCAGTGGTAGTATACATACAGCCCCAGTAGTAGTATACAGCCCCAGTAGTAGTATACAGCCCCAGTGGTAGTATACAGCAGCCCCAGTGGTATATTCAGCCCCAGTGGTAGTATACAGCCCCAGTGGTAGTATATAGCCCCAGTGGTAGTATACATACAGCCCCAGTAGTAGTATACAGCCCCAGTGGTAGTATACAGCCCCAGTGGTAGTATACAGCAGCCCCAGTGGTATATTCTGCCCCAGTGGTAGTATACAGCCCCAGTGGTAGTATATAGCCCCAGTGGTAGTATACACACAGCCCCAGTGGTAGTATACAGCAGCCCCAGTGGTATATTCTGCCCCAGTGGTAGTATACAGCCCCAGTGGTAGTATATAGCCCCAGTGGTAGTATACACACAGCCCCAGTGGTAGTATACAGCCCCAGTGGTAGTATACAGCCCCAGTGGTAGTATATAGCCCCAGTACTAGTATACAGGGCCCCAGCAGGGCCCCCCTCATAATTTGGCGCCCCCACCTCCCTTTCTGGGCCCCCCCGCATGCAGCGCTGCGCATATACATTACCTGTCTAGCAGCTGTCACCCTCCGATGGCTGATCGCGGCTCCCGGCTCCGGGCTCCATCTTCCTCGCTGTCTTCCTGCTGTGTGACCGGGGCGCAGCGCGATGACGTCATCGCGACGCCAGCCGGTCACCTGACAATCAGGAAGACAGAGAGGAAGATGGAGCCCGGAGCCGGGAGCCGCGATCAGCCATCGGAGGGTGACAGCTGCTAGACAGGTAATGTATATGCGCAGCGCTGCATGCGGGGGGGCCCAGAAAGGGAGGTGGGGGCGCAAAACTTTTTAGGGGGCCGTATGACTCGCGTATAAGCCGAGGGGGGCACTTTTCAGCCCAATTTTTGGGCTGAAAAACTCGGCTTATACGCGAGTATATACGGTAAATAAAATAAGACTGATTACTCTTTAAAGTGAACCTGTCATCCATCTCCCAGGGTTTATTAAACTAAAAGTCCCATCTACACCTAAATAAACACTTTATAAAGTTTCCTGCCCTTTATGTAAATTAATACTTACATGGTACAATGATGTCTACACACTCTGCCCGGATCTCACTCTTCTTCAGTCTTCTCTGCCTTTTCTTTCTTCTGTGCACCTCTTCTTCACATCTCTGGGTGCCTTTTCTTCACTTGTCTTCAAACCTCTGGGGGCCTCCTCTTCTATGTACTTGGCACCTTCTCTTCAGCGCCTGCGCAGACTCCTCTTTGTTCACGCAGCCGCCCTGAATGACTGAGCTGACAGCTGCATCGATAAGCAGTGATGTCACCCTTAGACGGCATTGTGGTTGCTATTGCAAAGCACCTGGGGTGAGCGCAGTTACTGGCTGCTATCCCCACAGCTTATTCGTTCAGTGTTATGAGACCATGAGTCTATCATCCAGGTAACTGAGCTCACCCCAGGACAGCATTGCCATAGTAACGCAAAGCCATCCAAGGGTGACATCACTGCTTACAGCACTGCACAGAATGCCATCAGAGCACAGCCATACAGTCATATGAAAAGTTTGGGCACCCCTCTTAATCTTTCTCTTCTTTTTTGTTTAAAATTGTTTTTTTGCAACAGCTATTTCAGTGTGATATATATAATAACTGATGGACACAGTAATATTTCAGGTTTGAAATGAGGTTTATTGTACTAACCAAAAATGTGAAATATGCATTATTTCAAAATTTGACAGGTGCAAAAGTATTGGCACCCTTCTGATTTTCAAGATTTGAATACTCCTAACTACTTTTTACTGACTTACTGAAGCACTAGCCCGGTGTATCCAATCATGAGAAAAGCTATTTCAGGTGTCCACTTGCAAGTTGTTCTCCTAGTTGCATTTTCTCTGAGGAGTGGCATCATGGGCTCCTCAAAACAGCTCTCAAATGATCTGAAAAGATTGTTCAACATAGTTGTTCAGGGTAAGGATACAAAAAGTTGTCTCAGAGATTTAACCTGTCAGTTTCCACTGTGAGGAACATAGTAAGGAAATGGAAGACCACAGGGACAGTTCTTGTAAAGGCCAGAAGTGGCAAGCCAACAAAAACATCAGAAAGGCAGAGAAGAAGAATGGTGAGAACAGTCAAGAACAATCCACTGACCACCTCCAAAGACCTGCAGCATCATCTTGCTGCAGATGGTGTCACTGTGCATCGGTCGACAATACAGCGCACACTGCACAAGGAGAAGCTGTATGGGAGAGTGATGCGAAAGAAGCCGTTTCTGCATGCACACCACAAACAGTCGCCTGGGGTATGCAAAAGCACATTTGGACAAGCCAGTTTCATTTTGGAAGAAGGTCCTGTGGACTGATGAAACAAAGATTGAGTTGTTTGGTCATACAACAAGGCGTTATGCATGGCGCCACAAAAACACAGCATTCCAAGAAAAACACTTGCTACCCACTGTCAAATTAGGTCCCCAGAGCTGAATATCATTGAACATCTGTGGGATGTTTTGAAGCGGGCTGTCCATGCTCGGCGACCATCAAACTTAACTGAACTGGCATTGTTTTGTAAAGAGGAATGGTCAAAAATACCTTCATCCAGGATCCAGGAACTCATTAACAGCTACAGGAAGTGACTAGAGGCTGTTATTTTTGCAAAAGGTGGAACTAATAAATATTAATGTCACTTTTCTATTGAGGTGCCCATACTTTTGCACCTGTCAATTTTTGAAATAATGCATATTTCACATTTTCATTTAGTACAATAAACCTCATTTCAATCCTGAAATATTACTGTGTCCATCAGTTATTACATATATCACACTGAAATAGCTGTTGCAAAAAAACATTTTTTTTTTAAAAAAAGAGTAAGATTAAGAGGGGTGGCCAAACTTTTTCATATGACTGTTAGTGAGAGAAGTGCTCACATTACGGCAGTGCTCCAGGTGCTGGGTGATCTTCAAGTTATTGAAGTTCATGCTCATGCATGAACCCAGATAACCTTTGCCATGACACTCGGAGCACAGCCGTAAAGTGAGCGCTTCTCTCACTTATGGCTGTGCTCCGATGTCATTCTATGCTTGCTCTCTCTGCCAGCAGATGGTGTTTGTCTGATGGCAGAGATATAGCAGAGCTGAAAGAAAACGTGGATTACATCAGATTTTTTTTATTTCTTATTTTTCTAATAAAGCTGGAGTCTCTAAATGTGTTTTGGTTTTTAGTTCAAATAAAACAATTGTCTCTGTGTTGAATTTTTTTTTAATGTTTACTAGAAATTCATGGTGGCCATGTCTAATTTGGCGTGACAATATGCATTTTGGGTTTAGTACCAGCTAACAATACAAAGCTGGTATTAATCCCATTATTACCCAGCGTGCCTCCCCCCACCAAGGCTTCTGAAAGAGCCGGGTAAAGCACCTGGAAATGGTCCTACAATGAATGCGCCATTTCCAGGGGCAGCTGCAGGCTGCGGTTTTCAGCATGGGGGGCCCAGAACACTTGGGCCTTACCATGCTGAGAATCCCAGCCCCCAACTGCCTGGTTTTTACTTAGCTAGCGATCAAAATATGATGGAAGCCAACACCTTTTTTTAAATTATTTATTTAAATAATTAAGAAAAAATATTGGGCTTCCCTTTAATTTGATCAACTGTCAAGGTAAAGTCAGGCAGCTGGGGGTGGCAGCCCAGAGCTCTCCACTTTATCTGTGCTGAGAATCAAAAAATACCACAGAGTGCAGAGCTATTGGTCCACCACACATAGTGTAGTGTAAAAATAAAAATAAGTAGAAAAAAAAGTAAATGATAAAAAAAATGATGTAGCGCTCCACAGTATTTTTGATTCTCAGCACAGATAAAGCAGACAGCTATGGGTTGCCACATACAGCTACCTGGCTTTACCTTGGTTGGAAATCAAATTACAGGGAAGCTCAATATTTTATTTAATTTTGCCATATTTTGATTGCCAGCCAGGTAAAACCAAGCAGCTGGGGGCTGGAATTCTCAGCGTGGTAAGGCCCAAGCATTCTGGGCCACCACACTGAAAACCACAGCCAAGCAGCCACCCATGGAAATGGTGCATTCATCATAGCACCATTTTCAGGTGCTTTACTCGGCTCTTCCGGAGTCCCTGGTGGGGGGGTGGCATGCTGGGTAATAATGGGGTAAAATACAAGCTTTGTGTTATTAGCTGGTACTAAGCCAGAAATTCATGGTGTCACGCCAAATTAAACATGGCCACCATGAATTTCTAGTAAACATTAAAAAAAAGCAAGAGAGAAAAAGGTTATTATGAATAATAGAGGCTCCATCTTTATTTGAAAAAAATAATAAATCCAACATAATCTAGGTCTTATTCAGCACTACTAAATTTCTCTGCCATCAGGCAATCACCATCTGCTAGCAGAGAGCAGGCAAAATGACGTCAGAGCACAGCTATAAGTGAGAGGAGCACTCAATTCATGGCTGTGCTCTGAGTGCCGTGGCAACGGTTATCTGAGTTCATGCATAAGTATAAACTTCGATAACCCCAGCATCACCCAGCACCTGGAACACATCCGTAAAGTGAGTGCTTCTCTCACAGCTATGTTCTGATGTCCTTCTGCTGTGCTATAAGTGGTGACATCACCCTTTGATGACGTTGCACTTACTATGGCAACGCTGTCCTGGAGAGAGGTCAGTTACCTGGATGTTAGCCCCATGGTCTCATAACACTGAATGAATGAGCTGCGGGGATAGTGGCCGGTAATTCAGCTCACCCCATGTGCATTGCCATAGTAACCATGATGCCATCCAGAAGAAAGAAGAGGTGGAGAAGACCAAAGAGGAGTGAGGCCTGAGAAGAGTGAGCAGATCCTTTGGACCATGTGAGTATTCATTTACCGTATATACTCGTGTATAAGCTGACCCGTGTATAAGCCGACCCCCCTACTTTTGCCCCAAAACCTGGGAAAACCTATTGACTCGTGTATAAGCCGAGGGTGGACCCCAGCACAGGTATACAGCCCCAGCAGTGTGGTATACAGCAGCCTCCCCAGTGGTATATACAGCAGCAGCCCAGTGGTAGTATACAGTAGCCCCAGAGGTATATACAGCAGCCCCAGTGGTAGTATACAGCAGCAGCCCCAGTGGTAGTATACAGCAGCAGCCCCAGTGGTAGTATACAGCAGCAGCCCCAGTGGTAGTATAAAGCAGCAGCCCAGTGGTATATACAGCAGCAGCCCCAGTGGTAGTATACAGCAGCCCCAGTGGTAGTATACAGCAGCCCCAGTGGTAGTATACAGCAGCCCTTAGGTAGTATACAGCAGCCCCAGAGGTATATACAGCCCCAGAGATATATACAGCCCCAGAGGTATATACAGCCCCAGAGGTATATACAGCCCCAGAGGTATATACAGCAGCCCCAGTGGTAGTATACAGCAGCCCTTAGGTAGTATACAGCAGCCCCAGAGGTATATACAGCAGCCCCAGAGGTATATACAGCAGCCCCAGTGGTAGTATACATCAGCCCTTAGGTAGAATACAGCAGCCCCAGAGGTATATACAGCCCCAGAGGTATATACAGCCCCAGAGGTATATACAGCCGCCCCCCCATATCAGTATACAAGGCCCCCCTCTTGGGTAACAATCCTGTAAAGGAAGAGATTAGTATACTTATCCCTCCGCTGTCCCGCTGCCGCCATCACGCTCCTCCATCTTCATCCAGCGTCTTTCGTCTTCTTCCGGCTTCCTCCTCTGGCACGCAGACAATGACGTCATTGCCTACGCCCACCGGAGGAAGCTGGAAGAAGATGGAAGACGCTGGATGAAGCCGGAGGAGCGTGATGGCGGCGGCGGGACAGCGGCAGCGGGACAGCGGAGGGATAAGTATACTAATCTCTTCCTTTACAGGATTGCTAAACTAGAGGGGGGCCCTGTATACTGATGGGGGGGCACTGTATACTGTATACATTGTATACAGTATACAGTGACTCGCGTATAAGCCGAGGGGGGGACTTTTCAGCCCAATTTTTGGGCTGAAAAACTCAGCTTATACGCGAGTATATACGGTAAATACAGGGCACAAAACTTTACAAAGTGTTTATGTAGATGTACAGTGGGATTAGAGGGATTATAGCCACCTTGACACAATGCAGCATAGGTGCTGCTGATGGTGGCACTTTTAGTTTAATAAGCTCTGAGGCGGTGGCAGGTTCACTTTAAAAGGAACCTCCAGATATACTGTTAACCTGCAAATATTTGGTTACTCTACAGATTAATAGTAGTATAATGCTGTGCGGCTGCTACACTGAAAGCCCGGCTACTGGGAAAAATTATGTTTATTCCTCCAGCTTTCAGTGAGCTGGCTGTCATGGCTTTAGTCACTGCTTAGTACAGAGTGAGTGGCGGCTGTAACCATGCCTTTGCATTGACGGATAGCTGGCTTAACAATATATCAGAACACAGCCAGCTGTCAATCAGTCAGTACCAGGTTTTTACTAGGATTGAAGCCACACCAGCTTTGCCTCTATGACTGAAAGTTGGAGGCTGCCAAGAAAAATAAATTTAAAGGGACATTGTCAGGTCAATTTTCAGTATGATACTAATATTACCCTTGAATAGCACCTGTGCAGACCTCTTAAAAACATGTAAAATCATTATTATACCGTTTATAGTTTCCATGTTATCAGCATTGTCAGACCCTGCAGAGAGCTCTTGGATTAGTCCTATTCCATTATAAACAGAGGCGATTAGTCTTGTGCTGTATAAACTGTCATGTAATTATGCATGCCTTCTTTGCAGCTCTCTCCTCCCTTTACTAACAGTGCAGTGTCAGGTTTCACTTACAGGTCTGTTCAGTTGATATCACCGCAGAGGGAGAGAGCTATTGCAGGTCTGCCTTATCTGGGACTCCATTTGTTTCTGTAAAGCAGATACCCTGCTGTACTGTGACAGTTTCTGTGTTGTAGTTCACCTTGTGATGCTGCGAACAGAGAGCAGAGAGGAGAATACAGTTCCCCCACTGATCTCCTGTGCTGTGATGTGACATGCATATTCATGCATGGGGTGTGGACAGCAGAAAACTAAGTGGATCATTCACTGTGAGTGACAGATGGAATGATTGTCTTTATTAGAAGTTTACAGAAGATAGGAGGGGAATATACATAAAAAATACATAAATAGAGAGAGTTTAGAGGGAGGAATTAGAAAATGATATCAGTTACATGTGGATTTTTGATCTGACAGTTTTCCTTTATGTTCCACCTGGTAGCTGGGTTTTCCGTACAGGGGCCGGTCAGCTTTAAAATTCTGTTAACCTGTAGATTAGCCCCATATTTGCAGGTTAACTGAGTTTATGGATGGAAAAGTTGGAGGAGATATCAGTACATCCAAATCCAGTAAAAATAGAAATTCTTCGTTTAAATTCCATAAATGGTAAGATAAGGGTGTTATAAAAGCCTAGAGTTTAAGGACGTGGCAGGTTCTGTGTAAACTAGTTTATTTAAAATGAACAGAACGAAAACAAGTGTGATACAAAAGCAATTTTGTGCTACAGAAGAAAAGAATTTGAATGTGTACGGTAAGTTCTAAACTGTGTAAGGAGGGCAATGCAGCAAAAGTTTGATATCTAGTTCCTGGAATTTGTTTAACAAATTGGTACACATTTTATAATAGACAGACCCTTTAATAAAAGGAATGTAAGTTTATTTTGTTGTAAATTTTTAATAGACCTTCAGAAACATCTTTTTTTTCCAAAACACACTACCAAATAGGTAACAAATAATGTTGCCAAGCTGTAGCCACAACTCCAAAGAGTTATGGCTACTTTACACATCCCGATATCGTCGTCCAACTTCGATAAAAAGTCACGTGGTTCGTGCGTTGGCGCCGATATTGTTCGTGCGTTGTATGGTGTAAATGTGCAATGTGACGCAAGAACGATGCCAAAACAATATCGGGAAGAATTGTGCAGGCTCTCCAACTGCCCGATATTGGATGGACGATCTGGCAGGATCGTGCTGTGTGACAGCCCAACACCGACTTGGAGTACAACTTCCCCTATTCACTCCCATGTTAAATGGTCGTTCCTGGGTCGCTCGTACAAGGGCACGTATAAATCACAGTTGTGTTGCCTGCCCATATCGCCCTGTGTAACATCTCCTATGCGATCTTGGATTTCAGCCAAAAAAGTGCGCGCTCCCGTGCCGTTGTATCCAATATCGAAACATAGTTGGGACGTGTAAAGTGGCCATTAAACACAGGTTAGCTGCCGAAATTAGTTCGTACCAGCTATTAAAAAGTCAAAAGCACACACGCATTAGTATTAGTGGTAGTGTGTTAGCAAAATATATTATAACATTTATATTCTTTACACCACATACATAAATAATTTGTGGTAAAAATTGTAAATAATATAGTTTAATCTTCCATTATCTAAAATATAAACCAAAATTACATAAATTAATAATATTTTAATGCAATTTTACTTTTTCCTTAGTAATACATTTATCCTCTACATTTGATTTAAACCTAAATTATGTTTTTTAAGGAAGAGATTAATGGCAGCTGTTTAATTTAGTGATTTGATTGGAATGGTAATAAGAAGAATCATGTTCTCTGTGAAGCTTGAGTCTCAGCAGTTCACTGTCCACTAAAAGAAACCATTGTAACAGCAACTTTAGAGTTCATGCAAATTGAATCAAATTATGGTAATTGGTAGAAGTATTTGCTAATATTCTAAACTACAAGGTAAGTAATTTCCTGTACCTAGAAATTAATGTTGACATTCTGATCAGTACGTGCCACTTTTCTCCAGTCTGTCTATTAGCAAAGGATGTATGCACTGTAGTAATTTAAAGAGAACCTGTCACCCACCTGGTACTTTGCAAAGTGAATACACCACTGAATGCAGCATGTGTGCTGCATTCAGGGGAGGTGTCTCCCATGTCTCTACCCCCCTGTAAGCCTGGGTTTACACCTGGCCATAATTTTTTCCCTGTTCCCAATAACTGATCTTTTTTTTTTTTAGGGTACTTTTTGACCATCCTGTGCAGCTCTGTGTTTTTTGGACTTTGTAATTTTTTCCCTAAACAATACTCTAAAAAACGGTTTTTTTTGTGCCTTTTTTTTTTGCAGGATCCATTTTCTCATAGGGCCCCATGTTAAAAAACAGATCTGTTTTTTTCCTGTACCCAAAGAGGCCAGGGTCATACTCACCGTTTTTAGCAGATGTCAGAGACATCCGCTAAAAACTTAGACATTTTCTGCTGAAGCGAATACCGTTAACAATATGCATTGTAGCAGGATGCAGTACCATAGCACCTCATGAATTACCTGCACAGCGTTTCCTGTGCGCTCCTGAAAAGTGGCCGCCCAAGATGCTCTGTGTGCAGCCACTGTGCGGGTAATTCATGAGGTGCTATGGTACTGCATCCTGTTGGAGTGCATATCGTAAATGGTATCTGCTTCAGCAGAAAATGGCTACGTTTTTAGCGGATGTCTCTGACATCCGCTAAAAACGGTGAGTGTGACCCTGGCCTAACCTGAAAAAATCACTTTTGAAAGTTATGAGTTAAGAGGTCCGGAAGGACTTATCTTAATTTGCAATTCTTGCTGATCACGAGGTCCTCCCTGCCTCCTGTCTCTCTGTTTTGCCTCTTGCCTCTCTGTACCACCTACTGCCTGTGTGGGTTTCCCCTCCTCATCTGGCTATCCTCCTCTCCCACCTGTGTCTATGTGCGCAGGGTCCCAATCCAGTGGCTGCAGGCCTTGCCAGGCAACGCTTAGAGAATATCCTTTTTAAAATGTGGAGCCCAGAACTGAATCCCATATTCTATATGTGACTTTACAAGTGGTTTATAAAGGGGTAACAATGCAATAGGATCACAGCATTTTATCTCCCTATACACCCTAAAATCTTCTTTGCTTCTGTAGCGACTGCTTGACATTGAGTACTACTGCTCAGCTTACTTGTAACCAGAATATCCAAGTCCTTCTTCTGTTCTGTAGTCCCTAGTTTACGTCCATTTAATGTACTTTATATGCAGCAATAGTATTACTCCATCCTAGGTGTTTTACGCTACATTTATCAACATTAAATCTCATTTACTAAGTGTTTGCATATCCAGACATCTTATCCAGATCATTTTGTAATATTCTACAGTCAAGGTCAGTTTTTGATATCCTACATTGTTTAGAGTCAACAGAAAAGATTAATACTTTTGTCTCAATCCCATCCAGAAGATCATTTATGAATGGTTTGAAAAAAAAAAAGATCATTTATAAAGACATTAAAAAGAATTAGTCCTAGCATAGGTTCCTGTGGTACCACACTGCTGACTATAGCCCATTTAGAGAATATACCATTTGTGATGACTTTGTTTCATGTCCTTTAGCAACAATTAAGATTTTTTGGTTGCAGTTTCCTATAGATATTTTGTGTGTAACTAACCCCCTCTTTTTTTAAAAAAAATGTTGCTGGTTAGGTAGACACCCAGAAATGAACATGCAGCAACGTTGTATAAGTATGATTGTGGCATGCATGCTTGCTAAATTGGAACATTAAAATATATTAAAAATTAAAATGTTTCAAAGATTAGGACAATAACACCCAAGACCTTTACCAAAAAGAATGAGAAAACATACAGTAAGCTAGGAAGTACCCCAAAAAATTGTCTATAAAATTGGACAACCATACAATATATCAGCCGAAAACACCTATGCCCTCAAAATCAAATTTAGGGTAAGGAAATGGGAGACCACAATTGAAATTGCATAGTGCTTATTTTACTAAATTAAAGTGCATCAATAAACCGGAGAACAAGGAGTGTCATGCAAAAATTCATTAATTTATTTTACAAACAGACATGTGGTAGTACGTGATAGACGGTATAAAAAGATTACAGTGGTGACCACAATGACAGGTCAGATTGTAAAAAGAACGATTCAATGGGTATATTACAGATTCACAGTGTAAACTTGAACTTATAACATATTGCACCCTGAAGTCCAATACATGAATACTCCACAGTTAAGTGCTAGTGCATCACAGTATTGATCTATGTAAGAAAAGCAATTCATATAAAGTGCGGAGTGCAAATAGCAGCAGTAACCCTCCAAGTACACTGTAAGTCACAAGTCATGCATACCCATATTCATCATGGTAGTCGATCTATATCATCAGATTAGCCAGGTGGTCACCCAGAGAAAGAGCCCTGATGCCGTGTTTTGCCGGTATAGCCTGGTAACACGGCCCTCTCAAGGGGATAAGCTCAATGGTGCAATCACCCTCCTACTTATATATGCTGTGCCCACATGTTAACAATTATCTGCAACTTCCTGTCAACTATTGCACCTGTGATAGTGTATGCGTCATGTCTGGAGTGACGCTAGGGCGTCATGTCTGGAGTGACGCTAGTGCGTCATCTCTGGAGCGACGCTAGTGCATCATATTCGGAGCGACGCTGTATGGATCATGTCTGGAGCAATGCTCTGGCCCGGCCGGGCACTGCACATGCGTGGGAACACAGGACGCATTGCCATGGCTACCACACATGTGCACCTCACAAACTACGTTTCGGCTCCTCGCCTCAGCTGGTAAAACAGCCAGGGTAAGATTGCAGGCAAGAAATTTCTTTCTTAAAGGGACAGAGTAACTAGAAATAGGGCAAATGTGGCACACAGAGAAAAGAACAGAAAAAAGACAGAAAAAGCCATCATGTTAGTCAAAGTGCACAGTGAACATAAAACCCCACACAGAATAACAACCCCACATAGAAATCCAAAGGTCAGGCGTTTCCTTTTGGTTTTCCACCACTTTTTCTCTCACAGAGTAAATCCTGGTATTCCATAGGATGTCCTTGTTTCCAGATTTTATATATATATATAAGTCTCAAAAGAGATTTGGGGTTGGTACACTGTAAAAATTAAAATAAAATTAAAAACACTGATTAAAATAGAGAGAAGATAAAAAATGTCAAATGTAATTGGAGATGAAACATGCAATAATTACAGGAAAGAGCCAAAACACAAAGATTCGTTAAGCCCTTAGGGGGCCAAAGTGTCTAACAACACAATCCATTTGGCCTCCATTTGGGCTAAATACTCATACTATATAGGATTAATTGCCCAGAAGGTTACCAGTGTCATTAATCATACACAAACTGGTTCTGGACTAAAATGATTGTTCTACCTAAATCATGTTCCAAATTATTATGCAAATTGGTTTTATGTGTCGAAGTTTTTTTTTTCTTTTTAATGAAACCCATTGATGGTATTGTGTCTCAGGATTCTTTGGATCATTGAAATCAATCTCAGATATCTGTCATAATTAGTTTGGCAGGTGAGCCCAATAAAAGGAAAACTGGGTGTTCCACAATATTGAGCAGGCCATAGTTTTCAAGTAACATGGGAAAGAAAAAGGATCTCTCTGCTGCTGAAAAGCAACAATTATTGCAATACCTTGGACAAGGGATGAAAACATTAGACATTGCACGAAAAGTTAAGCGTGATCATCGCACTGTGAAAAGATTTGTGGCTGATTCTGAGCCCAGATGTGTTTGTGCAGATAAAGGCAGAATGAGGAAGGTGTCTGCCAGGCAAGTTCATCGGATTAAGAGAGCAGCTGCTAAAAAGACCTTGCAAACCAGCAAACAGATTTTGAAGCTGTTGGTGCCTCTGGAGTCCCTCAAACCTCAAGGTGTAGGATCCTTCAAAGGCTTGCTGTGGTGCGTAGACCTACTATTCGGCCACCTCTAAACAGTGCTCACAAGCAGAAATGGTTGCAGTGGGCCCAGACATACATGAAGACTAATCTTCAAACAGTCTTGTTTACTGATGAGTGCCGAGCAACCCTGGATGGTCCAGATCTATGGAGTAGTGGATGGTTGGTGGATGGCCGCCATGTCCCAATAAGGCTGAGATGTCAGCAAGGAGGTGGAAGAGTCATGTTTTGTGCCGGAATCATTGGCAAACAGCTGGTAGGTCCCTGAAGGTGTGAAAATGACTGCAAAGTATATAGAGTTTCTGACTGAGAACTTTCTTTCATGGTACAAAATGCAAAAACGTGCTCTAAGGAGCAAAATCATCTTCATGCATGACAATGCACCAGCTCATGCTGCAGAGAGTACCTCTGTGTTATTGGCTGCTATGGGCAAAAAAGGAAATAAACTCATGGTGTGGTCACCATCTTTCCCTGACCTCAACCCTATAGCGAACCTTTGCAGCAGTGGCGTAACATTCACGTCACAGGGGTCGCGGCTGCGAAGGGGCCTGGACTTATAGGGGGCCCGTATCGCCAGCTGCCACCTGTGCCGCCAAACCCAGCACCATGCGCTCGCCGATCCTAGGGCCGGGTGCAGCACACGCCACACAGTCAGACAGCCGAAAATCAGAGCGTTATGTTCAACCCTTGCCTTCTGGGGAGCTGTCAGTTCCCTGTAGGTCAGGTGACTGGCGGCCGCCTCCTCAGTCTCCCTCCCAGTGTCCCGGAGACTGTGTGTCTGGTCCTGGCCGCTCATTATCCAGAAAGTGATGACACGCTGTTGCCGAACACTCACTGAAGAGAAGAAGAGAGGTGAGAGGAGGAAAGTGGGGGACAGAGGAGGAGGAGAGTGGGGGACACAGGAGGAGGAGATCGGGGTACAGAGGACGAGGAGAGCAGGGAAATAGGAGGGGAGGAGCGGGAGACAAAGGAGGAGGAGAGCGGGGGACACAGAAGGAGGAGAGCGGGGGATACAGGAGGAGGAGAGCGGGGGACAGAGGAGGAGGAGAGCAGGGACACAGAGACACCCAAGAGAAGGAGAGCGGGAGACAGAGGAGGAGAAGAGCAGGGGACACCAAGACTACCAATCCCATTTTCAATGTCTTTTCAGTACTGCAGTAGTACACCACAATTAGATTTACTATCCCTAAGTATGGTATGATGAATTATTTGCTCTGATCTTGAATTTCAGGAAATTTGACTTAGTTGATCTGCAGTGGATCGATTCACCCTTCTCTAATGATATTATTATTTAGAAAAACATTAACATGGAAATACTTAGTGTTATGTTCCAGTTCAGAGAAAAGTTATTCTTATGAGATTTGGTGATAGATGATTATTATGTACCAGATGGGTGCACCATGCTATCGCATCAAGTGGGTGGTAAAATCACAATAGGGCAGTCTCTGTGGCTCTGGGGGTGACATCCATCTTTCCCACTTGTGTGCTCTCCCCCTGTCCACTCTTTCTCCACCCTGTACTGTCTTCTTCACTCTGTGCTTTTTCATTTGATCTGCTTCCCCCATGTGCTGTCTTTCTTCCCTGTGAACTCTTCTCCCTGTGTGCAGTCTTCTCCCCCCTGTGCTGTCTTCTTCCGTCATGTGTTCTCTCCTTTGACCTGTCTTCCCCTGTATGCTCTCCTCCCTTTGGTGGTCTTTCCTTTGAACAGTCCTCCCTCAGTGTGCTCGCCCCTCCCCCTCCCGCACTGTATCTTTCCCCTGTGCACTCTCTTTTCCTTGGTGCTGTCTCTTCCACCATGTACTGTCTCTGCCCCCATATGCACTCTCTTCCCCTGTGCACTCTCCCTCCTGTGCGCTGTCTCTCCCACATTGCGCTGTCTTTGTCCCCCTGTGTTCTCTTTTTTCCATACAGACTCTCTACCCCATGCGCTGTCTCTGCTCCCCTATGCGCAGTCACTGCACCATTGTGTGCTGTCTCTTATTCCCTTATGCACTCTCTCTTCCCCTCTTGTTTGCTCTCATCCCCTCTAGGGCACTCTCTCTGCCCCTTGGTGTGCTTTCCCTTTTGTGCTGTCTCTGCCCCCCTGAGTGCTGTCACTCCCCCTTCCACTGTCACTGTCCCCTTGTAAGCTGTCTCTTCCTCCCTTATGCACTCTCTCTCTTCTCCTCTTGTGAGCTCTCTTCCCCTCTTGTGCACCCTCTCTGCCTTCTGTGTGGATTCTTTCCCCCTGTGATGTCTCTGCCCTCCTGTACTGTCTCTGCCTCCCTGTGCTGTCTCTGTCCCCTGTGCTGTCTCTCAGATGTTTCTGCCACTCTTTTGCTGTCTGTGCCTCCTGTGCTGTCTCTTCCTCCCTGTGCTATCTATGGCCCCATGCAATATATCTGCCCCCTGTGATGTCTCTGCCCCCTCTTCTGTCTCAGGCCTTTTGCATTGTATCTGCCCCCCTTTGCTGTCTATGCCTCCTGTGCTATCTCTGCCCCCCTGTGCTGTCTTTGGTCCCATTTGCTGTATCTTCCCTCTGCAATGTGCATTCCACTGAGAAACACAGTGGAACATAAATGGGAGGAAGTAGTGAAGGAAATGATGTGAGTATGGGGTTGAACTTACTTAATGCGCATGCGTTGGGCGCCAGAGCAGTGGCGGCGACAACAGAGAAGGAGGCAGGAGGCAAAGACAGAGGAGGAAGAGGCGTTGGCGGACTGAGGACCTTTACCCTGGAGGACAGCAGCAGCGTGCAGCCATCATATTGGCACATCATTTCATTGGATGTGCCAATATGGTGGCCACTTTTTTATTCTCTTTCAGGTGGACCCATCAGACACTGGTTACGTTGACCAATCAAGTGGTCAATAAAGGGTTCATCTGGACACTTTTGGTCTGAAGGCAATTATGTAATTAGATTACTGTAATATCTATGTTCAGCTCAATTAGCTTCCTCTACATAAACAGTTTGAAATATAAATTATAAAGTAAATTATCAAGTATTGGTTCTTCTGCCAATGTACACTAAATTAGGAAGAGTGAAAAAAGTCAACATTCCTTTAGTTTATTTTCCATTACTTCTATTTAACTGAGGATGCATGCTGTTAGGTAAGTGGAACTTAGGTCATAGTGGATATCTTTGGTGATTATATTTTTATACCCACTGAGAGAGATTTTTCCCCTGGAGGGTGTTGGCTTAATTGTTATTCTCTGCAGAATAGAATGATTTTTTAAAATGCCATCAAGAACTGCTGAATTATTTATGAATATGTCAGTTAATGTCTTGCATTACATTCCTGTTCGATAGCTGGGAGCCACCAAGATAGAATTGTAATTTTAGCATAAAGATCATTTAATGTCATATAAATCCTTTGTAATTCCACTGAATCAAATGTATAGTGCTGTAGTGAGATATTATATAAATATATACATAGTAAGGCTATATATAGACAAATTGTTTTAATTAACAGATTACTCAAAACGAGTCATTAAAAGACAGCTTCCCTATCGATGTATTCCCACATCAGTCTCACAACTGAAGTTTAAATGCAAGGTACAGCAAAGAATACAGGCTAAGGCAAATGTTACATGCTTAACCCATTTACAAATGTAAGTGTTCGAGATCGTGAAGATAAAATCATCCAATTTATTCAAATGTTAAATTA
The DNA here is from genome assembly GCA_033576535.1 of Allobates femoralis. Lineage (NCBI taxonomy): Eukaryota > Metazoa > Chordata > Amphibia > Anura > Aromobatidae > Allobates > Allobates femoralis. The sequence goes on along the minus strand of JARQOC010000005.1, from coordinate 321,830,331 downwards.
AAACTGCATCATAATGTATATACATAAGCCTTATAAGCCATAAGGCAGTTTTTATTCTATTTTTTCCTATTCTGTCAGTATACAACTTATTCTACAGATGGACTTTTAGTTCAATATTTAATAAGTTGGAATATTTTCACTTTCATTTTTGTTACGGATTACGCATGATCACTGCTGTTCGGTTGACCTGAGGCTTACATGGTATACACATTGAAGGTGAGCTGGTAATATTCCCTATTTTTGCCTGTTAAACTCTACACAACACTGTATGTTGAAAGCCCATGTAATTGCCATGATAGTATTCCTGTGGTGACCAGCCTGTGGCTGACGTTCATAAGAAGAAGTGATTTATACTGTATACTGTGTATTCAGGGGGACTCGACGTAAGGCATGTAAATTACTTTAATTAAACTCTCCTATACTTACTGTTCATATACTTGACAAGGGCTTCAGGTCCTTGGGCTCCATTAGGTCTTTATCATTTTATCTCTGTTTGCTATATTCTCCTCCATTCTACAGTACAGACCAAAAGTTTGGACACACTTACTCATTCAAAGAGTTTTCTTTATTTTCATGACTATGAAAATTGTAGATTCACACTGAAGTCATCAAAACTATGAATTAACACATGTGGAATTATATACTTAACAAAAAAGTGTGAAACAACTGAAAATATGTCTTATATTCTAGGTTCTTTTGCTTTGATTACTGTTTTGCACACTCTTGGCATTCTCTTGATGAGCTTCAAGAGGTAGTCACCAGAAATGGTTTTCACTTCTCAGGTGTGCCCTGTCAGGTTTAATAAGTGGGATTTCTTGCCTTATAAATGGGGTTGGGACCATCAGTTGTGTTGTGCAGAAGTCTGGTAGATACACAGCTGATAGTCGTACGGAATAGACTGTTAGAATTTGTATTATGGCAAGAAAAAAGCAGCTAAGTAAAGAAAAGCGAGTGGTCATCATTACTTTAAGAAATGAAGGTCAGTCCGGAAAATTGGGAAAACTTTGAAAGTGTCACCAACTGCAGTTGCAAAAACCATCAAGCGCTACAAAGAAACTGGCTCACATAAGGACCGCCCCAGGAAAGGAAGACCAAGAGTCACCTCTGCTGTGGAGGATAAGTTCATCCGAGTCACCAGCCTCAGAAATCGCAGGTTAACAGCAGCTCAGATTAGAGACCAGGTGAATGCCACAAAGAGTTCGAGCAGCAGACACATCTCTACAACAACTGTTAAGAGGAGACTTTGTGCAGCAGGCCTTCATGGAAAAATAACTGCTAGGAAACTACTGCTAAGGACAGGCAACAAGCAGAAGAGACTTGTTTGGGCTAAAGAACACAAGGAATGGACATTAGACCATGTGAAATCTGTGATTTGGTCTCATGAGTCCTAATTTAAGATTTTTGGTTCCAACCACCGTGTCTTTGTGCGACGCAGAAAAGGTGAACGGATGGACTCTACATGCCTGGTTCCCAACGTGAAGCATGGAGGAGGAGGTGTGATGATGTGGGGGTGCTTTGCTTGTGACACTGTTGGGGATTTATTCAAAATTGAAGGCATACTGAACCAGCATGGCTACCATAGCATCTTGCAGCGGCATGCTATTCCATCCGGCTTGCGTTTAGTTGGACCACCATTTATTTTTCAAAAGGACAATGACCCCAAACACACCTCCAGGCTGTGTAAGGGCTATTTGACCAAGAAGGAGAGTGATGGGGTGCTACGCCAGATGACCTGGCCTCCACAGTCACCAGACCTGAACCCAATCGAGATGGTTTGGGGTGAGCTGGACTGCAGAGTGAAGGCAAAAGGGCCAACAAGTGCTAAGCATCTCTGGGAACTCCTTCAATACTGTTGGAAGACCTTTTCTGGTGACTACCTCTTGAAGCTCATCAAGATAATGCCAAGAGTGTGTAAAGCAGTAGTCAAAGCAAAAGGTGGCCACCTTGAAGAACCTAGAATACAAGGCATATATTTAGTTGTCTCACACTTTTCTGTTAAGTATATAATTCCACATGTGTTAATTCATAGTTTTGATGCCTTCAGTGTGAATCTACAATTTTCATAGCCATGAAAATAAAGAAAACTTTTTGAATGAGAAACTGTGTCCAAACTTTTGGTTTGTTACTATATATATAATATTATTAAGTAGGGATAATATATTTTTTATGAATTTCAGAATACTGGGGTTATGTTACGGCTTGTGATTCTGTGAGACTATGAGGCTATGTGACCACTGTGCTTCTTTGGACACTAACGCAGCAAAGCCAGCACAAACCTATTGCGTTTGTGCTGCATTTCTACTATGTTTGTACACATACAAACGCAGCACAAAAATGCAGCACAAATAAGGGGACACATAAACACAGACATACTGAAACAGACAGACACAGATAGACACACAGACAATTTCTCACCCTCCACTGGCGATCCTCGGTGATTCTTCCTCCCTGCAATGACGGGAGATGTCTATATCATGCTGCCAGGACCTTGCACTATGTGACTCAGCTTGTCACATGGTGCACAGGCTCTGGCTCTGATACGACAATATCTGCAGGTCCTTCAGCCGGAGTGCATGGAAGAAGACACACCAGAGTTCACTGAGGAATTGCCGTGGGATTGCTGGGAAGAGTGAGTATTGCAGAGTTTATGCTGCAGAAATCGCTTTAAAAAAGCATGACAAATGCACTGTAGAAATACCCATGCTTTTTGTAAGGGGTTAGAATGGAGTATATGGGGAAAACGCAGCCCAAAAATGGGCAACTTCACTGAAAATACATTAAAAAATGCAGCACCCAAAATGCCACATATGGGCACAGCTTTTGTAAAACCACATAGACATTCACTAGAAAATTGTGGGTGCTGCGTTTTTCATGCAGAAACGCATTGAAAAAATGCACCAAAAATGCACATTGGGCACATAGCGCTTTGTGTAATTGTCTGGGGAGAAGGGAAAGAGATAAGCAGTGTGATGATTACAGATGGACACCTGGAGGTGAACAAATGAGCGGCTCACCATGAGATGCAAAACCTCTGTCTGTATGTAAAGCTATGTCTCTTACTGTGCTGTTAATTCTTTCAGGGGAGGAGGACATGCAGCATACAGCTCCAGACACTGACCAGATCTGGTAAAATAATGCCAGACAAATACACTAATCGGTGTCTTAAATCCAGGGCGTGTTACAGCTACAAATTTAATTTCACTTTGTCTAAAGCTCCTGTCACACACAACGACGCAACAGCAATCCCGACAACGATATTGATCCTTAGGGTTCGCTGGTACATCACTTTGGGATCGCTGATGAGATGTCAAACAGTCAGATCTCACCACCGACCATTCGGAATGACAGGAGGTCGTTGGGAATTGTCACTTTCAAGTGTAGAATTGAGATCTTGGTCATTGTTCCTTTCAAACACAGCGATGCAGTGTTCCCAGCGGGAGTCCAAGGACCCTTGTAACGATCAGCGATCTCACAGCAGGGGCCTGATCACTGCTAAGTGTCAGACATAACAAGATCGTTAGCGAGATCGCTGTTATGTCACAAAATCTGGGACTTAACAATGATCTCACTAACGATCTCGTTATGTGTGACGGGAGCTTAATAAATGAATACTGACAGTCTACACCAATCACTAATTCCGCACAGAGGGGTGGCCAGGGAATTATGCATGTTACATTTACATACCATTGACTAGTCAGCTCCAGACACTAGAATTTCAAAAGCTTATAGCAACACAATGAGGCCATCTTAGGAATAAAAGTTGTATACTCTGAAAGAGCTACCCAAGCCCTATTTCAGGATACTGTTAGTATACTACACAAAAATCACTTGACAGGTTCCCTTTAATAAATAACATTTCCCAAATGTCTACTTTACATCAGCACAATTTTTGTAACAGTTTTTTGTTAACTATGTTGTGTGACGTAACTCTCTGGTTTAAGGGTATAAAAATTAGAAGTTTGACAATTGCTAAATTTTCAAACCTTTTGGCAAATTCCCGATATTTTCACAAATAAACACGAAAAACATTGTCCTAAATTTACCACCAAAACGAAGTACAATAATATGTCATATAAAAACAATTTCAGAATCCCTGGGATCCGTTGACTTATTCCACAGTTACAACATCATAAAACGACATTGATCATAATTGAAAAAATGGCCTGGTCATGAAGGTGAAAATAGGGTTGGTGGTGAAGGGGTTGAGGACCTACGGTTGAGATACTGACACCTCCCTCTGAAGAAGCAACATTATTACTTGCCGCATTGTGGCCCTTCTTAAGCTATTCCCGTTGGGTGTGGGTGCACTCTTTGATGGGTCAGGCCAGGGTCACACAGCCCAGCCGTTTTTGCTTCTGAACCGTTTTTACACAACAAAATCTCAATTTTTTCCAAAAATCTGAAAAACGAATCCATTAACGGATGGTGTATTTAGGTGCCCCTGCGTTATTCAAAAACGTCCGTCTGGTTTTCCTGGGCACCAAAAAACGTTGCTAGCAACGTTTTTGGGTGCAGTAAAAGAATGCATGCGTTTTTTTTAACATGAGGCCCTAGGGGAAACGCATGCCTTAACGCATGGTACATATACGTACCATGCGTTAATGCATATGCGTTTTTGGGGAAAAGATGACTAAGTCAGAAAAACAGCCAGGAGCTCAGGAGACACTATTGGCACCTAAAAAAAATGGATCTGTTTTTCAGAAGCCACAAAAACGCAAATTCCTCTGTGTGACCCTTGCCTAACACTTACTTTGTATTTCCATATTAATGTTACATTTGGTCTCAGATGCTACACCTTGTTGGACTACAGAGGGCTGTGTGTACTACATAGAGACTTCCTAATGCAGATTTTATTAGAAATAACTGTGTAATGTTATTTGTGAATTACTTGAGAATATATATTGTGTTTTATACCCATCTGACCTTATTGTATCACCCAGCTGTCATATTGCTGTGTACTCCTCCTTTTAATACTACCATATGGACACTTGTCCATTTTATGTGTACTGCATTAAACATATTAATGTTTTAGCCACATACTCCTATTGTTCTTGTTTTTCAGTAGCGTAACCATCTGCAGGATTTAAACCAATAATAGGGGAAGCTTAGCACGAGAGGTGTAGCTAAATGTTTTAAATAAGTTGACATATTATTATGGCCACTTTACACGTCCCGATATCGGCGTCCAACTCCGATAAAAAGTCACGTGGTTCTTGCGTTGGCCCCGATATAGTTCGTGCGTTATATGGTGTAAATGTCCAATACGATGCACGAACGATGCCAAAACGATATCGGGGATCAAATGAGCCTGCTCTCCAACGGCCCGATATTGGATGGACGATGTGGACGGATTGTGCTGTGTGAAAGCCCAACAACGATGTGGAGTACAACTTCCCCTATTCCTATGTTAAATGGTCGTTCCTGGGTCGGCCGTACAAGGGGGCATACACATCGCTGTTGCGCTGCCTGCCGATATTGCGCTGTGTAACATCTCCTATGCGATCTTGGAATTCTGCCCAGAAAAAGTGCGCTTCCGCGCCGTTGTATCCGACATCGGCCCGATGTTGGGACGTGTAAAGGGGCCATTACAAATATTTGGGGTTCTATTTGGACAGCAAAGTAAACTGGAGGTGCCATACAGAGTGGGTGTACAAGAAGGGGATGAATAAACTATACCTATTACGGAAACTAAGGTTGTTCAATGTGTGCAGCATAATTTTTGAAATATTCTACCAGTTTGTATTGTGGAAGTAGTGTGCTGGTGTCTGATGCCAATAAGTTCAATAAGCTTATCTAGAAGGCAAGCTTGTCTGTTGGCTGCCATCTTGACAATTTTGAGGAGGTAGTGAAGAAAAGAACTCTGAAGACATGTATGGTGATAAAGAACAATAATGCGCACCCATTATATGAGCTGCTCATGAGACAGAGGAGCACCTTCAGAAACTGTCTAATCCTACTAAGGTGTAAGAAAGAAAGATGCAGATGAAAATGTATAACAATTGCCTAAGTGTAAAATCCTCAAAGTAAATGTTGTTTTATGTATAACCCATCAGGAATAATAGTAATGTATGACATACTTCTGTCAATTCTACTGTTATGTTTTAATGTAGTAATTCATGACTATGTTCTACTGTTATCATACTACAACTTACCGTGGGACCAATTAAGTCTATTGAATTATATCCCACCAATACCATTGCTCAAGTAGATTACATCCAACCACGCTGCTTGTTTGCACTCTGTCTCTTATAATAAAATCCTACTATAACAGGAAAATGCAAAGTAGCAATTTGGGAACAATGAGACCTTCATATAATTGCATAATGTTTGCACTTTGCAGTAAATAAGAATGATATTAAGTACTTTAGAATTTGCACCCTACTTTCTAGTTATGGCATGCAGAAAATTTTCCAGTATGATTTATTAGAGGAGATAGACAACTGAAATGATGCTGTTTTAGGTCCCAATTATGAAAGCAAAATAAATCATGGAGAAAATATCTATATAAAATAAATCATGAAAATAAATCCAGTGATCATGTAGAAAGGAGGGAATGCCTGTTTATACAATAGTTGATAGTTTCTTATGACAAGTTAACAAAACAATAAGAATGAAAATAATTTAGTAAAATTATGAACCATGAAGAAAACTAAAATTCCTATTAATATAATAGTTACTATTCCCTTATGAAAGTTTATGCACGATATGAAGTAAAAAGGTATGATAAAATGAGCGCTAGGGACAGAAACAGGCACTGGGCTCTTATCGAATATTACCTTTCAAATTTATTGTGAACAGTAGATGTTATAGGTCTCCTTGCCACAACATGTTTCGACACTAAAGGTGTCTTTCTCAACTTGAGAAAGACACCTTTAGTGTCGAAACATGTTGTGGCGAGGAGACCTATAACATCTACTGTTCACAATAAATTTGAAAGGTAATATTCGATAAGAGCCCAGTGCCTGTTTCTGTCCCTAGCGCTCATTTTATCATACCTTTTTACTTCATATCGTGCTCAAATCCTCCCTTTGGGGAGTGTGGTTTGAGAGCAGCTCTGGGACAGGATTTCGTCAACACAGAGAAGCTGCCCTTCCCTGGGCTCGTGATCTCTGGGAGAGACATTGAAGTTCCATAAGGAAAAGCTTCTTTACACGTAGCAACGGATTTATGCCTGCGGTTAATTTTCACCTCAAATCATCAACCTAGTTGTGCAGGGGGCGCAACTAGAAAAGGTGAGTGACATATTAATATAACCCCTTGCTTCGGCTAATTTGCACAGTGTGGCGCAACAATTTCTTGGTTTTTCTTATGAAAGTTTATGAAAATATAAGTAGTGCATAAGCCGAGGTATCATGCATAACCTTTTGTAACTTATATAATAAATTCTTAGAGGGTTCCCTCTAACTGGAGTATTAGCCGACTAAAGATGTAACCAAGTCAAATCGTATCATGGGTGATCTGCCCTACTACTTATAGAGACAATCAGAAAAAAAAGTTTATCCAGCTTGTTCAGCGTTCCCAGGTAGCAGGCACCAGGCTGAGGTATTATTAATCTTCAGAAATCCATTTAATATAAAACTAGTCAAAAACAATGCATAAAACAACGGGTTTTGGCTATATATACCTGGGGAAGGCTATTTTTCACAAATATATCTGCCGAAACGCGTTGTTCTATGCATTGTTTTTGGCTAGTTTTATATTCAATGGATTTCTTAATTTTAATATTACCTCTGCCTGGGAGTGCTGAACAAACTGGATAAACTTATTTTTCTGATCTTCACTCCATGGTCTCCTGGCTGAGAGATCCACTGTATCCAGACTATAGCTGCACATCAGGGAGACAAGGCATCTCATCCAGCCCAAAAAGGTCGATATGCTATGACACAAGCCACGTAAAAGGCGAGCAATTTAGCCTCTGAAAATAACTTGAATTAAATAATCTGCACTTAGATCTGCGCCTGTGTTTCTTGTCTTTTCCCCTCTCCTAGACCTTGTAGCCTCTGGGTCATATATCTCTACTTATAGAGACAATAGAATCTACAAAATTGGATATTTTAGATTGGGCTCTATGAAAGTGATGAATAGTTAAACATTAGCACCCGTATATCACATACTGTGTAAGAACATTTTAATATCTAAATAAAGGATTTATTTTAATACACTCATTATACAATAATTTGATTTGGAATATCAATGTGATATAATATCTAATTCCGTTCATATAGTAATAGAGTCAATAAAAATTCAGGGCTCTTGCACATTCTCATTCTTGTTTAGTGATATTTTCTTAGGCCCAAATGAAGTCGCTATATGCATCATCCTAGGTGTTGACTTGGCCTTCGTTGGCGCACATTGTAGTGTCATGACAAATTACAATGCACTTCATGATGTCTGAGGCGAGGTGAAATATTTTTCTCCAGTGTTTAGAATCCATTTAGCATTTGAGAGACCCCAGAGCATATTTAGTAACATTAAATATCCAACAATTGATTTCAACGTATATAGAATATTCTTGAAAACTGGAGAGAACTGACGAATTTGAATTTTGGAGAAAAAGCTGGAATGGAAAAGGCGCAATCTAGGGTGTTACCAGTATAACAATTGGAAATGTTCAATAGGTACACACTCACCGGGCAGGGTTGTGTAAGCCACAACCACTACAAAAAGCGTGTTATAAGGTTTGCTGCAGTCTTCCCAATAAAATTGTGTCAATAAAACAGAAATAAAAAGAAAGGGAATATTGACCACGCTACCATATATGACAATCAAAAATTCATGGATGGATTGCGATTTTTATTTTCTATGCATTTGTTGGCTCTCTTCATTTGGAAAAAATCACATATGTACATCCATTTTATTTGTTTTATTAAATTTGAATTTTGGCAGACTCACTCATCACCATAAACCACCAATGGTTATGTTGTCATTGACCTTTTGGGCTGCATTTTTTGTCAAAATTTTCAAAAAATAAAGGTAAAATTGCCCTGTTTTTACAGTGATTTGGAAACTACAGCAAAAAAAAAAAGCATGATTGCATTGTGTGAACATGGTCTTAAACAGGAATAAATAAATAAATGAAAGGGAATAAAAAGGTACCGTAAGTGGAAAGATTAATGAAATATATTTATTTTTTGTTAGTCTTATACATATAAAGCAGCTATTATTCATCTTTATTATTTTAATTCCGTTTGTGCTAGGAATTAGACCTAAAAGGCTACAAGTCCATCTCCAAAGACTTGAATGTTCCTGTGTCTACCGTGCGCAGTGTCATCAAGAAGTTTAAAGCCCATGGAGCTGTGGATAACCTCCCTACATGTGGACGGAAAAGAAAAATTGACGAGAGATTTCAACACAAGATTGTGCGGAGGGTGGATAAAGAACCTCGATTAACATCCAAACAAGTTCAAGCTGCCCTGCAGTCCGAGGGTACAACAGTGTCAACCCGTACTATCCATCGGCGTCTGAATGAAAAGGGACTGTATGGTAGGAGACCCAGGAAGACCCCACTTCTTACCCCGAGACATAAAAAAGCCAGGCTGGAGTTTGTCAAAACTTACCTGAGAAAGCCTAAAATGTTTTGGAAGAATGTTCTCTGGTCAGATGAGACAAAAGTATAGCTTTTTGGGCAAAGACATCAACATAGAGTTTACAGGAGAAAAAAAAGGCATTCAAAGAAAAGAACACGGTCCCTACAGTCAAACATGGCGGAGGTTCCCTGATGTTTTGAGGTTGCTTTGCTGCCTCTGGCACTGGACTGCTTGACCGTGTGCATGGCATTATGAAGTCTGAATACTACCAAGAAATGTTGCAGCATAATGTAGGGCCCAGTGTGATAAAGCTGGGTCTCCCTCAGAGGTCATGGGTCTTCCAGCAGGACAATGACCCGAAACACACTTCAAAAAGCACTAGAAAATGGTTTGAGAGAAAGCACTGGAGACTTCTAAGGTGGCCAGTAATGAGTCAGGGCCTGAATCCCATAGAACACCTGAGGAGAGATCTAAAAATGGCAGTTTGGAGAAGGCACCCTTCAAATATCAGGCACCTGGAGCAGTTTGCCAAAGAAGAATGGTCTAAAATTCCAGCAGAGCATTGTAAGAAACTCATTGATGGTTACCAGAAGCAGTTGATCGCAGTTATTTTGGCTAAAGGTTGTGTAACCAAGTATTAGGCTGAGGGTCCCAATACTTTTGTCTGGCCCATTTTTGGAGTTTTGTGTGAAATGATCAATGTTTTGCTTTTTGCTTCATTCTCTTTTGTGTTTTTTCATTGAAGACAAATTAAATGAAGATAATAATACCAAAGAATTTGTGATTGCAATCATTTTCAGGAAAAAACTGAGTATTATCTGACAGAATTGCAGGGGTGCCAATACTTTTGGTCACAACTGTGTATATATATATAAGTCATCAAGACCAAACGTGATGCCACCCTTAAAATTGTTCCAGGAGATGAAGTATTTCTCACAGAGAATTATTGCAACTACATGTTTGGTTGTCGGAATATTTATTTCCTATATGTGTATTTAAATAACACACAACAAACACAAATTAAAAAAAGAACAATTGGACATAATTTCAAACAAAGCACCAAAAATAAGCTGGGGAAAAAAATGTTGGCACCTTTACAAAATTGCATATAAACAACTTTGCTTTAAACATATGATGCTCAGACAATCAACTTGAAGTGAGTGGGGCGTGGCCTGCAAGCTGATGGTGCTGGTTGCTTGAACTGGGAGCTCCCGCATGCACCGGCTAACAAGCAGCTTCAGCAGCAAGCACCCGGATCAAATTTCAGCCCAGTGAGGTGGGAACCTAATGAGGACTGACTGGTGACCTCATCATGCCCAAGGGATCCTCCAGGAGAGCGGTGGAGCCACAGAAAGTGACCGACTTCTTTGCCCTGGAGAGGTCCTCTGCTCCCACTCCCAGCATGGCTCCTGCTTCTCCTTCATCCTCCTTCCGCTCCTCCCAAAGCCCTGCAGCAGTGACAGAGCTGGATGGTGACGATACCCCCATCACCAAGAGGCACATGCAGCTCCTTCTGGGATCACTTAGGAAATCATTTCAAGACGAGCTCAAAGGTATGCTGGGGAAGCTGAGGAGCGCACTTTTCGCATAAAAGAGAAGATGGCCAATTATGCTTCAGCCCACAAAGCTTTGACAGACGATTATTCCATCATGGAGAAAGAGATGTTTCAGTTGAAATATAAGATGTGGGACTTGGAGGATAAAATTAGGCGCTGCAACTTTCACCTGCGGCCAGTCCTTGACACAATGGGAGATGAGCAGATTGCTTCTACTGCTACAGCATTTATCCAGCGTGTCCTCCACTGAGATCACCTTGAGTGATCTACTCATAGAGTAGACATATAGACTGCCTAAGTTGCGTCATGTGAACAAATCATTGCCCAAAGACATTCTAGTCTGCCTCTCCAGCTATAACACAAAGGAAGCCCTTCTACTAGCCCTGAGGAGGAATCCCAGCCTCCCTGAAACCTTTGCTGCATTCTCTGTCTATCCAGACCACTCCCCAGACACCCTGGCAAGACGCAGAAAATTTGCACTTTACTGCAAGGTCCTAAGAGATCAGGGAGTTCTCTACAGTTGGGGGTTCCCCTGTTAAAGTTCCCTTCATGTATAAGGGCTCTCATCACATGTTCGACACCCCCAAACAGCTGGGGAAGGCCCTGAAGTCCTGTAACTTGTTCCCTACTACAGGATCAAGCCCCTCCAACTCTTCCACATGGCCAGACAAGAGTTACTTCTGATTGGGAAAAAGTTGGCTGAATGGTGACATGACTGCTTTTTCCTAGCACCTCTCCTTTTTGGCACACACCTTTTTTTTTTTCATTTTCCTTTGGGTGCCAAACCTGTGGGAGCCCGCCTGCGGTAGCCCAGCTCTCCCGCCTGTTCTGACTGTGCCCATCCAGGCCAGGTGTTTTGCCTGCGCACCCTTGTGCACATGTTTCTTGCCCCCTCCACTAGGCTTTTGCCTGAACCCGAGGTTTACATATACATTTCCCTGTGTTATTTCCTCTCCCCTTTCTCCTTTTCAGCCAGGTTATCTGCCATCGGACTTGTTTGTGCTCACTTAGACTTTCCACCATGAGTATAAAAATTGTATCCCTTATGGCCACTTTACACGCGGCAACAGGAAGATAGAAAACAGCAGGTGTCGGTGACAATTGTACCTTTTACCTTCAAAACGCCTTGAAGTGGCTGCGTGTAATTCAGGTATCTGCAAGGTGTTTTGAAGGTAAAAGGTACAATTGTCTCCGACACCTGCCATTTTCTATCTTCCTGTTGCCGCGTGTAAAGTGGCCATTAATGTTAAATGACTTAACTCGCCCACAAAATGCTCTATGTTTTGGAGGGATGCTCAAAAATCTACAGCGGATGTGTTGGGTATTCAAGAGACACACCTAATAGAGGAGGACAAAGCTAGAATTTATCACTGTTTATTCCCTCATACTTTTTTCTCCAACCACACCCAAAAAAAGGTGCAGTTTACATCTTAATCAAGAACTCTGTGCAGTTTAGGTTCCAGGGTTTCTTTAAGAGGGTAACGGATGTGTCTAGAGGCCTACAGATTATGTGCAGAGATTTTAATATACCTCCCCAGAGGGATTTCAATTTATTATCTGGCTCAGCGCCGGGGGATGGGGGGCAGGAGTTGGGTTCGCTTTGCCAGGAGCTCAGCCTCCACAACATCTGGCGCTACCTTCATGCGTTAGAAAGAGATTATTCCTTCTTCTCGCACAGACACAGGTCATACTCCAGGATTGATTATTTTTTGGTAGATAGTTGTACCTTGCCGGCCTGTGCCTCTGCAGAGGTGGGACTGATCACATGGTGGGACCACGCATCGGTGAGTCTGGAGGTGCAGTTGGTTGAACAGCAGTCCCTTCTGCAGATCTGGAAACTCAACCCCAGCCTTCTGTCAGATCAGGGGTTTACAGATGACGTTCAAAAGAAACTTCTTGAGTTCTTCCAACTTAATGATAATAGAGAGGTATCTGATCAGAACCTTTGGGACTCTCATAAAGCATACATAAGGGGTGTTTTTTTGAAAATGCCGGCTATTCCCGCCCTCTGCCTCTCTGGGCCGCCTCCTTGTTTCTCCTTGCCACCTCCCTCATGTCTGTGGAGCCATCCTCGCCTGAGCCTCTTTGTGTTTATTGATGCAGATGCAGAGATGCAGAATAAGGTAATGTGTGTTTTGGGACTGCACGTATGTCCCGCCTCCTTCCCCTGACGTCAGCGCCTTTGCCCGCCCTGCTCTGTGTTATTCTGTATATATAGAGCAGGGCGGGAATCAGTTAACTGAAGCCTTACTTGCGGAGAGCTACTGTGCAAGCGCCAGATTCCCACCCTACTCTATGTGTACAGAATAACATGGAGTAGGGCGGGCAAAGGCGCTGATGTCAGGGGCTGGAGTGGGACAGGCACGCGGTCCCAAAACACACATTACCTCACTCTGCGCCTGCATCAATTAGCACAAGGAGGCGCATGCGCAGGCAAGGATGGCTCCACAGACATGAGGGAAGCGGCGAGGAGAAGCAAGGAGGTGGCCAAGAGAAGAAGGGGGCGGGAATGGCCCCCGTGAATAGAGCTGACTCCAGCCCCAGGGAATGTCCTCCTGACTCCAAAGCAGTGAGTTTTCCTAACGCTATATCTCGGGCTACAGAGCAGTCAGACACATGGGGGACCCCTTGCCTGAATGCAGTATATATGCTGCATTCGGTGCTGCATTTAGATTGCAATCCAGGAGGGGGGTGACAGGTCCTGTTTAAGTCTGTCTATTATGCATCTGGAGATAGAGCTGGGGCACTTCTTATGAGGTGTATCAAGAAAAGAGCGAGTGATAGATACAATAACGGAGCACAGGTTAAAAAACCCATAGATATTGCAGACGTCTTTGCACAATTTTATGCCCAACTATGCAACCTTAAAGATGACCCCCAGACCCACCAACCTTCTATAGATGAGATTGACCTGTTCTTGTCGGGTATTGATCTCACCAAGGTGTCACCATTCCATTTAGAATGCTTGAATGCTCCCTTTTCCCCTGCTGAAATTGTGGTGGTGATTAAATCTACCAAATGTCACTCTGCCGCTGGACCCGACTTTTTCCCCAACGAGTATTTCCAGGCATTTCCCCATATTCTAGCCCCTTTCCTCTCCAGAACCTTCACTCATTGGCAAACCTTTGAGTCGATTCCTCCTCTTAACCTCGAGGCCACCATAGTTACAATCCCAAAATCTGGCAAGTCCCCTGAGTCCCTGGGAAGCTATCGCCCTATCTCTCTCCTCTACTGTGACGTAAAAGATTTTTCACACACCTTGCCAACCGATTGCTCGAGGTGATCCCAACATTGGTAAACCTAGACCAGGTGGGCTTTGTGGCAGGATGCCAAGCTAAGGATGGTGTGAAGAGAATGTTAGACATCATCCACAGGGTGGAGTTGAGTGGGTCCCCAGTGTATTCGTCTCCCTGGATACTAAAAAAGCGTTTGATAGGGTGCACTTGGGGTACCTCCAACAGGTATTGAGATGGTTTGGGTTCTCTGGCACATTCCTCTCGGCAGTCCTGTCCCTATACTCCAAAACTAATGCGAGGGTCCTCTCCTTAGGCTTTCTCTCACACAGCTTCCCGATCACAAATGGGACCCGACAAGGGTGTCCATTCTCTCCAATCATTTACACCCTTGCTGTTTAGCCCCTCGCTGTATTGATCCGATCCAACCGGGACATCTCGGGTATTCGGGTTAGCTCCAAGAACCATGTTATTGGCCTGTATGCCGACCACATTATAATAACCTGCACAAACATTTCTTCTTCCCTTTCTGTGACTCTATCCTCCCTGGCCACCTACTCCGCTGTCTCATATTATAAACGTAATGCCTCAAAAACTATGATTCTTCCAATCCTGGTTTCCCAACTTACTATTGACAACCTTGAGACAAAATCACTTTCAGGTGGAAGCCAGGTGGGATCCCCTATTTAGGTATAACTCTGACTCCCTCGCACCAAACCATAGATTGTAAATTTGGTCACCTCATGTCTACCCTTGGGAGGGAGAACTCCTTGCACCCTCTATCCTCCATGTCTTGGGTTGCAAGGATGCACTCATTTAAAATGTGACTCCTCCTGAAAATCTTATATTACTTCAAGTGTATCCCGATTGCTATCCCTAGCAGAACTTTGTTCAAACTACAAAACCTAGTTTTGAGGTATGTATGGGCCAATTTAAAAAAATGAGGGTTGCTAGACGGGTCCTCTTTCTTATGTTCTGCTTTGGAGGCATGGGGGTCCCAGACTTGTCAGGGTACCATTCTTCAGCTATACTGGAGGAAGCCAAAAATTGGTGGCAACCCTCCTCCCTGGGTTGGGTACAAATTGAATCCTCTTTTGCGGGGGGCGCCTTCTTCAGGGTTCTGTTGGCTTCATAAACGTTCAGACCCACTGGACTTTATCTCCCATTGCCCACTATGCACACCCTGCTCTCTGGTTGGAGGCGCTTGGGGGGAATACATGGATTCTCCTTCCCCCGAGAAGGTCTCCCTCTGGGCCTTTGTCTCCACATTCCTTTTCTTATTTGAGGAGTCTGGAGGAGCTGGAGATGTTTTCCCTTGGTGACCTCATGTCACGGGTGCACGGATGACAGGGTGGAGGCCACGCGCAGACGATCCCAGCGTTTGGCCCACCAGCCATAATGGTGGAGGATGGTCCGTCTCTTTCAGGAGCATTTACCTTCTGTGTTGATGGAAAGAAGGTGTAATGAGATCTCTCTATTATGGGGAGACGGCTGTGGAGGTCTTGCGCTCGGTCTGGTTTTATTCACAATGTTGTAGTCACTAGGACCCAGCAGACTCCTTCCACCTTTATAAGGAGGTTCATTGCCTTTCCTCGGTGCAGGTGATAGTTCCTTGTGCACACTTTATCCTTGCTCCAGCAGAAGCTGAGATTCTGGAGGTTGCTGTGTTCTGCTGTCAGATAAGTGTTTCCTTTCCCAAATGTCTGTCTTCCCTGGTGTTTGTCTTTAGTTGATAGTGGAGGGTCTAGTGAACCTCTCCATCTGATCCTTAGATAAGATAGATCTAGATCAGAGAGGACGAGGTTCGTGGTCGCGACAGTTGAGGAGACTGTATAGGGACGTCAGGGCAGACAGGGTCAGCTCTAGAAGTCTAGGGGTCACCGTCTCCTTCTTGTGCCTTAGCATTAGGGACTCCTGATCCCCCCCCCGTCGTTATCCTACGCTGGGTGTCTTCCCACTCCCAGCGTGACACCTCATTCAAGAAAAGGAGTTTCTCCCTTCTGAGCTCCTGGGCTCTGAGTTTTCAGGGCGGTATAGATATGACTGCCAAATTATTCAAATTAAGCACTTCCTTTCCTCCACCTCATACATGAAAGATTTGAGGCCCCCACATACTTCTTCTTTGCTCCAAAGATTTCTCCTGTCTGACCCCACTGGACCAAAGGCCTCTCAGGCATTTATAGAGAATTTCTCTTCTCGGATATTCCCCTCAAATTAAACTACATGCAGAGGTGGGAGATGAACCTGGGTTTCACTGCCTCTTACCAAGATTGGCAGGCAACTCTGTCAGGGATTCACAGGGTCACACGGTGTGTCAACCATCTGGAAAATCTGAAAAAGATTAATTTCCTATGGTACCTGTCTCCCTCCCATCTGGCTCACTTCACCCCCGACCAGTCTCCGCTGTGCTGGAGACAGTGTGGGCTTGAGGGCACTCTGACACGCATGTGGTGTTCCTGCCCAAAGATCGCCCCCTTTTGGACAGTAATTGCTAGTCTAATCAGATCCCTCTGGTAGTTATATTGATCTTACCCCACAACTGGCGATTTTGAATGTTGGTATAGATCAGTACCCCCCTGATCTCCGGGCAGCAATCTCCTATGTCCTAATAGCGGCCAGGTTGTGCCTGGCAGCAAGATGGAAGTCTCACTTACCCCCTGCCTTCAATGAGTTGATCCAAAAAAACAACTCCATCTTTCAGCACAAATTTTTTTATCCTTGGATAAGGATACCAAACAGAGGGTCTTAAAAGGGTGGGTTATATAGGAACAGCACCCACTGGCAGCCCGATTTCCCATTAACTACTTGATACTTACTCACTTTGATATTGTTTCTGTTTGTTGTACTTTATTGTATTCTGCTTTGCGATGGCTCCCTTTATGCCTGATTTTTTCCCCTCTGTCCCCTCCCCCCACCCCCTTGGTCCAGCTAAACCACTGTATTCCTTCTGTTATGTGATTATTATCACCAAAAGCTCAATACAAATTTTTTAAAACCGAACATGTGATGCTCGTTCAAACTCACCTTTGGCAAGAAACAGCTATGGGAAATATAAAATTTACATCTTGATGTTTCTTTATTCATGGTGTGCAGAATAGTTAAGTAATTTACAGCCCACTGCAGCTAATCTTCCCGGATGGCAGAGAAAAATTCATGGAAGGTTGCAACGCATGAAAGGCCTGATGGTGGGTAAGCAGCCACAATCAAATTCCAAAGAAATTTAAGCTGGCCTGTAGGTTCAAGGTGCATCAGTGTCAGCACAAACTATCTGTCGACATTTAAATGAAATGAAATGCTATGACAGAAGACCCTGGAGGACGCTACTGCTCAGACAGAAACATTAAAAGACTGCAGTTTGCCAAAATGTATGTAGGTAAGCAAAAATCCTTCTGGGAAAGTGTCTTTTGGGCAGTTGAGGCCATGATTGAGCATTTTAGTAAAGCAGATTATTCTACTATTTACCAAAAATTTAATGACACCAATGAAGAAAATAACATAGTACCTATAGTCAAATATGATGGAGATTCAGAGATGTTTTGGGGTTGTTTTGTTGTTTCTGGTGCTGTGTGGTTGACTGTGTGCAAAACAACATGAAACCTGAAGATTACCAAAGGTTTTTGGGTAACAATGTAGTGCCCAGTTATATGACCTAGGTCATGGTTCTTCTAAGAGGACAAAGACCTAAAACATATTCAAGGAACACCCAGAAATGGATTAAAACAAAGTGCTGGAGAGTTCTGAAGTGGCAAGCAATGAGTCTGCAACTAAATCCCATTGACCACTGTGGAGTGATATTAAAATTTCTGTTGGGAAAAGGCACCCTTCAAATATGAGAGACTTGGAGCAGTTTGCTAAAGAAAAGTGGTCCACAATTCCAGTTCAGAGATGTAAGAAGCTTGTTGATGATTACAGGAAGCAATTGATTACAGTTATTTAATCCAAACGGTGTGCAACCAAAATTAAGATTAGGGTGCCAATAATCTTTGTCAAGTCAATTTTTGGAGTTGTTTGTGAAATTATGTCCAATTTGACCTATTTTCTGTTTTTATGTGTTGTCTCAATACAATAAGGGAGATAAACAAGTGTATGACAAACGTGTAATTGCAATAATTTTCTGAAAGAAATACTTCATTTTCCAGAACAAATGAAAAGGTGCCAACAGTTTTTGCTATGTTATTTTTTATATTGTGATGTAGCGCCCCCTGGGGGACTCGCTTTGGCAGCGTAAGTGACACCACCAACCACATTTAACTTCAAACAAAACAGGGGTTTATTAATTTTCGTCATAAACCTCTCATTACTCACAAGACATAAATAGATTTTAGAGTTTACATATCATATTTACATCAACAGACATTAAGGAGTCCCACACTGATCCTTACAGATCTTAGTCTGGTTCTAATGGCGGCTATGACTGCCTGGCATTATTCACATGAGAATTCATACATCAGTATTCCCATTATCACATTACAGGACATTATTCCCATATTACATTACAGGACATTATTCCCATATCACACTACATGATTAACGGGACCACTTCACAACTTCGCAGTCAGTCCCAATGGCGGTTACGGCCGCCTGGCCCTTTTATACATCATACATGGAACTTTTATATAACCTATTATGATATACACTCAGTCAACGGGACCATATCACGACTTGACAGTCAGTCCCAATGGCGGTTACAACCGCCTGGCCTCCGTGGGCTTAAAGCCATCATAGGGCCCACTCACACACAAACAGTCCAGCTCCATACAGCTCAGAGGGACAGCATCTCCGGCATGGAGAGCAAATGCTTCTCGCCTCATCACCGAAGGACGAGGACTCTCTGCCTCACATCCTCATATCTTGCAGGATCTGTCTGGTCTGACACCCTTCTCTAGTCTTTCTTACAACACTAGGCAGCTTCTTATCCTGGATGCCACACCCACACCTGCAACACAGTGAGTCAATCAGCACATCTCCCTCACACACAGACCTGGGAGTAGTTAACCCTCTGTACACCAGTCAGGTCTAGCACAGCAATAACCCCCACACACAGGCTCAGATACTGTTAACCCTGTGTGCACGGCTCAAAATACATGATGTATACCGACCATGGGCTCTCATGCCGGTCATATCTCACAATATATATATATATATATATATATATCCAGCAAGTGAAATCACATTGAACACATCACCAATAGATATAGATGAACCCACAGATGTTCAGGTCCGGCGGATCCAACCGGACAATTTTTTATAGTCCGGACTTGAGACCGGACCCCAAATCCGGACTTTACATTTACAAAATGGTACCTAGGGGGCTAAAATTTGTAAAAGAACACAAAACAGTCATTAAACAGCAGCATTATACTTACTGAAGACCGTACGGTCCTAGAACTACTTCCGGATCCTGCTCATTAACTTCCTGACTATTCATCCAACTCCGACTGCAACAGCCAATCACATACACCCACTTTCTGTGACAGCATCTGTGATTTGCTGTTGCTTCTCCTGATTGTGCCGACATTTGTTATTGGTTGCCATTTGCAACAAACCTGCCGTGATATGGGGTGTAAAAGTAAATAATTAAAAAAATTGTGCAGGGGTTACCTGTATTTTTGATTCTCAGCACAGATAAAGCAGCCAACTATGGGCTGCCACCCTCAGCTGTCTGGCTTTTCCTTGGCTGGCAATCAAAAATACAGCACCATTATTACTTTTTTCATTAAATAAATAATTAAAAAATAAATGCGTGGACTTCACCCTATTTTTGATTGCCAGCAGAGGTAAAACCAGGCAGCTGTGGGCTTATATTCTCAGCCTAATAAGGCCCATAGTTATTACACCCCACCAGGCTAAAAAAACAACCTGCAGCTGCCCCAGAAATTAGTGCATTCATTAGAAGTGCCAATTCCTGGAGCTTTACTTGGCTGATGTGGTGGCATTGGGGTGATAGAAGGGGTTAATGACAGGTGAGTATTGACAGATGTCATAAAGCCCAGATTGGTAATGTCAGGTTTTTATAAGACCATCCCATTACCAATATTATAAGAAAATAGTTTAAAAAAAACACAGACACAGAAAAATCCTTTATTTGAACAAACCCTTTTTCATCACTTTATTAACCCCCCCAAAAACCCAGGTCTGAAATAGTCCAATGTACAATGGGTCCCTCAATGGTCCGGCCTCTGCTACATCCAGAGGCTGCAGTCATGTAACAGGCATCCTATCGGTTCAGTTTCTGGGATCATACAGACAGCCAAAGGGTGACGGTGATGTCATTAAGTCACCTAAGGCTCCCCACTGCTGTCATTGAACTCAGGTGATCAAATTGCCAGGTTGCGAGACTTGGCAGCACAGCTGTCCGGAAATGAGAGAGCAGGTTCAACTGACTTCATGGCATGGGAAACTACTGCAGTGAACTTTGGCAATCTGGCAGCAGATTAGCAGATTCAACGGACAGCTGTGCCACCATGTCTCGCAATACAGCAATACACCAGTGGGAAGCCCTCAATGATCCAGGGACGTCACCGCTCGACTGTGTCTGTCAATGTGATCCCAGAGACTTATTTTGACACCACTATAATGCCAGGATGGCAACGAATCACAGATGCTGGTGTGGCGCCCTGCTAACACAGGTAATCACAGACTCACCTAAAGCATGGATGGGTTTCCACAGCAGATACACAGACACAAACAACACCTGCCACCCTAGCACAGTGAGGGAGCTCAATCTGCTGCCCTTACGCAAGATCTCCCTATAAATGCTGGTGCTGGGGTGGAGTTAGTGGAAGTGTGCAGACGCTAAAGAGCTGTGAAGACGTACTGGTGGTTGGTGGTGCGTTAGGCACGAGCCAGTTACTCCGAACAGCCTCTCCAGCAGTCCTGCACAGTCCAAGAGTGGGGGCGGAAGGCAAGGAGAAGAGAAAGGACAGAGGGGACCGAGGAGCAAGCGATAGGTTCACCCCCAAGCAACACACCGGACACCGGAGTCCACATCTACTGGAGAGCACCAGGCCCAGTAGAAGACACCAGTACACCATGGAGACTCTAGTCTCCTGGGCATCTGCGCAGTCACACAGCAGGGAGCCAGGCACCGCAGAGAGAGATACAGCGGTAGTCAAGAGAGGGTATCCTTATGACAGCACAGGTGGAGAAAGAGAGCAGAGGAGGCCAGCCAAGTTCTACACAGGTGGAGGCTTCATACACAAGGGTAAAATGATAAGGAGGCCTTATACCCACTTGCTGTGGAGACCCAGAAGTGCACCCCAAGCACCCGGCAGTGCTCATGGACAGTTTACCTGCAACAACTTCAGTAAAATGTGAAAGAACGACCAGCGGTGTGTGTCAGTTCCTTCCCCGCTACCCCTGCCATCCTCAGAGACTGTCCAGCTGTCTAATACCCTGGCCAAATCCCTGCTCCATCCCTCGCTAGCACCTCCATCACCAACAGTGCATCACTGCCCCGGAGGACTAGCTCTACCTGCAGGGAGCTGTACCATCTTGACCGCTATACCACCACCCTCCAGAGGTCTGAGGCGGCGCTGGTGCTCAATCACCAGATGCTGCGGGTGACGTCACGACAAACTTTATAAACTTTTATTTCTCCTGTTCCTGTTTTTTTAAGTTGACCACCAGGGCCACGGGTCTGAGCAGGCCACCAGTGACATCCCTACCGCAGCAGAGGCCAAGATACCCAAGTCCCCATACCCTGGGGTGTGTCACCAGCACAATGGGTGGGGGCACAACAGCCAATCACAGACGCTGTCACAGAGAGTGGGCATCTGTGCTTGGCTGTTGGAGTCAAAGTGCAGTGTACACTTAAAGTTTGCCCAACAACATTTAGACCATCCTGTGATGTAGCGGGAGAATATATTCTGATCAGATGAGAAAAAAATGTAACTCTTTGTTTGCCATAATGCAAACCATTCTTGGGTGCCAAAAGGCACTGCACATCACCCCAAAAGCGCCATTCCAACAGTGTCATTTGGACATGGAAACATCATAATGTAGGGCTTTTTCTGCATACTGCACTGACAAACTTCATATAATTAAAGCATGGATGAATGATCAAATGTCTCAAGATATTATTGATTAAAATCAGCTTCAATCTATCGAAATGGTGAGGATGAAATAAGGATAGATATTTCAGCAATACAATGATCCCAAACCTACAGCCAAGGAAACTCCCAATTGGTTTCAGAAAGAAAATTCTAACACTCACCGTGGCACCAGCACCTCCTCAGCAGGAAGACCAGCAACCGCAGTCCTGTGGCATCTGCCCGGGTTTCATCTGCTGCTTCATGCTCTCAAGTTCTGCAAATGCCACACATGTCTCCTGAGAGAATGCTTAGGTTGTGCACAGCATGCCACCACTCTTTAAAAGACCAGCACACCCTATCCAGAATAGCTTCTCAACCTATGGCTGAGAAACACAGAGTTCGTAAGGCACCTTCCCGATTTGGAAAGTGCCTGAGAAACGTGGCCTATGCTTTACAGACATGCTGCTAGTTGTTAGGTATCCTTTATGTATCAGTGCCTTGTCTGACAGTGCCTTGTCAGTGCTTTAGTGTCTATCTACAGTTATGCTGACCTACAAGTACCTGTCAGGTCCAGTTCTGCTGCCGCACCATCTGCATCAGTCCTGCTTCCATGCCCGCAGCCTCCACCTGCCTGTTTCCAGCTGCCAGAGGATCTGCAAGGAAGAATGGCAGAGGATCCCCGAATCCAGGTGTGAAAAACTTGTTGCAGCATTCCCAAGATGACTCATGGCTGTACTAGCTCAAAAGGGTGCTTCAACTCAATACTGAGCAAAAGGTCTGAATACTTATGACCATGTGAGACTTCAGTTTTTCTTTTTTAATAAATTTGCAAACATTTCTGTCTTTTTTCAGCCAAGACGGGGTGCAGAGTGTACATTAATGCGAAAGAAAATGAACTTTTTTGAATTTACCAAATGGCTGCAATGAAGCAGAGTGAAAAATTTAAAGGCGTCTGAATACTTTCCGTACCCACTGTACATGTTCCAACTATTGACAGTTTTCACAGAATAAAAGGAAAAAGATTAACCCCTTCATGTGCAAGAACATGTAGGTATGTCCTTGGTCATGTCCCTCCCTTTGATGTGAGCTCACGCACTGAGTTTGGGTCATTCCCCAGGCATGTTGGCTGATCTGATGAGCTGACATGTGCAGCCAACAGGTGGAGGTGGATCAGAGATCCACCTATACCTGTTAACCCAATAAATCACGCTGTCAAACACTGATATTCACATGATCATTTCTGCAGTCCTGAGCCACGCATCAACTCAGCTCTGTACTGTAGAAGTGACCAAACACTGCAGTGTTGAGGTGCTCCAAATGGCCAAGTAAAATAAAGAAAAAGTGGGAAAAAAAGTTTTTAAAATATGAAACAAAATAAAACATAACAGTTGAAATCACCCCCTTATGGAAATAAAACTATATATATATATATATAGAGAGAGAGAAAAAATGAAAAACAGCACCATCAATTCCAGAAAGTGGATCTTTAATGCCCATGGCATGGCGACGTTTTGGACTTTGTGTCCTTTTTCAAGCAGTGAGCGTGTCAAACTAACAACTGCTTATAGGTGCTCACTTACAATCTTTCAATCATCAAATTATATATTAATGTATAAAATTCTTTAAATATATACCATATTTTATACTAAACAATGTGATATCTGTGTTTTACAAAAAGTGCTTTATGCAGTGTTATAAATACGGTCCCAATCATATGTACATATTGTACTGAAACCAGGACTTTCATGAATAATTACATAATAGTGCAATTAAAATACGCAGGTGTCCCTCATTTCCTTCAGGGGACTCATGTACTCACATCGCGGTGTACTGTAATCCCCACGTTGTCTTCGGCGTTTTCCTGAATCGACTGCGCATGTCCGTGACCGGAAGTGACATCATACCCATCATCCTCTGTACTGCGCATGCGCAGTTCATTTTTGAGGCCAGCGGCGCCATCTTTAGTAAGGTCCGCTCATATAGGTATTCTATTTAAGTCAAATCAATTTAATAGCGTTTCAAAACGCATTATTAACTACAAGGGGACTACTCAATATCAAATATAAGTGCTATGCAAGTATTTTTTATTAACTAAACATTATTTAAGGGAGCATCGATCCCAAAAAAAACCTCATCCGTACTAAGGTCTGACCATAAGGTCATTTTTCAGCATCACTCAGTGTTGGAGGTTCCACTTTCAAAGGAGACATGCCCACTGCTTGTGCTATTTAAGATCACATGAGATTTTATCCTCAGGATCTCAGCACATGTGTCGCTATAGACCTATTCCAATTTAATTTTCCATGTCGATCTCCCAATAAACATCATGACACATATATTTTATATGCAATTCTTTATTTCTCTTCAAAAAATAATTTATAGTATATCACCAAGATTCTTTTGAGAAAACAATCTCATTCCCCTTAATATAATTTTTTTATTCCTATCTAAAAATTTCTTTATCAATTCTGTGCCACGTATGCGCAATATTGATTTTATACCGACAACGTTGGTTATCTGGTCATCCACATATTGTGAATATAAATGAGGTTAAGACTGGCATCAACCACAAGCGTAGGTGCTGGCAGAAAAAATTATATACTTACAAATAGGTGATCCGCCGCGACACTACTATATTAATGATTAAAGTGAATAAATGAGTAGCACCAACAAGACGAGGATCTTATGAGTATAATGCAATTGTGAAATGCAGAAACTGCCCTGTGCTATACATGTAAACTGGAGAACTTAGTCTCATTAGTAGCTACTAAAGAATAAGCTTGGCATCCACATCAAGGAGTCTCCATTGCCAAGTCCTAACACTATGCCTCACAGAAATGGTGTAATGTGAATGGATATATATGTCCTAGGTGTAATTAAAAACGACGATTAGGTGTGTATCAGGATCTAGGAATGGTGTCCAAGTGTGGCAACCAAACTAAAGAAAAAGGAAAAAATGGAACATGGGAACTAAATTATAGAGTGGGAGCTCAGTCCAAAAATGCAATATATAAATGAGGTTAAGACTGGCATCAACCACAAGCGTAGGTGCTGGCAGAAAAAATTATATACTTACAAATAGGTGATCCGCCGCGACACTACTATATTAATGATTAAAGTGAATAAATGAGTAGCACCAACAAGACGAGGATCTTATGAGTATAATGCAATTGTGAAATGCAGAAACTGCCCTGTGCTATACATGTAAACTGGAGAACTTAGTCTCATTAGTAGCTACTAAAGAATAAGCTTGGCATCCACATCAAGGAGTCTCCATTGCCAAGTCCTAACACTATGCCTCACAGAAATGGTGTAATGTGAATGGATATATATGTCCTAGGTGTAATTAAAAACGACGATTAGGTGTGTATCAGGATCTAGTAGCTACTAATGAGACTAAGTTCTCCAGTTTACATGTATAGCACAGGGCAGTTTCTGCATTTCACAATTGCATTATACTCATAAGATCCTCGTCTTGTTGGTGCTACTCATTTATTCACTTTAATCATTAATATAGTAGTGTCGCGGCGGATCACCTATTTGTAAGTATATAATTTTTTCTGCCAGCACCTACGCTTGTGGTTGATGCCAGTCTTAACCTCATTTATATATTGCATTTTTGGACTGAGCTCCCACTCTATAATTTAGTTCCCATGTTCCATTTTTTCCTTTTTCTTTAGTTTGGTTGCCACACTTGGACACCATTCCTAGATCCTGATACACACCTAATCGTCGTTTTTAATTACACCTAGGACATATATATCCATTCACATTACACCATTTCTGTGAGGCATAGTGTTAGGACTTGGCAATGGAGACTCCTTGATGTGGATGCCAAGCTTATTCTTTAGTAGCTACTAATGAGACTAAGTTCTCCAGTTTACATGTATAGCACAGGGCAGTTTCTGCATTTCACAATTGCATTATACTCATAAGATCCTCGTCTTGTTGGTGCTACTCATTTATTCACTTTAATCATTAATATAGTAGTGTCGCGGCGGATCACCTATTTGTAAGTATATAATTTTTTCTGCCAGCACCTACGCTTGTGGTTGATGCCAGTCTTAACCTCATTTATATATTGCATTTTTGGACTGAGCTCCCACTCTATAATTTAGTTCCCATGTTCCATTTTTTCCTTTTTCTTTAGTTTGGTTGCCACACTTGGACACCATTCCTAGATCCTGATACACACCTAATCGTCGTTTTTAATTACACCTAGGACATATATATCCATTCACATTACACCATTTCTGTGAGGCATAGTGTTAGGACTTGGCAATGGAGACTCCTTGATGTGGATGCCAAGCTTATTCTTTAGTAGCTACTAATGAGACTAAGTTCTCCAGTTTACATGTATAGCACAGGGCAGTTTCTGCATTTCACAATTGCATTATACTCATAAGATCCTCGTCTTGTTGGTGCTACTCATTTATTCACTTTAATCATTAATATAGTAGTGTCGCGGCGGATCACCTATTTGTAAGTATCCACATATTGTGAGCATGAATCCCCTTTGGAACAAGAGACACCTGTATGAAGAAATAAAAAAAAAATTATTAATGTCAAAGAAATGAACAGTATCTTTTGAAGATTAGTCTATTTCTCAAGTACATAGATAAGACTTGGAAAGAGTAATAAAAGAGATGTTTCTAAATAACACTTGTCTTAAAATCAACGTTGAGGCCATTAGGTCTCAACGTATTTAACCTCATAGTCCACTCCAATTCTTTTTTCTTGAGGAGTCGGACCCGATCACCCCCCTCCTCATTTGTGGAATAGTGTCAATGATCCTAAATCATAACTGCTTTTCTTTATGCCCTTTTTCCACAAAATGTCTTGATACCGGCAAGTCTAAATGTTTTTTCCTAATGGTGTGTCGATGTAAATTTAAGCTCATCTTAAAGTCGCAAGTCGTTTCACCGACATACCATAAGTTGCATGGACATTGCAATACATATATGACAAAATCCGAATCACATGTCAAAAGATGTTTAATCCTAAATTCCTCATTAGTTACTGGGTGGCGAAAAATGTTTCCCCTGAGTATCAAACGACAATTTATGCATGACAGACAAGGGAAACAACCTTTTCTATCAGTTCCTGTAATAGATTTCTGATAAGACTTTTTGAAGGACCCAATATCAGACTTAACCAAAGTAGACCTCAGGGTACGGTTACGTTTGTACGAAAACATTGGTAGCTTTGAAAATCCTTCACCTGTGGCAAGCATCTGTGCAACATACCCCAACGTCTACGTACAATTTCCGCAACTGCTTTGCTTTCCTCGCAAAAGGTTGTCACCATAGGGATCCGATCAATGTTTTTTACCCCTTTCTCTTGATCTAGAATATACTGTCTATCCCGTTCTTCTACCTTTAGCTTTTGCTTATTTAACAGACGAGATGGATACCCTCTACCTGAGAACTTTTTTACCATTTTGTCAATAGCCTTCTCACATGATTTTTCATTGCTTTCGATCCGCTTAACCCTTAATAACTGACTATAGGGAATCCCTTCCAGCGTTTTTTTAGGGTGTTGACTTGTATATAAAAGCAAGTCTCGTTTTTATCTGTTGATTTTACAAACAATCTGAATGTACAAGGGTAAATTTTATAGTTTTATCTACAGTGTTGAGGAATCTGTGAAACTCCAGCAACATATCCTCATCCCCCGTTCATATGAGTAAGATATCATCTATGTATCTCCACCACGCAGCCACATAGCTGAAGTGGTGGGATACATAGATGAGATCCTCCTCCAATATGCTCATTACAATATTTGCATATGCGGGCGCCATATTGGCACCCATGGTGGCACAGAATTGATAGAGAAATTTAAAGATAGGAATAAAAAAATTATATTAAGGGGAATGAGATTGTTTTCTCAAAAGAATCTTGGTGATATACTATAAATAATTTTTTGAAGAGAAATAAAGAATTGCATATAAAATATATTTGTGTCATGATGTTTATTGGGAGATCAACATAGAAAATGAAAAACTAAATTGGCATGGGTCTATAGCGACACATGTGCTGAGATCCTGAGGATAAAATCTCATGTGATCTTAAATAGCACAAGAAGTGGGGATGTCTCCTTTGAAAGTGGAACCTCCAACACTGAGTGACGCTGAAAAATGCCCTTATGGTCAGACCTTAGTACGGATGAGGTTTTTTTTGGGATCGATGCTCCCTTAAATAATGTTTAGTTAGTAAAAAATACTTGCATAGCACTTATATTTGATATTGAGTATTCCCCTTGTAGTTAATAATGCGTTTTGAAACGCTATTAGATTGATTTGACTTAAATAGAATACCTATATGAGCGGACCTTACTAAAGATGGCGCCGCTGGCCTCAGAAATGAACTGCGCATGCGCAGTACAGAGGATGATGGGTATGATGTCACTTCCGGTCACGGACATGCGCAGTCGATTCAGGAAAACGCCGAAGACAACGTGGGGGTTACAGTACACCGCGATGTGAGTACATGAGTCCCCTGAAGGAAATGAGGGACTCCTGCATATTTTAATTGCACTATTATGTAATTATTCATGAAAGTCCTGATTTCAGTACAATATGTACATATGATTGGGACCGTATTTATAACACTGCATGAAGCGCTTTTTGTAAAACACAGATATCACATTGTTTAGTATAAAATATGGTATATATTTAAAGAATTTTATACATTAATATATAATTTGATGACTGAAAGATTGTAAGTGAGCACCTATAAGAAGTTGTTAGTTTGACACTCTCACTGCTTGAAAAAGGACACAAAGTCCGAAATGTCGCCATGCCATAGGCATTAAAGATCCACTTTTTTGGAATTGATGGTGCTGTTTTTTCATTTTTCTCTCTATTGGATGAATACCGGGGCAGGTATTTGAGAAAACGTGCACACCTGTAGGTAAAAAGTTTGGTGCTCTTCCGTTTTTATATAACTATATATATATATATACATTTTGAACAATTGCACATATTTGGAGTTTCTACATTCAGAAATACCCGATCTTTCAAAGTATCAAAACAAATTATCTGATCAGTAAACTGTGCAACAGAAAAAGTCAAAACAAAAAAATTTGATTATTTTGGTCACTGCAACATTGCAATAAAATGCAATAACAGGCAGTCAAAAAAGAACATTTACCCAAATTAGTATCATTAGAAACATCAGACCAAGATGCCAAAATAAGGGTGCTTTCACATTGGCGTTTTTGCCCCGATCCGGTCTAACGGCTGCACTTGCGACAAGCCCCTGACCGTGGTTTTTTCGCGGCCGCATCTGCCGCAACTGGCAAAACCGCACTTGCCGCATCTGCCGCACACTTACCGCAAGCCCAATACAAAATGCTTGGGGTTTGCCGCAACCGTGCCGGAACTGCTGCCGTTAGGCGGCATTTGCGGCAGATGTGTTTTTTTGTCCAGATCCACCGGATCTGGGCAAAAACGCCAATGTGAAAACACCCTTAAGCTGTTATACAGCCCCATATCTCAAGAAATGAGAACGCTACTAGCGTCAAAAGTGTAATTATGTTTTTTTAGACAAACCTCTGAATTTGTTTTCACCAGTTAGATAAAAGTAAAACTTTACATGATTAGTTTTTATGAACTGATCAGGGAAATCATACTGACAGGTCAATTTTACCAAATAGTACACATGGCAAATAAAAAAATAAAAAAACTAGTGAAGTTGCAATTTTTTTCACTGCTCTTGGATTTTTTTTTTTAATTTTAGAGTACACTATATTGTAGAATAAATGATGTACACTACCCGTTCAAAAGTTTGGGGTCACCCAGACAATTTTGTTTTTCCATGAAAACTAATACTTTTATTTATCAAATGAGTTGTAAAATGAATAGAAAATATAGTCCAGACATTGACAAGGTTAAAATTAATGATTTTTATTTACAATAATAATTTTCTCCTTCAAACTTTGCTTTTGTCAAAGAATGCTCCTTATGCAGCAATTACAGCATTGCAGACCTTTGGCGGGTACTATTTAATGAAGCTGGCAGATGAGGAGCAGTGAGGCATCGATTTCTCAAACTAGAGACTCTAATGTACTTGTCTTGTTGCTCAGTTGTGCAGCGGGGCCTCCCACTTCTCTTTCTAATCTGGTTAGAGCTTGTTTGTGCTCTCCTCTGAAGGGAGTAGTACACACTGTTGTAGGAAATCTTGAGTTTCTTGGCAATTTCTCACATGGAATAGCCTTCATTTATAAGAACAAGAAAAGACTGTCAAGTTTCACAAGAAACTTCCTCTTTTTTCTGGCTATTTTGAGAGTTTCATAGAACAAACAAATGTAATTCTCCAGATTCTCAACTAGCTCAAAGGAACGTCAATTTTATAGCTTCTCTAATCAGCCAAACCATTTTCAGCTGTGCGAACATACTTGTGCAAGGGTT
Organism: Allobates femoralis; assembly: GCA_033576535.1. Taxonomy (NCBI): domain Eukaryota; kingdom Metazoa; phylum Chordata; class Amphibia; order Anura; family Aromobatidae; genus Allobates; species Allobates femoralis. The sequence goes on along the minus strand of JARQOC010000005.1, from coordinate 321,799,572 downwards.
TTCTAGGGTTTTCTAAACATCCATTAGCCTTCTTACACAGTTAGCAAACACAATGTACCATTAAAACACTGGGTGGTGGTTGTTGGAAATGAACCCTCTATACACCTATGTACTGTAGATATTGCATTAAAAACAAGATGTTTGCAGCTAGAATAGTCATTTTCCACATTAACAATGTATAGAGTGTATTTCTGATTCATTTGATGTTAGCTTCATTGAAAAAAATGTGCTTTTCTTTCAAAAATAAGGGAATTTCAAAATGACCCCAAACTTTTGAATGGTAGTGTAATTCAAAAGTACAATTCGTACAAAAAAAACAAGCCCGCATATGTCTTTATTGATGGCAAAATATAAAAGTTATGGCTCTTGTAACAAGGGGAGGAAAAAACAAATGAAAAATGGAAAATTGCCTCGGGGTGAAGGGGTTAAAAAAAGACAAAAAAACAATTTGTTCACTTACTAAAAGGGCAACTTTTCACAATAGGTTGGGCTGTGAGTGCATATTAAGAATAATATTTGTGGATCCTGCGTTTTCACCAGTTTTTCCTTTAAATTGCCTTTGACTCTGAGCTGATAGGAGACTAGCTACAGTGACACTGTCATACAGAATACAGCACTAATAGAGGGATTCTGCTCTTTATTCCTTACTTAGCACAAAAACATGAACAAGAAGTGTACATAGGGCATTATTCAGACATAGGTGTTTCTTATGGCCACTTTACACGTCCCGATATCGGCGTCCAACTCCGATAAAAAGTCACGTGGTTCATGCGCTGGCCCCGATATCGTTTGTGCGTTGTATGGTGTAAAAGTCCAATTCGATGCAAGAACGATGCCAAAACGATATTAGGGGAAAAATTAGCAGGTCTCCAACCGCCCGATATTGGATGGACGATCTGGCAGGATCGTGCTGTGTGACAGCCCAACAACGATTTGGAGTACAACTTCCCCTATTCTCTCCCATGTTAAATGGTCGTTCCTGGGTCGTACGCACAAGGGGGCGTACACATCGCAGTTGCGTTGCCTACCGATATCCTATGCGATCTTGGAATTCTGCCCAAAAAATGCGCGCTCCCACGCCGTTGTATCCAACATCGGAACGATGTTGGGATGTGTAAAGTGCCCATTAAGTGCATTTTTTTTGCTCATCTGATTAAGTTGGAAGAATTTAACTCTGAAGGCCACTTTACACACACAGATATCTGTGTCCAACTTCTGAACAGATCTCTGGTTGCAATGAAATCATGGAAAAATTGTTCCATTTTGTGGCTGTGTACAAAATGGAGCAATGTGTCCATGATTTCACTGCAACCAGAGATCTGTTCAGAAGTTGGACACAGATATCTGTGTGTGTAAAGTGGCCTATAAAAATGTAACTCTTGTTAAAATAGCCAGTTGCTGCTTCTCTGCAGATTGGAAGATCCAACATATTGAGGATGGTGCCTCACTTCTGGTTATACTAAAATAGCTACATTCCTGTTGACTTCTTCCTCAGTAGAGCCACGGTTCTCCTTCACAGTTCTGTGGTTCTCCTGATAAAGAAGTCAGCAGGACTTCAAAACGCGTTGTAAACATACTGCATGCCATTAGCACTTTAAAGGATCTTGGACCTTTATATTTAAACCAACAGTGAAGCACTATCTACATTTTCTATCCTATTTCACATATCTTAGTTCACACAAAGACAGACAGCAACCGTATGGAATATATTACACAGCCATAGTGAAAACTAAAAGTGTGATTAGCTCTATTATAAGGTAAAAGACTTGTTAAAAAGCTCAGTATAATTTTCTGTTTCCCTCCACCTGCTTTCTCACTTTGCTCCATGGTGGCGTATCGTTCTTGTTTCTTTGGAGTAACCTGCCTCCCCCTCTGCTAAGGCCAGCTTCACACCATGATTTTTCAGGTCCAGATTCAAATTTGCCCCTCATCTCTCCCTATGGGGCTGGACGGCTGTTATTTGCCATCTGGTTTGGGGCTTTTTCCTGGAGGATCCTGTTTTGTCCGATTTTTGCATTGGACACAAAGCCAGAGTCTACAGAATTTTTGTCTCCAATGCAAAAATCGGACAAAACCAGATCCTCCCAGATTCGGCACCCATAGCATGGGAGTCTATGGGCACCGGATCACGCCAGATCCGGCAGAAAATCGTGCTAGTTCCCGGACACCTGGTACTGAAAGAGCTGTAGCTGTTAAAAGCAGCCACCGCTGAATTTCAGCACCTGGAGAGATCCACGGCTGAAATTTCAGTACTGCGGCCAGCTCTTCTGCAGTCACGGTGCTGAAATTTCAGCACTGTACAGCACCAGCAATGAAGCCAGCAAAAAGCAGGATCACAAGGTAGATTTGCCCTCCAGTTCTGCTTGTCCGTGGTTGTCAGGTTCTCTCCGGTTCATCCTGCAAAACACTGGACAGAACCTGACAGTGAAAAATCGGAGTGTGAAGCCGGCCTAACAGTTTGCCTTATAGCAAAAAGGAGTTTAGCAGTTTATTTTTAGATTTCAAAAGTCAGAAGGGATGGAAAAAAGTGGCTTATAAGAGGAGAAAGAAGCAGATATCCTTGATAAAATATATTGTAGTTTCTTATAATCTGATCGTGATTTTAAAACCTTTAATGAAAGCACAGTTCCTATTTAAGTTTGAACCTTATGATATTAGGGCCCTTTCACATCAGCGTTTTTTTAAATTTGCGGCAGATGCGGTGAAAAAACCGCATCTGCCGCAACTGCCGCATAACGGTTCCACTTGCGGCACGGTTGCGGTTTTTTCCATAGGAAGTATAGGGGGACTTGCGGCAGATGCGGCAAGTGCGGTATTGCACTTGCGGCAGGTGCGGCAGAGAAAAAAACCGCGGCTTACTGCGGTTTTTTTCTCTGCCGCACCTGCCGCAAGTGCAATACCGCACTTGCCGCATCTGCCGCAAGTCCCCCTATACTTCCTATGGAAAAAACCGCAACCGTGCCGCAAGTGGAACCGTTATGCGGCAGTTGCGGCAGATGCGGTTTTTTCACCGCATCTGCCGCAAATTTAAAAAAACGCTGATGTGAAAGGGCCCTTACACTGGTATTTAACAAATAATATTTCTGCACTGTAACTGCTTAAAGGATTTTCTTTCAGGCATTGAAAACAAAGGTTGTATTAATACTAAATTCTCGAACAGCACAGCTTCTATTCTAATCTTTTCAGCCCAAAGAATGTTTGCAGTAACTGTAAACCAGGTGTTATCTGTTACTAATGTACTGACCTTAAAAGAAGTTAGCATATGGAAACATCTCAAAAGAAGACACAATGCACCTGTAGTATCAAAAAATATATTATTAAATTTTTGATTGTTTGAGGTAAATGTGGAACAAGTAATATTAAGTGAAATTTCTTTTTATGTAAATGTGATTGAGAATGGGGGTTAGGTATTCAAGTTGCTGCCTAAGGCAGGAGATCTGCTAGGCACTTCCTGGCAGCTGCTTTAATATAAACACTATGGGACCGATCATTTTGACATATTTAGGCCATCTTTAATATTTTTTTCACACTAAATTATTGAAGCTGATTTATTGCATGTTAAAAACTCATGAAACACCTAAAGATCCTGTTGAATTCTTTTAGCGCTTCTCCGTGCATTTCTTTTCTATAAGACTAACCTTTTGAAACAAATTTCTAATATGTGATGATCTTTATAACAATGCTTCTTCTTGGACATCTTTATTACAGTTCCCTTTGGTGAAATGATAAAATTGAGCCTTTGTAGGTAACCTTTATTTTCAGTCAAAGCTTTTAGAAGTTATAATACATAAAACAAGACACTTAAGAAAAAAAATAAGAAAGATAATTTTGCCTTTCTTATATCCAACATGTAATCTTTCCTTTGCTAGAGCAGAAAACCCATCATTTTCCCTTAGCGTTGGGCAATGACTTTTCCTTTCTCAGTTAATTATCTTTACACGATAGTTTTTTGTGCAGAAGGTGCTTATTTCTGTTGCTGTGGTCCATCAAACAGGTATTATTTGGCATGGCGAAGTTCATCTCCGCTTGGATGTGCTTGTCTTGTGTCTTGAACGCCTTGTCATTCCTTTCTGAGTGTTGGGCAGCAGTGCAGTTATCTGAAGCTGTCTTACATACTTTGTGGTTCTTCTTCAATGACTTTATGAGATGAAATATTCAGAGATTGTCATAACATCTTCCCGCTATTTCTCAAGCTTACAAATGTGTTGCCGCCGGTGAGAATTCAAAAATCCCTAAGCATATTTCTACAGTGATTAAGTAATCTAAAGCTCGCAGTGTGTCGTGTTGTGGATGTTTGGACCAATATAAACATGTCTTGTTAGAAACATGTCTAGCTGCTGGGGAATAAATCTACAAATCCCTGATTCATAACCACCTTCATTTATTCTTTTTTACTATTATTATATCTCTACTTTTTAACAGCCTGCACAATAAAAACGTTATTGTCAGCTAGTAATATGCAACCACTTTCTGTCACTTTTCTCGCTTTAAAATGTCTTGTGCTTTAATTTTCCCAGCAGAGGATATTATAGTGTTTAATAGTACTTTATATCAAATGCATAAATAACACAAGCAGGCCTGCGGCTATACTTTGACAATTTATAAATTATTTTTATTCCAAGTAATATTAATCAGCGTGTAGCAGTATAGTGGCATACACACTCTCAGCCTGGCAACCATACTAAGAAAAATAGAAATAAAGTATGATTTCATACAGTAGGCAGTAAACAGTAATCTATCTATCCCTGATGTTTAAAAATGTATATTCCTTCCAAAGTAAAACAAGATCATTCCATTACCGGGAGAAGCCTAATCTAAAATGTATTCCTCTGAAACATTTTCGTACTCAGTGAATGCCGGGCCTTTATTGTCTGTATTATTTAATGTGTCACTTACAGCTTACCAAATGAGCCACAGCGGATGGAGATAGGAGGGAGTCTTTCTTCTATCTCCCAGACAGTCTCTGGGGTATGAAGCTATAAAAAGAAGCCGGAGAAGCAGGATGCCTCCTGTGAAACCAATCCTACCTTCAGTGATCACAATCATTTGTTAAAGAAGAACCATCCCAGATTTTAATAGCAGGCTACATGATATATTACATTTGCAAATTGAACGTAAATTTTAAAGACATCCCTCACATATTGTTATTATGAGCTGTTTGCCTGCATGGTATGGTAGCTAGGTATATGCTGTCCCAATAACTACTTGTGGAAAGACCATGATAAACATGACAAATGTCTGCACAAGATCTATACAGTTCTCATGCTAATATACCGTTTTTTTCCCGAAAATAAGACCTACCCCAAAAATAAACCCTAGCAGGATTTTCCAGCTTGTTTGTAACATCCTAAAAATATAAGCCCTACTCCCTAAATAAACGCTTATTGTGGTACATCATACTAGCAATATCCTAAAATAAGGTTTGTGCAGCCCTTTCAGGATATGTTACTTTTATTTCAGTATTTTGCCCTGCTATGTTGCTGTAAGCCTTGGAAAACCTATAGTCATTTACCCGCTGTTGATACAAAATGATTAATAACCCGTTCCTCCGACCACTCCTGTGTGCCAGCTTCAATGATGGGGTGCAGTCAGACCGCTGTACCCCTGCGCACTTAATACCAAGTGAATTTTAACCCTTTCCCAAATACCATTCCTCTGTGCCGATGGCAGTGATTTAGCGAGACTGCTTAATTCCTTGCCCAACGATTGCATCACAATCCCTGGACTTTAAGGTGTCACTTCTGACCTGAGTATGACAGCATGAATTTTTATGCCTTTGTCACTCTCAGACTAGGAGAGCAAACAGCCAGTTTGAGGATTGCAATGTGATCATTGGGTGAGAAATGCAGTAGTCTGACTGAATCACCGATGCTAGCACAAAGTGTGACCAGGGAAAAGAGTTAATATTAATTTTCCATAAGTATCAGGTGAGTACAGCACTTTAATTACAACCAATCACTCACGCCAGCACAGAGGGGGTGGGCCATGGAAGGGGTGAATATTAATTTGGCATGACAGATATCATCATCACAGTACCCATTGGGGCTCACAATCTAAAATTTATATCAGTATATCTTTGTAGTGTGGGAAGAAACAAAAGTACTCAGAGGAAACCCATGCAAACACATGGAGAAAATACAAATTCAATAGAGTATGTGTCCATGATCAGGAATGCCAAAGTTCTGGATGCACTGTAATCTCTCTTCTGTAGACATTAGTATCCTATGCAAGAGAACTCACTTTTAGTGTCCATTATATGGATTATTGATGCAGTAAATATTCAGTATGTTCTCTAAGTCAGAACACTAGCACTAGCAAGAATACATTGACATTCTGTGGCTTAGGCTAGGGTCACACCGCTGCTAGTCCTGTACTCAGGGGTCTTCCATTTAAAACATAGAATTTGTCAGCATTAGCACAGTGTTATCAGAGAATTAAGACTGCATTAACGCTGCCAATTAATTTCTATGGCAGATGGAACCTCAAGTGCAGTTTAAATGCTGGCATCTAAGTGCTGGAGTTTGAATTCTCACCCTATTTCCATGCGCATCACATGACGCAGGAGCACACGTCATGTGATGCGTTTGGAAATAGCGCAAGATTTCAGCACTTAGATGCCAGCATTTGAACTGCGCTCGGGGTTCCGTCAGCCATAGCAATGAATTGGCAGCGTTAACGCAGTCTTACCTGTCTGATAACACTGACAAATTGCTGACAAATTCTATGTTTTAAATGGAAGACCCCTGAGTACAGGACTAGCAGTGGTGTGACCCTAGCCTTAGAAAGCCACTACGCATGTCAAGTTATGGTGCATCAAAAAGAAGTACAGTGGGCATATGAGTTCTATAAATCTCCTCCACTGTGCTTGTACTGTACAATGCAGAGTTTTGGATGCAGTGAAGACCTGTTTCATCCAAATTGCTACTTAGGGCAGGATTCCACCAGCGTATTGCATCCGATGCAATATGCTAATGAACCTCGACTCAGACTCTGCTGTGAGCGTGAGCCAAGTGTCTTGTTCTTGTGATCCGCTGATGTGATTGGATCACAGTTGCAGAGGAGAGGTAGAGATAAATCTCTCCATCTTTCCCTCATTGTTGACCTTAGCGTATATCGCGTTGTAGTCGAGTGTCATCCAAGTGCAGTCTGATGTTTTACACGCACCCATAGACTTGTATGGGTGTGTGTGATCCGAGACTCACTGCCAAATGCAGCATGCTGCAATTTTTTTCTCATGCCGTTTTGGCATGAGAAAAACTTGCAGAAAGACACAGTCTCATTGTTTAACAATTATGTGAGTGCAATTCGATGTTTTATCAGATTGCGCTTGTCCATTGTAAATGCAAGCGGAACAGAGGCTTAATCCTGATCATGGGCACTCACCCTTACAGATGTTGTCCTTGTTTGGATTTTAACCCAAAACTGCAGGGCAACAGTGCTAACCTCTGAGCCCCTGTGCTGTCCATGCAGGTATTGTCACATCGCCATTGGACTCGGTGGCCGGTGTTCCTGCCACGGCCGCTGGGGGGAGCCGGATTCCTTCGTCTGGTGGTGCTGGTGATAGGAGGGCCTTGTCCACAGTGGCCGGTGTTCCTGCCGCGGCCGCTGGGGGGAGCCGGATTCCTTCGTCTGGTGGTGCTGGTGATAGGAGGGCCTTGTCCACAGTGGCCGGTGTTCCTGCCGCGGCCGCTGGGGGGAGCCGGATTCCTTCGTCTGGTGGTGCTGGTGATAGGAGGGCCTTGTCCACATATGGACCAGCTCCAGCGACGTCTGCCTCTGTCGCTGAGCGCCGCTGCGTTTCCCCTCTGGGTGGTGTTGGTCGCAGAAGAGCGGGCCCTGCAGAGGTGTCCGTTAGGCGCAGCCTGCGTTCTTCTGTCAGAGGTGGGATGGGTGGAGCCAGTCGTGCATCTCCATCTGGCCTGGCTCTAGGGGCGGTCCGGATGAGGTCATCAGGCTGTGAGCTCCAGCCTATGGGAGGTAGCCGCACCCTTCAAATACATTGGAGCCTGTCTTGCAGGCCGCCAGATATAGTTTTGGTTCCCCAAGTGACATAGTGTGTATTTGCTTTGACTCTGACCTTTGCCTGGATTTTCGACTCTGTACCGCCTGACGATTTTGTACCTTCACTGCCCTCTCGGTTTTGACTCGGACTCCTGACTACGTTCTTCGCTTCCTGATTTTTCCCTTCCCAGACGACCTCCCTGCTCTGCTGCTCCCATAGGTAGCTACCTCCGGGGCCCCGCTATAATTCCAGATCCCTGTATAGGGGTTAAGGGTCTCGGGGTTCTCGGGGTGCTGCCTTACCAGCAGCTCAGCCTTACAGCGGGGTCGTCACATTATATCTGGCCACACCATTCTTTATATATATAGATAGACTATATATATATATGAAGCATTCCTTTTACCTTTTCCCAATGGTTTTTTTTTTCTTTTCTCTGAGCTGTGTCTGCTGATTGCTCCCTCAAGGCACCTGCCTGTGTCTAGCTTCTCAGTCCTGTGGAGGAACACTCCCATCATCTCATTCAACATGCTGTACAAGCCAGAAGCTGGAGTCCTCTGCAGGAACACTGGAGATCAGAAGGCCTCATACCCTGGATGTCAGCACCTGGGGGGCTCTGGCTCTGCCTGCCCGGGTGCACAGGTATTGCCAGCAGATGCTGCCAAAGTTTTATTACCTATTTCTTTATCTTACCTTAAGAAATCTGTGTGTTTAGAGGCTTATGTTGACAGTGGTTCAGAGGGCAATTTCATAGATCCCCAGGTAGCTAGGACTCTTGGTGTCCCACTGCTGAGGCTTAATGCCCCATTAGAACCACTGCAGTTAATGGCACTCCCCTCATCCAGGGTGAAGTGGAATTTGTCACTGAGGAAGTGTCAATGCTGGTGGGGTCTTTACATGTTGAAAATGTGTCATTTTTTGCTATCAATAATTTATCATCTGCAGTAGTCCTGGGCATGCCATGGTTACGCAAACATAACCCAGTCATAGACTGGCACTTGGGTGACATCGTGCGCTGGAGCCCAAAGTGTCAGGAACACTGTATCTCGCTATCTGTAAACCAAGTGAAGGTCAAGACTCCTCCATTTGTACCATTTGCCTTTAGAGATTTTGAGGATGTATTTTCTATTCAGGAATCAGAGAAATTACCCCCTCACAGAAAGTATGATTGCGCCATAGATTTGATACCTGCTTCTCGTCTCCCAAAGGGGAGAATATTTAATCTCTCTGGTCCTGAACGTCAGGCTATGAATGATTATATAGCAGACAGTCTGAGAAAGGGGTATATTAGACCGTCCACCTCACCAGTAGGGGCTGGTTTCTTTTTTGTGGGAAAGAAAGATGGCGGCCTCAGACCTTGCATTGATTACCGCGAATTAAACGCGATCACTGTGAAAAACCAGTATCCTCTTCCACTCATCCCTGATCTTTATAATCAGCTGTTGGGAGCCAGGTATTTCACTAAACTGGACCTCAGGGGAGCATATAACCTGGTCCGTATAAAAGAAGGCGATGAGTGGAAGACCGCGTTCAATACGCCTCTCGGCCATTTTGAGTATCTCGTAATGCCGTTCGGGTTAAGCAACGCACCTGCAGTTTTTTCAGAATTTCGTGAACGATATATTCAGAGACATCAGTGGTGTATATGTAGTCGTTTATTTGGACGACATTCTGGTTTTTTCTCCTGGTCTTTGGTCACACGTCCGACATGTCCGTACTGTGCTCCAAAGACTCAGAGAGCATTCTCTATTCGCCAAATTAGAGAAATGTGTCTTCATGGAGGAGGCGATAAACTTTTGGGGTATATTATATCTGCTAAAGGTTTTCGCATGGATCCTGCCAAAATTAAACCCATTAAGGAATGGGTACAACCCAAGTCTCTGAAGGCACTGCAGCGATTTTTGGGTTTCGCTAACTATTACCGCAAATTTATTAAAGGGTTTTCCGAGATAGCCAAACCTCTCACTGATTTGACACGTAAAGGGGCGGATGTGGTTAATTGGAAGCCTGAAGCAATTTATGCATTTTCTAAATTAAAGGAATGTTTCTCCTCTGACCCAATATTGGTTCAGCCTGATCTGGACCGCCCGTTCATTGTAGAGGTAGATGCCTCTGAAGTTGGAGTGGGAGCAGTGCTGTCACAAGGCACTGCATCCCTCACTCAGCTTCGTCCGTGTGCCTTCTTTTCCCGAAAATTTTCATCTACCGAGATGAATTATGACATAGGTAACCGAGAGTTGTTGGCAATCAAATGGGCCTTCGAGGAATGGCGCCACTTCCTCGAAGGCGCCAAACATAAGATTACCGTAATCACTGACCACAAAAACCTGACCTACTTGGAGTCAGCAAAAAGACTGAATCCTAGACAGGCTAGGTGGGCTTTGTTCTTCTCCAGATTTGATTTTGTTATCACTTTCCGACCAGGTACCAAAAATGTGAGGGCTGATGCCCTGTCTCGAAGTTTTTGCCCCATACAAGTCGGGGACGTTGAACCGACTCCCATTTTAGCCAAGGGGATTGTTGTCTCGGCTGTGTCCTTGGACCTTCTGGAAGAGATTCGTAGATCTCCAGAACAGGCCCTGACACTACTCCTGCCCAGAAACTATTCGTCCCTGCCACATACCGCCTCAAAGTCCTTAAGGAAGCTCATGATTCTGTCCTCGCAGGGCATCCTGGTATCAATAACACCATCAGACTTGTAACCAGGAATTTGTGGTGGCCAACCATAGTAAAGGACTGTAAGGAATATGTACTGGCTTGTGAAACCTGTGCTCGCGCTAAGACTCCCCGCAACCGCCCCGCTGGGTTGCTCCAGTCCTTGCCTACCCCTGAGGGTCCTTGGACTCATATCTCCATGGATTTTATTACTGACCTGCCACTCTCAGAAGGGAAGACTTGTATCTGGGTAGTGGTAGACAGATTCAGCAAGCAGTGTCATTTTGTTCCGCTGTCCGGGTTACCTAATTCCGAGACCCTGAGCAAAGTATTCATTAATCATGTTGTGCGATTGCATGGTGTTCCTGTGAATATTGTTTCTGACAGGGGCACCCAGTTCGTTTCTAAGTTTTGGAGGGCATTCTGTAAACGGATTGGAATTGACTATTCCTTTTCTTCTGCCTATCACCCTGAAACCAATGGTCAAACCGAGCGCGCTAATCAAGCTCTCGAACAGTATCTACGTTGTTATGTCTCTGAGCATCAATCTGATTGGGTGGAACATCTGCCACTAGCAGAATTCGCCATGAATAACCAGTACCAGGAGTCCATCAAGACCACCCCTTTCTACTGTAATCATGGCTGCACCCGCGCTTTTGTTCATTTTCTTCTAGGCTTTCTGACGTTCCTGGGGTAGAAAGGTCCGTAGATCAGTTAAAGACTATCTGGTCTGAAGTGAACAAAAACTTAAAGGGGGCTCGGACTAGGCAGGCGTCTTCTGCTAATAAACGGCGTTCCAAGGGTCCGGACCTGGGAGTTGGGGACAAAGTTTGGTTGTCCACGAAAAATATCAAGCTCAAAGTGCCGTCTGCCAAACTAGGTCCCAGGTTTATTGGTCCGTACGAAATAATCGACGTGATTAACCCTGTAGCCTTTCGTCTGAAGCTCCCTCAATCATTGAAACTGCCCAATGTATTCCATAAATCCCTTCTCAAATTGTACCGATCTCCGATTCGTCCTGTCCGGTCCCCTCCTCCTCCGGTCTTGGTCGGGGGTGCCGTGGAATACGAAGTTCAGCGGATCCTTGATTCCCGCTTAGTGAGAGGATCCGTGCAGTATCTGGTACATTGGAAGGGCTATGGTCCGGAGGAGAGGTCCTGGGTGCCTGCCCGTAATATCCATGCCAAGGGTTTGATCCGGAAGTTTCATCTTCTTCATCCCAATAAACCGGGTTTTGTGGGTCCGGAGGCCCCTCGTAGGGGGCGGGTACTGTCACATCGCCATTGGACTCGGTGGCCGTGTGTTCCTGCCACGGCCGCTGGGGGGAGCCGGATTCCTTCGTCTGGTGGTGCTGGTGATAGGAGGGCCTTGTCCACAGTGGCCGGTGTTCCTGCCGCGGCCGCTGGGGGGAGCCGGATTCCTTCGTCTGGTGGTGCTGGTGATAGGAGGGCCTTGTCCACAGTGGCCGGTGTTCCTGCCGCGGCCGCTGGGGGGAGCCGGATTCCTTCGTCTGGTGGTGCTGGTGATAGGAGGGCCTTGTCCACATATGGACCAGCTCCAGCGACGTCTGCCTCTGTCGCTGAGCGCCGCTGCGTTTCCCCTCTGGGTGGTGTTGGTCGCAGAAGAGCGGGCCCTGCAGAGGTGTCCGTTAGGCGCAGCCTGCGTTCTTCTGTCAGAGGTGGGATGGGTGGAGCCAGTCGTGCATCTCCATCTGGCCTGGCTCTAGGGGCGGTCCGGATGAGGTCATCAGGCTGTGAGCTCCAGCCTATGGGAGGTAGCCGCACCCTTCAAATACATTGGAGCCTGTCTTGCAGGCCGCCAGATATAGTTTTGGTTCCCCAAGTGACATAGTGTGTATTTGCTTTGACTCTGACCTTTGCCTGGATTTTCGACTCTGTACCGCCTGACGATTTTGTACCTTCACTGCCCTCTCGGTTTTGACTCGGACTCCTGACTACGTTCTTCGCTTCCTGATTTTTCCCTTCCCAGACGACCTCCCTGCTCTGCTGCTCCCATAGGTAGCTACCTCCGGGGCCCCGCTATAATTCCAGATCCCTGTATAGGGGTTAAGGGTCTCGGGGTTCTCGGGGTGCTGCCTTACCAGCAGCTCAGCCTTACAGCGGGGTCGTCACAGGTATTTTATCAGCACTGTCTAATTCTTAAACAGGGAAAAACTTACACTGGACGGTCTTAAAATAAAGCAGATTTGTCACAGAGGTTTATGCTCTTTATGAAGTCTGGCGCATCTTTACACTGTCTAATTTAAATTTACATCACATATTAGTTGATTTAATTTGTGTCAGAAATTTACTCCAAAATTTTGGCATATTTTTGGAGCACAGTGTTATGTTTTAGGTGAGGTAACTTAACTAACAAACCAAACAATTTAGAAAGCCACACCTCTTTGCCAAGCAATGTGTAGAATAGCATGTTAACATTAAAATGAGTCTAAAACATCTAATATACTTACCTTAACTTGTCTGTAAGCAACTTCCGTCTGGATATCCTGGAATCCCATAATCCACTGCGCCGACTGGAAGTACTGCCTTATTAAAACACCCATGTAATGGATGTTCCAATATACCACCCGCTGGTGGTACCAGCCCCTTGTGTGGTACCACTAGTGGGACACCGCCGGACATCACCTGCCTGGACCCCCACTGGGATTCCCTGCTGGGAACTTCCACTGTGACCCACGGCTGGGACACCCCCGCTGTGACACACCCCGCCGAAACCCTCCCATTGGACATCGTAATGTGCTGCCTGCACCCACTTCTGTCCGGCCTCAGCAACCAGGAAATTCTGCAGCTTCAGGCCTGTGCCAAAGATTGGGTGGTGGCCCTTTGGTGGCTACAGAGAGTGCCCATACCCCTTTTTATTCATTGCAGGCCGCAAGCCATGGACTTTCCTGGTGGCTGTGGCTGGATGGAGGTGAGTGCAGGCAGCGCATCACTACACACACACATGCATACACACATGTACATACATACATACATGTACACACACATACATACACACATATACATATATGTGTACACATACAGTACATACATGTACACACATATGCATGTACATACATATATCTACACATATACATGTACACATATATACATACATGTACACACATGCATGTACACACATGCATATACACACACATTCATGTAAACACATACACATGCATACACATATACATACAGTATAATGTTCCCACACACGCAAGCATGCACATACACACACGCACGCACTAACACGCACATACACACAAACACGCATACACACACAGTATAATGTTCACACACAGACAAATGCATATACACACATGCAAGCACATGCAGATGCACACATTCATGTATGTGCATGCACATATATAAAAACACGCATACACTCATGCACATACACACACGCACATACCCACACACACATACATGCGAATATAGACACACGTACACATACATTTGCATTCACATACACTGACATACATAGATACATGCTTATACATTCACACACATCCATGCACATACATACATGCGCATACACACATGTGCATAAATGCACACATGCATACACACATAAATGCGCATACACACATACATAATCAGACACACACATACTTACAGGCACACACATGTGCATACATGTGCATACATGCACACATGTGCATACATGTACATGCACATACACAGACACATACTCACACATGCACACACAAACATGCATACACACAGTATAATGTCCCCACACATACATACGCACATACACACATGCAAGCACACACACACCATGTTGCCCATACACACCATGTGCATACACACACAGATGCACACATACATGCATGTGCACGCACATGCATACAGACATACACATAAATATGCATACACACATGCACCTACACACACATGCACATACCCACAATCATGCATACACACACGCATGCACATGCACACCCATGCACATACACACATGTGCATTTACACACACCCACATACATGTATACATGCACATACAATCACACACATCCAGGCACATACACACATGCGCATATACACATTTGAATGTGCGCACACACACATACTTATACATGCACACATGCATACACACACGTACATAAGCATACATACACACATACTTACAGGCACATACATGCATACATGTGCATTCACGCACACATACATATACATACACACATACATGCCAACACACACACATATATATGTGCATGCATGCACACATAGACACACATATGCATGCACATACACACATACATGCATACACATACGCACACACATACACACAGTACAATATCCCCATACATATGCACATATGCACATGCAAGCATGGACATACACACGCATGTACATACATATGCAGATTCACACATACACGCATGCGCACACACATACATAAACACATACAAGCATGCACACAATCATTCATACACACATGCCCATACGCACACATAAGAACACACATACACATGCACACACATACACACAAACACTCATACACACATGCACGCACATACAAACATGCACATACACACACATGCACATGCACACATACACATACATGCGCATATACAGGCACGTACACACACACGTCAAAACTCCAGGTCGCATAACTATTGTGTACAGCACCAATAAAAACAACACGACTTTTCACTAGCAAAACTGCTTACTGAGAGTGCTTTTGTTCCACATGACTTACCACATACACATATATGCGCATATACAGGCACGTACACACACACAAGTGCATTCACACATACCCACATACATGCATACATGTGCATACATTCACACACATCTAGGCACATACATGCACACGCATACACACAATTGCACAAGGTAACCACCAGTTTTACTATCTTTCCTGGAGGCACCATTTCTGGGGTGGCTGCTGGCTACAATTTTCAGCGTGAAAGACCAGAATGCTTGGGCATTACCACAAGAATTTCAGCCCTCAGCTGCCTGGGTTACCTTGGCTGGCAACAGAAAATACAGCGAAGTCCATGCCAATTTTTTAAATTTATTTATTTAAATAACTAAAAAAAAATACAGGGCTTCCCTGTATTTTTGATTGCCAGTGAAGGTAACGCAGGCAGCGGCGGTTGGCAGCCGGTAGCTGTTTGGTTTACCTGCATTGGCAATAGAAAATACAGCGAAGCCCTACACATTTTGTACCAGGAAATTAAACTCTTTATTATTAAAAAAAAAAAACCACAGAAACAGGTTTTTAACTAAAAATCCTTTCATTTACATACATTGGGAGAGACCACAGTGGGGTGAGGAAGAGACACAGGTGGAGACAGTCGCCAACACCAGTGCCACAGAGCTGCCCCCATTGTGCTGTCACCACCCTCCCGATGCGATAGCATCGGGCCCACATCTAGTGTCATAAATATTGTGCAAATTTTAAAAGACCGTTTTTTGGTAGAAATACTGGAGCACGGTTGATAAATATTGCCCATAATGGTATTTTTGTTTGCACTTAATTAAAAAAGCTTAATTTTGCAATTAAAGTAGTTACCGGTATGTGGTTTCCACGCAATATGGACATTTATAATTTTGGACAATGTTTTTTTTTTGCTTATTTGTTTACTTTTTCCCAAAATCCTACTTACT
Organism: Allobates femoralis; assembly: GCA_033576535.1. Taxonomy (NCBI): domain Eukaryota; kingdom Metazoa; phylum Chordata; class Amphibia; order Anura; family Aromobatidae; genus Allobates; species Allobates femoralis. Next base: position 321,783,297 of record JARQOC010000005.1, on the reverse strand, counting down.
TCAATAAAGATAAAAATGTGCTGTTCTGGATATCAGAAATAAACAATTATAATCCAATACGTGGTGTTATATGAAGAAGATTTCCCATAGATAAATCGACTGTGAATTTATAGAAAACCTTTGCAGTAGAGCTATACTTTTTCCTATGTAAAATCCATGGATGAAAAAGGGTATGTTTTATAGATTATAGTTAACTACTTTCTATATTTTTTAATGGATATTTTTTTAAAGTATTTAATTGGCATACAGTTTGAGCAGCATGTTAGATGATTCTATGAAAATTTAAAGTGTCACTCTACCCCGGTATTAAATATACAATGGTTTGAAAACGTATTCCTACCACATGAACTTTTCAACATTTTTTCTTTACACACACTGAGTAAGGCCCCTTTCACATCACGGTTTTTGTGCATCCGTGGCTATCTGTTGTAAAATGGATAGCCACGGATGCGATTTGGTCCCCATGTATTACTATGGGCACAGATGGGCACAGATTGGTGCTTAATATCCATCCGTATCTGCAGGAATTCGATTGTGTCCACTGTTTTCATGTCCCCAAAATCAGAGACTGCTCCTATTTTGGACACAGCGGACACAATCGGACAGAATCGGACAGAATCGGATCTGAAGATGTCCGATTCAAATAACATGGGGATCTATGGAGCTTGTATCCAGGAAAAACAGAATAGTTTCCCGGATCTGTTGTCATTGTACTGAGCATGCTCAGTAAACTAAAACTCCTCTGCTCAGTTTAATTTCACTTTAGCAGTGTATCTACGTACACTGCTAAAATGAAATTAAATATAGCAATGTGTTAAAATAAAAAAAAAAAATACTTACCTCTCTGCCGGCTGTCCGGGAGCCGAGAAGATATCCGAATGCTGCCAGGACCTTGACCTAAAATATGATTTAACTTCAACTCAAAGTTGAAGTTATGCCGGGGATGGACCTTTCAGCAAGACAATGATCATGCAGAGGAACAATTACAATGTTCTGGAATGGCCATCCCTGTCCCCAGACCTGAATACCATTGAACATCTGTGAGATGTTTTGAAGCGGACTGTCCATGCTCGGCGACCATCAAACTTAACTGAACTGGAATTGTTTTGTAAAGAGGAATGGTCAAAAATACCTTCATCCAGGATCCAGGAACTCATTAACAGCTACAGGCATCCAGGATCCAGGAACTCATTAACAGCTACAGGAAGCGACTAGAGGCTGTTATTTTTGCAAAAGGTGGATCTACTAAATATTAATGTCACTTTTCTGTTGAGGTGCCCATACTTTTGCAGCTGTCAAATTTTGAAATAATGCATATTTCACATTTTCGGTTAGTACAATAAACCTCATTTCAATCCTGAAATATTACTGTGTCCATCAGTTATTACATATATCACACTGAAATAGCTGTTGCAAAAACCCAATTTTAAACAAAAAAAATGAGTAAGATTAAGAGGGGTGACCAAACTTTTTCATATGACTATATATATATACTAGATGGTGGCCCGATCCTAACGCATCAGGTATTTTAGAATATAGAAATAGAGATTGCATGGGGAAGGCAGTGAGGGCTGAATTGGGAGGAACTTTGAAGAAGGAGCAGAAGGGGAAGGACGGCGTGGCAGGGGGGAGGAGGGAGGACAGAGCAGCAGGGGGGAGGAGGATGGAGGACAGAGGAGGTAGCGGCGGGGTGTGGGAGGATGTAGCAGCACAGGCAGGGGGAGGAAGGAGCGGCAGGGGGAGGATGGAGCACAGAGCGGAAGGGGGGAGGAGGACAGAGGACGAAGCGGCGGGGTGGGGGAGGACGGAGCAGCACAGGCAGGGGAGGACGGAGGATGGAGTAGCAGAGGGGAGGAGGACAAAGGAAGGATGAGGAAGTGGTGGGGAGGATGGAGCAGCACAGGCAGGGGGAGGACGGAGCGGCAGGGGGAGGATAAAGCACAGAGCGGCTGGGTGGTGGAGGACAGGATGACGCGGTGGGGTGGGGGAGGATGGAGTGGCACAGGCAGTGTGAGGACGGAGCTGCAGGGGGGGATGAAGCACAGAGCGGTGGGGGGAGAGGATGTAGGATGAAGCGGCGGGGTGGGGGAGGACAGAGCAGCACAGGCAGGGGGAGGACGGAGCGGTGGGGGGAGGACAGAGCGGCAGGGGGAGGACAGAGCGGCAGGGGCAGGACAGAGTGGCAGGGGCAGGACAGAGCGGCAGGGGGAGGACAGAACGGCAGGGGGAGGACGGAGCACAGAGCGGCGGGGGAGAGGAGGATGGAGGACGAAGCGGCGGGGTGGGAAAGGCCGGAGCAGCACAGTCAGGGGGAGGACGGAGGATGGAGTAGCGGAGGGGAGGAAAACAAAGGAAGGAGGAGGAAGCGGTGGGTGGGAGAGGATGGAGCGGCACAGGCAGGGGGAGGACGGAGCACAGAGCGGCGGGGGGAGGAGGACAGAGGACAAAGCGGCGGGATGGGGGAGGCCAGAGCAGCACAGTCAGGGGGAGGACGGAGGATGGAGTACGGAGGGAGGAGGACAAAGGAAGGAGGAGGAAGCGGTGGGATGGGAGAGGATGGAGCGGCACAGGCAGGGGGAGGACGGAGCACAGAGCGGCGAGGGGAGGAGGACAGAGGACAAAGCGGTGGGTGGGGGAGGATGAAGCAGCACAGGCAGAGGGAGGATGGAGGATGGAGTGGGGGAGGGAGGAGGACAAAGGAAGGAGGAGGAAGCGGTGGAGGAGGATGGAACGACACAGGCAGGGGAGATCGGAGCACAGAGCGGTGGGAGGAGGAGGATGGAGGACAAAGCGGCGGGGTGAGGGAGGATGGAGCACTGTACGGCAGCTCAGTGGTTAGCAGCGTATATGGGGGCTCAGTGGTTAGCAGAGTATACGGTGGCTCAGTGGTTAGCACTGCGCATTGGCTCAGTGGTTAGTACTGTGCGGTGGCCCAGTGGTTAGCACTGCGCGGTGGCTCAGTGGTTAGCAAAGTATGGTCGCTCAGTGTTTAGCACATGACTTCAGATTTTACACATGCTATTCTGATTGGTCGCCGCGTTCACCGCCGACCAATCAGGAAAGTGGCATGCACCATGTGTAAAATCCACTGACTACAGTGTATTTGAAATACGGCGCCATGGAGTGTGCCACTATTCCGATTGATCGGCGGTGAACGCGGCGACCAATCAGAATAGCAGCGTGCGCATGGTGCCATATTTCAAATACACTGAGTATAGTGTATTAGAAATATGGCGCCATGGCGCGCGCCACTATTCTGATTGGTCGGCGGTGAACGTGGCGACCAATCAGAATAGCGGCGTGTGCCATGGCGCCATGTGTAAAATCCACTGAGTATAGTGTACTTTACACAAGGCGCCATAGCGCGCACCACTATTCTGATTGGTCGGCGGTGAATGCGCCGACCACTCAGAATAGTGGTGCGCGCCATAGCGCCATATTTCAAATATACTATACTCAGTGTATTTGAAATATGGCGCCATAGCGTGCGCTGCTATTCTGATTGGTCGACGCTGAACGCGGCGACCAATCAGGATAGCGGCGCGCGCCATGGCGCCATGTGTAAAATCCGATGACAACAGTGTATTTGAAATATGGCGACATGGAGCGCCACTCCTCTAAGTGGTCGCTGCGTTTAGCGCCGACCAATTAGAATAGCGGTGCGCACCATGGCGCCATATTTCAAATGCACTATACTCAGTGTATTTGAAATATGGCGCCATGGCACGCGCCACTATTCTGATTGGTCCGCGCGTTCACCGTTGACCAATCAGAATAGCCATAGCGCCATATTTCAAATACTTTATACTCAGTGTATTTGAAATATGGCGCCATAGTGTGCGCCGCTATTCTGATGGGTCGGCAGTGAACGCGGCGACCAATCAGAGGAGCAGCATACAAACCACACGCTGCTTCTCTCATTGGTCGCCGCATTCACCGCCGACAAATCAGAATAGCGGCGCATACTATGGCACCATATTTCAAATGCACTGAGTATAGAGTATTTGAAATATGGCGCCATAGCGCACGTTGCTATTCTGATTGTTCGGCGCTGAACGCGGCGACCAATCAGAGGAGCGTCTCACGACATGGCGCCATATTTTATTTGAAATATGGTGCCATGGCGCGCCGCTATTCTGATTGGTCGGCGCTGAACGCGGCAACCAATCAGAGGAGCGGCATTCAAACCGCACGCCGCTTCTCTCATTGGTTGCCCGCATTCACCACCGACCAATCGGAATAGCGGCGTGCTCTATGGCGCCATATTTCAAATACAATATGGCGCCATGGCGTGAGCCACTCCTCTGATTGGTCACCGCATTCAGCGCCAACCAATCAGAATGGCAGCGCTCGCCATGGCGCCAAGTGTAAAAACCACTGAGTATAGAGCTGCCTCTGTGTGGCGCGCGATTTCGGTTACAGACACACTCAAAAAACCCTTAGACAATTATATATATATATATATATATATATTTATATATATATATATATATATATATATATATATATATATATATATTACACATATACACAGTATATATACCAAAACGTCCTGACAGAGCCTGAACATAAGAATGTATGACAATGGAAATGTATTGCTATGCGTAAAAATTGTAGATCAAAATATGCGCGGACAACCGGTTTTCGTCAAGTGAATCTTAAATTAGTTACTATACACAGGTACCTTCTTGTCGGGTTGATAAATTACTTACAATACTCATGTACCTTCTTGTCAGGTTAACAGACATACAAAAGGGGGATCATCAAAGAATGTGAAAAACGAGGGCCCGTCGACTACGGGTACCCATTCTGAAGTCCGCAATTAATCTAGAATGGAGAAAAACACTTGACAACAGTGGACATGGCGACGAGCCAGGGAAATTAAATTGTAGAATAGTAGTTTGTCGCAGAAACATATTAAAATGACTCCCTACCCATACTCGTACGAAAGCGAGGTTCACTTTGAACACCGGCACCTTCAAATGCCGGCATGCAGAGGGTAGCTGGATGGCTGATAGCAAAAACACTCTAACATCCAACTGCTTGAGGACTTTAAATAAATACATATAAATTACGAATACGGTAATTCAGAAACTCAAGCTGGGTGCCTCCTGCTGCACGCCTGATGCATCAACAGCGGGGACCCATTAACCGGCATCTTATAGACCTTAAGCAGTTGGTGCCAACACCTCTCTGGCCCACGAAATGTGTAGCAGCTCTGAAGGAAAACTCAGGAACGGAATAGCAAGTAATCAGAACTTCTCTAACTATCTTCTTTTTTTTTTTTTTAAATATGGACATGTATATACATATGGGTAACCCCACGAAGGATGCTGTCTAGAGTACATCCAAGTGTGAGGAGGCATTGGTCTGAAGCTGTAATATTTAAGGAATTCATAAGTTTATCAAAACCCATTATGTTGAATTTCATATACTTCCTCAGGCCCCTGTCTCCAGACAGCCCAAACCCAATATACTGATACTCACCAGCTTGACAGGTGCCGGACGGCTGAACGAAGGACCATGAGTCGAGGACCCGGCTACACCAGCCAGGCTTTGCTTCGTTGACCAACCTAGGAGCCTTAAGGAAAATAAAAAATGCCAGCGCTAAAAATGGAACACATGATGATCATGTACTCGATGGAGTCGCAGCTCCTGCTGCAAATCTTTCAGGATGATGGAGATGATCAAGCGGAGTGGTTACCCCACCCCTGTGCTCTAACACAGTTGGGGGATCCTGCACCTGTGCCTGTCATTTGCAATCTGGTTCTAACTGATGGCAAAGCCGTGGTTCCCAAGTGCTCCCCCGAAAAAAAAACGCTGCATGGTTGCAAATATGACGCCATGGCTTTGGGGGGGTTAGTATGATATGAACTTACCAAAAATACTGGTAAAGGGTAAACCCAATCACCAACCCCTACACCCATACACCCATGTTGAACATCCCTGAGTGCCATAGGAGGCGGCATAAGGCGGGCTGCGGGTGACTACAAACCCTTAAATTGGGTCTGTAATAGCAAGTGGATTTAATGGCTGGCAAAAAACAGCAAGTGTAAACCGCCCAAGCAGCACTCATTAACTGTACCCTGGCTACATTGCGTAAACTAACTAGTTAGCTGTGTCACCTCCTGGGCAGATAAATGCTTACAAAATGTACCTCCCAATGAAAAGAGGTGCCCCCTGTAATGCCCCTTTTGCTCCTAGTGGACCCCAGAGTGGCCAGGGGTGACAACTCATACATTGCTGCTTCTACCCGGTGTCAGTTAAGTACAGATACCGCTGCAGAGAGGAGATAATGGATGGGTGGGGCTTCCGCTGGAGCACATGCAGCTAATCTGTGCTCGCTCCAATTTGAAAAACGCGATCTGCAGCGATCTGACAGCAGGTTACTTCATGAAGTCACCGCCCGCCGAAAACACGCTGGGGCCTTGGCAGGGAGGGAGCTGTTATCACTGATCAAATCTCCCAGCCGTGTGGCTCCCTGTCTGCCGATGCTCTCTCTTACTGCTGCTGAAGCAGGTACATGGTGTTGGCTGCCCAACAGGTCCAGATCCTCCAGAGAGAGGCCCGGCTTAGAGAGCAGGGGGCCAAGAGGCGGGGACTGACACAGAAATAAAGTAACTTCCACATGGCGTAACTCATAGGAGATCTCTCTAAACCCGGGGAGGGGCCCAGCAGTCAGGAGGCAGCAACTCAAAGATGGCGGCAGTGCCCCTCCGTCTAAGGCCATTGCCTCAGAAATGTAGTGTAAGCACCTTTTTTCAGCTATTTTTTACTTTGGTTTTGAAAAACTCTGAGTCTTTTTGCTAATTTTTAGAGTGGGATCTATCTTCGAGTATTTGAAAATGTTGTAGAGAGTTTCCATTCCAAGAACTCTGTTCAGAAAGCCAAAAAGGTATGTTATGTTTCCCCTATAGAATGAAGAAAAATCTCTGTTCGATAAAGCTATCAACTTGATTTTGACTCATTTCTGAGAAAGTGCATTTACTTTAATTTGCTTAAACAGAAGGATTTAATCTGCATGTCATATTCGTAGGTGTGGACTAGAGTGACCGGATCTCATTGGGGGGGGGGAAATGTCGGAATCTTGTTAGTCTGGACCCCACAAAACGATTCCCCTTTCCAGATATTGAGATAGCCAAAATTTAAGCTCCATCAAGCGACGTTAACCCGTGCCGCTCGTCGCTCAAAGTTAGAAAAAATCCAAATTTTTGACCAAAAAGCTGACATATGGAGCCACAACTTCAGAACGGTGAATAATAAAAACACGCTTAATATCTCAAAAGAAAGCTAATGTTGTTCTTCAAAATTTATATTTTATACATAATTGTTATTTTAAGTCAAACTGAGTTACAACAGCTTTTAGCCCCAAGAACGTGACCTGGTACCACTAGGAGCATACTTCGTATATTTTGTTATTAAGTGATACATTTTTTGTTTTTTGGTATATTTTTGAGTTTAAAGTAGAAATATCATAAAAAAACAAGTAATACTGATAAGTCTAATGACATTTTTATTTTAAAATATAAAAATGAGGTATATAATACATACAAAACAGACACAGAAAAGATACAGACGTAGTACCTACATGAGTTGATAATTTTACATACCGTATATACTCGTGTATAAGCCGACCCGTGTATAAGCCGACCCCCCTACTTTTGCCCCCAAAACCTGGGAAAACCTATTGACTCGTCTATAAGCTGAGGGTGGACCCCAGCACAGGTATACAACCCCCAGCAATGTGGTATACAGCAGCCTCCCCAGTGGTATATACAGCAGCTGCCCCAGTGGTAGTATACAGTAGCCCCAGAGGTATATACAGCAGCCCCAGTGTTTACATTCTTTGACCGATTTAATATAAAAACAGATTTCCTAAGACAAAATCCAAACACCTGGCCTCAAAATAATGACTTCCAAGAAGGATTGAAAATTGTCAAAACATTAAAAGTAGTTAATAATATGGCTGAGCGTGGTGTTAAATTAATAACCGACTTTAACGATCTTCTGACAAAAGATGAAGGACAAAGGCAATATGTCCTGCAAGTTGTAAGCAAATGCCGAGCATTATATTCTGACGTTTTAAAAACTACTTTAACAAAAGCTCTAGAATAGATTAGATAACTATGTAAAATTGTCAACTCATGTAGGTACTACGTCTGTATCTTTTCTGTGTCTGTTTTGTATGTATTATATATCTCATTTTTATATTTTAAAATAAAAAATGTCATTAGACTTATCAGTATTACTTGTTTTTTTATTATATTTCTACTTTAAACTCAAAAATATACCAAAAAAAAATAAAATTTATCACTTAATAACAAAATATACGAAGTATGCTCCTAGTGGTACCAGGTCACGTTCTTGGGGCTAAAAGCTGTTGTAACTCAGTTTGACTTAAAATAACAATTATGTATAAAATATAAATTTTGAAGAACAACATTAGATTTCTTTTGTGATATTAAGCGTGTTTTTATTATTTACCGTTCTGGAGTTATGGCTCCATATGTCAGCTTTTTGGCCAAAAATTTGGATTTTTTCAAACTTTGAGCGACAAGCGGCACGGGTTAACGTCGTTTGATCGAGCTCAAATTTTGGCTATCTCAATACCTGGAAAAGGGAATCGTTTTGTGGGGTCCAGACGGACAAAATTCCGACATCGATTTTTTGTGGTCACCCTAGTGTGGACCCACTGCGCCATAGGACTGGCCTCAGTCAATTAAACGACAACTTAGTTCTTCACTAAAGCCTCTAATGGTGAAACTAGGCTTGCTGCTGCAAACAGGGTGCAAACAGGGTGGCTGGAACAGGCAGTTAGGCTCATGCTGGAAGGCAGGTTTTGGCAGACTGGTACCAGCAGTTATGGTGCGTTCAGGCTGGTATGGCAGGTACTGGCAGGTATTGCAGGTGCTAACACATATGGTAGGTGCTGGCAGGTATGGCAGGTACAGGTGGGTACAGTAGATATGGCAGGGCCTGAAACACATGTTCAAGTAAGCAAACACAAGATACTGGGAACAGGACCTGAAAACGAGCAAGTGTGGATCTAACTTAATGATCACATTGCGGGTCTTCGGCTCTGGCATTACATTACCTCTCCCTCTGTTCCCTTCTTTTCCAGGCCAGATAGCAATCTCTTCAGCAGAATAGGGACATTAATATTCTCCATGGGTTCCCACAATTTGTCCTCAGTACCAAAGCCCTTCCTATCAAATAAGAATAAGGGCTTATTCAAGGCCAGGATCTTTTTTACATTGAAGACATCACCTGAGCTGACTGGTGAGGGCAAGTTACTGAGATCTTTGAAGGTGCAGCTTAAAACCATAGATTTGAGGAGGGAAATGTGGAAAAAATCAATAATATGAAGCAAGGCAAGGAGCTTCAGCTTGGCTGGGGACATATACAAAGTACATGCACTGCCCACTTAAATGTCGGGTAGTGCACGCGCCCGTGCCCTAAGCATTCACGGGCCCTGGGAGCCGGAAACAGGTGTGAGATAGCTGTCACAGGGCAGCTGAAATGGTGAGTGCGATAGCAATCCTCCTTCAGGGTTATCGGTGCTGGTGTTACACTGCATATCTTGAAAATGGCTGCTTGGCTGATGTTAGTATAGTTTTTATAAATAATAAAATGCTTTGACATTTTTTATGACATTCTTCTTAATATGTTTTTCAATAAGACTTCAAAAACACTATTAAATAAGACCCTCCATAAAATGTAAATTCAAGAGGCATAAAAGAGTATAAAAATCTAATTATTGTCAGATTTGACTACAAAACAACTTGGTGTATAACTCGTTAGCCCATTAAATGGAAGCACTCACCAAAAAGATTTTATCCTAAAATGAACCTTATAAAAGATGTGTCTCAATTAGGTTGCTCTCCTTGGAAATTCCAACTAGAACAGTCCCTGACATTGACTTAGTTTATGCTGTGTTAGCAATAAAGCACCAGAGTGCTTAACACGCATCTTTTATTTATATGCTTTGGAGAAGAATTTTCAGAGACGCACACTATGTTATGTTAAAAGTCTTTCTGCGAGCGGCGACAATCTTTGTGTGTACATGTGACTTCTGTAAGATTTAGCTGCAGGTGTAATATGCCTACTGAAACATGACTTGCTCAGCTAAATTGATACTGAAAAGACAAATTATTTTCTTTGTATTCTTCTACACTATGTGGGTAGAATGATATTTAAGTGTGTTGCATAAAATGCTAAATTGATATACCTGCCATAAAGTTTACGGAGAAGAAGCAAATGCTGTCTACATTTATAAATATATGCACCAGAAATATATTATTCTGAAGCTCAAAATGTATGCATTGTACAATACTGAACAAACCACTGTAGCAACAAGATATAATAACCTTATTTCACTGAATTATCCACCACAAGGCAAGCTGAGCTCAGGTAGCATACTGCAGCATCGTAGAGGGGCAACAATGCAACTAAGAACTGCTAAAGATTCTTTTCACTTATGTGCAGCTTCAATTTGTTCCCCCAAGGGAAGAGTCACATTAGTGTATAGAATCCCTTGTGAGAATATCGGATGTGATATGACACTCAACACAGGCTCTCCTGCGAGCACGAGGTGCTTGTCATTATACTGTTATCCAATCCTGCAATTGGAGGAGAGGGAGGGGTTCATCTCCCCATCTCCTCTGTTTTCTGCCTCTGTGTATATCATACTGCACTTGGATGTCATCCTAGGGCTGTGCAATGTTTCCCTTGCACCCATGGACTTGTATGGGTGCGAGTGAACCAAGACTCGTTGACAAACACAGCATGCTGCCGTTTTTTCTTCAGTTCATTTAGGGCTGAGGAAAAGAATTGTAGATCTGAGCTGAGCCATTATCTAACAATACACCAAGTGTAATGCGTAGTGTGCCTCTACTCTAACAGCCACTCTCTCCAAAGAATCAGCTTCTGCAATAACTGTAAATTTTACATGAGGTTGAGCTTCCTCCTGCTGTTGTAATATGTACAACAACAGTCAAATATGGAATAGCAGGAGGTGGTGCAGAGTGTATGCTATGAGCAGCATGAGTACTGGAGTGTCTCTGGCCTGAAAGGTAAGCATTAGACATTAACAAATCAATATTAATTGAAAATTCTCTGGTCCTCTTGAATTTAAACAATTTACGATTCTTTTCATGGCTAAAAATAATAATATGCTTGATGCCATTTCAAATATTACTAAAGACTGCAGAAGCCAAAAGTGAGCTAATGATTTCAGGCATGAATGCCTTTCGCAAAAATGTCTTGCAGCTATTACATCACATGGTGTTGCTGAACATATCTTTTCAAATTCCAGTTTGCCAACGTTTCAGAATTTTCTGAAAAAATTGATGTATGAATTTCAGTACTAGAAGGCTTGCAATTAATTGGAGAGAGAACTCAGCTGACCATAAGAGTTTACAATTTATAGGAGAGAAAGAGGATCTAGGTGAGAATAAAAATCTACAACTTACAGGAGAGAAAGAGGATGCAGCTGAGCATGAGAGCTTACAATTTACAGGAGAGAAAGAGGCTGCAGCTGACCATAAGAGCTTACAATTTACAGGAGAAAAACAGGATCCAGCTAAGCATAAGAGCTTACAATTTACAGTAGAGAAAGAGGATGCCACTGACCATAAGAGCTTACACTTTACAGGAGAGAAAGAGGATGCCACTAACCATAAAAATGTACAATTTACAGGAGAGAAAGAGGATACAGATGATCATAAGAGCTTACAATTTACAGGAGAGAAAGATGATCTAGCTGAGCATAAGAGCTTACCATTTACAGGAGAGAAATATGATCCAGATGAGCATAAGAGCTTACAATTTAGAGGAGAGAAAGAGAATGCAGTTGACCATAAGAGCATACAATTTACCGGAGAGAAAGAGGATGCAGCTGACCATAAGAGTTTACAATTTACAGGAGAGCAAGAGGTTCCAGCTAAGCATAAGAGCTTACAATTTACAGTAGAGAAAGAGGATGCCACTGACCATAAGAGCTTACACTTTACAGGAGAGAAAGAGGATGCCACTAACCATAAAAATGTACAATTTACAGGAGAGAAAGAGGATACAGATGATCATAAGAGCTTACAATTTACAGGAGAGAAAGATGATCTAGCTGAGCATAAGAGCTTACCATTTACAGGAGAGAAATATGATCCAGATGAGCATAAGAGCTTACAATTTAGAGGAGAGAAAGAGAATGCAGTTGACCATAAGAGCATACAATTTACCGGAGAGAAAGAGGATGCAGCTGACCATAAGAGTTTACAATTTACAGGAGAGCAAGAGGTTCCAGCTAAGCATAAGAGCTTACAATTTACAGTAGAGAAAGAGGATGCCACTGACCATAAGAGCTTACACTTTACAGGAGAGAAAGAGGATGCCACTAACCATAAAAATGTACAATTTACAGGAGAGAAAGAGGATACAGATGATCATAAGAGCTTACAATTTACAGGAGAGAAAGATGATCTAGCTGAGCATAAGAGCTTACCATTTACAGGAGAGAAATATGATCCAGATGAGCATAAGAGCTTACAATTTAGAGGAGAGAAAGAGAATGCAGTTGACCATAAGAGCATACAATTTACCGGAGAGAAAGAGGATGCAGCTGACCATAAGAGTTTACAATTTACAGGAGAGCAAGAGGTTCCAGCTAAGCATAAGAGCTTACAATTTACAGGAGAGAAAGAGGATGCAGTTGACCATAAGAGCTTACAATTTACAGGAGAGAAAGAAGATCCAGCTGAGTATAAAGGTACCGTCACACGCGGCAATATTGCTTGCAATTTCACTGGCAATTTGCTGGTTGCAGTGAAATCATGGACACATTGTTCTATGTTGTTGTCGTGTACAAATGTAACAATGTGTCCATGATTTCACTGCAACCATCAAATTGCCAGTGAAATTGCAAGCAATATTGCCGCGTGTGACGGTACCTTAAGAGCTTACAATTTACTGGAGAGAAAGAAGATCCAGCTGACCATAAGAGCTTACAATTTACTGGAGAGAGGGTCTCTTGCTGACTATAAGAGCTTATACTCTATAGAAGAGAGAGTACCCCTCTAACTATAAGAACTTACACTTTACAGAAAAAAGAGACTTACCCAGTGACTTTGAAGGTGACTATGGAAAATGACTGTGTCTGACAAAACATGGGCTCCACTTGGAACCACTGATCGATGATGGCCCAGGCACTGACTACCACTTCACAAGATATGATAATCCACTAGTTGTAATAGCTAACGGGCATTATGAGGAAACCTGTGCAGCCATGCAAAAAAATACATTATCCTGCTCTTTGATGTATCAGCATTATGAGAATTAGTGCCAGGAAATGTTTTTCTTTGCCAACCATGAATTGAATATCAAAATATTTGAACTTGCATGAAACCACACATTTCAGGAATTGTAATTCAAATTTGATCCTCCGCGGATCAAAACGCTCATCTCTACTGATCACTGATTGAGCTCTTCTGTTCCTTAAATGGATGCTAGTGACAAGTAAAGTATATCCTGTCAAAAATAGACCCTCATATAACTTCATCTGCATAAAAATAATTTAAAAAAATTAAGCTATTTGAATATGATAATAAAACATTTTTGGGCATTAAGACCTGGTTGTTAAAGGATTAAAATAATCATTTTTTTATAGTCTAGGAAAGAGTTCTGTAATGGGGTATATGATTAACCTATATAATTATATAATGGTCTGAACAAAAATTATGGTCTGGCGAAAAAAAAGTCTAGTTTCCATAGGAGATAATACTTTGTTAAAATAAGAAGTAATAATCTGTTGAATTGTCTACCTCGGGAGCTGGTCACAGCAAAATAAGGTATATGACTAAAAGACTGGGTTATCTGGTATGTAAAGAGGTGGTTCACTACAATGCATAGTGGGCACATCGATCTGTTAAATAAGTATTTTCCAAAATATCTTGTGTTCTTAATTCTTTTATTGCTGTCTGCTTATTCCCATCATGTGCCCCCAGCTGTAGCAGCCTCTGATGTCCGGTAATGTCACATCAAGATCCGGAATTAAAAGTTAACCCAGCATCATTGAAGCGGGTCTATTCTCCCTGAATGACTGGGCTGTGGGTGTAGGTTGATGTGGCCACTATGCATTGTACTAAACCACCTCTTTAATAACATGAGAAAAAAAGTTTCTTTTTTAAAGTTGATTATATACATTTTATTTTCCTATACTTTCCTCAACATGAAAAGAGGAAACAAATTTTTTCCTTGATAACAGTTGAAGCTAAGGGTACCATTACACGCCGCAACTACAGTGTAGCAACTGAGAGGCAATCCAGAGTTCTGTCACCGTTGCCCTGAAGTTGCTATGAAATTGCGGTGTGTAATTGTGGAACGCAATGGTGATTTTTAAAGTTGCTCCCGATTGCGGTTTCAAAGCATTGTTCAAAAACCAGATGCAACCCAGAAGGTGGATTGCCTTGGTTTTGGCGTGTGAACGGGCGATAGGGATGCATTGCCTAGTGATTTCCCAGAGGCGTGCCACAGCATGCTGGATACCGCGCCCCATCAGCGATGATTGGTTGGGGCTACTGTGTTTCCATTGGCTGTCCCTCAACAGGACGACATATTTGAAGAGCTCTCCATTCACAATACACGATTGCAATGGCGTCATGTATTAGCCAGCCTTCCTGCGCAGGCTAGCCAATCATGACGCTAATGCGCTGTCTAATCAGCGTGCTTGGGTCACGGAATACACAAGTCTGTGACGTCTATGTTTTGGCGGCGCTGATTCCTTTGGGGATTGCGTCATGTGAAGTGGTGTCAGGAGTCAACCAGATGTTTCCCAATGATGGTGTGGGAACTTCCGGAACGACACATCACCTTAGTTTGAGGGAGCAATTGCGGCGTGTACATGCGGCATCGGCGTTCGGTAGCAACCATCAAAAACGTGCACGCGCATGACCGGTTGCCTCTGATCGCTGATAGTTGCGGTGTGTAAAGGTACCCTAACAGTTGTTTCCAACTGTACTAGGTAACTATGGCAGTTATCCACTGGAAAACTACATAAGATCCCAAGAAGGAGTTAAATAAGAAGACATCTGACCATGCATGCATGCATGCGGATCTGTATTTCCTCCTATTGAAT
Organism: Allobates femoralis; assembly: GCA_033576535.1. Lineage (NCBI taxonomy): Eukaryota > Metazoa > Chordata > Amphibia > Anura > Aromobatidae > Allobates > Allobates femoralis. The sequence goes on along the minus strand of JARQOC010000005.1, from coordinate 321,768,170 downwards.
ATCGGAAGCAGAAGAGCCTTTTTATTTTTCACATGCTTACCTTAAAGGGGAATTCCAGGGAGATTAAAAACAATTGTTTGGTCCCTTCCCTCCTATACTATAATGCTGAGTACAGTAGGCTATACTCAGCATTATAGTATAGGAGTGCAAGAACCATATACTTTTTTAAAGGGAACCTGTCACCTAGATCTAAGCCCCTACACTATCACTACCTGTCCCTGCACCTTCCTAACTGCTCCCTATCTATCCCTCTCTGAGCTAAATCCACCCTATAAAACAGCAGAAAAATAACTTATAACTTACAGAGGTCCCTGAGGCTGGGGACTGAAAAGGCGGGCCCAGGCTCCATTCTACCCTCCTCGATGCAGCAGCACACGCCCCGCTGGGCGGCGTTATTCTTTCTTCATCGCCGCCTCCTCCTCCATTTGGAATCTCCCACCCACTTTACACTGTAAGGTAGCAGTTAGGATCGTCACGACTGAAGGCCCTTTAAATCTCCCCAGAGTTCCCCTTTAATGCCTGTATAAACAGAGCACAGTAAAAATGAGAAAAATGTGTTTATAAACATTGTATAAAAATTATCAAAGTAACATGTAATGTTCTGAATACATTAAGTAATTATGTTGTGACTATGAATGGCGATTCTTTTTCGGTTCACAGTAAAATGCTGGTCTAAATACATAAACTCTGTATATATATATTTATATATATATATATATATATATGTACATATATATATATATATATATATATATATATAACTAGAAAAAAATTCTCTGCAGCACTCAGCTACTACCAATGTGCAAACATGCTAACAAGCGGTATATATTTGAGGAAAAAATTTAAAAACTTACGTTTTTTTCAAAAAACTCAAAATCTTATTTTTTTATTTTCTTGGGGTTCTTGGTACGTACATTGGCCAATGTCCGTTTGCTCATCAACCGCGACAAGGCGACCCCAGGTCTGATGAGTCCTAACGCTGACATCCATGTCCTCCTTTTCCTCCCTATCCCACTCTCAAGTGCTGTGCAGTTTTTTTCTGTTTTGTGTATAACGAATGGAGAATCTGGCTCCATGACTGCAACTTGCACCCTCATCACCCACAGGTAGTCTTAGGTTGAGATGGTGTCCGCCCACTTGAGAGTGGGATAGGGAGGAAAAGGAGGATAGGGATATCAGCGTTAGGACTCATCAGACCTGGGGTCGCCTTGTCGCGGCTGATGAGCAAACGGACATTGGCCAATGTGCGTACCAAGAACCCCAAGAAAATAAAAAAATAAGATTTTGAGTTTTTTGAAAAAAACGTAAGTTTTTAAATTTTTTCCTCAAATATATACCGCTTGTTAGCATGTTTGCACATTGGTAGTAGCTGAGTGCTGCAGAGAATTTTTTTCTAGTTGTATGACCCAGTGTCCCTGCTGGCACCAGTTCACATTAGTCTGTGAGTGCTGTGCAGTTTTTTTCTGTTTTGTGTATATATATATATATATATATATATTAGCAAAAAAAAGAAAAAGCAGCACCAAAATAATAGTGGTGTGAACTTTTTTTTATTGCCTAGTGACGTGGCGCTAGGCAATAAAAAGAGTTCACACCATTATTGTTTTGGTGCTGCTTTTTCTTTTTTTGCTATTACCTAAGGACATTGAGGTGTCTGGAGACGCCTGCACTGCTTTAAGGCTGGCTTCACACTGGTGTTCCCCTCGGCAGCGTTCTGCGGAGGGGAACCGCCATGTGAGCGCAGCCACCGCAAGTCACTATGTTTATAATGGGGACGCACGGTGCTGCGCTTGACTGTACATGACCATGCGCTCCAATTCATTTGAATGTGTGATTTGTACATATGTGCATGCTTGCGTACAAACCACACTCTCTCACTCTCTTAATAAACATAGCTCCCTATTTTCAATGAGAGATTTATCCCATTTTATCATTAAAGAATATAACATTATGTAATCAATCCTTTGTTTATTGTTTTTAGGCATCAGAAATTAAATTATAACACATATATATTTAAATCTTACAAATTTTATGAACTTTTCATTTAAATTAAGTTTTTGTCCGACCTTTTTAAAAAAATTAAAATAAGAATTCGGTTTTATCATATTTATTTCAATTTCTGTGTATTAATTTTTCACAAATTATACAAACATCTTTATTAAACATTTTTGTCAAATAAATATACAGTAATCAAATGAACATTTTTATAGGTTTTCCTCAGATGCATATCAGTAGCACGATTCCCAAATATTTCGCTCGCAGCCTATTAAGAGAAAGAAAAGAAAACATTACAATATTATTCTGCATATTAATATCTAGTCTCTTCCACTATTATATAATTATATGGTTTTAACCCCTTTCATCTCACATTATCGCTCATATATAATTCTTTTTATAATTATTAGTCAGTGTATGTTATTTAATACACTTAGATATATCCACAGAGCACATTCATTATTTGTACATATTTTACACTTTATTACATATACAATGGTAAATTCTAGATACTTGTCACCTATGTCATGATTCATTTTTCCAAATACCTAGTTGGCTCCTTCTCTCTAATACTCCTGTATCACAGATACTTTTCTTTTGCAATTTGGTCTTTCCTCACATTTTCACACACACGTTCGATCACTATCCTATCCACATACTATCAGGGCTAATTTTCTCTTTCTTTTTTCGTTTTTGCTCTATATAAATTTGTTTTTCTGTTCTTCCGATTATTTTAATGATTAGATGATTTATGAACTATTGATTTTAGGCAACGATTACGGTACCTTATGGATCTTCGCCAATGTATTGTTTTCATTTTCTGACAGTTTTTACACTACACTGTTTGTAAACATTATGATGTCATAATGAGTATCCTTCCCATACAGTGACGTATTTTTAGGTGGACTGTGATTTGGTTTTGGCGCTTTTTTAGGTTTATAAAGGATTGTTTACAGTTGAATCATGTCATTCCCTGAGGAAGGAGCTGGGTTTTGAGCTCCGAAACACGTCGGAAATGGAGAGGAAAATAATTCTTTCAAAGCATTCTGGTGTCTTTGATATTTCTTTGGGGCGGCAGCGCGGATCTGGTGGCACTTGGTCCTGGAGAAAGAACCACCTGTGGAGAGCTACAGAAAGACCTAGTATCAGCAAGTATAATTATTCCTAAGAAAACTATAGGTAATGCACTTAAACGCCATGACCTGTATGCAGATTCACCACGCAAGATTCCAATTTTAAACAAAAAGCATGTTCAAGTGCATTGAAAGTCTTCTCAACAACATTTAGACAAGCCAGTGAAATACTGCAAGAATACAGCATGGTCAGATAGGACAAGAATTGAACGATTTGGATACCATAATGCACACCATGTTTAGAAGCTAAAGGGCACTGCGTATAACACCAAAAGCAGCATACCAACAGTAAAGATTGGAAGAGGGAACACCTGGAGCTGTTTTCCAGCATATGACACTGGTAAACTTCATACAATTGAAGTAAATGAACTCAATAAATGTACTCAAAATTTTGGGATATCAAGGTGTGTAACAGTCCGCGCTGCTGAGTCCACACGAAACACAAGGAATGCAAGATATATCTTGTAGCAGTATTCTTCTTTATTTCCTACGCGTTTCGGTGCAGTTCCATGCACCTTCCTCAGGGAGTCACTTTTGATAGGGCACTATTGCGCCTCTTGTTTCCCCACCATTTTTTTATCAATAAATGTACTGAGACATTCTTAGTAAAAATCTGCCATCTGCAAGGATCATGAAGCTAAAATGAGGGTGGACATTTCAGACAATGATCTCAAACACACAGCCAAGTAAACTCTCAATTGGTTTCAGAGGAAGAAAATTAAGCTTCTAGAATGGCCAAGCCAATCATCTGACCTGAATCCAATATAAAATATATGGAAGGAACTAAAACTCAGAGTTTATAGAAGGAGCCTGCGGAACCTTCAGGATTTGAAGAGTGTCTGTGTGAAAAATAGGCCAAAATCACACCTGAGCAATGCATGCAACTAATTTTCCCATACTAGTGGAGTCTTGAAACTGTCATAATCAACAAAGGCTTTTGTACGAACTAAGGCTGGCTTCACACTGCAGTTTTTTTCACTTATCAGTTCATCCAGTTTGTGTGTCAAAACCAAGAGTGTCTCCAAAACTCAGAACAGGTGTCAATCTTTCAATTATAGTTTTTCTCTGCAAGTTCCTCTCCTGACTCCTCTCCTGGTTTGGGCACACAAACTGGATGAACACTGATCAGTGAAAAACTGCAGTATGAAGCCAGCCTAATGAAAAAAACTTCAGCAAGTGTGTTCAATACGTTTTCCCTGTGTCATTTCACATTATTACAAATCACTAAATTTATTGCCATCAATAGTTTGATTTCTCTGCCTTTGTGGACCAACATCTGGTGAGAAATTTATGTCAATAGCACCTTAAGAAATATATTTACTTAGAAAATTGGTGATGTCTCAATACTTATATATATACTGTATATATGCATATTTAACACTTTTATATGTACATTTGTCAGTTTAATCTGTGGACAGCAATCTTCATATGACATGTATAATTAACAGATTTTTTTTTTTTTTTATTGACAGGTTCGTGCCATTTGGTGGTCAGTGCTTAAAGGGGTGAAGTTCATAATGTGGATTATCTAATTGCACTTGGTCTATAAACATCATATTGCTTCTTTTGATCTGCCTAGTGTGGTGTTCATGAATCAGTAAATCAATAGAGACGCAGTGAATACCAGTAAGTTTTTGAACTGTGTATACTTAAATGTGACTTCACTGTTTATTATAAAAAATGAAGAAACAGATAGGTTTGTTTCTTTAATACCATATACATATTTTATAGATGAGTCTAAATACTCAGAAACCAGAATAATAGATTTGGTTCAAATTCATTTGCATGATCCAGTTCATTAGACATAGCATAAATCTGTGGCCACTGGGCAGGAGTTCCCAGAAACGCTCTCTTTTTGATTAACCCACTGAGCACAACCTCATTTATATCATAGCACAATGGTGGTGTCATGCCAAGATGGCTAATCAAAAGAGGGGCTAGTAATGCTGTAAGATTAGAGGCTGTTCTCTGGACTCCTGTCTAGTGGTCCTAAATGATTGATGTGCCAATTAAACGGGTTTTTCTAAACAATTTGCACTAACTCTATTAATAACTAATGTAAAAGTAGTGTTATACGACAGGTTGCTACATCAGTACAAGGAGTCGGAGTGGTAAATTACATGGAGAAATTAACAGATATGATTTTGCATTTTACCAATTCCCCACTGACTCATGATGACTGTGTGCTTTGCAGTCAAATGTCATGCTTAAAAAATATGTAAATTTTACTGTGAATTTCGATGTTTTTTGATGCACTATTATATATATATATATATATGTACACATATATATACATAGGCGCACCCAAGGGGGGGACCTATGTGTCTGGACCCCCCCCTTTGGACGGCCCTGAGAAGTGGTGCAGTACACAAGTAGCTGGGCCCCTATGTCAGGAGACAGGAACAATTACACAGCACCCAAGGGCCCACAAAAGAGGCTGCTTTTAGGGGGGCTTCGCTCCCCAAACCCCCCCACCGGGGGCTTTGCCCCTCGGAACCCCGCTGGGGGATGACACCCCTCTTTCAGGGCCGGTGTGTGTTTCTTGGACCCCTACCTTGGGAAATTTCTGGGTGCGCCACTGTATATATATATATATATATATATACTGGGAGCCGTGTGTGGCCTCCTGCTGTAATACTGAGGGTCTTGTGTGGGCCTCCTGCTGTATTCAGGGGTTGTATCAGGCCTCCTGCTGTATTCTGGAGGCTGTGTGTGAGCTCATGCTGTTTACTGAGGGATGTGTGTGGCCTCCTGCTGTATACTGGGAGCTGTGTGGCCTCCTGCTGTATACAGGGGTTGAATGGGGCATCCTGCTGTATACTGAAGGCTTTATGTGGGTTCCTGCTGTATACTGGAGCATGTGTGTAGGCTCCTGCTGTATACTGGGTTATGTTCAGGCTCCTGATCTATACTGGGGTCTGTGTGGCCTCCTGCTATATACAGGGGTTGTATGAGGCCTCCTGCTGTATACTGAAGGCTGTATGTGAGCTCATGCTGTGTACTGGGGATGTGTTAGGCCTCCTGCTGTTTACTGTGGGCTGTGTGTGGCCTCCTGCTGTATACTGGGAGCTTTGTGGCCTCCTGCTGTATACAGGGGTTGCATGGGGCCTCCTGCTGTATACTGAAGGCTGTGTGTGAGTTCCTGCTGTATACTGGGGACTATGTTCAGGCTCCTGCTGTATACTGGGGGCTGTGTGGCCTCCTGCTGTATACTGGGGGCTGCGTGTGAGCTCCTACTCTATACAGGGGTTATATGTGACCTCCTGCTGTATACTGTGGGCTGTGTATAGGCTCCTGCTCTATACTGGGGCTGAGTGTAACCTCCTGTTGTACACAGATGTTTATATGTGGCTTTGTGCTGTATATTGGGGGCTGTGTGTAGCCTCATGCTGTAATACTGGGGTCTGTGTGTGGCATCGTACTGTGTATTGCGTGCCATGTGTGACCGTCTGCTGTATACTGTGGTCTGTATGGCCTCCTGTAATACTGGGGGCTGTGTGCCTTCTGTAATACTGAGGGCTGTGTGTGGTCGCCTGTTGTATACTGGGGCTATATGTGGACTCCTGCTGTATATTGTGTGCTGTATGTAGCCTTTCCACTGAGTTCTCTTGCAAATATTACAGGGGATTGAAGGTGGAAAGTGACTGGATGATAGTTAGGTCACTAATTTTGAAAGATTGACGTGTTTATTATTTAAAGCTAATTAAAAATGTTGAATGTTAAATGATGCACAAACATCCAATAAAAGCCAACATTTTTAGTTGAAGTAATAATGCGCAGATATTTTGACAGACACACAAAGTAAAACCTTCAATGAGGAGGTAGTGGTGATATAATAATTCAAGGAGTGACCAGATTAGAAGATGTATATGTCTCTACACAGAGTAATAACAACAGCTAACAGAGTGGAGTCTTACTATGAAAAAAATCTCCTCTACTCACAAAACAAATATAAAAGGATGGCTCAATGTATCCAAATATTCACTAATACAGTTAATTTAGGCTTCTACCTGCGAAACACGTTAAGGCCAGGCGAGGTGTGGTGAATCCTCCAACCAAGTGGGTGACGGCTCCTTACGGTTTTTGTACATCAGACAGGTTGGTACCATTTTGGCATAGCAGATACTCTTTAGTAGTGTTTACTTTATGTCTTCCTGGGTTTATGCTTCATGGTATTAAAGTAGGTTGGGAAGCTCCAAAAATTGGGATAGTCCTGTATACTTTGTGTGCTATAAATTTCAGTACAAGTATCCAGGGTTGAGTGTTCCTCCTACATCACCTGTCAGTTTATCGATAGCAAGGGGATTATAGTGGGATCTAGTATATTACTGCCTCTACTCAGGTGTTACAGAGGATTGGGCCAGTGTGCAATATTCATGTAGGCTGCTATAAGGTGTTTTCAAAATTTAAATGATATATTAGACCTATGCCTTCTGGTATGGTTAATGTGTTACTTGGTACATATAGTAAGCCGTGTTTGTCTCTTTTTAAGGCATACATTAACTGTATTAGTGAATATTTGGATACATTGAGCCATCCTTTAATATTTGTTTTGTGAGCAGAGGAGATTTTTGCATAGTAAGACTCCACTCTGTTAGCTGTTGTTGTTATTACTCTGTGTAGAGACATATACATCTTCTAATCTGGTCACCCCTTGAATTATTATATCACCACTACCTCCTCATTGAAGGTTTTACTTTGTGTGTCTGTCAAAATATCTGTGCTTTATTACTTCAAATAAAAATGTTGGCTTTTATTGGAAGTTTGTGCATCATTTGACATTCAGTGTAGCTGAATTAGTGATTATTGATTCTGGTAAATGCGTTCCGTTTTTTTGATTAAAGATGTACGCCACGTGAACAATGGGTTTATAATTAAAAATGTTGGCCATATGAACAGCCAAGTCATTTTTCACTAGAGACATATAGGAAGAGTCAATTTGTTTTTAGTAATTTTTCAGGACTTTTTGGGAGCAGACACACCCCAAAAGACTCATTAAATTCAGTGTTCACATAAACTAACTCTCTGCTACCAGTTAATGCTAGTAAAAACTCTGCTTTGTGGTAAAACACTGAGCTAGTGGTTTTAACATGTGCATACACAAATGCAAGAGGCAATGTGGGAAATTGAAAACAAAATATGAAGACATTATTTGCAGCAGGTACCTTATGGTTGTGACATGCACTTTGCAATATGTTTATGAAAACATGCTCTTGTACGGCAATTGTTAATAAAGAATGTATGCCCCTCATGCACTCATAGCATCACATAATGGGTTAGTTTAAAAGTTATTATTTTAATCCAGTAATGAAAAAATTTACTCTTTACATGTTGCCTATATTTTGATCCATATGTAAAATAAAATGAAGGGATTTGGCTTGTAATAGGGATGGAGCACTTTTATGATCCTACTTACAGTGTATGGGGGAATAGTTATGCAACACCCACCAGGGCCTTGGAACCGGGTCAGTAAGTTCTTTGGGGAATCACGGTGGCGGTGACCTGCCTCTGTGGCCATGCAGTTAAAGGTGTAGTATTTACAGGGGATGAACGTGACTCCACCTGTGGTGTTTGGCCAGGGGTGGCTGACGCTGCAGATTAGGACCGCTGGGGAAGATGGTGATGCAGTCAGTATGGTATCGCTCCCCACAGGTGGAGCTGGGCCCAGGGTTGGACAATGAGTCACTGGAAGATGGTGGGGGCAGTGATGATCTTGTGCGGGAGGTAGCAGGGAAGGCACTGCAATAAATGGAGAACACCAGGAATGCAGTTCGGTACCTTTTACTTGGTGATCAGGCAAGTATGACCCGGTCGGGTGCTGTGCTCTTCCACGACGCAGCTTGGCCAGTTCTTAGTTGATTCGGGGCTGCTCTAACAAGACACCTTCCCATAAGCCTCTCCCGGTTGAATCTCTCCCATGCTGATCTTTCCTGCATCTTCGTAGCCTACCACATCCCATGGTAGGAGACTGAGTGCCCTGTCAAGTAATGGCCAGGCACGTCCTCTGACCCTAGTATAGCCGCTGTGCCTGGATGGGGTCCATGGCTGCAGCCACCGGATTTGCAATCCGGAGCCCACCGATTTCATAGCTAAGACGTACAGTCCTTCCACTAGATCGGTTATGGTCTCCTCTTGCAACCTAGTCCCTCCACTCGCCTCCAGCCAGCAGTGGATTCCTCACTCCCATGCCCCCTAGGACTACTTCTCCTTCACCACCTCTACTCTTCTCCACTCTCTACTCTCTCCCACCCACTCTACCTCTTCCCTCCTCCATTCTCAGGATCGGGGCCCTCCCTCAATAGGGTCCGCCGAGGGTCCCCTGGCCTGGTGACAGGATAGTGTTGGGTGCAGTGTTTGTGTCTTGGCTTTGCAAACCCCTCTCCCCTGAGAGCGGTGACCCCACACCTGTGGAGTAGGTGCAGCATCACTGTAGCGATCAATCCGCAGGAGCGCTACAGTTATCCTTATGGAGATTAATCTGCCTGCTGGCATGAGGAAGCATAGCCGCCATGCTCCACTGGTAAAAAGTAGACGAACTCCAGTGCCGCCTATTGAAGGTAGCAATCCTAAAAGTAATAATTGACTCTTTATCAAGCCTTTTAATATGATTTAGGATTTGTGCCAAATTGGAGCCCTAATCTGCAGATGCTGCATTTTGGGGTGATTACCCCTCATCAGTGCAGTGTGTGAGATTCTGATCTGGCTGTATGAGAGGCTAAAGCAAGGTCTGGAGAAATAGCTATTCTCATTATGGAGATCAATATGCCTGCTGGTATGAAGACACTTATAGCCGCAATGCTCCTTTGAGAAATATGCAAACTGTCACTTCATGGAAGATGTAGATGAACTCTAGTGCAACCTATTGAAGGTAGCAATCCTAAACATCATAACTGACTCTTTAACATGCGTCCTTAAAGAGAATTGCTATTCCCCCAGACCTCGTCTTTGCCTCTCATACAGCCAGAACAGAATCCCATATGCTGCACTGATGACAGGCAATCACCCCGAAGCACAGCATCTTTAGATCGGGGCTCTGATCTGGCACAAATCCTAACTCGTATTAAAAGGCTTGTTAAAGAGTCAATTATGACTTTTAGAATTGCTACCTTCAATAGGTGGCACTAGAGTTTGACTACTTCCTGCTTACAGTATAATGCAATAGTTTGGGCACTCCTGGTTAATTACTGTGATTGTGACCAGTTAGGCAAGTTTAACTTAAATAAATGATCTCTAAAAGGCATAGAGTTAAAGATTACACATTTCCTTTATATTTTAGGCAGAAATATATATATATATTGATATATATTGATATTTAACATTGGAAAAATGTTAAAAAAAAGGTACTACAGAATATATTAATTTTGACCAGGGGTGCACACACATTTGCATGCCACTGTACATCTTAGTAAAGTTCCATACATTATCTACTTACATAATTGCCTTGTCCTGTCCATCAACAACTTTCACTGTCATGGTGTCCTCCTATCGTCTGATTGGCCAGAAGCCAGAACAATTTCCGGTAGCCATATTTACACACCCAAGTGATGGGTGTACAAATATGACATCTGCTTTGTATATTGGACCACCAGCAGTATCACCAATAGACGATAGAAGAAGCCGGATGAAGCCGGAGCGCGGTGCAGAGCGGCGACAGCGGCAGCCGGCAGGGATAAGTAAGTATAATGATGCATGGATGTATTCCTTTACAGGTGTGCAGCAGCAAGGGGGGGGCCCTGTATACCACCACTGGGGCAGCTGACCGGATAGCAGTGTAGCGGCGCTAGGTCCGGGCCCCCCACAAGTGCCGGGCCCCAAAGCGACCGCTACGTCTGCTATGCCGGTAGTTATGCCCCTGCTGTAAAGCATCCTGAAACCATTCATGTGTGGGGTGGCTTCTCAGCCAAGGGAATCGGCTCACTCACAGTCTTGCCTAAAAACACAGCCATGAATAAAGAATGGTACCAGAATGTCCTCCAAGAGCAACTTCTCCCAACTGTCCAAGAGCAGTTTGGCGCCCAACAATGCCTTTTCCAGCATGATGGAGCACCTTGCCATAAAGCAAAGGTGATAACTAAATGGCTCAGGGAACAAAACAGAAATTTTGGGTCCATGGCCTGGAAACTCCCCAGATCTTAATCCCATTGAGAACTTGTGGTCAATCATCAAGAGACGGGTGGACAAACAAAAACCAACAAATTCTGTCAAAATGCAAGCATTGATTATGCAAGAATGGACTGCTATCAGTCAGGATTTGGTCCAGAAGTTGATTGAGAGCATGCCAGGGAGAATTGCAGAGGTCCTGAAGAAGAAGGGTCAACACTGCAAATATTGACTTGCTGCATTAACTCATTCTTAACCTTTTGGTACTCATAATATGATTGCAATTATATTTCTGTATGTGATATAAACATCAGACAAACACAAATAAAAACCAGAGGGCAGCAGATCATGTGAAAATATAATTTTGGTGTCATCCTCAAAACTTTTGGCCATGACTGTACATAGTTTTTTGTTATTGCAAAGTCAATCAGACTTTGAAACAAGTCCTCTAATGCATGGAATGGCACAGCACCTGCAAATGATAAACACACTAGTCATGATGCCAAGAGATATCAATGCGGCAGTGAATAATGCAGACTGTTTTCCAAATCTTTATTCAATCCAGGAAGTAAATATATCATCATATCCAGAGTTCTCAGCTAATTCATTAGACCAAGCTGTCAGTCCATGAAGAGCTTTGGAAATACTTCCATCAGGAGCTCTATTTTTAGGATGAATGTGCAACAAAATCCTCCAAACATCTTACATACACCTCCATTATCTGCTAAGAGTATATCTAGTGCTATTCTATTCTGCCAAGCCATGAGAGAAGTTAGTTCTAATAGCTCAGCTATCTCTAGTGTAATTAACAATTCTCTGTTGGTTGTAGTATATGCAATTTATCCAGTCCACATGCTTGTATATAGTCACCCACTATATGATGGATTCCCATCCGGCCACAATCTGGTTTCTAGCCTTGCATCCAGTAGGCACTCCCCTGGGAATTCCAATGTTATCCATGTACAGTAATGTACAGTAGATACTTGAATTGAAGGATCCTCAGAGGGTTTCATGCTTCTGTCTATTCCCACTGTGTACCTTTGGCCATGTCCCTGTTGACAATAAGTGGAACAGCATGATTAGCTGGACCACCACACAATTCCCTCAGGAACCATGTAGCAATCTGGCTCTTATTCTTTATTCACTGCATAATTATGATATAATCTTTCTTAGGTTAGTCTGGTTTGACAATATGGCTGAGTAGTTGGCTCTGTGGGAGACATTGATCTGTCCTCTACAAAAGTCATCTTGGAGCTCACAGAAGTCTTACCCATCATTTGGAACACTAAAGAAAGTATAGTTACCAGGATAAGCAATCACCTGTGGTGGGATATCTGGTTTCTTAAGTGGGGGAAATAAAAGTGATAACGTTTTGCATTTTTTTTTTACTATATAGTGTAATATACACTGTAATCCTTGTGGATCTTCCTGATCATTAAGGGGAAAACGGACAAATCCTAGCTGTGGTCTGGCTGTTTTCAGAATCTATACAATTTAGTTTTTTAAGGATTTTTGCAGTTTATCTAAGCCATTCTAACCATTCTAAGGGCCCCTTTACACGTGGCTACATTTCTTGGGTGGCTACAGGTAACTTACTGGCTGCAGTGAAATCATGGAGACATGGTTCTATCCTGTTGCTATGTACAAATGGAATAATCTCTCCATGATTTCACTGCAACCAGTAAGTTACCTGTAGCCACCCAAGAAATGTAGCCGCGTGTAGAGGGGCCCTAAAGGTACTATTACACACTTCAATGTCGTAATGATCTCACCAATGATCTCACAGGAGCGCGGTCGTTAGGACATCTTTTTGAGATTGTTGGTGAGACGTCACACATCTAGATATCGTGAACGACTCACAACGAAATGGCGAGCAACTATTGTTCGCACAACCCAGTGAACAATACTTGTTCACTGTTGTGAATAGGGGAAGTCGTTAACGACATCGTTATCGCAGTGTCACACTCAATGATGCAGCAGGTTGGCTGAACGAGGATAGTCAGATTTGAGAACATGTTCTCAAATCTGTGATCAATGATCCAACAATTTATCATAGTCATATCTCGGTGTCACACGCAACGATGTACTAACGATGTCGTTTGAACGACTCCAAACCCGTGATGTTTCAGCGATTAACACGATATCGTGCCGTGTAATGGTACCTTTAGTTAGGTTAGAAAATCTAACTGTGGATCTCATGGACTCTATTATGGTTCGTCCTAAAGGCCCAGTTACACACACAGATAATTGTGCCGAGATTGTTCGTAGATCTCTGGTTGCAGTGAAATCATGGACACATTGCTCCATTTTGTGGCCGTGTACAAATGGAACAATGTGTCCATGATTTCACTGCAACCAGAGATCTGCGAACAATCTCTGCACAATTATCTGTGTGTATAACTGGGCCTTAACACACCTTCCTTGGGTTGTGATTTTGTATTATTCTGAACTTCTATGTAGAAATGCCCCATCGGGTCTGTTCCTTATAAATCAGCTTCAATTATTTATCTCCTGCATAGGGTTTGCACGAAACTCGTTGAGGTTCAATAAAATCTTTTGACTGAAGTGGACCGGTTTGGACATTTATAATTCACTTGGCAGCATGGGCCTTATCCACCCATTCCCTGTCTACATGTGGTGTCAATTACATATAACATTTGATCTCTCATCTTAGGGTTTTTTAAAGTTATCCGTAGCTGGTTACAATTATCCTTATTTGTGCAAGGGGAGATTTTTTTTCCTAATGGGGAGAGTTTGGCTTTTAAATCCACGTAACCATAAGGGTACCTTTACACGCTGCTACTGAAGGATGGATACAACCAGCTACTTCACGTGCATGAGCACGCACAAACGGTTACAAACGGTAAACGCACCATCTTTACACGCCGCCACAAGCTACGCTACGCTACGTGACATCTATCTCTGGATACACCGCCGGGTGCCTCAAGTCACCTTCTGTAGCTCATCTTACCTCATTTACACACAGCACATAGGCGTGCCACAATTGTGGATTACGAGAAGTCCGTACGCTGATAGGACAAAGCAATAACATCATGATTGTCCAGGCATCGCAGGAGGCTGATTAATACATGACGCTCGAGCAATTGTGTAGTGTGACTGGTCAGCTCCTTAAATATGCCTCCCTATGCAGCGACTACCAATCGTAACGCAGGAGCTTCCACCAATGATCGCTGAAGGGGGGCGGTATCCCGGAGCCTGTGTCACGCCCCAGCTACATACCAGGTACATTGCCTGGTGTCGACACATCCCTTCTGTTGCTTCTTTACACGCCGATACAGCTCGCTACAATCGCCTGTGTAGCCACCTGTTTCCGGGCAGTGCTCGGAAACAGATGTGTCTGTTGCCGGGTGCCTCCTACCATCTTTACACGCCGCTACTACGGGGTATTTTGCCGCTACAAGCTACATTTGTAGCCTGTAGCTGGTTGTATCCATCCTCCAGTAGCGGCGTGTAAAGGTACCCTAAGACATACCCATAACCTCGGGCTGCAGTTTTCGATGTTACTTTACGCCAGTCAAAACACATTTGGTCCCCCTGCATTTTGACCTTATAATACAAACATACTTATGGGACTGCTAGTTTGGCAGCTGGTTTCTTATCTCCACATCCTTTACATGAGACACAAAAGTCCACCAAAATGGTAGCATCCTACCTAATTTAAAAAGTGAAATATAAGGTCGTAAAGCAAAAACAGTTCCATCTCCTTGGCCTTCCCTTTCTATTAGGCCATGTTCTTCGCACAGTGTTTTTGCTGCATTTATGCTTTGTTTTTGTGCTAAATTTTTAACTTTTTATGCTAATCTATGCTAATTTAAATTAGCATTTTTGTTTCCCAGCAAAACATTTGATTCAGGGAAAGTTGTCCACACACATTGGTTTAATTTCTTTGCAGAATCTGAAACCTGCACAGGTTTTGCTGCATTTTGAAAGGAATGAGCATCAATTCTTTTCTGAGTTTTTCCAGTTTTCGCTGAAAAAATGCAGCAAACAAAACCGCAGCAAATACATGGCAAAAATGCAGGTTGCCTCTTGTCAAGAAATCTGGACTTACTAGAAACCCCAAGGATTTGCTGCCTATTTGCTGCAGTAAAACTTTATGTATGTGAACATAGCCTTAGTCTCCAATTTCCCATCACCATCGTCACAAAGAATATATATGTTACTTACTTTAACGTACACATCCTGGATCTGACTTGTCTGGGAAGTGGAATGAATGTGAGTCTTCGCCAGTCTCAGCCAAGTTTTCCCTTGTGGAAAACCTCCATTTGTATTGAGACGTATGACAAGCAAGTCAGATCCCATTCTGTCCCTACCTGTCACAATCTTGACCACAGTAGGAGTAGTCAATGGGACTTGATAAGGACATTCCCACTTAGGAGGGTGCCAATGTTTCTTCTTTATCACCTTCACAAGGACCCAGTCTGCAGGTTTCACGATCTTAGGTTTTGATAGTGGTTCTCCTGAAACAAAATTAGGGGTAAAAACGTCTTTGTGAGTTAGTATCTTAGTCACATCTTCTGCAAATGTACAGTGTCAGCTTCCTCATCTATTTTTGTAAAAGAGTTTTAGCTGAGATAACAGAAAGATCCTTCCATATATAATTTCAAAGGAGGTCAGGCCTAAAGATGTTGGTGTGACATGCATGTCACCAACCAGCATCCTTACCATGGTGCAGTCTTTTTACTGGAAAACAAGGAGCATTGCAAGGGTGAACCTGCACGTTCTACCAGAACTCCTGCTTTCAACAGATCCAGAATTATAGCTTCAATTCCTTCTTTAGTCTCTGGTTTGAGGGGGTACTGTTTTTGGTGGGGGCCTAAAAAAGATGACTTTGTTGTTGTGTTACAGGCCGTACTCTTTTTTTTTTTATTAACCCCACATGGGCAGAGGATGAGCATTTCTTACCCAACCCCCATCTGTTTCTGAAGGTAAACACTCAAGGCAAAAATGGTGTACTAATTTAGTATTTTTGAATACGCCTGTCATCTAGCATTGCATCCCAATCCATCACCCAAATCCTCTAATTGTTGATTTTTCTAACACTTTTCTACAAAACATCACATGATTTAACTTTGCATTTCGAGAGGAAAACATGCAGCATAGTGCCTCCAAAGAGTGTTCTCATTTGCTCTTATACTATGCAACTGACAGCACAGTTTCCTTCCAAATCCCAGCATACGATGTCCAAGAGCAATTTAGAGCACCACCTGTAATTCCTACACTGTGTGATAATCTGCAGGGTACCCTTTATCTCTTACTTTCTTGATTAAGTGAGGATGGTTCTTTAGTTGTTAGATCTACAATAGACTGTTATATTATCTGGGTTCCCCATACCCTTAGACTACCATTGTCTCAACCATGTAGTATAATGCACCCCATAGTCCTACATGTTAAATAATGTAGCCCCCATAGCCCTTCATATATTATAATGCAGCCACCATAATCCTCCATATACTGTACTGCATTTCCATATAGTATAATGCACCCCCATTGTCCTCCATAGATTATAATGCAGCCTCCATATATTATAATGCAGTCACCATATATTATAATGCTCCTCTATATATTATAATGCAACCTCCATTTATGTTAATGCATCCTCCATATATTATAACAAAGCCTCTATAGATTAAAATGCACCTCCATATACTATAATGCCTCCTCCATATATTATAATGCAGCCTCGGTAAATTATACTGCAGCCTTAACAGATTATAATGCAGCCTCAACAGATTATAATGCAGCCCCCATAGCACCCCAGTATTTTCTTCACAGGCAAACCCCCCTTCCCCCCCCCCAAAACACATATTTTACTCACCTATGCATAGATTCTGAGGAGTCCATTAGCAGGAAGGACCAATGAGGTGATGTCATTGCACCAGGGCACACAGAGTCCCAGCATGGTGACATCATCCTGCTTCTCTACATCCCGCTGTATATGTGAGTTTCCTCAAGGCCTACTTGACCTGCAGCCTACAAAATGGAGAACGTTAGAGCAGGGAGATCACATGTCGCCGCTCTACCATGGAATTCAACTCTATCGCACACAGCGCTCGCAGATATAGACGAAAGTAGTGTAGCTCAGGGTGGCCCCTGAGAAAGCAAGGCCCTGGGTAATTGCACCCTTTGCCCCTCCCCTGATAGCTATGCTACTGTCATTAGAGGATTATTATTTGCCTATCACAACTTTATCTTTCCATGTTTATATTGGTTGATTAAACCTTTTGTAAACTCAAATAATTTAGGAACACAGAAAGCTTCCATTACAGTAAGAAAAGAGGGTGGGGTGCTCTGAGATTCCCTTTTTTTCTTGCGTCAATTGGTATGTTTCCCTAAAGTATTTTCATTCATCTGTCAACAGGCATGATATTCTCATCAATTGCATGAGAATTATTAGCAAACGTTTTGAACTTTAGTTATATATATATTTACACTATAGCCCACGTACTAAAAACAAAAAAAAGAAGATTTCAGTCTTTGATTCATTACAAATTGGTTTTGCCTTAGCACACTGGGGACTTTTGCATTTTCAGTTAAATCTTAGTGAATCGTTCTTTCAAATCTAACGATATTGTCAGGGGTTCTCATTCAAAAAGCCATTAAATGAGAGCAGGTTAGTGACCTGTGTAAAATTCCCAGCATACAGGCTGCACATTGAAAACAAACAGCTGGATTACAAGCCGGGCTTTGTCAGTGAGGGGAATTTAAAATAATAAAAACTATTTCTGAAAATAAAAAACACACACACTAGATTTTGACATTCCAAAAGACAATGTGAGATATTCATACAAACTTAAAGTAAGGTAAAACTGGATGATGACCAATATATAAAGTTGGTACCACCTATATTACATAGAAAAAAACTAGTACAAGCTTCCGTGTTACAAGATAGTAAAAAAAACAATAACAGAAAGTTGATATCAAACACACTACACGCTGCACATAAAAAAAATAGAGAAAAGTTATGCTTCAGTACAAAACTGAGGGACACAAACATCAAAGAAGCAGGAATGGGTACACACCGGCCGGCCAACAAAGCATAATTGCTGTGATTGCTGTGAGGAGCCTGGCAGTGATTGACAGGAGAGGGGGCCTGGAAGAGAGGTGAGGAGGTTGTCCCCAATCTCCTCTGGTCCCCAGCCACAGCCAATAGGGTGATATACACAGTGCAAACCGGAAGTGACCCAAGTTCACCAGCGTTATGTGAAGGTCGGAGCTGGTCGGTAGTGAGTATGATGTGTGTGTGCCTGTCTGTATGTCTGAGTGTGTGTCTGTCTGTGTATCTGTTTTAGGACTGATATTTCTTCCCCTCCCCCACACATACCTTCAGCCACAAGGGGAATTCTGCAGAAGAGAAATGTCAGAGACCTGAGGTGTCCAAGGGCTCATCTCCAAATTTCTTTACTGCTAGAGATGAGCCACCACCCTAGTGTTGAATTCGATTTGGTTCGCCGAATTGGGCGTATGTTCGTCGAATGTTCATTAAACACCGTCGAATCCCAATGAAAACAATGGCAGCCAAACACAAACACATACAAACACATAGAAAAGACATAGAAAACACCTTCTAAAGTGTCCAAAAGGTGTCAAACTACTCAGAAGATACAACAAACATATGGAAAAGTGAAAACTACTAGGGATGGGCGAGTCTACTCGCTAGGACTCGGGACTCGGCGATTCTGAAGGTACTCGCAGGACTCGTTACTCGGCGAATCTCCCAGCTTGGACTCGCACAGTGACGAGTCCAATGGAATTCAATGGCAATAAGCTTGACTCTTCACAGATACCCGCTGTCAGCAGCGAGTCTGAGCGAGTCTACGATTCCGAGTCCTACGAGTCTACGATTCCGAGTCCTGTATACTGTATTCGGGAGTCGGACTCTCGAATACAGAATATGATTATGTTCCGAGTCAGCACAGCGTGCGTGTTAGGTCAGAAAACTTGTGAAGATAGCCAATCATAGTCAGTAATGGCATAGCAAAGTTGGTTGTGTCAGGACTATGATTGGCTGCTGTCCATCGTGATGCCTATGTCATGTATGACAGGCAAGGCAGTATATAAGGCTTGTCCCCGCCATTTTGGCCACATTCCTGAGACGATCTGACCTAGTATAGGGAGAGAGAGATATATGCTGGAGCAGATCAGGGATTGTCAGTGTAGGGAAGATTCCTTATATTAACCCAAAAAGCTCTTCTGAGAGCTAGGAGGAGGACAGAGTAGTGCTGTGTAGGCAGGCAGGCAGGGAGGGAAGGAAGGAGAAGCCTTACAGTGCACACAGGACGGACCTCATAGCTTAGCTTACTCACTCAGCTTTGCTAACAGCTGCAGTCAGAGGCTTAGCTGAGGTGCTGTTTCCTTTTTGTTTTTGCACCAGATCGATTTTTGTTCCTAATAAGCCATAGAGCGTTATTTTTTCTGTGGCAGACCAGTGCGTTGCTGCTCTCCTACCTTTAAATAGCACGTACACCACCTTAGGGCCCTTTCACATCAGCGTTTTTTTTAAATCGCGGCAGATGCGGTGAAAAAACCGCATCTGCCGCGATTACCGCATACCGGCTGCACTAGCGGCGCTGTTGCGGTTTTTGCCATGCAAAGTATAGGCGGACTTGCGGCAGGTGCGGCAAGTGCGGTTTTGCACTTGCGGCAGGTGCGGCCGCGAAAAAAACCGCGGTCAGCCGCGTTTTTTTTCGCGGCCGCACCTGCCGCAAGTGCAAAACCGCACTTGCCGCACCTGCCGCAAGTCCGCCTATACTTTGCATGGCAAAAACCGCAACCGCGCCGCAAGTGCAGCCGGTATGCGGTAATCGCGGCAGATGCGGTTTTTTCACCGCATCTGCCACGATTTCAAAAAAACGCTGATGTGAAAGGGCCCTTAGGGAGTGTAGTGTGCGGCTTCACTGCCAAGTGTGAGCGCGCACACTTACCCCGCCAGCAAGTGACGCATACAGCAACACCAAACCACATCTCGGTGGCTGTGCGCACTTAAAACCAATTTTTTTAGGGAGTGTAGTGTGCGGTGTGTTTGGACTCGCACACTTTCAGAGACACATCAGCGAGTTGTAAATGTCATTATTCGCTATTACTCGGTTCCCTATTCATTAACATTGGACTCGCTGGACTCGCAACGAGTCCCGAGTCCTTGACTCGGACTCGTTGGGGTCTTGCGATTCCGAGTCTTTTAGGACTCGCCCATCTCTAAAAACTACATATAAAAATGCGAAAAGAAAATAGATAGATGAGTAAAAGGGGGAGGAGACACAGATATAGGCATGTCATGCCCTTCCAAAATCAGATTTTACTTCAGTTGTAAGGCATCATGCACACGATGAGTAGTTGTTGAGTTTTACGTCAGTATCTGTAAGGCCACGTCAAGAAAATGAGTATTTGGTGCGTTTTACTTCAGTATCTGGAAGGCCACGTGCAGATAATGATTATTTGGTGCATTTCACTTCAGTATTAGGGATGAGCGAGTAAATACTCGGACTCGCTATACTCGTAACGAGTAGGTCCCGATACTCGGTACTTGTTACGAGTATAGCGAGTACAATGTAAGTCAATGGGGAAGCGAGTAATGCGAGTAATTACTCTGCTGCCAGACCCTATAAAGAGGTCTGGCAGCAGAGGAAAAGGCTGCAATGGCCACATGATTGTTTAAAAGCCGGCGGTAAAAAGCAGCCGGGTTTTAAACAATGTTGTAGCCCCCTACTCACTTCCCTGCAGTCTCCCATACCAATGCTTTGCTTTCCTTGCCGCCTCCTCACCTGATCCTAAGTTAGGACCGGGTGGGGAGTGCAGCACAAGTGAACGGGGAGTGCAGGAGCCAGGCGGGGAAGCTAGCGGTGAGAAGACTTCACCACAGGCTTTCCCTGTCTGGGCTGCGCTCCCCGCTCACTGATGCCCCCTCCCCGCTACCTGGTGCTTCGCTCCCTACCCGGTCCTAACTTAGGATCAGGTGGGAAGGGGGCATCAGTGAGCGGGGAGCGCGGCACAGACCGGGAAAGCCGGCAGTGAAGTCTCACTGACGGCTTTCCCAACTGTAGTTTCAAATGAACAGCTAATTATTTCATGAAATAATAAAAAAAAATGCGTGGGGCTCTGCGCGATTTCTATGTCCAGCCAGGTACAGCTAGGCAGCTGGGGGCTGGAATCTGCAGCGCAAGGAGGCACAAGTCTTCTGGGCACCCCCGCTGCAAATGGCAGCCCACATCCACCCCAGAAAATGGGGCGTTCATTGAAGCACCATGTTCTGGCGCTGAACCCAACTCTTCCCGGGTCCTGGTGCGGTGGCTCACTGGGTAATAAAGGGGTTAGGGCCAGCTTTTTATTATCAGCTGGCCCTAAGCCCGAAATTCATGGCGGTCACGCCAATAGTGGACATCACCGCCATGAATTTCTAGTAAATTGTGTAAAATAAAAAAACACAACCAAGAGAAAAATTTTTTTTTATTGGAAATAAAACAAAAAAGACATTTTGTGACTCCATCTTTATTAATAAAATCCTCTTCCGTCTGCCATAGTCCATAAACGCAATACCAGCACTGCTACATCGCTCTGCATAGACACACATGTCTATGCAGAGGGAGAGCAGGCTAAGAAATTACTACAACAGTCAGGGTTCACCTCAGGTCTTAGCTCAGGCTATGACCGCGGGTGAACCTTGCTGTCACATCCCAAAGACTGCCGCCGGCTGCCGGAGATTGCCGAATGACTTTCGGTTTATTCACTGCTCTGCCAGCGCCCGGCAATCTCCGGCAGCCGGCGGCAGCACCAGTATGGCTGTGACTGCAGGGTCCACCCACGGTCATAGCCTGAGCTATGTATTACTTGCTTGTAAAGCAATCCAGTTACCGCCTCCGGCTCTGAAACGTGCGCGAAAAATCATGCAGGCTGCAGTTTTCAGAGCGGTTCTAAGCCCCGCAATGCGGTAACCAGATTGCTCAGGATGTGTAATCTTGTGCAATGCGCTAACCGTATATACTTTGCTTATCCCGGCTGCTGCCGGGATAAGCAAAGTGCTTAACTGTAAAATAAAGCTTTATTAATGATAATAATTATACCCTTCATGTCTCTAGGGGTGCTCACCCCCCCAGAGACATGCTACTTACTTAGGTTGGCATGTAATAGGTTAATATATTATGTACAGTAAAGCTGACTCCTGTTGCCTCTGTACATTTTTATGAATGAAGCTGCAGCTCCCCTGTGAGCAGCGCTCATTAGTGTTGAGCGAACATGCTCGGCACTACTCGTTACTCGCACGAGTATCACTGTACTCGGGCGACTCGCCGAGCACCGAGTAATCTCGCGATACTCGTGCTGTGCTCGTGGTCGTCATCTCTCCATGTTGGCGCTCTTTTGAGAGTCAGCCCACGTGCAGGGATTGGCTGACAGACCACTGCAATGCCACAGCCCTCTTGGTTGTGGTATAGCAGTGATTGGCCGGCCTGCACAGCGTCACCGAGCCTTTATAAGTCCCGGCGCGCTGTGCTCGGCACACAGCCTTCCAGACAGTGAGTGTAGGGAGAGTGTCTGCTGCTGATTAGGGACAGATTTGCGGCCCTCATAGGTAGATCCGGATCAGGGCTGCAAACTGCTGCTGACCACAACAGTCCTTCTCAGGACTAATCTAGGAGGACATAGGCAGGGTGATCCAGATCGGAGTCCAAGATTTCCAGTGACCAGAACAGTCCTTCTCAGGACTAATCTAGGAGGATATAGGCAGGGTGATACAGATTGAAATCCAAGCTTTTCTGTGACCATTAGAGTCACCACTCTTGTACTTAGTACCTTAATACAGGTTAGGGACTAAAATCCCTCTTCAAACCATTACAGTCACCAGACAGGTGTACGTATACCTTAATACAGGTTAGGGAACTAAAATCCTAACTCTTGTCATCAAAACAGTCACCAGACAGGTGTACGTACTACCTTAATACAGGTTAGGGACAAAATCCTCTCTTCAAACCATTACAGTCACCAGACAGGTGTACGTAGTACCTTAATACAGGTTAGGGAACTAAAATCCTAACTCTTGTCATCAAAACAGTCACCAGACAGGTGTACGTACTACCTTAATACAGGTTAGGGACTAAAATCCTCTGTTTAAAACCATTACAGTCACCAGACAGGTGTACGTAGTACCTTAATACAGGTTAGGGAACTAAAATCCTAACTCTTGTCATCAAAACAGTCACCAGACAGGTGTACGTACTACCTTAATACAGGTTAGGGACTAAAATCCTAACTCTTGTCATCTCAACAGTCACCACACTGTTGTAAGTCATACCTTATTCAGGTTAGGTAACTAAAATCCTAACTCTTGTCATCAAAACAGTCACCAGACAGGTGTAGTACTACCTTAATACAGGTTAGGGAACTAAAATCCTAACTCTTGTCATCAAAACAGTCACCATACTGTTGTAAGTCATACCTTTATTCAGGTTAGGGAACTAAAATCCTAACTCTTGTCATCAAAAACAGTCACCAGACAGGTGTACGTACTACCTTAATACAGGTTAGGGACTAAAATCCTAACTCTTGTCATCTCAACAGTCACCACACTGTTGTAAGTCATACCTTATTCAGGTTAGGTAACTAAAATCCTAACTCTTGTCATCAAAACAGTCACCAGACAGGTGTAGTATACCTTAATACAGGTTAGGGAACTAAAATCCTAACTCTTGTCATCAACACAGTCACCAGACAGGTGTACGTACTACCTTAATACAGGTTAGGGACTAAAATCCTCTCTTGAACATTACAGTCACCAGACAGGTGTACGTAGTACCTTAATACAGGTTAGGGAACTAAAATCCTAACTCTTGTCATCAAAACAGTCACCATACTGTTGTAAGTCATACCTTATTCAGGTTAGGGAACTAAAATCCTAACTCTTGTCATCTCAACAGTCACCACACTGTTGTAAGTCATACCTGTATTCAGGTTAGGGAACTAAAATCCTAACTCTTGTCATCTCAACAGTCACCACACTGTTGTAAGTCATACCTTATTCAGGTTAGGGAACTAAAATCCTAACTCTTGTCATCAAAACAGTCACCAGACAGGTGTACGTACTACCTTTATACAGGTTAGGGAACTAAAATCCTAACTCTTGTCATCAACACAGTCACCAGACAGGTGTACGTACTACCTTAATACAGGTTAGGGACTAAAATCCTCTCTTGAACCATTACAGTCACCAGACAGGTGTACGTAGTACCTTAATACAGGTTAGGGAACTAAAATCCTAACTCTTGTCATCAAAACAGTCACCATACTGTTGTAAGTATACCTTAATTCAGGTTAGGGAACTAAAATCCTAACTCTTGTCATCTCAACAGTCACCACACTGTTGTAAGTCATACCTGTATTCAGGTTAGGGAACTAAAATCCTAACTCTTGTCATCTCAACAGTCACCACACTGTTGTAAGTCATACCTTTATTCAGTTAGGGAACTAAAATCCTAACTCTTGTCATCAAAACAGTCACCAGACAGGTGTACGTACTACCTTAATACAGGTTAGGGACTAAAATCCTAACTCTTGTCATCTCAACAGTCACCACACTGTTGTACGTCATACGTTCATACAGGTTAGGGACTAAAATCCTCTCTTCAAACCATTACAGTCACCAGACAGGTGTACGTAGTACCTTAAAACAGGTTAGGGAACTAAAATCCTAACTCTTGTCATCAAAACAGTCACCAGACAGGTGTACGTACTACCTTAATACAGGTTAGGGACTAAAATCCTAACTCTTGTCATCTCAACAGTCACCACACTGTTGTACGTCATACGTTCATACAGGTTAGGGAACTAAAATCCTCTCCTAAAACCATTCAAGTCACCAGACTGTTGTACGTCATACCTTGATACAGGTTAGGGACTAAAATCCTCTCCTGAAAGCATTACAGTCACCAGACTGTTCTATGTCATACCTTGATACAGGTGAGGGACTAAAATCCTCTCCTAAAACCATTCAAGTCAGCAGATTGTTGTACGTCATACCTTGATACAGGTTAGGGAATAAAATCCTCTCCTAAAACCATTCAAGTCACCAGACTGTTGTACGTCATACCTTGATTACCTTGATACAGGTTAGGGAACTAAAATCCTAATCTCTTGTGATCTGAACAGTCACCAGACTGGTGTACGTCATACCTTGATACAGGTTAGGGACTAAAATCCTCTCCTGTGACTGTTGTCGCAGTATACAAGCAAAATGCGCAAGGGCGTTGGCAAGGAACAAGGAGGTGAACGTGATGGTGGTGCAGGCAGAGGCCGAGGTCGTGTGCAAGCACTAATTTCTCAACAATAAAGTGGCACATCTACTCGCTCACACGTCCTGTCCCAAATTGTTGGGGCCCGCTGCAGTACTACGCTCTTGAACCAACACTAGTGTCAACAGCTTGTTACTTGGATAGCGGATAATGCTTCAAGTCTGATTGGCACCTCCACAAACACCCTGTCTTCCACACGGTCAATTGTCAGTAGCCGTGATACTGCACTGCACATTTCCCAACCTGATCCTCCTTCCTACCAACTGGCTGAGTGCACGTCCACGGACATTACTGATCCCACACTTGGACACTCGGAAGTCCAGAAGTGTGTACCCATGGGTCAGTGGAGGTACATGGCAAATTCCCATTACAAAATTTAAATTCAGTTGTCATTTGTTGGTGGTGTGGTGAAGTCTGGCCCAATCCAACCCTTGTTCATCTTGATCTCAGTCAGCCTGTCAGCATTTTCAGTTGACAGGCGGTTGCGTTTATCAGTAATGATTCCACCTGCAGCTCTGAAAACACGCTATGACAAAATGCTAGCGGCAGTGCAGGCCAGGACTTCCAAGGCGTAGAGAGCCAATTCATGCCACGTGTCCAGCTTGGAGACCCAATAATTGTAAGGCACAGAGGAATCTCGCAGTACAGTTGTTCGATCGGCAAGGTACTCCTTCAGCATCTGACCAAACTTAGCATTTCTTGTGGCACTACCCCGCACCTCAGGGGCTGTGGTACGTGAGGGGCTAAGAAAACTGTCCCACCTCCTAAAGACTGTTCCCCTACCTTTGGCGGATTGGACTTGTGCCCCTCTCGGCCGAACGCCTTGGTTGTCCACCGATTCCTCACCTATGCCGCTAGCGTTTTGTGAGGGGAATGATTAGCCTACTTCCGTGACTATGGCCTTCTGGAACTACTGCGTTTTGGCTGACCTCTCCGCCTCAGGAATGACAGACATTAATTTCTCCTTGTACCGTGGGTCTAACAGTGTTGCCAACCAGTACTGATTGTCGGCCAAGATGTTCTGAACGCGAGGGTCACGAGGCAGGCAGCTTACCATAAAGTCAGCCATGTGCGCCAGACTCTTAACACCCATCACTTTAGTATCCAGACCAACACGATGACTGAACATGCTGTCCTCCTCCTCCTCCTCCTCCTCATCTCCCCTGTCCTCTGCCCAGCCACGCTGAATCGAGGGTATCACTGGTGTGCATGTCATATCGTCAATTTGGCCAGAGAGTTGCTCCATGTCTTCATACTCCTCCTCCCCGTCATAGTCCTCCACTGCACGTTGTGATGAGATGAGGCTGGACTCTGTGTTT
The DNA here is from genome assembly GCA_033576535.1 of Allobates femoralis. NCBI lineage: Eukaryota > Metazoa > Chordata > Amphibia > Anura > Aromobatidae > Allobates > Allobates femoralis. Next base: position 321,741,326 of record JARQOC010000005.1, on the reverse strand, counting down.
TCACCCACAGCCACTACTGTTTCTTGCTCCAAGTCATCGCGCTCGGCCTGCAATGCATCCTCTTTGTTTTTCAGCAGAGACCATTTTAGAAGGCAGAGTAGTGGTATGGTGACGCTAATAATGGCGTCATCATCACAGCTCACCATCTGGGTGGAGTCCTCAAAGTTTTGGAGGACGGTACATAGGTCCGACATCCATCTCCACTCCTCAGGTGTTATGTGTGGAGTTTGAACCATTTTCCCGACGGCTTAGGTGATGCAGGTAGTCAACAACTGCCCTCTTCTGCTCACATATCCTGACCAACATGTGCAGAGTTGAATTCCAACGCGTGGGGACATCACACACCAGTCTGTGGGCCGTAAGACGCTAACGGCGCTGAAATCCGCAAAGGTCGGCTGAAGCAGCAGGTGACTTGCGAAAATGTGCAGACAGACGGCGAACTTTTACCAGCAGTTCAGACAGCTCTGGGTATGACTTTAGAAACCTCTGAAACACCAGGTTGAGCACGTGGGCCACGCATGGAACATGCGTCAGCTGGCCTCGCCTCAAAGCTGCCACCAAGTTCCGTCCATTGTCACACACGACCTTTCCTGGCTTTAGGTTCAGAGGTGTGAGCCAGTGATCTGCCTGCTGTTTCAGAGCTGTCCACACCTCTTCTGCATTGTGGGGTTTGTCACCTATGCAGACTAGCTTCAGCACAGCCTGTTGACGCTTCGCAGAGGCAGTGCTGCAGTGCTTCCAGCTTGGGACTGGTGTGGAGGGTACAGTGGATGAGGAGGAGGAGGAGAAAGCTGAAGAGCATGACATTCCGGAGCTGTAGAGTGTCGGTGAAACCCTGACAGAGGTAGGGCCTGCTATCCTTGGTGTGGGAAGGACGTGTTCCGTCCCTCGATCAGACTGTGTCAGAGCCTCCACAATATTAACCCAGTGTTTTGTCAAGGAGATGTAGCGGCCTTGCCCACAAGCACTTGTCCACGTGTCTGTGGTTATACACTTCAGCCCCTGACCTTACCCCTGCGGTATTAAAGAACAGCAATGACTGTCTACCTCCAGTTTCCAATATCATGTCCACTCTCTATTTGAAACTAAACCTTTCCAAAACTGAACTTCTTCTGCTCCACCCATCCACTAACCTCCCTAAATCGGACATCTCTCTCTCAGTTTGTGGCACCACGATAATGCCTAGGCAGCAGGCTCGTTGTCTGGGTGTTATGTTTGACACCGATCTCTCCTCCTCCCACACACAATGTCTCGTCCGCTCATGTCACTTACACTTGAAGAATATCTCCAGAGTCCGTCCCTTTCTCACCCTGTAAACAACAAAAACCCTCACCGTGGCCCTAATCCATTACAGCCTTGACTATTGCAATTCTCTATTAAGCGGCCTCCCCCTCACCAGAGTTTCTCCTCTCCCGTCCATCCTTAATGCAGCAGCCAGGATCACCCATCTGGCCAATCGTTACTCAGATGCCTCTGCTCTGTGCCAGTCATTGCACTGGCTGCCCGTATACTACAGCATCCAATTCAAATTGCTTCTTATCACCCACAAAGCTATTCACAGTGCAGCACCCCTCTACCTCTCCTCCCTCATCTCTGTCTATCACCCCACTCGCCCTCTACGTTCCTCAAATGACCTTCGACTGACATCGGTAATAATCCGATCCTCCCAGTACCGGCTCCAAGACTTCTCCAGAGCTGCACCAAACCTCTGGAATGCTTTACCAAAAGAAATCAGGACTATCCACAACTTGCATGGCTTCTGACGATCCCTAAAAAAGCATCTTTTTAAGGCGGCCTATCATACTCCCTTATAGAAGTCCTTTGTACTGTAGATAGTGGGCTATCCCTCTGGACATTACTCTTCTACAAACTCCACCAAACCAAAAAGGTCTACACAGACTGTATAATGACCATCCATGTAAGCTTAGTTCTATGCCCCATTTCCTCAAGATGCCTGTACCATCCGTGCAATAAGCCCCTGTACCTTGTGCAACCCCTATCCCGTTGTACATTGTAAGCTCTTTTGAGCAGGGTCACCTTCATTTCTTGCTTTATTTTTTGTATTTTCTTTTTTACATTGATTCTATGCCTATTGTTTTGTATCCAATTATTCTACTGTATTTGTTCTGTACTGTAATTACTTACTGTATTATATTTTCTGTACTCTAACCCTACATTGTAAAGCGCTGCGTAATATGTTGGCGCTATATAAATAAAGCTGTATTATTATTATTATTATTATTAGGTGGACTTTGGCTGAAACAGCGTTGTTCAGGGCACGTGTGATGCTGTTGGACACGTGGTTATGCAATGCGGGGACGGCACATCTGGAGAAATAGTGGCGGCTGGGGACCGAGTAACGTGGGACAGCAGCCGGCATCAGGTCGCGGAATGCTTCCGTCTACACCAGCCGGAAAGGCAACATTTGTAGCGCAATGAGTTGCGAAATGTGATCATTCAGGACTGTGGCATGTGGGGCGTTGGCAGCGTATTTGCGCCTGCGTTCAAATGTTTGCTGAATGGATAATTGAACACTGCGCTGGGAAAAGGACGTGCTTGATGGTGGTGTAATTTGGACGTGGGCAACTTCAGGTGCAGGGACGGAGGCTTGTTCGCGGCCAGCTTGGACAGGGGATTGGCTCGCACGCACAACAGGCAAAGACGTAGCAGTGACATCAGCAAGCACCGCTTCTCGACTCTGTTGTAGTTTCCACAAAGTCGTGTGCTTGGCTGACATGTGCCTGATCATGCTAGTGGTGGGCAGGCTGCTACTTTTCGTACCCCTGCTGATGCTGGCATGGCAGGTGTTGCAAATGGCCTTTTTAGAGTCATCTGGAGCCAACTGAAAATACTGCCAGACTCGGGAAGACCTAACATTTGCACAGGCACCTTGTGTCGTGTTGTTGTTCCGGGGAACGGTTGCCTGCCTTATGCCTGCGTACCCGACCCTGCTTCGTACTGCCTGTTGGGATGCTATGCCTCCCTCCCCCTGTGCACTGCTGTCCTCGCTCTGCATATACTCCTGCCAGGTTGGGTAAGCTACTGGATCATCCACCACGTTGTCTTCCTATTCCTTGGCTAATCGCTGGACTGCTCCTCCTTCTCCTCATGTGGCACCATGATGACCGTTACAATAGTTTGGCTGTAGTTTCAGGTATACCCACAGTGGTAAATTTTTACGCCCATTCTTTTTGAATGGGCATTACAAAGACAGGATACCCGCATCTTTTCTATGTGAAAAATGTTTTGAGGCCCTCCAGCACGTCTCTATCCAGGGACAAAGAGGAGCCTCCCAATTTTTGGCTGCCCTGACCAAAGGGCTATTCTAAAATACACCCACTTGAGGGTTACAGGCCCTACTACAAGTCTGTAAGCATGGGTCATTGTTGAACCTCTCAATTTTTGGCTGCCCTGACCAAAGGGCTCTACTACAATACACCCACTTGAGGGTTACAGGCCCTACTACATGTCTGAATGCATGGGTCATTGTTGAACCTCCCAATTTTTGTCAGCCCTGACCAAAGGGCTATACTACAATACACCCACTTGAGGGTTACAGGCCCTACTACATGTCAGAATGCATGGGTCATTGTTGAACCTCCCAATTTTTGGCTGCCCTGACCAAAGGGCTATACTAAAATACACCCACTTGAGGGTTACAGGCCCTCCTGCACATCTCTATCCAGGGACAAAGAGGAGCCTCCCAATTTTTGGCTGCCCTGACCAAAGGGCTATACTACAATACACCCACTTGAGGGTTACAGGCCCTACTACATGTCTGTAAGCATGGGTCATTGTTGAACCTCCAAATTTTTGGCTGCCCTGACCAAAGGGCTATACTACAATACACCCACTTGAGGGTTACAGGCCCTACTACATGCCTGTATGCATGGGTGATTGTTGAACCTCCCAATTTTTGGCTGCCCTGACCAAAGGGCTCTACTACAATACACCCAGTTCTTCTTAACAGGCCCTCCTGCACGTCTCCATCCAGGGACAAAGAGGAGCCTCACAATTTTTGGCTGCCCTGACCTAAGGGCTATACTACAATACACCCACTTGAGGGTTACAGGCCCTACTACATGTCTGTATGCATAGGTGATTGTTGAACCTCCCAATTTTTGGCTGCCCTGACCAAAGGGCTCTACTACAATACACCCAGTTCTTCTTAACAGGCCCTCCTGCACGTCTCCATCCAGGGACAAATAGGAGCCTCCCAATTTTTGGCTGCCCTGATCAAAGGGCTCTACTACAATACACCCAGTTCTTCTTAACAGGCCCTCCTGCACGTCTCCATCCAGGGACAAAGAGGAGCCTCACAATTTTTGGCTGCCCTGACCAAAGGGCTATACTACAATACACCCACTTGAGGGTTACAGGCCCTACTACATCTCTGTATGCATGGGTCATTGTTGAACCTCCCAATTTTTGGCTGCCCTGGCCAAAGGCCTAGGCTAAAATACACCCACTTGAGGGTTACAGGCCCTACTACATGTCTGAATGCATGGGTCATTGTTGAACCTCCCAATTTTTGGCTGCCCTGACCAAAGGGCTATACTACAATACACCCACTTGAGGGTTACAGGCCCTACTACATGTCAGAATGCATGGGTCATTGTTGACCCTCCCAATTTTTGGCTGCCCTGGCCAAAGGGCTATACTACAATACACCCAGTTCTTGTTTACAGGCCATCCTGCATGTCTGTATCCAGGGGCATTGGTGAACCTCCCAATTTTGGACTGCCCTGGCAAAGGAAGATACTACAATAGACCTAGTTCCTCAAAATGGGCACTTTATTTCTAGACAGGGCTTCATGTACGTCTCTTGTCAGGGTCATCGGAGTGTCGCACAATGTTTTCACGTAAAATCTTTCATGTAATCACAAAAAGTGACATACACCAGCTTTATCTCACTATTGGGTATGTGCCCTTAACATTTCCACCCTAAATATTCATTTTGGTGTAATTTTGGAAGGTTTTCTGGAGACTCCGTAAAATTGGCGTGAAACTCGGACAACATTGTTCACAGCTGTGACTTTTGAGTGAGAAATGCTTCCAGGGGTCTTCCCCATGGTGTTGCCATGTCATTTCAGCACTCTTCTGAGACTTTTGTGACATTTTTAGGGTTTTTCCATGCTGCCGGCAGTCATTTCATAAAAATACTCGTGTCTCCCATAGGATAACATTGGGCTCGTTACTCGGGCCGAGTACACGAGTATCTCGGGATGCTCGGCCCGAGCTTCGAGCACCCGAGCATTTTAGTACTCGCTCATCACTAGCGCTCATACAATACGTAATGTACGTATAGTATGTGCGCTGTCCGAGGTCCTGCAGGCATTTACAGTAGATCTATGGCGCTGCGCAGCCCATAGATCTACTGTATAAGCCTTCAGGACCCTGGACAGCGCACATACTATACGTACATTAAAAATTCATAAAAATGCACAGAGCCAGGAGGCGGCTAACTGTACATAAGATATTAACTCATTATATGCATAGCTGAGTAGGTAGCATGTCTCTAGGGGGAGTGGGCACCCCCTAGAAACATGTTTAACACAATTATTATTAATATTTTATCTTTAATAACAGATTTTACAGTTTGATCATCCCTGCAGCAGCATTGCGGTTTACCACACACATTTTGCTAGCAAAATATGTGTGATGGCAATTGAGGTTACCGCATCCAAATCTGGATGCGGTAACCATAATTACTATTCCAAATGTGACCCTAGCCTTAGAGACTTCATCTTTATTATAAATCCTCTTCCGTCCGATGTAGTCCAATCCAGGGTTCTTCTTTAGCTCTGCTACATCTCTGGTAGAGAATCTCTACCAGAGATGTAGCAGAGCTGTGCACCCGTGGGAAAGTTCACGTGAGTTCATGCAGGCAAGCATGAACTCACATGAACCCTGACAGCAGAGCTACTTCAAATGAACAGCTGACCAGAATCAGCTGTTCATTTGAAACTACAGGCGGGAAAGCCGGTTTTCCTGGTCTGTGATGCGCTTCCCGCTCACTGATGCTCCCTCCCTGCTCACTGATGCCCCCTCCCCACCTGATCCTAAGTTAGGACTGGGTGGGGAGTGAAGCACCAGGCAGCAGGAAGGGGGCATCAGTGAGCGGGGAGCGCAGCACAGACAGGGAAAGCCGGGGGTGAAGTCTTCTCACTGACAGCTTCCCCGCCCGACTCCTGCGCTCCCCGTTCACTTGTGCTGCACTCCCCGCCCGGTCCTAACTTAGGATAGGGTGGGGAGGCGGTGGGGGGGAGTGGAGCATCGGTATGGGAGGCTGCAGAGAAGTGAGTAGGGGGCTATATCATTATTTAAAACCTCGAGGCTTTTTACCGCCGGCTTTTAAACAATCATGTGGCCATTGCAGCAGGGCCGGCCTTAGCCTAAATGGTGCCCTGTGCAAAACTGCCTTTTGGTGCCCCCATCCTATTGATTTTTGTACCCAGTTTCCCAGGATACAAATGGGAACAGGACGACATTTTTTACATTCTAAAATAATTAATTTATTCACATATATTGTACAATAAACTCTTCCAAATTTGTGCCCAGGAATCTGCAACTCAAATTCATATTAATTCCACTATGTCTGAATTTACACTAAAAGCGATAACCTAATTCTGTATATTTATACTGTATCAATGGATATTACATAATGGGTGGTACATGTGGATCTCACCAATAGGGCGATGTGTATCTGAAGAATGAGGAGCTGATGCTCTATGTGGAGATTGATGGGACTGTTCTGTCATCTCTTGGCTGAGAGCGGCGCTGTTCCTGGCTCTATTGATGGGATCAGCATCTACTATACGTTTCTCCCAAATCCAGTAGATCTGCCATAAATATACAAAACTAGAAATAGACCTGGTGCTATTGCATCGGGAGTGCGGTGAAATGAACAGGTGCCGTAGAAATAGCCACTGAATAGTACAGTCCTCTCTCCAGAAAGTACGCTGCTGTTGCAGGATTTATATGTTGTATACGGTGGCTCAGTGGTTAGCACTGTTTATGGTGACTCAGTGGTTAGCACTGTATATGGTGGCTCAGTGGTTAGCACTGTGTGGTGGCTCAGTGGTTAGCACTGTGTGGTGGCTCAAGGCTTAGCCCTGTACGGTGGCTCAGTGGTTAGCACTGTATAGTGGCTCAGTGGTTAGCACTGTACATAGTGGCTCAGTGGTTAGCCCTGTATGGTGGCTCAGTGGTTACCACTGTATGGTGGCTCAGTGGTTAGCACTGTACATGGTGGCTCAGTGGTTAGCACTGTATGGTGGCTCAGTGGTTAGCACTGTACATAGTGGCTCAGTGGTTAGCCCTGTACGGTGGCTCAGTGGTTACCACTGTATGGTGGCTCAGTGGTTAGCACTGTACATGGTGGCTCAGTGGTTAGCACTGTATGGTGGCTCAGTGGTTAGCACTGTACATAGTGGCTCAGTGGTTAGCCCTGTACGGTGGCTCAGTGGTTACCACTGTATGGTGGCTCAGTGGTTAGCACTGTATACGGTGGCTCAGTGGTTAGCACTGTATACGGTGGCTCAGTGGTTAGCACTGTATGGTGGCTCAGTGGTTAGCACTGTATATGGTGGCTCAGTGGTTAGCACTGTATTTGGTGGCTCAGTGGTTAGCACTGTATACGGTGGCTCAGTGGTGAGCACTGTATATGGTGGCTCAGTGGTTAGCACTGTATATGGTGGCTCAGTGGTTAGCACTGTATGTGCTGGCTCAGTGGTTAGCACTGTATATGGTGGCTCAGTGGTTAGCATTGTATATGGTGGCTCAGTGGTTAGCACTGTATGTGGTGGCTCAGTGGTTAGCACTGTATGGTGGCTCAGTGGTTAGCACTGTATGGTGGCTCAGTGGTTAGCATTGTATACGGAAGCTCATTGGTTAACACAGTATACGGAGGCTCAGTGGTTAGCACAGTATATGATGCCTCAGTGGTTAGCACAGTATACGGTGGCTCAGTCGTTAGCACTGTGTACAGTGAAGGAGGAGGAGAGTCTGTACACTGATCACTATATACTATATATATACGTGTATGAGGAGGAGGAGAGCCCTGATCACAGGAGCTGACAATCTTAGGACACAGGAATGATAAAGAGCCTGTATACTGATCACTATATACTATATATACACTGTACAGGTGTATGAGGAGGAGGAGAGCCCTGATCACAGGAGCTGAAAATCTGACCACACAGGATGATAAAGAGCCTGTATACTGATCACTATATACTATATATATACACTGTACAGGTGTATGAGGAGGAGGAGAGCCTGTATACTGATCACTATATACTATATATATCTATTATATAATTGCCGTAACTGACTTCCGTCGGAGCGGCGCTACTTCCGGTGGCTTTGTTAGCGAGTCCAGGGTTCTTCTACTGGACTCTGTCCGTGGCCGCTACGCAGCCACGGCGACTCGCGAAGCAATGCCCGCAAAGCGGGCATTGCGAGTCGTTGCAGATTTGCGAAGCAATGCCCGCGAGGCGGGCATTGCGAGTCGCTAACAAAGCCACAGGGGGTGGCTAACAGCATGGCGCTGTGGCGAGTCGCTAACATACACCGCTATGCTATACTACAGTCCCATGCACATACGCTTTATGCCTGACAGGCGTGTGGCCATGGGACTGTAATATACCATAGCGCTGTACACTACAGCCCCATGCTCTTAGCCACCCCCTCAGTGCGCCGCCCCTACCCCCCTACCCCCTAAGCCCCGCCGCACCTAAGCCCCTACCCCCTAAGCCCCCTCAGTGCGCCGCCCCTACCCCCCTACCCCCTAAGCCCCGCCGCACCTAAGCCCCTACCCCCTAAGACCCGCCGCACCTAAGCCCCTACCCCCTGCCGCACCTAAGCCACTGCCTGCACCTAAGCCCCTACCCCCTGCCGCACCTAAACCACTGCCTGCACCTAAGCCCGTACCCCACCTAAGCCACTGCCTATCCCCGAACCCGCACCTAAGCTAAGCCACTACCCCCTAAGCCCCGCACCTAAGCCCCTACCCCCTGCCGCACCTACCTAAGCCCCTACCTCCTAAGCCCCGCCGCATACCCCTAACCCGCACCTAAGCCCCTACCCCCTGCCGCACCTAAGCCACTGCCTGCACCTAAGCCCCTACCCCCTGCCGCACCTAAGCCACTGCCTATCCCACAACCCGCACCTAAGCTAAGCCACTACCCCCTAAGCCCCGCACCTAAGCCCCTACCCCCTGCCGCACCTAAGCCACTGCCTGCACCTAAGCCCCTACCCCCTGCCGCACCTACCTAAGCCCCTACCCCCTAAGCCCCGCCGCATACCCCCTAACCCGCACCTAAGCCCCTACCCCCTGCCGCACCTATACCCCCTGCCGCACCTAAGCCACTGCCTATCCCCGAACCCGCACCTAAGCTAAGCCACTACCCCCTAAGCCCCGCACCTAAGCCCATACCCCCTGCCGCACCTAAGCCACTGCCTACACCTAAGCCCCTACCCCCGCCGCACCTAAGCCCCTACCCCCTAAGCCCCGCTGCACCTAAGCCCCTACACCCTAAGCCCCGCCGCACCTAAGCCCCTACCCCCTAAGTCTAAGTCCGCCGCACCTAACCCCCTATCCCCTAAGCCCCGCCGCCACCTAAGCTCCCGTCGCTTTCCCCCGCCGCTGTCGCTAACACCTAAAGCCCTACACCCGAAGCCCTCGCCGTCCCCTAACCTAACGTCCCCGTCGATCACTTACATGCCTTCTTAGTCATCTGATCGTCTGTCCGATCCACAAGTCCTCCGTCCGGCCAGGCGTCCTCTTCCTCCGGCCCCGGGGGTCTTCTCTCTTCTTTCCACCATCTCCGCCTCTTCGTCCGGCCCCGGGGATCTTCTGTCTTCTTTCCGCCAACTTCCAGCTCCGACGTCCTCTTCACTTATCATTAACATAGAATGGACGACAAATCCACCATTCTATGTCAATGAGATGTGAGGGGCTCTTCTGATTGGTCGCTGTCTACTGCCCTCAGCCAATCAGAAGAGGCCCTCATTTCCCATTGACATACATTAGCGGTGTCTCGCCGATTTTATGGCCGGCCACCTGGTTCTATTTGTCGGCCCTAAAATCGCGGACACACCACTAATGCATCTCTATGGGCAGTCAGCCCGATTTCTGATTGGTCGCTCTCTCGAGCTCACTGCCCATAGACATGCATTAGCGGTGTGTCCGCGATTTTAGGGCCGACAAATAGAACCAGGTCGGCGGCCATAAAATCGCCGACACACCGCTAATGTATTTCAATGGGAACAAATTAATTTAATAATAAAAAAAATAATTAAAAAATAATTAAAAAATAATAAAAAAATAAATAAAAAATAAACGGACGTCAAAGAGAACTGGGTCTCAGCCTAAATAATAAATTTAATAATAAAACAAATAATTAAAAAATAATTAAAAAATAATAAAAAAATAAATAAAAAATAAAAAATAATTCAATAAAAATAATAATAAAAAAATTAAATATATGCTAATTATATCAGCCCTTTCAGCGGACCTGAAAGAGAACTGGCTCTCAGCCTAAATAATAAATTTAATAATAAAAAATAATAATTAAAAAAATAATTAAAAAATAATAAAAATAAATAAAAAAATAATAAATAATTCAATAAAAAAATAATAAAAAAATTAATATATGCTAATTATATCAGCCCTTTCAGCGGACCTGAAAGAGAACTGGGTCTCAGCCTAAATAATACATTTAATAATAAAAAAAATAATTAAAAAATAATTAAAAAATAATAAAAAAATAAATAAAAAATAATAAATAATTCAATAAAAATAATAATAAAAAAATTAAATATATGCTAATTATATCAGCCCTTTCAGGGACCTGAAAGAGAACTGGTCTCAGCCTAAATAATAAATTTAATAATAAAAAAAATAATAATAAATAAATAAAAATAATAAAAAATAAATTAAAAAATAATAAATAATTCAATAAAAATAATAATAAAAAAAATTAAATATATGCTAATTATATCAGCCCTTTCAGCGGACCTGAAAGAGAACTGGGTCTCAGCCTAAATAATAAATTTAATAATAAAAAAAATAATTAAAAAATAATTAAAAAATAATAAAAAAATAAATTAAAAATAATACATAATTCAATAAAAATAATAATAAAAAAATTAAATATATGCTAATTATATCAGCCCTTTCAGCGGACCTGAAAGAGAACTGGGTCTCAGCCTAAATAATAAATTTAATAATAAAAAAAATAATTAAAAAATAATTAAAAAATAATAAAAAAATAAATTAAAAATAATAAATAATTCAATAAAAATAATAATAAAAAAATTAAATATATGCTAATTATATCAGCCCTTTCAGCGGACCTGAAAGAGAACTGGGTCTCAGCCTAAATAATAAATTTAATAATAAAAAAAATAATTAAAAAATAATTAAAAAATAATAAAAAATAAATTAAAAATAATAAATAATTCAATAAAAATAATAATAAAAAAATTAAATATATGCTAATTATATCAGCCCTTTCAGCGGACCTGAAAGAGAACTGGGTCTCAGCCTAAATAATAAATTTAATAATAAAAAAAATAATTAAAAAATAATTAAAAAATAAAAAAAAAAATTAAAAATAATAAATAATTCAATAAAAATAATAATAAAAAAATTAATATATGCTAATTATATCAGCCCTTTCAGCGGACCTGAAAGAGAACTGGGTTCTCAGCCTAAATAATAAAATTTAATAATAAAAAAAATAATTAAAAAATAATTAAAAAATAATAAAAAAATAAATTAAAAATAATAAATAATTCAATAAAAATAATAATAAAAAAATTAAATATATGCTAATTATATCAGCCCTTTCAGCGGACCTGAAAGAGAACTGGGTCTCAGCCTAAATAATAAAATTTAATAATAAAAAAAATAATTAAAAAATAATTAAAAAATAATAAAAAAATAAATAAAAATAATAAATAATTAAAAAAAAATAATAAAAAAAAAAAATAAATATATCTAATTATATCAGCCCTTTCAGCAGGACTAAAAATGGTCTCTGCTATATTTAATAATATTAATAATAATTAATAAAAAAATGTAATAATTTAGCTAAAAATAATTAAATTAATATAGTAATAAATAATACTAATTAATAATAATAATATAATTAATAATAAATAATAATAATAAAATTAAATTAATGCTAATAATAATCTAGCCCATTATAGCGGACTGAAGGAGAATGGTTCATGCTAAGCTCACTTTATATAAAAGAATAAATTTAATAATAAAAAAATCATTAAAATAATTAAAATAATATAAAAAAATAATAATAAAATAATAATAATTAAATAAATTATAATAATAGAAAAATAAATAAATGCTATTAATTGCATTATTTATTTTATTAATGCTATATTAATAATGCTATTAATGCTAATAATAATGCTATTAATGCTAATAATTATGCTATTAATGCTAAATATTTATGCTATTAATGCTAATATATTATGTAAATTAATGGCTAATAATTAATGCTATTAATGCAAATAATATTGCTATTAATGCTATTATTAATGCTATTAATGCTAATTATTAAAGCTATTAATGCTAAATATTTTACTATTAATGCTATTAATTATGCTATTAATGCTAATATTTATGCTATTAATGCTAATAATTATGCTATTAATGGTAATATAATGCTATTAATGCAAATAATATGCTATAATGCTATTAATGCTAATATTAATGCTATTAATGTTAATAATTATGCTATTAATGCTAATAATTATGCTATTAATGGTAATAATAATGCTATTAATGCAAATAATATTGCTATTAATGCTAATTATAATGCTATTAATGTAATAATATGCTATTAATGCTAATATTATGCTATTAATGTAATAATTATGCTATTAATGCTAATATTAATCTATTATGCTAATAATTATGCTATTAATGCTAATATTTATGCTATTAATGCTAATAATTATGCTATTAATGGTAATCATAATGGTATTAATGCAAATAATATTGCTATTAATGCTATTAATGCTAATAATTATGCTATTAATGTTAATAATTATGCTATTCATGCTAATAATTATGCTATTAATGGTAATAATAATGCTATTAATGCAAATAATATTGCTATTAATGCTAATATTTATGCTATTAATGCTAATAATTATGCTATTAATGCTAATATTTATACTATTAATGCTAATAATTATGCTATTAATGCTAATATTTATGCTATTAATGCTAATAATTATGCTATTTATGGTAATCATAATGGTATTAATGCAAAAAATATTGCTAATAATTATGCTATTAATGTTAATAATTATGCTATTAATGCTAATAATTATGCTATTAATGGTAATAATAATGCTATTAATGCAAATAATATTGCTATTAATGCTATTATTAATGCTATTAATGTTAATAATTATGCTATTAATGCTAATATTTATGCTATTAATGCTAATAATTATGCTATTAATGCTAATATTAATACTATTAATGCTAATAATTATGCTATTAATGCTAATATTTATGCTATTAATGCTAATAATTATGCTATTAATGGTAATCATAATGGTATTAATGCAAATAATATTGCTAATAATTATGCTATTAATGTTAATAATTATGCTATTCATGCTAATAATTATGCTATTAATGGTAATAATAATGCTATTAATGCAAATAATATTGCTATTAATGCTAATATTTATGCTATTAATGCTAATAATTATGCTATTAATGCTAATAGTTATACTATTAATGCTAATAATTATGCTATTAATGCTAATATTTATGCTATTAATGCTAATAATTATGCTATTTATGGTAATCATAATGGTATTAATGCAAATAATATTGCTATTAATGCTAATAATTATGCTATTAATGTTAATAATTATGCTATTAATGCTAATAATTATGCTATTAATGGTAATAATAATGCTATTAATGCAAATAATATTGCTATTAATGCTATTATTAATGCTATTAATGTTAATAATTATGCTATTATTGCTAATATTTATGCTATTAATGCTAATAATTATGCTATTAATGCTAATATTAATACTATTAATGCTAATAATTATGCTATTAATGCTAATATTTACAACCTATGATTAAGAATCCCTTAGGAATTTGAAATGCGTAAGGCCTCTACCTTACATATCCATGCCCCCCAGTCATGTCTATGCCCCCAGTGATGTATATTCTCCAGAATCCCCAATGATATATATTGTGAGACAGTGCGAGGGATCATATGCGAGGGGCGCTATGTCTCCCCCAGAATGTGCACTGTCACGTATTGAGCCCGGTATAGGGTATGAGAGAAAGGGACGGTCTGCTCCCTCCGCTCCGGGTCTTGCAAGGTCCCGGAAGTAGACACGGAGTTAAAAGCCTGGTCAGGAGGCAGGGCGGGGTTCCCTGTACCGAGATTTGTGCCTTAGCTGCAGCAGCAGCAGCAGAGAGATAGACAGGCGAGGTCTAGAGTTCCAAGAGGCCGTGTGCTAGTCTAACACGGCCTAGCCCAGGAGGGCTGGGGAACTCGGGGTGACCTAGAACGGAGGCCTTTGGCCTGAAGGACCAGGGTACGTTATATGAACTGTGTCTTGTGTACCCGGCTGCGACCCGGATTCCGGCATACTGTGCCACCGCTGTGTGTATCAGCAATAAACACCGGGTCCTGTTTGAACCACTACCGGGCTCCACGTGTTTCCTGACTTGCGATCCAGGCGCTGCCCCACATATGGTGGAGAATGCGGGCAAGCGGGCCGGCCCGGTGAAAGTGACTGTTTCATGAGGCCAATGAGCGGCGGCTAAGTGAGAGGAGCAGCAGTCAGAATAGCCGCCAGTCTTGCGGGGTGCCCGGCACTGTATGTCCATACTTAAGCCGGCCACGCTACAGTTCAGGTCTACCGCTAATATGGAGGAAATCCTAAGGCAGCTGGTACTTACCCAGCAGCGGCAGCAAGAGCAGCAGGAGCAACAGCAGAAGACGAATGAACTGCTCCTGCAGCACATCGTGGCCCTACGAGACCCGCCAGCAGTGCCTTCCCCGGAACGGCGTGAGGCCCGGGACCGGGTCCGGTCGGCCCTGCGGAAGCTGAGTCCGGAGGACAACGTAGAAGCCTTCCTCACCGTCTACGAGCGCACTGCAGAGCGAGAAGGCCTCCCGCCGGCTCAGTGGGCTGAAGTCGTCGCGCCATTCTTGATCGGCGACGCCCAGAAGGCCTACACCGACCTCAGTTGGGAGGATGCACAGGACTACGCCAAACTCAAAGGTGAGATCCTTGCGAGACTGGGGGTCAATACTTATGTTCGAGCTCAACGGGTGTTTTCCTGGGCCTATGTGGAGTCCAAGCCGGCTCGCTCCCAGGCGTATGACTTATTGCAGTTGGTGAAACGGTGGCTCCAGCCTGAGAGCTTATCTCCGGGACAGATGGTGGAAAGGGTGGTGGTCGACCGGCTGGTTCGGACTCTGCCGGTTGCGATACAGCGTTGGGTGGGGCAAGGGGACCCGGGTACCTTGGACCAGGTGGTTAGCTTGATAGAGCGATATACAGCCACCCAGGAGTTCATACGGGACTCTGCCCCACTGCGGCAGTTACGCCGGCCTCCGGAGCCGGGTAGAGGTATTCGTTCATCTACAGGGGACTCTCCTAAAAACGTACCCGCTGAGAGGATACCCCAGAATGGGGCTGGCAGGAAACCAGGCTCCCCGAGAAGGAGCTTCCGACCCGGCGCTGCCACCGCTACGTGGTGCTGGCGGTGCAAAGGGCCGGGACATGTGGCTACCTACTGCCCACTACCAGTGGAACCCATGGACTGCGGGTTCACACGCCGGCTCTCGATGTATGCCAGCCCCGGGTTCACCGCAGATGTAGTGGTTCCCCTAACGGCACCACATCTGTGTCCGGTGCTCGTTAATGGACACAGAGCAGGAGCTCTCTTGGACTCTGGCAGTTTGGTGACGCTGGTTCGTGCGTCCTTAATCCCCGGGTTGCACCTCACTGGGGGATTGGTCGGGGTCCGGTGTATTCACGGGGACCTACGCGAGTATCCGACCACGGAAGTGACTCTATCCACTCCCTGTGGAGAGGTGACTCATATGGTCGGAGTGGTAAAGTCTCTACCCTACGGGACAGTGCTGGGAAGAGACTTACCGTTGTTTTGGTCCTTATGGGAAAGGAGGAGTAACCCCGCTCTGAGGCCAGGGAATCCGGGTGCTGAGCCCGACGACCCTGAGACCGGGACACCTGCCGTAGGGGTCGCCAACATAGGGCTAGAGTGTCACCCCGATAGGTTCCCGCTAGACGTATTGGCAGGGGAGGTCGAGGAGACCCCACCGCTTCCAGAGTTGGAAGTATCCCGGGGAGCGTTTGGGACAGCCCAGCTACAGGATCCCACACTGACCCGGGCCCGAGAAAGGGTAACTGAAATAAACGGGGTAGCTCAGCATCCGGGGGCAGAGAACGTATTTCCACGCATGGTGCTTAACCAAGAGTTACTCTATAGGGTGGACAAAATCCGGGATGAGGTTGTGGACCAACTGGTAGTACCGCAGCCACACCGCCGGGCGGTCCTAGAGATGGCCCACTCCCACCTGCTAGGGGGCCACCTTGGGGCTAAAAAAACGCAAGAACGCATTTTGCGGAGGTTCTTTTGGCCGGGCGTGTATGCGGATGTCCAGAGGTACTGTGACTCCTGCCCGGAATGTCAGCTGACCACACCCATTGCCACCTTCCGTAGTCCATTGGTACCTCTACCAGTTGTAGAGGAACCTTTTGAACGGATCGCAATGGATTTGGTGGGACCTATAGTGAAATCAGCACGAGGCCACCAACACATACTCGTGGTTGTCGACTACGCCACCCGGTACCCGGAGGCGATCCCGTTACGCCACCCCACGGCGAAAATGATTGCCCGGGAGCTGTTTGCCATGTTCTGTCGCCTAGGACTACCTAAGGAAATCCTCACAGATCAGGGGACTCCTTTTATGTCCAAAGTGACCCGGGAACTGTGTAAATTGCTCAACATCAAACAGCTGCGCACCTCGGTGTAGAATCCCCAGACCAACGGGTTAGTCGAGCGGTTTAACAAAACCCTGAAGTCCATGCTAAAAAAGGTGGTGGCCAAGGATGGAAAGGATTGGGATATGCTATTACCCTATCTAATGTTCGCCATCCGGGAGGTACCACAGTCGTCTACGGGGTTTTCCCCCTTTGAACTGTTGTACGGCCGACATCCTAGAGGGCTCTTGGATGTCGCCAAAGAGACGTGGGAACAGGAACCCACTCCCTATAGGAGCGTCATAGACCACGTGGCGAAAATGCAGGACCGGATCACGGCGGTCCGGCCTATTGTGAAAGAGCACCTGATGGATGCTCAAGGAGCTCAAAGCCGCACGCATAATACACGGGCCACCGTTAGGACCTTTGAGGTGGGGGACCGGGTATTGGTCTTAGTGCCCACTACGGAAAGCAAATTATTGGCCAAATGGCAAGGGCCATATGAAATCCGGGAAAAAGTAGGGGAGGTGAATTACAAGGTATACCAGCCCGGGAAAAGGAAACCCGTGCAGCTATACAACGTTAACCTGCTTAAGGCGTGGAAAGACCGGGAGTGCCTGATCATGGAGGCATCCGATGCACCCGGGGACCCTTCCCCTTCGGCCCCCAGGGATACCGAAGGCATACGAATAAGTGACACCCTCACTAAGGCCCAACGACGGGAAGCTCACAAATTTGTACAGCAGAATCCCGATGTGTTTTCTGACCTGCCAGGGCGTACTTCGGTCATTCAACATGACATTGTCACTGAGCCCCGGGTAAAAGTGCGGGTGAAACCGTACCGGGTACCCGAGGCCCGACGGCAAGCCACCGCGACCGAAGTGAAACACATGCTTAAGTTAGGGGTGATAGAAGAATCCCGGAGCGAGTGGGCTAGTCCCATCGTGCTCATTCCAAAACCGGACGGATCGCTGCGGTTTTGCAATGATTTCCGGAAGCTGAATGAAGTATCTAAGTTTGATTTATATCCCATGCCCCGGGTGGACGAGCTGATCGAAAGACTGGGGCAAGCCCAGTACTTCACAACGCTCGATCTGACAAAAGGCTACTGGCAAGTGCCGCTGAACAAGTCGGCCAAGGAAAAAACCGCCTTTGTTACTCCGGAAGGCCTCTATCACTATGTCGTGTTGCCTTTTGGGTTGCATGGAGCCCCGGCCACATTCCAGCGGCTCATGGACATAGTGTTAGAACCCCATCGGAAGTACGCGTCCGCCTACCTGGATGATATCATCATCTTTAGTCCTGATTGGCATACCCACTTATCCCAGGTACAGTCCGTGGTAGATTCGCTCAGGGCCGCCGGCCTGACGGCGAATCCAAAAAAATGTGCCATGGGGCTCGAGGAGGCCCGGTACCTGGGCTATGTGATTGGGCGAGGGGTTATCAAACCCCAAATTAACAAAATCGAGGCCATTCAAAATTGGCCCCGACCGGTGTCTACCAAACAGGTGAGGGCGTTTCTCGGCATAGTTGGGTATTACCGACGTTTCATACCCAACTTTGCTGGGCGAACGGCGGCCCTGTCCGACCTGTTGAAAGGGAAGAGAACGACGTTGGTGCGTTGGAATCCCAAAGCCGAGTCAGCCTTCCAGTCGATGAAGTTGGCCTTGTGCGGACAGCCCGTCCTCATCAGTCCTAACTTCAAACACGCCTTCGTTGTGCAAACAGACGCCTCGGAGGTGGGGCTGGGGGCTGTGCTGTCGCAGGAAGTGGACGGAGAAGAACATCCGGTCACTTACTTAAGCCGGAAATTGTCGCCGGCAGAAAAGAATTATAGCGTAGTGGAGAAGGAATGCTTGGCTGTTAAATGGGCCTTGGAGTCCCTACGTTATTATTTGCTTGGGCGACAGTTCCGGTTGATCACGGATCACGCTCCCCTGGTCTGGATGCGGAACGCCAAGGAACGGAACGCTCGGGTCACCCGGTGGTTCCTGTCCCTCCAAAACTTCAATTTTACGGTGGAGCATCGGGCTGGCAAGTTGCAGGGTAATGCGGATGCCCTGTCCCGGGCACCCTGTATGATGGCTGGGGTTCAACCCCACAAGTTTGAACCGAGGGGGGGGGTGTGAGACAGTGTGGGGGATCATATGCGAGGGGCGCTATGTCTCCCCCAGAATGCGCACTGTCACGTATTGAGCCCGGTATAGGGTATGAGAGAAAGGGACGGTCCGCTCCCTCCGCTCCGGGTCTTGCAAGGTCCCGGAAGTAGACACGGAGTTAAAAGCCTGGTCAGGAGGCAGGGCGGGGTTCCCTGTACCGAGATTTGTGCCTTAGCTGCAGCAGCAGCAGCAGAGAGATAGACAGGCGAGGTCTAGAGTTCCAAGAGGCCGTGTGCTAGTCTAACACGGCCTAGCCCAGGAGGGCTGGGGAACTCGGGGTGACCTAGAACGGAGGCCTTTGGCCTGAAGGACCCGGGTATGTTATATGAACTGTGTCTTGTGTACCCGGCTGCGACCCAGATTCCGGCAGACTGTGCCACCGCTGTTTGTATCAGCAATAAACACAGGGTCCTGTTTGAACCACTACCGGGCTCCACGTGTTTCCTGACTTGCGATCCAGGCGCTGCCCCACAATATATATGTACATACATATATATCCCAGCCTCTCCTATGATGTATATGCCTCAGTATCTCCTGTGATGCACATAATGCTGCCCCCATGTTTCCTGTGATGTATATTCAGCAGTCCCAGCATCTCCTGTGAGGTATGTATAACAGTCCCAGCATCTCCTATGTGATATATATATACAGCAGTCCCAGCATCTCCTATGTTATGTATATACAGCAGTTCAGTGTTTCCTATGCAATCTACATACAGCAGTCCCAGCGTGTTTTACGTGATGTACATACAATAGTCTCAGTGTTTCCTATACAATGTATGTACAGCAGTCTCAACGTCTCTTATGTGATAATATGATTTATAAAAATGATTATTACAAAGGGTTGACTGCGCTCAAGGCCGACATAAACCGGGAAAAGTAGTTGTGAGAAGAAACAATTTCATTATCACCAAACATCACAGCCAAAGAGATGAATCGACAGCCGTAACATTAGGGATGAATTAATTAATTGTTTGAGCAAATACATTGTAGCCGGGTGATTTTCAAGGTGAAAATTTGGACTGTCCCCCAAATGATGGTAGAAATTTCCAAATGGCCCCTAGCAGAAAAAAGGTTCCCCACCCCTCATTCAAATCATCCATTGTAGCTCTGGCAAGATGTTTAAGGTTGGCCACCTGCTGGAAGATGAACCTATGCCACAATCCCATCATCGCTAAAATGCTTTCCTGCCCAGCTAGAGAAAAGCATCCATACAGCAGGATTCTGTAACCGCCATTTGTGATGTTGGGGGTGGTGTTTTCAGGGTAATTTACAGTGTTAGTTTTCTACTAAACATAGTGTTTTGCATTTAGCCCAAAAGTTCTAGTTTGGTCTTATCTGAACCGAGCACATCTTCCACATCACAGCTGTGTTGCCTACATGGCATATGGTAACAGATACTTTGGTGAGATGAGACTAAGGCAGCCGTCACACGCTTCAATATCGATAGCGATATTGTTAGCGATCACGTGCACGCGCGATCGCTAACAATATCGTTCACATCGATGGTGAGCTGTCACACAGGCAGACTCACCAGTGATGTGGACCAGCAAGATCGCTGGTAACTATGGTACACATCGGGTTACTAGGCGCCGCGCGGCGCTTAGTAACCCGACGTTTACCTTAGATACCATCTCCCAGTATAGGCTCTGCCGCTGGGAGATCGTTCATCGTGGTGTCACACACCACGATGAGGCAGATTGCTCAAACGTTTATCGCTTGATATGAGCTCCGGCTCACCAATCTGCGATGTAACGATCAAGCGATTTTGCATTGTAAAATCGCTTGATTGCACACAGCGATGCACAAACGATATCGCTTAAGCGATCAAAACGCAGATCGCTTAAGCGATATCGTGCATTAAATTGATGCGTGTGACGGCCGCTAAGGTAGAACTTTTTGGGCTAAATGCAAAACACTATTGATTTACATATTTTCCACATATTTGTTTTTATGTACTGAATTAGAGCATATTAAAGCTGTGTTTCTTGTAGGCTACATCTAGTCGAGCTTAAGGACACTTGAGAAAGTGTTTTACTTGCTTGACTAGTTGTAGCCAACAAATTATAAGACCTTGTATTATGTTTTAAATCCTTGTACAGTAATCTTGTCTGTTTGCTTTGAGTGGCTTCTTGGCACTTAAAGATACTGTTACTATATCAAAACTTTGCTCGGCGCACTGAATTGACTGTATCTCTGTTTTAGAACAGTATTTCAGAATACATGGCCCCATTATGAATTTTGCCCAGGGCCATAATTTGTCTAAAACCGGTCCTGCATGGCAGGCTGCCATTGTACTTTTCAGAAGCTCTATCCACTTTTTATGCACCACAGAACTCCTACTATGTGTATTGTAGTCCTGTTTGGAGTAGCCTTCTCTTCAACAATGTATGTTGTAAATTTCAACTTGATACAATTTTCAAGAATATATACAGAAAACAGACATTGAAGCAACACAAGCACATTAATGAATTGAATGGTGCCGGTCCATAGAGTGTAACCCAACAACCAGTAAAATTAGAGATTCCAAAAAATGTAGGCAGAACTCCAAGAAATATTCAATACAAAAATTGTTGAATTTATTGACCTGACTGAAATAAAGCCTTTACTTCTCACTCATGCAACTTTGTAAATTTTGATTTTGTTTATAGATTTGTATTATACACAAATTTATGAGAAAGATTATGCAATGTGATCAAAATGTCATGCTATTGAACGCTTAACAATAAACAGAACATCTATTTAAATTGAAAAACAGTGCCAAGTTATGTTATAAATGTGACATTGTCCACCAAAAATCCTCTAAAATGATGCCACAATTTTTTTTATAACCCAATAACCCAATGGAGTCTAAACCCATGCATGACCAAGGACATATAGATATGTCCTTGGTCGTGTCCCTCCCTTTGATGCTAGCTGATCCACCTGTCACAGTTAACCCCTTAGATCACTCTGTCAATCACAGTGTTTGATCTAAGATGTCATTGCGGCAATTGCCCTATACCCTGCCTACATCAGTGAGTCAGTGTCGTTATTACGGGGTACCGATGCGTTGCCATGACAGTGAGGGATCAGATGAGGATCCCTATCACTGTTATGACTCACTTCCTGTTAATGCCCACTGAGCGCTGACCTTCACAGGAAATTATCTTTTCTACAGTGCAGAGATGTGCATCAGCTCCGCTCTGTACTGCAGGAGTGAACTGACACTCTAGTGTTAAGGTGCACTAAAGGGCCATGTATAATAAAGTAAAAGTGAAAAAATATATATTTAAAAATATGAAAAATCAAATCACCCCCCTTTTGCTACATTGAAAATAAACCTTTTTTTTTTTTAAAATACACATGTAGTATTTGGTATCGTTACTTTCAGAAATGCCCAATCTATGAAAATATACAATCAATTAATCTGATTGGTAAAGGGAAAAAAAGCAAGAACGCCAACATTATGTTTTTTGGGTGCTGCAACATTGCAATAAAATGCAATAACAGGCAATCATAACATCGCATCTACCCAAAAATGGTATCATTAAAAACATTAGCTTAAGATGCAAAAAATAAGCCATCACAAATTCCCATATCCCAAAAACTGAGAATGTTGCGGGTCATGGAAAATTATGCCAAAAGCGCCATTCTTTTTTGTAAAAGTAGGCATGTTTGGTTTTTACAAACTCGTACCGACCTGAGGCATCATACTGACACATCAGTTTGATCATATAATCAAAATGGTAAATAAAATAGAAACAAATGTGTAATTGCACTTCTTTTACAACTTCACTGCTCTTGGAATTTTTTCCCCATTTTCCAGTATACTATATGGTGAGATGAATGGTTTAATTAAAAAAGCACAACTTGTCCCACAGAAAAACAAGCCCTCGTATATCTATATTAACGGAAAAATAAAAAAGTTATGGTCTTAGAAGAAGGGGAGGGAAAAGTAAAAAACCGAAATAGAAAATCACTGAGTGGTGAAGGGGTTAAATAAACGGACAGAGAGTTGGTTCCTGTACCCCAATAACATCTCTGGAGTCTATTGAAAGTATTAATTCTTTTTGGGCTATTAGTAAATAATTTCAAGGGTGTTAGTAAATGCAATTTAAGATAAAAAAGAACTATGTTTAAACATGTCTGCCAAGATGTGATAGGTGTTATATGGTCAATCATTATAGAAAATCAGTTCACTCACTCATGCTAGTTCACTATAAATACTGTCTCTTTTGCTTTTTAGGTCACTTGATTTATATTCACAGAATATAATACATCGAAAGAGACGTGAACCTCAAGTAATCTAATCCCTAAAATGTAAACCCAGAAGTGGCAGCACTATAAAGAGCTTATATAAATTAGCAATATTTTGTGAAATGTATAAAGATATGTTTTATGTAACTAGGGGTCTGCAATTCATCACTTTTAGTCAAACCTCTTGGCAGCTAAGGACTTTACATATAAAATTAGGACTTCAAACGCTGGATTTAATTATCCACTAAGTGGATTAATGGATTTCCTAAATTCAAGTCTTCTTGCATCTTACTGGTTTTGAATATGAATTTGTTTTTAGTGCCAGCTTGATAATATTTCACATATCAGTCTAAGCCTTGGTTTTAATATTAGCATAGGGGATATTGTAGGACACTAGTAATCAGATGTTGGTTAACCGCACATAAGTTCAGCTTGCAATACAGTAAAAACATGTCCTTTAGCATAAATGTAATTTAAGAAATAAAACTTGACAAATACCAACCAAGTAGAGATGAGTAAACCAATTCTAAACTAATCTAATTCATTTACAGCTTCTCAAAGCCATGGCCGCCATTAGACCCTTACAGGGCTTAATGATTAAGGGACCGGCCAATCGTTGGAGGGGGCGTGGGTATCTGACCAGGTGCAGGGTGGCCCGGGTGAGCTAGCGGAGAGTGTGACCATTAGGAATAAAGAGGCCCCGCCCCATCTCAGTCATCCGCCACGCTCTGGCCTGATGCTGCTGCATCTCGGTCGGGGGATCATAGGCTGCTAAAGGGAGTGAGTGGGACGAGGTCGGAGGAGTGAGGAGGAGTAAATTTGAATTTACCACGCTGCCGGGTAGCACATTGCCGCGGCTTGCGGCTCCCACGTGCTGGCGGTGGCCACCTGGTGTCAGGACCGATCACAACAACATGAGCCGGCTGCTCCTCCGCCCCAGTGCCCGGCGCTCATCCCGCAGCAGCCCGAATAGCTGTGTCAGGCCAGCCATTACTGTCTCCTACCTGATTTGGAGAAGCCGTGCTTCCCCTTTGACTCGTGTCTGTGCAGACATACTTGGCAGCCATACATAGGCTCCTGCATACTTCCTTCTTCATGCACTTCTGTGTTCAGCTGACCTCATAGAGTGATCTTCCTCTTTTTGCTCCATCCTCCAGCTGCATAACTCCTGCTGCCCAATGTGCCCATACTTCCTGGGCAATCTCCTCAGATGTACGTAAGGAGACCAGGGATAGCTAAGCCAGGTGGGCTAGTGTCTCCGGGGGCCCTTGTAGCTATAGTGGAACATTGAGCTGTCACTGTATCTGAGCAGGACCTGTAAGGCTGCCTGAGTTCTGATGATCTCATCCGGACCGCCACTAAAACCAGGCCAGACGGTGATGCACGACTGGCATCAACCACCCCACTTCTGACAGAAGAGCAAAGGCTGCACCTATCAGACATTTCCGCAGGACCCGCTATTCTGCAACCAACATCACCCACAGGAGAAACACGGCGGCGTTCAGTGACAGAGGCCGACATCGAAGGAGCAGGTCCATTTGAGAACATGGCTCGCCTATCGCCGACACCATCGGCCGAAGGAATCCGGTGCCTCCTAGCGGCCGAGGCAGGAACACCAGCCACCAATTCCAATGGCGACATGACAATGGGTCATCAGGATCATTGGATATAGGAACCAGTGGTCTAGCATTCACAATGGCTACTTTCTCAGCTATGAAGGTTGTGAGAGTCTTATGAGCAGTGGTTATTGGTTGATACGAAAGTACAGGCCCGACTAGCCAGGTGCTGTCATTAAATACACACAGCTTCCTAGAGAGAAGTTTCTCTGAGGAGATATACATGTACGGCTTGGGTATATGCAGGTCAGATAACGTCTTTAGAGAGTTCCTCCAGGTCACCCACGAAACTTCATTCACAGAAGAAAGTGCGGTGTCCCAATCAACCGAGTCTACAATTAACTCTCGTACCAAGGTCTTACCTTGGATGATCACTGGTGGAGCGAATGCGAGCGGGTCATATAGACTGTTATATGATGCAGTGGTAGCATGTGATGTGCAAATTTAAATAAGTGCAGATTTTAAGAAGTGCAATATGCAGTTATATCGGGCATGAATCTAACAGGCTTCTCATCTCACTTCTCCATACAGGTATATAATATTTCATCGCATCCCATTCATTCATCTGATGTGATTATGCTGTGATTCACCCATCTTTCTGTGCTATTATAATGGTATATAATATTTCATCTCATCCCATTCATTCATCTGATGTGATTATGCTGTGATTCACCCATCTTTCTGTGCTATTATAATGGTATATAATATTTCATCTCATCCCATTCATTCATCTGATGTGATTATGATGTGATTCACCCATCTTTCTGTACTATTATAATGGTATATAATCATTTTAATCTTACTTAGATTGTTCAGGAATGCTGTAATAAGGTCATCTGTCTGTAAGGCCGGCTTCACACTGCGTTTTTGAGGCATCCGGGTCAATCCGTGTTAAATCGGACAGACTCGGATGCGATTTTTGCTCCTATGTATCCCTATGGACTCGGATTGTGCTCGGATGTGTCTTTTTGCCATCCGATTTATGCACAATCCGTAGCCTTTCCGATTTAGTCACGGATCCAAAATTGTGATGGATCCATGACGGTCCGTAGGGCTACACAATTGGAGCCTATGGACATCAGATCCAATTCTAAATCGGATCGGATGTCGGCTCGGTGATTATGTACTGAGCATGCCCAGAGGCAGTGCTCAGTACATAACCCTGTCTGTCCCTGCCACTTTAGCCTGCAACCCTGTTTATTTATCTGGCTTGCATGTTTCCCTGTTGTCCTTAGGCCGGCTTCAGACTGCGTGTCTGATCCGATCCGTAGCTGTCCGCTTGAGGCAGACAGCCGCGGACCGGATCAGCACACAGGACGGGGGGCTACTATGCCCTCCGATCCTGTGTGCAGCCGCACGCAGTTCCCGCTGCTAATAGGTGAGGACCGCAGGCGCCGCGGTCCTGACCTGTCAGCTGGTTCAGCTGCGTGCGGCTGCACACAGGATCGGAGGGCATAGTAGCCCCCGTCCTGTGTGCTGATCCGGTCCACGGCTGTCTGCCTCAAGCGGACAGCTACGGATCGGATCAGACACGCAGTCTGAAGCCGGCCTAAGTTAGTGTGATTGATTGATTGATTGATTAACGAGTTAAATTGACCCTGATCTAAGCACAAGCTCCCCTATAAATTTAGACATAGCCTAAAGGAAGCATATGATGTGCAAATTTAAATAAGTGCAGATTTTAAGAAGTGCAATATGCAGTTATACCAGGCAGTTAAATGGAGCAGCAAAGTGCCCTGGATGAAGCTGCACCTTCTACACTTAAAATATCTCAGCACCAACAGCGGCAATCCTGGCACACACTGCAAACACGTTTTCTCCAGCGGTGCTCCAGGTGTGCAGAACGCATGTGGAGAAAATCCAACCTGGCCGAAGATTTCATCCATTATAAGTTTATGCTAAAAACATACAACACCGCCCTACACCTCTCCAAACAAGCTTACTTCAACACTCTTATCACTTCACTAGCAAACAATCCTAAACGACACTTTGACACGTTACATTCTCTCCTCAGTCCAAGAGTACAGGCCCCAACCACCAGCCTCAGCGCTGACGATCTGGCCAAATATTTTAAGGACAAAATTGACAACATATGACAGGAAATTTCCTCACAGCCTCAGAACATCATGCTTTCTCCTCCCTCCTGCACTTCATCCAACTCACTTTCGGTCTTTGATCCGGTCACTGAGGAAGAAGTCACCCGGCTTCTTGCATCTTCTCGCCCTACTACCTGTACCAGTGACCCTATTCCCTCACATCTCCTTCCATCTCTTTTTCCAGCTGTCACATCTCACCTAACCAAAATATTTAATCTTTCCCTCTCATCTGGCGTTTTCCCCTCCTCTTTCAAACATGCCAGCATACATCCATTATTAAAAAAAACATCCCTTGACCAGAACTCTGCTGCTACTTACCGACCTGTCTCTAATCTCCCATTCATTCTAAACTCCTGAAACGCTTGTTCCACTCCCGTGTGATCCGCTATCTCTCTGACAATTCCCTTCTTGACCCTCAACAATCTGGCTTCCGCTCCTTACACTCTACGGAAACTGCCCTCACTAAAGTCTCTAATGATCTTCTAACAGCTAAATCTAATGGTCACTACTCCTGTATATCCTCCTAGATCTCTCCACTGCATTCGATACTGTGGATCACCAGCTCCTTCTCTCTATGCTTGCTCTATCGGGGTTAAGGACATCGCTCTCTCCTGGTTCTCTTCCTACCTCTCTGACCGCTCCTTCACTGTATCCTTCACTGGCTCCTCTTTCTCTCCTCATCCCCTCATGGTTGGGGTTCCTCAGGGTTCAGTCCTAGGTCCCCTTCTCTTCTCTATATACACTGCCCCCATTGGACAAACCATCAGTAGATTTTCAGTACCATCTCTATGCTGACGACACCCAGTTATACACCTCTTCTCCTGACATCACCTCCACATAACTACAAAAGACCAGTGATTGTCTGTCTGCTGTCTCAAACATCATGTCTACTCTCTACCTTAAAGGGAACCAACCACCTCAGATCATCCTAATACACAGTTAGTACATGTCCCTGCACCCTAAGGATACCTTTCCAGCACTGTTTTTGTGTAAAATCTTGCATTAGTATAACTGATATAAAGAGTTTATAAACTTACTAGCCTGGAGACATCTGGGCGTATCCCTCCTTCTGTTATACTTCAGGGCTGTGCATTCATTGCATGCTGTGCTCCCCCTCCCTCTGTGCAGAGGAGATAACGATCACGTCCATCAGGGCAGGGCAGCAGGCACGGAGGGAGGGGGAGCACAGACATGCAATGCACAGCCCTGAAGTATAACAGAAGGAGGGATACGCCCAGATGTCTCCAGGCTAGTAAGTTTATAAACTCTTTATCAGTTATACTAATGCAAGATTTTACACAAAAACAGTGCTGGAAAGGTATCCTTAGGGTGCAGGGACACGTATTAACTGTGTACTAGGGTGATCTGAGGTGGTTGGTTCACTTTAAATTAAATCTGTCAAAAACTGAACTTCTCGTTTTCCTCCCTCTCCTAAACTTCCAAAACCTAATATTGCCATTTCTGTATGTGTGTCTACCGTTTCTCCTCAGCAGCACGCCCGCTGTCTTGGGGTTATATTTGACCCGCATCTCTCCTTTACTCCCCACATCCAGTCTCTGCTCGCACATGTCACCTACACCTCAAAAGCATCTCTAGAATTCGACCTTTTCTTACTGTTGACTCTGCAAAAACTCTAACCATTGCCCTTATTCATTCTCACCTGGATTACTGCAATTTCTCTATTAATCGGTCTCCCTCTTACTAAACTCTCTCCTCTCCAATCCATCCTCAATGCAGCAGCCAGGATCATATTCCTCTCCAACCGCTTCACCGATGCCTCTATCCTGGGGCAGTCATTGCACTGGTTACTAATTCGCTATAGAGTACAATATAAAATTATCACTTTCACCCACAAAGCCCTCACAGTTCTGCACCGCCCTACATCTCCTCCCTCATCTCTGTCTATCACCCTACACGTGGCCTCCATTCCGCAAGTGACCTAATCACTCATCTACAATCCGAACCTCCCACTCCCGTTTCCAGGACTTCTCATGAGCTGCGCCAATTCTCTGGAATGGGTTACTGAAAACAATTCAATTAAATCCCAATAACAATAGTTTTAAGCGAGCCTTAAAAACACATCTCTTTAGACTGGCCTATCACCTCACCCCACTTGTCTAACTATTCCTGTCTTCCCTTTTCCAAATCTGGCCTCTCGTGTCATCTGTCTACACCTGCAGACTGTCTGTCCCCCATTCATAATATAGCACTTTATCCGTACTTGTACAGATCCTGACCGATGACCGATTCATGCAGCGTTACATGTTCCCCTTATTATTATATCGATGGCTGGACCATGTATGACATCATTTGTTACTATTACCTTTTGTCCCTCCCCTATTTCCTCTAGATTGTAAGCTTGCGAGCAGGGACCTCAATCCTCATGGTTTTTTTAATTTTTGTTACGCTGTATTGTCTCAAATTGCCTGTACATGTCCCTTCCGAATTGTAAAGTGCTACGTAATATGTTGGCGCTATATAAATTAAATTATTATTATTATTATTATTATTAATTGTGTATAGGATGCCTCGTCGTATGAAAGGTTTTTGCTCTAGGTCGACTTGAAACGTGAAGGCATCAGACTTTAAGTCCCAAATGAGCCCAAGACTGTGTTGTACAGGAAGAGAGTCTGTGGATGAGTCTAGGTCTTTAAATTTGTTGGCATAGTCTTCTCTGCCATTTAAGTGTGCCGCTTCTATTTAATATATTTATTAATGACCTTGTAGGGGGCATACAGAGTAGAATCTCAATATTTGCAGATGACACTAAACTCTGCAGGGTAATCAATACAGAGGAGGACAATTTTATATTACAGGAGGATTTATGTAAACTAGAAGCTTGGGCTGCTAAATGGCAAATGCGCTTTAATGGGGATAAATGTAAAGTCATGCACTTGGGCAGAGGAAACAAAAGGTATAATTATGTGCTTAATTGTAAAACACTGGGCAAAACTGTCACTGAAAAAGACCTGGGTGTATGGGTAGATGACAAACTCACATTTAGTGGCCAGTGTCAGGCAGCTGCTGCAAAGGCAAATAAAATAATGGGATGTATTAAAAGAGGCATAGATGCTCATGAGGAGAACATAATTTTACCTCTATACAAGTCACTAGTGCGACCACACTTAGAATACTGTGTACAATTCTGGTCTCCGGTGTATAAGAAAGACATAGCTGAACTAGAGCGGGTCCAGAGAAGAGCGACAAAAGTTATTAGAGGACTAAGGGGTCTGCAATACCAAGACAGGTTATTAAACTTGGGGTTATTTAGCTTGGAAAAATGAAGGCTTAGGGGTGATCTTATAATAATGTATAAATATATGAGGGGGCAGTACAGAGACCTTTCTAATGATCTCTTTACTCTTAGGCCTGAGACTGGGACAAGGAGGCATCCTCTACGTCTGGAGGGAAGAAGGTTTAATCATAATCACAGACGCGGATTCTTTACTGTAAGAGCAGTGAGACTATGGAACTCTCTGCCACATGATGTTGTAATGAGTGAGTCACTACTAACATTTAAGAAGGGCCTGGATGCCTTTCTTGAAAACTATAATATTACCAGTTATATATACTAGATTCTTTGATAAGGCGTTGATCCAGGGAATTAGTCTGATTGCCGTATCTGGAGTCAGGAAGGAATTTTTTCCCCCAATGTGGAGATTAGTGTTGCCACATGGGGTTTTTTTTGCCTTCCTCTGGATCAACATGTTAGGCTATGGGTTGAACTAGATGGACTTAAAGTCTTCCTTCAACCTTAAAAACTATGTTACTATGTTACTATGTTACTGCTTCTCCTTCACAAGGAATTTGTTGGGGTAGGATAATAAAAAGGATGGACGACCACTCTCCAATGTGTTTGTGTAGAGAAAGTAGATGTTGTTTGACTTGTGAGCGTTTCAGAGGCAAATGTCCCTTATAACTACCCATCCCAGGTCTAGCTTCTGAGCGTAGGGTGAGTTATGAGGACCATTTATTTGTTTCCTCACTTTGTGGACTCTGATGATGTCCCTCCCCAGCAAAAGGACTAACTTGGCTTGGGGATTGAGTGCGGGAATGAGATGCTCTATGCTTCTCAAATGAGGATGATGTAGTGCCGCTTCTGGAGTGGGGATTTCTTCTCTATTGTTCGGGATTGAATTACACTCGATTAATGTATGATGGGATAACGATGTCTTCCCATCCAGGGATTCGATTTGATAACCTGTGGCTCTCCTCCCAGATTCTTCACTTACTCTTGTGCATGTTTTTAGGGAGTAGGACAAGCTGAGTACCTCGATTTTAAAGATGTCAGAGAAAGCTGAGCTAGCAAGTGATTTATTACTCTGGTCATCGAGTATAGCGTAGAGTTTAACTGCCTATATCTGTGGCCTATAGGGTAAACTGTAACCAGACAGATCTTTGAGCAGGATTTGTTAATAAGACCTTCTCCTCAGACTTGAAGGCACTGGGGTGACACTTCAGAAGGTGTACTGTCTTTCTCCTCCCCATCGTGCTCTGTAAGTTGGTCTGTGGATGAGGGGGTCTGCAGGGCTGGCCCTGGGTGTAGAGCTGTGCTGTACTCTTGGGTGTTACACTCCGAGCAAGCAATACTGGCTTTGCAGTCTTTATCTAAGTGGGATGTAGATGCACAACATCTGTAGCATACAGTATGTTGTTCTCTTTGAGGAAGATTCTATGGTCTTTAAGGGATTTTCTTCTAAAACTCCTGCACTCTTGTAGTGGGTAAGGCCTTTTATGTAGGGGGTACTTCCTTTCCTGGTCTATTGTTAGTGACCTTTCTACTGTTCTGTGGGTCTTGTGTGAGGAGTCTGCAGAAGACATATTAGTTTTGTATACAGTGATAAGTGAGCCTCTGGGGTTTGGGGCTGGGGCAGGCTTACCTGTTCTTGGTTTGACAGGATCTACAGCGGAAAGGTTGAAGCTGGGATCGTTCCTGATCTTGGCCTGCTGGCAGACAAAATCTACAAAGATGTGGAATGGAGGGAACACCACGTTGTGACGCTGCTTGTAATCTTAACCCCGGTTCAACAATTTCTCTTGCAAACTGTAAGGTAGTTTCTTCACTATGGGTTTGATGGCTCTGGCTGTGTCTAGGGACGCGAGGTTCTACTAAGAGGTCGCTCAATTCTCTTAGCATGTGAAAGTTCTTATTAGCGAAGAGGGATTCTTCTATCATCTCTGAGGAGCCATAGCACTCGTCGAGTCTCTCTCATAACGTGCACAAACCTTTGCTGGGGTTGTTGATGCTAATATTCCTGATGCGTTTTCTGTGTTCTACCGTTTCGTTTCCTAGCCACTTAACCAAGAGGTCGATCTCTTTGCTGGCAGAAATGTCTAAGCCGGAGGTGACATTTCTGAAGGAAGCTCTCCACGCTCTCTAACTCTCAGGACGATTATTAAACTTTAAGAGACCATTGGTAAATAACTCACGATGGCAAGGAACTTGAAGAAAGCTGGTAGCTCTTGATCTATGAGAGGGCAATCCAGGGGCACGTTGCCATGATGAAGTCTCGGTGAGCTATTGTTGCCATAAAATGCATCTTCATCATGATAGTCACTTTCGGAGTCCTCAATCTTGAAAGCGTTCGCTGTGTTGCAGGGATCTACAGGCTTGGGTGCTAGTCGCACTGATGGTGGAAGGTGGACAGAATTACCGTCATGCTTAATGTGGGATGATTGGTGAATGAAGGTTGATGGCTGAATGACAGAATTCTGTCTCTCTCTTGGAGCTGAATGTGTGGCGCCCTGCTAACCACAGGTAACCACAGACTCACCCACAGCATGGATGGTTTCCACAACGGTACACAGTACTTACAACATCTTCCACCCCAGCACAGTAGAGGGAGCTCAACTTGCTGCCTTAGGCAGGATCCCTATAAATACTGGTGCTGGGGGCGGAGTTAGACAGTGAGTGTGCAGATGCTACTAGAGCTGTGAAGTTGTACTGGTGTTCGTGCTGCGTTAGGCCCAGCCAGTCACCCTGACCAGTCTCTGGTAGCCCTGCAAGGCCCAAGAGTGGGTCGAGAGGCAAGGAGAAGAGACAGAACAGTGGGGACCGTGGAGCCAGTGTTAGGTTCACCCCCGAGCAACCCACCGGAAACCGGAGTCCGCATCTACTGGAGTGCACCAGGCCCAGTAGGAAACACCGGAACACCGTGGAAACATCTGTCTCCCGAAATTCTGCGCAGTCACATACCAGGGAGCCAGGCACCGCGAAGAGAGAATCAGAGGTAGTCAAGAGAGGGTATCCTGATGACAACGCAGGTGGAGAAAGAGAGCAGAGGAGGCCAGCCAAGTTCTACACAGGCAGGGGCTTCATACACACACGGGGAAAGCAACAAGGAGGCCTTATACCCACTCACTGTGGGGACCCAGAAGTGCATCCTGAACACCCGGCATACTCTGGACGTTTTACCTGCATCAACACCAGTAAAAAGGTAAAGTGGTGTGTGTGTCAGTTCCTTCCCTACGCCCCTGCCAGCTACAGAAACTGTCCCATAATTTACCATCTTGGCAAATCCCTGCTCCGTCCATCCATCCTCTGCACCTCCATCATCACCGATGCACCCCTGCCCTGGAGGGTCAGCTCCACCTGCAGGGAGCTGTACCACCTTGGCCGCTATACCACCACCCTCCGGAGGTCTGAAGTGGCGCTGGTGCTCAATCACCAGAAGTTGCAGGTGGCGTCATGAGAACTAGTCATCAACTCTATTCTCTGTATATTTCCACTTCTTTAAATTCGGTCCCTGGGACCACAGGTCTGGGCAGACCACCAGTGATATCCCCGACTGAATACCCGAATTCCCCATTGCTCCGGGCGACTCAAATGTAGATGATTGTCTAATGAGGCATGCTGTAGCACATAGTCTGAAGTGTATTGTGAGATAGCACGACAACTAAGTTCGGGTCTGAACCTTTTTTTTATTTTTAATCAGATTGTTTTTATTAATTTTAAAAGTCATACAAAACTGAATAATATACATGGATCAAATGTACGTACATGTACAAAAGGATAAAGCATAATAACAAGGCACGTATAATAAACCCTCCTCCCCTACCCAACTCCCCCCCCCTTCCCCACAGGTCTGATAGATAGAACCAAATAATTACAGTTGCGCAAGATTTAAACAAGTAAATAGGTCGTCGCGAGCCGTCTCAAAACTGTATACACATTAGATTCTGTCACTCAGCTCATCCGTTGGTAAATCAAACAGTACAAGCCAACCCCCCAAAGCCTTTCAAACATCCCGGGCCTGCCTCTTTTTATATAAATATACTTTTCTCTAAACAAAATATGGTTTAATCTGTTAATATATTCTTGTCTAGTAGGTGCTGTTTCTGATATCCAAGTGGACGCAATCAGTTTCCCCCAGTGGTATATACAGGCCCCCCTTGCTGCCGCACACCTGTAAAAGAAGAGCTCATTCATATTTATCCTCCTGGCTGTCAACCGTGGTCCTCCGGACTTCTTCCTGCTTGTACCCGGTGTCATGTGACGTGCAGAAGCAATGACTCAGTACACTAAAATTGGGTCAGAGAAACCATCAGCTGTTTTCTCGGCCCGCGCTCCATAGGTCCCCATGTTAAGGGACTTGTATCATGATGGATCGATCCTGTCAGATTCTGTCCGATGCTCCCAAAATCGAAGCAGTCTGCGGATGCCATTAAGGGCAATCCGATCAGATCCATGGCCCATAGGGATGCATGGGGGTCAAATCGGATCCGTAGCTGTCCGTTTTACAACGGACAGCTACGGATTGCACAAAAACGCTGTGTGAAAGCACCCTAACAAATCTTACAGATATCATGGGGATACTAAAGGCTTGTGGATTTTGGAATGTGCTGCATGAAAGTCACCTTACCAACCATTTTAAGCTTGCAACTGTGGGGCAATTGATGCCACTGAAGTGGTGTCTGTGCCCAATTTTTTGGAAACAATGGAGACTCTTGTTGTATTCCCCTAAATATGACACAATGCTCAGTGTGCGCACGAGGCATTACAAATACTGAGGAAAAAACTCACTCATCTTCTGGACATGGCCTTACAGATACTAAACTAAAACTCAACAAATACTCATCGCCTGCACGAGGCCTTACAGATGCTAAAGTAACACTCACCAAATACTCATCTTCTGAACGTGGCCTTACAGATACTGAAGTAAAACGCACCAAATAATCATCTTCTGAATATGGCCTAACAGATACTGAAGTAAAATGCACCAAATAATCATCTTCTGAATGTGGCCTAACAGATACTGAAGTAAAATGCACCAAATAATCATCGTCTGAACATGGCCTTACAGATACTGAAGTAAAACTCAACAAATACTACTCATCGCCTGCACGAGGCCTTACAGATACTGAAGTAAAACTCTACAAATAATCATCTCCTGGACGTGGCCTTACAGATACTGAAGTAAAACTCTACAAATACTCATCGCCTCCACTAAGCCTTACAGATACTGAAGTAACACTCACCAAATAATAATCGTTTCAACATGGCCTTACAGATACTGAAGGAAAAATCACCAAATAGTCATCGTCTGCAAGAGGAAAAACAGATAGTGAGGTAAAAACCTCACCAAATACTCATCGTATGCACCAGGCCTTACAAATACTGAAGTTAAACTCATCAAATATTCATCGTGTGCATGATGTCTTACTAATATTGGAGTAAAAACTGATTTTGGAAGGGCATGACATGCCTATATCTGTGTCTCCTCCCCCTTTTACTCGTCTATCTCTTTTCTTTTCACATTTTTATATGTACTTGACACTTTTCCATATGTCTATTGTATCTTCTGAGTAGTTTGTCACCTTTTGGACACTTTAGAAGGTGTTTTCTATGTGTTTGCTATGTGTTTGCATGTGTTTGTGTTTGCCTGCCATTGTTTTCAATGGAATTTGACAGTGTTCGACGAACATTCGACGAACAACCCCCAATTCGGTGAATCGAATCGAATTCGAACACTAGGGTGGTGGCTCATCTCTAATCGTTATTGATCTGACACAAATTGAAAGCTCCGTTTAGTGCACAAAGTGAGATGGCACAACAGGGAGAGCAGATAGAATGTTAGGATCCCACTGCGGGGCACAGTAAGGTGTTTTAGACATTGAAATAATTGAAAAGCCAACCCTCCCGCCCTGTCCCGGAAAGAATCGTTCTATACCCAGATGTTTGTGGGTGGAGCCTATCACTAATTGACTAACATTGGACTCGCTATTCGGTCGAATATGCGAGTATTAAAAATTACTCATTACGAGTATAGCGAGGGTGAATATTTTGCTACTCGCTCATCACTACTTGTGACTATCCATCTTCCTCTTGATTACATTCCACAGATTTTCAATGGGGTTGAGGTCTGGGGATAGTGCTGGCCATGAAAGGGTCTTGATGTGGTGCTCCTTCATCCACTCATTGATTGACCTAGCTGTGTGGCATGGGGCATTGTCCTGCTGGAAAAAACAGTCCTCAGAGTTCCCGTATCCTGACGGCTATATCCGTCATGAATTTAAACTGTTATTGCGTGTAAACATGCAGTGGCAGTTCCATGCCGATGCTGTCACTGACAACTGATCATCAGGAGAGGAGGTGCAGGGACCCATGCCACTCAGAGCAATGTGATCGGTCAGTCAGTCTGACTGACCGATCACACCTTGATCGCACAAAGAAGTGCTGAATATCAGCATTTCTCTGCATGATCGCTGCAGGAGCTAGGCTGTCAGCTGTGCTCCATCTCCTGCAGTCACAGCTCGGGCCAACATGCATGCCACTTTGGACTGATTAACCCTCTGGAGTCCGTGATCTATAGAGATTGCGGCATTTAGAAAGCTGTGAGAGGGAGTGCACTCCATACATGACTCCACCAAGTCCCCATGATAAAATAATGGGGATCCGATGGTTGCCATAGCTACTGGAGGTCAAACAATAACCTCCAGGGGTGCAAGGTATGGTGGACTGTTAGGTCCAGATTACACTGACAATCAGTCAGTGTAATCTGCCTGCTCTCATGCATAGCAATACATGTCTATTGGAATAAATGATAGCAGTAATCACAATAATAAAAGTCATACATACTTGGTATCACCGCACCCGTAACAACTTCCCCTATAGAACTGACCCACTATTTAACCCATTTAACCCTAAAAGAACACCATAAAAAAGAAGTCGCAAGAAATTATGCTTTTTCATCATACCTCTGAAATAAAAGTGGAATAAACAGCGAATGTAAATAAAATTGGTATCGCTAGAAATATCGTCTTGTCCCAAAAAAAACAAGCTGCCACTCAGCTCCATCAGTGGAAAAATTAAAAAACTATATAATCTCACAACACAGTGATGAAAAAGCATTCTTCTAAAAAAATATTTTTCATGGTGTAAAAGTGACAAATCATAAAACATATATAATATATATAAAAATAACTATAAATATGTTATTGCTGTGTTCGTACTGACCCGAAGAATAAAAATGTCTCATCACCACATGGGGAACAGCATAAAAAAACCTCCAAATAAATAATATCTGAATTGCTGATTTTTGGTCCTTCTGCCCCAAAAAACTGGAATATAAAGCGATCACAAAATATTATGTGCCCAAAAACCGTACCAATAGCAAACATCAACTTGTCCTGCAAAAAACAAGCCCTCACATGAAAAATAGAAAAATTATAGCTCTCAAAATATGGGGATTTAAAAAAAAACTTGTTTTGTAAAAATTGCTGCTTTTTCTGGAAAACACCTATGGAGTCAAAATCATCACTTCACCCATAGATAAATTTCCAGAGGGGTGTCATTTCCAAATTGGGGTCACTTGAAGGGGGGTTCTTCTTTTCTAGCACTTAGGGGCTCGGTATATGTAATCCGCAAACTATTGTAGGAAAATCTGTGCTCCAGGAATCAAATGCCGCTTCTTCCTTTTCTCCCGAGTGTCGCCGTGCGGCCAAAAAGTACTGTACAATCTCATGTGGGGTGTTGTCACATTCATAAAAAATTGTGTAACAATTATGCGCCCATTATTGCCTATTTTACCCTTGTAAAAATTTAAAATCTGGCACTAAAAACAACATTTTAGTGGTAAAAATGTAAGTATTTTTTTCTTCCCTGCCCAAAGATATAAAAATTTTGTGTGTCAATATGCACACTGCACCCCTGGATGAATTCATTGAGGGGTACAGTTTGTAAAATGGGGTCACTTGTGGAGGCTTTGGCTGTTCTGGCCCCTCAGGGCTTTTGCCATTGTGATATGGCAACCCGCAAACCATACCAGCCAAATCTGCTCTCCGGTATGGCAGTCCTTCACTTTTGAGCTTTGCACTGTGCCCGAAAAGTAGTTTCTGACCCCATATGGGGTACAGGTGTACTTAGAAGGAATTGCTAAATAAATTGTATGGTGAAATTACTCCTGTTACTCAGGTGAAAATACAAAATTTGAGCTAAAACAACATTTTTGTTGGAAAAAAATGATTTTTTACTTTCATGGGTCAAAGTTATAAAATTCTGTGATGCACCAATAGGTTCAAGGTGCTCACTAGACTACAAGATTCATTACTTGAGGGGTGTAAGTTCCAAAATGGTGACACTTTTGAGGGGGGTTCTGCTGTTTTGGAACCTCGGCAGCATTGCAAATACCAAAAACCATATGGCGCTCCTTTTCTTCTGAGCCCTACTGTACGCCCAAACAGTAATTTTCCACCACATATAGGGTATTGACGTACTCAAGAGAAATAGCACCATAAATTACTTGGTGCAATTTCTACTTGAGAAAATGCAACATTTGGAGCTAGAACAACAATGCTATAAAGCATCTGGAGGTTGAAGGTGCTCACCACACAACTTAATATATTCCATGAGGGGTTTAGTTTTCAAAATGGGGTCTCTGGTGGGGCTTTCCACTGTATCAGTGCATCAGGTGTGCTCCAAACAAGACATAGCACCCAAAATCTATTCCAGACAATTAATCCATTCCAAATGTTGACAGGCGCTCCTTCACTTCATAGCCCTGCCATGCACCCAAACAAGGGTTTTCCTCCACATATAGAGTAGGAACGTACTGAGGAGGAGTTTCACAACAAATTATGTGGTGCATTTCCCATGTTGTCTAGCCAATTTTGAATTCTGAAAGTTGAATGGCGCTGCTTCCCTTTTGAGCCCTGTCATGTGCCTAAACTGTAGTTTTATACCATATGTGGGGTATTTGTGTACTCAGGAGAAATTGCACAACAATATGCCTGGTGCAATTTCCCATGTTACCCTTATGAAATTGCTACATTTTGAACTAATACAACATTTTTGTGTGAAAAAGTGATTTTTTTATTCCACGGCTCACCGTTATAAAATTTTGTGAAGAACCTGGGGGTTCAAGGTGCTCTACATCTAGATAGATTCCTTGAGGGGTCACTTGTGGAGGGTTTTACTGTTTAGGCACATCAGGGGCTTTCCAAATGCAACATTGTATCAGCTAATGATTCTAGAAAATTTTGAATTCAGAAAGTCAAATGGCGCTTCTTCCCTTTTGAGCCCTGTCATACTGTGTACTCAGTAGAAATTGCACTATAATACGTATGGTGCAATTTCCCATGTTACCCTTGTAAAATTGCAAAACTTTGATCTAAAGCAACATTTTTGTGGGAAAAAAAGGCATTTTCTATTTTTACGGCTTATTAAAAATTCTGTGAAGCCCCTGGGAGTTAAAGGTGATCACCACACATCTAGATAAATTCCTTGAGGGGTCTACATTCCAACATAGGGTCCCTTTTGTGGAGTTTCTACTGTTTAGGCACATCAGGGACTCTTCAAATAAAATATGGTGTCCGCTAGCGATCCCAGACGATCTTGTGTTTCAAAAGTCAAATGACACTCCTTTAGTTCCAAGTCTTGCACCCAAACACTGGTTTTCCACCACATATCAGGTATTGGCGTACTCAGTACAAATTGCACAATAAACTGGATGATGCATATTTTCCATTTACCTTTGTGAATATGCTTTACTTGAGGTTAAAATAACATTATTGTTGCAAAAAGTAAAATTTTCATTTTTTTCCTTCCACATTGCTTTAGTTCATATGAAGTACATGAAGGGTTAATATTTTTCTTGAATGTAGTATTGAGTAGCTTGAGGGGTGCAGTTTTTGGAATGGTGTCACATTTGAGTGTTTTCTGTCATGTACGCCCCTCAAAGTAACTTCAAATGTGATGTGGTCACTAAAAAATGTGGCTTTGTAAATTTTATTGGAAAATTGAGAAATCGCTGATGAACTTTGAACCCTTATAACTTCCGAACAAAAAATATTTTGATTTCCAAATTGTGCGGATGTAAAGTAGACATGTGGGAAACGTTATTTAATAACTGTTTTGTGTGACATTACTCTCTAGTTAATGGAATAAAAATTTAAATGTTGAAAATTGCTAAATTTTCTAAATTGTCATCAATTTCAGTATTTTTTCACAAATAAGTGCAAAAAATATCATTCTTAGTTTACCACTATCATGAAGTGCAATATGTAAAAAAAACAAAAAAAAAACAATTTCAAAATCACTGGGATATGTTGAAGCATTCCAGAGATATTACCTCGTAAAATGACACTGGTCAGAATTGCAAAATGAGGCTTGGTCATTAATGCACAAAGTGACTCAGTCCTTAAGGGATTAAACAATTTTTATGTCTTTTTAAATAAGAAAAGTTGTATGTTTTGTGAAATTGTTGCAAAATATGGGCCAAAATAGCTGGCAAAAATATAACTACTCCAGGGGGTAACGAAGGTAGAGTTGCACCAAATTTTGCCCCTTTACAAAAAAATTTTTGCAATTTATAAATCTGTCCAAAGCATTTGGAAAGCCACATTGATGGGAAAAAAAACTTGCAAAACCACAAAAGACAACTTTAAAAAATAGACAAACTGACGTAAATTATTAGAAATTATAGAGATTATCTTTTCATATCGTAGCAAATATTCCTTTTTTTGCCTGTCACTTGAGTTTGAGGTATATTATGCTTTTAATCAGAAATTTTAGTTGTGTACATATACCAAAGTAAATGTAACCAAAACAGTCATTAACTCAGATTGTAGATGTTGCTCCCGGCGGGGACATTATGCCATGGAATCACTTTGGATGAATTCCAGACAATAAGTAGATTGAGCATTTTCTCCTTCAGTGCTCTTGTCTTGGGTTAAATCAATTACTGCCGAATATCAAGAAGAGTGTTCCGACTCACATTATTCTTAATAAACCAAACTTGGTTTAAAACCAATCTAAGTAATGAAGAGTGTTTAGCGTGTGAAATTAACTCTGGCAGGTGGGTCTCAATGTAGTTTTATTTCATTGTTCCACTTTGTATTTTTACAATCTTGAAGATAAAGTGGTTTGTGTTATTTTTTCATTGTAACGAAAGAAGCCTTCTAAATAACTAAAATTACCACATATTTTTTTATATTGGTTACTTGCTCAATTTATTGTAAATTTTCTGTATGTTTACAGTTGATACTTGTGATATTAGTCACTATACGAACAGGCCATGAGACAAGGTAATCAAATGGTTTGTGGTCAGATGCCAAGAGAGCAAATTGTGGACAAAAGGGATAGATGTAACGC
The DNA here is from genome assembly GCA_033576535.1 of Allobates femoralis. Classification (NCBI taxonomy): domain Eukaryota; kingdom Metazoa; phylum Chordata; class Amphibia; order Anura; family Aromobatidae; genus Allobates; species Allobates femoralis. Next base: position 321,699,593 of record JARQOC010000005.1, on the reverse strand, counting down.
TCACAGGGGAGACCATCCAACAGTGGACCCACTGGGCCGAAGCACCAATCATCGCCTGAAGGAGCAAACCTGAGCAGCTACCGAGTCTTCTCTAGAGTCTCAGCTAGAGAGGTTAGACTTATTCTAGTAGGTATCCATGAGGTGCAACTCTAGAAGGATCTCGGTTCTATGACAGCTGATTACAGAGGGAGAGCTCCTACAGACAGGCACAGTCTCTGATGTAGATGCAGCAAGGACAGCTAGATGTAGGTACACACATTCTCTTGGTAAGTGCAGCAGGTGCGGCAACAGGACTGGCACAGATGATGCAGCAGCAGGATCAATGCAGATGATGCAGCAGCAGGTGTGGCAACTGGACTGTTGCAAATGATATTGCAGCAGGATGGTACGGACAGGTGCTAGCAGATCAGCGGAATTTAAAATGGACACAGATAATGCAAGTCATGGACACTGGTGACAGCAGGAGGATCTGAAAACTAGCAGCATGTCTCAAACACATTGCTGAAGCACCTTTCAAATGTGGAAGGCACCTTAAATACTCTGTGTCTGGGGTCAGAATATCAGGAGGATAGCGGATCAAGGCAAAAGGACAAAGGTCCAAAGTCTGACAGCAATAGATAAATACTACAACTGACAGTGATCTTGAACTAACTGCTCAGCTAAATAGCTGTGCAATCACATAAAATATTACCGTAAATGTCTGAAGAAATCCAGCACCTTCCAGTCTCAGATTGGATGGCTGAGATGTCAATCAACACACTGAGCTCAGTACGCTTCAGCACTAGATTGTATGACTGAGCTGTCACATCAAATTGACAGCTTATCACAGCCCTGATTTGATAGTGCAGCAAATCATTGCATCAAAGACTCACTGAGCGGAGGAATCGTAACAATACTAGGAGTTTGCTAGGCTATAGTTCACATTAAATAAAAGATAGCCAAACCCACAGATATTGGAAGGCATAACCAACCATCTAATATGTAAAGTGGCCAAAGTCCTTTTGTTCCCCAATAAAAAAAACTGCTGCAAGACTAGTTTGTTAACTGCATAAAGTAATTTCTGTATACAGCCAAGCATTTCTCTGCTGGGGGGGTGAATGATCTATTATGCTGCACACAGCAGTGCATTGTTCTGTGTGAACAGGACCCATGCTGCCAATGACTATAATAGCCTTTGTACAGTTAAAGATCTATCATAGAGGACTTAGTGAGCATGATTTAAAGTGGTCTTCCTGTATTAACTCTAAGGGTACCGTCACATTTGGCGACGCACCAGTGATACAACAACAATCTGACCTGGCGGGATCGCTGGTGCTTTGCTGTCAGGATCGCTGGTGAGATGTCAAACAGTCAGATCTCACCAGTGATGCAGCAACAATACGGCGGTTGTTGGGACTCTGTCACTCTCGGGCGTAGTGTTAGATCGTTGGTCATTGTCCCTGTCAAACACAGCAATGCATGATGCCCAGCGGGAGCCCAATGATCAAAAAATGGTCCAGAATGGTTTGTAATGAGCAGCAATCTCACAGCAGGGGCCTGATCGCTGCTACGTGTCACACAAAGCGAGATCACTGTTGAAGTCGCTGTTGCGTCACTAAATTTGTGACTCAGCAGCGATCTCGCTAGCGATCTCATTTAGTGTGATCGGGCTTAATATATATGAATCAACAGTTGTTTAATGTCATCCACATAAACAGACTTTTTTCTTTGCCTCACTAATCAGCATGCATTGTGTTAGTCAGTTTTAAATATCTCGCCTGCCCAAGGCTGAAAACTGAAAAGAAAATAGGTAAACAAAAATGGGTGTTCACAGATAAGCATTAAATGAGGAATTACAGAAACATTAAAATATTTTAATAAGCAGCCGATATTCGACAATCAGACAGGGGATTGAAAATATAAGAGAACAGATACTGCATCATGGTGTGATAAAATTCAGCTTGAGTCGGACGTTCAGGGTGTCCAGACTGGTTATGTTGTTCCGTATATCTATAGGGAATGATATATACGGTACATAGTAATTTATCCATATACTAGTCACTCTTATAACACCATTACTTATTTTACATTCTCACCATCTTCTTCACCGAATGTTTTCTGTGTGCACTTTAATATTGCTCACCGCATTTTATATTCTGCCATACGTATTTAACACCCTGCCAGGAATATGTTTTTATCTCTATACAGAGTTTTTTATGTACTGTATATACTCGCGTATAAGCCGAGTTTTTCAGCCCAAAAATTGGGCTGAAAAGTGCCCCCCTCGGCTTATACGTGAGTCACGGTGTATTTGCTTGGGGGGAGGGCTGTGACCGGGTTCTAGAGGAGGCAGGAGGGGGCAGCAGTGACCGCGGGCGGTCACGTGGGGCGGCTCATTAGTGTAATGAATATGCACTGGCATCCCCCCGTCCATCAGCGGCTGGGGGAGCGGTGCATATTGCAATACACTGGCCCCCAGCAGTGGTACAGAGCCCCCCCCTCCTTAGTATGTGTCCACCAGGCTGAGGCACCTGTTAAAATAACAAACCTTTCATACATCACCTTTCCGGCGCCGCTCCTCCGGTCCCGGCTTCTTCCTGCTTGTGCCGGTGTCATGTGACCGGGCGCAGCTGATGACGTCATCTCCTGCGCCCGGTCACAGCACTAGAAGCCGGCACAAGCAGGAAGAAGAAGCCGGGACCGGAGGAGCGGCGCCGGAAAGGTGATGTATGAAAGGTTTGTTATTTTAACAGATGCTGCAGCCTGGGGGACACATACTAAGGAGGGGGGCTGTGTGTCACTGCTGGGGGCCAGATACAAGCCTGTATACCACTGCAGAGGGGCCTGTATACCACTGCACAGGGGCCTGTATACTACTGCACAGGGGCCTGTGTACCACTGCACAGGGGCCTGTATACCACTGCACAGGGGCCTGTATACCACTGCACAGGGGCCTGTATACTACTGCACAGGGGCCTGTATACCACTGCACAGGGGCCTGTATACCACTGCACAGGGGTCTGTATACTACTGCACAGGGGCCTGTATACTACTGCACAGGGGCCTGTATACACTGCACAGGGGCCTGTATACCACTGCACAGGGTGGCGGCCTGTATACTACTGCTTAGGGGCCTGTATATCACTGCACAGGGGTCTGTATACCACTGCACAGGGGCCTGTATACCACTGCACAGGGGCCTGTATACTACTGCACAGGGGCCTGTATACCACTGCTGAGGGGCCTGTATACCACTGCTGAGGGGCCTGTATAATACCACTGCTGAGGGGCCTGTATACCATTACTGAGGGGTGCTATATACCAGTGACGGGGGGCTATATAATAGGATGGGGGTCTGCTGCATTTCATACCCTAGGCTTATATGGAGTCAAAACTTTTACCAGCTTTTGGGGGCAAAAGTAGGGGGGTCGGCTTATACACCGGTCGGCTTATACACGAGTATATATGGTATTTAAATTATACGTTCATTTTATATTATCTCTCTTTTTGGTGGTTTCCACTTTGTTGTTGGCTGTTATTTGTTATTTTTAGAATATCCACCTATATAATTAATTACAGTTGTGGCCAAAAGTATTGACACCCTGCAATTTTGTCAGATAATACTCAGTTTCTTCCTACAAATGATTGCAATCACAAATTCTTTGGTATTATTATCTTCATTTTATTTGTCTTCAATGAAAAAAACACAAAAAGAATTGTCCTAAAGACAAATTGGATCTAATTCCACACCAAACATAAAAAAGGGGGTGGACAAAAGTATTGGCACCCTTAGAAAAATCATGTGATGCTTCTCTAATTTGTGTAATTAACAGCACCTGTAACTTACCTGTGGCACCTAACTTGTGTTGGCAATAACTAAATCACACTTGCAGCCAGTTGACATGGATTAAAGTTCACTCACCCTCTGTAATGTGTCCTTGTGTGTACCACTTTGAGCATGGAGAAAAGAAAAAAGACCAAAGAACTGTCTGAGGACTTGAGAAACCAAATTGTGAGGAAGCATGAGCAATCTCAAGGCTACAAGTTCATCTCCAAAGACCTAAATGTTCCTGTGTCTACTGTGCGCAGTGTCATCAAGAAGTTTAAAGCCCATGGCACTGTGGCTAACTTCCCTAGATGTAGACGGAAAAGAAAAATTGAGAGAGATTTCAATGCAAGATTGTGCGATGGTGGATTAAAGAACCTAGACAACATCCAAACAAGTTCAAGCTGCCCTGCAGTCCGAGGGTACAACAGTGTCAACCCGTACTATCCGTCGGTGTCTGAATGAAAAGGGACTGTATGGTAGGATACCCAGGAAGACCCCACTTCTTACCCCGAGACCTAAAAAAGCCAGGCTGGAGTTTGCCAAAACTTACCTGAGAAAGCCTAAAACATTTTGGAAGAATGTTCTCTGGTCAGGTGAGACAAAAGTAGAGCTTTTTGGGCAAAGGCATCAACATAGAGTTTACAGGAGAAAAAAAGAGGCATTTAAAGAAAATAACACGGTCCCTACAGTCAAACATGGGGAGTCCCTGATGTTTTGGGGTTGCTTTGCTGCCTCTGACACTGGACTGCTTGACCGTGTGCATGGCATTATGAAGTCTGAAGACCTACCAACAAATTTTGCAGCATAATGTAGGGCCCAGTGTGAGAAAGCTGGGTCTCCCTCAGAGGTCATGGGTCTTCCAGCAGGACAATGATCCAAAACACACTTCAAAAAGCACTAGAAAATGGTTTGAGAGAAAGCACTGGAGATTTTGGTGGCCAGCAATGAGTCCAGACCTGAATCCCATAGAACACCTGTGGAGAGATCTAAAGAATGGCAGTTTGGAGAAGGCACCCTTCAAATATCAGGGACCTAGAGCAGTTTGCCAAAGAAGAATGGTCTAAAATTCCAGCAGAGCATTGTAAGAAACTCAATGATGGTTACCGGAGAGCAGTTATTTTGGCTAAAGGTTGTGCAACCAAGTATTAGGCAGAGGGTGCCAATACTTTTGTCTGGCCCATTTTTGGAGTTTTGTGTGAAATGATCAATGTTTTGCTTTTTCTTCATTCTCTTTTGTGTTTTTTCATTGAAGACAAATTAATGAAGTATAATACCAAAGAATTTGTGATTGCAATCAGGAAGAAACTGAGTATTATCTGACAGAATTGCAGGGGTGTTAATACTTTTGGCCACAATTGTATATACAGTACATCAGTTGTGTACTGCTTAAAGTGTGAAAACTGTATTATTGTTGTGTTTAAAGCAATTGAGTTTTCTTTTTTTTAAAGAATCTTTTTATGAGTTTTATAAGAATCATGTAGTGATACATTAGAACACTCCAAAAGTTTATAAAATGCAGTCAATCAACTTCATAAATGGTCATAGAGATAAGGTTTTTTGAACACATTAACTGGGTGGATTTAATATACCAAGATTTAAACCCCAACATTCCCTCCTTTTCGCCTCCTCCCACCAAACCCCCAGCGCCCACTTTGACATCTATTTGCATGCACTCCTGAGCATAAGGCCTTGTGCACACGTTGAGGATTTGTAGACAAAACCAGGAGTGGAGCAATCAGAGGAAAAGTCTAATAGAAACACCTGCACCACTTCTGTATTTAATCACCACTCCTGGTTTTTGCTACAAATCCTGAGGTAAAAAACTCATCAAATATTCAGCGTGTGCACGTAGCCTAAAATTAATTTCTCAAAGCTTAACATCCCCACCCCATGAGGTACCCGTGACCATCAAATCATCAAATGGCAAGATTGTCTCTTGATACCCCATGATCTGCAATGAGCCAAGTCTGCCCTGCAGGTCCTCTAGAATGTACCATGTTGTATCACGAAAGGGGTAAACTAACTGACGAATGTCATCTCTGGGAAGTGTGTTATTATAAGTGGTCTCCATTTCGCAAAAAACTTGGCTGTTTAAGTGTCTTTATCTCTTTCCACTTCTACCTTTTCAATGAACAGTTTTGAAATCAGTCTGTAATTCTGTAAGGGTTGGGGCTGTCGCCGTCATCCAATTTTGCAATATAAGTCTTTTGTGCTGAACCATGATAATGTGAAATAATTTTGTCTGTTCTCTGTCAATACAGAAGTTCCCTAGATCATGGAAAATGCACACCATGTAGTCTAGTGGTCCAGAATGTTGGAATATGCTTTGCGTCCAGTTCCTCACTATCTTCCATGTATGGAGAATATTCCATGTATGGAGAATAGCCAATACATATGTTCCATACATAATCAGACCAGATTTTACGGACCCCTATAACCTTTGGTCTTCTCTTCCTAACAGACCGATTTGCCACAAGGGAAAAATCTAGTGTACAAACTTATGGCCTTTGGAGGCTGGGAAGTGACCAATAAACCACCTTCAACAGATACATATATTGTTCTTTATGACACATATTAGGCAGGTACCTGAGCCTCCTGCCCAGTTGCTTTGATTGGAGGTCTTGGCGAAGGGCCATCACTCTGTCCCGAAAATTATTTAAAAAATCTATACTAATCTTATAAACTCGAGACCGACTACATTGCCTATTTTTACACTCATGGGAGGTGGAGCTTACATAGTAACATAGTATTTAAGGTTGAAGGAAGACCTTAAGTCTGTCTAGTTCACCTCATAGCCTAACATGTTGATCCAGAGGAAGGCAAAAGAAACCCATGTGGCAACATTAAGCTCCACATTGGGGAAAAAAATTCCTTCCTGACTCCAGATACAGCAATCAGACTAGATCCCTGGATCAACGCCCTATCAAAGAATCTAGTATGTATAATCGGTACCGTATATACTCGTGTATAAGCCGAGTTTTTCAGCCCAAAATTTGGGCTGAAAAGTCTCCCCCTCGGCTTATACACGGGTCATATACGGTACATGGAGTGGTGGGGGCTGTGTCCCGGGGCTGTGGAGGCTGGAGGAGGCGGGGGGAGGCTGCTGTATGAGCGGCCCCGTCACGTGGGGCCGCTCATTAAATATGCACTGCTTCCCCCTGTCAATCAGCGGCAGGGGGAAGCAGTGCATATAGCCCCCAAATGCTGGCACTCACCCCCCCTTGTAAGGGCCCCCCCCCCCCGCTGGTTATATTACCATCCCGGTCTTCTGATCAGCGCCGCTCCTCGGTGCTCCTCGCTGCTCCGTCCGTCCGTCCTGCTACATCCGGGATCTCCGGCCGTCGCAGGCATATGACGTCATCGCGCGACGGCCGGGGATCCCGGATGTAGCAGGACGGGAGCAGCGAGGACGGAGCGCCGAGGAGCAGCGCTGATCAGAAGACCGGGATGGTAAGAGAAGCGGGGGGGCCCTTGCAAGGGGGGGGCGAGTGCCAGCATTTGGGGGCTGCTGGGTACCCCCTGGGGGCTGCTGGGTACCCCCTGGGGGCTGGACTGCTGGTACCCCAGGGGGCTGCTGGGTACCCCTGGGGGCTGCTATATGTACCCCTGGGGCGCTGCTGTATACACACTAGGGCTGCTGTATACTACCACTGGGCGCATATACTACCATGGGGTGCTATATACTACCACTGGGGCTGCTGTATACTACCACTGGGGCTGCTATATACTACCACTGGGGCTGCTATATACTACCACTGGGGTGCTGCTCTATATACTACCACTGGGGCTGCTGTATACTAACACTGGGGCTGCTGTATACTACCACTGGGGCTGCTGTATATACACTGGGCTGCTATATACTACCACTGGGGCTGCTGTATACTACCACTGGGGCTGCTGTATACTACCACTGGGGCTGCTGTATACTACCACTGGGGCTGCTATATACTACCACTGGGGCTGCTATATACTACCACTGGGGCTGCTATATACTACACTGGGGCTGCTATATACTACCACTGGGGCTGCTATATACTACCACTGGGGCTGCTGTATACTACTACTGGGGCTGCTATATACTACCACTGGGGCTGCTATATACTACCACTGGGGCTGCTGTATACTACCACTGGGGCTGCTATATACTACCACTGGGGCTGCTGGGTCTGCTATATACTACCACTGGGGCTGCTATATACTACCACTGGGGCTGCTGGGGCTGCTATATACTACCACTGGGGCTGCTATATACTACCACTGGGGCTGCTGTATACTACCACTGGGGCTGCTATATACTACCACTGGGGCTGCTGGGGCTGCTATATACTACCACTGGGGCTGCTATATACTACCACTGGGGCTGCTGTATACTACCACTGGGGCTGCTGTATACTACCACTGGGGCTGCTGTATACTACCACTGGGCTGCTATATACTACCACTGGGGCTGCTGTATACTACCACTGGGGCTGCTGTATACTACCACTGGGGCTGCTATATACTACCACTGGGGCTGCTGTATACTACCACTGGGGCTGCTGTATACTACCACTGGGGCTGCTGTATACTACCACTGGGGCTGCTATATACTACCACTGGGGCTGCTATATACTACCACTGGGGCTGCTGTATACTACCACTGGGGCTGCTATATACTACCACTGGGGCTGCTGTATACTACCACTGGGGCTGTCTGTATACTACCACTGGGGAGGCCTGTATGCCACTGGGGGGGGCCTGTATACCACACAGCTTGGGGCTGTATACCTGTGCTGGGGTCCACCCTCGGCTTATACACAGTCAATAGGTTTTTCCAGATTTTTGGGGCAAAAGTAGGGGGTCGGCTTATACACGGGTCAGCTTATACACGAGTATATACGGTAATATTATATTTTTCAGGAAAGGCATCCAGGCCCTTCTTAAATGTTAGTAGTGAGTCACTCATTACAACATCATGTGGCAGAGAGTTTCACAGTCTCACTGCTCTTACAGTAAAGAATCTGCGTCTGTAATTATGATTAAACCTACCTTCCTTCCTCCACATGTAGAAGATGCCCCCTTGTCCCTGTCTCAGGCCTAAGTGTAAAAGATCATTAGAAAGGTCTCTGTACTGTCTCCTCAAATATTTATACATTATTAAAGATCACCCCTAAGCCTTTGTTTTTCCAAACTAAATAACCCCAAATTTAATAACCTGTCTTGGATTTGCAGAACCCTCAGTCCTCTAATAACCTTGGTAGCTCTTCTCTGCACCCGCTCTAGTTCAGCTATGTCTTTCTTATACACCGAAGACCAGAAATGTACACAGTATTCTAATTGTGGTCGCACTAGTGATTTGTATAGAGGTAGAATAATATTCTCCTCATGAGCATCTATGCCTTTTTTTAATACATCCCATTATTTTATTTGCCTTTGCAGCAGCTGCCTGACACTGAGCACTAAATGTGAGTTTGTCATCTACCCATACACCCAGGTCTTTTTCAGTTACAATATTTCCCAGTGTTTTACAATTAAGCACTTATTTATAAAATTTTATTTCCTCTGCCTAAATGCATGACCTTACATTTATCCTCATTAAAGCTAATTTGCCATTTATTTCTATGCCTACAACACCCAGATCTACCTCTCTGGCCCCAATATCACCTCCCATCTGTCTAAAATTCCCCAATGCCTGCCCGCCATCTCATCTTTCTTCTCTGCTCACTTCCTCAAGCTGAACATGGACAAAACAGAGTTAATCTTTCCCCCCCAGCCTCCCTCCCCCTCTACTGGCCCTGTCCATCCTAGTCAACGACTGCTCACTCTCCCCAGTCCCCCACGCCAAGTGCCTTGGGATTACTCTCAACTCCTCCCTCTCCTTCAAGCCCCACATCCAAGCCCTTGCCACCTCTTGTTGACTCCAATTCAGGAACATTTCCTGGATCCGTTCCTTCCTTAATCACAACACTGCCAAAATTCTTGTTCACACCCTCATTATATCCCGCCTTGACTACTACAATGTACTGCTCACTGGTCTCCCTGCTTCCTCCCTTGCACCCCTCTGCTCTATCCTAAACTCAGCTGCCCGTCTAATCCACCTACCTCCTCGCTATTCCCCTGTATCCCCCCTCCGCCAAGCCCTTAACTGGCTCACCACTCCCCAGAGACCCCGATTTAAAGTCCTAACCCTGACATACAAAGCCATCCACAACCTGTCCCCCCCTTATATCTCTAACATGGACTCCCGATACCTACCCGCACGAAACCTGCGCTCCTCACAAGAACTCCTCCTCTCCTCCCCCCTTATGTCATCCTCCCACAACCGCATACAAGACTTCTCCCGAACCTCTGCCATACTCTGGAACTTTCTCCCCAGCACATCAGACACTCACCTACCCTTGGGAGTTTCAAAAAGAACCTGAAAACTCATCTATTCCAACAAGCCTACAACCTATGATGAGTTCCAGCGCCGCTCCACCACATGCTTGACGCTTCCCCTCCTATTGAGTCCTCTCCCACCACTGTAGACTGTGAGCCCTCGTGGACAGGGTCCTCTCCAATCATGTATCAGCCAGCCTTGTTTGTTCATATGTACTGCATTTGTCCTTGTTACTCCTACTTCTTATGTAAAGCGCCAGTCCTGTGGTACAGACTCTGTTATTATGGAATCTTTAAAGATGAAAAATAATGGTTAATCTATGATGCAGTACTCTGGGGTGTATCCCATCTGGGTCTGGGAATTTGTCAATTTTAGTCATTTTTAGGCGTGCTGTACTTCCTGGTGGGTTAAGCAGCTTACATTTAATGGTGAGTTTTTGTTATCACTGATCATGTTGTCTGTCATGGGATATTCTTGTGTAAATACTGCTGCAAAAAAGTAATTTAGCATATTGGCTTTTTCCTCATTCCTCATCCACCATTTCACCTAAACTATTTTTAAGGGGGCCAACACCATCATTTTTTAGTTTCTTACTATTTATGTAGTTAAAGAATATTTTGGGATTTTATTTCTTTCTCTGGCAATGAGTCTCTCTGTCTCTATCTTTGCTGCCTTGATTTGCTTTTTACTGACGTTATTTAATTTTCTGTATTAGTTTAATGCCTCATCACTACCTACTTGCTTTAATTCCCTAAATTGGCCTCTCTTTGACACTATCAGACAAGCAGGTGATATGTTCTACTTCACATGGCTTCACTACATGATCCTGCTTCAGGAAACTGCATGCAAGTTATTTTTGAGATGGTACTATACCCCTGAGAAACTCTTTTACTTGAGACTAATTGACTCCCCCTTATGCTGGAGATGTGGGACATCGAGAGGTATGCTAACACACATCTTCTGGTCATGCAGGGCTATTCAACGATTTTGGTCTGGGATTAGTGATACCATGAGGTCTCTGGGAGTGGTGGAATCGGATCTCACAGCAGTGGACGTACTCTTGTCCCTCTCTACGTCTAATTTGAAAGCCCAAAAACATGGTCTGGATCCTTTGATGCTTGGAGCAGCAAAGCTATTAATCGCTTGACAAGTAGAAAAAACAAACTCCCTAACTTTGGAGGAATGGGTGGCTAAGATGAAAGAAATTTACAGACTGGAGGAGCTTTTGAAATGGGAGACCTACTTTCATGATAAATTTAACAGGATCTGGGCGCCTTGGTTTGGTCTCTATGGAGGGAATTGAGTTCCTGGGGTTTTGGGAGTGCCATGGAGACCGAGATCTCTTGAGGTTCAGACACCTTTTAGGTGGAAGTGACACGATATTTTGGTGCTGATGTAAGTTAACTACATTTAGATGAACTCGTGATGGCCTTCCCATGTGAAACAAATCTTTCCTGTTACTTTGATAATCATATTTTATTATGTACTTGAAGAATCTCTGCCGATTAAATAAAGGCAATTAAGCTGTAATGATGATACACCTGTTGTCCTATGACTTTTGTTTATAATGTTTTACGTTCATAACTTTCTGGTCATATGTATAACTTTATAATTACATATGAGAACCTGTATTATTCAATACATTTTGAGTTTACATTTCTGTATGTTTAAAACTTAAATAAAGAATATAAAAAAGAAATCTTGTCCTCAATCTCTCTATCCTGCAGTCTCCCCTCCCATCTTTTAAAAATCTGTCTTGGATGTGAGGGAACTAGATCTTGTCTTAGAGTGGCCTATATAGTAGATACACTGATATCTAACGTGTCTCTTGCCATTAGGCTGTCCAATCCGTGAGTTAAGCATTCCCGTCTCAAGTCGCAAAGACGATGAAACAGATATAGTCTCAGTTGATCAAATTGAAAAGTATGCGAGTTGTCGAGTCGCCACCATCTCAGAGTCTCCTCAGCTGTCAACCACCTCGACTCCTGCATCTGCATTAGGTCTTGTAGTGTTCTGATTCCCCTCGCCCTCCATACTTTAAAGATTGCGTTTTCTTTTCCCTGTCTGAAGTCAGGATGTTGCCATGGACTAAGATATTTGGAAAATTTCCAAGATAATCCTAGTTTGGCTCGCAGCACTTTCTACACCTCCCTGGTGTCTTTGAAGATGATTGAATTTTCACCCAAGGATCCATCGATGCGCCTGCTGAGTGTAAAATAGCTACTGGGTCCCACGGGCTGCACCACTCCGACTCTAGTGGGTAGCCTGAGTATCTACTTGTGTGCCTCAGCCAATTAAGTATGTGTCTAGTCAAATAGGCTATATTGTATGCCCATAAATTTCGGTAACCCCAGTCCACGTTCATCTCATGTGAGCATCAACGTGTATCCGCTGATTCTGGGCTTTTTGCCTCTCCACAAAAAGATTATGAAAGCTCTGTTTATCCTGTTGATGTCAGCGTGCCAAAGTAGGAGAGGAACAGTCTAACGGATCAAGCAACTCGAGAATCTTGATAAGATGACACCTCCCCAACAGGGACAATGGCAGACCTCTGCATATCTCTAGTTCTTTTTCAATTTTGTTGATTAATGGTGCATAATTTAGGCGATATATCTTCTGCATATCTCTCCCCAGGTGGATTGCCAAATATTTTATGGACCCCTTAGCCAAATATAGCATATTTTCGTACTAATGCCTCCCATCCCCATCTTTCTTCCTTCGATGTCCCTTAAAAGGTATGTCACATTTGGATTTATTCAGGCGAAATCCGGAGAATTCCCCGAAAGCCTCCAGTTGTGATAAAAGAGCTGGGAGATCTTTGTGTATGTCAGACATATCACAAAAGATATCATCTGCGAAAAAACTGGACTTGATTTCCTTGCTGCCAAGTTGTATTCCCTGAAAGATTTGGCCCATATTAATGAACCGCGATTCTAAGTGTGGTCGCAATATGCATCTTTTAATGCATCCCATTATTTTATTTGCCTTTTGCAGCAGCTGCCTGACACTAGGCCACTAAATGTGAGTTTGTCATCTACTCATACACCCAGGTCTTTTTCAGTGACAGTTTTTCCCAGTGTTTTACAATTAAGCACATAATTATACCTTTTACTGTATACTGACCCCTGTGGTACCCCATTGTTAATTGTTAACTGTGACCCATTCTGAGTTTGTTCTATTAATAACCACCCTTTGTTTCCTATCACTAACCCAGTTCTTAATCCACTTACACATATCTTCCCCTATCCCCATTGCTCTCATTTTATGTATCAACTTTTTGTGTGGCACCATATTTTGAAAAGTCCATAGACACCACGTCCACTGCATTTCTTTGGTCTAGTCCAGAACTTACCTCTTCATAGAAGCTTATCAGATTAGTTTGACAGGAACAGTCCCTTGTAAACTCATGTTGATATTGGGTCATGAGGTTATTTTTCTTCAGATACTCCAGTATAGCATCTCTTAGAAAACCCTCTAGGAGATTACCTACAGTAGAGGTTAAACTTACTGGCCTATCAGTTCCAAGTTCAGTTTTTGTCCCTTTTTTGAATATTTGCACTGTCTCCAGCTATGACCAGCTGACACTGTAGAAGGCTTTTTCTGAGTCTAGCATGAACATGGCTGGAGTCCCGCATGTCCTGACCCTCCCTCAGTCTCACTGCTTCCAGTACTATCATTGTCCGGCGTATGTTACCAACTGCCGACCTGCTCTTAACAAACACAGTCTGCTCCTGTCCCACCAATCCTGGAATTAAAAGAGCTAGTCGGTCTGCCATAATTTTGGCTATGATTTTAAGATCCTGGTTTATAAGCAAAATAGGTCTAAAGCTGGCTGGATCATCGGAGATTTTATCCCCCTTAGGAGGAGCTTTATATATGCGGTGTTCAATTGGTCTGGGATATCTTGCCCATTTAAAAATCTTTTAGGATTTTATAGAACACGGCCCCAAAGCCATCTGGGCATGGCGCTTTGTGTATATTCAATTCAGATATTACTTTTGAGATTTCCTCCCTCATAATTTCTGCGTTCAAGCCTTCCAATCCTTCTTTTGTAATTGTTGGTACCATCACTGACTTTAGCAATCTCTCTCCCAACTGTCTGTCAGAAGGTCTGTCTCTATATAGAGTGAAATTTCCCCAAAATGCCATTTATATCCCTGGGATTAAATGTCACCATGTTGTCTGTTTTTTTTGAGTGCCATTATAAGCATCGTGCCTCTTTTGCCATTTGCTAGGTTAGCCAGTAATCAGCCTGCCTTTTCCCTGAATTTGAATAACTCGGCATCGCAGAGGGATTTCCCAAAAAATTCCCTCTTTTTGACCCACGTGTCAAACTACATTTTCGCCTCGTTCCACAATTGTTTCGTTTGTGAGGAGGGCTGAGCCATAAAGTCTGTGTAAGTCTGTCTAACCTTCTGACTCGTTTGCAGGTAGTGTGTGTTAGCCACCTTTTTAACCTTTATGATGTGAGTGATAATCTTGCCTCTAAGGACCACCTTGGCCGTTTCCAAAAATAGTGCAGGGTTGTCCTCCACCCCCTTGTTAGTTTCATAAAATTCTGTCCACATGTCCCCATCAATTTGGCAAAGTCTTGATCGTGCTGCAGCAAGTGGGCAAACCTCCACAGGATGTCCGTGCCCCATGGATGTGTCTCTCAACGTTAAGACAATTGAACTATGGTCAGAGATTACCATGTCCTCTATCGAAGTCTCCTCCACTCTCTGAAACATGTCCTTCCCGTGTTAAAAAAGATCAATTCAAGACCAGGTTTCGTGGGGATGTGAGAAATGTGTGAACTGTCTCTCCATTGGGTATTGTAACCTCCACACATCCCTTACTATAAGGTCTGTTTAGAATCCTTGTAATGTCATCTCCCCCTCCCGTGGGCTTGATAACCAAGTTCCCCGCTATTTCTTGTTCTGTCCTCTGCTTCCGTCATTACCCCATTCATATCACCTCCTATTATTAAATTATGCTCTTTATCTGTCATAATAGTTTGTTGTAAGTCTTGGAAGAAAATATGTTGTGCTGAGTTAGGGGCGTATACATTATATATGCTTAATGTTCTCCCCTGTACCTCTAAAACTAGGTGTACATAGCATCCTAGGTCGTCATGATGGTAGGATAAAACTTTGTGCGCTAATGACTTATGTATTAGTGTTATTACTCCTGCCCATCTTCCCGATGCTCCTGATCCATATACTACTCCTACCCACAATCTATGCATGTGAAACAGATCCCGTTGTGGTAGATGCGTCTCTTGTAACACGATTATGTCCCAGTTCAGTCTCTTAAGATGTCTAAGTACCATGGCCCGTTTCTCCGGTGACCTTTACACTCCATGATATTATCTTAACCATGGTTACTATCGCCTGACCAAACTACATTCCAGTCAATGCATTTTAATCATAGTGGTGGTAATATTCCCGAGTCCCAGCCAATGCTATGTGCTAGTACAAAAGGTGCCCCAGGCGATGGATTCAAACGTACCTCAATGTTACCATGTTCAGCATTATAATTAGTCAAAGTAGTTCTCTGAACAAAAATCACAGCCCCAACAACCCCACCCAAAATCCAGACCCTCCCTTTCCCCTTTTCCTGCTCAAAACAAACACATTTGCATCAAGTTTCATTTTTTCCACCGTGGAAAACAATTCCCCTTCACTTCCACCGACTTGCCTCATGTAAGTATGAGTCTGTTGGCGACAGTTGCAGAAGAGTAAGCATACAGTACAACTCAAACATAACCTTCCCACATCAGCCCCACCCACCTTCCCCTCAAACCTCCTGCCATAATGTCTTTCTTCCCAGCATCCTCTCCCTCTAATGTGTCTCTGCCAGGTCAGTGTGGAGTACACCCTGAAGCTGCACGGTAGGACCTTGGCATCTGATAGCTTGTGAAAAACTCATGTGTAGTAGGGTAACAGTTGTTAACTCACCACGCTATGAGAGAGAAGGAAGAAAAAAAGTAAAAAACAAAAGTAAACCAAAAAAAGGAGGGGGGTCAGGGCATAGTTTCTTAGTCAGCTTAGGAGGTTAATATTCAGGTGTCTTCTCGCCTCATATCAGCCCTGGTGGTCCGCTGTATTTGTCATCAGTCTCCTCGACTTGTGGCAACGTAGACACATGGCTGGCAAGCCTATTAACCTTTCTGCCTATTCTCTTTGATGACTCCACAACAGCCAATAACAGATGCTTGTGCTCTGTTATAGCATCTGTGATTGGCTGTTTCAATTAGACTGCATTTACACAATCTGGATGGTGTTTGTGCTTGGTTGTCATACACATTAGTGTATGGAAACCAATCTGACGCAATATGGTGTAAAATAAATCATGTGAATAAATACGTTGGGCTTTGCTTTACTTTTCAGTCTCAGCACAGATAAAGCTGATAGCTACAAGCTGCCTATTTTCACCTTGGCTAGCAAAAAAAATGCCCAGGGCTCCACCCTATTTTTAAAAATAGGCAGCTGAGAGCTGGCATTCCATCATTTTAGTCCTCCCCTACGCCAAAGAATAGAAGCCCACAGCCATCACTGTGGTGCATCATCGTAGTGCCATTTTCAGGCACTTTACCCAGTTCATTCAGTGGCCCTGGTGGCGGTGTCACGCTGGGTAATAAGTAGGGATGAGCGAGTTCTGAAATAATTGGACTCGCTAGACTCGGAACGAGTAGGTCCCGATACCGAGTCCAATGTAAGTAAATGGGGAAGCGAGTATTGCGAGTAATTCCTCTGATGCTGGACCCTATAAAGAGGTCTGGCAGCAGAGGAAAAACCTTCAATTCCCCACTTTATTGTTTAAAAGCCAGTGGTAAAAAGCCGCCGGCTTTTAGACAATGCTGAAACCCCCTACTGGCTTCTCTTCCACCTGACAGCAGGATCCTCCGCTCCCCCCACCATCTCCCCACCCGATCTTGAGCAGGGTGCGAAGGACCCAGGCGGGGAAGCCGGCGGTGAGAAGACTTTCTCCTTCTGTTCTGCGTTCCCCGCTCCTTCCTGTCCCTCCCCGCTCCCTGGCTTTGCTCCCCCGCCTGGTCCTAACTTTGGATCGGGTGGGGAGGTTGCGCGGGGAACAGAGGATCGGGCTGTCAGGCAGCGGGGAGTGCAGAACCGACCGCGGACGCAGGGAGCTGTCCACAGTCGTGAACTGTGAGTTCAAACCGGATTCTTCCGGATTGCCCCGGTCCGGAGCAATCCGGCACCATAGAGTCGCATGTTATGGGGTGCCAGACTGCACTGAATCGGTACAATCCGGTTTGATCAGGTTTACTCTGTCGGACACGTTACCGCCGGGATTTTCAAATGAACAGCTGACTCAGGTCAGCTGTTCAATTGAAGTAGCAGTGCTGTCAGTTCATGTGAGTTCATGCTTGCCTGCATGAACTCACATGAACTTCCACGCCCGGGTGCACAGCTCTACTACATTTTTGGTGGAGGTTCTCTACCAGAGATGTAGCAGAGCTAAAGAAGAACCCTGGATTGGACTACTTTGTACGGAAGAGGATTTTTTTTTAAAATAAAGAAGTGTGTTTTTGCTTTTATTTCAAATAATAATAATTTTTCTTGGTGTTGTGTTTTTATTTAAACAATTTAATAGAAATTCATGGGGGTATGTCTACTATTGGCGTGACCGCCATGAATTTCGGGTTTAGGGCCAGCTGATAATACAAAGCTGGCCCCAACCCCTTTATTACCCAGTGAGCCACTGCACCAAGGCCCTGGAAGAGTTGGGTTCAGCGCCAGAACATGGCGCTTCAATGAGCACGCCATCTTCTGGGGCGGCTGTGGGCTGCCATTCGCAGCGGGGAGTGCCCAGAAAGCTTGGGCTTCCCTGCGCTGCGAATTCCAGCCCCTGCTGCCTAGCTGTACCTGGCTGGACATAGAAATAGCGTGGAGCCCCACGCTTTTTTTTTTTTATTATTTCATGAAATTCATGAAATAATAAAAAAAAGGGGCTCCCTATATTGTTGTGTCCGGCCAGGTACAAATAGGCACCTGGGGGTTGGTGGCAGCCCGTCGCTGCCTCCTGTATCTGGCTGGATACAAAAATATGGCGAAACCCACGTCAAATTTTTTTCTGAAAAATCCAAAAAACAAAATGAATGGTCGATGGGTTAATAAAGATGCAGTCCCTTTTTATAGGATTGTTTAATGGATTTTTCAGAAAAATTTTGACGTGGGCTTTGCCGTCTTTTTGTATGCCAGCCAGATATAGCAGGTGGCAACGGGCTGCCCCCAACCCCCAGCTGACTATTTGTACTTGCCTGGACACAGAAATATCGGGAAGCCCTTGTTTTATTATTTCCTGAATTTCATGAAATAATGAAAAAAAAGTGCGTGGGGCTCCGCGCGATTTCTATGTCCAGCCAGGTACAGCTAGGCAGCTGGGGGCTGGAATCCGCAGCGCAGGGAGGCCCAAGCCTTGTTGGTACCCTCCGCTGCGAATGGCAGCCCGCAGCCACCCCAGAAGATGACGCGTCCTTTGAAGCGCCTTGTTCTGGCGCTGAACACAACTCTTCCAGGGCCTTGGTGTGGTGGCTCACTAGGTAATAAAGGGGTTAGGGCCAGCTTTTTTTTTATCAGCTGGCCCTAAGCCTGACCTAAGTCAGCTGTTCATTTGAAAATCCCGGCGGTAAGGCGTCCAACAGAAAAAACCTGATCAAACCGGATTCTCCCAGATTGTACCAGTCCGGTGTAATCCGGCGCCCCATAACATGGGACACTATGGTGCCGGAATGCCCCGGACCGGGGCAATCTGGGAAAATCCGGTTTGAACTCACAGTTCTTGACCGCGGAAAGCTCACTGCGTGCCGCGGTCGGCTCTGCGCTCCCCGCTGCCTGACAGCCCAATCCTCCGCTTCCCCCGCAGCCTCCCCACCCGATCCTAAGTTAGGACCGGGTGGGGGAGCAGGGCCAGGGAGCAGGAGGGACAGGAGGGAGCGGGGAGCGCAGAACAGGAGAAAGTCGGCGGTGAAGTTTTACCACCGACTTCCGCGCTTGGGTCCTTCGCTCCCCGCTCCATGGCCATGCTCCCCCGCCCGCTCCTCACTCAGGATCGGGTGGGGAGGTGGTGGGGGGAGCAGAGTATCCTGCTGTCAGGCGGTGGGGAAGCAAGTAGGAGGATTCAGCATTGTTTAAAAGCTGGTGGCTTTTTACCGCCGGCTTTTAAACAATCAATTGGGGAATTGCAGGTTTTTCCTCTGCTGCCAGACCTCTTTATAGGGTCCAGCAGCAGAAGAATTGCAGTTCCCATTGATTTACATTGGACTCATTACTCTGCGAGTAATCGCAAGGAAACTCGCAAAGTAACGAGTAGCCTGAGTACCCTACTATTCGGCGAGTACCGAATAGTAGCGAGTAGGCTCGCTCAATCCTAGTAATAAGGGGTTAATACCAGCTTTGTTTGCCAGATGGCATTAAGCCCAAAATTCTAAGAATTTCAAGTAAATAGTAAGGAGAAAAAAAACATTATTAGAAAAAAAAAAAAAAGATATTTAGCGGCTCCATCTTTATTAACCCCTCCGCCCTCATACACCTCCATGATTCTCTCCGATGTCTTGTTCAATGGAGGCTGTGATGAAGAACAAAGCATCCTAATCACAGCTTTGAGTCACTGAATGAACCAGCTGAGCTCTGGTCAGGATGTGCGGATACTCGCTGAGGTCACCTAATGTCATCATTCAGGTAAGCCACCATGCTTACCTGAATGGTGACCTCACAGCTGTCCACTTTATCTGTGCTTCAACTGAAAAATACAGCAGGGCCCTATGCAGTTTTTTTTCGCATTATTTATTTTATACCTTATGATGTCAGATTGGTTGCCATACACTAATGTGTATGACAACCAAGCACATATGCCATCCAGATTGTGAAAATGTAGTCTAATTGCAATAGCCAATCACAGACACACTCGCAGAGCATAAGCATCTGTGATTGGCTGTTGCCCGGTCTGTGAAATGAATATGCAGAAAGGTTTAATGAGCAGGATCGGAAGTGAGCGAGAGAAAGTACAGGAGAGTGGACCTGGAAGGCAGCAAGCAATGGGAGACTGGTAAGATGATGAGTGTATGTCTGTCTATGTTTGGCAGCTTTTGGACACCTTTGAAGGCGTTTTCTATTCATTTAATGTTGCCTCCCATTAATTTCAATGGTTTCGGCAAATTGTTTGTCGAAACAATTTGTCGAAGACCCTGCATTCGACACACACAGCTGAATTCGAACCCTGAGGTGTTTGCTCATCTCTAATCCTATCAATACGGGCATCATTTTGCAGGTAATACAGCAAGAAGGGTGCTTCAATTAGGTCCAAGTTTATGCTATTTTGGTGGCGGGGTAACACTGAAGCTTGCTTCCTACCATCCCTTCCTATGAACCATGAGAAACAGAGAGGGGATAGATATCTTCATCTGACTGCTGCGTGCCCATAACCTCTTCCTCCTCATCCCCATCCATTTGTTCCTTGGCTCCTGCACCTTCATCAACAGTTTGACTGGTACCATGCAACCCCTTTGTAATCCTCCCTCCAATGCCACCCGCCTCGTGGCAACAGTCCAGACCTTACAAAATTTGGTATCCCTTCTGCATCCTTTTCTGCTCTCTCATCTTCCTTTAAGATTACTCTTTTCTCCCGCAAACTATTTAAAGTGTGCTCTAACATGTAGATGACCAGAATAGTGATGCTGATAATGGCATCATCAGTGTTAACCATCTTAGTAGCCATTTTTAAACTGTGCAGAAGGATGCAGAAGTCCTTGATTTGTACCCACTCAGCAAGCGTGGTTTGCTCCAGGTCCGTACTGGGGTTGGTCAAGCATATGCATATGCAATATGCATCATGACATACTGTAGCAGGGCTTGTTGCTGCTGTTATGGTTGCTGCAACATGTGCAGAGTCGAATTTCACCATTTTGGCATATTTCATATCAACAGGTTAACTGGTAGGCTGAAAGACCTCTGTAGTGATGCAAGTCGAAGAGCCGCAGGGTCCAAATGGCAGAAGTGAGCACACAGTGACCATGCATTCAGCAGCATTGCATACAGGCCAGGATAGTGGACTAGAAATTGCTGCATGGCCAGATTGAGAACATGAACCATGCAAGTCACGTGTGTGAAGTTGCGTAAGGCTGCCACCAAGTTTGCATCATTATTGTCACATGGCCTTCCCTGGCTACAGGTTCAGTGGAGACACCCATTGCTCAAACTTGGTCTGGATAGTTATCCACAACTCTTTAGCTGCGTGACTGCATTCTGCAAGGCATTTTAATTTCAACACTGCCTGATTGCGGTGAGGTCTGGTTGTGCAGTGTTGTAACATTAAGGGAGAGGTTGAAGGCACAGCTAGAGACCCTAGAGGAGGTGAAAGTGGAACGAGCTGTGGAGGAAGTGATAGATAAAGAGGTTTGTCCCGCAAGCCTTGAGGATTTCAAGACTTAGGGAGCAGCCTCTTCCCCGCCTGGCCCTGCAGCCACCAGAGTTACTCAATGCCCAGTCAGTGAGATGTAAAGACCTCGGCCATGCTTGCTTGTTTAGGTGTCCATGGTGAAAGGCATTCTATCAGACACAGAGTTTTTCAAGTAATGGATGATGTTGTCTGCAACATGCTGGTGTAGCAAAGGCACAGGACTCTTAGAGAAGTGATATCACCTAGGCAACTGCTACTGTGGAAGTACGATGACCATCAGTTTTCAAAAGCGTATTCACCAGGCGGAAAAACAGTATTTCTGTGGCCAACAGATTAGTTATGTAAAGTTAAAGCTCTTAGTTTTGTCATGTGTAAAATAATCTTTTACATTACCACAACTGCAGTACTGAGTGCTGGCTGCTGTTCTGAGAGAGGGTGGAGTGGGGTGTACAAGTCAAACTGGTGGACTGTGAGGGAGGATTATGTGAAGATGTTATAGTGGATGGAGAAAGATATGGTGTGCTCATTGTCTGGGATCATTAAAAAAAAAAAAGCAGGCGTGTCCACTTCCGTAATAGCTGAGGGGCTCTCATTTACCCCAACTGTAGCAGGTAAACAAGTGGAGTTTCTGCAGCTAGAGACCTGTGTGGGTATATTTGCCATGCCATGATATCAGAGGAGGAAGAAGCACCATATGCAGTTGATGGGGCAGGCGGTGGTTGGGAGGCTGGCTAGGCAGTGTTTTAGCAAAGTAAGATTTTTAGACTAGTGCATGTTGCATGCCCATGTGCCAGTTCATGCATGTAGTAGTCACATTATTTGTTTCAAAGTTGGCAGATAAATCAGTTAGGTCATCATTTGCAGTATTAAAAAAGGCCTATGCTAGGCAACCCTTGCTGCCCATGCAAACTGTGATCCTGCTACAGCTGGTTGCTGTGGCGCCCTGCTCACAGACTTCCCTAATGCACAGCTGGGTTTCCACAGCAGGTATCTACTACTTGCAACACCTTCCACCCCGGCACAGTAGGGGGAGCTCTACTCACTCGCCATTAGATGAGTTCCCCTATAAATACTGCTGCTGGGGGAGGAGTTAGTCAGAGTGTGCAGACGCTAGGAGAGCTGCGAAGACGTCCTGGTGGTCGGTGCCGCGGTTAGGCCCGAGCCAGTGACCCGGAGTGGCCCTTCTGACGTTCCGCAAGCTTAGGATTGGGGACAGAAGGCAAGGAGTAGAGCCAAAGGGAACAGGAACTAGTGGAAGTTCGCCCAGAGCCTTACCGGACTTCGGAGATCCGCACCTGTAGGATATTCAGGACTACAGAAAACCTAGTCACACCGTGGAGACTTCAGTCACCTGATCCCCCTGCATACTCAAAGGGAGGGAGCCAGACACCGCAGTGTACTGCCACAGTGACCAGAGAGGGTAACCCGTGGACCACGCAGGAGGAGAGAGGGTGGGAGGACCAGAGGAGGTGAGGAGGCCAATCTGGCTGCAAGCAGACTGGGCTTCAGGAACCGTAGAGAAGCAGAGGAGGCCTTATACCTACTTGCTGAGGGGACCCACTGTGCACCTCGTCACCTGTCAGTTCCCTGGACGTCTTTACCTGCTATACCAACAGTAAAAGGTAAAAGAGACTTCTACAGTCTGTGTGCGTCTTTCCTCTCCGCTCCCGGTGCCCTTATAGATTGCTTCATCATCCCCTACACTGACTTACAGCTCCACTCCAAACTGCCCCTTTACACTACGCTGCCCGGAGGACCAGCTCTACCTGTAGGGAGTTTTACCATCTCAGCCGCACAACCATCTACCTCCGGCAGACTGTGGAGGCGCTGGTAGCCCATCACCAGGTAATACAGGTGGCGTCACTTGACAAACTCTTATCCCCTGTAAATAAACCCTTTTTGAAGTGTCACCCAGGCCACGGGCTCAGGCATTGCCACCTGTGGCATCCCCCGTGAGAACACCCACCGAGCCTGATACCAGAGTACCCCAGGGCCTGGGGCTCGACACTTACCACAGTCAGAATTGTGACTGAGGATGCAGTGCTTGTTTTTGTTGTCTCCCTGCGTATCTGTGTCGAAAGCATGTAAACTCTTTTTCCTCCTCCCCCACCTCCGCTGCTGAGTAATTAAGCTGTGTGCCACTGGGTTCACACCAAGTGGGAACTCAAACCTCACTGTCATCCTCTATGTTCTC
Organism: Allobates femoralis; assembly: GCA_033576535.1. Lineage (NCBI taxonomy): Eukaryota > Metazoa > Chordata > Amphibia > Anura > Aromobatidae > Allobates > Allobates femoralis. Next base: position 321,675,830 of record JARQOC010000005.1, on the reverse strand, counting down.
ACTCCTCACCCTGAGAGCCACCCATCTCCTCTTCCTGCCTTGAGTGCACAGTACAGTACGCATAGACCTAAGGCATAAGAGTTTGGAGATTTGGGGGTGAAGGTAGCGGCTTAGACCTAGGGCTTCTCAGGAGCTTTAGGGACTTAGGCTGGCGGCTCGAACCTCCTCACCTTTAGAGGTACCTTCGAGATCAGGGTGAGCCAGGGACCCCAATATCAGGGCCAGAGCAGGCTCCTCTGATCCCCTTCGTCCAGCTCCTGGCTACCCCGACCCCTCCCAGCATGACAATCAGCAACCCAGTATGTTTTCCCCAAAGCCGCTATGTCAACACAAGCTTTTGCGCAACTGGTGGAGGAACCCCATTCAAGAGGTTTCTACCTTGTGAAACCAGATGGTGCATTAGACACGCTGACTGTACCAGAACCCAATATCTCCCTTCCTGACCGATTTTCAGAAGGGAGAGATACATTTTTTGTGTTTAAAGAAGCCTGCAAATTATTTTTCAGGCTGCGTCCTCGTTCTTCGGGGTGCAAGGAACAGCGCGTGGGGAATATACTCTCCCTTCTTAAGGGGGATCCCCAGGTCTGGGCCTTCTCTCTGCCGACCAGTTCTCCTTATATGCGGTCGGTGGATGAGTTTTTTACAGCGCTTGCCCTGGTGTATGGCGACCCTGATGCCGTCTCCCTTGCTGAGTCTAAACTACGTAAATTGAGGCAGGGAGCACGACCGGCCGAGGAGTATTGCTCTGAGATCAAGAGGTGGGCCACTGACACTTCAATGAAACGACCCTGCTCTGAGGAGTCAGTTCTGTCTAAGGTTGTCAGATCAGTTACAAGACACCATGACTCAGTACGCTGCTCTGGAGATGCTGGAAGCTGCAATGGCGCTTGCTATCAGGTTGGACAGATGCCTACAGAGAGACTGGATCCGGCCCTGCCCCTGGTGACATTCCCTGCTGCGAGGTTGCAAGTGTGGGTTCTGATGCTCCTAAGCAGTTGGGGACTGCGGAGTCTTGAACTAACCCATCTGCAGGTCATCAGGTTGGGTGGTCTTGTTTGTTTTGCGGTCAACCTGATCACTTCATTAGGGTCTGTCCATACCGTGTTAACCCAGCTTCTTATAGCTGACAGACGACCTATGTGGATAAGACTGTGGATTCCAGAGCGCGCAGTTAAAAGTGGGAGATAAAGGTGTGCAGGTAATGTTAATAAGGTAAGTAGGATTTCTATATGAGGTGGGGGAGGGGTTGAAGTTGACCGAGGGTGGACCAGGTTGGGAGAGATATCACCTGACAGGAGCAGCAGCAAAAAGAGAATGAGCAAATAGTTTTTGTTTTTGTGACATGGATTATGATGCAAAACTTCGGAATATGATGGACTGAGATTCTTCAGTAAACTGAAGATAGCATGGGAGCTGTACATAGGGTAGTGAAGGAGAGAAGGGCTGATGTGAATGAGTGGTAATGGAAGGGGGAAGGGTGGTAAAAGTGGGTGGCAGAAGCACATAGGAAAACAAACAATGAAATAATGGGGACGTCACACGCGTCAATATCACTGATGTGACTAAGATTTTTCATCGCACAAACGACGCTCAATCCACATTGTAGCGTGTGACACAGCGATCCGACCAGGGATCAGTCACCTGATTGCAGGTTGCAGGTTTTTGAACCAGACCAAAAACCTAGCGATGATCGTCCAGTGTTTTTTGCACATCGTTGCGTGTGACATCTGTGTAACGACCGGTTTCATGATTGAGTGCGATGCAGCTAATCTTTTAGTAGGCATGGCGAGGGGTTTGCCTGTACGTTCGTCGTAAAACCGATTGGAGGTTTCATCTGTGTTCTTAGTGGTGCAGTGCTCAATATTGTGAATTTAATATGGCGTCTGCCTTATAGTGTGTGGCTTCACATTACAGCCTTCTTTACAGCATACACACAGGCCGACATAATAATGAGCACAGATGTGCACAAATAAAGACACTACAGTGTGACACTTTTCTATCGCACAAGGGACATGGTGCAACAAATTAGTTCAGTGCACTGAGTGACCGTGCGGAATATAATATTATAGGAGCGCATGGAGAACCAATAGCAACCATTAACGAACTCCAATCATAGCGTGAGGAGGTGTCACCCACACAACTATTTTCCATGGTTCATGGTTCTGATTGTTTACGCCCATATTGACTGAACAGATCGTTGCAAAAGCTGCAGTGTGACGCTAGACAGACGACTGAAATAATCGGTCGCTGGATCGCACTTGCAATCGTCCCATCGCCTGATCGGACAGTCGCTTGGGAAAAAATCTTCCCGTCTGACAACTCCGTTGCGATAATTGGGCTGCGATCAAGAGATATGCTAAAATTACATCGCTCGTACGATTGTACGCGATATTGACGCGTGTGACGTCCCCATAAGAGACATAGCAAAGATTGATAGTGAAAAGAATTACACACAAAGTTTTCAGTGGCTTTCTATCCCACTACCTTCCAGTCAAATCCAGTCAATTCCGGTCAATTTCTGGTCTAATTCATTTCTTGACACTTATTTGGAACACAAAAGCAGATATGTCAGACATGTCTGAAGCAGACTAGTATCAGGTAAGATACACTCAATAAAGTGAATTCAGATGTGAACAAGGGGGAGGGTAATGAACTCCATTAAGCCATTACCAATCCAGGCTTAATCAAATGGTGGTCATATGCAGATTAAACAAAGAGTCATAAAGGCTGCTTCACACTTGCAGATGCATCTGCAGCGTTTTGCAGATGCATCTGCAAGTATCAGCATGCAGACCGCGGTCCTATGTTTATAATAGGGCGCACCGCGGTTGATGCTCTCATTGATTCCTATATGTGAGCGTAAGCAGGCGTATGTCTGCTGACAGATCACACACTCCCGCCCGCACCTTGGACGCAACATCTCGCGTCCATAGTGCGGGGGGAGAGTGTGATCTGTAAGCAGGCATAGCTGCTTACGGCTCACATATAGGAATCAATGAGAGCATCACACCACGGCCGTGGTCTGCATGTGATACTTGCAGATGCATCTGCAAAACGCTGCAGTGCATCTGCAAGTGTGAAGCAGCCAAACAGGTGTGTGTGGAGGAGGTCAGTGGAATGGATGGATAGTTACATTTATAATACAATGGGATATTTTGCAGTATGAAACATAGATCAGATGAGATTGAGTTGAAAGAATTAGTCAGATGGGTCAGTCACTTTTGTAGGCTATTGGGCAGGGCACCCTCATAAGCCATGCAACCGGTCCAGTAAATGTTATGCTCTGCCATCCTCTGATGGCACAAATATTCGGTACACTGCACCTGAGTCATTGGAGGCTGTGATGTCCCTAACCATACAGTTGACAGATGCCTGAGAGAGAGACCAGGACCTACTTTATCTCCTGTTCCTATCCCTGCTGAGGAGACTATACCCGATGAACCCATGCAGTTGGGTGTAGTAGGTTCTCATATTAAACCTCCTGTGGCTACTGTTCCTCAAGTGGCTGGAGCCTGTTTTTGCTGTGGAAAGTCTGACCATTTTATTAAGATTTGTCCACTTCACTCCATGTCAACCACGTAGTCTCAGAAGCAGCCTGCCTCGAGAAGGAAGGAGACAACCAGAAGGTTTTTATTTCTTTCCTCGTTAAGTCTCTGTTCACACTGTCTGCTAAGGTGGTGGTGGATGGTAAAACCAAGACTGTACCAGTTTTGGTCGATAGTGGAGCAAGGGTCAATTTAATGGATTCTCGCTTTGCTCAGGCTCATGGTCTCACCAGTAGTGCTTTAGTAAGACCCATTTCTTTCGCCTCGATCAACTCAGTTCCACTCAGCCAATAGGTCCTCTCCCAAGTGGTGCATATTGTAAACTTTAGCATAGGACCTCTCCACCAGGAAGCCCTGTCACCTCTTGGAGAACCTGCCCACTCCCATTGTATTGGGCCTTCCATGGCTAGAGAAACACAACCCGGTGGTTGTCTGGGAGGCCAGAAAAGTTGTAAGTTGGGGGTATTTTGGTGTGAATAATTGCCTAGCTACAACTATTTCTACTGTACTGGTTGCACCAACTCCTACCCCATTTCCAGAAGTGATTGGGAGTGAGCTTGGAAAAGGGGGTGGAGTCGGGAATATGTGTCAGATTAATGGTGGGTCTAGGTGTCATTCCAGGAGGAGGAGCAGGGGCAGGATGGGGGTTCCTACTGTAATTTCTAGGGGAGGGAGCACTGGGCCCCGGGGGGCACTGCTGCTGCTTGCCATCCTGGATATGTGCCCTCCGACTGTGACCCCAGATATGGAAATAAACATTTAGGTCCTGACCTGAGAGTGAAAGAGTAAGTGTGGGTGTTGTCCAAGCATGTCAGGTGGAGGTGTGCTGCTGGGGGTCCTTGTTCCGGGGGTTATTGGTCCATTTAGAATATCGGTCATTTGCAACCCTGTGTTATACCAACTCGAACTACCCCCAGTGTTGGAAACACATAACGTTTTTCATATCTCGTCACTCAGGAAATGTGGACCTTTTTTGGATGTGTCCAGTTTGCACTGTCACGTGCTGTCTAGCACTGATTATCTGCGGTCTAGTCTTGATGTTGCTGTGACTTAAACTGTGTGAAATTCCCTCTTGTACTGCATGAGTTAATGCCAGTTCTATTGCGGTATCCTGGTGGATGTGAAGTTAATGTGTGAGTCTCTTCCCCCTAGCCTTTAAGTAGCCTCTCCTTCCACCAGGCATTGTTGATGATAGAGTTTCACTCTGACTCACCCTAAGCCGGGTTCTCAGGTCCCTCCAATGCTCCACAATGTCTCTCCTAATCTGACTGTCCCTTTTACTCTTCGCTGCCTTCCACGTACCAGGTCGGGATACGGAGGAACTTCTATTGGGCACCGAGCCGTTGGCCTGGCGGCTCCCGATGGGTCCCTGGACCTCAATGGTGGGTACCCCTCCCGGTACAGCTGCGGTGATGGTGGTTTGTGTATTGCGCTCCTATGAAGCCGTCAATCACTCCGGTTCTGTAGCACAGCGATGGAGCGTCTGCACTACCTCGGAGCCGGTACTCCGGGTTGGACTGGGCTCGGGTCGTCTTTCACCCATTACTCGTTCACTTGGCCCCCTTCACTTCTGGGTCACCTCTACTCGGTGCCCTCCCTGTTAGCTGTTCTGTCACGACATCTGTTCTTGCTCTTGTCTCTCCCACTTTCTAACTCTTTCTGCTCTTTCCCCACTGCTATGCATCTCACTCTCCTCCCACCAGGACCGGTTGCCAGGGAAACGGGTATCTAATTGGTCCTCTGCCTCTAGATGTTGCATGTGGTACATGGAACCTTGGGATTAACTTGTTCATCACTGAGACGGAGGATTCGGCACCTTCAGTCAGGGGTGCAGTACCCTCCTGTGACGCACTCGTTGCGGGGCGCCACAACTCTATGCCTGGAAGCTGTGTTCTGCTGACCTGTTAGTTGGTGCTGCTGAGAACTTTCCCTTTGAATTTGCTGTACCCTGGTTCAGTGAAAGAAGGTGAGGGGGATATAGCACAGTGCTGGTGGAGGAGTTAGGGCTTAGGGTGGAGACTCAAACCATCTCACCTTCAGAGATACCTTCAGGGTCAGGGCTATTCAGGGTTCCCAATCTAGGGACAGACTAGTTTTATCTGGTCACCCTTCCAGTCCGTAACTGCCATTCCCTCACCAGTATTTAACACTACACCGTGACATAAACCCCCAGAGTCCTGGAAAGGGAACCCCCAGAAAAACCAGCCCAATACTTATTGATGTAGTACAGCTTTTAAAGAGTCCCGATGTACATAGAGCTGTAACTGTAACAATAGTTCAATTAGTGCTAGCAGAGCTCACAAGGCTTTTGTGACTCCGGGTTTATGAAGGTGGAACAAAGTCAGGAACTAAACACAGACAGCTGTAAGCAGGAGAGTAGCTGAGACAGAAGAGATTGCTGGAGACCAAGGCAGAGCATGGAAAATCTGGAGCGGATCAGCAGGAGGTGGATTACACTTGGAAAGCACTGAAAGCCTGGAATTCAAACTGAATACTTGATCACAGGTGGACGTTAGGTTGGGTTTATAAAGGCAGAGGGTAGGATCACTTGATCAGGAGTGAAGCAGCGGACATCATTTTGAAAGGGGCAAAATGCACAGAATGTCAATAGTGATCCAAAGTCCTAACACAGCCGCATCACTGCCTGGCCCCATGGCCACTGGAGTCACCCAGTGGCCATTGAGTGAGATGTAATGCCCCTGGTCATGTTTACTTGTTCAGGTGTCAGTGTTGATATGCACCCTGTCATACACAATGTTTCTCAAGGAATGGGTGATGTTGTCTGCGGCATGCTGGTGTAGTGCAGGCACAGCTTTCTTAGAGAAGTAATGGTGACTGAGCAAGGGATACTGGGGGGCTGCGACTGTCATCGGCTTTTGGAAACTGTATCTACCTGGTGGAAAGGCAGATTTTCGGGGCCAACAAATTGGAGATGGTGAAGTTTAGCTATGTGCTTTGAGTTGTATAGGAGGAACTAATCTTTTCCATGTCCACAACTGCGGGACTGAGGGCTGGCTTGCTGCTGTGCTGAGAGAGACGAGTAGGGTGTACCGAGCAAATTGCTGTGCAGTGAAGGAGATGCAGGTAGAAATGTTATAGTGGGTTGACAAACAAATGATGCGCTCGGAGTCTGACTTCGGTCAAAACCAGCAGGCGTGTCAAAATCCTTAACAGCTTAGGGGCTGTAACTCACTGTGACTGTAGCAGGTAAACAAGTGGAGATCCTGCAGCCAGACAGCAGGCTGGACAACATTTGCTATGGTGACGGAGGAAAAAGCAGCAGATGCGGTTGATGCGGTGGACGGTGTTGAGTGAAGCCCACTAAACCTGAGACCCATGACCACTACTGTCCAGACCCAGAGTTGTGATGAGGATGCAGTACTTGTCTTGCTTACAGCCCTCAGTTTCTCTGCTGGAAGATGCAACATAACCCCCCATCTTCATCCTTCTTCTACTGAGTTGCCTGACTATGAGTTGATTCCAAGTGGGATCTCGAACCTCATCATCATCCTCTCTGTTGTCCCATTCTTTGCCATGAGAGTCACTAACCTCCTCTTCCTGCCTTAAACACAATGTACAATGAGGGTGCTCCTCAGGCATCTAAGTGTACCGTCACACCTGGATACTTCGCCGGCAATTTCACAGGCGACGCAGGTGCGTGGCCTATCGCCGGCAACAGCGCAGACGCACATCCTGGGAGAGCAGACGCCGAGTAATACTCTCACCCGGAAGAGGGACGCTGTGCCTGTGGCCAGGGCACATGCGAACCATTCCGAGCGACCCAGACACCACAGGAGCCCAGGAGGAAACAGCGGAAGACCAGAGACTGTCACTACAAGCGAGTGAGTAGTATAAGCGTTCTTTCTGCAGCACAATCACAGCACTAGGAGTTAGGATACCCACATAGCTGTGCATTAACTAAATGACTACCAGAAGCAACTAACTAGGACAATTTATATAATCCACAGAACTCATAAAAAGTGGATTTATATGCAAGTAGCAAGTGTGTCCCCCACTTTGCAGCACCAACAAGGTAACCCAACATAGTAATACACAGCATCTAGTTTTTAAAATAAAATTAAAAAAGAAAAACCTAATATATCATTAACCAGATGTAATCACTCTAGAACCAAGCAGCAGCGACACCTAGGGGCAAAAAGCGAGAGTTCCAACCACAGAAGATTAACTCAACATCAATTACTATAGATACCCCTGTGCAGGTAAGAGTTGTCCTGCCAATCTAAAGCACAAACGGTAATATCATTACCAATGAATGCAACTACCGTAATGGGCGTTATTTAATTGTTTATAGAAGCTAGTCTTCAAACAAATAAAAGAACAAGCTACACATTATCATCCCAGCCTGAAGTTGTCTTTGAATCACTTCAACAAGCAGAGGAAAGAACATCCCTGTTTTTAGTTATTAGAACTGGTCTAATATAAGAGCCTGGACATTTTTAAGTTCATCTTTGAAATTTATTTCAAATTTTATTTTTAATATTTTATTTTTGATACAAATAGTTTTAAAGCATAAAATTGTGTACGCATTTGACAGACTGTGAACACAGTAGACGTAGCACATACAGAATTCTGGTACGCGCTAGATCAGTACACCTTCTCTAACAGTGCAGATGCGTCGCCTAGGGTAAAGGGGTGATAATGAGGCAAAAAATCGCCTTAGAGTGGTCGCCTGGTTTCGCAGCACTGCTCTGAAAGCAGGCGAGCACTCTGGTGTGATGTGTACACATCGCCCCATGTAACATGGCGATCGCCGATGTTACAGGCGATGGGAGCCTATCATGTTACAGGATCGCCACTGGGGTTTGTGGACACCCCAGCGGCGATGTCGCCTGTAACGTCGCCGATGCGTCACCGGAGGTATCGCCGCATGTAAACACGCGACGGCGACGCTGGCGGGGTGCCAAAAACGTGCACGCTCCCGAGCATCGCCGGTGATATCTCCGGCGATGTTGATAAGTGTGACGGTACCCTAAGTCTCATCATCATTATGACTTCCACTGCTGGGGGTTAAAGTCTGGTGACTAGGTCTGGATTGTGCTGGGACCCTACTTCAACCCTTCCCAGATCCAACTCGAAAAGATTTTGGACATCGGTGCAGATGCTTTCCTACTCTGGAGTATGTGAGTCTTTGGATCAGACCTCTAATGCCCATGGAATACGATGTGTGAACATCTCTGCAGAATCCACCATTTGTGTTTCCCCACAATCAGTTGTGCAGTTGGAGAGTTGTTACCTGGGGTGATGTGGCTCCCCACTATGTAGGTGCCACAAAGGGGTACTGCACCCGTAAAAGAGGTATAGTCACCCCACTGCAAGTGAATTTATGAATGGTAGGCAGGACCCTAGACCCACACCCCACACTAGTCACACAGTGGGAGGGAACCCGGGAGGGGATATAGTCACCTCCAGGAAGAACTAGAGAGATCTTTTGAGCAGAATGGCACACTAGGAGCAAGATTAGTCTCCCTCTTTTTGGGCGAGAGGGAGAGAGGGTCTGGAACAGTCGGAGAAGGAGGAAGAAGAAGGGCTCAAGGAGAGCAGCTCAGGTCTGTTGGTCGGAGAGTTAGTGGAGATCCAGGCAGGGAGCCTGCGGCACGAAGGAGGTCACCTCGGCTGAGTGACCCAGTGACAAAAAGTACAGATCCCAGACAGAGGAGAAAGGAGCAAGAAGCTAGGGTGGGCGTTCGCTCAAAGTAAGGAATCGGGTATCGGAGCCCGCACCTGTAGGAACCTTCACGGCCTTAGAAAATCCATAGAATGGGGGTATATCCAGATATGGCCCTGATTTCTAAGCACTCATTAGAGGGGGACCAGACACCGCGGCGACCTACTGTGGTGGTTAACAGAAGTTTTTCCCGACGGGAGCAAGGGAAGAAAAAGAGAGACAGCAGGAGGTCAAATTTACTCTATACGAGGTCAGGCTTCACACCGCTACTGGGAAGCGAGGGAAGAAGAGGAATAAGAAGGCATGCATTGAGGGTTCCGTCTACCTACCAAAGATGTGCTTGCAGCCACCCGTAGCCACTTGTCATTTTTACACCTACTGCACTGAAACTGTAATGACTGCTAAGTTCCAGTAAAGTACCCGGTGAAGTGACTCTCGACTCTGCTGCATCTTTCTTTGCAAGAACTCACTTAATTTCACAGAATTGCTGCCCAGGAGGTTCCAGTCCTGCCTGCGGTGGACTAGACCATCACAGCCGCAATATCACCGACCTCCAGAGGACTGTGGCGGCGCTGGTGAACATCACCAGGTACTGCATGTGGCGTCATGACAAACTTGTAAATAATCCTTGTACATAATTCCCCCTTTTTAAAGAATAGCCCCCCCAGGACACGGGATCAGGCATGGCCGCTATTCCCCGTGACAAAGTTAACCCTCTGCCACCTGATACCCGAGTACCCTACGTCATGGGGCGCAACAGTGACACATGGTAATTGGGGCACCACCTCTGAGGACTGTACTCTTTGTGATGTTGAGGTGGAGAAAAAGGAGGACATGTAACTTGATGCAGCACTTGCCATGAACTGTAGCAAAAGCTCTTTCTGGGCCTCATCCACAACTCGTATCGCTCTGCTGCTGGCAAACAAAGAGACTGGAGTAGGCTGTCCAGTAACAGTAATTTTGTCTGATTTCTGACACTAACTTTACATATGTGGATGAAGGGGACAGGGAGCAATAAATATTTTTTAGGCGGCCGTCAGACGCTTCAATATCGATAGCGATATTGTTAGCGATCACATGCACGCGCTCACATCGCTGGTGAGATGTCACACAGGCAGACTCACCAGCGATGTGGAGCAGCGAGATTGCGGGTAACTATGGTACACATCGGGTTACTAGGCGCCGCGCGGCGCTTAGTAACCCGACGTTTACCATAGATACCATCTCCCAGCATAGGCTCTGCCGCTGGGAGATCGTTCATCGTGGTGTCACACACCACGATGAAGCAGATTGAACAAGCGATGATCGCTTGATATGAGCTCTGGCTCACCAATCTGCGATCAAACAATCAAGCGATTTTACATTGTAAAATCGCTTGATTGCACGCAGCGATGCACAAACGATATTGCTTAAGCGATCAAAAAGCAGATCTCTTAAGCGACATCGTGCTTTAAATTGATGCGTGTGACGGCCGCCTTATGCACCTTCCAAGTTTTTGATAAATTTGATACAGCTGGAGTTATGGTACTAAATAAATAGAATTGTGATGGAATTCTGTCGCCGTGACACAAGAGCTCAACTAACCCACAAATGCCAGCTGTATTCACTGCAGACATTTGGGCACATGTCCAATATTTGCAATGAAAGCTCTTGTGACCTTCTGGACATATGCTGTCTGTCACACATCCTCTTGTTAAAAACTAAATTGAAGTAGGCCATTAATGAAATGCTTCCTGTAGACTCCATTTAAAAGTTCCACTTTCAAAGCAGCATCTCCAGCTGCAAAGGATCACTAGGAAAAATACAAGCAATGACTACCCATTTTTCACCATTAATGAACAATGATTATGGGCCGCTTTACACACACCCAACTTCTGTGTCCAACTTCTGAACAGATCTCTGGTTGCAGTGAAATCATGGACACATTGTTCCATTTGTACACAGCCACAAAATGGAACAATGTGTCCATGATTTCACTGCAACCAGAGATCTGTTCAGAAGTTGGACACAGAAGTTGGTGTGTGTAAAGCGGCTCTTTGAGAATGAGAGTGATGCTGATAACTGACATCTATACTATCAGTACCAGGAAAATAATGTAATCAATTGCTGGACCAATTTTAGCTTATAGTATTCTGCAAGAATATTAATTACTTTCAAAATGTTCCTCCTTACCTTCATCAACATAATCCTAATCATTAAGTTTCATTATTACCCTATGTTGAAGGTTTCGTTATTAGCTGTTTCTGCTGATATTGATAATTAATATTCATAAATACTACCAATAATCAGAAGTGAACAATAATATTAAGGGTATGATTGGTATTGTTATGAATACAGGTTAAATTCATAACCACCACCCGTATCTTAGGGTACCGTCACACGAGGCCATATCGGCAGCGATTATTTAGGCCTATCACCGCCGACATGGCCTATGCAAATAGGCGATGGTGACGCATTTGAGTGATCGCCTGGTTTCTCAGCAGTGATCTGAAACCATGCGATCACTCTGGGCGATGTGTACACATCGCCCCATGTAACAGGGGGACGGCGATCTTACAGGCGATGGGAGCCATAGGCCCCCATGTTACAGGATCACTGCTGGTGTAAGGTTTTCAGTCTTTTTTGCTATATCTGTTGTTATGTTTGCATTTAGTGTATTTTGTCGGCCATCTTGTTTCCTGTCATGTGCATTGACTTTTGCCCTCAACCAATATGGAGTTCTCAGCTTGTCGTCGGCCATCTTGTTTCCTGTCCTGTGCATTGACTTTTGCCCTCAAACAAGATGGAGTCCTCAGCTTTGATGTCCCTGCCCTGTTCCTTGCCAATTGCCCTTTTAATCAGTTTCAGATGATTTACCTGTGCTCCTGAATCAGGTCTGAAACCAGTTTGTGTCTTGCTCTATGAAGCCTGGATTCACTCTGCCTGGAATCATTTATGGACACAGAAGCTTCCTATTTGCCAGCAACATCTGACAGGAAAGTAATAGACTGAATGACTTGTGCTATGCTTTAATGCTCTGATGTCCTTGGTTGTTTGCCTTCTGCAACTTGCATTTACTTCATCCTGCTGATGCACTAACTTGTATGAAGCAATACAAGAGCTGCTTAAGAAGCGTATGTCTCATGTGTCTCATTATACCCATGCATTAGACTCTATATCAGTGGCGTAACTACAGCGGTCGCAGGGGTCGCGGGTGCGATCGGGCCCGCCCCCTGGGGGGGCCCCGAGCTCCCCGGGGGGCCCCGATGCCCGTGCCTCCAGCCGCCCGCCGCGACTGCGGTAGCGCCGGAAGAGGAGCGGAGGGAGGACTGGAAGTGACAGAAGACACTTCCTGCAGCCGAGCAGCAATGCCCGCCCGCCCCCACTGCTCCACAAGCCGGGAGGCAGAGCAGAGCAGGTACTCACGGCGCTGGCAGATGTGTGTTTTAGGCCGCCTCCCCTGCCTGCCTGCATGTGGTCTGGCCCCTCTCTTGCTTTGCCCGGGCCGCTTGCGTCAGTGGTGGGGATCCGTCTCCCTCCCCCGCTCCTTGCCCGGCTGGTACTCGCTCTCTGTCACGCCGGCCGCCGCTGTGTGGAGGAAAGCGGGGGAGACAGAAAAAGGGGACAGAGGAGAAAGAGAGCGGGGGATACAGGAGGACGGGGGATAGAGGAGGAGCAAAACGAGGGATGCAGGGAGACAGAGGAGGAGAGTGAGGGACACAGGAGAGCGGGGGCACAGGAGGAAGAGAGTAGGGATCACAGGAGAACTGGGGACAGAGGAGGAGGAGAGTGGGGGACACAGGAGGATAGAGGAGGAGGAGAGCAGGGGACACAGGAGAACGGGGGACAGAGGAGGAGAGCGGGGGACACAGGGAGACAGAGGAGGAGACTCAGGAGAGTGAGGAACACAGGAGAGTGGGGACACAGGAGGAAGAGAGTGGGGATCACAGGGGAACTGGGGACAGAGGAAGAGGAGAGTGGGGGACACAGGAGGATAGAGGAGGAGGAGAGCAGGGACACAGGAGAACGGGGGACAGAGGAGGAGAGCGGGGGACACAGGGAGACAGAGGAGGAGACTCAGGAGAGTGAGGAACACAGGAGAGCGGGGACACAGGAGGAAGAGAGTGGGGATCACAGGGGAACTGGGGACAGAGGAGGAGGAGAGCGGGGGGACACAGGAGGAGGAGGATAGCAGGGATAGAAGAGAACGGAGGATAGAGCAGGAGGAAAACGGGGACACAGGACGATGGGAGACGGAGGAGGAGAGCGAGGGACACAGGAGAGCAGGGACACAGGAGGAAGAGTGGGGATCACAGGAGAACTGGGGACAGATGAGGAGGAGAGTTGGGAACACAGGAGAATGGAGGACACTGGAGGAGGAGGTGGGCGACACATGAGGAGGAGAGTGGGGGACAGAGGAGGAGGAGAGCGGGGGACACAGGAGAGCGGGGGACAGAGGAGGAGGAGGAGAGTGGGGGACACAGGAGAATGGGGGACAGAGGAGGAGGAGAGTGGGGGACACAGGAGGATAGAGGAGGAGGAGAGCAGGGGACACAGGAGAACGGGGGACAGAGGAGGAGAGCGGGAGACATAGGAGAACGGGGGACAGAGGAGGAGAGCGGGGGACACAGGGAGACAGAGGAGGAGACTCAGGAGAGTGAGGAACACAGGAGAGCGGGGACACAGGAGGAAGAGAGTGGGGATCACAGGGGAACTGGGGACAGAGGAGGAGGAGAGCGGGGGACACAGGAGGAGGAGGATAGCAGGGATAGAAGAGAACGGAGGATAGAGCAGGAGGAAAACGGGGACACAGGACGATGGGAGACGGAGGAGGAGAGCGAGGGACACAGGAGAGCAGGGACACAGGAGGAAGAGTGGGGATCACAGGAGAACTGGGGACAGATGAGGAGGAGAGTTGGGAACACAGGAGAATGGAGGACACTGGAGGAGGAGGCGGGCGACACATGAGGAGGAGAGTGGGGGACAGAGGAGGAGGAGAGCGGGGGACACAGGAGAGCGGGGGACAGAGGAGGAGAGTGGGGGACAGAGGAGGAGAAGAGCAGGGGACAGAGGAGGAGGAGAGTGGGGGACAGAGGAGAACGGGGGCAGAGGAGGAGAGCGGGGAACACAGGAGGACGGGGGATAGAGGAGGAGGAGGAGAACGGGGGACACAGGAGGACAGGGGACCGAGGAGGAGAGCGAGGGACACAGGAGAGCAGGGACACAGAGGGAAGAGAGTGGGGATCACAGGAGAACTGGGGACAGAGGAGAAGGAGAGTGGGGGACACAGGAGAATGGAGGACACAGGAGGAGGAGAGCGGGGGACACAGGAGGAAGAGAGCGGGAGATACAGAAGAACGGGGGACAGAGGAGGAGGAGAGCGTGGGTCACAGGAGAATGGAGGACAGAGGAGGAGGAGAGCAGGGGACAGAGGAGGAGGAGAGTGGGGGACAGAGGTGAACGGGGGCAGAGGAGGAGAGCGGGGAACACAGGAGGACAGGGGATAGAGGAGGAGGAGGAGAACAGGGGCAGAGGAAGAGAGCGGGGGACACAGGAGGACAGGGGACGGAGGAGGAGAGCGAGGGTCACAGGAGAGCGGGGACACAGGGGGAAGAGAGTGGGGATCACAGGAGAACTGGGGACAGAGGAGAAGGAGAGTGGGGGACACAGGAGAATGGAGGACACAGGAGGAGGAGAGCGTGGGACACAGGAGAATGGGGGACAGAGGAGGACACAGGAGGAGGTGGAGAGTGGGGCACAGAGGAGAGCAGAAGACTCCACTACTGGAATAGGCTAACATGTGGGGTGACACTGGGTTTTGGAGTGAGTCTACTGTTTTGTGCAGTTGTCACTAATCCTATTTTTCAGATCTCGGTGGGGCTGCATATATAACACACTATATAGAGAGATATAAGGCTGCACTAATGGAGAGCTATGAGGCTGCATATATAAGGCTGCACTATAGGGGCTGCACTACATGGAGGACGGAGCCTGCATTATACTGTATAGAGGGCTGTGAGGCTGTATTATACTATATAGAGGTCTATGAGGCTACTATATGTAGGATAGTGGGGGTGCATTATAATAACTGGATGACTATTGGGGCTACCTTATGAATGGGGGACTATGGGATGCATTATAAAACATGGAGGACTATGGGGATATATTGTAATATATGGAGGAATATGGGATGCGTTATAATAATTGGACGCCTATCGTGGTGGGAGGAGGAAGACCGTATATACCAGAAAGGGGAACATATATACCAGGATAAGGGCCATATTCCAGCAGGAGGACCATATATAGCAGGGTGAGGGACATTAATAAATAGAGGGGTCAATTTGTGAGTCTTTATAGAACTTTGAACGTTACACGGGGCCCAAGCATCCGACCAACGTGTGTCCGTGGGGGGGGGGGCCCAGGTCTGAATTTCACACCGGGGCCCACCAGACTCTAGTTACGCCACTGCTCTATATAGACTGTATCATATATGACAGCTGGGGTTTTTGGACACCCCAGCAGCAATGGTGCCTGTAAGATCGCCGGTGCGTCGCCGGAGGTATCGCCGCATGTAAACATGCGATGGTGACGCTGGCTGGGTGCCAAAAAATGTGCGCGCTCCCGCCTGTCGTTGCCGATATCTTCAGCGACATCACCTCGTGTGACGGTATCCTTAGAGTTGAAAGGGGTAATGTTTGGTTCCCTTGTTTGCCCTTCCTTTCCCAGATTTCAATATATTTTCTAGTCTTTATCAATGTAAAAATAAAAGGAACTTAAAACAAAGCAAAACGATACAAATAACTATTAAATCAAATAAAATACAAATACCTGAATACAGTATTGCGCTTTTGTGGATTCAGATGTTGCTCCTTGGATCTGTTGTAGACCTTTTTTATTCAATTTAGAGGTCACTGCTACAAATGCTCCTATCCCCACTGGAGTCATTGTTACTTTCATCTTCCACGTCTTCTCTAGTTGTTCTTTGAGGTCTTGGTATTTCTCCAGCTTCTTATATTCCTTCTTTCTGATGATGCTTTTATTTGGCACTGCCACATCTATCATTCCTGTCTTCTGATCCTTGTTTACTATCACAATATTTGGTTGGTTAGCCAACACCTGCTTATCCATCTGGATCTTGAAGTCCTGAAGGATTTTAACTAGTGATGAGCGAGTATGCTCTGTGCTGCTCGGTACTCGCACGAGTATCACTGTACTGTGTACTGTGAGCTGAACAGTTACCAGACTGGTGTACTTACTACCTTGATACAGGTTAGGGACTAAAATCCTACTCTCCTGTGACCATTACAGTCACCAGACTGGTGTACTTACTACCTTGATACAGGTTAGGGACTAAAACCCTACTCTCCTGTGAGCTGAACAGTTACCAGACTGGTGTACTTACTACCTTGATACAGGTTAGGGACTAAAATCCTACTCTCCTGTGAGCTGAACAGTTACCAGACTGGTGTACTTACTACTTGATACAGGTTAGGGACTAAAATCCTAATCTCCTGTGACCATACAGTTATCAGACTGGTGTACTTACTACCTTGATACAGGTTAGGGACTAAAATCCTAATCTCCTGTGAGCCATACAGTTCACCAGACTGGTGTACTTACTACCTTGATACAGGTTAGGGACTAAAATCCTACTCTCCTGTGAGCTGAACAGTTACCAGACTGGTGTACTTACTACCTTGATACAGGTTAGGGACTAAAATCCTACTCTCCTGTGAGCTCATTACAGTCACCAGACTGGTGTACTTACTACCTTGATACAGGTTAGGGACTAAAATCCTAATCTCCTGTGGTCATTACAGTCACCAGACTGTTGTACTTACTACCTTGATACAGGTTAGGGACTAAAATCCTAATCTCCTGTGACCATTACAGTCACCAGACTGTTGTACTTACTACCTTGATACAGGTTAGGGACTAAAATCCTATCTCTCCTGTGACCATTACAGTCACCAGACTGTTGTACTTACTACCTTAATACAGGTTAGGGACTAAAATCCTAATCTCCTGTGACCATTACAGTCACCAGACTGTTGTACTTACTACCTTGATACAGGTTAGGGACTAAAATCCTACTTCCTGTGAGCTGAACAGTACCAGACTGTTGTACTTACTACCTTGATACAGGTTAGGGACTAAAATCCTACTCTCCTGTGATCATTACAGTCACCAGACTGTTGTACTTACTACCTTGATACAGGTTAGGGACTAAAATCCTAATCTCCTGTGACTGAACAGTCACCAGACTGTTGTACTTACTACCTTGATACAGGTTAGGGACTAAAATCCTACTCTCCTGTGACCATTCATCCCCAGACTGTTGTACTTACTACCTTGATACAGGTTAGGGACTAAAATCCTAATCTCCTGTGACCATTACAGTCACCAGACTGTTGTACTTACTACCTTGATACAGGTTAGGGACTAAAATCCTACTTCCTGTGACTGAACAGTCACCAGACTGTTGTACTTACTACCTTGATACAGGTTAGGGACTAAAATCCTACTCTCCTGTGAGCTGAACAGTTACCAGACTGTTGTACTTACTACCTTGATACAGGTTAGGGACTAAAATCCTACTCTCCTGTGACTGAACAGTCACCAGACTGTTGTACTTACTACCTTAATACAGGTTAGGGACTAAAATCCTAATTCCTGTGAGTCTTACAGTCACCAGACTGTTGTACTTACTACCTTGATACAGGTTAGGGACTAAAATCCTAATCTCCTGTGACCATTACAGTCACCAGACTGTTGTACTTACTACCTTAATACAGGTTAGGGACTAAAATCCTAATGTCCTGTGATCTGAAGAGTCACCAGACTGTTGTACCTACTACCTTGATACAGGTTAGGGACTAAAATCCTTCTCTCCTGTGACCATTACAATCACCAGACTGTTGTACTTACTACCTTAATAGAGGTTAGGGACTAAAATCCTACTCTCCTGTGACCATTACAGTCACCAGACTGTTGTACTTACTACCTTGATACAGGTTAGGGACTAAATCCTACTCTCCTGTGACCTGAACAGTCACCAGACTGTTGTCGCTGTATACAGGCAAAATGCGCAAGGGCGTTGGCAAGGGCGTTGGCAAGAAACAAGGAAGTGGACGTGATGGTGGTGCAGGCAGAGGCCGAGGTCATGTTCAAGCACTAATTTCGCAACAACAAAGTGGCACATCTACTCGCTTGCACGTCCTGTCCCAAATTCTTGGGGCCCGCAGCAGTACACCGCTCTTGAACCAAGACCAGTGTCAACAGGTTGTTACTTGGATAGCGGATAATGCTTCAAGTCAGATGGGACACCTCCACAAACACCCTGTCTTCCACACGGTCAAGTGTCAGTAGCCGTGATACTGCACCGCATATTTCCCAACCTGATCCTCCTTCCTACCACCAGGCCGAGTACACGTCCACGGACATTACTGATCCCACACTAGGACACTCGGAAGAGCTGTTCACATATCCATTCGCAGAATCTGGCCTCTCGCCAGCTCCTGTTGAAGTGGGTGATGAGGAGATGGTATGTACAGATGCTCAAATATTTGAGCAGCCACTTTCTCACGAACGGAACGTTGGCAACGTGTCTCAACAAGGGGTGGAGATGATGAGACACAATTGCCAGGAAGTCAGGAGGAGGTTCAGGGTGCGGACGAGGAAGACGACGTGGTGGATGATCCAGTAGCTGACCCAACATGGCAGGAGGATATGCAGAGCGAGGCCAGCAGTGCACAGGGGGAGGAAGGCGTAGCATCCCAACAGGCAGTACGAAGCAGGGTCGTGTCCGCAGGCAGAAGGCAGGCAACCGTTCCCCGGAACAACAACACGACTCAAGGTGCCTCTGCAAATGTTAGGTCTTCCTGAGTCTGGGAGTTTTTTAAGTTGGCTCCAGATGACTCTAAAAAGGCCATTTGCAACACCTGCCATGCCAGTATCAGCAGGGTACGAAAACTAGCAGCCTGACCACCACCAGCATGATCAGGCACATGTCAGCCAAGCACCCGACTTTGTGGAAAGTACAACAGAGTCGAGGAGCGGTGCTTGCTGATGTCACTGCTACGTCTTCGCGTGTTGTGCGTGCGAGCCAATCCCCTGTCCATGCTGGCCGCGAACAAGCCTCCGGCCCTGCACCTGAAGTTGCCCACGCACAAATAACACCACCATCAAGCACGTCCTTGTCCCAGCGCAGCGTTCAATTATCCATTCAGCAAACATTTGAACGCAGGCGCAAATACGCTGCCAACGCCCCACATGCCACAGTCCTGAATTCTCACATTTCGCGACTCATAGCGCTAGAAATGTTGCCTTTCCAGCTGGTGGAGACGGAAGCATTCCGCGACCTGATGGCGGCTGCTGTCCCACGTTATTCGGTCCCCAGCCGCCACTATTTCTCCAGATGTGCCGTCCCCGCATTGCATAACCACGTGTCCAACAGCATCACACGTGCCCTGAACAACGCTGTTTCAGCCAAAGTCCACCTAACCACAGACACGTGGACAAGTGCTTGTGGGCAAGGCCGCTACATCTCCTTGACGGCACACTGGGTTAATATTGTGGAGGCTGGGACCCAGTCTGAGCGAGGGACGGAACACGTCCTTCCCACACCAAGGATAGCAGGCCGTACCTCTGTCAGGGTTTCACCGACACTCTACAGCTCTGGAATGTCATGCTCCTCAGCCTCTTCCTCCTGTGCATCCTCATCCACTGTACCCTCCACCCCAGTCCCAAGCTGGAAGCACTGCAGCACTGCCTCTGCGAAGTGGCAACAGGCTGTGCTGAAGCTAGTCTGCATAGGTGACAAACCCCACAATGCAGAAGAGGTGTGGACAGCTCTGAAACAGCAGACAGATCACTGGCTCATACCTCTGAACCTAAAGCCAGGAAAGGTCGTGTGTGACAATGGCCGGAACCTGGTGGCAGCTTTGAGGTGAGGCCAGCTGACGCATGTTCCATGCGTGGCCCATGTGCTCAACCTGGTGGTTCAGAGGTTTCTAAAATCATACCCAGAGCTGTCTGAACTGCTGGTAAAAGTTCGCCGTCTGTATGCACATTTTCGCAAGTCACCTGCTGCTTCAGCCGGCCTTGCCGGCTTTCAGCGCCGTTTGCGTCTTCCGGCCCACAGACTGGTGTGTGATGTCCCCACGCGTTGGAATTCAACTCTGCACATGTTGGTCAGGATATGTGAGCAGAAGAGGGCAGTTGTGGACTACCTGCATCACCTAAGCCGTCGGGAAAAGGGTCAAACTCCACACATAACACCTGAGGAGTGGAGATGGCTGTCCGACCTATGTACCGTCCTCCAAAACTTTGAGGACTCCACCAAGATGGTGAGCGGCGATGACGCCATTATTAGCGTCACCATACCACTACTCTGCCTTCTAAAACGGTCTCTGCTGAAAAACAAAGAGGATGCATTGCAGGCCGAGCGCGATGACTTGGAGCAAGAAACAGTAGTGAGTGTGGGTGATAACACACAGCCCAGCCTCATCTCATCACAACGTGCAGTGGAGGACTATGACGAGGAGGAGGAGGATGAAGACATGGAGCAACTCTCTGGCCAAATTGAGGATATGACATGCACACCAGTCATACCCTCGATTCAGCGTGGCTGGCTAGAGGACACGGGAGATGAGGAGGAGGAGGAGGAGGACAGCATGTTCAGTCATCGTGTTGGTCTGGATACTGAAGTGATGGCTGTTAAGAGTCTGGCGCACATGGCTGACTTTATGGTAAGCTGCTGGCTCGTGACCCTCGCGTTCAGAACATCTTGGCCGACAATCAGTACTGGTTGGCAACACTGTTAGACCCACGCTACAAGGAGAACTTTATGTCTCTCATTCCTGAGGCGGAGAGGTCAGCCAAAATGCAGCAGTTCCAGAAGGCCATAGTCACGGAAGTAGGCAAATCATTCCCCTCACAAAACGCTAGCAGCATAGGTCAGGAATCGAAGGACAACCAAGGCGTACGGCCGAGAGGGGCACAAGTCCAATCCGCCAGAGGTAGGGGAACAGTCTTTATGATGTGGGACAGTTTTCTCAGCCCCTCACGTACAACAGCCCCTGAGGTGTGGGGTAGTGCCACAAGAAATGCTACGTTTGGCCAGATGCTGAAGGAGTACCTTGCAGAGCGAACAACTGTACTGCGAGATTCCTCTGTGCCTTACAATTATTGGGTCTCCAAGCTGGACACGTGGCATGAATTGGCTCTCTACGCCTTGGAAGTCCTGGCCTGCCCTGCCGCTAGCGTTTTGTCAGAGCGTGTTTTCAGTGCCGCAGGTGGAATCATTACTGATAAACGCACCCGCCTGTCAACTGAATATGCTTACAGGCTGACTCTGATCAAGATGAACAAGGGTTGGATTGGGCCAGACTTCACCACACCACCAACAAATGACAACTGAATTTAAATTTTGTTATGGGAATTTGCCATGTACCTCCACTCACTCATGGGTACACACTTATGGACTTTGGCTAATCGCTGGACTGCTCCTCCTTCTCCTCATGTGCCACCATGATGACCGTTACAATAGTTAGGCTGTTGTTTCAGGTATACCCGCAGTGGTAAATTTTTTTGCCCATTCTTTTAGAATGGGCATTACAACGACAGGGGACCCGCTCCTTTTCAATGGGAAAAATGTTTTGAGGCCCTCATGCACGTCTCTATCCAGGGACAATGTGGAGCCTCCCAATTTTTGGCTGCCCTGCCAAAGGGCTATACTACAATACACCCACTTGAGGTTTACAGGCCCTACTGCATGTCTGTATGCATGGGTCATTGTTGAACCTCCCAATTTTTGGCTGCCCTGCCAAAGGGCTATACTAGAATACACCCACTTCAGGTTTACAGGCCCTACTGCATGTCTGTATGCATGGGTCATTGTTGAACCTCCCAATTTTTGGCTGCCCTGCCAAAGGGCTATACTAGAATACACCCACTTCAGGTTTACAGGCCCTACTGCATGTCTCTATCCAGGGACAATGTGGAGCCTCCCAATTTTGGGCTGCCCTGCCAAAGGGCTATACTCCAATACACCCACTTCCTTACAATGGGCACTTCAGGTTTACAGGCCCTCATGCACGTCTCTATCCAGGTGCATTGGTGAACCACCCAATTTTAGACTGCCCTGGCAAAGGAAAATAGTAGAATAGACCCAGTTCCTCAAAATGGGCACAATATGTCAAGACAGGGCTTCATGTACGTCTCTTCTCAGGGACATCGGAGTGCCGCACAATGTTTTCATGTAAAATCTTTCATGTAATCACAAAAAGTAACATACACCAGCTGTATCTCACTATTGGGTATGTGCCCTTAACATTTCCACCCTGAATATTCATTTTGGTGTCATCTTGGAAGGTTTTCTGGTGACTCTGTAAAATTGGCGTGAAACTTGGACAACATTGTTCACAGCTGTGACTTTTGAGTGAGAAATGCTTCCAGGGGTCTTCCCCATGGTGTTGCCATGTCATTTGAGCACTCTTCTGAGACTTTTGTGACATTTTTAGGGTTTCTACATGCTGCCGGCAGTCATTTCATAAAAATACTCGGGTCTCCCATAGGATAACATTGGGCTCGGTACTCGGGCCGAGTACACGAGTATCTCGGGATGCTCGGCCCGAGCTTCGAGCACCCGAGCGTTTTAGTACTCGCTCATCACTAATTTTAACCCTTTCATTCGCCACCTTTTTTTCTGGGGTCTCACACCTGGTCTTAGGGTCATTTAGCCCATATGTTGTAAAGATGCACCAGTATACAAGACATCACACTTTGCCCTGTTCCTGAAGTCCTCTGCTTCGGAGTAACCCTTGACTCTGCCTTGTCCTTCAAACTCCACATCCAAGCCCTTGCCACCTCCTGCCGCCTCCAACTCAAAAAATTTTTCCAGAATCCGTCCCTGCCTCAACCCTCAACCTACTAAACTACTAGTGCATGCCCTCATCATCTCCTGTCTCGACGACTGCAACCTCCTCCTCTGTGGCCTCCCTAACACCCTTGCACCTCTCTAATCTGTCCTTAACTCTGCTGCCTGACCAATCCACCTCTCTCCTCACTACTCCTCCACTTCTTCCCTCTGCAAATCCCTCCACTGGCTCCCAATTCCCCAGCGTACCCAATTCAAACTACTAACATTGACTTACAAAACCATCCACAAACTGTCCCTCCCATATATCTCTGAACTAATCTCCAAATATCATCCAACTCGTAATCTTTGATCCTCCCAAGACCTCCTTCTTTCCTCTACACTTGTACGTTCCTCATCTAACCGCCTGCAAGACTTCGCCCGAGCATCCCCCATTCTCTGGAATTCTGCAACCCAAAACGTCCCCCACACTCAGAACCTTTAAGCGGAACCTGAAAACCCATATCTCCAGAAAAGCCTACAACCTGCAATGACAACAGTGCCACCTCACCACCACTGGACCCAGTGCTCCACCACCACTGGACCTGGCGCTCCACCATCATCAGACCAGGGGCTCCACCACTACCAGAGCAGACCCAATCTACTGTCTCTCTCCCCACCATCCTGTAGAATGTAAGCCCGCAAGGGCAGGGTCCTTTCTCGCCCCTCTGTATTGGTCTGTCACTGTTAGTTTGTTCATTGTACTTTTTAACTTGTTTGTATGTATCCCTTTCTCAAGTACAGCACCATGGAATCAATGGTGCTCTATCTATTATATAAAACCCGAAGGCCACTTCCGCCCAAAATCCGCTTCCGCTTCCGTGATGGCCTCCCTCCTGTGTCCAACTCCGGAACCGGAAGCACCAGACCCACGAGCGGCGCCACCGGCCCTGCACAGAGCCCCGTCTGCGGCCGCCCACATCCCGCCCACAGCCCTGCAGCTCACCGCCCACCAACATCCGCCAACCGGCCCGGAACGAGTGTGGGGCCTCCGCCGGCACAGCTCCCAGTCCTGCCGCTCTCTCCACAGACCGGCTGACGCTCCTCCATCACCCAGCTAGCCCCGCCCACACTCCGCCCCCGGCCTCCGGAACCGCCAACAGCACTGCCGCTGCCCGCCGCCCGCCAACAGCCCAGTAAGTCTTCCGCCACCCTGCCTCCGCTCTCCTCTGCCACCTCCAGCCCTCCTCTGCCCCCTCCAGCCCTGCTCTGCCCCCTCCAGCCCTGCTCTGCACCCTCCAGCCCTGCTCTGCACCCTCCAGCCCTGCTCTGCACCCTCCAGCCCTGCTCTGCACCCTCCAGCCCTGCTCTGCACCCTCCAGCCCTGCTCTGCACCCTCCAGCCCTGCTCTGCACCCTCCAGCCCTGCTCTGCACCCTCCAGCCCTGCTCTGCACCCTCCAGCCCTCACTGCTGACCCCTGAGCCCTCACTGCTGACCCCTCAGCCCTCACTGCTGACCCCTGAGCCCTCACTGCTGACCCCTGCGCCCTCACTGCTGACCCCTGAGCCCTCACTGCTGACCCCTGAGCCCTCACTGCTGACCCCTGAGCCCTCACTGCTGACCCCTGCGCCCTCACTGCTGACCCCTGCGCCCTCACTGCTGACCCCTGCGCCCTCACTGCTGACCCCTGCGCCCTCACTGCTGACCCCTGCGCCCTCACTGCTGACCCCTGCGCCCTCACTGCTGACCCCTGAGCCCTCACTGCTGAGCCCTCACTGCTGACCCTGAGCCCTCACTGCTGACCCCTGAGCCCTCACTGCTGACCCCTGAGCCCTCACTGCTGACCCCTGAGCCCTCACTGCTGACCCCTGAGCCCTCACTGCTGAGCCCTCACTGCTGACCCCTGAGCCCTCACTGCTGACCCTGAGCCCTCACTGCTGACCCCTGAGCCCTCACTGCTGACCCCTGCGCCCTCACTGCTGACCCCTGCGCCCTCACTGCTGACCCCTGCGCCCTCACTGCTGACCCCTGCGCCCTCACTGCTGACCCCTGAGCCCTCACTGCTGAGCCCTCACTGCTGACCCCTGAGCCCTCACTGCTGACCCTGAGCCCTCACTGCTGCACCCTGAGCCCTCACTGCTGACCCCTGAGCCCTCACTGCTGACCCCTGAGCCCTCACTGCTGACCCCTGAGCCCTCACTGCTGACCCCTGAGCCCTCACTGCTGACCCCTGAGCTGCCCTCACTGCTGACCACTGAGCCTGCGCCCTCACTGCTGACCCTGAGCCCTCACTGCTGACCCTGCGCCCTCACTGCTGACCCCTGCGCCCTCACTGCTGACCCTGAGCCCTCACTGCTGACCCCTGCGCCCTCACTGCTGACCCCTGCGCCCTCACTGCTGACCCCTGCGCCCTCACTGCTGACCCCTGCGCCCTCACTGCTGACCCCTGCGCCCTCACTGCTGACCCCTGCGCCCTCACTGCTGACCCCTGCGCCCTCACTGCTGACCCCTGCGCCCTCACTGCTGACCCCTGCGCCCTCACTGCTGACCCCTGCGCCCTCACTGCTGACCCCTGCGCCCTCACTGCTGACCCTGCGCCCTCACTGCTGACCCCTGCGCCCTCACTGCTGACCCCTGAGCCCTCACTGCTGACCCCTGAGCCCTCACTGCTGACCCCTGCGCCCTCACTGCTGACCCCTGCGCCCTCTACTGCTGACCCCTGCGCCCTCACTGCTGACCCCTGGCCCTCACTGCTGAGGCCCTCACTGGCTAGACCCCTGAGCCCTCACTGCTGACCCCTGAGCCCTCACTGCTGACCCCTGAGCCCTCCACTGCTGACCCCTGAGTGCCCTCACTGCTGACCACCTGAGCCGCGCCCTCACTGCTGACCACTGAGCCCTCACTGCTGACCCCTGAGCCCTCACTGCTGACCCTGAGCCTGCACTGCTGACCCTCACTGCTGACCCCTGAGCCCTCACTGCTGACCCCTGAGCCCTCACTGCTGACCCCTGAGCCCTCACTGCTGACCCCTGAGCCCTCACTGCTGACCCCTGAGCCCTCACTGCTGACCCCTGAGCCCTCACTGCTGACCCCTCAGCCCTCACTGCTGACCCCTGAGCCCTCACTGCTGACCCCTGAGCTGCGCCCTCACTGCTGACCACTGAGCTGCGCCCTCACTGCTGACCACTGAGCCCTCACTGCTGACCCCTGCGCCCTCACTGCTGACCCCTGCGCCCTCACTGCTGACCCCTGCGCCCTCACTGCTGACCCCTGAGCCCTCACTGCTGACCCCTGCGCCCTCACTGCTGACCCCTGCGCCCTCACTGCTGACCCCTGCGCCCTCACTGCTGACCCCTGCGCCCTCACTGCTGACCCCTGCGCCCTCACTGCTGACCCCTGCGCCCTCACTGCTGACCCCTGCGCCCTCACTGCTGACCCCTGCGCCCTCACTGCTGACCCCTGCGCCCTCACTGCTGACCCCTGCGCCCTCACTGCTGACCCCTGCGCCCTCACTGCTGACCCCTGCGCCCTCACTGCTGACCCCTGCGCCCTCACTGCTGACCCCTGCGCCCTCACTGCTGACCCCTGAGCCCTCACTGCTGACCCCTGCGCCCTCACTGCTGACCCCTGCGCCCTCACTGCTGACCCCTGCGCCCTCACTGCTGACCCCTGCGCCCTCACTGCTGACCCCTGCGCCCTCACTGCTGACCCCTGCGCCCTCACTGCTGACCCCTGCGCCCTCACTGCTGACCCCTGAGCCTGCGCCCTCACTGCTGACCCCTGAGCCTGCGCCCTCACTGCTGACCCCTGAGCCTGCGCCCTCACTGCTGACCCCTGAGCCTGCGCCCTCACTGCTGACCCCTGAGCCTGCGCCCTCACTGCTGACCCTGAGCCTGCGCCCTCACTGCTGACCCCTGAGCCTGCGCCCTCACTGCTGACCCCTGAGCCTGCCCCCCTCACTGCTGACCCCTGAGCCTGCCCCCTCACTGCTGACCCCTGAGCCTGCCCCCTCACTGCTGACCCCTGAGCTGCGCCCTCACTGCTGACCCCTGAGGCTGCGCCCTCACTGCTGACCCCTGAGGCTGCGCCCTCACTGCTGACCCCTGAGGCTGCGCCCTCACTGCTGACCCCTGAGCCACCGCCCTCACTGCTGACCCCTGAGGCTGCGCCCTCACTGCTGACCCCTGAGGCTGCGCCCTCACTGCTGACCCCTGAGCCACCGCCCTCACTGCTGACCCTGAGCCACCGCCCTCACTGCTGACCCCTGAGCCACCGCCCTCACTGCTGACCCCTGAGCCACCGCCCTCACTGCTGACCCCTGAGCCACCGCCCTCACTGCTGACCCCTGAGCCACCGCCCTCACTGCTGACCCCTGAGCCACCGCCCTCACTGCTGACCCCTGAGCCACCGCCCTCACTGCTGACCCCTGAGCCACCGCCCTCACTGCTGACCCCTGAGCCACCGCCCTCACTGCTGACCCCTGAGCCACCGCCCTCACTGCTGACCCCTGAGCCACCGCCCTCACTGCTGACCCCTGAGCCACCGCCCTCACTGCTGACCCCTGAGCCACCGCCCTCACTGCTGACCCCTGAGCCACCGCCCTCACTGCTGACCCCTGAGCCACCGCCCTCACTGCTGACCCCTGAGCCACCGCCCTCACTGCTGACCCCTGAGCCACCGCCCTCACTGCTGACCCCTGAGCCACCGCCCTCACTGCTGACCCCTGAGCCTGCGCCCTCACTGCTGACCCCTGAGCCACCGCACTCACTGCTGACCCTGAGCCACCGCCCTCACTGCTGACCCTGAGCCACCGCCCTCACTGCTGACCCCTGAGCCACCGCACTCACTGCTGACCCTGAGCCACCGCACTCACTGCTGACCCCTGAGCCACCTGTACACACACAATTAATTTCACCGCACTCCCCTAACTATTACTAAATAAACTATATATAAATATTCTAGACTACCCGATTCTTCAGAATCGGGCTGCCATCTAGTAAATAAATAATAATAATAAGATACCCGATATCTTTTATAGAAAGAGTGTCTGTGTTTCTGAATTGCGCAGCTAAAGCGAGTGTTCCCTAACATGTACAGCAAGCACTACCTCACAGGTGTTAAACTTGGGGTGGAGCCTCCATGCATTCTATGGAGCTTCCGGGTCTTTTTTTTTTTATTTTTTTTTAAATCATTTGGTTTTTATTGACTTAAAAGGAGCAGTAACAATAAAATGAACACCCACATGAGGGCAAATAGAAACAATAAATTCACAAACTTAACAGGGGGCAAAGAGGGTGGGGAGGGGCCAGGGGGGGAGGTACACAAATCATCCAAACAAAGCTTTACAAAAGAGCATTGGTAAGGCATACAAAATTAGTATATATTTGGCAAAATAAAAAAAGAAATAAAAAAAAACAAAAAACTATACCCAGATGGGTTCTTGATAATTATCGGTCATCTCAAGGTGGCAAGGTCACCGTGTTGTAAAGGGATGATACCCAAGGATCCCACCAATTCAGAACTTTATTTCTGCAACGTAAGCCGTGCGCTAGCATGATCTCATACAAGAAATGTTGGTTCAATCTCGCTACAACCTCACTCAAGGTGGGAGGGGTAGGCGATAGCCAGTGTGAGGCAATAGAGAGGCGAGCTGCGATCAAGACATTGGTTATTATCGGTCTCAAAGTCGCGGGGAGTGAGGTCAGGTTCATTCCCAATAGCGCCAGGGGGCCGTCCAGAAGAATAGGCAAACCAGTTAGGGTAGAGAGAAGGGAGCCGACTTCAGCTCAGTACAATGTCAATCGGGGACAGGTCCACCAAATATAAGACTCAGACCCCAGAGAGGAGCAGTTTCTCCAGCATGAAGCCGAGGTTTAGACTCCGGCCTTCGAGCTGCCAAATTTAGCTAGCCTGGCGGGGGTGAGATACCACCCAAGCATCAGTTTCTTGGATTGCTCCAAGTGTCCGACACAGGAGGTGAAACGGGCAGCGTGGCCCGAGGCGTCATGCCATTGGTCCAAAGAGGCAGTGAAAGTTAAACTAGACTCCCACCTGGACATATAAGTGAGTTTCATCTGGGATCTGAGGACTAAAATCTCTCTGTAAATAATAGTTACTCCTCTACGAGTGGAAAAGCTCTGTTTAAATAAGGCCTGGAGGGGTAAGCTAAGGCAGTGTTTCCCAACTCCTGTTGGTGTGCCTGAGGACTGGTCATGTTTTCAGGATTTCCTTATCATTAGACAGATGATGGAATTATCCCCTGTGCAAGTGATTAAATTATCACCTATGCAATCCTAAGGAAATCCTGAAAACATGACCTGTTGGTGTGCCTTGAGGACTGGAGTTGGGAAACACTGAGCTAAGGGATCGTAAGGTCGCAGGTAGGGAGAGTAGTAACAGAAAGGAAGTGTTGGAGACGGAGGTGGTCGAAGAAACAGGAGGCTGGAAGGGAGGACTTAGTCTGCAAACAAGGAAATGGAAGTATTTCCCCGTTGGAGAGGATATCGTACAGCAACACCACACCTCTAGACCTCCACGGCAAAAGGGAAAGGTCAGTTACTAAATTTTCAATCGCCCTGAGGGTTATTTGCGATAGAGGAAGGGGAAATGGGAACGCGCCAACTTAGACCAGGTGTCTAGGACCACTCGATTGGAAAGGAGAAAGGCAGAAGTCAAGTGATGTTTCAAAAGATTAATCTCAAGCAGAAGTCTGGTGGATCCACAGGGAGCATGATGGGCTTCAATTTGCAGCTACAAAGAGGTAGGAGCTTCCGCCCAATAGATTTTGGCAATGTCGAGAGAGATTGCCGCGTAGTAGGCCGCAATGTCAGGGACTCCAAGGCCTCCTTTATTATACGGGAGGGTGAGTGTAGACATGGCGATCCTATATAATTTACCGCTCCAAATAAATCTGGCCAGGACCGCTTGGATTAAATTAAGATATTTGAGTGGGACGCGAAATGGAATGCATCTCATTAGGTACAAGATTTTAGGCAGGGCCATCATCTTCACGGTGTGAATTTTGGCAATCCAGGAAAGTTGCAGGGTGGAGTAGTGAGCGAATAGAGTTTTAAGGTCAGTCAGTAGTGCTTCAAAGTTGGTTCTAATCAGTTGCTTCGAAGGTGTGACGTGTATCCCCAAGTATTTGAAGCCCTCAGGAGACCAGAGGAAGGGAAATTTGTCTCGTAGTGCATGCTGGGGGGGAAAGGAACGTTAACGGGAAATATTGAGGATTTAGTTAGGTTCAAATTATAATATGAGGCCGCCGAAAAGTCCGATAGGACCGAGACCAGCGTAGGGATAGTAAGTTCTAGGTGGGTACAAGAGAGAAGGACATCATCCGCATACAACGATATTCTATGATCAACCGAGCCAACCTCCACACCTCTAAAAGTGGGGTGATTGCGAATAATAGCTGCTAGCGGCTCCATCACAAGAGCGAAAATGAGAGGGGAGAGAGGGCAACCTTGGTGGGTTCCATTGGAGATGTTAAAGGGGGAGGAGGTAAAACCTTCCGCTCTCACCACTGCAGAGGGAGAGGAGTACAGAGCCATAATTGCAGATTTAATGTTGCCAAGGATCGCAAATTTATCCAGAACCGTCGCCAAGTACCCCCAGTGCACTCGATCAAACGCTTTTTCTGCGTCCAAGGAGATGAGCGCACCAGGGGCACCTCTCCCCTCTAAAATCTCGAGGAGGTTCAAGACCCTCCTTGTGGCATTTCTCGCCTGTCTGCCAGGTATGAATCCAACCTGATCCAAGGCGATCAGGGAGGGAAGTACGGTCTTGAGACGTTCCGCTAGGAGTTTCGAGTAAAGCTTGAGATCGCAGTTCAAAAGAGCGATAGGGCGGTAGCTGCCCAGAAGAGTAGGAGGCTTGCCCGGATTAAGAATGGTCAAAATCGACGCGGTGAGGGCTTCAGGTTTGATCTCTCCCTTCCTCTGCCAGTGTTGGAACAACCGGAGAAGGTAAGGGGTCAGGGCCGGGGCAAAGGAGTGATAGTATTGGTAAGAAAACCCGTCCGGTCCAGGGGCTGAGCGCTTCTTAGAGGAGCGTATAATGGCAAGTATTTCCTCCTGGGAGAAGGGCTTGTTCAGGAATGCTTGTTGGTCTAGGGTAAGCTTAGGAAGCGAGGCTCTAGAGAGGAAGGAGTGAATAACCTCTGGGGTTGGTTGGGGAGTGGCAGAGTCAGAGTTTAAGTTATAAAGATCGCGGTAGAATTGCTTAAATTGATCTGCGATCTTAATAGGGTTTCTGATTGTGTCACGACTGGGAGAGAGGACATGAGAGATTCTATGTTTCATCTCCACCTTGCGGATCCTACGGGCAAGGAGGGTACTCGCCCTGTCTCCCATGGTGTAATATCGTGATCTAGTTTTTTTGAGGTGACGCTCAACTCTGGAGAGGAGCAATGTGCGCAGCTGATTTCTGGCCCGCAGGAGCTCAGAGACAGTGGTAGAGCTAGGAGACAATTGTTGTGCCTGTTCCAGCGCTTTAATATCGGATATAAGAGATTGAACGGAGGAGTCATACAATCTCTTAGAGTGAGCAGCCATTTTGATCAAATGGCCACGCATGACCGCCTTATGGGCGAACCACAGGGAGTCTGGGAGGATGTCATCAACATCATTCAGAGTAAAGTAGTCACTCAAGTAAGTAGAGAGAGTTTCATGGTTTGCCGCGGAAGCCAAGAGGTGCTCATTTAGAGTCCATTGGGACGGGGGAGATGAGGGTAGAGTCGTCAAGAGACAGTCGGATAGGAGCGTGGTCAGACCAGGTGATGGTGTCAATGTCAGACGAGAGGGAAAATGGAAGGAGAGAGTCACTAACTAGGATATAATCAAGTCTACTAAACGTCTTAAAGCGGGGGGAGAAATAAGTATAGTCTCGTTCTTCACCATGCATATATCTCCAGATATCGTGGAAGTGAAAGCTGGAAATTGTTGGGGCTAG
The DNA here is from genome assembly GCA_033576535.1 of Allobates femoralis. Lineage (NCBI taxonomy): Eukaryota > Metazoa > Chordata > Amphibia > Anura > Aromobatidae > Allobates > Allobates femoralis. The sequence continues at coordinate 321,643,809 of JARQOC010000005.1, read as the reverse complement.
GTCTGTCCTGAAGTCAGAGGGGGACGAGCAATCCAACAGTTTGTTCAAGGGGGCGTTAAAGTCACCCGCTATCAGCCTGTGGCCTGGGAGAGATGAGAGCGGGCCCTCCAGTAAATTCCGCACATAAGTGATCTGACATGTATTCGGCGCATATATGGATATCAGCGAGTACAACACATTGTTTATACGGCATGACACTATCACATATCTACCCTCAGAGTCTGCGACCACATTCAAAAACTCGAAAGTTAAGTCGGAGCGGACAAAAACTGCCACTCCCGCCCTCTTACTCGGGGCGTTAGCAAAAAACTGGTGGGGGTAGAAGTGTGATGCTACTCTGTGATTGTCCCCCTCAAGAAGGTGAGTCTCTTGTAAAAAAACTATATCAGAGCGGGTTTTCTTAAGGTGGCAACGAAGGAGAGCACGCTTCTGAGGGGAATTCAATCCATTAACTTTTCAAAGACAATATTGTAATCGGCATGGATTAGTAATAAAGCACAATAGAAATACCAATCTCAGGAAAATTAAAAGTACCATATGGATGCTGTAGTGGAGGGGGAGAGGGACTGAGGTAGGGGTAGAGGGATAGGGGATACAACAGAGATAAATGAAGTCATACTGGCAGAAGCAAAGGGAGTGGTGCCAAACCGGGGCTCAAAGGGAGAAAAGAACTCCAAAAATGGAGGGGGTTCTCACACCGTAGGGGAGAACCGTGAGCGAGAAAAACACGCTCAACGGGGCAGGATTTCCAAGGTAGGAGGAGAGAGTGCGAATGGACGCAGAAACGATATAGGTAATAGGGAAAGAGAAAAAAGGGGAAAAAGGATAGCAGGAACGATGCAGAAGTAGGGGAAGAGGGGAGGAGAAAATGAGAGTGAGAGGGAGTGGGAATGAGAGGGAGGAAAGGCGAGAACAGTGAGCGAGGGGGGTAGAGAAGGGAGCAGGAGTAAGAAGAAACTCGGAAATCAAAGGCAGGCCCAGGAATAAGATCCCAGAGCAAATTGTAACATAAGAGGAAACCTCAGCAGAGTCCAACGCTCAAGCGACGCCCCATTCAGGGTCTATTTTTTCCCTCGGGACACAGCATCGTCGGAGCGTTGCGAGGGCTGCGAGCAATCTGGTTGTGTCTTCTCAGGGAAGAGTTTCCAGTCGGCCAGGAGACGTTCCGCGTGACAGGTGAAGAAGGCAAACATGAGAGGAGTTATCTCTGCGAACAATTAGCTTCGTCGGGTGACCCCAGATGTACGGGATCTCCTTATCTCTCAGTATGGAGGTATACGGTTTAAAGGCCCGTCTGAGAGAGAGAGAGTTCCTGGAGACAAGTCCGGGAAGACGGCTATGTCGGCAAAACGATCCGAAAGCGAGGGCGACTTTCGCAACTCTCGTAGGAAGTCCTCCTTGGTCTCGTAAAAGTGTATCTTCGCTGGAAAGTCGCGGGGGAGTTCCGCACGGATGCCCGGAGGCTTCGGAACCCTATGGATGCGATCGATTTTGAGGTCGCGTCTGTCAAGTTCAGGGAGGACTTCGGCCAGAAAGTCCTGTAGCAAGGATCGCAAATCAGAGTTGGGGATCGTCTCTGAACGCCTCGGAGCGGACATTGTTTCGGCGTAGCCGATTTTCGCAGTTTTTAGCCTGGGTTTTGCTCATAGCATCCCGCAGCAGTTCATGATCATCCAAGAGGGCGTTGTGCGAGTGAACTAGTTCAGTCATTTTAGTTTCTAAGTGGTGTGTGCGAGATCCCAAATCCGACACATCACTCCGCAGATCAGCCACTATTTTCTTAATGTCCTCTTGCATAGAGGAGCGGAACTCATTAAAAACATATCCCTCATCTGGGAATGAGTTATAGGGGCATCAGGTTGTGGCTGAGACAGGGATGATGCTGGAGCTTGTGTCTCCCTGCGAGAAGCACGGGCTGCACGAGGTGAGGGAGGTGCCATATTAGCTGCAGCTCCAGAGGCTGTGGGGCCAGGCTGGAAAAAGTCAGAAACCCTCTTAGGAAGCAGGGCTTGTGCAGGTTTTACCTTCCCCATGCGTGCTAGGAGGTCTCAGGCACTCGGTGGTCCACTCAAAGAGGTCAGACTCCGACTGGAAAATGCTGTAAAGTCTCTGTATTGCTCTGGGATCCAGGAGCTCCTGAATTAAGCAGCTTCTACCATGAGCTGCTTGGCCACACCCCCGAGCTTCCGGGTCTTCATATTTGCCGCTTCTATTTAGCCTTTTTGCCAGCACATCATGCCAGCAGGGTATCTGATAACTGACAGGGTGCTTGTATTAATGGCATGGATCTTATCTTTCCCATTGAGCTGGCTCTTCTTGACCTGTCTTACCCTTTGATGGTATTTGGATGTTGCTGCTTTCCTTGCCTCTCCATCATGGTTACCATATCCCTTGTGGGATGCCGAGGTACTTGTAGCAGGTCTGTACATCTGTTAAGTGCCTGCTGGTAGTTCTACTCCATCAGTCTTTACTACCTTGCCTCTCTTTATTACCAACCGGCCACACTTCTCCAGTCCAAATGACGTCCAGATGTCTTCGCTGTAGATCCTTGTCAGGTGGATTAGTAAACTGATGTCTTGTTCATTTTTTGCATACAGCTTGATGTCATCCGTGTAGAGCACCTGAATTGGTATTTGTTTTGTTTTTCGTCAGGTAACTTGGGTGGATTAAGAAATACATATTGATTCTTAAGTTCTGCAAATTTTTGCAAAGTCAGTTTTCCACCAAAACTGTGTGAATGACATACCTCTGTAGATAATAAGCTGCCTTCATACGCTGCGTATTTGTCGCATCTTTTTCGGCACATTTTTGCGGCAAAAATGCATGTATGTCTGCGTTTCCCAGCAAAGTGAATGGACATTCACTGTAAGCCATTCAGACGCAGCGTAATTTTACGGAGCGTTTTTGGAGCAAAAACCACACGCGTAAAAAGAATGAACATGTCAATTCTTTGCGCTTTTTTACACACGTTTCTTCCATAGGCCCCATTATAAGCACTGGATGAAATGCGCATAAAAAAGCGCAATTCAAGTTGTTCTCTTGCGTTTATTTTTACTCGCGTTTTTCCCCTTAAAAAAATGCGCGTAAAAAGACCCAACAAATACGCAGCGTGTGAACGAAGCCTTAGTAACACTTGCGAACTTCTTCACCTGCTTGACCAACAGGGAAACATGAAGCAAAAGAAAAGAGGAAAAAAGTTCACGGGCTACAGTGCATGGATTTTTAAAAAAAATTAAAAATCTCTTTATTCTTCATCTTTAAAAGGATTTTCCCTTGTTTGCAACACACTGATAACCATCCTGTAAAATTTGGCGAAGATGTACGTCTTGATATAAAACAGGAATAAACCTTTTGATGATGCCTTTAATTTTATTAAATTGCAAGATGTGTGCTGTGCTGAAAGTTAGCATATTAGGATTAATTTAAGGGTACCTTTACACGCCGCAATATTTTGTGGGAATCCTGACGGCGATATGTCGCCCTGAACTATCGCCGTCAAATTGCCACCCTGTTGTGGTGTGTATTTGGGGAATTTGGCGGTGATAATTCGCCTGTCGCCTGGTTCTGATTTCAGAGCACTGCTCCAAAATCAGAGGCAATCCTGAAGGCGAGATTCCCGGCATTTGGCGTGTGAAGGGGCGATAGTGATGGAATCAGCGTCGCCTATTGATCTCCCGTAGGCGTGCCACAGCGTGTTGGAGTCTGCACCCCGTCAGATATGATTGGTGGTGGCTACTGTGTTCCCATTGGCTGTCAGTCCACGGGGCGCCATATTTGAGCGTGTATTTGTGCCAAACTCCGATAGAGAATGGCGTCATGTATTAGCCAGCCTTCCAGCTCAGGCTGACCAATCATAACGCTATTGCGTTGTCCAATAAGCGTGTTTGGGGCGCAGTATAGACCAGTCTGGCAAGCCTATGTTCTCGCCGCGCTGAACATGTATGCCCACATTCCTTTGGGGATTGCGGCATGTGAAGTGGCGAGGGAAAGTTGACCGGATTGGTTCCGCTGTTGGTGCGGCGATTTCCGGGGCGACACATCGCCTTAGGTTGAGGGCGAAATTGCGGCGTGTAAAAGTGCCATCGGCGATCTGAAGCGACCATGAAAAACGTGCTCGCGCACGTTAGATCGCCTCATATTGCCACCAAAAATTGTGGTGTGTAAAGGTACCCTAAGGACCCTCAACAATAGAATTTATAAATTTATTGTTCTTATTTTTGTTTATATTATAATTTTTGCCACTGTTATTCAACATTTCTTTCCTAACTAGGTTAATACTTTTAAGAAAAGCCCTATCAATAAGTACTTTTTTATAACAACTTCCCCTGAGGCGATTATATGTATGTTTTCTTTTTCAAAAGATTGTTTGCCAGAGCAAATTTGCCTTTTGTTTGCAGAGCAGAAAACGCTAGTTGAACTCGACTCTCTTTTGGGAGAAAATGAAGGATTGAGTGATATCAATAAGGATAATTTTGAGATTAATCTAAAAGATTTTTCATACTACCCAAAAGAATCCAGAGTGGAGGCACTTGATGTTTTAAGACATTGGTGGAGCAGTAACTGAGAGAGTAAGGATGGCTTCACACCACACTTTTCAGCTGTCAGGTTGTATCCGGTTTGAACCAGATACAACCTGATTCGGCCATGTGTGAGGCAGTCGACAGGGTAGGGGGTACTCGGATACCGGGATAGGCAGTTGGTTCGATGGGGGGAATCACGCTCACGGCTGGTCGGTTCCCGGTTCCGTGCCCTGGACCCTCAGTGGTAGGGGATGGGGTGATGATGATGGGGGAGAAATGGTATCGTGACGCCACCTGTGGTACCTGGTGATAGGGTTACCATCGCTGCGGCTGGCCGCTGAGGTGATGGGAGGCAGCGTTGGGTAGTACAGCTCCCCACAGGTAGAGCTTTACCTCAGGGCAGTGGGGCGAATGAGGGGAGTAGTAGTAGCAGTCCTGCTGTGAACTCTGCAGGAGGCAGCGGGGAAGCAGGCACACACACACAATAGTCTTTGGTTTCAGTACCTTTTTACTGTTGTCCTGTAACAGGCACAGTCCAGGAGGGTAACCAGGTGTCGGTGCAGCTTGGGGCATTCACCTTGGAGAGTTGTAAGGCTTCCTCTTTTAGTGTGTGCATCTTTTTGGGGTAAGCTCTGCCTGTAGCTGAACCTGCCGCTACTTCTCCCTCTCAGGGTGCTGTTCCACAACTGACAATGAGGACCTCTCAGTGGGATTTCTATCCTCGGCTAGGTCCCTGGTTCTTTACTTGGTCAAGTTTGAGTTATTCTAGTTGTTACTTCAGGGGGACTGGATCCTCCTAATCTGTTCGGACTATTCCTGCTACTATATCTTATCAGCAGTTGCGGACTCCGGTGTCCGCGTAACTAAAGAGTTCACAAGTCTGTTCCCTTCTTCTTGCTTCTCCCACTGGCCTCCGTCCCTCTCCCTAGGGCTCAGCACAGCTGGCTCAGTGTCCCTGGTCCTGGGCCTGCATGGTCCCAGCAACCAGCTCCTTACAACTGCTCTCTTCTCTGTCTGACTGGAACTAAATCCTTTGCTGTCCTTGTGAAACTAACCGACTCCTCCCCTCAGGTCTGGGGTGGAAGGTTTTGTATGCTGTGTGTGCTAAGGTGTACATCCCTCCCTGCACTAGTGGGTCCTGTGGAAATCCCCAGCAGGAGTACCACATTCCCCCCTAGTTAACTTCAGTCCTCCGGGACTGAAACATTTTTCCATAAACATAACATAACTATTTACATTTAAAAATTTGTACAGCGTCTCAAATAAAAATTACAAAAACCAGGGAAAAATGGGAAAAACAGATAAACAGTCCACACAGCGCTAGCCCATCTTCTGCAGGCTGTTTAAAGTATTTTTGCCACCACCAGTCCTGTGGCTATGGTCCATTTATAAAATTTAGAAAAAGTTCAAAAGTCCAAACATGTAAAGTTTCTGTAGGCTTAAAAGTTCAAAACACAACAACAAACCCTACGGGTGCCTCGGCGTAGGAGTCCTAGGTACTGCAGGGGCCTCTACCAGGTCATAAGCGCTGTAGTCCTCCTGGCCCTGGGGTCACCTATTGGCCAAGATTTTGCTCTCCCTAGACAGCTCCTTACACCAACTCCTCTCACCCCTCTTGATGTTGTGTACCTGGTTTGGGTTGTTCTAGCCTACTCTTCACCCTTTTCTGTATATTAGCATTAGCAACATACTTACATTTTAAACATATTTACAGTTTATACTCTGTATCTAAGTGGTGGCTGACCAAGGTTACTTCGGGTTGACCTGCATAGCACTGGTATGTCACTAGTGTTTGTACCTGGTGCGGTGTATGCACTGTCTCTCAGTCTATTAGATCAACGTGTTTCTGGAATATTGTAGTATTGGCGTAGTCTCTCTAGTAGACTTGCAGGTTCACCGATTGCAGGATTCTCTGGTTCTGGTACAACGGGTGGTTCTTCTGCTCTTGGCTCTTCAACTGCTTGTGGAAACATCAACATGGGTATTAGGTAGGTACCTTCTATTTGGGGCCAATCTGCAGGTAATTCTCCTCCTATTAGGGTCTGGACAGTCTTTGACTCCTCTTTTCCGGGTTCTGGACAAGGTACATCTTCTGGTCGTAACTGTTGAGGCACTTCTTTACATGATCTCTGGACGCACCAGACTTCGGGGATCTGCGCCTGGAGGATTACTTCACGACTGCAGAGAACCCCGTCATACCATGGAGACATTAGTCACCTGGTTCCCTGTGTATCCAAGGAGAGGGAGCCAGACACCGCAGTGTAACACAGCAGTGATCAAAGAGGGTAATGTCGAGCCCCAGGCCCTGGGGTACTTGGTTATCAGGCTCGGTGGGTGCTTTCACGGGGATGTCACGGGTGACAGCGCCTGAGCCCATGGCCTGGGTGACACTTCAAGAAGGGGTTATTTACAGGGGATAAGTATTTGTCATGTGACGCCACCTGTAGTACCTGGTGATGGGTCACCAGCGCCGCCACAGTCCGCACCACAGGAGAGGAAGGAGCCTGAGGAATAAGGGTGGCGTTTTCCCAGCATCCACAGTAGCTAAGGAAGCCGGGATGACCCTGGACTCTGGAAGTTTGCAACCGGTCTGAGCCCGGACCGGACCAGATTCGGTGAACCTGCAGAGGAGGCATCCCCCCAAAGACCGTAGCCAGCGATCCCGTTGATGGACTAAGGGTACCTTTACACGCGGCTACATTTCTAGGGTGGCTACAGGTAACTTACTGGTTGCAGTGAAATCATGGAGACAAGGTTCTATCTTGTTGCTGTGTACAAATGGAATAATCTCTCCATGATTTCACTGCAACCAGTAAGTTACCTGTAGCCACCCTAGAAATGTAGCCGCGTGTAAAGGTACCCTAATGGACAGTGGTTGCTGTTATGGACTAACCAGGTGTCATCCCGGTCGGTGGGAACAGCCTGACATAGTGTACCTGTCCTCTCCATGGATGCCCTGTATACCGTATGCAGTTTATGAGGATTGTTAATAAACTGTTGGACTTTGTTTTACTTTGAGACCTGGTTGTTTGCACAGTTTTCTGCGGCAAAGCAGTTCTCTAAGAGGTTTCATAAGCCTAATGAGCAGCTCAGCAGTCCCCTAGGCATGTATGGACACCACACCACACACAGGCAAAGCCACTGTCTCCCGGGTACTTGACTGTAAACCTTTAGCAGCAATCGTACAAAGCCCACAATTCAGCATCTGATGTTAGTGTGGCGCCCTGTTCACACAGGTAGCCACAGACTTCTCTAATGCACAGCTGGGTTTCCAAAGCAGGTACCTACTACATGCAACACCTTCCACCCCGCACAGTAGGGGGAGCCCAACTTGCTGCCCTTAGGCAAGATCCACTATAATTACTGCTGCTGGGGGAGGAATCAGTCAGAGTGTGCAGACGTTGAAGAGCTGCGAAGACGTCCTGGTGGTCAGTGCTGCGGTTAGGCCCGAGCCAGTGACCCAGAGTGGCCCTTCTATGTCCCGCAAGCCTAAGTGGGCACAGAAGGCAAGGAGCAGATAGCCAAGAGGGAGTGAGGAACTTGGAGAGTTTCGCTCAAAGAAGTACCGGATATTGGGGATCCGCACCTGTGGGATACTCCAGAACCACAGAAAACCCTGTCGCACCGTGGAGGCTTCGGCCACCCGGTTATCCCCTGTGGGTCAAGAGAGGGAGCCAGACACAGCCGTGCAGCACCGCAGTGATCAGAGAGGGTAACCAGGAGACCGCACAGGAGGAGAGACAGTCACCAGAATCAGGAAGAGAAAGGAGGCAAGTCTGGCTACAAGCAGGATGTGCTTCAATCATTACTCAGGAACAGAGGAGGCCTTATACCCACTAGCTGTGGGGACCCACTGTGCAACCTGGTCACCTGTTAGTGCCCTGGACATCTTTACCTGCGTACCATCAGTAAAAGGTAAAAGAGACTTTGCAGTGTGCGTGTATCATTCCTCTCCGTTTCCGGTGCCCCTCATAGACTGCTCCAACACTCCCTATTCCATCCCAGCTCCACTACAAGCTTCCCCTTCTCACTACGCTGCCCCGGAGGTCCAGTTCTACCTGTGGAGGACTTTACTACCCTAGCCACACTACCATCTACCTCAGGCGGACTGTGGCGGCGCTGGTGGCATCTCACCAGAAACTACAGGTGGCGTCACGACATACTTTGTACATAATCCCCTGTAAATATTAACCTCTTTTTTTTAAAGACAGGCCCAGGACACTGGGTCAGACGCGGCCACCACTCCCCGAGCGTTAACCCTTGCCGCCTGACACCCAGTACCCCAAAGCCTGGGCGCAACATATCTTTTTCTGGCGGTCACGAACAGGATCCTGTGCCAGGTCTCTACTGTGTGCCGTGTTATTGACTGTATTGAGTGACTGTTTAAACTACGCCGCCATTACTGCACCGAAGAGGGGAAGAAAGGGGGCGTGCCAGCCTGTAGAGCGTGAAACTGAAACCCGCCCCTTGCTCAGCCGAGCACTCCCGAGCGCCGTAGCCTAGTCCGGAATCTCCCGAACTGTTTAACTCTTCGAGAACTGGCTGTAATTCACTAGGGGGGCATCCAACATGTCCGCCTTCTCCAGCGATGACGACGGTGCGTACACTGATCCCAGGAATTACACTGAAAGACCTATGGCTGCCTCCGGCAGCACTTCCAGCACCACCGGCGCACCAGGTGTACTCGCCCCAATAATGCCGATGTCACTCCCATACATCCTTGGGGCCAAGTCGTTACCCCAGTAGACGACCCCTGATACATTGGATGAGTTTAAACGAAAGATCAATAGTGTCCTGGATATGTATGCGATGACTGGCCAACAATGCGCTGCTGTGGTACGCGGACAGTTAACTGGTGCAACAGAGAAAGAAAGTGTGTCCTGGTCTGTCGCTGAATGCAAATCCGCCTCTGCTATATTCAATAAACTGAGAGCTACCTTCGAGGAGTGCAATGAGGCTGATATATGCATGCGCTTCCATCACTGCTACCAGAGGCCAGGGATGGCATAATAGCTTATGCCTGGCGTCTGGAAGAAGCATTGTGTGCCATTATACATGTCAGCTCCACCAGTGTACCCGATGAAAACAAGCTCCTCATTGAACATTTCACTCAGGAACTGCTATCCCCCGAGGACAGTAAGACTGTACGTTGGTGGTCATTAAGCAATCCGGAAGCTGACTTCAACACCCTGAAAGAGATGGCCATAAAAGGGTTAAGGCCGGTAGAGACCCATGAAGCTGCAATTAAATGGTGGTGCAGTGGTGAGGTGCAGGCTACTCCCAAACCATTACCCGTGTCTACAGCCACGCACAATGTTCAATCTGCTCAGCCTGACAAATATAATTCCCTGCGGCTGAAATGCGTGCTGAGATGCGCCAAATGAATAAAAACATCGCTAAACTAATGGACGCTCTGCAGTTACAGCAAAGCCAACAGCCAACGCCAAGACCCCAGCCCAAACCTCAGCCGCTGATTCAATTTGCCACAGTCAGGAGGATGTACCCTGGATGTGAGGGAAGCAAGCCACAGCGTACAGAGGGACAAGCACCGACCAGCTCCACTGGGGAGCCCATCTGCCGCCGCTGTAACCGCACCGGTCACCTCGACAGGAGCTGTCCTTTAAATGGGCAGTCCCTGGGGGCCGGGGCCAAACTTCAGGATTAGATCAACAGGGCCCAGCCACCTGGTACAAGACCTTCATCGGACAGAGGCCGTTTCTGTCCATTGTACTGGATGGCATCCCGACACCTGCTCTGCTGGACACCGGGTCACAGGTGACCACCATCCCCTATATCCTTTATAAGAAGTATTGGGCTGATGCAGAACTGAAACAGCCTGATATAGACTTTACCCTAAATGCATCCAATGGTGAACCAATCAATGTGATGGGGGTTAGAGAAGTGCCCATAAAGGTGGGGAGGGTGGAATTGTAGAACCAGGGGGTCCTTGTAGTAGCAGAAGCCAGTAATGCTAATGATCCCTATATTGTACTAGGCACTAATGTTGTTAGCAATTGCATGGAGGAAGTCTTTTCTTTGCTTCAAAAGATTGCAGACACTGCCAGACCTGGTCAAAGGAAGGTCCTCCAGCGTGAGATGAGAGCTATCCTGCACCATCAACAGGTAACAATTACAGGTGGTGACATTGGTACTGCACAGGTGACAGACCCAATACCTATTGTGATTCCCCCAATGAGTGAAATGATTATTTGGTGTCCAGCAGCTATAGGACTGAGAGGGCAGGACTATCAAGCATCAGTGGAGCCCATCAGCACTGAGCACATACCTACACTCTTGACAGCCAGGGGGTGGTGGATGTACACAATGGGAGAGTACCTGTTCGCATCTTAAATTGTGGCAGTGAGGAGGTTAAATTACCCAGGTAAGGAACAAGAGAAAGCATTCCAGATGATGAAAGAAGCCCTGACAGGAGAAGACATCCTTGGTTACCCGGATTACAACCTGCCATTTTTGCTATACACAGACGCCTGCAATGTGGGACTCAGAGCCGTCCTTTCCCAAAAGCAAGACGGCAAGGAGAGGGTAATCGCCTACGCCAGCAGAAAGCTGCGCCCCACAGAGAGGAACCCAGAAAACTACAGTTCCTTCAAGCTGGAATTCCTGGCCTTGGTCTGGGCCATCACAGAGAGGTTCAAACACTATCTGGCCTCTAGCAAATTCACAGCCTACAAAGATAACAATCCGCTGACCCACCTGGAAACTGCGAAGTTGGGAGTCATGGAGCAAAGATGGATGGACAGACTCTCCAATTACCAGTTCACCATCAAGTACCGGGATGGGCATCAGAATGGTAGCGTGGGTGCATTATCCAGAATGCCTCACCTATCAGAAGAGGGTGTAGATGAAGACGAGCTGGAAGAAGTGGAGTTACCCGCTTTCCATCAACTAAGAGTAAGAGTAACCCAATGCCAGCAAATGCGTCAAGACCCTTCGGTAAGGACAGTAAACCCGTTGCCCCACTTCGATTGGAGGGAGGTGCAAAACAATGACCCAGCTGTCAGTCTAATAAAACAACTGATAACCCAAGGTCAGCGAAGCTGCCTGAAAATCCCCAATCTGAAGCCAAATATCTATGGAACGAACGAAGTAAGCTGTTCATATACCAAGATAAGCTTTGTAGGAGGTACATCAATCCAAGAACACACAAGATGGCCTGGTAAATCATCGTGCCAAAATCAGAAATCCATATGGTCTTGAACGCCTATCACAACCAGACTGGTCACTTCGGATGGAAGAAACTAGAGATGCTACTGAAGGATAGGTTCTTTTGGGTCGGCATGCGGACATCTATTGAAAAATGGTGTAAGAATTGCAAATCCTGCAGCCTAAGAAGAAAGGACTTACAGAGCCAGAAAGCCCAGCTTCATCTCATCTTAACCAAGACTACCTCTGGAAATAGTAGCATTGGACCATGTAAAACTAACTCCAAGTAGATCCGGCTATACCTACACGTTGACCATGGTAGACCATTACTCGAGATTCTTAATGGTTGCCCCCGTAAAAGATTTGACAGCTGCAACAGCTGCTAGAACTTTCCAAAATGTCTCCTGCAGACCATTGGGATACCCAGAACAGGTCTTAACAGATCAAGGATCAGCCTTCGAAGCAGAGATCTTCCAAGAGTTCTGCCAGATGTATGGGTGCAAAAAGATCAGAACAACCCCATATCATTTACAAACCAACGGACTCTGTGAGAAAAAGAATCACCCATCATTGGCATGTTGAAGATCCTATCATTAGAAGAAAGAAACGAATGGTCGGAAAAACTACCTGACTTGGTTGACATGTACAGCCACTTTCCAAGTAAGCTCTACAAACTGTACACCAGCTTACCTGATGAGAGCCCGTACAGGAAAGTTACCCATAGACTTGGAACTCGAAGTAGTAGATCCTGAAGCAGATCAGACCATTTCAAACTGGAAAACCCATCGCCTAGAACAATACAAAAAGGTTCAAGCCAGCGTAGAAGATAACCTGGAGAAATCCTGTGAGAAACAAGAAAGGGACTACAACAAACATGCTCCAGCAGAACCAATAACACCTGGTATTGTCCTTAAGAGAAAGAGAACTTTTTTTTTTTCTCCATAGGATTTTTATTGAAAATTTCCAGTTACAAACATAGCAAATAATTAACATACAAGGAGGGGGGGGGGGGAAGGAATAAGGTGGGCGGGGGGGGGGAGGGGGAGGTGAAAGGAAATACCCCAGCAGTGTGTTGATTATCCAACAAATTATTCGAAAACATCAATACATTCTCCACTTACAGTATCAAAATCTTTATCTGTTCCAATAATAATAGCTACCCTGGGACTGGCACTGCCCAAGGGTGAGAGGACCAGACCGACCAGTTCCGAAGCACCCTATCCCTACGGACGATGTGAGGGCTAGCCAGTATTCATTATGAAAAATGCTATTGAGCCGATTCACCACGACCCCAATCCTTGGGGGCGTCTGCGATTTCCAAGTGGAAGCTATGCAAGCCCTAGCAGCTGTCAGGACATAGAAACAATGGTATGAAAGTCCCTAGGAAACTCAGACACTCCAATGTTAAGAATCGCCATCTGGGGGAGAAGTTTAACATCCACCCCCGTTAGTGCCTTAAGCAAACTCTCAACCTCTAACCAGAACGGCGTCAGCTGGGGGCAAGACCACCACATATGGGTGAGGGAACCCAGGTCCCCACATTTTCTCCAACACAAGGGTGAGGAGGACCGAGAAAATTTTGTCGATTCGGGAGGGGGAATAGTGCCAGCGGAGGTGAATCTTTTTCAGGGCTTCCTGATGGTTAATACATTTTGAAGAGCGACCGGCTAGCCCAATTCCCTCCCACCAATCCTTATCAGAGGCCTGGAAGCAGAGGTCGGTCTCCCATCTTGTCATGTATGCCGGCCTATCCGAAAAGGCAAGAGCTTTCAGAGCCTTATGAATAATCGCCAGACCTCTGTAGTTATAAGGATCCGAGAGAAGGTACTTCTGGAATGACGACGGACTAGTGGGAAGAAACGGCAGGTGCAGCCTCCCAATTGAGGAAAGAAAGTGTTTGATCTGGAAGTATTGATAGCCCGTATTCCCTATACCCGGGATGTCCCGAGAGAGGTCCTCAAAGGGAGAGAAAACTCCCTCCCTCATCAAATCCCCCAACACCGAGACCTCCGTCTCCAGCCATGGGCGGAGAGAAAGGCAAGGGATATGGAAAGTCAAAGCTCCCAGCCCCATCTGGTTGGCCGATAATGCTATCCAGGGGGAAGCCCATTTACGCCATACTTCCAGCGTGCCCCGCATTGCCAGCAAAGGAGGGGAGAAAGGAGTCGGAGCTAGTGCCTCAGCCTCTAGTAGATGCCGCAGTGAATGACCTGGAGTCAAATATGACTCAATCTGAATCCAGCCAAGATCCGCTTGTGGGGGCGACCACCACTTCTTAGCCGCCTCCAAGACAGCAGCTCTATAATAATTGGTGATGTTAGGAACTCCCATCCCTCCCCCAGAGAACGGAAGGTACATAATCTTTCCCGCCACTCTAGCCTGCTTATTAGCCCAGATGTATTTATTGGTGATTCTCTGTAGCTTGGAAAGGTATTTATCGGGAACACATATCGGGAGGGCTCTGAATATATATATAAGATTTTTGGTAAAGTGAAGAGTTTATACGCCTGCATCCGAGCCAACCAGGACAAGCTCTGGAGTGGATGGTGAGCCAGACTCGACGAAACAGCAGAGGAGAGTTTAGCTAGATTTGTGGCCGCCAATCTTCTCGAGCTTAACAAAGATCATGCCCAGATAAGGAATGCCCCCGGGTTTCCAAGAGAAAGGGAACTCTTTTTCCAATCATTCCTGGACAGGCAAGGGGACCGACACAGGGAGTATCAGAGATTTACCAGCATTCAGTCTGTACATGGAAGCCATAGAGAACCGGTGAAGGACTGCCACAATCTCTGCCAAAGAATCGGCAATGTTCGTGCAAGTAATAAGAATGTCGTCCGCGTACAGACCAATAACATGATGCTGGGTTCCCACTCGGATTCCGGTAATCCTCCCATCCGAGCGGATGGCCTCGGCAAGGGGTTCTATAGCGAGCGAGAAAATTATCGGCGAGAGGGGACAGCCCTGACGCGTGCCGTTGGTTATTTTAAATGTAGGGACAAAAAACCTCGCTACAATACCCGCGCCTCTGGGTTTGACTAAAGAGACATTAATTACCGTCGTCAATATCGGGCCGGAAAAAACCGAACCTGGTCAGGACAGCCGTCAGGTATCCCCAGTGTACCCTATCAAAGCCTTTTCGGCGTCCAGGGACAGGAGTGCATCGGGAACCCCCGACCCCTCCAACACTCCCAGGATGTCCACCGCTCGTCTAGTCCCATCTGCTGCTTGCCTACCTAATACAAATCCACCTGATCAGGATGGACCAGGAGGGGAGTGACCATTTTCAGTCTGTCCGCCAAGACCTTAGAGAAAATCTTCACGTCACAGTTCAATAATGATAATGGACGGTAACTGCCTGCCTCATCCCTCGGCTTTCCCTCTTTAGGAATGGTGACTATGGTGGCTTGTAGCGCCGAAGGGGCTATGCAACCAGTCCCCTGCCAATGTAGAATGGCTCTCAGTAAGTAGGGGGCAAGAACATGTGAAAATTTCTTGTAGCATGCGTTCGAGAAGCCATCGGGGCCAGGAGCAGAGTGCAATTTGGTCGATTTAATCGTTTGGACAATTTCCCCAAGGGTGAAAGGCTCATTAAGGGCAGCAAGTTGGTCAGAGGAGAGCCTTGGCAGAGAGACCGAATCAAGAAAAGAAGAGATATGTACCAAGGTCGGGGAAGGCTCCAAAGGGCAATTTTTCAAGTTATATAAGCTCTCATAATATTCACCAAAGGCCTTCGCTATATCAATCGGGTTGCGGTGTACGGTTCCAGATTTATCCCGAAGGCTATCTATACGCGTCTGCATCTCCCGCCGTTTCACCCGACGGGCGAGAAGAGCACCCGCCCTGTCGCCGCATGCATAAAATGCAGTTTTGAATCTCCTCATGTGTTTCTCGTGTCGATCCATGAGAAAGGAACGAAGGCGAGTGCAGGTCGCAAATAACTGGGCAGAGATAGAAGCTGAAGGGGATTGTTTGTTAAGGCTTTCCAGCCGAGCGAGAGAAGCCAAAAGTGAAGACTGGGTTCGTTCCCGCTCCTTCTTACAGTGAGAGGCTATCTTAATGAATTGACCTCTCGTGCAGGCCTTATGGGCCTCCCATAGAGTTTCATCATTAACCTCCCCAGTATCGTTCAGCCGGAAGTATTCCAGGAGACCAGTCTCTAGTTCCTGACTCACCTCCCGGCGTGAGAGCAGGGCCGGATTCAAACGCCACTGCCAAGGGATCCTGGGGGCACTGCCCACCAAGAACTCCAAGGCCACCGGGGCATGATCCGACCAGGTTATATTGCCCAGATCGCTCCCACGCAGCAAGGGAGCAGTGTACTATCAACCAAGAACAGGTCTAATCCTCGAATAGGATTTATGTCTAGAGGAGAAATGGGAGTAATCCCTCTCTGCGGCATGTAGATACCTCCAAACATCATGGAGGAAGTATTCCTTACACAATTTGCCCATGTCCCTCCGGCCTCCCCTTCCTCCGGCCATGCAGTCATGCAGTCAAGATCCATAGAGGGAACCGCATTAAAATCACCGCATAGAATAGTCCCATCCCTTGGGCCACCCCCCAACTTCTTCAGTAGAGATCTGAGAAACTTCATGGGCGCCACATTCGGGGCGTACATGTTAGCAATAAGGAATCGCTTCCCCTCAATTAAGCAAGTCAACACAATGTACCTCCCGTCAGGATCAATATCATTATGGAGCAGTTGAAACGATATAGTGTTTCTTACAAATATGCAAACACCTGCTGCCCTGGAGGGGCCATTAGCAAAATAGGCTATAGGGAACAATCTATGGTGCACTCTGTAGTTGTCCTGTGCGAGGAGATATGACTCCTGCACACAGAAGATGTCCACCTTCTGAGCTCGAGCCTCCCGCCACATCATAGATCGTTTAAACGGCGAATTTAAGCCATTAACATTCAGCACACGGCTCTGACAGTCATGGTGGAAACAGTACATCACCAGTCCTGAGTAACACACCGATGGGCATCCTGGACAAAGGGTTAAGTGAACCTGGAAGGGAGAGAAAAAGGGGTAGACAGGGCAAACAAAGACAGGGAATAGTCATACAGTCAGCCGGCTACGTGCCGGGAGGGCAGAAAAAAAAGAAACTGCTCTGGGGGGTCAGGTTCAAGCAGACTCGCGTTCCCTTCCGACCAAAAAAAATAAAAAATCGGAGGGAACCGGCTGCAACCAAAAAGGGGGGGAGAGCAGGGGAAGCATCTCCCACAGACCAAGGCCAGTTTACAATGATGGTCAAACAGGATAGGAAAGAGGCAGGGGTACAGCGATGTCACTTAACGGGCCTCCACTCCAAGGGAAGTTTACGGTTACGAGGCTTCCGACCAGACCGCTGGGCACTATCCCCAGACTGGGGGCAAGCTTCCACTCTCTCAGGGCAATGTCCAGCTTCTTTGGCGAGTGAAAAACATAACGGGTATCATCATATGTGAAACGGACCTTCACAGGGAACCCCCAGGAGTAGGGGATCCCGTTATCTCTCAGGACTTTGCACATGGGTGCAAATTCACGCCGCCTCGCGAGGGTACCCACAGACAGGTCAGGGAATGCCGCAACCGAGGCGTAGGGGTCTGGAAGTGCCATGTTGTTCCTCATAGCCAGCATAAATAAGTCCTTTGTTTTATACGAGTGGAGGCAGGCAAGGACATCCCTGGGTAGCTCCTTTTTAACATGGGAGGGCTTCGGCACCCTATGGATGCGGGCTATCTCCAGGGAGTGAGCATGTGTAGTCGGCAGGGTCGCGGACATTAGGGCTGTGAAGAAGGAGTCCAGTTCAGCATCTGAAATAGACTCAGGGATTCCCCTCAGGCGCACATTACATCTTCGGGACCTGTCCTCCAGATCCCACAGTTTAAGCTGATGTGCTGTCATACGATCCTCCATCTCTGAAAAGCTATCAGCCAGGGAATTGTGAGCCTCAGCAAACTCCCACAGCTTCTGCTCCAAGTGTGCCGTGCGGTCTCCAAGAGATTCCACCTCCCTCTTCAGCTCCCCCACCATACCTCTCATGTCTGCCTATAATTCTTGACGCAGAGAGGTTAGGAACCGCTTCAGTGTAGCAGTAGTCAGCGGGGCTTCATCCTCACACTCCTGCGCTTGTCCCTCTGTGCTTTAGAGGAGCGAGACGAAACAGAGTAGGAGCGGGGTGTCGGCGCCATCTTGGACCTGTGCCTGTCCCCCTTACCAAAGAAGTCCGTCATCCTGGCAGGGGACTCTTTCCTCTTTGACTGAGCCCGTGGCATTTCAGGAGTTAAGTGGGTCCTCCGGTGACAGTAAGCCCTGTTTGTCCTGTGTGAGCCGTGATAACAAGGAGATAAGGCCCCAGTCTGAAGGAGCTCTCCTCTCAAGCAGCCGCAGCCATCAACAGCTAGGCCACACCCCCGAGAAAGAGAACTTGACATAAGTTAGATGATCGGTGGGGAACAAGAACTCTATGTCCTATTATACTCTGGAAATGACAACAGCAAAGTCTGCCTTATCAGCATGGATGGTGGAAAAACCACACACTGTATCCAGAGGTCACACTAAAAAGTGTCTAACAGATTGGAAAAACCAAGATCTCTCCCATCAACCAATTCCAGAAACAGAACCAGTACAAGAAGAAACTCCATATCAAGAACCAAAGAAGAAGGTCATCCCTACCATCTTAGGAGAATTCCCAGAAAATTGGCCTCAACAAGATGGAGCCATCATAGTGCCAGTGCTGAATTTCTACCAGCCCAATGAAGTGGTACAAAGGAATCAGGAAGAAATACCCGTTGCTAGAGAGTCTGAGGATGCTGCAATCGGTACATCTGCTAGCCCTGTAGTGAGACCAAGGCAACGCAAAAGCTTACCTGACATGCCTGCACCAAGCCCTTCACTAGACACCTCACCTGAGACAGTGACACCTGTAGTGCGTAGGTCAAAGAGATGCACACAAGGTCAACCCTCATCTAGGTTTGGAGAGTGGGCACAATAAAATGTAAAGTAGAGCACACTGAGGTAACCTGTAAAAGGTAAACTGTACAATCAGAATGTAAATAGTAATGTACAGAAGGGTGGAGGAACTGGGCCCAGCCCCAAGCACATTAAGTTAGGAACAGAAAGTGCCTGGGGTGGGGAGGTACCCGATCTCCTAAGCCAAGACACCCATAGGGACAAGTGTTTGGTAAGAATGTGGACTTTTGAAAGACTTTTCCCCTTATTCTTACTCAGAGCGTACAGAAATGGGCTGCAAAGACTCTTTGAACTTTCCCCTTTTTGAACTTTAAACGTTTCCTTTTGAATTTTTAAAATTTCAAAGGACTACAGTTATTGGACTATTGTAGCCACAAACTTTTCAAAAGCCTGCAGTGGATGGACTAGCACTATAGTGCTTTTTGTGAATTTTTATATTTTAAGACTTTGTAAATGTTACCGGTTTCATTGTTATTACTGTTATTTCTTTGTTAAAACAAAAATGCTCAGTCAAGGAATACTGATGTTACCTAGGGGGTATGTGGCGCCCTGCTCACACAGGTAGCCACAGACTTCTCTAATGCACATCTGGGTTTCCACAGCAGGTACCTACTACATGCAACACCTTCCACCCCGACACAGTAGGAGGAGCCCAACTTGCTGCCCTTAGGCAAGATCCCCTATAAATACTGCTGCTGGGGGAGGAGTTAGTCAGAGTGTCCAGACGCTAGGAGAGCTGCGAAGATGTCCTGGTGGTCGGTGCCGCGGTTAGGCCCGAGCCAGTGACCCGAAGTGGCCCTTCTATGTCCCGCAAGCCTAAGTGGGGACAGAAGACAAGGAGCAGATAGCCAAGAGGGAGTGAGGAACTTGGAGAGTTTCGCCCAAAAAAGTACCGGATATTGGGGATCCACCTGTGGGATACTCCAGGATCACAGAAAACCCTGTCGCACCGTGGAGGCTTCAGCCACCCGGTTATCCCCTGTGGGTCAAGAGAGGGAGCCATAAATATGCAAATCAAGTCTGTGGAGCCTCGGTTAAAAGTCTCAAACACAGGACTAGCCAGATATCCCTCTAGGAAAGGACCCAGCCGAGGGTTGGCTCCTTGCGGAGAACACCATAACCACCATATTAAGTGGCCCTTTCAGTCAATATCCAGCTCTTTTGCAAGATTAGAGATATGACAAAGGAATACCAAGGCCAGGTATCCATCCACAGACAGCTGTTTCGGGGTGTTGCCCCTCATCAGTGTGGAGTAGGCTAAAGCACTCAACACAGTGAATTCCTAGGCTCCACAGACTTGATTTGCATATTCATAATTCCCAGGGGGCAATGGGCCTAGGAATTCACTGTGTTGAGCGCTTTAGCCAGCTGCCTGAAGTGTTTTCTTGGACTGGTCTCCCTGAGATCAGTGAATGCTTTGTGATGTTGGTTTACTAGGCAGTGCTCCCACCTAGCCAGAATCCTACTCCACACTGATGAGGGGCAATACCCGAAGCAGCTGTCTGTGGAAGGATACCTGGCCTTGGTATTCCCTTGTCATATCTCTAATCTTGCAAAAGAGCTGGATATTGACTGAAAGGGCCACTTAATATGGTGGTTATGGTGTTCTCTGCAAGGAGCCACCCCTTGGCTTGGTCCTTCCCTAGAGGGATATCTGGCTAGTCGTGTGTTTGAGACTTTTAACCGAGGCTCCACAGACTTGATTTGCATATTCATAATTCCCAGGGGGCAATGTGCCTAGGAATTCACTGTGTTGAGCGCTTTAGCCAGCTGCCTGCAGTGTTTTCTTGGACTGGTCTCCCTGAGATCAGTGAATGCTTTGTGAAGAGAGGGAGCCAGACACAGCTGTGCAGCACCGCAGTGATCAGAGAGGGTAACCCAGAGACCGCACAGGAGGAGAGACAGTCACCAGAATCAGGAGGAGAAAGGAGGCAAGTCTGGCTGCAAGCAGGCTGTGCTTCAATCTTTACTCAGGAACAGAGGAGGCCTTATACCCACTTGCTGTGGGGACCCACTGTGCAACCTGGTCACCTGTTAGTGCCCTAGACGTCTTTACCTGCGTACCATCAGTAAAAGGTAAAAGAGACTTTGTAGTGTGTGTGTATAATTACTCTCCGTTCCCGGTGCCCCTCATAGACTGCTCCAACACTCCCTATACCATCTCAGCTCCACTACAAGCTGCCCCTTCTCACTACGCTGCCCCGGAGGTCCAGTCCTACCTATGGAGGACTTTACTACCCTAGCCGCACTACCATCTACCTCCGGCGGACTGTTGCGGCGCTGGTGGCATCTCACCAGAAACTACATGTGGCATCACAACATACTTTGCACATAATCCCCTGTAAATATTAACCTCTTTTTTGAAAGATAGGCCCAGGACACGGGGTCAGGCGTGGCCACCACTCCCCGTGACGGCAGGATCATTAACCCTTGCCGCCTGACACCGGAGTACCCCAAAGCCTGGGCGCAACATTAGAATAACAAGTAGCTCAACGGGTGGCTCCAAGTGGATCCCAGGTGGTATGGGAGGTCCCGTGGTGTGCCTTAGTTGACAAACCCGTGTCCTTTCTTCCCCACTTAGGATGAATCTATACCCACTGGCTCTGTGTAGATAGTATTCAGGGTCCTCTCCCTCGTGGTGAGGAAGCAGGCAGACTGCTCCGTCTGGCAGGGTGCTGTGGCGATATACAGACCACAGCAGCCGGTTACTGACTACAAAGCTAGACCTTGTCCGGATCCTCGGGCCCGGCGTTCCCATGGTGGACTGGAGAATCACCTGGAGTATGATCGCTCCTCGCTGGGGTTCTCCCTTTCTCTCTAGGACCTCGACTACGCTCGTCGGGCGCCCTCTTTCAGGATCTCCTCAAGACCCTCCTTCTTCTTCCCTCCGGATCGGCTTGCAACCGTACGGGTGAACCTTCCGCCTCGTTCCACACTCTTTTCTAACTGTCCCGACTCCTCTCCTCCTCCGACTGGCCACTCTTTGTTTCCTCTGAGGTGAATATTTCTCCCTCCTGGGTAACCTCCCACCATTCTGCTAATGTGGGAGTGCTGGAATGGGGCCCACCCACCAACCTAGGGTCCACTTGCAGCTGTGGAAATTACACCTCTTTTACGGGTGCAATACCCCTCTGTGACGCCTGAGTACATGGGGCGCCACATACCCCCTGATGGAATATACTTGTCCGCGAGTATCGGTACCTGTTCAACCAGGAATTCAAAAGCATTTTTATATTTGACATAAACGGGTAAACTATTTACAATCAAGCATTCCTGGATTTCTTCCTATTGCTAGGAGGCACGTTTATTTAACATTGCACATATATATTGCAGTAATTAGTATAATAAACCCCACGGTCCTCAGGTCACCTGTTGGCAAAGTTCTTACTCTCCGGCTTTTATTATCTGCACGTAAAACATAATCTAACAGTGCGGGCAAAGCGGTAATGTATTGTCCAGCACAGTCCAGTGTGAATTATCACCGCCAGGCCGCTGCTCACAAAGCACCCATCATCAAAAAGAGGGACAATAAAAGTTCAAAATAACAGTCTCTGGATCTTCAAATTAGAAAACAAAACACAGGGACACGCTCATTATTCTGGGATTTCACAAAAAGGGGAAGAAGTAAAGGGGCAGGTGACTGAAAAAGAAGGGGCTATATACAGTTCAATGTCTCTACTGCTGGAGTTTATTGCTGCGGGATATTCTTATGGCGAACCAGCTTAAGGGGCCTGGATAACGATCAAAGGTAACCTGCTCACCTCGGTATAGATCTCCATCCAGATGTCCACGTCGCAGATACAAGTCAACGTCACTTCTACCGAAAAAAATGTCTTCTTGAAGTCTGGGTTCTCTTAGGAATCTCCATCCTTCATCATGATAAACAGACACAACGGTTCCTTGTTGGCGCAACTCCAATGAAAGCGGGGGCTGTGACCTTGCTTCATCAGAAGTCGCCAGGTAGCTTGCTCTTTTTGGAACCACTCCTCTTGGTGTCGTTGTCTTGCAACTTGGTCTCTCTGGTTTAAGGACGACTGGTAACTCTGTTGGTGGTTAGTTGCCGGTTGGGACTCTGGACGATGCTCTGGTCTCCGCTGAGCTCACGATGGTAGGGGTTCCTCGCTGCGGCTACTGCCATGTGGTCCACCACCCAGCTTCTGGGGTGCTCCCTCCTGAGGCTCCTTCTACGTCCTCCGGTTCCTCAAAGTCAGTCTCGTCTTCAATAATGATGTTTGGCTCTGTAGGGGACGACCGCGCTCTCTCCAGCCGAAGATAGCTGCTGGTACAGGACGGTGGTGTTACCGAGGGTTCAGTCTGGATCCCCGTGTCCCAGGTCTGGACCGGTGGTGGTACGGGTGGTAACGAGGCACGGTACTCCACAACTGCCTGCACCGCTACTGCTGCCTCTCGCACTTCTCTGCCTTCCCTCATGGCTCTCAGCTCACAGGCCCTCTCCGCACTCCACCTTCTGCACACCCACGTCAGGGCTTCTTCCATGTTCTGGTGGAGCTGTCCAAACGCATCCCTCCAGTAGTCGGCATCCCCCTCTAGTGTCAAGAGGGACGCCGCTGCCGGGTCTCCTTGCGCCATTCTGGCCTGCTCCTCGACCTCGCGCATGATGTCTCTCCAACGGGGTGCCGCCATGCTGCCAGGTACAAAGGAGCCTTGGTCGTTCTGTCCTCCCTTCCGGTTTGTCTCTTTATTGGCAATCGCTTCTGGAGAACTTCCTGTGGGCCGCCCCCCTGATTGATTGATGGCAATCTGGGTGACCACACATTTTGGCGCCTCCGTCTTGGCCCTCCTTCTTCTAGGGGCTGAGGTGCACCCCTGGGCTTGCACATGTTGTTTAGTACATGGCTACGGAGCCATCTTGGGTCCTCCTGCAGTGATGGCGGGAACCCATTTTTGGCACCAAGCAATGGCGGAAAAAGTTTTAAGCACGGTTAAATGTCCAAGGCGCACAGTACTCGGTAATACTGGGCACGAGATCCTGTTTGTGACGCCAGAAGGATATGTCGAGCCCCAGGCCCTGTGGTCCTTGGGTATCAGGTTCGGTGGGTGCTTTCACAGGGGATGTCACGGGTGGCAGCGCCTGAGCCCGTGGCCTGGGTGACACTTCAAAAAGGGGTTATTTACAGGGGATAAGAGTTTGTCATGTGACGCCACCTGTAGTACCTAGTGATGGGTCACCAGCACCGCCATAGTCCACCGGAGGTAGATGGTAGTGCGGCTGAGATGGCAAAGCTCCCTACAGGCAGAGCTGGTCCTCCGGGGCAGCGTTCCTGAAAACAAGCAGGTTGATGGATAAAACCACACACAGGCAAAGTCACTTTCTCCCGGGTACTTTACTGTAAACCTTTAGCAGCAACATACGAAGTCCACAGTTCAGCATCTGATGTTAGAATAACAGGTAGCTCAACGGGTGGCTGCAAGTGGATCCCAGGTGGAATGGTAGGACCCGTGGTGTACCTTAGTTGATGAACCCGTGTCCTTTCTTCCCTGCCTAGGATGAGTCTATACCCAAAGGCTCCGTGTAGGTAGTATTGGGGGTCCTCTCCCTCGTGGTGAGGAAGCAGGCAGACTGCTCCGTCTGGCAGGGTGCTGTGGCAATATACGGACCACAGCAGCTGGTTGCCGACTACAAAGCTAGACCTTGGCCGGATCCTCGGGCCCGACGTTCCCATGTTGGACTGGAGAATCCCCTGGAGTATGGTCGCTCCTTGCTGGGGTTCTCCCTTTCTCTCTAGGGCCTCGACTACACTCGTCGGGTGCCCTCTTCAAGGATCTCCTCAAGACACTCTTTCTTTTTCCCTCCGGATCGGCTTGCAACCGTCCGGGTAAACTTTCCGCCTCGTTCCACACTCTTTTCTAACTGTCCCGACTCCTCTCCTCCTCCGACTGGCCACTCTTTGTTCCGTCTAAGGTGAATATATCTCCCTCCTGGGTAACCTCCCACCATTCTGCTAATGTGGGAGTGCTAGAATGGGGCCCACCCACCAACCTAGAGTCCACTTGCAGCTGGGGAAATTACACCTCTTCTACGGGTGCAATACCCCTCTGTGACGCCTGACTACGTGGGGTGCCACAGTAACCCGTGGACAAGCAGGAGGAGAGAGAGAGGACCAGAGAGGAGAGGAGGCCAGCCTAGCTGCAAGCAGGCAGGGCTTCAGGAACCGTAGAGAAACTGAGGAGGCCTTATACCCAATTGCTGTGGAAGCTCACTGTGCACCTGGTCACCCGACAGTGCCCTGGACGTTTTTACCTGCTCATACCACCAAGTAAAAAGGTAAAAAAGACTTTCTACAGTGTGGTGTGTGTGTGTGTGTGTCATTCCTCTCTGCTCCCGGTGACCCTTATAGACTGCTCCATCACTCCCTATCCCGACTTAGAGTTCCAGTCCAAGCTGCCCCTTTACACAATGCTGCCCCGGAGGACCAGCTCTGCCTGTAGGGAGCTTTGCCATCTCAGCCGCACTACCATCATCCTCCCGAGGACTGTGGCGGCACTGGTGACCCATCACCAGGTACTACAGGTGGCATCACATGACAAACTCTAATCCCCTGTACATACACCCCTTTTTGGAGTGTCACCCAGGCCACAGGCTCAGGCGCTGCCACCGTGACATCCCCGTGAGAACATCCACCGAGCCTGATACCTGAGTACTCCAGGGCCTGGGGCTTGACACTTATCTTTTAAAAAATGACTGCAGATTTGATGCAGAATTTTCTGCACCAAATACACAGCGTGGGCGCATAGCCTTACACTCCCTCAGTCACTATAGCAAGAGAGGTGAACTCAATGAAATGGGGAAACAATTGCAAATAAGAATGGAGTCCATTAGATATAATGATTTTCAACATTGTTTCCATATCATTGCGTGTTTGTACTATTTATAAGCTAAATATAAAGTAGCTTTTACACAGATGAATGTAGTTAATAATAGAATATATTTTTCCTATTTTTACCATATACAAAATAAATATAAATTGACTATTTTCGCTATTTTAAAGATCTAACTTCACTGTTAAGCAAAACCTAAAAACTCAGTGACTAACGTATAATTGATAGACTGCTGAACCACACTGTTGTGAACTGAACAAAAACACGGTTTTATATCCTAGTTTTTTGATTGGAATAAAATGTGAATTCAACTAAAGCTGACAGCTGAGCAGTTAGGTTACAAATTCAATTGTGATGGCAGGGCAGAGAGTAGGAATAGCACCAGTCCTGCTGTCACAGAGCCAGGGAAGACCCACAGGCTGATAAATGGTCTGCCTCCCATTCACTGAGCCTTGAAAGGCGGTATTACTCAGCCGCACATGCAGCTAGCCTTCATTTCATCAGTTCCCATTATTTGAATGCAACTTGCTTTTTTGGCTTTGAACTGATCTCATGCACGGTGACTGGAATTAATAACAGTTATGCATTCATTTTTCCTCTGTAAGTTCTGATCAATACAGTGCTCTAGTGCAGTTCACAGCTTCCATTACTTTACATTTATATTTCTACTACAGCCAACAGATATGCTATAGAATATCATTGAAAGAAAATTAGCTTTCTAGAGCATAATGCTCTTAAAGGAAGGATCAATGCTTTAAATGGCTAATAAATTCACATTCAGAAATTCAATGGTTTAATGATTTTTAACATGTAAGAACTAATAGCTACTGCTTACTCTATATACTAAACAATCTTTATGGGATCAGATGAATTAACATTTTTCTGAAAGTTCTTATTTATATTAGGCTGGCTTCACATTGCAGATTTTTTTCCTGATCAGGTTCGATCAGGTTTGTGTGCCAAAACCAGGAGTGTCTCCAAAACTCAGAACAGGTGTTCAATCTTTCAATTATAGTTTTTCTCTACAAGTTCCTCTCCTGGTTCCTCTCCTGGTTTTGGCACACAAACCTGATCGAACCTGATCAGGGAAAAAACATGGTGTGAAACCAGCCTTACTATTAAGGCCCCATCACACATGTCAAAGTCCGAACGATCCGATCAATGATCCAACTTGACCTAGATCGCTTGAATGACGTTCAATGATCACTGGTGAGGTGTCACACGTACAGATATCGTTAACGACACAGCAACGATTCCGCGACAGGTGAACGATACTTGCGGCCTACGTCCTTCAGTTCTGAATAGGCGTAGTCGCTAACAGCATCATTATCAAGGTGTCACACACACCGATGCTGCAGGTTGGACTGACAATCATCATTTGGTTTAATGTCCGGTTCAAAAACTTCCCATCAACGATCAGCCGACTTATCGTTGATCATTTGTACTTGTCGCACGCAACGACGTCATTACGACGTCATTGCTCCACCCAAAAAGCTGTGACGTACTAAAAATATCATTAACGATATCGTAGTGTATGACGGGGCCTTTAGACTTTACTATGGACATAACATCCCTTCATTATTGTGATGCTGGTCACATATAATGTGTTCACTGAGTGTGATATCTGCAGTGCTCCCTATATCCACCCATCCCTCCCTCCCTGCCTCCATCCATCCCTCTATTCATCTATCTATCCATCCATCTATCCCTCCCTCTATCCATACATCCCTCCATCACTCCTTCCCTACTTCTATCCATCCCTCTGTCTATCCGTCCATTCCTGTCTGTCCATCCATTCCTGTCTGTCCATCCATCCCTGTCTGTCCATCCATCCCTGTCTGTCCATCCATCCCTGTCTGTCCATCCATCCCTGTCTGTCTGTCCATTCCTCTGTCAATCCATCCATTCCTCTGTCTGGCCGTCCATTCCTCTGTCCGTCCACCCCTCTGTCCGTCCATCCCTCTGTCCGTCCATCCCTCTGTCCGTCCGTCCATCTGTTGAGGAGTGCCATAGGATCATATAATTAACCTTAAGGCATTCATCATCCCTCTTTCTGTCCATCTCTCCATCTGTCCATCCCTCCATCTGTCCATCCATCCCTCCTTCTGTTCGTCCCTCCTTCTGTCCGTCCATCCATCCCTCCGTCTGTCTGTCCATCCATCACTCCGTCCGTCTGTCCATCTGCCCGTCCGTCCATCCCTCCCTCTGTCCGTCCATCCATCCCTTTGTCCGTCCTTCCATCCCTCCCTCTGTCCGTCCGTCCATCCCTCCTCTGTCTGTACATCCATCCCTCCCTGTGTCTTTCCGTACATCCCTCCCTCTGCCGTCCGTCCCTCCCTCTGTCCATCTGTCCGTTCCTCCGTCTGTCTGTCCGTCCCTCCTTCCATCCCTCCCTCCATCCGTCCCTCCGTCCGTCTCTCCCTCTGTCCCTCTCTCCCTCCGTCCGTCCCTCCATTCGTCCATTCATCCCTCCCTCCATCCGTCTGTCCCTCCGTCTGTCTATCCATCTATTCATATCTATCTATTCATCTATCCAGCCCTCTATCTATCCCTCCGTCTATTCCTCTATCCCTCCATCTATAAATCTACCTATCTATCCATCTATCTATTCATCTATCCAGCCCTCTATCTATCCTTCCGTCTATCCCTCCATCTATCCCACTACCTATCTATCCATCTATCCATATCTATCCATATCTACCTATTCATCTATCCAGCACTCTATCTATCCCTCTATTTATTTCTATGTACCATGTGACTCCTGTGTGCTCTGTGGCATCTGGCCCTTTGCTGTAGAGTACCAGGTGCCTACATGTGTAGTGTGTAATATACTGTATATAGGTTTATTTTAGCCCCCCATGTGCCCTGTGGCTGTCATGTATAGGTATATTGGTGTAATTTACACGTTTGTAATTCTGCACATTGACCTGTAGAATATTTGCTCTTTTAGGATTCCACCAGTTCAAGTAGTTGTCATATATTCACTGACATGTGATTTGCTGACTTGTGGTCATGTGACGACTGACGACTCCTCCTGCTCTCATTGTAAGGCTGCATACTCACGATGAGTAAACGCAGTGTCATGCCAATGCGTCAAAAATGCTGGGTAGTACAGTAGCAGCATAGTGGATGAGATTTATAAAAATCCCATCCTCACTGTACTTCTCCCCTCCGCAAAGTTATGTCACCTGCGGTGGGGATTGCCAGCATTCCGCTCCTCATGTTCATTTCATGCTACGGAAACGGAAGCGGCTGTCAACGGGTGAATACAGGGAGAAGCCGCCAGGCAACCGCCACCCTGCACCCGCCAAACATGGTAAGTATAGGGCGGCTGCAGTCTCCCTGCGGCCATCCGCGGGTTCCTGCAAGTCCGTAGCAGCTGTGTCCAGGACACAGCACCTCCGTATCATGAGCACATACCCTTATAGTTTTAAGTTGATAGAAGCAGGAGAAGACATCAGATAAGTTGTGCAATAACTAACATGTGCAGTATGAAGTTCTGCAGTAGCTGAGGTGTCTATAATTTTCTGTAGCAGCTGAGGTACTTGATATGAGGTTATGCATCAGCTGAGTTTATTATGAGGCTCTGCAGTAACTGAGGGGGGTCTATATATTATCAATGTTTAGCTTTTTGCTTCATTCTCTTTAGTGTTTTTTCATTGAAGACAAATTAAATGAAGATAATAATATCAAAGAATTTGTGATTGCAATCATTTTCAGGAAGAAACTGAGTATTATCTGACAGAATTGCAGGGGTGTCAATACTATTGCCCACAACTGTATGTATATATATATATATATATATATATATATATATATATATATATATAGTGTATATATATATATATATATATATATATATATATACATACAGTTGTGGGCAATAGTATTGACACCCCTGCAATTCTGTCAGATAATACTCAGTTTCTTCCTGAAAATGATTGCAATCACAAATTCTTTGATATTATTATCTTCATTTAATTTGTCTTCAATGAAAAAACACTAAAGAGAATGAAGCAAAAAGCAAAACATTGATAATTTCACACAAAACTCCAAAAATGGGCCAGACAAAAGTATTGGCACCCTCAGCCTAATACTTGGTTGCATACCCTTTAGCCGAAATAACTGCGATTAACCGCTTCCGGTAACCATCAATGAGTTTCTTACAATGCTCTGCTGGAATTTTAGACCATTCCTCTTTGGCAAACTGCTCCAGGTCCCTGATATTTGAACGGTGCCTTCTCCAAACTGCCATTTTTAGGTCTCTCCACAGGTGTTCTCTGGGATTCAGGTCTGGACTCATTGCTGGCCACCTTAGAAGTCTCCAGTGCTTTCTCTCAAACCATTTTCTAGTGCTTTTTGAAGTGTGTTTTGGGTCATTGTCCTGCTGGAAAACCCATGACCTCTGAGGGAGACCCAGCTTTCTCACACTGGGCCCTACATTATGCTGCAAAATTTGTTGGTAGTCTTCAGACTTCATAATGCCATGCACACGGTCAAGCAGTGCAGTGCCAGAGGGAGCCAAGCAACACCAAAACATCATGGAACTTCCGCCATGTTTGACTGTAGGGATAGTGTTCTATTCTTTGAATGGCTCTTTTTTTCTACTGTAAACTTTATGTTGAAGTCTTTGCCCAAAAAGCTCTACTTTTGTCTCATCTGACCAAAGAGCATTCTTCAAAAATGTTTTAGGCTTTCTCAGGTAAGTTTTGGCAAACTTCAGCCTGGCTTTTTTATGTCTCGGGGTAAGAAGTGGGGTCTTCCTGGGTATCCTACCATGCAGTCCCTTGTCATTCAGACGCCGACGGATAGTACGGATTGACACTGTTGTACCCTCGGACTGTAGGGCAGCTTGAACTTGTTTGGATATTAGTCGAGGTTCTTTATCCACCATCCGCACAATCTTGAGTTGAAATCTCTCGTCAATTTTTCTTTTCCTCCACATCTAGGGAGGTTAGCCACAGTGCCATGGGCTTTAAACTTCTTGATGACACTGCGCACGGGAGACACAGGAACATTCAGGTCTTTGGAGATAGACTTGTAGCCTTGAGATTGCTCATGCTTCGTCACAATTTGGTTTCTCAAGTCCTCAGACAGTTTTTTGGTCTTCTATCTTTTCTCCATGCTCAATGTGGTACACACAAGGACACAGGACAGAGGTTGAGTCAACTTTAATTTATGTCAACTGGCTGCAAGTGTGATTTAGTTATTGCCAACACCTGTTAGGTGCCACAGGTAAGATACAGGTGCTGTTAATTACACAAATTAGAGAAGCATCACATGATTTTTCTAACAGTGTCAATACTTTTGTCCACCCCCTTTTTTATGTTTGGTGTGGAATTATATCCAATTTGGCTTTAGGACAATTTTTTTGTGTTTTTTCATTGAAGACAAATTAAATGAAGATAATAATACCAAAGAATTTGTGATTGCAATCATTTTCAGGAAGAAACTAAGTATTATCTGACAGATTTGCAGGGGTGTCAATACTTTTGGCCACAACTGTATGTACAGTTTCATTCTTGTTTCTGACCGTTGTGAGGTAGCAACCGGGGAAGCCGCTTGCAAAACGACAACAAACACGTGTTTATAAGTTTAACCAATGTCTACCCGTTTATTTTTCACATATAATAACATAACCCGGGTAGCATGTTGAACACATATCACATTGCTTATAAACACTTTACATAAATACATCATACATTACATAGAACATTGCACATATACATTCACAATAACACTTATAGTAACCCGGGACCTGTAACCATCTCTCTGTCCCCATTGGAGCTCTACTAACAGCTCCCGTGGTGGCTACGGCCTCCGGCCTACTTACACATCTTACAGTACCTTTATAATAAATACATTTGATATACTTCGACGATGACCCCTCCGGGTTCATAACAGGGATTGAGCAACCTGAGTACCGGGTATGTCATGTATCCCCAAGGGGCTCCTTCCTGGACGTATCTCCGCCTACGTCCCGGTCAGAGTCCACCTGGTTCAACCATGGTGTCCCCACTCTAGGAGCCCTTTTAACCCCTGCTTCTGACCTTCGTTACATACGCCTCAATGGGCCCTGTGGGTCCCAATGGCGGTTCCTGCCGCCTGGCTTTAGTCACCCAGCATGATGACATAACATTACCCCGTAGTCAGGATTCCTGCCTGACCGGGTCCTTACATACCATGTGTGATCCATCATTCAAACGTCCATGGATCACATACATTTCTTCCACACGCTCACAGCCCATCATCCATGGACTGTGGCTCCTCCATGGCCCATTACAGGGACTGGCAAACCATAGTACACGGGAACCTCATCCGTTACCTACTAGGAGCCCTATTACCCCTGTGTCTGGCACCACAGGCACACCCACACCATCAGAGGCCGTGGTTGAGGGACGGGTACCCTCTGCAAGCAGCAGGGCAAGCCTCCCTCTCGTCCCACAGGGACGGAACGCCTCCAACATCATCCATACTGGCTGGGTCACTTTCTCCCCACATTATTATACAATGTTCTTACATAGGTCATCATCTTACATTCAGGGCAATTGCCTAAGCCCCTACATACATCAACGGGTCCTTTACCGACTGCCTAGTCGGACCCAATAGCGGTTATGCCCGCCTGGCATTACTCACACACAGCTCACTCCGTTACACGGGAACCGCTGTCTTACCGGGCACGGATCCGGGTCTCGCTACCTGTGTAACGGGTCCACCAAGCGTCCCCCAAGGGCTCCTCTCCCGGACTTGGTTCATCCCACGCCAGGACCAGTCTCCACCGGGTTCAGCCACGGCTTCCCCACCAGGTGCTATCACAACCTCGGCCTCGGCACCGGCATGGAGCTAGCATGCTCCCTTCACCATCTCAACATGGCGGCATGGACTTGCACTCCCAGTCCCTCACACAGACTGGCTCTGCTCAGCTCTCAGGCTGGTAATCAGCCCACATCCTCTCAGGCTGATGTCTGGCTGCAAATGGATCTCCTATGCAAGATCTCCCAATCACTCAGCTGGCTGCCTCTTATCGTGCCAGCCACTCCTACATGGACACACCCCCTTAGCTGCCGGTAATCAGCCTTTCACACAGCTCAGGTTAACTCCCTGTGTTCTGGGTTGTCAGCACTCAGCCCTTACATTCCTTAGGGCTTCCTCGATCTCATCCCACTCTCACTGCCGCTCATTAGGCTCAAGAAACCTTGTGTTCACAGTTGGTTCACACAGCATTATCAGTCAAACCGGCCAGTGTGCACAGGATCATACCTTGATCCTGCATGTGACGCGCCCCGGCCATGAGGATCATGTCGGCGGTGCCTCACACCGTGCATGGAGCATTGGTTTGATCCAGGGCAGGGGAGGACAAAATAAAGCATACAGACATTACGGCATGGGATCACAAATAAAGCTTTCTTTGAGGTAGAGAAATGTTTTCCCGCATAAAAACAATCGTGTGATCCTGTACTGTAATGTCTGTATATTCTCTTTCCTTCCTCCCCTACCCAGTGGATGTGGTATGATCAGACCGCGTTCCGTGCACGGTCAGAAATAAAAATTAAACTGTACATAGTACGAACACATTTATAAGATTATCTCAGTACAAGAACATTTTTTAAACACATCCAATTGTGGAAATTATTATTATTTCAAGATCTATTGATTAAAATGAACTTTATTCATGGGAAAAAACTCTTTTTTGTGCTGTTCTTTCGCTTTTTCAAAGTAAGAATACAGTACTATCACACAAGGGGAAATGCACACATACATTCCTTATCACCGTTCCCAAGGTCCGCGGTGTTAAGCGTTGTGTGACTTCCGGGTATCGAGCGGTACCAGGTCAGCTGAATGAGTCACATTGCCAGGTGATTTTGAGTTCTCGTAGGTCCTGTTACTGGTCTTCAGTGCCCGGAAAGAACCCATCACTGGAGAACACCGCACAATCACCGGGGAGGGTAAGAATGAATGTTTGTGGTGTGGAAAGCGCACTAAAGAAAGCATAAAAATGGACTGTTTGAATACCAATTCATTTGTGATGCCTTTTTTAATTACAATGGAGTGAATCTAGAAAGTACAGCAGAAAAACAAAGCAATAATTGACCTGATCATTATTTTTCCGGATCCACTTTCTGCACCACTAACGCAGCAGTCAAAAATGCTAACATTTGCACAGAATTGTGAAAATTACATTTACTTTGCTGGCAAACACAGTGACTGATCCATTTTTGGTGCAGTTTAAAAAAAACAAAACGCATCATCAAAAATGGATCACTAACGCAGCAAAACTATAAAGTGGAGCCTAAAGTTCGCAAGTACTACAGATCATAGCCTGCCCGTCTAATCCATCTGTCCTCCCACTACTCCCCTGTCTCTCCCCTTTGCCAAGCCCTTCATTGGCTCCCTGCTTCCCAGAGATCCTGGTTTAAAACATTAACCATGACCTACAAAGCCATCCACAACCCGTATCTTCCATACATTTCCGACATGGTCTCCCAATACCTACCCTTGCACAACCTGTGATCCTTCCAAGAACTCCTCCTCTACTCCCACATCATCTTCTCTTCGCACAACCACATTCAGAATTTCTCCTGGGCATCCCCCATACTCTGGAACTCTCTGCCCCAACACATCAGACATTCTTACAGACCCGTTCACATTGTGCCCTGGCTCAGTTGCTGTTTTACATCAGACATTCTCCCACCCTGGGAACCTTCAAAAGAAGCCTAAAGACCCACCTGTTCCGCCAAGCCTACAACCTCCTATGAGACCCGGTCCATCGCGCCGCCTCACAACCGGCACCTCCCCCTCCTGCTGTGTCCCCACCCGCCCCTCGTAGATTGTGAGCCCTCGCGGACAGGATCTTCTCCCCTCTTGTATCTGTATGGCCAAATTGTCGACATTTATTGTACTTGTCCTTGTCCTTTTAGCATGTAAAGCGCCATGGAATGTAATGGTGCTATATAAATAAATAAATATTAATAATAATCTACTATATAATTGTCTAAGGCGTCTGTCAGCCACAGAAATCGCGCGCCAGACAGAGGCTGCTCATTGGTGTCCGCCGGAGCGCCAATTTGCAGCCCAATGACAGTGGCCTGCTCGCGCTCCATACCCTGCTCCTCTGCCCTGCCCGCACTCAAATGTATTAAAAATAATTAAGATAATAAAGATTCTTATACTTACCTCTCCGCCGAGTGATCGGTAATCGGGAGCAGTAGCAAGCCCTGTCCTGCTAGGACCTTGCATGATGTCAGAATGACATCGACATTCGGCACTGTGATTGGCCCGCCCGCGGTCATGTGATATGCGTGTCACATATCATATGACCGCAAGCGGGCCAATCACAGTGCCGAACGCCGATGTCATTCTGACATCATGCAAGGTCCTAGCAGGACAGGGCCTGCTACTGCTCCCGGATACTGAGCACTCCACCCTGCTCCCCCGCCACCATCCTGCCCCGCTTGCTCCATCCTTCCCCGCCCCGCCGACTCCATTATGCCCCCCCCGGCTCCATCCTGCCCCCCCGGCTCCATCCTGCCCCCTCGGCTACATCCTGTCCTGATCGTTCCATCTTGCCCCCCCCCGGCTCCATCCTGCCCCCCGCTGGCTCCATCCTGTCCCCCAGGCTCCATCCTGCCTTGATCGCTCCATCCTGCCCCCCCACCGGCTCCATCCTGCCCCCCCGCCGGCTCCATCCTGCCTCCCTGCTGGCACCATCATGCCACCCCGGCTCCATCCTGCCTTAAGCACTCCATCCTGCCCTTCCCCCTGGCTCCATCCTGCCCTATTCCCCGCCCCTCCATCCTGCCCCCCGACTCCATCCTGCCCCCCCGGCTCCATCCTGCCCACCCCCTTGGCTCCATCCTGTCCCCAGCTCCATCCTCCCCCCCTGGCTCCATCCTTCCCGCTGGCTCCATCCTGCCCCACCCCAGCTCCATCCGGCCCCCCCTCGGCTCCATCATGCTCCCCCTCGGATCCATCCTGGCCG
The DNA here is from genome assembly GCA_033576535.1 of Allobates femoralis. Classification (NCBI taxonomy): domain Eukaryota; kingdom Metazoa; phylum Chordata; class Amphibia; order Anura; family Aromobatidae; genus Allobates; species Allobates femoralis. The sequence goes on along the minus strand of JARQOC010000005.1, from coordinate 321,608,348 downwards.
CTCGGTCCATTTTGCCCCGCTCGCTCCATGCTGCCCGGCTCACTCCATGCTGCCCAGCTCGCTCCATGCTGCCCGACTCCCTCCATCCTGCCCCTGCCCCACCATCCTGCCCCCCCATCACCATCCTGCCCCCCCCATCACTATCCTGCCCCCCTGCTCCATCTTGCCGCCCCGGCAGTTAGCGGTCATGTGAATGATCAGCTGATTGGTTTCCCAGGCAATGACAGGTCCTAAAGGCCTGTAGGACCTAGAAGACGGAGGTGGAGCGAGCCGGCGCAGAGGTGAGTAAGTATCCTCACTGAGGATTTTTTTATTTTTACTTTTACTGTGGAGGAGCCAGGAGGAGCAGTGGGGCTGCGGGGAGCGAAGTATCACCATATACCATAGTGCTGCTATACATGTACTGTAATGTGCCGCCATATATCATAGCGCTGCTATACTGTGCTGTAATGTACGCATACTATAGTGCTGCATACATGTACTGTAATGTCCGCCAATACTATAACACTGCTATACATGTACTGTAATGTACTGCCATATACTATATGTGCTTACATGTGCTGTAATGTACCTCCATATACTATACCGCTGCTATACATTTACTGTAATGTACTGTACTGTAATGTGTAAATATTTTTTAACTACATAAGTAGTAAGAAACTAAAAAATGATTGTGTTGGCCCCTTTAAAAATATTCTGGGTGAAATGGTGGATGAGGATGGGGAAAAAGCCAATATGCTAAATGACTGTTTTTCAAAGTATTTACACAAGAAAATCCCATGACAGACAATATGATCAGTGATAACAAAAACTCTCAATTAAATGTCACCTGCTTAACCCAGCAGGAAGTATGGCATCGTCTAAAAATCACTAAAATTGACTAATCCCCGGGCCGGGGAAGCTAAACCCCCTATTTGTAGTGCTGGTTTCTCTGCAAGGTCTATACTGTGTCCTTGTAGCTCGGACCCAGTGATCGGAACTCTGTTAGGGTGAGTCGGTATGACTCCTCTGCCCCTTCTGGTACTCGTTTCTCTCCTTTTCCTATGACCCCTATTCTAAGGGTACCATCACACCTGGACATATCGCCGGCGATTTCACAGGCGAGGCACGTGCGCGCGCCGTTTTTGCGTGTCGCCCAAGGTCGCCGTCGTCTATTTACACGGGGGCGACAACTCAGGCGACGCTCAGGCAATGACCTGACCGGAAATTGCCTTAGCGTCGCCCAAGGCCCAAGAGCGACCAAGTAGCTGGTCGCCGCTTCCGCGTCACACAGGGCAACCACATTAGCGAAGTGGCCGTTGTTTTGTCCCGCATCTCGGAGGTAGGCGTTCACATTATGTTTGGTGACGCCACGAAGACGTGTGATTGGTTGCAAACAAACACCAATGACTGTGTCCTTCGCAGCGCAAACATCCTAAAATGTAAAGCATGCATGTGCGTATTGGCTCGGTGCTCATTCAACTCTCGTGTGATGTGTCGCGGATTATTGCTAGACGCATTGGTGTGGGCAACAAGGCAAAACATGGTGCTCGCGGTGTCGAGTAATTGTATAGTGAAGCCGTATGTGGCTTTGATGTAATGTGTGTTGTGGTACTGCGTTGGCTAATAAAATCACTCTTGTGTTCTTGGTCAGGATAATATTGGAGCCTTGAAGTATGTGTGTGCACAGATATTTGTGTGTTTGCAGTGGCCCATATGTATTGTTCACCTAACATTTCCTTGTCCATGTGTGTGCAGAATATGTGTAAAGAAATACATGTATATGGAGGCAAACACACACAGGCACCATACAGTGTCACCACAAAGGCCTGTCCCTGGGTGCCATACATAAGTCCCCAATGCTTATGTACCCCTATAAATCTGACATTATGTCACCATACGTTGTTGTTACACCACATACTGGGACATGCATCTCTTTACAGGGACAAAAAAACACATTTGAGGACGCAAATATGTACTTGTGTTATCGTGTGAACCTTCCTTACGTATAATGGTATGGGGTAAAACCCCGTTACAGGGGTAACAAATATTAAACATATACATTCATTCACAAAAACACTTAACAAGGGTCCATGGTTTTAAAAACAGTATTGTTTATTTAAACACTGAACCAACAGGGTCCATAAAATCCCAAAGTACTTTGACAAATCCAATAAAATTAGTAACATTTTAAAAACCCACATCACACATTCGTATGAGGCTGGTCTTCTTGAGGGGCAGAGGTGGGATGGGCTCTTTTGTACTGCTCAATGAGATGGGCCAATTGGGACAGCTTCAACGCCGCTTCCTCATGGGCCGCCTCCAGGTCCTGCAGGGATGGGCCACCTACAGAGTATACAGAACATCAACATCAGCAACTGTTTGGAACACATAGCAGGCGTGTTTTCTTATAGAAGTGTTTGCACTTACCAGGGGGCTGTGGACCCACATTTTGGGGGGGTGGGGATGGTGAGGGGCTTATTGCTCAGTCCACCACTTGGCTTCTGTCATCTGTGATGAGATCAGCATATGTGTATTGGTATTGGCCCATAACAAAGGTCCAATTAATGGATAAAAAACCTGAAACACAGATACAGTGCACAGTATATATGAGTAATATTGACATTACACACACCTTCTTGGCCGTTTGTGGGCTCGTTAGGGGACCACTGTGCCAAATTGCCACCACTGGAGATCTCTCCTTCCAAGGGTGGGGTGGGTGCAGCCCTTGGGGTCCCTTCTGAGCCTGATGGTCTGTGTGGTTATGTGGACCCTTGGAGATGTGGTGGCGTTACTGCCGGCGGTTGGCCTGGTGACCCTGGTTGGCTGGGTGGTGCTCCTACAGCGGGGGATGGGGGATGCTCAGCCCTTCTGTCCCTACCTGTTGAGGCAACAACATACTTAATCTCAATAACAACATGGCCAGATATGTGGGGACTTATTAAACAGTGCTGTTTGAAGTTCGTTAGGTCAGGTTGAATGAGATTGAAAGAAAGCCAGGATAGGCCACAATAATGTCATATGTGGGTAGGGTACACATATGACAATATGTGGCTATGTAAAGTAGACATATAGGTTACAGGGGAATACAGGGTGTATGTGGATGTTGCAGGAAGATGATCCTGCAACTGCAGAGTCATGAGGAAGCTCTCACATACATTGCCCCTATATATCTTGGGGTGTACAGTGGCATGTGCTGGCCTTCATATGTCTTTCTTTACACAGAAGGGTATGTGTATGTTGTCATGCTACTCACCACTTATCTGGGGAATCCTGGCACGCAGTTGGGTGATGCGTCCGGGCGTCTTATATTTAAGATCTGCGATCTTCTTGCAGATCTGCTTTGGGGTGCGCACAACCTCCAACCTCCTCTCCAGCCACCTCTTCACCCTCATAAGGACAGCCTGCTTGTGGAGGGTTGGATGGGTGTGCTGCTCGTGACACCAGTAATCCCTGGTGTCACATACATCAATGAGAATAAGGAGCTCAAGCTCCCCTACACTGCAGCTCGCCTGGGTGGTTTTACTATTCTGCAGGGGAAGGGAAAGCACCAGGAAGGCAGCGCCAAAAGATTGACAACGTAATGGCGAATGAACGCACGGGAGAGATGTCACATGTTGACGGGGGCCGAGAAGCGCAAAAGCCACAGGATTCACTGTATGCTTATGCGTCATATACTTTAACCAGGAATGCTGCCACTACAGATAAGATAAGATAAGATAAGATAAACTTTATTGATCCCGGAGGAAATTACAGTATTACAGCAGCAGAACAAAGATCAAGAACATTACACACTTTACAAAATAAGTCTATATGGACAGCAGATGCGGGTAGACTGGTACAAGTACCTCACCTATTCCCCCATAACCTTAGAACTTCACTTAGTCTTGGGATGCTTTACACTTATAGATTTGTTAAACATCCCCACAGCTGTCGGAACAAACGATTTTCTGTATCTTTCCTTTTTACACATTAGTTGGATTAGACGCTTGCTGAATGTGCTCTTCTGCTTCGCAAACAGTTCAGAGAGCGGGTGTGTATTGTTGCTCATTATAGCCTTGCATTTCTTATTAATTCTATCCTCTAATACCTCCTCGAAAGTCCTAAGTTGTAGACCCACCGCCGCACTAGCCTTCTTGATAAGTTTATTCAGCTTATTAGCGTCAGCTGTGCGCACACTACTACCCCAGCATATTATTGAAGCAAATATTGCACTCGTCACAATAGATTGGTAGAACATTTCAAGCATTTTGCTACACACATTAAACGACCTCAACTTCCTTAGGAAGTAAAGTCTACTCATCCCTTTCTTGCAAACCTTCTCCATATGGCACCTCCAATCAAGGTTGCTGTCCAGGTGAACCCCCAAATATTTGAAATTCTCCACCATCTCCACATCCTGACCATCAATAGTGATAGGTAAGCAATCCTTCATGCACCTTCCATAACTCAACACCAACTCCCTGGTTTTCTTTACGTTGAGTTCTAAATGGTTAGCCTGGCACCAGTCAACAAAGTCCAAAACCACCCTTCTGTATTCCTCCTCCCCCCGACCTCTCTCAATACCTCCGACTATCACTGAGTCATCAGAGTACTACTGAAGGTGACAAAGGTCTGATTTATACTGAAAATCAGCTGTGTATAACGTAAAAAGGAATGGCGACAGCACCGTTCCCTGAGGGGCTCCAACACTGCTCTGAACACTATCCGATACGGCCGCCCCCAACCTTACGAACTGTGACCTGTCCGACAGGTAATCAATGATCCAATTCACTAATCCCTCATCAACCGCCATTTCAAACAGCTTTTTACGTAATAATAGTGGCTGTAAGGTATTGAATGCACTGGAGAAATTGAAGAACATGGCACGCACAGTGGTTCCATCATTGTCCAAAAAGGAATGTACTGTTTGTAGCAGACACGCTACAGCATCGTCCACCCCCAGACTCTGCCGGTACGCAAACTGAAGGGGGTCCGTAAAAGCATACACCCTCGGACACAAGTAGGCAAGTACAATTCTCTCCAAGGACTTCATCGCATGCGATGTTAAGGCCACCGGTCTATAGTCGTTATGGGAGCTCGGGAAGGTAGTCATGGGAATCGGCACAGGCAAGAAGTCTTCCATAGAACTGGTACTCTCTGTGATTGTAAGCTCCAGTTAACCAGGTGCTGGAAGACAGTGCACAACTGATTTGCACACACTCTGAGGACACGTGGACAGATACCATCAGGCCCTGCTGCTTTACCAATGACCAGCTTACTAAACTGTTCCCTCACATCATTTTCAGAGATCAAGAAAGTCTCTAACTTCCTCCCCCCAGTTGATGTTGCTTGTCGCTCTCCGGCCTCTCCCCTGTTGACATCGCACATTTATAGTTGAATCTGTTGAAAAACCCATGATCAGCCCCCCACCCCCCTGATCTGACCTTGCCTTAAACCCAATCAACAGCTTCATTCCAGCCCACACTTCTCTGGAGTTGTTGCGTGACAATTTATTTTCCAATTTAATTCTGAATGCTTCACGGGCAATCTTAATTTTCCCCTTTAAGTCTCGCTGTACAATTTTCATTTCCTCCTTGTCCTTCCTTTTAAAAGCTTTTTTTTTCCTGTTTAGTAGATATTTCAATTCTTTTGTAATCCAAGGCTTATTGTTTGCATAACACGAATCTCATGAATAGGTACAATATTGTCAGTTCAAAAGTTGATGTAATCAGTAACTTTCCCGGTAACCTCATTAACATCATCATTAGGTTCCCTGGCATATAACACCTCCCAGTCTGTGCAATCAAAGCAGTCTTGTAACCCCTTCTCTGCTGCCGGAGACCACTTCCTTATCTGTTTAATTGTCGCTGGTTGTTTGCAGACAACTGGTTGATAGGCTGGAGACAATAGTATGAGGTTGTGGTCAGATTTCCCCAGGGGGGGCAATGCAGATGATGAGTAAGCATCCTTAATACTGGCATAGAGGAGATCCAATATATAATTGTCCCGTGTAGAACATTTGACATATTGATAGAACTTTGGAAATGAGATGTTGGCTCGATTAAAATCCCCAGAAATGACAGTTAGAGAGTTAGGGTGTTTCGTCTGAAGCCGGGCAATCACCCCAGATAGTACTTCCCCAGCTGCCTCTGGATTTGCAGATGGTGGTATATACGACACCACTGCAATAACAAGAGAGAATTCTCTAGGCAGATAGTAAGGCCTGAGGCCCACTGCTAATAGTTCAATGTTTGGGCAACAATGTCTCTCCTTTACTGTTACATGCCCCTGATTACACCATCTGTTGTTAATGTACAGTATCACTCCTCCGCCTTTCTTCTTACCGCACTTCACTCTGTCCCTGTCAGCCCGAACCATTTGAAACCCTGGTACCAATACACTTGAATCTGGGACGTCCTCATGCAACCAGGTTTCTGTAAAGCACATGAGACTGCATTCCCTGAACTCCTTCTGGGTCTTACTCAGAGCTAGCAGTTCATCTGACTTGTTACCAAGCGATCGTACATTAGCCATGATGATGGATGGGATCCGCAGGTTTAAACCTTCTCCTCCAGGACTTGATCTTCTTGCCTGCTCTGCAACCTCTGAAAGGTCTCCTCATTTCCCGTGGAACATGTGGTATTGCAACTGCTGGAGAAGACTTTGTCCTGCGCAGTTCCAGAAGACGACTCCTTGAATACACTACTCGTTTAGCGACCGAAAGGCCCGGTTTTTTCGTGTTCCGGGATGTTCGACGGTGTTCGTCGAGCATTCGACGAACATTCGTCGAACACCCCGTCGATTCGGCGAATCGAATCGAACACGAATGCAGGGTGGTGGCTCATCTCTACTTCTGAGGCAGACATTTGCAGAAGCCACATGCCCTACTCCACATCTGATTTTGGCCTTAAACGTCCCATTGTGTGTGGTAAACGACAGTACTATGTGTCCTCAATTCAGATGAGCCCCGCAACTAAAGACACTCGCATCCTTCAAACATGATCCTGTATGGCAAAGGCAAAATGGCTTTTCAATGAAGATAGGGTTTAGGTATTCAAAACACTCAGGCATCCATTTGCCAGGACACAATAGTAAATATGACAAACTTCACGAGTAATTACATACCCCACCACTTGGGCGTGAGCTACACTACACAATAGCGACCCCTAATGGTAAGGTTCTGTAAATGCAACACAGCCATATCACAGTTCATGTTTGCACATCAGTACTTACTGACTCTGGGCAGCAAGCGTGACCGACTTCGGTCTTGAGCGCTTTTTATATGGTAACCAACCAATCAGGTACGCAGCGGCGTCTTGTAATTGACATAGCCGCCTGCGCGTACGCAGGTGCGACCAATGATTATGCGCCATTGCGCTTTTGTGATTGGTCAGGTTCTGTCTAAATAAGCACGTGCTGTGCCGCGACCCATGCCCCGACTGGAATGTGCATTGAGCTAGTAGTGTCTCATCATAAGATCTCTTTGGACAGACGGTAAGTGGGGGCACATGCTATTGGGCACTCCTGGACGTTTTTTATGTGTGCTGTAGACCCATATGTTGGCCGATGTTTGTATGCCTTATGTCCAGCTTCATGTAGCGTCCTGTAGAAGTGTATTTAGCGATGTGTACGCTTCTTAAATACACTCCGTGTCCTGTAGCACACGTAATGTTCTGTGAGATCCTTGCTAGGACAATATGTGTACTACAGCACTATGTTTATTCCAAAATATGTGTGTATCTGATGAGTGTGTGTTTAAATGTCCTTAGTAAGGCCATGTGTGCCATTTGTAGTGACAGACCATTACATATTTCCCTGCAGTGGGCCAAAATACATATATCACCTGGCATGTCCTACATGCCCCATGTATGGACACATGTTAACGCCAATAATGATTTTGCCTAGCCAAGCTGATTACCAGAACACATGTAATTAGTCTTGCTGGACATGGGCTGGACACACAGAGTAGGGTGTCACCTGTGATGGACATGTCTTTGTTTGCATAACACTTTTTTTTTTTCTCAGATGGCTGAGTATCATGATTTTGTGACACAGCTCCTCACCATGTACCAGAAACACGAATGCCTGTGGCGGGTGTCACTGCCTGGATATCATGACCAGGCAGCGAGGGCTCGGCCTACAGGTCGCTGGTGGAGCTTCTAACCGGCTCCAACCCCATAAGATCTGGACAGCGGCCATGGTTGCGGATAAGATCAAGTGCCTGCGCACCGTGTTCACCAGACACACAAAAAGTGGATGGAGGGGGCGTGGCTTGCTGATGCAGGGATAGGATGCACACTGGTGCCGCTCCGCTCCTGATATCCCCAGAACGCTATAATAAGCCTCTCACCACTGCACTTAACAACCTATGGGCAAGCCTAAGAGGTCTCAGGGAGGCACCGGACCCACAGCAACAGGCTCCAGCGGAAATCATCTTGATCGCTTTTTGCGATCCTCTGGTCCTACACCCCCAGCCTTCAGGTCTCCCAAGATGGCGGCACCCTCACAGCAGCACGGGGCGGCAGCGCGGGGAAAGAAGAGAGCGGGGAAACAGATTCAGCGCCCTGCAGAGAGGTGTGATGACGACCGGGACCAGGAGGGTCTGGATGATCTGGCTACCCTACCACCTCCTGAGCTAAGTAAAGTCCTCAAAATGTTGCCAACTAAGAGAGACCTGGATAGAGTGGCGAGCAGGCTGGAGGGGTCTTATAGGAGGGAACTCCAGAGTTTGAAAACGAAGTTTACAGCTAGAGTGGAGGACAGTGGAGTCTACTCAGAATGGGCTCTTAGATGAGCTTCAGGCACACAGGGAGATGCTGCAGCTACACTCTACTATCCTGGAGGATGTTCTGTATGGCCAGGAGGACATGGAGAACAGAAATCGTAGAAATAACATCCGGATAAGGAGTATGCCTGAGAGTGTGGCTGCCATAGATCTGAGGCAGACGGTCCAGGATCTCTTTAACACCATCCTAGGGGACCCCATGGATTCAGTAATTATTATGGACAGAGTGCACAGAGCCCTGGCCCATAAGCCGACAGGAGATTCCAGAGCTCGTCATGTCATTTGTAGAGTCCACTACTATACAGTGAAGGAGGCAATTATGCAGGGGGCCAGTCAGAAGGGCACTATACTGTTCCTGGACACTGAAATATCCCTGTTCCCTGATCTAACAAGATGCACACTGTTACAGAGAAGAGGATTGCGACCCCTGCTGTCTGCTCTGCAAAACAACGGCATTCCTTACAGATGGGGATTTCCTTTTCAATTGTTTGCACATAAGGATGGGAAGTCTACTACCTTTAGGAGGATCGGAGATCTGCCTGCCTTTTTAGCTGCGTTCGATCTTCCCCAGATGACTCTCCCGGATTGGACTGCAGCACACCAGTTGCCTCCACCCCCGACTAGATGGCAGGAGAGGAGACGCGACCGCAGGTCCCTTGAACCGTCCAACTGAGGAACTCTGGTTTGCTCTCTTGTATTGATGCTATATGACCCATGAGGGCCTGGTCTCCGTCTGCCTTTGATGTTTCCCCCCCCTCTCCTCTCCCTTTTCTCCCCATCCCTACCCCCATATAAGTGCCTATACAAGTATGTCTCTTTTCCTATTGTGTGTACCCCTACCCTGGGTTGCCCACATTCCTATGCAGGCGGTCGTGAGATCCAGTTTTGGCAATAGATAATGCTGGGGATGAACATGGGAGCGGACCTGCCCACTGCCTCGGCTTCCACCTTCCTCCAGAGGTGCAGGATAGTTTATTCTATCCTTGGATGCACTAATGGTTTAAATCCATATTGTTTGTTATTTTTTCTTACTTGGTTTACCCATTCATACATCTATGATGTTTTTTTGCTTTCTTTTATTATATCTATCTCTAGTTTTTCTATCTTCTCTCTCTTTACACTAGACTGGGATATTTTTTAGCTATCAGTTTCCGTGGTTTATAATTGATTATGGATGACTTACATATATGCTCATTTAATGTTAAGGGCCTCAATATCCCCAACAAAAGGAGGTAAGTATTATATTCTGCTCATAAGAAACGTGTTCAAATATTGATGCTTCAGGAAACACATTTCAGGTCGGATAACGTGCCGAAATGTGAAAGCCCATTATACCCGATGTGGTTTCACTGGCCCTAACCCCGAATCCAAGTCCAAAGGGGTTTCCATAGGTTTTCATAAGTCTTTCTCCCCCTCGGTACTGAAGCAGCTGGTGGACCCCCAGGGCCGCTTCCTGTTTCTTCAGATATCTTTTGCTTCCCGCACAATAACTCTCGCCAATGTGTATTTCCCTAACAGGAATCCCAGGAGATTTGGCTCTTGCACCAGACTGAGGCTGGAAGAATTTGCGGAGAACAACCCGATTGTGTTAGGGGGAGACTTCAACTTCCCGGCTGACCCGATAATGGACGTCTCTACGGGTAAGTCCAGCAGACCTGGGCCGTCTCTCCACCATCTTAGGAGGCAGTGGGAGGGTTTATCCCTAGTAGATGCCTGGCGCATATTGCACCCGGGTGATCGAGATTATATATTTTATTCACCAGTACACCTCTCCTACTCCAGAATAGATAGGATTTATGTCTCACACTCCCTTCTCGATTCTCACCTGTCAACGGACATAGGAAATATTATCCATTCTGATCATGCCCGGTGTTTCTTTCTATGCGCCTCTGGTCGAACGCTCCTAAAGAATTTACCTGGCGACTGAATGATAACCTATTGAGAGACTCTGCATGCAGGGCCACTGTTGAGAAGGCTATCCACGACTTTTATTTGGACCATGAGTCGGATCCCACCCCTTTACCTATGCAGGGTAGGCTCTGAAGGCGTCTTGCGTGGACTATTTATCTCACATGGCACTCGCCTTAAAAAAATTAGGGCTGGAAACATCACCTCTCTATTATCACAGATTTCTGATCTGGAGAAACTACATAAGTTGGACTTTTTGCCGACAACGTACTCTCAGGGTTATCTACGGCTAGACACAAACTTCTATCAATACTAGACGAGGGCGATCGAGGCCTTCAGGACAAAATCCATTCTCGTTTCTATTATTTGGGAAACAAGGGAGGCAAGTTGATGGCCAGAGCCTTACACAAAAGGGGTCCACAGACCACGATTCTCCATATGCAGGATGAGGGAGGTCGCAGAGTGCATAAGACCAGTAAGATTTTAGCGGGGCTTCCGCCACTACTATGCTTCCTTATATAACCTCAATAGCCATTTCGGGGATATGTCTGCCCCCATTTGAAAGAAAAGTTTAGGGCGTATTTAAGGGGATGCGGTCTACCCACCTTACCGCGGGACATCTGTAGAGGACATCACGGACTGCTGGCAGTCTATGAAGTTAGGCAAAAGCCCTGGCCCCGATGGCTTCTCTGCCAGTTTTTTTTTAAACCTTTCAGTCCATCTTGTCCCCCAGATTTTTAGATGTCTGTAATGCTGCGGCGGGGGGGTGGGGGCTTTCCCTCCGCAGGCTCTTATGGCACATATCGCAGTCCTGCCGAAACCGGGCAAGGACCCGTCTGTGTATGGAAATTACCGCCCCATATCCTTAATAAATATACACATAAAAATTTACACAAAAGTGATAGCTAACAGGCTTAGAGCCTTTCTCCCTGGTTTGATAAATTCAGACCAGGTAGGATTTGTGCCTGACCGTGAAGCCAGGGACAATACGGTCAGGACTATTGCTCTGATTGATGGGGCCAGACGTAGGGGATGCCCATGTGCATCTGTCTCTAGACGCTGAAAAGGCGTTTGACAGGGTGCACTGGGTGTTCATGTCAGAGACCCTGCGTCATCTGGGACTTGAGGAGTCCTCTGTACGTAGTATAGGGCTTTATATACCTGCCCCACTGCCGTGTAAGGGTTAATGGCTCTCATTTGAGCAATTTGAAATACGGAATGGCACTCGCCAGGGTGCCCTCTATCTCTCTTCATCTATATCCTCTGTATGGAGTCTCTGGCTGCGTCAATTCGGAACAATTCGGCAGTTCAGGGGTTGGGAGGTCCGGGGGGGAGCACGAGTTGGCTCTCTTCGCTGACGATCTCCTTCTCTATATTACTAACCCCTTGATAAGCATCCCTAACATACTCACTGAGCTCCAGACTTATGGTCACTTGAGTAATCTTAAAATAAATATGGCCAAATCAGAACTGCTGAATGTTTCCTTGCCGCAGCTGGTGGTCCAATTGCTGAAGGACAGCTTCCCATTTAAGTGGAGGTCTGATTCCTTACGATACCTGGGTATACAGTTGACGGGAGATACGGCAAATTTGTTTAAAGCAAATTTCCAGCCCCTACTTCTCAGAGTGGAAAGAGAATTGAATTCTTGAACAGGCTCTCCATCTCCTGGCTGGGTAGAATTCATGTGGTGGATATGGATCTTCTGCCCCGCTTGCTGTACTACTTTCAGGCCATACCTATCATGCTGCCCGCCTCATTCTTCTCTCAACTAAAAACCTTATGACCACTTTACACGCGGCTACATTTCTAGCTTATCCACAGGTAACTTACTGGCTGCAGTGAAATCATGGAGACATTATTCCATTTGTACACAGCAACAAGATAGAACCATGTCTCCATGATTTCACTGCAGCCAGTAAGTTACCTGTGGATAAGCTAGAAATGTAGCCGCGTGTAAAGTGGCCATTACATATAAAGTTCATCTGGTCCCATAAGCCCCCTAGAATGGCTATTCGCAGTCTCCATAGAGCAGTTCATAGAGGTGGCTTGGGGTTGCCGGATGTACAGATGTACCACTTGGCAAATATGGGACGGTGTATCCTTGATTTGTTTGTCAAACAAGATAGGAAGAGATGGGTGGAGGCGAGACTGCATTTACTCCCCTTCCTCCTCGGGCGATGATCTGGTCATCTGATACCCCATTGTCTGTAGATCTACTATTTATTTCTGCACACCTTAAGCTCTTTATACGTCGCAAGGGAATCAAACGAGGCCTAACATCACGCCCTAGACCTTGACCCCTATATACAGTAACCCACGGAGATGGGGAGGTCCGCCTTTTTGGGCATTGATAGGAGGGACTACCCTACTCTGCATAACTTCATCACTTATGAGGGTTTGAAGTCTATCCCTGACCTATTCCTGGATGGGAATCCGCCTTCAGACTCATGGTTGATATACGCTAGGCTCAAGAGTTATCTCAGGTCTATTCCGAGAGAGGTTTTATACCGCCCAATGTCTATATTTGAGTGGAGGTGCATGGAGGGAGAGTCCCTGGACCACGCGATATCCTCTCTTTATAAGGAGTTTGTCGAGGCAGAGTCAGGGAGATAGATACAACTCCTGTGTTCATTAGGCGGTGGGAGGCCCATCTTGGAAGGAAATTTTCCCCTCTGGAGTGGGAGAGGATTTTAACATGTACTTATAAGACCTCCATTTCAGCTGTAGCCCAAGAACGCAATTATAAGGTGGTGGGGAGATGGTACAGGTGCCCTGCGGACAATCACGTTTTCTACCCCGAGACACCGGGTATATGCTGGAGGAGCTGTGGAGGGGGGGGGCTCCTATCTCCATATCTGGTGGGAGTGTCCTCATGTCCTCATGTTCATTCTGGAAAGGGATATTTGATTTATATCAGTGGGTTACCTCCGTGCATGTCTCTCCTACATCTGAATTGGCATTATTGAACCTAGTTCCTATGTCTATCACTAAATTTAAAAAATCCTTGCTCCACCACTTCCTGACGGCGGCGAGGCATCTCATTTCTAAATACTGAAGAGGGCGGGTTGCCCTTCGCGGCAGGAGGTGGTGAAAGAGATTAATCACATATGCCGTATGGAGGAACTCATGAGCCTCAACTTACCGGATCCCAAGGGGTTTGATCGCCACTGCAACACATGGCCTCCATTGTGTGATGTTTCGATAGTCTCCAGATCTTGTGTCCTGGTTATCCTAAAGAATATGTAAAGTAAAGTCTGGGGGCAGAGGAGTGCCCCGGAGAGGTTTATCTTAGTCAATCCCAGTCTGGTGATGTTCTAGTGTTGTTCTTTCTTTTCTTTCTTTCTTCTATTCCTTTCTTATACTATCTCTTTCCTTTTCCTACTTCTTATGTTTACAGTTTATTAAATATGCAAGCAGTTCACCTCGGTGGCCTGCATTGAGTAACATTTTACCAACTAAACTTTTTGATGGTTGTATTTTTAGCCTCCTATCTGTAGTGAATGTGATTTTTTGGCACTTTATCCCTGGATAGGATTAGACCTCAAGAAAATTGTTCACCTTTGGATATATAATAATCCTGTCTTCTGTCCAGTTGATATGTCTAATTTGTTGGAGATATGTTATGATATATGTTTTACTTCTTGGCGGGGGCTTTACCCACATGTTTGTTCATTTTGGGCTATGTTTAAAATTCAATAAACATTGATTTACAAAAAAAAAGAGCTGAGGAGGTTGCTAGGCCACATCTGTGGTACTATGACCTCCTCACCTTCACCCGGGCCAGAGGGGCCTTGGGAACACTTGTGCAGCAGGCGCCGGCCGCAACCAGTGTGGCCGCGCCAAGACCTGCCCGTCGCAGGATGTGGGAAATTGTATTTGTGTGATCTATCTACCCAGCTTGTTCTTTGCACTGATGTGTGGTTTGCAGCATATGTGTTAGTCACCATTGTGCTTTTCCTTCACAAATCATGGTCACTGTTCTTTTCTATCTGTTTTTGGGTCTCTGTTTTCACAGATTGTGTTGTGTTCTTTGTTGGCACTTTACATATCAATGTTGACCCTCAGGTGAGTATACTGCATTGGTCTACTTCTTTGTTTGTTTTTATTCTAAACTCTGCTCCTGTGGCTCTTGGTATTAGCCTTGGTGAGTTTGGCTCTATGTTGTCTTGAGTGTTTGGTTGTAGTATTAGCTTAAATTACATAGCAACATGTGGCTGATGTTTTTTTGTTGTTTATTTTTCATGCCCCTCGGAAGCATAGCCCCAGTGCTGAGGAGCCAGCAGCTGGCGAGGCTCTCCCATCAACATCTGTGGGAGAACCAGTGCCCGAGACTAGTGGTGGGGGGCCGGGCCCAGGGCCCAGCTCTGGAATCCAACGTCGAAGACCACCTGCCCCACCAAACACGGAGCTGGGTACCTGGGCAAAACGGGCCCTCCTCGATCGAGAGAGGACCCCCAGCTCTGGGATCGGGTATGTCGCCAGCAAGTGCTGGCCCGCATGGAGCCAGAGCAGCGTGACATCGCCGAGCGGGCCATCTTTCATGTCCAGGAGGTGGGCGTTGATGGGTCCCTGCGATGGGGGGCGTCATGGACATTCCCCCGGGAGACCAGGGCCCACTGCGCCCGCAAGACGCATGGTGAGGAGGCCGCAAAATCGTGATACTCCACCTCCCCCCAGAAGACAGCCCAGGCGAGCTGCGGCCTCACATGGCCGATGGGTTTATGAGGAGGAGGGGGAGGCCCCATTGTCTGAGCCAGCAGAGGAGGAGGAAGAAGAGGCCTATTAGCCAATGCACAAGCTTGGGCCACACACTAATGTTTGATGGGCAGGTGTGCCTCATGTTTTTTCTTTAAACTTTATCGAAAGACAAAAAAACTAAAAAAATAAAACCTTATTTTAGCCACAACTCTGTCGATATCTGTCTCACGTTCACCAGTATGTGTGTGTGTTTGGTACTGTGGGTGTCATATAGTAGACATTCATGTCATATTTGGGTGCATGGTGGTTGTAATGGTCCAGTATGGTGACATGTTTGCAATATCACACCATATACCTGTAGATAATCCATGACCCAGTGTGGTTGGTGAAATGTAATCTCACAAACTTACCCTGTGTGTGTTGCAACAAGGGATGACACAGGATGTAGCTGGACATTTTTTGAAAAACATTGCCAACACAAGCCAAAAGCCTTGGTCTGGTTAGAGTAGCCAATACACACTACCACTTTCCCAATGTGGGACACTATAAGAAAAGAGGCCAACGTGGCCTAAAAAACTAAGGTGCCAACATGGCAACAGGGAATTAAACAAGGGTCCAACATGGACAACAATTATTAGGGGAGTCTGGTTCCCTTATTGGGTGGGGGGTGATGGATTAGGGGCCCTGCCAGACATGGCTGTCTGGAGGGCGTGGATCATGGCACCCAAGCGGGCAAGGTGTTGCTGCCCTTCTTGGTGTGCCCTCTCCATGTGCTGCTGTGCCTCCTGGTGAGCCAGCAGCAGCTCCTCAATGGTTTGTACACCTGTATGGGAAAGAAGAACATTAGTGAGTTTCCTATGTATGGGTGGGTGGGTGTTTGAGGGAATTGGTAGTGATTATATGTACGCAGCACATCACCATCCCGGGTCACATCTGTAGGAGATGGGGATGGGCTGACAGCCCAGCCTGCAGTACGGGCTCGTTATCCTTCATCAAAAAAAGACAACAAAAATCAGTACTCACATACGTGTATGTGCAGCACACAACAATAACTACATTAGCAAGCTGGTAGGCCTTAGCAGACACTTACCACCATACACTGAAGCAGCAGGCTCAAGGTGAGGGTGTGTTGCCACCAAGACACCAGGGCTTGGCCAGGAGCTTGAGATGCTGGGGTGGGGTGATGCTCCCAGGGCTACAGGGCTGGCTGCATCCAAGTCTTGTGGGCCTGCTGGGGAGGGAGTGGCTAGGTAATCCAGGGCCGGGGCTGGTGGAGTCCCTGTTGGGGAGGGAGTTGCAGGGCCCTCCAAGGCCGGGGCTGGTGGAGTCCCGGGTGGGGAGGGACTGGCTGGGCCCTCCGGGGGCAGGGCTGGTGGAGTCCCGGGTGGGAGGGACTGGCTGGGCCCTCTTGGGGCTGGTGGAGTCCTGGGTCGGGAGGGAGTAGCTGGGCCCTTCGGGGCCAGGGCTGGTGGATTCCTGGGTGGGGAGGGACTGGCTGGGCCCTCTGCGCCCGGGGCTGGTGGAGTCCCGGGTGGGGAGGGACTGGCTGGGCCCTCCGGGGAAGCTGGTGGGGGTGTACCAGGTGCTGTTGGAGACTGTAGAGCGTCAACAGACACAGAGTCCTCGTCATCTGTAATATCAAACATGATAACAGAGCAATTTAAGAAAAGGCGCACAACATAGGGTAAACACCTTGTGTGTGTATAAATGTCATGATGGCCTGAATGATACAGTAAAAGGTTATGGTCGGCGCATACCCTATGGTGAGGGCCCACTCTGGTTTGGGACATGAGTCCCAGTGCCCACATATTTTGAATGTTAGATAACCCTTGGCTTAGCATGGTAGGTATTTGAGTCTTGAACACAAGAGCAGCCAGTAAGCATCAGGTGTTCGCACCATGGGGGCCAACACATAGCGTTGAGATTGTATTCAGTGTTCTGTATTGTGATCATTGTGTAGCAAAATTGTATGTGTCACAGGTGACACATATGTGCTGCAAGGTGTCATGTGGGTGTGGAACATCGCATTAATATGTTGTTGTCACCTTTGCAGTCAGGACACAACTATTTTTGCCACCACATGGGTCAAGGACCACTATAGCCATCACCATTTGGATGACAAATGAGTGCTTTACACCTTCATGTTGCAGTGTAACCAACATGCAGATGCACATTGGTGACAGCTCCAAATGGTGGCTTAGGCCACATTATGTGGCATGGCACAATACCACAGAATGTTTGTGTAGTGTTTGGAGTATTTAGCTTTCCATGTGTGTGTTTTGCATTGCCACACACTCACCACGCAGCCTGGCAATCCTGGCACGAAGATCCACAATGCACCCTGGTAACTTGTGTTTGAGGTCTGCAATCTTCTTCTGGATCTGCTTGCAGGTCCTCTCCACCCCCAGTTTGTGGAGCAGGGCCCGCTGTATCCACCTCAGTATGCTGTGCTTGCGCAGCCGTGGGTGCTGGTGATGCTGCTCACACCAGTAATCCTGGCGGTCACATACGTCTATGAGGAGCATTAGCTCCGCCAGACCCCATGTGGCAGCGCGCTGTGCGGCGGCCATGACTGTTCTTCTATGTGCAGGGAGGGGCAGGCACTTGGCAGGCAGGGAAGTAACCAAAACAAACGTCATGACTCATCATGCACACTGGCGCCGCCAAACAACATTGAGGACGCTAACAAGATAGCCATCCACGGAGCGGGAGTAGCGTATTATAGCCATCAGCGTCACCAAATTCACAAACTATTGCAGTGCGTTGCCCATGGCACCCATGTGCGATGTGTAGGCCAACATCTGCATTGTCATGTGTGGCAGTATGGTGGACACAGTTAAACTTCAAATACACGCGCACAGCATAGCTTGCGCTATTGAATGCGCGCGTAATTCAACTGATGTAGTGGATGGTTGTGTAGGTGAAGATGTGTGTGGTGCTGAAGAAGTGACAGCTCTTAAAATATGGCGCCCTGTGAAGGGACAGCCAATGGAAACACAGTAGCCACCACCAATCATCGCTGACAGGGCGCTGTGTCTAGCACGCTGTGGCATGCCTACGGGAAATCAATAGGCGACGCAGATTCCATCACTATCGCCCGTTCACACGCCAAAAGCCAGGAATGTCGCCTTCATGATTGCCTCTGATTTTGGAGCAGTGCTGTGAAATCGGAACCAGGCGACAATTATTTTATCGCCACCAAATTCCCCAATTGCACACCGCAACTGGGAGGCAATTTTACGGCGATGTTACTAGAGCAACATATCGCCGGTCAGATTTCTCGCTGCGGTTGTGGCATGTAAAGGTACCCTAAGAGGCAGTGTAAAAATAAGAGTGAATTAAAAAACAAAGTTTTTAAAAACCTGTAAAAAAAAAACCATAAAGTTCTAATCACCTCCCTTTTCCCTCAATCACAATAAAAGTATTAAAAAAATACACATATTTGGTATCGCCGCATTCAGAATCGCCCGATCTATCAACATATTAAATGCATTAATGAAAGCCGTAAACTCCGTAACGGAAAAAAAAATCCAAACACAAAATTTCTTTTTTTTGGTCACCGTAACGTTGCTATAAAATTTCAATAACGGGCGATCAAAACAGCGCATCCACCCAAAAATGGTATCATTACAAACGTCAGCTCAAGACGCAAAAAATAAGCTATCACACATTCCCAGATCCCAAAAAATTAGAACGCTACGGGTCGCAGAACATGGCGCAAACTTCAGAATTTTTTTCACCACCTAGATACCAATAAAGATACACTTGTTGGGTGTCTACGAACTCGTACCAACCCGAGGCATCACCCCATTCATCAGTTTACCATATAGTGAACATGGTGACTAAAATACCCAAAAAACAAATGTGTAATTGCACTTCTTTTGCAATTTGCCTGTACACTATATGGTAAAATAAATTATTGCATATGAAAGTACAACTCGTCCTGCAAAAAACAAGCAGTCATATGTCTATATTGACGGAAAAATAAAAAAGTTATAGCTCTTGGAAGCAGGGGAGCAAAAAACGAAAATGAAAAACGAAAAATTCCCGGGTCATGAAGGGGTTAACAAAGTTTGGGTATTTTGGAAAACACTGTTCTAGTACATGATGTACGCCTTCCACAAAAAACTTCAAATGTTGATCATTTGATGTTAAATTCTGTCTGAAAACAATCATGTGATCATACATTGTTCTCTAATTCTGATCGCCAATATACACTCACTATATGTTTATACACTGTGTACATATTTTAATTTATCTTGTTTCTTTATGAAATGCACACTACAATATAAAATGGCTGAATTCAGTCTAATAGTATAAGTATCATTTTGACCTTCTAGAAATAAAATCTCATGACTATTCAAAAAAAACTCATAAAAGATTTTTTTCTTAAAGTCTGGCCTTAAATCCGAGTAATGGATTTGATGCAGCCAATGTAGATGAATTTTGCTAATGGGTATCAAAGCATGAAATGCATCTCCATTTTGATGTAAGCCATAGTAGCCTAGAGCACTGTATATTATGGCAGTATAAAGCTCCTAAAATATTATGCAACATGTTGCGAGGTCTATTAGCCTTCTATCATGAAGGTCAGTGCTGTCTTCGTCACACTTTAATATAACTTTTCCATGTTTCCTATTCTCGTCTGCGTTCTGACTAAGCTTTAGCCATTTCTTATTTTTTGCTTGAAAAAGACATAAAAATTAGTTTATTACACATGCTCTGAAAGAAATGAGTTTTTCTAATGTTTAGGGATTGAACTATTCAGTTTTGTAATAAGTTCTAAAGTTTGCTTTATTGATTTGTGCAGTGTCTAATTGTACAAGGCATTCGGTACTGACTATACATCACTGCTGTGTATTGTGGACTAGCCAGTAAATGACAAATAATTGAACTCATAGTCACTACTATTCATAAATTCACTGCTGTCTCAGCAATGAGCCTTAAGAACCCAACTCCTTCATGCCTCCTTGGGCTTACTTACATTCTGAGTGCTCGCAGCTCACATATCTTGAGGGAAGAATCAAAAGGTCAGGTTCTACATTGTAGTGAAGAGTCCGACTCAATAAGAAAATACACAGCAAGATTGACAGTTCTATAATTTTAGACTATTCTCATTCAGCACAAGTGATAGAGATTCATTATTGTCATGTCTCAGTTCAAAGGCTCGCTCCAAGTCATCTCAAGTTTTATACATACCTTTCTTCCCCTCGGAGATAGCAAATAGAATTGAGTATAAAGACAAAACTGAAACAATATCTCAACATGTCATGTAGCAAAGCTGAAAGGTATTGATTTAGGACAAAAAATAAAATTGCCTTTTTTTGAAAGCAGACTAAGCATATACTGGATTGTTTCATGGGATTTTGAAAGTAATTGACAGGAGTATTCATAAAAGTGAAAAATTGAGACAGAAATAATAGCAAGAAGAAAACATGATACAGTTTGTATTAATCACTCCACCTAAGCTCCAGCAGTCATAGACCTTCCAGAGTTCAATGTTTAGTGGAAATATACAATTGTGTTTTACAGCTATTCTTATGGGATTCAGTTTTCTTAGTGATAACATTTGCAAAAAGAGTTTCCATTGCTCAACATAAAAAGACTTTTTAATGTCATTGTGACTACATAACTATATACTTCAGTCTTTATATACAGTATATGTACAGAATATTAATATTTTACAGTATGCACATGATGTACCCCAGGGCCAGGGTACTAATTTAAGTAGCTTTACGGGTCTTTCACTGGTGGCCGGTGCCCAGATCTGTGGCCCTGGTGGTCACGAAAAAGGGGGTAGTAAAAATAGAATAATAAAAGTTTTTTAACGTGACGCCTTCTGCAGTATCTGGTGATGGCACCAGCGCTTCCAGCTGACCTCCGGAGACGATGGGTAGGCAGCCGGATGAGGTCGCTCCCTGCAGGCGGAGCGAAGTCCCCAGGGCAGTGAGGTAAAGATAATGGATTTTCACAGAGAGAGAGGCGCAGTCTTCTCCTTGAAACTGGAACACAGGTGACCAACTTAATAGAAATAAGATACAGGAAATCTTCTTGCTCTGCATGGGTGTTTACTGGTGACGTGAACCAGCTTTCCAGGTTACAAAGCCATTGTCATTGGTACACAGTCACTTGGTTTCAGAGAGCTGGCCGGGTAGTCACCAAAGGATGTAAAGTCTCTTGAGGCTCTCAATGATGTTCCTTCTGGTACAATCTCTGTCCTTTTGACTGCGCTCTTCTTACTATAAATGCGCAGCACTGCACGGAACCCTCTTCCTACCAGACCCGTTGGGTATACAGAGGTTACTCTTTCTCTTTAAGGGGCTCAACCTGGTTTGGAGCTCCTGGTGGGAACGTACGTGTCGGACCAGGTCGGGGCTATATGAAAGGCTTTCGACCACCAGGTTTGACAGCTAAGAGCTAAACTTTCCTGCACCGCACTCGGAGCCGGTACTCCATCTTGGACTGGGTTCCCTCCGGACCAGTTTTCGGCATGGTCCGTCCCCGGGCTTCCTCCAGCCAGGAATCTCTCTTCTGTCATGGCTGCCTTCCTTTACAGGCACCCTCCACTTGACTTTCCTTACGAAGACTACTCCTCACTGTCATTCCTGCTTATATCACTACACTTTAGCTCCTCCCACCGAGACTGGTTCTCTAGCAACTGGTTAACCAAAAGGTCCCCTAACCTAAGTGTAAGTGTTGGTTGTACTGGTGTACCTGCTGTGGATTTTCATCTGTGTTCTAGGAAGGCCTGATTTCAATACTTTAAAGGACATGGCTATAAAGGGGTTTCAGCCAGTGGAGACTCCTGAAGCTGCCATCCGGCGGTGGTGCAGTGGTGAGGCGCAGGTTACCACAACGGTACCTGCCTCCTGTACCTGTACGTCCTGATCGCCTAGATTTAGTGTACTTGTTCTTGTCTCCTCATCTCATGTAAAGCGCCATGGAACTAATGCGCTATATAAATAAATATAATATAATAATAATAATACCGTGCTGCAGCTGAGAACAGTGTACAACTGCTAACCTGATAAATTGACTCTTTACGCTCTGAAGTGCGCCAAATGGGCAAGAACTTAACTCGAGTCATGGAAGCCCTGCAGCTGCAGCAGGGGCCAAAGCCCACGCCAAAGCCACAGCCAAAACTTAAGCTTTGATCCAGCTTGCTGACAGTCTGGAGGATGTCCCGTGATGAGAGCAAGGCAAACTTTGTCGTACAGAGGGAGGACCACCGACCGTTACAGCTCCACAGGGGAACTCATTTGCCGTCAATGCCACAAGACTGGCCATATCGCCCGACACTGTACTTTAAACGAGCAATTCCTCAGGAGTAACTCAACAGGGCCCAGCCGACTGGTATAACACCTTCATTGGACAATGACCGTTCCTGTCCATCATACTAGACAGTATATCAACACCTGCTTTATTGGATACCGGGTCAAAAGTAACCACCGTACCACATATCCTTTACAAACAATTCTGCTTAGAGAAGGAACTCCAACCACTAGCTTTAAACCTTAACCTTTATGCTTCTAATGGTGAACCACTTACAATAGTGGGGGTTAATGAAGTAGCAATAAAGGTGGGAAGGGTAGAATTGCAAAACCAGGGGATTATTGTGGTAAAAGAAAATCCTAATAATCGTGATCCTTATGTTATTCTTGGTACAAATGTTGTTAGCAATTGCATGGGCGAAGTGTTGTTCTTGATTCAACAGATCGGAGACACTGCCAAACCTGGGCAGAAGAAGGTTCTTCAGCGAGAGATGCATATATAGAAAGGTGAGAAGTCCGGCTTTCAAGATCGCGCTGTTCCAGACCAAAGTTCACAAGGAGTTAATCCAAGGACCAAGCAGTGATAAGCAAGAGATAAGAGCCCTCTCACCAGCAACAGGTAAAGCTTACAGGTGGTGAAATTGGTACTGCACGGGTAACAGACCTGTTTCCTATTGTCATACCTCCTGTGAGTGAAATGATGATTTGGTGTCGAGCAGCCATAGGTCTAAGAGCACAGGACTACCAGGCAGTAGTGGAGCCCGTCATCTCAGAGCATAGGCCTACACTGTTGACAGCCGGGGGGTAGTTTATGTACACAAGGGAAGGGTACCAGTTCGCTTCTTAAACTGTGGCAGTGAAGAGGTCAAACTACCCAGGTATTCCACTGTTGCTAAGCTGTACACTGTAGATAACAATGAGATTCAAGCAGTGGAACCCTTACCTCAACCCGAGGAGGTAGAGGATGATAATACTAAAAAGCCACTGGAGGTCGGTGTCAGCAACTCCATGTAGGAACTAATGCCATCCCAGTGTACAAAAAGCAAGGTTTCTACCGGGTAGTCCAAGAACTTGAACAGGTATTCAGTAAGCATCCACTTGACTTTGGTAGGATTAAAGGGGTACAGCACCACATCCCGACAGGTACACATCAACCAATAAAAGAGCAATACAGGCCTATTCGACCCGCACACTATCAAAAAGCCAAAGGGAGGTTAGAGGACATGAAGGATGCAGGGGTTATAAGAGATAGTTGTAGTCCCTGGGCAGCCCCACTAGTTCTAGTCAGAAAAAAAGATGGCAGTATGAGAATGTGTGTAGATTACAGGCAAATAAATTGGATAACACACAAGGATGCTTACCCGTTATCTCGCATTGAAGAATCGCTAGCTGCATTGAAGTCTGCCAATTACTTTTCATCCCTAGATCTTACTAGCGGATATTGGCAGGTGTCCGTTGCCGAAGAAGACCGTGAGAAGACGGCATTTACAACGCCCATGGGTTTGTGCAGATTTAACAGCATGCCATTTGAACTATGCAATGCACCCGGAACGTTCCGGAGCTTGATGGAGTGTTGCCTGGAGTATAAGAACTTCGAGGCGGTACTGCTTTACCTGGATGATGTCATAGTGTACTCAAAGTCCTATGAGGAACACCTAACTCATCTAGCCAAGGTATTTGAAGCCTTGTCCAAGTATGGGATGAAGCTAAAACGATCCAAATACCATTTATTAAAAACAAAAGTTCAGTACCTGGGGCACGTAGTCAGTTCCGAAGGGGTGGCCCCTGACCCAGACAAAGTAACCGTCATCCGGGAGCGGCCAGAACCAAAGACCTTAAGGGAAGTACGTCAGTTCCTGGGATTGGTGGTATACTAACGGAGGTTCATTAAGGAGTACGCGAAGAAGGCTGCTCCACTACAGAATCTCTTGGTAGGCCAACCCAAGAAAGGCAAGTCTAAAGATCTTCCCTTGGAGTGGAGCAAGGAACAAGAAGAGTCATTCCAGATGATGAAAGAGGCCCTAACTGGTGAGGAGATCCGGGCTTACCCTGACTACAACCTACCATTCCTGTTATATACAGATGCCAGCAACGTGGGATTAGGAGCTGTACTCGCCCAGAAGCAAGAAGGCAAAGAAAGAGTGATTGCCTATGCTAGTAGGAAGCTTCGCCCCACAGAAAGGAACCCTGAAAACTACAGTTCTTTCAAGCTGGAGTTCCTGGCATTGGTCTGGGTCATTATTGAAAGATTTAAACACTACCTGGTATCTAGCAAGTTCACAGCTTTTACTGTTAACAACCCTTTAACCCACCTGGAAACTGTGGAATTGGGAGCCATGGAACAGAGATGGATGGCCAGATTATCCAATTACCAGTGTACCATCAAGTACCGGGCTGGGCAAAGCAACGGCAACGCTGAAGCCTTATCCAGGATGCCTCAACTATCAGATATGGGTGCGGATGAAGATGAGCTAGATGAAGTGGAGTTACCCGCCTTCCATCAGCTGAGGACATCACAATGCCAACAGGTCCATGCAGAACCTCCTAAGATAATAGTGAACCCCTTACCACACTTTGGTTGGAAGGAATCTCAAGAGAGTGACCTGGCTATCAGTTTAGTAAAAGGACTGATAACGCAAGAGTCCGCAAAGTTACCTTCAAATCCTTCACCAGAAGTTAAGAACCTGTGGAACGAGAGAAGCAAGTTGTTCATTTACCAGGAGAAGCTCTGTAGAAGATATGTTAACCCCAGGACCAATTAAATCGTATGGCAAATCATAGTACCCAAAACAGAAATCCAAATAGTACGAAATGCCTACCATAATCAGACTGGACACTTTAGGCCGCTTTACACACACCAACTTCTGTGTCCAACTTCTGAACAGATCTCTGGTTGCAGTGAAATCATGGACACATTGTTCCATTTTGTGGCTGTGTACAAAATGGAGCAATGTGTCCATGATTTCACTGCAACCAGAGATCTGCTCAGAAGTTGGTCACAGAAGTTGGTGTGTGTAAAGCGGCCCTTTGGGTGGAAAAAGCTAGAAATGCTGCTAAAAAATGGGCTGTACTTGGTTGGCATGAAGGGATCCATAGAAAGATGGTGTAAAGACTGTGGACCCTGCAGCCTAGGCACAAAAGACCAGCAGAGTCAAAGAGCACCACTCCAATCAATTGTAACCATGCAACCGCTCCAGATTGTAGCCTTAGACCATGTGAAGTTGACTCCAAGCCGGACTGGCTACACTTATGCTTTGACAATGTTGGAAGATTGTAAAATATCTAACTGCTGCAACAACTGCAAAAACTTTCCAGAATGTCTTCTGTAGACCACTAGGCTACCCAGAACAAGTTCTAACTGATAGAGGTTCAGCTTTTGAACCCAAAATCTTCCAAGAGTTTTGTCATCTGTATGGGTATAAGAAAATAAGAACTACGCCATATCATCCCCAATCCAATGGGTTATGTGAAAAGATGAACAACATTGTGATAGACATGTTCAAAATGCTCTTGAAGACAGGAACAAGTGGCCAGAAAAACTGCTTGATCTGATGATCAGACATGTACAATCACATCCCAGTGAGTTCTACGAACTGTACACCCGCCTATCTCATGAGAGCGTGTACGGGAAGATTACCTATAGATCTTAAACTCAGCGTTTTTGAATCCAAAGCAGAAGCTTCCAATTCTGACTGGAATACCACCCGTTTAGAACAGTACAGACAGGTTCAAGCTTGCGTTGAGGATAGTCTTGAAAAAGCTTGGGAAAAACAAGAAAGGAGCGTCAACAAAAGTGCACCAGCAGAACCCATATTACCCGGAAGCATGGTCTTAAAAAGAAGATGAGGAAGACATAAATTAGATGACAATAGGAGCGAGAACCCTATACTGTTTTAGAATCCAACTTCGAAAACACCAAGGTTTGCCTCATCAGCAAAAATGGAGGAAAGACCCACAGCAGTATCTCGGGATCATTTAAAGAAATGTCCAACAGATTGAAAAACCCAAGACTTTGTTGATTCCCCAAAAAATGAAGAACCAGAGTCATTCATATCGCCAATTCCATGTCCAAAGCCAAAGGAAAGAGTCATCTCAACAAATACTCAGAGACTTTCCAGAAGATTGGCCCCAAAAATATGGAGCAGTAATAGTGCCATTACTAAGCTTCTACCAACCACAAGAAGAGATCCCAAGAAGTCAGGAAGACATACCTGTTGCTAGAGAATGAGGATCCTGCAATCCGTACACCTGCTAGTCCTGTAGTAAGACTAAGGCCACACAGACATGTACCTGATTTTCCCCTATCGCACTCTTCCTTAGACACATCACCTGAGATACCCACACCTGTAGTGCGTAGATCTAGTCGTAACACACAAGGGCAACTACCATCTAGGTATGGAGAGTGGGCACAATAGAGATGTAATATGAAGTAAAATGGAAGTAACATGTAAAAATAGCAACGCTTCTAAAAATGTAAGCAAATGTATATAGTAGTGTACAGAAGGGTGAAGAATTGGCCAAAAAAACAGGTCACACCAGGTACACAGCACCAAAGGAGGGGTGAGTGGAGTTGGCGTAAGGACCTGTCTAGGAAGAGCAAAATCTTGGCCAAAAGGTGACCCCAGGGCCAGGAGGCCTACAACACTTATGACCTGTAGAGGCCCCTATAGTACCTAGGACTCCTACGCTGAAGCACCTGTAGCAAATGTTGTTGTGTATTCTGAACTTTGAGGCCTACAGAGACTATACCTGTAAGGACTTACTGAACTTTTGATAAACTTTAACCCTTTTTCACCCGGAGGTACAGAGACTTTACTGTATAGACTCTTTGAACAAACATCTTTCCCTGGAACGTTTCCCCTTAACATAATAACACTTTTTTAACATGTTTCATCCTAAAAATTATTAAATTACAGGATTAGGCTCCTATTTAGACATCACTTGTATACACACATTTAGCAAAGAACCTTTGCACATATAAGTATCATACCATAAAAAATAAAAGAAATCATCCCAAAAAAATGCATGCAAGGCTTTTTATATGATCTTAAAATGTTAATGACATCTGAATCATAAAAACTAAACATAGAATAACTAAAATCTAGGTCACATTTCTTGACAGAGGAATCCTTGTTCAGTATTGCATGCCAGCCTCAGACACTACAGCATGTCTCTCTCATGTCTTTGATCACTGCTGAAACAGTCAAGTTTGATATTTTCTTAACCAGTTCAGGAATGGGCCAATTTTCCCAGTTCCTGACCAGGCACATATTCAGCTTTTATAATATACTACACTTTTAATGGCATTAAAATGTTTGGATATTAAAACAATTTGTATCATTTTTTTGCAACATATGGTGCTTCATTTTTGTGTCACTTTCAACTACGGTACATTTATCTTTCCTTATAAATTATTTTTATATATTAGACAATTTTGTTTTATGATGGCATAGGGCTATAAAGGGTGTTGCAGATTAGCAGTGTTTTTTTTGTTCTAAGTTTTGTTTCATTTTTTTGTCTTTATTTTATTTCTTTTTTTCATTTATTTCACACAGTGTATTTCATAAGGTCTTAAAAGACTTTCGGGGGACATTTAAACCTGTTAATATATTCTTCTCATTTTTGATTTCCCCTGTAATTGGCACTGATATATTAGTCCCAGTTACAGAAAAAAATTCAGCCATTAGGCTGTATCACATTTCCTGTGTCCCATCAGTTCCTGCTCCCTCCGTATAAGGGCCACTTTACACACACCAACTTATCTGTCCAACTTCTGAACAACTTACTGGTTGCAGTGAAATCATGGACACATTGCTCCATTTTGTGGCTGTGTACAAATGGAACAATGTGTCCATGATTTCACTGCAACCAGTAAGTTGTTCAGAAGTTGGACAGATAAGGCTGTGTTCACATTTGCGGACCCCTCCGCAGCGTTCTGCGGAGGTGATCCGCAATGTGACCGCAGCGGGCGTGAGCTCCTATCTTTATTATGGGAGCGCACGGTGCTGCGCTTGATAGCGCATGACCATGCGCACCCATTCACTCCCACATGTGATCTGTGCGCAGGCAGAACGCTGCGGAGGGGTCCGCAAATGTGAACCCAGCCTTAATGGTGTGTGTAAAGTGGCCATAAGGGTATGTGCCCACAGGAAGGCACAGCAAATCCTATGGTATTTGATTTTTGTTCTCTGGAGACAGTGGAATGTGTGTGAAAGCTTTTTCCCTGATCACATAAGCTTTGATGGAAGCCAAAAACTCAAGATTAGATTAGCATAGATTTACATAAAACCAAGGCAAAACCTGATCTCAAACGCAGCAAAACCTTCCTGTGTGCACATACCATCACCAGTGACTACATCATAACTGGGACCAAAGTAGGAAGCAAAATCAGTGCTTCCTAATCTGTATACCCAAAGCTTTTCACCTTTGTGTATGCAGCAGTTAGGAAAGCAAACATTTTTCATAAATCATGTCTGCCTTTTCTATGGGGAGTCTGGCTGTGTCTGACAGTTGGCTCCCTGCTCTCCCAGCTGCACAATTTCCTGAAAACTAATAAGGGCTCATTCAATCATCAATTTTTCACATATGAATTCTATCCATCTTATTTACAGACAAAATATGTACTTATTACAGTATATTGCACTGTCTAAAAGTCTATTATTTTGTTAGAGTGAGTGCTTAGCAAATAATAATCAAAACATCCAATTTTGATACAAGTATGTGGGTCAGTAAAACACAAAATAGATAGCAATTGGATGCTATTTATGTGTGGTCCATTTTTGCAGACCAGTTGATGAAAGTAGCCTGAAAATCCTAATCTTTTTGATAACCATTTGGTTAGGCCTGTTTCACATCTATGCGCTCCATGTGCTAGGCTGCCCGGGCTGCCCTGCGCCAGCGCAAATGCAAGCACAGGGCATGGGGCAGCCTAGCGCATGGAGCACATAGATGCACCCCTTAGTGCTCAGCTGCGCTCAGTGCCACCATTATCTCCTATGGAGGAGCACAGGTGAGCGCCGCTCTGCCAGTGAGAAGCGCAAGCGAAACTGGCTGAGCGCACATGCGCATGCGCTGGCTCTGACGCTCCGGAAACACCTCAATAGGGCGTTTCCGGGTGCGTCAAGACCAGGCGCATGCGCAGTGCACTCTGCCAGTTTCGCTTGCGCTTCTCACTGGCAGAGCGCGCGCTCAGCTGTGCTCGGCCATAGGAGATAATGGGGGCACTTAGCGCAGCTGAGCGCTAATGGTACCTTTACATGCCGCAACAGGATGGTAGCAACAACCGGGTGCTTCACGTGCACGAGCACGCACAAACGGTTGCCAACGGTAAACGCACCACCTTTACACGCCACAGCAAGGTGCGCTACGGTAGGTTACATCTATCTCTGGATACACCGCCGGGTGCCACAAGTTACCTTCTGTAGCTTACCTTACCACATTTACACGCCGCAATAACAAGGTAATAAGGGCGGGACAAAGACACCAGGACAACACATAGGCGTGCCACAATTGTGGATTACGAGAATTCCGTACGCTGATAGGACAAAGCAATAACATCATGATTGGCCAGCCAGCACAGGAGGCAGACTAATACATGACGCTCGAGCAATTGTGTAGTGTGAGTGGTCAGCTCCTTAAATATGCCGCCCTATGCAGCGACTACCAATCGTAACGCAGGAGCTTCTCCAATGAGCGCTGAAGGGGGGTGGTTTCACGGAGGCTGTGTCACGCCCCGGGGAGTTATTAGGTGACGAATAAACCTTACCCTACCATATTTACACGCCGATACAGCCCGATACAACCCACAACCATCGCCTAGAAATCCACCTGTTTTAGGGCTCTGCTCTGAAACAGGTGCCTCAAGTGACGGGTGGCAACAACCGTCTTTACACGCCGCAACAGCTTGGCGGTGCAAATACATTTCTCTCATGTACCCGGTTGTTGCCACCATCCTGTTGCGGCGTGTAAAGGTACCATAAGGGGTGCATCTATGTGCTCCATGCACTAGGCTGCCCCAGGCCCTGCACTTGCATTTGCGCTGGCACAGGGAGCCAGGGCAGCCCAGCGCATGGAGCGCATAGGTGTGAAAACACCTAAAAGTAGCCTGAAAAACCTTATGTTCATAGAAAAAGTGGAGAAATTAGGTTGGTTTTGTTTTGCATAAGAGAGAATCACTGACATCTGAATGAGCTCTTACTCTGCATTGATGTCTAAGGCTAGGGTCACACTTGCATGCATTTTTTAAGGTTACTTTTTGCAGCCTGTGTTTTTGGGCTGCGTTTTTGCTGTTAGGTGTGGAGCAGCCTTAAAAAATGCATGCAAAAATGCATGGTACCATTTAGTGCCTTGCAAAAACGCATGCGTTTCCCATAAGGCCATATGTTAAAAAAACGCGTGCATTTTTGAAAAAGCACCAAAAAATGCATCATGCTGCATTTTTTGGTGCTGAACCAAAAACGCATCCAAAAAACACATGGCACTTTAGACATGCGTTTTTGGCATTGGGGCATGCGTATTTTGTATGTGGGTCAATAGATGCATTTTTCCATGGTTTTTCACACAATCCAAGTGTGAAGAATCCATGGAAACCCGCATCCACCCTGCAAGTGTGACCCTAGCCTTAGAAGGTAAGTGCAGAATAATATGTAGACTTCAGTATTCTCTGTAAATTAAAAAACAATTTAGCATCCATAAAATTCTCAATCCTTCTTGCTTTGACCAAGGCTAGCTTGCCTGCTTTTTTGAGAATGGATGAAAATTCAATTGACAGGGGGAGGTGGAAAGGGAAGACGTTGCTAAGTTTCTTTTAAATTGCTATTGAATTAATGAAACTTTGTTGAAACAACAGTGACTATTTGAGATAACAACTACTGTAATGTGGTTCAAGTATTGTAAATTAGAAAATTGCAAAAGAAAAAAATCACTATATGCTATTACAGAGCAAGGAGATGCACCAGCATGTGTTGAAAGAGACGGAAGAAACCAGGGAAATGGTAAAATGACACTGATGATAAGGTGAGGTTGTATCAGTGACCCCTAAACACTCACCTGAGACTGATCACTGCACTCCCCATCATCCACAGAAAGGGTCCTTCCCTCTTTGCCAAAGCCCTGGCTGATCCTGGGCTAGCCCTGGCTAGTGAGTAGGACAGCAGGATACTAGTCTTAATACTACAAAAAGGTAG
The DNA here is from genome assembly GCA_033576535.1 of Allobates femoralis. Classification (NCBI taxonomy): domain Eukaryota; kingdom Metazoa; phylum Chordata; class Amphibia; order Anura; family Aromobatidae; genus Allobates; species Allobates femoralis. The sequence goes on along the minus strand of JARQOC010000005.1, from coordinate 321,576,539 downwards.
GGTCACATTTGGTATTGCAATGGCGGTTACCGCATTCAGATTTGGATGCGGTAACCGCAATTGCCATCACACACATTTTGCAGGTAAAATGAGTGGCTGAAGCCGCAATCCGGTAACTGGATTGCTCCGGATGTGTAATCCGGAGCAATGCGGTTACCGTTAACAGCAAACTGTTAACACTGTCATAATAGATTAAATGTTAATAATAATTGTGGGCAACGTGTCTCTAGGGGGTGCCCACCCCTCCTAGAGACATGCTGCCCAGTCAGGACAGCATGTCATGGGTTAATAACAGTACAGCCTGATATTGTCGGCGCTGTACAATTTTCTCAATGAAGCCGCGGCTTCTCTGACAGCTGCGCACATACTATATGTAATGTACGTATAGTATGTGCCGCTGTCCGAGGTCCTGTAGACATTTATAGTAGATCTATGGCACTGCGTTCCCCATAGATTTACTGTAAATGCCTACAGGACCTCAGATAGCGGCACATGCTATACGTACATTATGTATAGTATGTGTGCAGCTATCAGAGGAGCCGTGGCTTCATTGAGAAAATTGTACAGAGCCAACAATAGCCGGCTATACTGTACAAAGGTTATTAAACCTGAGTGGGCAGCATGTCTCTACGGGGGGTGGGCACCCCTAGAGACATGTTGCCCACAATTATTATTAACTAGCTGGGTGCCCGATGCACATGCATCGGGATTCTAGAAGGGCGAGTCTCTGACTCGCAATGGCCGCTTCGCGGCCAATGCTTCGCGCTGCTAAGGCGACTCGCCATGCCCGCTGTGCGGGCATGCGACTCGCCTTAGAACTGCTCGCAATGGCCGCTGCGCGGCCAATGCTTCAGGCGTATCCACATGACCACGCTGACTCGCATTGCGAGTCGACTCAGAAGGGGCAAAAAACCCATTCGCAATTATATAATAGATATTTAATCTTTTTTAACAGATTTAACAGTTTGTTCATCCGCAGGGATGAACAAACTATACGGTAACCGCATTGCTCAGGATTACACATCCTGAGCAATGCGGTTACCGCATTGCTGATGCTAGAACCGCTCCGAACACTGCAGCCTGCATGATTTTTCACGCAGGCTGCAGATCCGGAGCTGGTAACCGGATTGCTTGTAAAGCAATCCGGTTACTATAATGGGCTCCTTTGAGGAGCGTTTCCTGCTCCGGTTTTGAGCTTTTTGAAAGCTCAAAACCGGATCAGGATTTTAAATAAAAAACACAAGTGTGACCCTAGCCTAAGACAACACTGGGAGAGAGACAAACAAATGGGAATAATACAACAAATGGAACTTGGCAGCTTCCACAAGGAAAAACATCTCATGGGAAGTCAAGCATAGAAGAAATATAACTGGCCCATGGGAGAGTAAGGAGTGAGTTTAAATAATGAATGGAAGTGGCAGCAAGGTGCAACTGCTGAGTTTAGAGCTATATGAAATCTCAAGCAGGAGCAAAAAGGAACCGTTAACCCCTTAAACACCAAATGAAAATAAATGTGCTTCACTCATATTAATCTCTAAGCGGAATCCAAAGAAGACCTGCAATTTGCTAATTGCTGTGCTACTCTTATTCCAGAAACCAGTTGTTAACCAGATGCGACACACTTGTGACACTATGCTGCAACATTAAGCTAAACAGAAATAGGCGGGAGCTCACTATGTAATGCAGATAAAGAATAATATGAATAAAGTAATTGGTTTCCAAGTAATCAGTCCTCTAGAAAATGAAGCGCTTGAAAACAAATTTGTCTGGCCCACAAGGGCCAGGGGTAGTCAGATCTCAGGCACTTGGATGCAGGGTTGTCACTAGTGGTCGGTGCCCAAGTCTGTGCCGTGCCCTTGGGTTGACAATTAAAAGGGGGGTATTTACAGGGATAAAAGTTTATAGAAGTCGTGACGCCACCTGTAGATCCGGTGATGGCACTGATGCTGCTGCAGACCTCCGGGGGGATGGATGGCAGCAAGGTGTTGTAGCTCCCTACAGGTAGAGCAAGGCCCAACAGTGTAGTGAAATGTTTGGAATAGGGCAGCGCAGTCTCTGTTGTGAGACTGGAATGTCACAGTTCACCATGAAGGAAACACAGACGCTTGCTCCACATGGGTCTTTACTCTGGTAATCTGCAGTTTACAGAGTATGCTGTTGTTACAGCCAGGGTAGTGGGCAGGGTGGTACTGGCAAAAGGCAATTTCCGTCCGAAGCTCCAGCTCTGTTCCTTCTTTTCTCTTACTCTATCCTACCTTGCGCACTCCTTCTTCCTCTCGCTGCCCTGCACGAATCCCGCTTACTACCAGGCATGTTGGGTGATATGAGATACCCTTCTCTCTCTAAGGGGCTCAACCTGGTTTGGTGCTTCTGGTGGGGACCGTACTTATTTCGGGGGATCGTGCTCCTATGATGCTATCGATCATACTGGTATTTGCGGCTCAGGGATGGACCTCTGCACTGCTTCGGAGTCTGTACCCCGCTTTGGACTGGGCCAGGGTGTTCAGTCACCCTCTGTCTACCCCTCTCTGTCTGGGTCACCAGGTTGAGGTGTCCTCCCCGTTACTTCTCCTTCTTCTCCTCAGGTTCTCTCTCTGTCTTGTCTGTTTTCCGATCTTTTCCCACTCACTATATACCCAGGCTCTCCTCTCACCGGGACCGGTTGCCCTGGTAACAGGATGTCCAATTGGTCCCCTGCCTCTAGGTGTATGTGTGGCACCCCAGGGTTCATGTGCCACAGTAACACCACAAAGTGTTAACTCCCCACACAACCCACAACACTACACTAGCACCTCCAGGCCAGAAGGGGGAGCTAATGCTGCTTCCCTATATATTCTGGTGTGGAGAGGAAGTGGGCAGTTAAGTTCCCAGGAGGACTGAGGAAGAAGGACCTGGGTGTAAAAGGGCTGCGTCCACTGTCCAGTTCCAGGCCGGCCAAGGTCTGAGGAAAGGAGAAGGAGCAGAGGAACACACCTGAGAGACTGAGTTCCCTGAGACTCGCCCCAGAGAAGCGCAAGGAACGAATACTGGATCCGGGATTGTGTCTGACACAAACAGTACAGTGAATGCCAGATTAGTGAAGATCCCACATCTTCACTGTACCACAGCGAAGCAACACGGCGGGGTCAGGAACACGGAATAAGACTCAAGTTGCCTAGCAAGTTGGTACCCATGAGGGGAGAAAGGGCCGGTAGCTTAGCTAAAGAGGCAGCAGGGCCACACACACAGCGCAGAAACAGGGAGCCAAAGGACCAGGCCAGGGTGGGAGCAACCCGGCCCCTGCACAGACTCCATGGACAGTACTCTGATGTACCATCTTCAGTAAAACACTTGGAAAATTACAAAACCGTGAGTCTGTGTAATCCTTGCAAACCCTGTTCTCCCTCACAAACTCTTTTCATCACTACTGCCCCGGGGACCAGGCTCTGCCCGTTGTGACGTAGTGATCACAGATCGGGTTGGGGTTCACTCACTTGGCAGCAATATTCGGAAACAGCAACAGTCTCTCCACTTAAAAATGTTCACGTCGGTTTATTGTCTCAGCATAAACTGCCCTTCAGCATATAAACAGGAGCCTTTCTGCAGCTCACAGAACATATTGCCCAGTATAGTCTGTCTTTACCTCACATACGGCCTGTAGTCAGTCCACACAGGCCTCCAGGACCTGAGCTCTCCATGCTCAGTCTCTGTCTGTCTTCCACATGTCAAATACAGACTCCTCTATTAAACATCCTGAGACACACCCACATCCCCAGCAAGTTGCAAGCTTAACTCTTGCTATGCTGTTAAGCAGACTGGCTTCCAGGTACTGGCAAGACATTCATAAAATCAGTGCAGCAGACTTCTGCCTGTGTGGTGTATACCAGCCATTCAGACCATGGGTGGCCACCATACCACACCGTGTACCAACTTGCCCAGGTACCAACTTGCTAGGCAACTTGAGTCTTATTCCGCGTAACTGACAATACCGTGCTGCTTCGCTGTGGTACAGTGAAGATGTGGGACCTTCACTAATCCGGCACAGTTTCGGATCCGGTATCCGTTCTTTGAGCTCCTATGGGATGAGTTTCAGGATAACTCTGTCTCCCAGGTGTGTTCCTCTCTGCTCTGTCTCCTGTCCTCAGACCCTGGCTTGGCCTGGAACTGGACAGTGGACCATGGGTTGAGCGTAATGCAGCCCTTTTACACCCAGGTACTTCTTCCCTGGAGGCGCTAGTGTAGTGTTGTGGGTTGTGTGGGGAGTTAACCATTTGTGGTGGTGTTACTGTGGCACATGAACCCTGAGGTGCCACTGACTCACCGTAGCCAGGTCTTCACGTCTCGGGCGTTGCTTCTCCCGTCACAGTTCCGCGCCCGAGGCTGTGGGGCCCGGTGGTCCAGATCAAAAAGGGGTTGGCTGAACGGATAAGGGTTAATTCTTCTTGTCGTGATGCAACCTGCGGGAATTCTGGTGATTTCAGCGGCTCGGCAGGAGTGTCCGTATCGTCCTCCTCTTCGGAACCGGCGTGGGTGGAATCCTCAGGTTCACTGGGGACCTCGTCGTCTCTTTCCTCCACTTACTCGACGACCACATCAGGTTCTCTAGCTGGCGGGGACTCTTGGTCGGGGTTCTCCTGGTGATTGGGCTCTGGAGGTGTGGGGTCTCCCTCTGGGTCATCCTGCGGGGCTTCTAGGCTGCCCGCCTCCTCCTCTTCACTGGTAGATGGTGGTGCTTCCGCTCCGGTAACCGGGTAGGCCTCAGAGTGCTCGGGGCCGGTCTCCGGTTCCGGAGGGGAACAGGGCACAGTCTCTGGTTCTGTAGCGAAACAAGTGGTGGGTTCCGGTTCTGGAACAGAACAGGTGATAAGCTCCGGCTCCGGAGCAGGACAGGCTGTAGGTTCTGGCTCTGGGGCGGAACAGGTGGCGGGCTTCGGTTCTGGATTGGAGCAGGGTGCAGGTACCAGCTCTGGAGTGGGACAGGTCACTCGTCTTCGCTGGGCAGCCCGATATAGTTGGCTGGCCAGACTCGCACTCCAACTGCGGATGGTCCACTCTGTGGTCTCCACCAGCCGCACCCGCAGGTCCTGCAGTGCGGTCTCCCAGAACTCGGGATCCCCGTCAACGGTGAGGATGGTATTCGAATCAGGACTTCCAATGGTAGCGCGTGCCGCCTCTTCCACCTCCCTCATCAGCTCACGGAGTTTTAGGCCTGCCATCTCGCTCTCTCCAGGAACTGCACCCGTTAGACCTGGTAACCGTTCTTGAAGCTGAGCTGTTCGTAAAGCCTCGCCACACCAGTTTTTGTGTTGTTTTTGTAGTCCGTGGGTGGGCTGAAGTCTTTGGCCGCCCCCATGGTTGTTTCCAGCAATCGGGGCGGACAAGAGTTTTGGCGCCTTTGCCATGGCTCTCCCACGAAGAGGGGCGGGGGCACACCCCTGGGCCAGCACATTGTGGTGCACGTGGCGGGAACTGCCATTTCAGTCGCCATCTTGGCCCAGTAGGAAAAAGGCGGGAAAAGTTTGGTTTTGTTGAATAAAGTTCTTTAAGCACACAATACCCGTTGGGAAACAGGCCTGCTCGTATCCTGTTCGTGACGCCAAGTTCTGACTCACCATAGCCGGGTCTTCACGTCTCGGGCGTTGCTTCTCTCGTCACGGTTCCGCGCCCGAGGCTATGGGGCCCGGTGGTCCAGATCAAAAAGGGGTTGGCTGAACGGATAAGGGTTAATTCTTCTTGTCGTGACGCCACCTGCGGGAATTCCGGTGATTTCACTGGTGCTGCTTGGGCCTCCGGGGGATGTACGTCAGCAAGATGGGACGCTCCCCACAGGATGAGCGGGAGTCCCCGGGGCCAGGAGCTGCACGTGATGAAGTATAGCAGCTCGGTAATGCTGAAAGTGTAGACTTAAACAGTTCTGAAGGAAACACGGACACCAGATTCCTCTGTAACGGGTGTTTACTGTAACCGGCAAGATGGTACAAGGCATACAGTCAACAGGTAACAAACTGGGGGGTCCCAGCAATGACTGGTGTGGATTCAGAGCTCTGCGGTGTTCCTCCTCTCTCTATTCTAACAGGTTGCCAGAGTTGCCTTAGATTACCAAGTCAGGGTACGTGGGAGACTTCTATTTGGAGGTTCTGACTGTATATAGGCTGCAGAAAGTCCTGTGTCCCATGTGTGAGTCCCTGCTAGCAAGACAACATGAATGGCGGCAGTGGTGAGATGCCTCTGTGAAGCGGTTTTTCACCCTGGTTTGCGGATCTGCGGTGAACGACTTACTCGCCTCGGAACCAGTGATCCGGTGGTGGTTCTTGGGCATGGGTATAGTTGGACCCGTAAAGTATATGCCTGTGTTCCGGTCTAGGGCACTGATTAATGGCGCCAGCCGGTAGTGGACTTCAGGGCTGCACGGCACTGTGAAGAGCCCCCTTCTCCTTCGTTACATCTTCCCAACTCTCCTCAGACTCCTTACTCCTTACTTTTCTCCCACACACTACTACTACACTCTGCCCACCAGGACCTGATTGGCCCTCTATTATAGTGGTGCATGTAGAGTATGGAGCTCTGAATATTAACCATGTCATTACCGTGACGGAGAATATTGCATCTTCAGTCAGGGATGCAATACCCTCCTGTGACGCACTCGTTGCGGGGCGCCACACCACAAGGACTCTGTTCTCATTATCCTGTATTTCTATTATGTGGTGAGCCCCTCCTATTTCTGCCCATTGTTGTAGTATAGTGCAATTTTTTCAGTTTTACTCGATTAAAGTGGTTGACTGCAGAATTATCAATCCTCCCAGTGCACTCACTTTGCACTGTGAGGATTTTCTGTTTCTAAACTGGGAATGGACCGCAGTTACGTGATATGCATGTTCCTAGGCACGTGCCTAAAGCCTCCAACTAGTAAGCATGGCCTGGCTTAATACAAGTGTATGGAGCAAGGTGGAACCCACTAGATGGTTGCACTCACTAGTCACACACACCCGATTCATACACTTATATTTTGCTTCACTGCACCCACAAGTCTTGTTGTTTCCGGGAACATGCATACTGCATAATTGCGGTCCTTTCCTGACTTAGAAACTGGCAAATCCTTGCAGCACACAGTGTGTGTGCTTTAGGATTAATAAGTCTGCAGTCAAAGGCTAGGGTCACACTGGGTTATGGACCCACGTTTCCAGCCAGCGCTGAAATCGGACAGTGTTAACAGCAAGTGCTGGCTGGAAACGTGGGTACATAAAAACCCTGTGTTTACCTTAGTAGCAGCCATACACAGAACTGCTGGGAGACCACTTTTACTCCACGCACAGGAAACGCTGCCTGCAGCATTTTACTGTGCGTGGAGGAAAAACGGATGTCATGCAGCTCTGTGTGCGGCTGCTACTAAGTTAAACACAGGGTTTCTATGTACCCACGTTTCCAGCCAGCACTTGCTGTTAACACTGTCCGGTTTCAGCGCTGGCTGGAAACGTGGGTCCATATCCAAGTCTGACCCTAGCCACACAGAGTGACTGCAGAATTATCAGTTTTAGGCTATGTTCACACTGTGCTTTTGATTCTTTATTGGATCCGTTTTTTGCAGTGAAAATGCAGTTAATGCATCACTTAAATGTACTCCCAGAAAAGTCAATGGTTTTTCAAGTTTTGCTGTTCAATCTGTACTTTCATGACCTGGTACATTTTTTCCCTTGAAAAGTGATCTGCAAAAAGAATGAGCATGAAATATGGGTGCACTTTTCAGATCTGTTTTCGCATTGAAACCATTGTCTATGGGCTCAAAAACAGATCAGAAATGGATGATCTGTTACTGATGTGTTTTTTTGAAAATCTGATCTAGATTTCCAACTGCAAAAGAAAGAAAAACAGACAAGAAAAAACGGATTAACATCATGGCATGAACATAGCCATAGGCCGGACAACTTCTTTAATCTTTGGGAGTGAAGAAACTGATTCCTAAAACTTTATCTGCTTTATTAGGATTTTGTTCAGTTTGATACACTGCAATGTTTAACAAAAATGATAAAAATGATGGTCTCCTATGAAAGCCAGCAAGCATGGTGATCTTCAGCAAACGCCTGGCTGTCCTGCCACCCCATCAGCACCCTGCAAGCACATCAAGATGCAACAATGGGCGCATTGAATGACGTATCCCTGCCAGCATAAATTAAATGCCTCTGTTGGAGATTGGCAGCAGCATTTAACAGGTTAACAGCTGCAAGCAGAACTCCATTCCACCTGCAGCTGTTAAAGGTAGATGATGGGTGAATAATTACAGGAAAGGATACAGGCTGGGCATGTGAGCTCACATCAAAGTCAGGGATCCAACATATGACGTAACTGGAAATCATATGTCATGAAGGGGTTAAGCATTTTTTTCACTGAAGTGTGAAAAATGAAGATGGCTATAGGAGTTTGTTTTATTTATAATAGAATATACGAGTATGTTGTCCCAAGTTCTCAGGAGAAAGGTGGCCACATAAAACATATACATGAATCAATAGCTGTGTCCATTAATTAAGGGAAGTGTGGCGCCCCGCAACGAGTGCGTCACAGGAGGGTATTGCAGCCATAAATGCAGCAGCAATATTCTCTGACCCAGCGGTTATGTGGTTAACTAAGAGATCCATACCCTGCATGCCTCACTTAGCATAGAGGGCCAATCAAGGTCCTGGTGGGCAGAGTGCAAGGGTAGTGTGTAGTGGAAGTTTAGTCCAGCCTAGAGAGTTCTCGCCTCGGGTCTGGAGAAGTAACAGCAACTTAGAAGACCTCTGCAGATTCCCAGTTCTGCAACCTAGGAGAGGGGGTTGCACAATCGGTGCAGCCCCCTGGCCACCTTCTACCGGCCATCTCCTCACTTTTACCACGGTTGAGCACCATTACTCCCGGTGCATAACCAACCGAACTTGGGCATCAACATGCGGGTCCAAAACCACCCCGCACCCTTATACAGCCGGTTTGCTGGTACCGAAGCTAGCAGCAGTTCAGCTCTGCTATGCGAACCAGAGGCGTGGAGGAGCAGCTTTACAGGAGCACCGCACCACCGCCAAAATCCAGTCGTCTAACCAGCGGTGTACCCACCAAGGGACCCAAGGCTCCCCAAAAATCCATCACGTATACTTTGGATAGGGCATTCAAGCAGCCTCCCTGTACCCGACTTGGTATTCCTGGGCGACAACGGCAACCTACTTAGATAGAATGGAGGAACACCGCGGATCTCTGAGGGACACCTATCACTGCTGAGTCCACCCGGTCTGCTACCTACAACTGTATACCATGTACTGCTTGCTGGTTACAGTAAAAGACCCGTTATAGAGACTTCCAGTGTCCGTGCTTCCTTATGATTACGTCCGTCTGCACACAAGGTAACCGCAGCTGCCCGCACAACATCTTCAACAGCTCACGGCTCCGGGGATCACCGCTCAGCCTGTGGGGAGCGTTCCATCTTGCTGCATTCCATCCCCCGAGGCCCCGCAGCGTCGGTAAGACTTACCGAAATACTCATAGGTGGCGTCACGACAAATTAACCCTTTAATCTGTTCCCGCAAGACGTCTTCAACCCTTTTGATCTGCACTCAACCGGGCCCCACTACCGGCAGGCGCTGTCCACCCGTGACAAGGAGGAAGGAGCCACTGCCTGTCTAAACCGGAGTCCCGGCCACGGTGAGTCAGAAGCACCAGCCTTCTCCGTTAGTGCTATGTTTACACACAGCACACATTTGATATTAGCTTTACGTATCATAGGGTGGAATTATAGAATATTAGCATGGGAGTGTGACATTTCATCATTTTAAATACTTATTTGTATTTTAGTTGTGCTTCCTTTTCTGTACACTTTGCTTCTGTAATTTCTTATATAGTGATGTTAGAATGAAGTTATAGTTAATGCAGCTGTGCAGTCTGGTGATATTTCTGAACAGTGTTTCTTATTTATAATGAAATCACTGCTTGCATTTAAATAAATACAAAAAATACAAGTAAATGGCTTTTACATAAATGCATCTTTATGAGCTATAATGGACAATACTGCAATGTACACTTGCTGAAAGATTGACTAAAGCTACGTGAAGAACCAAATAATTCCAGAAGAGGGAGATGGTATAACATAAATTAGCCGATACAGCGAACAAAAGCTTTTACACTACAAACCAGTACATGACCCTATCGCACATGGCACCAAATAATCTGCAGATCATGTTTTTATGTTATATAACTGATATATTCGGGATCAGTCAGCTATATTGTTTTTTTAATAAAATTACCTGTTATCATAATATGCTAAAACAGTTAACATTTGTTTACAGCTACAAGTTTCATTGATTTCCAATTTAAAGTATTGATTAATTCAAAAGCTAATAATTGCTTGCCAATAAACCTAAAAGAATCTGAAACTAAAAAGGGAAATCAAGGCTGTTTACATCTTTATTCGTAGGCTACATTCATAAACAGCGTTTTTGCTGCATCTTGTGAGGATCCATTTCTGTTGCAGAAACTGCACCAAGAACAAATCCTCACAAAGTGCAGCCTTCTGTGTGTGAATGCTGCTGTGCTGTTCACTCACCTCCCTGCAATCCCACGGTGATCGCCGGCGATGTCTCCTCATCCCGGAGGCTGCAGCGTTCTATGCCTCTAGGACCCTGCAGCCTGCACATGTGACCGAGTGACGTCACTCAGTTACATGGTGCAGTGGCAGGATCGTCTCACAGATCCTGCAGACACGGTATGAGGATGACTCACCCCAGGGCCTTGGGGTACCCGGTCCCGGGCATTATAGTTCACGGGGGATATCACGGGGTCTGTTGCCCGGTCCCGTGGCCCTGGTGGTTGCTGAAAATGGGGTTACAATCAATGGAATAAAATATAAGATGATTTGTGATGCCACCCATGGTTCTGGTAATGTTACCGGCGCTGTGGGACAGACCTCCGGGGTGATGGTGGAACAGCAGGATGGTTACGCTCCCCATAGGTGGAGCCGAATCCCCGGGGCAGTAATGGAAGTAGTGGGATGGCAGACAGTCTATGGTTGGAGCAGGATCAGGGGCTGCAATAACAGTCACACACACAGGGTTGTTGCTTCCGTACCTTTACTGATGTAATGAGCAAGGTGAAGTCCAGGGTACAGTCCGGGTGATCTGGGAGCAGTTCAGGATCTCCACATCCGATGTGTTATGAGGCCTCCCTTTTACGCTGTGTGTGTGCTTTAGTCCTGGGCTGTCTGAAGCTAGGCCCTAAAATCTAAAAGTAGTGAGAGACAGCAAAGCACAATAGGGTCTTATTCCAATGGTAACAGGGCTATTGCCTATAGGTAAGGTGCTCACCTGGAAAGGTTGTATGACCCACAAACCGGTGTTTGCACGTGTACAGCTTCTGCTGGATCCACACTCCCACGTTGATATGATGTTCACATGAAACTCAAAGGGACGAAGTGTATTGCGATCAGCGCTGCTGAAATGAGAATCCGGACCAAGGGGCTAGTGCAAAGATGCTCTTTTATTCCTTTTCTGACGCGTTTCAGAGCCAGCTATGATCCTTCCTCAGGGATTGGTTTCATGTCAAGCTAGGCCCTGACCCTCTCCTGTGTCCTCTCTTGTATGGCAGGCAGTAAGAGCCCTGCTGTGGGGCACTGTTAGATCTGCTGCGGTCCCTGGCTCTGCTGGGTGGCGGTGCCTCAAGTGCTGTGTCAGGAGACTTGTAGTCTCCCTGGCCTCTGGTCTTTACTACTGAGCTGACTGGACCTGTGCAGTCACAGACTCCGGTGTCCAGGCTGTCGATGTTGCTCTTCAGGGGGAAACCGATATGGCTCCCTCCCCGTGGCTAACTCGCCTCGCCTCTGACCCGCACTCTTGGATCCCTCACGCTAGTCAGGCTCTCTCACTGGCACAGACCTAGGGTGGCACCGTGAACCAGGATGTCTTCCTCAGTACTGCTCTGTACTGAACTGCTTACTCTGACCCTAGGTCTGAATTTGTAGGGAACCTTGCCTGAAGTCAGAAAGTAGAGCTCCTCCTTCAGGTCTGGGGAGGAAGGTGTTGTCAGTAAGCTTACCTGATTTGGAAATCCTTCCCTGCTCCAGGTGTTCCTGTGGCAACCGAAACGTGGGGTGCCACATTCCCCTTTAGTTAAACTTAGTACTCCTGGACTGAAAAACACAATTTTCAAACATTAATAACATTAAAATTGTACAAAGTCTCAAAAACCAAAAATTACAAAAACTAATAAAACAGGAAAACAGGAAAAATGCAGTCCATATGGCGCTAGTCCATCCACTGCAGGCTATTAAGAAGTTTTGCCACAACCAGTCCCATGGCTAATGGTCCATGGTTAAAGTAAAAGTTCAAAGAGGTACCAAAGTTCATGCAATAAGTCCTGCAGGCACAATATGCTTAAAGGTCACAGGTTCCTTAATTGCAAGTAACATACACAAAACATATACACATTTTACCTATGGTCGTCTCGGCTTAGGAGTCCTGGGTTAAACCTCCCACCTCCAAGAACTTGCCTTCCTAACTTAATGTTCCTGGGGATGAGTCCAGTTCCTCCATTCTTCTGTACACTAATCTTTACAGTCTGACTATTTACACACATGAACACATATTTACACTTTTTCCATAGTACACTTTAGCATAGTAACATACCCTGTTTCCCCGAAAATAAGACACTGTCTTATATTAATTTTTGCTCCAAAAGTTGCACCATGTTTTATTTTCGGAAGGTGTCTTATCCCCAATATCCTCCACTCTCCCTCTGTAGCCCCCCATCATCCTCCACCATACCTCTGTAACATCCATCATCGTCCAATATCACTCTGTAGCCCCCACCATCCTCCAATATCCTTCTGTAGCCCACCATCATCCTCCACTATCTCTCTGTAGCCCCATCATCCTCCACTATCCCTCTGTAGCCCCCATCATCCTCCACTATCCCTCTGTAGCCCCCATCATCCTCCATTATCCATCTGTAGCCCCCATCATCCCCCACCATCATCTGTAGCCCCCATCATCCTCCACTATCCATCTGTAGCCCCATCATCCTCCATTATCCATCCATAGCCCCCATCATCTTCCACTATCCCACCGTAGCCCCCATCATCCTCCACTATCCATCTGTAGCCCCCATCATCCTCCACTGTCCCTCTGTAGCCCCCATCATCCTCCGACATCTCTATAGCCACACACACACACAATCAGACACACACACTCAATCAAATACACACACAGTCAGACACATCACCGAAGCCTGCCAGAGCTTACCGCTGTCACCGCCGCCGCCACTTGATGTCACCCAGTGTGTACGTAGCTGGGTGCCATAGATGTGCAATGGTAAGCCATCAGCCAATCAGGTGACTGCTGACATCTGATTTGCCGCAGCATTACCGTACATCTATGCTGAGCAGCACAGATGACCTCTGTATAGGAGATGTAAGATAATACCACGGCCAATCAGACGCCAGCAGACGCCTGATTGGCTGATGGCTTACCATCGTACATCTGCGGCGCCCGGCTACATACACACCTGGTGACATCAAGCGGCGGTGGCGGCGATGGTGGCAGAGTAAGCTGGGCCTTGAGGTACCCGGTCCCGGGCACTAGAGTTCACGGGGGATATCACAGGGCCTGTTTTCTGGTCCCGTGGCCCTGGTGGTCACTGAAAAGGGGGTTACAGTTAATGGAATAAAATATAAGATGATTCATGACACTACCTACAGTTCCAGTAATGTTACCGGCGCTGTCGGACAGACCTCCGGGGTGATGGTGCAACAGCAGGATGGTTATGCTCCCCATAGGTGGAGTGGGATCCCCGGGGCAGTAGTGGAAGTAGTGAGTGTGGCGCCCCTGTGTCCAGGAGGCCACAAAAGGGAACTGCAGCCAGGCAGGTAGGACACTTGTTGCACAACAACACCCTCACAGCCCACACAACCTACGTGCAGTAGATGGCAGCACCCAGCCCTAAGATTGGAATACTCTAGGCAGTTGAGGGGTGGTGGATTTGGAGGAGTGGGTTGGGCACACACGTAGTCAGGTGACTTGACAGTATATAGGAAGGGGGAGGAGGAAGGAAGTCAGTAGGCCATAGTGAGCTGAACAGCAAAGACCAAGAGTAGGCCGAGGTAGGCTGAGAGGAAAAGACTGAAAACCACACGTCCTGTGAGTGTAAGGTGTAGGAGCGCAGAATCTGTACCGAGCCAGTGTGAGCCGGAGGAGAGAGAAAGCACATCTGAAGCTGATACCACCAGGAGTGTGAGAGGACTGAGAGGGACGGTGATACCCGGGCCCTAGGAATGCAGCTGAAGCTACCGACTGCAGGTGGAGTAGCCCTCCTATGATACCAAGAGACGCAGAGAGAAAGGAGCCTGGTAGAGCCTCACACCTTAGGACTGCTGGAGGCTGGGCTGAGTAGAGTGTCGGCTCTAGAGGGGACCGTAGTTTACCCGGCATTCTCAGACACCGACGGGGGACCACAGCTACACGTTAGGGTCCCTACCCCAAAGGACAGGCAGCTCAGTGACAAACAGGAGGACCCACAGGGGCCCGAGTCACCGCCATACTGTCCGGCGTTTCACACACACACCTGTAGATACGGAGACCGTTAACAGCCCAGAAAGGACACAGAGACTGTGTGAGGGGTCACAGAGGGAGAGACCTGGCTGCAGAGTAAAGGGAACCCAGAGAGGGAGAGTGTGCCCGTGTACTTGTACTGAACTTTGTAAGAACTGTAAATGACTTGTGAACTGTCTGAAGAACTGAGAGTAAACACGGAAAACCCTGAGATTGCCTCCCTTGTGTCTCTGCATGAAAGCGATTCTTTCCATACAGGATTACAGAAAGCCCTCTACCTGCAGAGCCACAGCACCAGCACTGAGGAGAGATCCCTGCAGCGTCTGCACAGTAAGTGTACTGAACATTCCGCAAGACTTAACCCTTACTGCCCCTGGGAACACAGTTCTACCCACTGGAACTATTACATCTAAGCTGCTATTCCATCATCCCCGGAGGTTCTGCAGCAGTGGCGGCCCCATCACTGGCCGCATATAGTGGGTGGCGTCACGACTGACAATCCCCTGTAAATATTCCCCTTTTATTGCCGAACCCGGGACACGGACCGGACCAGGACCACCCGTGACTTCCCTTGTAGCAGAACCAGTCCGGTACCGAGTACCCCCGTCCCAGTGGGCCCGACATGAGATGGCGGAAAGTCTACGGTGGGAGCAGGATCAGGGGCTGCAATAACTGTCACACACAGGGTTGTTGTTTCCGTACCTTTTCTGATGTAATGAGCAAGGTGAAGTCGAGGATACAGTCTGGGTGGTCTGGGAGCAGTTCAGAATCTCAACATCTGATGAGTTATGAGGCCTCCTTTTTACGCTGTGTGTGCTTTAGTCCTGGGGTGTCTGAAGCTAGGCCCTTACCCACTCCTGTCTCTTTATTTGTATGGCAGGCGGTGAGAGCCCTGCTGTGGGGCACCGCTAGATCCACTGCAGTCCCCTATTGGGGCTTTTCCAGGTGCGTCAGAGCAGGCGCATGCGTCGTGCGCTCTGCCAATTTCACTTGCGCTTCTGAGTATACAGAGCGCGCGCTCAGCTGTGTTCGGCCATAGGCTATAATGGGGGCACCGAACACAGTTGAGCGCAACTGCAGGGCATGTATGCGCTCACTGCGCTAGGCTGCCCCATGCCTAAATGGCCCTGCGCTTTCTTTTGCGCTGGTGCAGGGCAGCCAGAGCAGCCTAGCACATGGAGCGCATAGATGTGAAAAAGGCCTATGGCAAAATGCAGCACTATGTTTTCAAAAGAAGTAACATGGTCATCATTTTCAAAATGCAGCGAAAGCTCTGCAAGTTTCACTTTCACTTCAACACAGAAACCAATGCATGTGGACAGCATTTCCTGCTTTCACATAGGTTAGGCTGCTAAACAAAAATGCAAGTTTCCATTATCATAAATTAATATGAAACCACAGCAGAAAACACACCTAAAAATACAGCAAAAACACTAGAAAAACACCATGTGTGAACATAACCTTAGATTGTCAGAACAAGTTGCTTGACAGATTCAGTTATAGTTGTCATCACTTTAATCTGTTTGTGCAACTTCCCTCACAAACTCACCAATGCTTGTGCTCAAAAAATGGCTGAAGTAACATGTGATGTGACCAGTCAATCTTCTTCCTCCATAAAAAAAAACACAAGTTTCTTATATGATGTTGTTAAAAAAAAAACAAAAAAACTTTTTCCAGTATATATGAGGGCTGATGAAAATTATTGCCTTCACATTCGTAACTTGTTTTTCTATGGCAATATTTTAATAAATCAAACTCAGAAATAATCCTTAGAATGTGCTCTTTAATTACCGATATTCAGTTTTACACATAACCACCAGACAATTGGATACACTTCTGTTAACTGAACAAGTTTTCTGAAGCTGTCACGGAAGAAGTCAACAATGTGTTTCCGCAACCAGGATCTCACAGTCCTCTCAACGTCTTTGACAGATGCATAATGATGTCCCTGCAGATCTTCTTTCATTATCAGGAACAGATGAAAGTCAGATGGTGCCAAATCTGGACTGTATGGAGGATGCCGGGCAGTGGTGAGCTTCAGTCTCTGAAGTTCTTCTGTGGTGACATGTGAAGTGTGTGGTCTGGCATTGTCATGCTACAGGAAAACATTTCCCTTTTCCTTTCGGACTCTTGTTAGTCATCGTTTCAAAGTACGCAGCGTTGTAATGTAACACTCTGAATCGATTGTTGTATCCCATTCAAGGATATCAACATGGATAACACCTTCTTTGTCCCAAAACACTGATGCCATTATTTTTTCAGCTTAGGACTGTGTCTTGAATATCTTTATTTGGGGTGATCCTTTGTGTTGATATATCATGGACCCACATTTGATCTCCAGTTCATAGTGGTGTACCCAAGTTTAGTCTCCTATTACGAATGAATAAAGAAAGGTGTGACACCTTCTGCTGTGAAGAATTCACAGCACAAGGTGTTACAGTTCAGTTTTATTAAGTGAATTAACAGTTTAGTTTTATGAACTGTTATAATGATATACTAACCGCTTATAGAGCTCCTTATTTTGGAGCAAACCCATGATATACCTGTATCTAATCATAATTCCACCAAACTTTGTGGTACCTCCTACCTTGCGGACCTGTAGGGGGGCCCTAGCCTCCCTGTAGGGGAACCCGCGCCTTCAGCCGCCTCCCGCGACCACGATCGCAGCTCTGTGTGGTAGAAGAGAGGAGGTGACGGGAGGGAAGCTCCCTGCTTCCTGCTGCTGATCCCGCCCCTCCTCTCCTCTCATCTGTTGCCGGGTCCCTGCCCTGCATGCTCCACTGGGGATCCCAGCAGCAACAATCATCCCCCCCTCCTCATAAGCGCTGTCCAGCAGCAGCATCCCCCCACCACCCCGCTCCTCACTAGCGCCGGCCAGCAAACCCCTCCCCCCGCTTCTCAACCACGGCGTAAGGGTACAATGTACACCTGGGGGGCCCAGGTCTCAATATTGCACCGGGGCCACCTGGCTACAGTTACGCCACTGGCTGGAGATATTTTCTGGAGAGTTTTCTGTATTTTCATGACTATAAAAATAGTATATTCACACTGAAAGCATCGAAACTATGAATTAACACATGTGGAATAATATACTTAACAAAAAAGTGTGAATCAACTGAAAATATGTCTTATATTCTAGGTTCTTCAAAGTAGCCACCTTTTGCTTTGATTAAAGCTTTGCACACTTTTGGCATTCTCTTGATGAGATTCAAAAGGTTGTCACTGGAAATGGTTTTCACTTCACAGGTGTGCCCTGTCAGGTTTAATAAGTGGAAAAAGCAGATACAGCGGAATGTCTGGGTATAGTAGTAGCTGTTTATTTTCCGACGCGTTTCAGAGTCATATCCCAAACTCCTTCCTCAGTTGTTCCCTGAGGAAGGAGTTTGGGATATGACTCTGAAACGCGTCGGAAAATAAACAGCTACTACTATACCCAGACATTCCGCTGTATCTGGTTTTTACATCATACGAACACAGCAGCTCGGACCACGAGGTACTTTGTCCTATTGGAAGCTTATTGTGACCACAGTGACCTGTGGACGTACGGTCCTGGCAGCAGCTGTATTGTTCTGAGCGATCACGCCAGTTGTGTGCTACACAACCCTATCAGGTGAGCAGTTCCTAAATTTCACCTTAATAATCCTGTCTCCTAAGGATAAGACCCTATGTTGCGCATTCTCACCCCTTTCTTAGGTTTAATAAGTGGGATTTCTTGCCTTATAAATGGGGTAGGGACCATCAGTTGTGTTGTGCAGAAGTCTGGTGGATACATAGCTGATAGTCCTACTGAATAGGCTGTTAGAATTTGTGTTATGGCAAGAAAAAGGCAGCTAAGTAAAGAGGCCATCATTACTTTAAGAAATGAAGGTCAGTCAGTCTGAAAAATTGGGGAAACTTTGAAAGTGTCCCCAAGTGCAGTTGCAAAAACCATCAAGCGCTACAAAGAAACTGGCTCACATAATGACCGCCCCAGGAAAGGATACGAAGATTCACCTCTCCTGTGGAGGATAAGTTCATCCAAGTCACCAGTCTCAGAAATCGCATGTTAACAGCAGCTCAGATTAGAGACCAGGTCAATGCCAAACAGAGTTCTAGCAGCAGACACATCTCTACAGCATCTGTTAAGAGGCGACTTTGTGCAGCAGGCCTTCATGGTAAAATAGCTGCTAGGAAACCACTGCTAAGGACAGGCAACAAGCAGAAGAGACTTGTTTGGGCTAAAGAACACAAGGAATGGACATTAGACCAGTGGAAATCTGTGCTTTGGTCTGATAAGTCCAAATTTAAGATCTTTGATTACAACCACCGTGTGTTTGTGCGATGCAAAATAATTGAACGGATGGACTCTACATGCCTGGTTCCCACCGTGAAGCATGGAAGAGGAGGTGTGATGGTGTGGGGGTGCTTTGCTGGTTACACTGTTGGGGATTTATTCAAAATTGAAGGCATACTGAACCAGTATGGCTACCACAGCATTTTGCAGCAGCATGCTATTCTATCCGGATTGCGTTTAGTTGGACCATCATTTATTTTTCAACAGGACAATGACCTTAAACACACCTCCAGGCTGTGCAAGGGCTATTTGACCAAGAAGGAGAGTGATGGGATGCTATGCCAGATGACCTGGCCTCCACAGTCTCCAGACCTGAACCCAATCGAGATGGCTTGGGGTGAGCTGGACTGCAGAGAGAAGGCAAAAGGGCCAACAAGTGCTAAGCATCTCTGGGAACTCCTTCAAGACTGTTGGAAGACCATTTCCGGTAGCTCATCAAGAGAATTTCCAAGAGTGTGCAAAGCAGTAACCAAAGCAAAAGGTGGCTACTTTGAAGAACCTAAGGCTTATTTTCAGTTGTTTTACACTTTTTTGTTAAGTATATAATTCCACATGTGTTAATTCACAGTTTTGATGCCTTCAGTGTGAATAAACAATTTTCATAGTCATGAAAATAAAGAAAACTCTTTGAATGAGAAGGTGTGTCCAAACGTTTGGTCTGTACTGTACATATATATGTGTATGTGTCTACATGTGTGTGTGTGTGTTATATATATATATACATATATGTATTTATTTATATATACATACATGTATATATATATATGTAACGGATAAATGGAGCAGCACTTCTCCTATTAAGGTGGGTGCAAGTTCAGCCCAGAGTGGGGTTCAATCACTCCTCTATACAGACCAAGTAAACACGACTGCAGCACTCCTTTTCAGATGTATCTCGCCTTTATTGGCCTTCAGGCAATGGTGTGACGGACATTTCGGTCAAAAAGACCTTCTTCCAGCTGGAAGAAGGTCTTTGTGACCAAAATGTCCGTCACACCATTGCCTGAAGGCCAATAAAGGCTAGATACATCTGAAAAGGAGTGCTGCAGTCGTGTTTACTTAGTCGACATATATCTAATATATAAAGCTGAATGTGTGTATATATGTCTGGGATTGGCATCTACACCGCCGCAATTACAGCCACAAAATGTTGCACAGTCACACGTCTGGACCCCGAGAGCGTCATAGGCTATGTTGTGAGATGAAATTTTAACCCCGTGCGCTCCAATTCACCAAACAATTTTGCCCCTATCTACATAATGGGGAAAAAGTGAAAGGATAAGTGTTGGAGGCAAATTGACATCTGCCAGATGTGAACAAGGGGGACTTAAAGAATGAGAGCGATGGCGCCAAAGAGTATATACCGTACAGTTGCTAAGGTGGGGCCCCGACATAGGATACTCACCACATACGGGGATATGAACACACACACAAAATGCGCCACACACTACCACGTGCTTGAACACATATACCACCCTCAGCACACATTTCACCACACATACACTAACCTCGCCACATAATCACCCTAAAACACACACGAGTCTGGTATTATCCTTCAAAAATATAAATCTGATTAATAAGCAGCAAAACTACAAGAGAAACAAATGTACCATATCTAATATATAAAGCTGAATATATGTATGTGTGTATGTTCAGGATTGGCGTCTACACCGTCGCAGCTACAACCACAAAATTTTGCACAGTCACACGTCTGGATCTCGAAAGCGTCATAGGCTATGTTATGAGGCGAAATTTTAACCCGGCGCGTTCCAATTTACCAAACAATTTTGGCTTTATCTACATAATGGAGCGAAAGTGACAGTTACCTGTTGACAGTTGTGAATGAGAGCATCAAAGACTAACAGCATATACCAGCATATAGTCACTAAGGTGGGGCCTTGACATGGAATATTCACCTCGCACGGGGACATGTATACACACCACATGCACACAAAGAGTAACAGCTAAGGTGGAGCCCCAACATTGGATACTCACTACGCACCTAAACACAAACACACACACCACAAAGAGACACACACAACACAGACACACACCACACAGACAACCCCCCCCCACAGGGACACACACAAATACACATCCTATAGGGACACATGCACTCACCCCACAGGGACACACACACCACAGGGACATACACACATACACACCCCACAGGGACACACAGACCCCATAGGAATGGGCACACACCACAGAGACACCTCTCCCCCCCACAAGGACACACACCACAAGGACACCCCTCCCCCCCAAAAGGACACACACCACAGGGACCCCCCCACAGGGACACATGCACATCACTGGGACACACACACACACCCCAGGGACACACACACCACCCAGACAGACACAGATGTGCACAAATCGCCTCACACAACTTGCCTCATACGTCTGGTATCTTTAATTTCCAATAATAAACTTCTGATTAAAAACAGCCAATGTGCAACACATGTGCCATATAGGGAATTAAGGCAGATATCAGTCACATGAGCTGTCTTTTATGTGTATGTGTGAGGTAATATATACTGCCCAGCCAGGGGGAGGGTTTACTGTTGGCTGGAGATTTATTAGGCTGCCTATAGCAATCAATCACAGCTCCGCTTCTATTTTCCTACAGGTCATTAATATGACATATTCAAATTCTATTTTGTTATAGCTAACAGCAGTTCTTTATTAACCCGGGTGTTACCGGGTAGTACAGCTAGTATATATATATATGGACAATAAAGAAAAATGCTCGCCACTATTGTACGACCTTTACCTATTTATGAATCTACATGGTCCAACCTAAACACACCTAAAGGTGACACCCGACTACCAGTGTTGCATAGTCATTAAAGATTGTTGATATACTTGTACAAAAAAGAAAAAAGACGGCACTCACCGGTTTATAGTTGCTCTGTTTTAATTTCCTTTTCAGGTTACATCAAAACGCAGGGAGGGGTGATAGGGCAGATGACGGCACCGTTTTGCAGTGAGTTCTGCTTCACGTGAACAGACCGGTGGAATTAATATTGGGTTGGAATTAATATGGACATATTATCAATGTGACCAATCGTCAATGTCAATAGCATAAACAATTTGCCCAGGGGGAAAGAGAGAAACAAACGCGATTATACGGTCAGTTATATGAAACAGTGCAATTTTTTATTAATAAACAATGTGCAATACAAGGGGTGGGAATAAGGTTAGAAAAACCATGGTATTGATACACAGTCTACATATAAAATTGCATATGTCATATATTATTTTTGCTCTTTATCATTTATAGCACCTATATACATATACAAGATATTAGGTAAAGAATATAAATATCTTTAAGTACATTAGCTCATATCTATATAATAAACATCAAACATATGACTCAGATAATCTATATATTGCACTGACCTATTTTTTTATATAAATGCATATATGTATGTGCAGCTGTTATGGATCAAAATGAGAATAAGCACATAAGAGGTGGCGAAATAATCTTGGACAATCTTTAGTGGAAAGGCGGTGTGCTAAATTACATCATGGTACATAGGTCTTTTACAATACATCTTGGATATAACTGCACTTTATATGTGTAAAGCAATTGTGAGCTGCTAGGATTGAATAGATTGTCAGCTCTATTAATCAGCACTAAGGGTGTGTGTACTATAACTTGATAGGAATTGCACACATAGGTGAGGACATTTCATGTTGTGAGGAGTCCAAGATTATTTCGCCAACTCTTATGTGCTTATTCTCCTTTTGATCCATAACAGCTGCACATACATATATACGGTATGCATTTATATAAAAAATTGGGTCAGTGCAATATATAGATTGAGTCAGATGTTTGATATTTATTACCGTATATAGATATGAGCTAATGTACTTAAAGATATTTATATTCTTTACCTAATATCTTGTATATAGGTGCTATAAATGATAAAGCGCAAAAATAATATATGACATATGCAATTTTATATGTAGGCTGTGTATCAATGCCATGGTTTTTCTAACCTTACTCCCACCTCTTGTATTGCACATTGTTTATTAATAAAAAATTGCACTGTTTCATATAACTGACCGTATAATGACGTTTTTTTCTCTTTTTTCCCCTGGGGAAATTGTTTAAATCCTTGTCACCAGATGTTAACCCCCAGGGGGAGAGGTGATGATGAGACTCAGATACCTGAGGAACAGCTGCACTTTACTGTGCATTCAGGGCAGGAAGTGGAGGAGGGTGACTCTCATGATAAGGAATGAGACAACAGAGAAGATTATGATGATGAGGTTCTAGATCCCAATTGGAATGAATCCAGAGTTACGCAGCTGAATAAGTAGCTCAGCAGAGGAAGACAAGGAGGTCAGGTTGCGGGTTCCCACACAGAGACTGACAGCTGCAAGCACATCAAGCGCTTCATCCTCAGCCACATCTCTGACTCTGGACAGCAGAGGTTACGGGTCTAAAGGTGTCCGAGGTGGCCTAGCCTGAGCCTTTTATGACGTTGCAAAAAAACGACCCAACTCATGTTATTTGCAAATTTTGTACCAAAAAATTGAGTAGATGCAAAAAACACAATTTGACTACTATGTGCATGAACTGCCACATAGCCTAGCACCATGCGCTAGTCTGAGAAAAATACTGTATTAAACCTGTGTCTAGCGGGCCTCCCCAAACACATTCTGCTGCATGAAATGCATCTGCTACTCTTTCCTCTTTCATCAATATGGCAAGTGTTTTCTGACAGGTGTCCTGCTGCAGGATTCCACTTGTTTACCCACGACAGTCGGGGCGACGGAAAGATCCTGAGCTGTTAAAGAGAATCTGTCCTGCCCTTTTTTGTTATTAAATCACCCCAATGGTATTTAGATCATGTAGTGTTCATTAGTAACCTTCTTTTTTTTACAAAAATTTATTTATTCATCCCACAAAAGTATATTAACAACTTACATATTTTCATTATCTAGCTGGGCAACAAGTCAAGTAATCATCTGGAAAGTTAATAGTTAAAAGTTTAGCAGAATTTCAGACAATGCTTCAAGCACCTGTTGTCA